>OZ023301.1:9362038-11762038 GCA_964007245.1 Hypomecis atomaria
GATAAAATTGTCACCTTCTATTTTGGATGCATTTCATTTATTGAAGGGTGTAGATGCTGATAAACTAAATGGAGGGTCCAAAATTATTTCGCAGTTGCAAAGAAATGAGGTTAGTTTTATTTATAACTAAAGTTTACAACTACTCTAAATTATCCTTCGATTTAGATCGTTTTGAAATTCGTGGTGTTATTATTACAGAACGACAAAGATGTCCAGTATGTGCTGAAAAGGTTAGTAAGAAGTTTGGGCGCCAATGTGCCAGAGCAGAGGACGGGGTATTTCGCCACTCTTGTGGCTTTGTTGTCGAAAGTAGAGGGTATCACAGCGCCCCAGCTTTTGGAACTAGTGAAGAAGGAGTTACATGCAAATGGCTCTTCAAAAAGTGTAAGTTGCTATCTAATATAAAATAGATACATTATAATCTCAGATAATGACTTCCTATAAGTTTAATTAATTACATTTCATTAATATCTTGCAGGAAGTAGGAGATGTTGCTCTCGGTCAAATTTTACTATGTGGTGCAGTATTCCGATCCAAGCTAATGCTGAAATGTTCATCGGAGAATCAAGCTGAAATCATCAAATTATTGATAAATGCCAGTAAAAAGAAATCTTACCTTAAAACTGTGGCATACCTTTTGCTGCTTGATTTTGCCAACGGGGTAAGCTTTTATTTGATTTTGATTGTTTTTGCTATAGATCGGTCATTTTTCACTTACATGTATTATATTCTAAACATTGATTGATATAATATGTTGTTACTAAACTTTTGCGCACTTAAATTATGATATAAATAAATACCTCATCATCCCGAAGTTTCGACCAAGTTGCATCTGTCGTGGGTAGACGATGAGGTATTTTTATCTCATAATTATAATGCGCAATTGGTCCCGTAGTATATTATAATTATTTGATTGATACAGCGGTAAAGAGTGACATAAACTGAAGCAGCCATGATTATCAAAGTTGCCCAGGGCCTGATAAATTTTAATACTAGTTTCATTGCTTTGGCCTGATAAATTTTAATACTAGTTTCATTGCCTCGGCCTGATAAATTTTAATACAAGTTTCATTGCCTTGGCCTGATAAATACTATTTTCCTTACAGCTCAACGAAGAACAATTTTCATCAATATTATGGTCAAACTTAAAGGAAGAGTTCAAAAAAGACATCAAAGAGCATACTCTTGACTCTCTCTACTTCCTGATGACGGTTGTGAAGAAATTTCCAGGAGTAGTAAATATGAAAAAGGTTTTGGGAGCGAGTGAGATACTTTGTGAGGATAACATCCATGCCATCTGTGAGAAACTACTAGTAAGTCACTTTTATTTTATTATTTACTAGCGACCCGCCCGGCTTCGTGCAGGTGTATTATACATATAAATCGTCCTCTTGAATCACTCCCTAAAAAACCGCATCAGAATCCGTTGCGTAGTTTTAAAGATCTATGCATACATGAGGACAGACAGCAGAAAGCGACTTTGTTTTATACTAGGCTGCGCGATATCCAATCAACGCGCAGCTTTATGTGAGCTGCATTCAGGATTGGATATCGCGCAGCCTTTAGCAAACTCTATATACGCCGACTTGTATGATTCGGCCTATACCTATGAGGAATGACATTAATTTAATTTAGGTAAAAGAAATGTAGATATAGGCTGGATGGCAAACTTTGGTATGAATGTCTCTTAGAGCGCCTTTACATTAGGTCGCAAGCAGTGCGGCAGCAACGCGGAAGTCGCACGAAAGCAGCAGATGTCTTCTTATTACAACTGCAACCGCGCGCTCGGCGCGCTTGCAACACTAGCTTGAAGCAAACTAATCGCACGCGGCTGCCACTACCGTTTGCTATGATAATCGCGTGTCATGCGGCTGTCTGTCACGCTGCTCTTCTTAGTATGGAAATATCTGCCGCTTGTGAACAGCGCGACTGACGCGCTGCTACAGCCGCATCTCTTGCGGCTTAGTGTGAAGGGCCCTTAACATGGTGGAGATGGCCTCTTGATAAACATTTTTCATTTGGCTTGCATGCTAATGATGTTCGAAAAATTCATTTTCCTATTACCTTAGAAAAAATAGAATTTAACTTTGCACTAAATTTCCAATCCAAATTTATTTTTTTGTTAATTGTAGGACCACTTACTGAGTATAAAATCACAAAATGACAGATCCAGGTGGTGCTTCAAGTGCCATCTTGAAAAAAACGTTTTTGGTTGATATCTCGGAAACTATGCACTTCAGGGCAAAAGTCATGGACACCATTATTGTTGAGAATAGAATATTGCATCTTTCGTTTCTAGTAAACTTTTCTGTAAAACTTACCGTTTACGATTTATGGCCCATTTAATGAACCGGTTTTTATAGATTAATCTAACATTTCGATATAAAAACCGGCTAAAATTAGCTAAATCTTGCTTTCAATTCAAATTAAATTTTTAGTTCCAATCTTGTACTCATGATAAATGTTTAAACTGTTGATCACAAAAAAAAACTTGAATTTCAAAATCTTTGTTATTTTGATCATTTCAGACAGGCATAGACTTCAACTCTATCGGCCACCCAATTTACAAAGAAATTGGCATTCAGATAGCTAATTCTCCTCACCTGAAGCTCTTTTGGACTTCCGGCATTGACAGCCAGCTGGTCAAGCACAATCGGAACAGAGAATTAGTAGCTATCAATATTCTAACCACAATAGTCAACCACATAAAGGAAAACTACGAAGTACTTCCCGAGCTACTGAGCAAAAACTTCTATAAACTATTCATGGACTGGTTCAAAGGGCTGCAGACAGCCAGCAAGATAAGAAACAAGCGAGATGACGAAGACGACAATAAGCTAATGATCAAAAAGCAAAGAGAGCTATTAAACGCACTAGCGAAAGCTGTAAAGTCTGAAAAGGTCGACAGCAAGATCAGAGTCGAAATGCTGAATAAACTCTTGTTCGATCCCGGTGAAATGAACTTTACAGAAATTACTGGCACTACAATAGTGAAGTCTATAATAGCAGACTTAGATAAAAGTGGTGTTAAGAAATTGGCGAAATCGTTCAAAGGAGTCCTGTTAAATACGTCACAGAAAACTGTTAAGGACAGTATGAGGAGTTGGTACAATAATGAAAGAGTGAAAGCTGCAGAGTTGATGTCGTACTTGGTGTCCCATGAAACGGTGAAGGATGATACCGATTTCAAGCTGACTTATATGAAGTTGTTGATGTGTTTTGGCTTCTTTAAAATTGGTGGCGATGAGAATGTCGCCGTCAGTACTGATTTAGCAGGTAAATACATTTATGGTTTTTTTTTAATGGGCAAAAGTGCCTTTGTTAACTACAACAAAACTACACTACTATTACACAAAAAAGCATTGGATCATCCTCAGACCTTTGAAGGTCTAAAGGTAATCCAAATGCTCAAGCCCACTGCCAGTTGGCAGCGTGCCCAGCATGCTGCCGTTTATGATTGATGAATAGATTAACGCCTCTTTTTAACCGACTTCATAAAACGAGGTTTTCAGTTCGTCTGAATGTTATTTTTTTCTTCTTTGGATGTATGTTACGCGATTACCCCGCCAATTACGAACCGATTTTGATAATTCTTTTTTTGTTTGGTAGATCATTCATCAGATGTCCAATTTAAATTTTACCAAAATGGGCTGAGTGATTTTTGAAAAACCAACAATAGTCGATGCGAACTATTCGAATATTGTACACGTTTGAAGTTGTTAATGCCATTTTTGGCGAAGAATTATTATATAAAATTATAATTCACTGAAAATAACAATATAACAATTTTGTGTTCCTTTTCGCATAATTCACATTCAATTTTGGTTTTTCAACATTAAAAAAATTTAAACTTTTTAATACTTACCATGGTAAAGAAATTAAATACAGGTTTTTTTCTACCTATTATATCTGTCCTTTTCCTTTGCAGGATCCATAAAATCATGCTTCTACCGCTGTTTTACGTCCAAATTCTCCAACGTCGACAATCTGGTGACCGTCCTATCGTCTTTATGCAACTTCATCTGCAGCATCTTGGAGAAAGAACAAATCCGAACAAAGTTGGAAAAGCAATTCCCGAAAGAAAATGTTGAATGTTGGGATATGCTGATTGAAGTTTGTCAAACAATAGAAAAGACTGATTCAAAATCAAAAGTTGACAAAGTATTCCTGATATTACTTTACCAGCTCGGTTTATTTTTGTTCTCCGAGCCGGCTCACGTGAAGATCGCAAGGAGTTCTATTAAGGAATTGAAGAGCTGCTATGAACACTACAAAAAAGGCAAGAAGAAATCAAAACAAGCCGATTTGTCGGAAGAACCAGAATGGATAGAAGTGCTGGTTGAAGTTTTACTGTCGATACTCTCGGCTGAGTCGAGCGTGCTACGGTCGGTGGTTCAGTGCGTATTTAGGCTTATATGGGAGTACCTCACGCCATCTTCTCTATATCAGATCGTGTCAGTACTAGACCCTGACAGCGAGTCAAATCCGCTGACAGAAAGCGACGAAGAAGACGATAACGAGTCAGATGACGAAGAAAATGATGATGATAAAAGTGAAGACGAGAAGGAAAGTGACGATGAAGAGAAAGGCGGTGAAAATGAAAGCGATAGCGAGGTCGAAGACGATGATGAAGATATGAAGACTCCCGACCAGCTCAGATTAGCCGTGCAGAAAGCTTTAGGTGCAGCCGCTTTAGACTCCGACGCTGAGAGTATAGACGCCGATATGATAGACGAGGAGGAAGGAAGGAAATTAGACGACGCCCTCGCCGAGGCATTCAGGCAGTTCAACCAAGGCAAAGGCAAAAAATCTAAGAAGGATCGCAAAAACAAAAAAGCCCTGTCCGATTTCCGTATCAGAGTCGTAGATCTGATCGATATCTATCTAGAGAAAGACCCGGCTATGGACATCTGCTTAGGAATGATCGCCCCGCTCACCAGATGCCTCGAATTCTGCATTCAAGACAGTCAATTCAGCGAGTTGGAGAACAGAGTCCGAAAGACTATTAAGAACTTGACGAAAATCCGCAAATTTACGTCAACGGAAGATGTTAACGTCGATGTTTTGTGCGGATACTTGAAGTCTATTATCGATAAAGGCGGTCGGTCGCATTTTCTGTACCAGGCGCTCGGCGATGTGATCACTTGCTTCGCTACATTTATAATCCACTGTTCTCAAAAGTTGGACACTAAAAGTGCAAAATCTCCGAAAAAGAAAGCTTCATCACCTCTTGTGGAAATATTTAAGGAAGCGGTACAGAGCTATTTCCAGAACAGAAATTGTATGCTGCCCATTATATTCTTCCACAAAGTTTTACAGACGGAGTGGGACGGCAATTATGAACTTATTCCGATCATTGTGAGCAATGTCTTTAACAACGAAGTGAGGCAGTTCCGAAGAAATGAAGGAATCGCGTTAATATCTGGATTTTATCGTGCGCTAAAGAAAAACAAACCTGACGACGCTGTTCCAAGGTTAAAGAAATTGGAGGCAAACTTTGAGAGTACCCTTACAAGTGCACTAAAAGGCGAAACAGAGTTTCCAGTAAAAAATAATTTCTTCACAGTGTTGAACAAACTCATTAACACAATGAAACAGTACCATGAAAGTTGCCATGTCGAAACTAACATAGATTTTAAAGCTTTGCTAGATCTGGTAGGCTCTTGTAAAGGCACAGTTAAAACAATCAAACCTCAGCCTCAAGTAAAAGATGCGCAAAATACACAGAATCAAAAGAAATCCAAGAAAAACAAAAAGAAACGGAAATTAGAATTGTCAAATGGCCATGCAGAAACACAACAAAAAAGGATAAGAAAAGATTCTAATTTAAGTGTAAGTGAATAACTATGTTAGTCTATGTTGATCAATGTTAATATTTTATTACAATCAATGACTAAGTATTAGCACGCATTTTTCTTAGAACAACATCGAAATTCCTTATTCATAAGCCAATTAAACTTTCTCACTGACAGGCTTGTACAGAACAGGATAAACTGGGTATTTTCTGTGCAGGGTATTTATTTCGGGTAATTTCTATGATGACAGAACATTTGACTAACGAATTAAAAGAGCTGTAGAGTTACTAAAATGTTCTTATATAAAGGCTGTTTACGTTACATACCTACTACAAAGCCGACTCATGACTTAGGTTTATACACCATAAGCACCACAACTTGTTGATTTCCGTATTGCAAATATTGCAATGTAGGTGTTTTCAATACTAGACTAAATAACCACTTATCACTACATAGTATAAAACAAAGTCGCTTCCGCTGTCCCCATGTATGCTTATATTATTAAAACTACACAACGGATTTGATGCGGTTTTTTAATAGATAAGAGTGATTCAAGAGGAAGGTTTACATGTATAATAAACCTGTGCGAAGCCGGGGCGGGTCGCTAGTTTATATATATTATTTTTTATTCCGTATAGGTTTGCGTTTGACTACATACTGCAGATATGCTATCTAGGGTGTAGCAAGCTTACCTAGAAGATACCTATTTACTCGGGATTTGAAGACACCCACGTTATACTTGTTGTACTTGTACGTATAGGCCAAATCAAACTGGTCTCTGTGAACATGAGGCGAATCATTGTGCAGTAGCAAATTCGTTGTCAGCTGCGTTAGGTGTGGGGATTTCGCGGCTTGTTTATCATTTTACGCCGTGCCAGTTTGATGCGGCCAATACATAAATAGTAAGCGGTACCTAATCCGCGCCACACAAGTCGGCGCCGCGCCGCGGCGGATGGGAAGTTAGGCAGAACGCTGCGCAAAAGGCAAAATTTAGGTTTGCGCGGGAAAGACGAGGCCACCCAGCGTGGGTAGGCCTACGTCCTGCAGTGGACTGTTAAAAAGGCTGGTACAAGCACAGGGAAAGTCGAGACGCCGGAGCACAACCTCATGCCTCGCGCTCCCTATGCGGGGCGGGGGAACCCGCATGGGCCCGCGCCCCGCCCGCAGTGTCGCAGTTCAAAGAAAGACTGTGTCGGCGTGTACTGGGAGCCCCGGAGCTCTCGACCGACGCCCGATTTCAGAGGCGCCATCGTAATTATATTAGCTAAATATCATAGTTCTGTTTCTTTTTCACTTTATAGGCATTCGATAGAGAGAACGCTTTTTACGTTGCTATTAAATTTACGCTGGTGCCTCTGTAATCGGGCTTATTATGAAAATATGCCACCAGCTACTTTACGTAGGTTTTAGTCATATGTCTAAGAGTATTGAAATCTCACAGATTGAAATAGATTCTACGTATAATCCATCCATGCTTTAGATATTTTTAAAGCATGGATTAATGATCATACAATGATTTGCCTGTGAAAACTAAAAAATAAAATTGACATTGTAAATGTCACACAATGATCCGTCATATTTTAGACTTAATTCGTAGGATATAAAGTTCAAATTTGTAAATTCTATTTTGACAGTTTCAAAAAAATTGTATCTTTGCCTCGGCAGATGGCGGCAGTTGCATCCGGTCAGTGTTACTAGCGTATTAAAGTCCATGAGAATTTTATTAGATTACAGGAAAATTACAACCAAATATGATTACTTTTCACAGAATCTATCATAACTGACTGAAATAAACTTTTAGAAATAGGCTAACAGATGTTGATAACACCACGGGCACTCCACGGAGTTCAATAAAATCAATAGTATTATTTTGTGTCTCGACAATGGTAATACTCTGCACCGGAAGTAAGCAGCAACTCATATGTTTCACAATCTGCACAAAACTCAGCCAGCCATCTTTTGTGGAAAAATCATTTGTTTCGTGTCGTCAGGGTTAAATTCACAAACGTAATTAAATGTCAGAACCACAGTCTTCGCTTTTGTTAAAAAAGCAACTAGCTGGTAAGTCCACCGTACTGAAAAATGATAAGTGCCAGTCACTCGGTTCGTGTGTCGGGCAATTCAGTTGTCTGAGCAATCATTGACCTCTGCAGGTCGAATTTTTAATGTCTTTATGTTAAAAATGATGCTGTTATTTACCTGCTTGCTTTATATAAAAAGTAAATCGATCAGAGTCGGTGGTTGAGGGCACTGTTCGATAAAATAAAATCAATACCCATTCGTCGCAGTGACAGGTACGCGGTGCTAATAAAACCATTTCTATTCATTGTTCCGTTTATTTAGAACAAACCTTCACGTAAATTCACACGAGGAATTGTGAAAGTGTTAACCGATATCAATACAAAAATGTGTTAGTACTGAATGTCGTCCCTTCTTTCAGAATTGAACAAAAATCCAGTAGAAGGCTTTTCTGCTGGACTAATAGATGACAATGACATATACAGATGGGAAGTCCTCATTATCGGCCCTCCAGACACGTTATAGTAAGTGCCAGTCTATTTGTATAACTAAAATTAGATGTCTGCATGAAAATACCATGAAAAGCCAACTATTTTTAAACATAACCTCTCAGGTGTGATTTCAAAATCATATGCTCTTGATTAGAATATAATCTCATGGTATTTTTTTTACTTCTACATCACCCTGATCATGTTAAATAAATACAGCAGAAGTGTTATGTTTATACTTTGAATTATATGGTAGTAAATAGTGGTGGTCACCTTTACTTCACTATTTGCTATGATGATTTATCAAAAACCCACATAATTTTGGTACCACCATCAATAAGATATGCAAAGGTGGTGGCATGCATTAAATGAGTGATTTTGTCAGCTTATTGATTTAGTAGTATTTAACTGAGTAAGCAATATGCAATGTAGAACAGATGTGAGATGTTACTTATTTTAGCTAAATGTATAACCAGGTTCCTTCAGCTGAAGATAAGTAGTTCAGCTGTAAATGGGAATAAATAACTTTGTAAGTTTTGTATGAAATGGTATTTCTTATTGCCAATTTTACTTAACATTAAATGTATAAGTTGTATCAATTAAAATTCCATTTAAATACTAAACATAATGAAATGTATGCAGTGGTTGTTTATTGGCACCTTGTTCAAATTGATATTAATTAAAATATCATTTTACTAATGTAATCACAAAGATTTATGTAATTGTCCTAATTACAGAACATTTTTTCCTGTAATTTGCTTAATGTTTCTGTGGACCTAGTCAAAAGGCAATAAATATGCATAATATGAATTAAAATTGAGACACTAAAAACTCTTGCTTGGGCCCCTATTTCAGCGACTACTCTGCTGCAAATTGCACACTGCTTATTTCATCGCAATAAATAAAAAAACATTTTTTTTAAGCATATTATTGTATGGGAGCCCCCTTAAATATTTGTTTTATTTTAATTTGATTATTTATTATTAAAAAGCATCTACCTGTTACCATTATTGATATTGAGCGAAAAACGGCTAAAATTTAGATTTTTTGTATGAGAGTCCCCCCTTAAATATAATTTTTATTCTATTTTTAGTATTTGTTGTTATAGCGGCAACAGAAATACATCATATGTGAAATTTTCAGCTTTCTAGCTATAGCGGTTCATGAGATACAGCCTGGAGACAGACTGACAGACAGCGGAGTCATAGTATAGGGTAATAGGGTCCAGTTTTAACCGTTTGGGTACGGGATCTTGAAAACACTGTTTACATAACGCTTTACTGTTTAAGTTTTGATGTTCTTTATCTTACTTTGCATTTTTTGGACTTGCAGTGTATTGTCATTGCCATGCCAAATGACATTTGAAGCATATCACTACATATTATAAAACAAAGTCGCTTCTAACTGTCTGTCCCTATGTATGCTTATATCTTTAAAATAAGCAAAGGATTTTGATCCATTTTTTTTTAATAGATAGTAATTCAAGAGGAAGTTTTATATGTATAATACACCTATGCAAAGCTAGAGCGGGTCGCTAGTAATCATTAAATTGGATAATTGAAACAAATGATTTGCTGACATAATCTTGTTGCATTCCAGTGAGGGTGGATTCTTCAAAGCACACTTACATTTCCCAAAGGAATACCCACTGAGGCCACCACGGATGAAATTTGTCACTGAAATATGGCATCCAAATAGTGAGTAATGTTTCCTTTTACATTTTTTACCTTAACCCTTTACCCCTATCATTTATGATCTTATCTATAATATAATATAAATATTATAGGCTGCCTCACACAAGTTTGGCGGAAATGAAGTTAGCTACAAGCTGCGCAATATCCAATCAATGCGCGGCTGTGTGTGAGCGTCTTCAACTAAATTTCCGCCAACTTGTGTGATGCGGCCTATTGTATATTATGACATATGAAATTAATGTATGCCATAGTAAGTTGACTTGTTACAGACAAGATATTTTTGTGAATTATTAATAAAAAAAACAATGCAATACTCGAAACTAATTTTTTATTAAATTCTGACTATTCTGTCTCTACACCTGATTCAGATATTTCTTTAGATAATATATTTTTTTTCGCCTATCCTACACCAACGCTGAGATAATAAAATCTTAAAACACTGTTACATAAAGCTTTAGGGTATGGTATCAGAATTACCTAATAATAATAATCGAATGCAATTGTACATGACCATAATGATTTTAGGAAAATTAATTGCCTATTATGTGCCCAACCCACCTACTGGTATAAGTGTGGTGGTAATACAAATTTTCACAAACAATATTGTGGTAATTTCAGTTGAGAAGAATGGAGATGTTTGCATATCAATACTCCATGAGCCTGGTGATGACAAATGGGGCTACGAGAAGGCTTCAGAAAGATGGCTGCCAGTGCACACAGTGGAGACAATTCTCATCAGTGTTATCTCTATGCTTGCCGACCCAAATGACGAGAGCCCTGCTAATGTTGATGCTGCGGTGAGTATATTCTGAATTTGTTTTATTTTTATGCGAAATAGACACATTTGGCCACCAACTCGCGTGATGGAAAGTTGTTCCTGAAGATGGAGTAGATGTAGATATGGAAAATACCTATTCCCTCTTACATAGAAGACTAGAGGCTTCATCTAAGTTGAACAAGTCTTTTAAATTCCCAGCCTTTCTCTACTATAGTAAGAATGATTTGCATACAAACCTCATATCTCAAACAACCTCTAGGCATACAAACTTTTATTGATGAAAACGGCATTTAAATAGGTATGTTGTGTAGTTTAAAAGATCAGAGAATAGATGGAGTGATGCTTGTGACTTAGTATTAAACTTTGTAGAAATAGGAGAGCAAAATTTGCTGAGGTACCTGTATTTGGCAGTCAAATGTTTACTATTAAATCTGTATTAAACGTCGTGCCACTGCTATGCATGAATTTCTCCTTACTATTAGAAGCTAATTTTGAAATGGCATATTTCATAAATGTAGGTTTGTGAAATAGATAGCCAATTTGATGGTAAAAAAGTTTCTGACTTTTATTTTTACTTACAAATATTCTCACATTCTCCCAAACTCCTAACTTTACCAAAGAAAATTTAAAATTGGCTATTGCATCCAATTTTTAAAGAAAAAAAATCTAATTGTCTGGTGCCTTCAAAATTGGCGATATTATGGCCAAGTTTGATGGCGCCATCGTTAATTTAATAGCAACTTAAAATATTGCTGTTTCTTTTTCACTACTTGCATTTGAAAGAGAGAACAATATTTCAACTAGCTGTTATATTTACGATGGCGCCTTCGAAATTGGCCACAATATACAAGCAAATCCTCAAAATTACTGTCTGCAGAAAATTAACTATTTGGGAACCTGGGGACCCATTTTGTGGCAGCCAAGTAGAAGATGAATATCCAATAATCCTTCTCCATTCCATCCTACAAATTATTACCATGTAGACTATATCAGCCTGTAACCTGTTAACCTAACATTCATAACAATGATATAAACCATTAGAGATAAAAAAAATATCATTATGTTCATTGGATTAGCATTATGTAGTTGTACCTTACACTATTATTATTCATTTAGCATTCATATCACTAATACACACATTTCATGTTTTCATTCACAGAAGGAATGGAGAGAGCGATATTCGGATTTCAAAAAGAAAGTCGCCAGATGTGTTAGGAAAAGTCAAGAAGATTGCTTTTAGTGACAGGGGAAAGTATATGAGCAATGTGGGAGACGGGCCATTGACATCGACACCAGAACAAAAAAAAACACATCGCAATGAGATTTCATTTGAGGTCACAGCACTGACCACATAGCCACTGCATTCGAGTGCTCATTATGTTTCTTCTTACAGAAAGAATGGAGAGAATCATATTCAGAGTTTAAAAGAAAAGTAGCACAGTGTGTAAGAAAGAGCCAAGAGGAATGTTCCTAATTAACAGTGCCCTCTTTTGTTTAGTGATGTGTGTTGGTGATGTGTTGGGTGGCTCCTTGTGGCGCTCTGTGCGGCCCAACACCCGGCCCAGAGACACTATTGAAATTGATTTAAAATAAATACTTATTGTAATTAAAATGGTATCGCTGCCGTATTTTATATTAAAATAGAGTTCAAGGTCTTTTTTCATCTTTTTTAAGACGTTAGCTAGCTATTGTTATAATAATAAAATGTGTATGGTAATTTTTGATAGAAAAACAAATCTGCATTTTTTTCTTTTTCTTGTATGATTAAAGTTTGATCTCTGTATAGTAGAAACCAAATCTGATGTAATATTATAACGGGAATTATTTATTATGTGCCTGAACTGAGAGAGGATATTGTACTAGATTGTAAAATATTTAAACATGCAAGTCACATAGAAATTTTATAAAAATTGCAAAGCTAACTGCATGTAAATTGTAAGTTACCGTACATGAAGAATATTCATTGAAAATTGTGGGTATTGTAACGCTTCTCTGATCCACAATATATGATTCTAGTGCTAATTTTAGTAGTAAATTTATTACCTAATTATAATTTTTACTGAATAAACATTTTTTTTATAATTTTTATTGTATTGATACTTCCTCCTCAATGTCTGACAATTTTCTTGTTTTGAAATGTGAATTCAAACTAAATACAAGGTTATTTTTAATATGCTAAAACCAGTTCGCATTCATATAGAATGTTGTTGCACGACTACATTATATTAACAATATTATTTAAATAAATGCATTTTTATCTCAAATTATAGCTCTGAATGAAAATATTTTCAAACAGTTCTTAAAGAATTACTGTGGGGATAATGCAATGCTCAGGATTCAAGATAAGTTGTTGATATTATTTTTTTGTAGTATGGAATGGAACTGTATTAAGAATAACCCTGTACAATATTAAGAATCCAAATAGCCTATGCTATTCTTATTCCTATAGTTTAATAAATTACAAGCCACACAAACTTGAGTTTTGGTTTCTTCGGTAGTTGGTACCTATGTAAACTATTTCTATAATAAATTATATGCTTAAATTTTCATTATAATATGAAGTCGGGATAAACCACAATAAATATGTTAGACTGCTTTAGAATTACGTAGGAAGATATTTTTATGCTCTAAAACCCCTGTTGCTATCCATCGAATGTTGATTTGTGACGTGTTATATGATAATACTTTTACCCATGTATGTATATTTTTTGCTATAAAATAATAATGCAGTAATGACGATATTTCATTTTGAATACTCCTTTCATGTAGGCATCTTTGATCTTATCTAACTTTGAAATGGTAATGTAAAGATATAGAATATAGATAGACCAAATAAAACTTTTTGTGAGCTAGCTACAAGCTGCGCGATTCCCCACTGCTGCTGACATATAAATTTTTGTTGTTTTGTATTTTTTGTCTATACTTTTTATCGGTTGAATGCACATCAGTCCGCGCGATAGTATGTATGGGCTATAATAGTAAAACCCCTACAGTGTAAAAGACGGGCTGGAGCGCGTTCAGTTTTATGCAATGCTCTAAAATAACTAGATAGCAAGGCAGGAGTGACATCAATAGGTCGTAGTTTAGCAAAATGAATTAAAGCCACACTTTAGTCAACAAAAACCGGCCAAGTGCGAGTCGGACTCGCGCACCGAGGGTTCCGTACAAACCTGCAAGGTTTACAAAGTTCGTTCATTACGACAAAAAAAGTAATAAGTTTATATTTATTAAAAAATATATATTTTGTAATGTAACTAAAAATTTAAGGTTTTCGGAATTTTTCCTTTATGTGTGCTATAAAACGTTGCTTCATGCCAAATTTCAAGATTCTAGGTCGACTGGAAGTACCCTTTAGGTTTTGATTCCCTTGCGAGTACTTGCGAGTTTCAAAATATGCAGCTTAAATTGCTGTTTCTTTTGATTGCGTTGACATAGAAGTTTGATTTTGTTACAGCTTAAAGGTATTATAGACCTGAGTATTTGGTATGAATTTCAATTTAATACCTCTACGCGTTTATGAGGAAATGGGTAGTAAAGTTAAAATTATTAAAAAAAAATATAATATGTGATGTAACTAAAAATTTATGGTTTTCGTAATTTTTCCTTTATCTATGCTATAAGTCGTTGCTTCGTACCAAATTTCAAGATTCTGAGTTCACGGGAAGCACCCTGTAGGTTTTGATTACCTTGCAAGTGTCGAAAATTTGCGGCATAAACGGCTGTATCTTTTGATTGCGTTGGCTTAGAAGTTTGATTTTTTCACAGCTTCAAGGGACAGTAGACCTGAGTAATTGATATAAATTTCAGCTTCATACCTCCACGCGTTCCTGAGAAAAAGGGTCTTGACAGACGGACAACAAAGTGATCCTATAAGGGTTCCGTTTTTTCCTTTTGAGGTACGGAACCCTAAAAATGAGTTCATGATACCTAAGTGGTGTGGTGTAATTGCTCTTTCATATAAAAAAGAAACAGATTTTCATAAAGCAGTCATACAAGGACAATAACAGTTTTTACAAGCTTTTATTTAGTGTCACCTGTCCATTGTCTGTCTGTAATCAAATCTTGCAAGTTGAGTTGGATCCACTTCCTGGTTACTGATTGAGCTGAAATTTTGCATACATATGTAAATAGCATTCAATTCAATATTATGATGACATGGAGCTGATCTGATGATGGAGCTGGAAGGTGGCCAAAGGAATTTAACAATGAAACGAAACAACCTCATCGAGTTAGGGTTAATTTGAATGGTCTTGGCGAGTAGTTTGTCTTTCAATAGTAACCAGGGTCTGATGATGGAGCTGGAAGGTGGTCAAAGGAACGCTGTAATGAAACTGCGCAACCCTACCGAGTTTCGGCTTGTTTAATTTGTCTTGGCAAGTATGTGTTCAGTAGAAGCTTGTTTTAAAAAAAAAGTTTTTTTTAAAAATATAATACTTGTTTTCATCTCGCAGACTCAATCTGCAACTATAAATGGCCATAACTCAAGTTGAATCCTGAAGAGAATTTAACCACGTTTTTTTCTGCTGAAATATGTCTAATTGTTATAAATACATTTTCAAAAATTTATTATCACTTTAATAACATTCATACATACAACTCATTTAATCAGTTTATTGTAATGTTAAAATTTATTCACTGTCTGAATTTTCTGCAAAAACTTCAGTTCTATATTTTCTTGGGTCGTATGTACTTTCAAAACATCTCTTGAACACTGATTTCATCATAGTCTTGGATGTTGGAGATGCTGGTATGTTATCATTATCACAGTCCATTGATTCATTGTTATTATTGCCTATATTTTTGCTTCCATTCATATTGTTAGTTTGTACATCCTCAGGTATATCAATAAAGTTAAATAAATGTGAGTCTTCGTCTAGAAATTTGGATACCTCTGTGTCCAGATGTGGTTTTTTCTTCACAGAGCCTTGATTAGTGCTCGTTTCTTTTCTTTTATTTCTTTCGGTTGTTGTGTTCTGTGTTGACGTTGCTTGAGTAGCGCTGTCTGGCTTTGAAGTGGCTAATACGAAGTGAGCTTCAAAGGTACAACCGTTATGGACTATAAATACTGCAGGCTTGCCGGTTGTCTCAAAATGTAGCTTCAAAGGAAGTGCTAAAGCTTCCGCAAAAGCAAGCAGTGCTCGGAACTCTTTCAGTGTAAATGTTATCGTGGTTTCTGCACCTATAGTAAAACTATCAAACTCTAAAGGCTTCAAACTTATCTGTGTTCGTATTATTTTAGAGAGATCAGAATTGGAGTCTATATAATTTCTTAGAATTAGGACTTGTGATGAGGCTTCTAGTGTCACCTGGTCATCTGAACTTTGGAAGTTGCTTAAAGCTTCTGATAATATTCTTTGAGGTGATGTTATCCTGCCAGAGAGAAACAAACTATGAAGACTAGTAATACTGGATTTCAAACAATATAGATACAGTACAAAAGTATTTACAGACACATGAGTTGTAATAGGTTTTCATAGCTTTTCATAGGTTTATTGTGTACATTTTAGTTACCTGTTGGGCACCAAATCCTTTGTATACACAGCTTGCATAGCTTTGCAATCTAAAATTGAAACAAAATGTGTCTTCACTATGCCATGTTTGCATTTCAGCTGGAATATTAGCTTACAGGATTCTGGATCCAATTTGATTTCTAAATTCTCCACTTGTTTGTCCATATGTGTGGGCGATTTAAAGGTGTTTAGTGCAGACTTCATAGATATTTTACATTTCAAACCTTCGTTGTCATCTGTAGAGTAATAGTTGTAATTGAAATGGCTAAAGAAGTTCTTATTGAACTTGACCATGGCATAGGCTGATTCAGCAGCGTTTAGAGTCCGTAATAATATACAATCCGGGAGAGATTCCAGATATAATTCATCACCAAACCTGGCTAATGCGTGTACTGTTCTTCCTAAAACTGAAAGTTGAAAACAGAATTTAAAGAGTTGACCAGAGTTGTGATGAAAATGTAAGATTCGAAAGAAAACGCTGGCAAAGCGCTGGTATTAGCAGAAAGAAAAAGATCATACCTTTCACATTAGGTCCAGGCACATGGCATTTCATTGTACTAATTTAATTATTCTTTAATATGTGCTGCGCGCGTTATTTTTAATTTTTATTTTTAAAACCATAGAAATACGCGGAAAAATTGCAATGATTTTTGACTTTGACTTTATCTATTTGTTGACAATCTAATTTTTCTTTTTTTTTTCTTTGCTGTTTGGCGTAACTTATTTAGAGCATTTCTTTATTTTATTTTATTGAATTATTAGGCCCAATTATGAAGGCGTCGTCGTAGTAATATTAGCAATTTAGAATATTTCTGTTTATTCTTTCACTTTAGGCATTCCATTGACAGAACACTTTTTGTGTTGCTTTTACGATGGCGTCTTGTAGCCATATTCTCACAAAATAGTATCAGCAGGTTTGAAAAAAGCGCGATAACTTTTAACAAAAGGAACACCCTTGGTCTCCTTTTACAATCCTGTGACCTGAATTCTAGATTTTTTTGTACTTATCTGTTTTTTTTAATAGTTACGAATAAGTTTGCAATCACATTCAATCAGTCATTTTTATATCGCATCATCAGTTTCTTTGTTTTTTTTTATTTTTTTTTCCAAAAATTTCTAAGGAGCAAAATCTAATGACTAACTTTGAGCTCCTATTGTGAAAAAAAAACTGTATGACCATCAAAGTACCCATCATTTTAAAAACTACTCTAGTTCATTACAGTTCTAAAATGGCGTAACACATAGCATTTGAATCATCCACGAGATAATTAGCTCATATTGGATGATTCAACAAGTGTAGCAAAGATAAACGTTGTAAAAATCCAAAATTCATAAACTTGATTTTAAATTACTTAATAATCATCGGTAACTGATAGCAGCCTCAGAGGTACTAAGTAAGTAAGTTCGTATAGACCGGGTGGCTAGCCCTGGTGTCAGAGATTTAGGCCATCTCATCGCCCTTCACATGGCTAAACGGTTAATTCAACTAGGAACCACAATTTATCGCGTCATGCAGGTCTCGCCGTGCTTGGTCGAGAGCTCGGGCTCCCAACACGCGCTTGAGGCTACAGTTTTTCTGTAAACCGCGACCACGGGCGGGGGTGCGGGCTAGGGCATGCAAAAACCGGATGGTTTTGGAAAACCGGTTTTTTCGGTTTTTTATTTACAAAACCGGGGAAATCGAGTTTTTCGGGTTTTTCGGTTTTTTTCTAGTAAATTAATGAAAATACTAGTAAATATAATAGTTTGTTTGTTTATGAGCCTGTACTGCCTCATTGTTGAGCAAAGGTCTCCTCTCGAGATTTCCAGTTTAGTCGGTCTTGTGCTGATGCCGCCAATTTGGATTAAATGTATTCAGTTCATCGCGCTTTCTAATAGAGGGTCTGCCACGAGGCCGCATCGAGTTGGGACTCCATTTGGTGGTGATTTTAGCCCAGAGGTCTTCCAGAGGTCTTCTGGCATTCGACTGATTTACTCGGCCCACTGCCACTTCAGTTTAGCGGCTGTGAAAGCTACATCTTTGATTTAAGTTCTGAAAAGCAGTTCGGTGTTTACTCGCAGTATCTACTCGGTCTATTAGCCGGTCACCGAGAATACTGCGCTCCATCGCTCTTTGGCAAACCTTGAGCTTGGACTTTTGGACCTTAGTTAATGACCATGTTTGTACATCAAAAGTCAAAATGTGATCGGAAGGCGTTTCTTCATATGTTCTTTCATGGCCCAACAGCTCTTCCAGGCGTTCTCTGTTCTTCTTGGTCTTGTCTCGCCTGAAAGGTGACTATTTGGCCAAAATATATGTAATCGTGAACGTATATGTCTGAGCCATCGACAGTTACCCGATGTTTGATGCCATTGATCATCACTTTGGTCTTTAATTAACATGTTCCGTATCCGCAATCCAACCTCAAGGCTTGCAGTGGTTAGGTTTTGTAGCATTGATTATAGCTCTCTGACTGAGGAAGAGATACTAGCTGACGATATTGTCTGCAAAATGAAGGTTAGTTAACCATTTTTCACCAACATTAACACGCCATCCTTCCCAGCTTGCCGCCAGCTTTCTGAAAACTTCTTCGAGGACGCCCGTGAATATTTTCGGGGACAGTGGGTCTCCCTGTTTAACACATTTCTCTATTGCAAATGCTGGACCAGATTGTAATTTTATTGCAGTAGTACTTTGAGAATGGGTGAGGCGGAGAAGATTAACGTGATTGATGCTATCAAATGCTTTTTGACCGACGAAACGGAGGAGGTACTCAATTCGACACGTATGTTCTATAAACTGGTTGATTGCGTGGAGATGGTCTGTAGTTTAAATAGCCCGCGACGAAAACCAGCTTGTTCGGGTGGTTGTTCCATGTCTAGTCTTCCTGATATGCGATGTTCTATGATTTTGATGAAACAATAGTCATTATTTATATTTCTTTTGTTTTTTAATTTCAACAATCGAGCTTACTTTTATGTATAATTTACAAATATTAGACAAACGTGCAATATATACCACGCGTAGTTTTACTACGTAGCTTAGCAGAGACTGCCGGACTAATGTAACGAAACAAAATGGCGGTGTTCAATAGCGTTTCGGTGAAGATGAGACAAAACGCGTCCCATTACGCTTATAACGCTACAGCGCAGCGCTCTGCCTATATCACGATACTCGCTATGTAAAGGCAGAGAGAGAGTGAGAACTTTCGCACTTGAATTTTATCCTTAGCACGTATACCTATACGAAAAAATTGTAGGTACATTAGACGTAATTTTTAAATGGAAAAAAAGTATCTTAGTTCGCTTGGCTTATTATTTCTCTGTAGGTTAGAGCAACTAGATGACAATAATGTATTTTATTGCGAAGGGGAAAGTTAATATGCGAATTTAAAAGAAATTGTAGAAAACACCGATAAACCCGAAAAAACCGGTTTTATAACTAGAAAAAACCGAGTTTCTATTGCGGTCGGTTATTCGGTTTTCGGTTAACCGGTTTGCATGCCCTAGTGCGGGCCCTTGCGGGTCCCCCCCCACCCCCGCAGCGATCGAGCGCCTACAGAAAAGCGCTTCCCCGCGCGCGCCGCCGACCGCGGCCTCGCTCCGTCTGCTAGCGACGTCGAGCGGACCGCCCTGGCGTGCCGCACCCAAGCACCGAGCGCATTCGTGCGCACCGTGCGCCAGCTTGCGGCCGCCTGCTGAACTGGCATTTGCCCCGCAAATGTCGACCTAGCCGCGGCCGCCCTGGAATAACCTATGAGGGGCGTGATTACGCCGCCGGCTGTTGTGCCCGGGCGCGACCTGTCCCGGAACGAGCATCGCGTCCCTCCCATCACTGCCACCATTTAACGACGCGTCGAGCTTGCTCCGCGTCTTCAACCCACACCTGACAAGACAACCAGCGCCGGGCTCGAGCGGTCGCTCGCCCGGCGCACCGGCGCGCCATCGCCTGCCTTGCCTCGACCGAGGGCTGCATGGCTCCATGTCCTGACGGAGTGCACGCCGTCGGGCGGGAAACCCACCGGCCCGCGGACGAGGCGACACCACCGAGACGCGCCGCATCTGAAGCCACCATCGGGGTCGAGGTTCGCCTCCCCCGATACAATACCTGAAGACGACCAAAGGGCGGCCTAGCAAACCACCCTCTTCGGCCCAAGCGCACCCGGCGCCTGCCGACTTAGACTGACGCATCGGCGAGTGCGCGTAATGCGCCCCGAGCACACCGCGCCGCTCGTATATCGAGCGACGCACACTCCAGCGGCCTGTCGACGTAGTCCAGGCCACAACCCCGCAGACGCGACCAGGGACGTGCTGGCGCCAGGCCCGCTGACGCGCCGCCTCCCGGTTGGTGCCCGGCGACGCCGCGCGCGGCGACCTGATGAGTCGACGACCCGACGAGACTGCGGCGCGACCCGCTCCGCCAACTCGTGTGCCCTTCACCGAGTGGGCGCATGCGGGCCGCTTACCGCCATCAAGACCTCGCGCCCCTCGACTTTGATCGGGGCGCACACTACCGGACCTGACCAACTACTGGACATTCCTGCGCTTCGCGCCCCATCACCTGAACCCTCATCTCGCGACGCCCAGCGTCGTGACGTCCAGCCTCGGAGCCGCTGCTGTCGCTTATGCGACGCGCGGCCCCTACCGGGCTCCGCCACTACGCGGGCCTGCCTCGGCGGCCGGGGTCGAGCCTCTCCCCCGGCGCCGCTTCACTGCATACCTGTGCCTAGAGGCACACCACAGGACCTACCGAGTAGGCGTCGCTCCGCCTTACGCGTGAGCTCGACGCCGCTCGATCATCGTCGTCGACACATCGCTCGACGACCGCCTACCAAAGGGGCAGTTAGAGACGTGGTGCCTGGCTCGCGCGGCGGCGCGCTTGAGCCGGGCCAGCGATCCCACTCCCCATCTCCGCATCGCTACAAGACCGGCAGGTTGAGAGAGCATTGCTCCGCGCTTCAGTTGGACTTGGTCGAGTTTACTCCCGAGTTCAACCATTTGAAGCTGCGTTCGCCTGACCGGGTACGCCACCGGATCGACGTGCGTCACGTCGACACCTATTCGAAGAGGAGGAGATGCCGCCTGCACCCGGCGGTTGCAGGTTGTGAGGACTCCGAATCTGAGAACCACAATGCCAAGACGGCCGACGATAGTCTGCCAGAATGGCGGGGAGAGGGCGCTGAGAGATGCCGCCCGACCTCGCGGTCGGGATTGGGTACTCGCGCCCTCCCTTTACAATGCCCTACACCCAGTGTGGTGTAGCGTCCAGCCCCAGTAAGGAGGTTCGCCTCGAAGCTGGTCCCTGACTCCTGACGTTTAATACAGGAGGAGAAGATCCACATGTGTGTGTCGCGTCATGCGAGTACGGTAGCGCTCAGTTAGAGAATGCCACTCGCGGCGTAACGCACGGCGTGGCTTCTGAGTCTTGTGACGTCACACGCGTAAATTCGTCATGGGACTTTATGGTTTCGTCATTCGTGTGGTCAAGTTTGAAAATTCAGAACTCCGTCATTTTTGAAGATATTTGAAAAATATAAACACTTTAATTTACTTTGCAGACTCAGTGTAATTTATTGGAAGTAAAAACTGGCAAATGGGAAACTTCCTTATTTTATCTCCAAGATTAGGCAATCCCGTTTACCGTTTGACTGTAGCCACTCACTCTACAGCGTTAAAATAAAGAATAATTATCGTGATGAAAGACATTATACGTTGCCGTTGGCGTTTTTCGAAGTGTAGCGCACACGTAGCGCATAAGAAACTATTGTTGGAATCGCGTGAGGATCATCGCGATAATGAAAACATGGATGTATAACGTAAAAATGATAGACTTTTATAACTAGCAACCGGTGTTACTAGTTAATAAAATAATTACGGGCTATGTAGTTTCAAGATCTTTACTGTGGAGTCTGGCAGTACTAAGCGCCAGTCTGGTTTGGGTCGTGTAACGTTTTGTACGTGTTACAAAACACCGTTATAAAAATACGAGTGAAAGTTCGTCTTTATTACTGTTGCTCTATTTTAGTAGTGCGCTAAACTTACTAATGAAATAGAAAAAAACGATACATTCTGCAGTGGTATAAAGAAATTGCCATCATGGGCGACATAAGCGGTGAGTAGATGAGAAGTGAAAATGATGTAGATATTTTCTATAACTGGTTTTCGCAACGTTCTAAATATCTAGTCTAGTTCTATTAAAATTGTTAAAAAATAGCGTGATCTTATTATATTTGTACACTTACGTTTATTTTTACTGGTTTTATTATTCTTGGACACTATTTTTAGTTAGAGACGTGGTGAACAGGACATAAAATATTATTTACCCTAAAAGTGTGCGTGCCACATCCTAGACTACATTGATTGATGTGATGTAGTAAATCTGCCTTAGTAAAGATGTCCATTGGAGAACAGGTCTCTAGATTTTCGGTATGACCGGCCGGAAGCGGCTTGCATCCAGCATGTTTCCGAGGTCTTGTCCTAAAATATCTAGGTACCTAGTTAAGGTATCTATGTAGGTACATGTTTGTAAGTAATTGTTTTTGTTTGGTGTACAAAAAGTTAAAGTAGGTAGGTATATAATTAGAGTTTTTCTTTCGAAAATCCTTCATTTCCGAGGAAAACCTAAAATTCGTGGGCTTTTGGCCAAACGAAAATTATTTTTTTGCTCATTTATTGTTTTTTTTTATTATTATTACTTATCTAGTTAGTTCTGTAATTGTTTTGGGTAGGTAAAGTAGGCACCTATTGTTTCTATTATTTATTCGCATTCCGGACAATCGCTTTTTCACATTTTACCCTTAAACACAAATTAACATTAGTTTCAATACTTTTATTAATTGAAAATCTCTAGCTACAGGGGGCGTGTTAATAAATAAGTAGCTTTCTACAAAACACAGTCACGGAAACCATTCAAAAACCCTTTATTCTACGCTAGTAAGAACTGCTTTTCATAAAATACTTCTTGAAGTTGGGCTCGTTCTTGAGAAACTCGAAGTTCTCAATGGTGTTATTGGAGACGTGCCAGCCCACCAACAGTTTGCAGGATCCGTCGTTTTCCGTGCAGTACTCTAACGGTAGCTCCGGGCTGGTGAATCCTCTGATGGGGTAGTAGCTGTACTCAGAAAGTACCCTCATGCCGCATTCTATCATATTCTCGTCCAAGCTTCGGACCATTCCTGAAATCGATAAAGACTATTCAATCTATTGAAATGTAAATTTTTTTTTGGACTTAGCATGCATTTCTCTGTGGACACAACTTTATTTTATAATTATCAACCGGGGGTTAGTGTGAAGTGAAGTTAAATCCAACTTTATGGGATTGCAACCCTTGTACCACGGCCGCCATCTTAGAAAAAGGTTTCATAGTGTAGCTGACAAACCATAGGAAAAACAAACTATTGTTGAATTTTTTTTGTTTGAATTATTTCTTTACTTAATATTTGAAAAATTAAATTGCGCCTCTGAAAAATGCATTACAAAAAGACTAATTCTAATGTCTAATGTATTAACTCGCTAGCCTATCCTAATGTTATGTATACAATACATTACAAAATATCTTTATTATTGCACCTAATGTATAGGAAAAAACTTAAACTAAAAATAATAACAGTCCGGTAGAATAATGGGCGGATACCAAGAGGGTCATGAAGGACAATCGTAATTCACTGGTTCGGAAAACCCTTGGCAACGGAGAAGAACCGGCAAATAACTTGTTGCTTTAATTAGATAACTTACTAATCATAGTTGGATCCTAACTCAAGTAACTTACGATAACCTCTTGATCTCTTATCGGACTAGCTGTCGCTCCTCGATAAATCATTGAAGCAAACTGCCTGAGCTGAGACTAGATATCTTCCTACCCTCATTTCAAATCGTATTTTCCGTCGCAACATCGAAATGATTTGTATGTAAATACCAAAGCTAATCTAACAAATGTAAATCTACGTAAACTTTCGCGATTTGAACACATTTTTTATATGCTATGATGTAACTTTGTCGAAACGTCAGGACAATCAGGTATTTTTTCATCTTTTATATTAATTACGCGACAAGCTCTGTAGAAAGATAATAATGTACTGCTGAACATAGGCCTACCCAAAAAAGCTATTCGGCCATATCCACCATCATGGCCTAGGCAAGGTTGGCATAGCTAACAGACGACGAGAAGTACCTATTTTATTACATTACATTTACAGAAGGAAGATATATATGTAAATATTACCTACAAGAATGTGAGACTTTGAGAAATACTACAAAAATCTCATAGCAATGTTTATGAATTTGCAATACTCTTTCATTATAAATGTATTCTTGTTCTGCGTATATTTTGCATGCTTACCCTTCTTTTTTGTTTACCCTTCTTAAAGTAAAATATTCCAAATGTAAACGAACATACGTGCAAATACGTATTTACACCGACTTGTATTTAAACTAGATCAAATAAACGGCGGCGTCATTGAACAAGTGTATTAAAGAAAATCTCAACACTCGACTTCAAATTGTAGCCAATGACATTTAGGACAAAAGGACAACTTGAAAAAGTTCAGAGACTTTCGGACAAAACGTATTTTTTTTTTGCAATTTTAGGGTTGGAACTATAATAAATGTTGGTGATGATGTCAGTAGTTTAATATCCCAGAAGACCTAGAATAATACGATCCATCGTCTAGACTCTGGAGACACAACTTGTATACTAGCTGAATGAATGCCTCCTTTGTAAAGCAGTCAGCTATAAACCCTTCAGCAAACCAGACTAGTGTTCACAATCACGTACGATTACTGGTTGGGTCTTTTTTTATTAGAAGGTTATAAGTGCCAGAAGCCTTATATCAATGTAGTTAGAGGTGAAAGCACTCTGCCAATTCTCCAATTTAGTCATCCACAGACCGACGGCAATTGTTAAATTTATTATGCACACCACAGATTTTATTTTTAGCAAGTTCAAATAGAGACTTACTCAATCAATATGGACATTGAGAAAAAAAAAAAAAAAAAAACAGATTTTTTTACTAGAATTTTCACCCGAAGTTCAAAGCGGAGGACGTTATCCATCCGTTTGTATGATGTTTTTTGTTCCGGTCTTAAGTCTGTTGCTTGTCTGTCTGTTTGTGAAATCCAAAAAAAATATGAAATCATCTACAGTAATCAACTGCAACTGCAAATTCGGTTGTTGGCCGTGGTCCTACCATATGTACCACTAGTAGTACCACGGATACATTAGCGTCATGAGTATCCATGGTGTCATATTCCCTGGCGGGAGCACCTAGTTATGTTCATGTAATATTTAGTTGAAAAAAAATACATAATTTGTACAAAGTACAGTAAATATAAACATTTGTACATGAGCACTTTTTTAGTAATCGTCAAATAAAGATGGTGGGATATAGACCTGAGAGAATCTATAGAATCCTTCAAATCCCGAGTAAATAGGTATCTTCTAAGTAAGCGTGTTACATCCTAGACCGCATAGCTGCTTAACATCAGGTAGTGTGTAGTCAAACGCAAACCTATTCGAAATAAAATAAAAAAAAGACCAAATGTATAAGTGTTATTTTGATTTACATTTATTAAGATGCATTTTCTGCGTGAGATAACTAATATTTAGAAAAAAAGGGGTTCATGCTATTGGTAATAACTTATAAAAGGCGCACATTTCTACGACATAACGAAATGTGATTTAAATATTATTTACCTAACATAGACTCAAACTGTAAGTGTTATTTAGATGTACAATTTCTATACAATTATTTAGATGCATTACCTGCGTGAAAAACTGATATGGGTAACTACCATTTTCATTTGACGATTGCTAAAAAAATGCTCATGTACAAATTTTTATGTTTAAATTTGTACACATTATGTTCATTTTTATACACTATAAATATGTTACACGAATATAACTTAGTGGTTCCGCCAGGAAGTATGAGACTATCCATGAAAAGTCAGAGCCACTCAGAATTTTGATCCTACACCTGTGTGCTTAGCATACAAGATCACGACAAGAGTTTATCGTCGTGTGCAAAGGTGACAGATATATGCTTTATCATAACTCTGTCACGTTCTGACACGTCGATAGTATAATTTTATGGTCCTTATCCTAAGCCCGCTGGTCTAACTATTTATTAGTAAGCTCCATGTAGCCCAACGAGCTACGGAGAGGTCTATGCTCGGAGTCTTTCTGAGAGATCGAATCAGAAATAAGGAGATCTGTAGAAGAGCCGAAGTTACTGACATAAGTAGTCCAGCGGATTGGCTAGTTGAAATGGCATTAAATTAATTAGAAAATAGTAGTGTTAAAAGTCAATAAATATTATATACTTAAATATCTACTTACTATTTTCGGGGTGGGGTAGGCAAAAGTGAGCAGCTGCCCTTAGAAAAAAATCTAGCTACGGCTACGGACATAGATACATGATCCACGGTTTCATACACATATCAGTGTTCCATATGAGACGTGGGATGTGGTTTCATCATCATCATCAGCCTGAGTCGTCCCACTGCTGGGTACAGGCCTACTGTCTTATGTCCCGTAGTTCTCTATCCTGGGCCAATCTCATCCACGCCTGACCAGTGATGGATGAGATTGGCTAACGTGTTAGGAAGACTCGCCAAGAAGCATTGCCAGCGCGGCGTTTTATGGCTAAAACCCTCTCCTTGTGATGTGGTTTATGAAATACAAATTATACAAATTGTGTGTACAGTGAACGTGTCCCTGATACGTATTATCTGATAGTTGGATAACTGCGAATAATACAAGCATCACTTCGCACTCTCAGTTTGTATGACTATGTCAATATAGACAAGAGATATTGGTTGGCACGAGAAATTGGTGTAGTGCTATTAGTATTAGACACACCATCGCAGCTGATGATAAATACATACTCGTAGTAGGTACCTTTTATGAAGAGGTATACCTGCTACTTTTGTATACATGCCTACCTAAGTACCTATCCATGAGAATGGAACCTAACCTGTTGTGATGGTGTAATCACTGCAATCAATACTAATGACACCATACAACAATTGACAATCAGGTATGTCAATTGTTGTTGTTCTGTTTGTGAGGGAATATAGTCAGTGTGGAAGCAATTTTTCCAATAAGTAAGTATGTCTTTTATCGATATTTCGTACCGACTTCAAATAAAAAGGTTCTCAATTCAGCTTTAGGTATGTTTTATTTTGTGCATCAGAAAAAAAAAAGTATAGCCACTACGTTAGTTCCGAAATAAAGGATGAGATCTTAGACCAAATAAAAATATCAAGACAGAATGTTAAGAAACAAACAAGTGAGGCTGGCAAAACTACGCCTCGCCGTGTACAGAGAGACAATTACACACACAAACACGTACAACGAAACTACGCCTTGGCTCTTCAGACGAACTATGGCGGCGCAACACCGACGCACTTAACACATGTATCACTTGCCTGTTCACGACGTTCTGTCTTGATTTTAGGGTTCCATACCCAAAGGAAAAAACGGGACCCTATTACTAAGACTCGACTCGATGTCCGTCTGTCCGTCTGTCTGTCTGTCACCGGGCTGTATCTCATGAACCATGATAGTTTGGCAGCTGAAATTTTCACAGATGATGTATTTCTGTTGCCGCTATAACAACAAATACTAAAAAGAAAATAAAATAAATATTTAAGGGGGGCTCCCATACAACAAACCTGATTTTTTAGACGTTTTCGCTCTATATTAATAATGGTAACAGGTAGGTGCTTGAAATTTTCACAATTTAGTTTTATATTCACTTCAATAATAAATAATTAAAAAAAAAAAATTAAGGGGGGCTCCCATACAGTACGGAACCCTCCGTGCGCGAGTCCGACTCGTACTTGGCCGATTTTATTTTATTTGGTCTGGGGCTGAGATGATGAAGAAATAAATAAGATTCAAGTGTCGTAGCCCCGGGTATTACACAAAACACCTGTTTAAAATTTATTCCTCTTCCTTATCCTGGCGTAAATTTTCAACTGCTTCATTTTATTTCGGTATCGTGCACTGAGAATTCATTTTAAGTATACTAAACCTGCTTTTGAGAGGTTCGACGTTACTTACCGGAGACCTTGCATATAAAATGTACGATTTAAAAAAAATCCCAAATTAAATTATTTTGCCATTTTGAGAATTAGGCATTTTTAGAATTGGGCATTCATAGAATTAGGCATTCGTAGAATTTGGCATTCTTAGAACCATAAGCCATTGTTAGAATTGGGCATTCCTCGCCTAAACCACGTGAATTTGTATAAAATTACATATTTACCAAATTCAAGACACATCAAATCCTCAATTGGTCAAAAAAGAGACTGATCAAAACCTATATTTGTCAAATACTTAATTCGTCAAAATCTTTTTAAGGGACTTTAATACAGATACGTGGTGGTCTAGTGGTAATGACACTCGTCTTACAATCGTGAGGTCGTGGTTTCAAATCCCGGTCCCGAACCAATGAATTCCTTGGAATTTATGTACGGAATTTCAAACCACTGGCTTTTCGGGGAAGAAAAACATCGTGAGGCAACCTGCATACGTCCTTAGAAGAAATTCGATGGCGTTATGTGAATCCACCAACCCGCACTGGGCCAGCGTGGTGGATATGGCCCAATCACCCTTCTTGGGTAGGTACAGCACCTAAATCTTACTAAGGCAAATCTGGATGATAAGTCGCGTGAAGATGCTCACGTACCTACTGCTAAGGTGGTGTTGAAGGTGGAATAATTCAGGTATACTTAGTCGTTCAAAATTCGTCTTCTATGTAATGGAGCCTTCACCGTACCTACTGGACCACATGAGGAAAAATCTATTTGAATCTCACCATTAAGACAAGTCTCGTTGATGAGCCTCCGGGGCACGCTCATGTACTGCTCCAGGGTGGTATTGAAGGTAGGCTTCAGGCAGAGGAAATCGTCTTCTATGTACTGAACCCGCCGCCGCGTCGGTAGCGTCTCGTACTTGATCACTGAGTGAAACACACATGGGTCGGGCTTCGCTGTCACCTGGTGGAAAGTCACTAAAATAATTAAAAAAATCTCAACCTTTGGAATACTTTGGATACTTTTTAATCGACTTAAATAATCGGCCAAGTGCGAGTCGGACTCGCGCACGGAGGGTTTCGTACCGTATGGAAGCCCCCATTAATATTTTTTGTTATTTTAATTTTATTATTTATTTTTGAAGGGAATATAAAACACAATATTTTGTAAATATTTCAAGCATCTTTCTATTGCCGTTATATTAATATCGAACAAAAAAATCAAGTTTCTTGTATGGGAGCCCCTCTTAAATATTTATATTATTTTAATCTGATTATTTATTTTTGAAGTAAATATTTATCCAATAATTTTTCAAGCATCTACCTGTCACCATTATTAAAATAAAGCGAAAAACGGCAAAAAATTCAGGTTTGTTGTATGGGAACCCCCTTAAATATTTTTTTCAGTTCATAGTATTTATTGTTATAGCGGCAACAGAAATACTTCATCTGTGAAAATATCAACGTTCTAGCTATCACGGTTCGTGAGATACAGCCTGGTGAAAGACAGACGGACAGCGGAGCCTTAGTAGTAGGGTCCTTTTTTTACCCTTTGGGTACAGAACCCTGAAAAGAGGTTCTCGATTCGTCTGTATGTTTTTTTTATGTACGAGTATGTTAAAGCGATTACTCCACCAATATGAACCGATCTTGATGATTCTTTTTTTGTTAGGTAGATCATACTTTAGAGGTGGTCCCAGATAAATTTTATTGAAATCGGCTGAGTCGTTGATCAAAAATCAATCATAATCTGAAACGTCGATGATACAGTGATCCATGCAAATGCGAACTATTCTAATTCTGTTCACGGTTGATTAAAGTCGGTTATTTTATGCCGTTTTTGGCGAAAAATAAATAATCTTAACATTGCTGACAGTTCTCAAATAAGAAACCGCTCAAACAAAATCTACTTACTTACTTTCAAAATCAAAATCGATTTATCCATTTGAGAAGTAAGTACCCACCTAAGTATTACGGTTTCCTGAGTAGTGCAGCCGGTAAGTAGTTGCAATTTTTCATCAAAACAGCCTCATATAAAATACTATTGATAGGTATGTTTACGTACACACCTATTATTATAAATATGAACGCATGGCTCTATGATCTAGCTTAGAACTTGAAATATATGAAAAGCCAATTTTGTCTTTGTATAAGATCTAATCGAAATTTCGATGAATACCTAAACCTACGGTCATAACATAGTGTGGTCGACTCCGCCTTTGTTTAAAAATGGATTCTCTACAATCTAATGATTAATTAATAATTGTCTTTTAATCACAGACTTAATAACTTCTGTATTTAGAAGTCTGTGCTTTTAATGAATATAGGTTATTTGTTTTGAAAATCAAGTTCTAATCAATGAGTTCTATACATAGTACATAATAGAACTAATACGTTCTAATCTTTAAACTCATAACCGTGGATTCAACTTAAATTATGTAGGCATGAGTTTTAATTTACTTAGTCAATGTTAAAAATAATTAAATGAAATAAAACTTAAAAGTTATTTCACTGGTGAATTCTCATAAAATTATTTCGGAACAAAAACAAAGTCTAGTCAAAAAGTAGTCTCAAGAATACTCTATGAAAATATTTTTGACTCTGTGAAAAAGGTGGACACAGGCATCTTTCAAGTGTTACTTGTTTTTGCACCAATTTTCGTAAATATTGAAAATGATAATTATTTTAGAAATTAATGGATGAGCTAATAGTAGGTATTACTTGTGTCTAGGAGTGAACTTTTACACTGAAGATCATTGGAATGTCAGTAGATAAACGTAAACATAGGTACGAGTAAATGGTAGTTTGTAGAAAAATAATTGGCTAGCTTGTGTTCAAAGTTCTGGCAGCAAAAACTGTCATGATATTTGAAGCCAACGTGTTGTAAAGTTTTTGCTACTTTTGGTACCCAATCCTAACAAAAAGTAACCTTTGAACTACACAGTTTAAATTTATACCTATTACAATACGGCTTCTCAAGGTTTAATCATATTATGATAATTTGTCAGGTGATCATAGAATATTCCATTTCGATGCAAATGCAAGCATTTATCTACAAATTTTACGCTTAGGGAGGTATTTCAAACATATTACTGACAATGTACACAGTATACCTACTGTAGATATAAATTAATCATCATCATCAACCACAGCCTTATTTATCCCACTGCTGGGTATAGGCCGCTCTCTTAGAGTGCCATCTGCTTCGGTCCTTTGCCAATCGTGTCAGGTTCGACCCTATGACGATTCGACGATATACCTACATTGTCATAAATGAATTAAATATAATTATTTTAGCAAGATTTTAGTGTAAACGAATATTAGCAGGTAGAGTTTCTGAGTAGAGCGCATACGCAAAGAAAGAAAACTTGCAAAAATTAGGACATACAGCGATACTAGAAACCTTAAATTAAAAATATAAAATAAAAACTCGTTTTTTCAAGATATGCGGAGCAAAACTTAATGAAACTATTTAAAAAGTAGTAAATATTCACCTCTTGTCCGAAGCATCGTGCAGGAGAAACGTAGGCCTTGTTGGCGTCAGCAATTGGTGGGTGCATGGCTCCGGTGCACAAAGTCCACACGCCCTCGCGTATGAAGTACTTTCGAGGCAGCTGGCCCAGCACTGATACCGTGATAGTCGACACACCATTTCTGCAACCATCACATGAAATATTGAAGAGAACCATCATCATCTGTTAAGGTGAAAACCAATACTCGCGCCCCAATAATTTTATCAATATGAAATTGGTATCACCACTACATATTTCCTAAATTTTTTTTAGACTATTGTGTATTTTTTTCTATTCGACTACTTCATGGTTTAATAGAGTAAAGTCAGTTTAAATAGGGTCAGTTTAAAATATACAGGTAAGTATTTTGAAATTGGATCGTCTTTCGGTTCAGCTTGCCAGTCAATACCTTTCAACACCTTAGTCGATTAGCTCGACGTAAGCCTGTGCACGCTCGGAAGTCGCACGGCAGAAGCAGACCTCTATCATTCCCTAAAAAATTTCAAAGGCTTCAATGATCAGCGGGTTCTAGTACACAAAGGCAAGACGTCCTCGAGGAAGAAGTGCTTTCGCGGCAGCTCGCCCAGCACTGATACTTTTGTTACGAGGGGAAATCTTCAAAATATTCCCGACTGACTGCTTTGGGGTGCTTTCGGGTTATGTAGGATTGTACCCACTAAAACCGGGATCTTCAAAAGGAACGCACCGGTGCGCCCAGCACTGATACCTACTGTGGTGGTTGACACGCCATTTTTGCACCCACTATAATCATCATCTTAGCCGGACGTTTTAAGAAATAGGCCTCTGGATTCCTCCATACAAGCTGTTGTTTTCAATTGTTTGTATCATAAATAATACATTGTACTGTTATAGGGCTGATAAATATTCTTGATAATTAATTATTATCTACTAATTAAGGATACAGAATGATGTATCGGTAACTATATCTACAAAACATGATAATTAAAAACCGCATGTAAATATTACCTAATATGCTGTAATAAATGATTGAGTAAGTTGTTTTGATTTTCATCTCTAACTAGATGCTTGATCTTTTTTGGAGCAACAGTTATTACTATAATTACTACTGTTCGTTTCTAATCTAGGAATCTTTCCTGGCAATCCTGTCTCTACATCTCTTTAAACTTTAGGCAATATTTGTCGAAGAACTAATAACTACCTACTTATTAATGAAAGTGCTCAGCGTTGATTCTAGCTGCGATGAGCCATGACCTATGACACTTTCTTACGTTTTCCTTAAATGACGCAAAAATATAATAAATGGAAAAGGAGGAGATTCATATCATCATTTCAATGCAAACGACTTTCACCTGTCTTTGTAGTTTCTTTTTGATTTTGATCATGACGTAAATTTCGTCCACGACATGCGTAATTACATATGCCTTACTCCTTAATATGCCTATACCTACTATTTTAACTTTTTCCACAGTGAAAGTTCATGAAAACATTGAAAGCTATAATAATGTTTTCATACCACCTGCTCAAAAATGACCAATTTTATGTCATAGAATCTCAACGTAAAACGAGTCATTATTATCTTAACACTATCTCGAGGGCTATGGCAGGTCAATAATGTTGTATGAAACTGCCTAGGGGTTAAAGCACAGAGCTAGTTAATCTGATTTAATTCTGGAACGTCTAATTCGTATGAAAATACAACTTAACTTAGAACATTTGAGGACATCGTAAGGAGGTGTCATTTTGCAAAATCGAATATAACCTCTTTACATTGCACGGCAAGTGGCATTATAAGCAGGTTCTACTGGACTTCACAGAATTAAACCTCTTTGGTTTGGTGCCCATATTATTTCGATTTTATATAGTAAAATAAAAAATCTCTTTGCAATGCCCGTGCTAGGCCATGGTAATCGAGCTGGCCATGGTGTTATTTATTACCGAGTTGCCTAATGATTACCTACACTTAGTGAATTTATGACGTATAAGTATTACTCGTATTCTTGGCGTTATATTTTCTCGCAGGATGTATGAGAAGTAGAGTATGGACCTCTAGAACCAAGTTTGTCTTCTTCTTGGGCGACTTTAACCCCTCGCTTCACTCAGGACTCTGAATAACTTAAAACACCCTCGCTGCGCTCGGGAATTAACTATAGAGTCCCTCACTACGCTCGTCGCCGTAACATAAGACACCACTTGGTTCTCTTGGTACATAATCTACTATTATTATCTATCAACTCTATCGCTTATCGAAATAGGATGTCGTCACCGGCCAGCCTACTCGTATCCCACTTTTTTATATGGGGTCAGTTGGTAAAGGACCTCATGGACTAGCTGCGTTCGCACAACTAGTTGTGTAATCATAGTCCATGCCATATGGATTGGCAATAAAGTGCGTTGACCTCTCGTACTTCTTGGCGGCAGAATATTTGATATTTCTGTTGGTAACCTAACCTACCTACGAGAGCTTCTGTAAAAGAAACATGCCGCTAAATAAACAAATAAAATAACTAATTATCACCTGTAAAGTACTTAGTGATTATAATCACTGTCATAAAAGGTTTGTCACCGCTCGCGCTGCTAGACCACTGAAAGGTCAACGCACTTTATTGCCAATCCTAACGGCACCGACTATAGGAATATTATTTTAAAATCTGGTAGGATAGCACATTACTTCCATTGAACTCTATCATTACTCATAATATCTGAATTCTCTCCCTGTTTATTACCTTATTAGCAACTTTCAATGTACCTACCAATAGCAAAAAATATATCGTTTATCATTGCCCAATCAAACTAGGCGTGAGCGAAGTCTTTAGGTTCTTACTGATAGGTAGTACCTAGATTTACAGATTTAGGTAGGTAGTTTTCTTAAAATTTCGTAAGTACATATTACGAAATGAACAATGAATTTATTTTTTTAATTCGTTTTATCCAATCATCGTTTTGATGTTTGCTAGAGACCTGAAATATCACTGTTAGTGGGATGAGTGGGCTACTTTACTTACCTACTACTTATAAGTACCTAATAAGTTATTTCAAACATTGTTGCGACCTTTGACTATTTAGAAATAGTCAAATGTTGCGACCTTGCGACGTCTGTCTCGGGAAAGACAAATCTTATAATTATATTTTGTATTCGAACACGCCGCTAGAGACGCTAGTGTAATATAACGTTAGTGCTCCGAAATTTCACAGTGAATGGGTACCTACTTAGGGTAGTTACTTACCATACATACGCCTTTAGCCTGCCTTTAGCACGCCTACGCCTACCAGGTACACTTTTTCACACATCCTTGTGACGCGACGCCCGTCTCTAAAAAGAAAAATCTTTCATATTTTTCTACCTTCCTTGAGAAATGGCATCCTTCAGGGCAATCTCCTTAGCAGTAATATCGGCAATTTCCTTCTTCAATGCATCTGCCAGTATCTTAGCGTTGGCCAGAGTAGTTTGCAGTTTCAGCTTCAACCCGCCCGTAGACCGCGCCTTGTTTGTCCACTGAGGCTCGAGCGGGAGCTCCTTGGAGTTGAGGATGGGCAGCATCTTTTCATACTCATCCTCATACTGTTTCAAGATGGCGGAGGTCCCAGGGCCGCTTCCGCTCCTACGGAAATTTTCAGGATTTTCATTTCTGAAAATGTAGGTATGATTTTCATTGTAGTTAGAGGGTGAACTACAAATAGAGGCAAAGTTGCGTTTTGTTTGGAAAATATTTTAATACACGTCGTATAGTAGGTAGATAACAATATATAAATCGTCGTTTATGTTTAAGGATAAATTAGTGTTTAATTTGATGAAACTGTATGATATTCGAATAATAATAATTGATTAATTTAAATAGGTGATGTTATGATGGTACATATACGTAGATATGTCTGGAGCGGACTTTGTGTGTTAATTTGTCCTTACCTACCTATTTGTATGTGTTCCATGACTTCCGCGACACAGGGAATCCCGAGTCACAGAATATGTAGCAGTACTATGCAAGTGGGGGAACTAGATGCGTGTGAAGCTATTTATGAATGTGATATACGTATCATATCATTTAAATATTATTCGTAAGCCTAACTGCAAAGATGCTATTTCTGCGGTAGGCGGAGTCAGGTCCCTCTACAGGGTTATATGATGAAGAGATTATAGCATTCAGCCGAAACAAGGTGATTAAGACCATCATTATAAACAACTTTTACTATGGCAAAGAAGATATAATAATACCGGGGCCAAGCCAGAATTCTAGTCGCTGTAGTCAGCTGTTTCATACATTTTTGTTGATTCCGAGTTGCATTTTTGTATGGAACAGCTGATTTCTATTTTTCTCGAATTCTGAGTTTTATTCACCCCCATTCGACTTGGTGCATAGTCAGCAGATAACCCTGTATGGTGAATACCCTAATTTGACCGTTGGCGTCAGTGTCAAGACAAAGATAAAAGAAAGGACGATTTCTCAGCTTTGCCATAATAATTTCAATACGATTTTTTTACAAAGCCGTTTTCCCCGATGTGATCGTGACGATAAAGCATTGCTATTTATTTATTCGGAGTGTTTTTTTTTTCTGTTTTATATCTTTCTGGCTCGTGAAGTTTATTTATTTTATAAGACTTTCTTCTATTAACTACTGTCTACCTGTCTAGGTATTGGTTGACGTCAAAATCGATTTATTGATCTTGATAATCGTCAGTACATGTATTTATATAAGGCGATAGTGTAGGAGGTACGATAAATGTTTGTTGGTCTAATTATCCTGTTATCATCTGAATAAATATTATTTCTGATAAATTAATGACACAACTAATGCCTTTACTCATGATCATGACATTAGGAATTTTATTTAAAGGATCAGACGTGAATAGAAATTTAATTTAATCGCCTTAGTTAGAGGTGGATAGAGATCTAAAGATGGCCAGAAATTAGAACCGGGAAATGTGTTCCACCTGCCATGCTAGCCCTAAAATAAATAATTTTAATCAGTTATCTTCTACTTTTAAAATGTTGTGTATAACACTGAATTCAGACCATCCAATAAATTACAGGTGCACCAAGATTAGTGACTATGGCGGCATTTTCAACGACATTTTTTTACTTCTATCCAGTGGCGTAGCGTGCCTTGGCGGGGCCCCGTATAAAAATTTGTCTGTGGGCCCTTTTGAAGGATAATGATTTATCACAAAAGAAAAAAATGTTTGCATAAAATTAAAAAAATCATTAGTCATAATTATCTGTCACTTTTTTCAAATTTTTTAAAAACTTCAAATTAAATATGCACTCTGCTTGCCTTTTTCGGCAAACTGATTTATTAAATCATTTAAAATTTATAGATGATGACTTTAGTTTTTCTAATTTTATTAATTTTTGCTTACGCACGTCGGGGGCCCCCGTGTCCCGGGGGCCCCGTATAATTGATACGGCAGATACGGCGGTAGCTACGCCCCTGCTTCTATCGGCATTTTTTTACTCAATATACTGTGAAATAAATTACTTATTTTTTTTTCTAGCATTTGCAGTTTTCGGTGCGAAATCACTACAGTAATCATCATCACCTACAGAACCCTATTTATTATATACACTTGAGAGTTGAGACACACTCTTAAAAAAATATGTTTTCTGTCGACCAGCGAAAAACAAAAATTGTAACTATTTCCGACAGAAGTCGCTATAGGTCATCAATATGGAATGTACCTAAGAGAAATAATCGGCCAAGTACGAGTCGGACTCGCGCACGGAGGGTTCCGTACTGTATGGGAGCCCCCCTTAAATATTTATTTTATTTTAATTTTATTATTGAAGTGAATATAAAATTAAATTTTCTGTGAAAATTTCAAGCATCTGCCTGTTACCATTATTAATGTAGAGCGAAAAACGTCTAAAAAATCAGGTTTGTTGTATGGGAGCCCTGCTTAAATTTTTATTTTATGTTATTTTTAGTATTTGTTGTTATAGCGGCAACAGAAATACATCATCTGTGAAAACTTCATCTGCCTAGCTATCATGGTTCATGAGATACAGCCCGGTGACAGACAGACAGACGGACATCGAAGTCTTAGTAATAGGGTCCCGTTTTTCCCTTTGGGTACGGAACCCTAAAAATGCCAAATCGATTCTCTATGTACCTACTCGCCAATCAAAACTGCACGCCGCGACCGCACGCTTTGTTGTGTACAATTCCGAACTATCTACGAGTACATGCAGCGCAGTACCAAGACCAACGTCGTTATATGCCGAATCAAACCTCTTGGCGGTTGTGAAGTTAGCTACAAGCTGCGCAAAACCCAATTCTGAATGAATCTCACATAAAAGCTGCCCGAGGATTGTGTTTTGCGTAGCTTGTAGCAGTTGTAGCTAACTCAGGGGCGTAGCTATCGCCGTATCTGCCGTATCAATTATACGGGGCCCCCGGGCCGCAGGGGCCCCCGACGTGCGTAAGAAAAAATCAATAAAATTAGAAAAACTTTAGTAAAACTTAAGCCATCGTCAGCTAAAAAATGATTTAATAAATCAGTTAGCAAAAAAAGGCAAGGAGAGTATATTTAATTTTAATTGTTTGTAAACATTTTGAAAAAAGTGACAGATATATAAATAAATTAAGATTTCACACAAAAGAAATTTGTTTTTGCATAAAATTAAAAGAAATATAAAAAAATATATATTTCTTTTAATTTTATGCAAAAACAAATTTCTTTTGTGTGAAATCTTTATCTTCATAAGGGCCCCCAAACAAATGTTTATACGGGGCCCCACCAAGGCACGCTACGCCACTGAGCTAACTTCACAGCCGTCGAGAAATTTGATTTGGCCTGTAGCTGATAGCAGTTGACAGGCGCTGCGTCAGAGTATGGGATGCTAGCTACGTTATGCATTTCTTCACAAATCAGTAGTGTCAGGCCGGTTTAGGGCAACTGCCTGGGGCCCTCCACAATAGATTTTGTAAAAAAAACGAACAACGTTTCTTTTGATTTTACATATAATTAGTAGTTAGTCCTATATACGGAGGGCGCTGGTAGCCAGTAGCACAGTTTAATTACTAGTACAGGCACCAGCCAGGCCCATAAGCTATTTGTGTAATCTATGTTTGATTCTGGATATTGTATATTTACGACTAGTATTTAGTAGCTTTCAACATAAGTTATATTTAATAGTGATTTGTAATACTGGTGTCAATAAAATCATTTTATTTTTTATTTTTTTACCTACACTACTTTGTAACAAAATAATTAAATCATTATTCTTATATACCTACTGAAAAAAAGGATTAAGTAATCTATAATTGTTCACTCTAATCAGGCAATCAGTAAAATATCGTGTTTACGAATCGTCCTAGTAAGCATTTGTTTGCTTATGGCCAACTAGCAAACCATCCACTAAAATTTTCGATGAGCAATGTTTATACTTGGAATTTACTACCTATCTTGAAGAAGTAGGTACTTATCCATCTATTTGTCATGCTCCCCTCTGTTTGTCCCTTTGTAGGGGCCCCCACTTTTTTAGGCCCCGAGGCCTCCACAATCCGGCCCTGAGTAGTGTACTGGTGTTACTGCTGCAGCTAAGAAATTGTACCTTTAGGAAACTGATGTTGGTAGGGAGAGGTGAGTGGCCGTTCAGTGTGTAGCTATAATACTTATTGTTATTTAGACTGTGTCTAGTTTGTACGTTCTCTGTACGTTATCTTTCTGACAAATAAAGAACTTTTAAAAATCAAAATATAATACTTGTTGGAGTTCTGTGGAAGAACACAACTCTAACTATTGTTTATCAACTGAATCGGCACAAGGCTCAAAATTGCTCATACCTAATATAACAACTTAACTTTTAGGATAAGTACAAGATAATTGCAGTAATTTTATGCAACAATCGACTCCTTTTAAAATACAAAAACTTTATTGTCGTTCGACAAAATGTATGGAACAGCTGATTTTTCGTGATTTCAGGTATGGTCTCATAATAAAAGTTGGACATAATGATGACCATAATGATTTCTTAAAATATGTTAATTATACTCCGTGTAAAGAAACTCGTTTTACAAATACATTGGAAAGCTGCACCCGGAATGCTTGTATAACCCATTCATCATAATATTTATATTGTCTTCATATTTGCACGCCTTCCTCCAATTTTAAATTTCGCACCATCATCGCAGTTCGTATAAACCTATAATTATATTATTAGCTTCTCTGTTAGGTATCGTATTAAGCAGATTTTCAATGTCATCCTTCTCATTACTATAGTATAATAACACAGTGATTTATCTGGTGTATTTTAACTTACATTAGTTGGCCTTGAACAGGCGTCATCCATTCAGAAACCTGAAAATAAATATAAAAGATTGATTTCTATGGTTACATCTTTATCATTGTTAGCCTGTCATTACCGTGCCTGTACCGACCCACTAACGGGTAAAACACTGCTGGGTAGGTATGAGCTTCCTCTCTCTTGTGCCATTGTTCCCTCATTCCCTTTTTTGGGCTAATTTCATCAATGTATGACCCGCAATCGGGCTTCTTCTTCTTCGTGTCGATGATCCAATTAATATTTAAAAGGTCTTTCCACGCCACTGCCACTAAGCGTGGGGAGGCAGCGCAATTCGCATAACTACTAAAATTGGTCTAATGTACTGTGAAATGTGATGTACTTATGGTACAAGAACAATCCCATCGGAGAAGGGTAGCGCAGGGGGGCGGTGTCCACCCTAGAAACATCTTTGCCCACCACAGAAAACTTGAAACGTCAATTAGGTATATTTTTCTGGGGTGAGATAAGTAGACAGCTGCCCGCCCCATAGAAAATGTAGCTACGTCAGTACCACGACACATTATAGGAGCTACCTTCTAAATGCAAAACTTCTGTAATGAAAGAGCCACATTTTCAAGCTGGCACGGGTTGAATGTTGTCAATAAATAGATACGAGTAGCTAAAGTAAACGCCTATATAGCGCTTATGTCTCTCGAGACATCTGCATAATATTATCAAGTATATTGTTTGAACAGCTTACCCAATCAGACGTGCTAAATTGCAGAACATATAGCAAAACCACCAGTGTTGCACAAGTCATCATGACCGACTAGGTACGATTGCTTTGACTCTGCAAAATGCCAAAGTTAAAAAAACGTGTTTGTATTGTTTGCAAACATTGTTGATAAATGGCTGGGCTATTGTTTAAGAGTGTGGTCTTTTAGAGTATCTACTTTTTGGAGGTTTAATGCGAACAGGTGTATTCACAGGAATAGCATATTCTATTACTTGGGTGGGTACATTAAACTGCTGAATTTGGTTAACATTTTTCTACATAAAATGTTATGCGGTCACAATAACCTTCAGCTTAAATTTTAAGTAATAGCACACACTACACTCAAGTAGAGTTTGATGTATTGTCTTTGATGAGCACAGTGAGCAGATCTTTTTAGCTTAGATAAGTTAGATAGATAGCTTAGTACCGTTTCTAATGTTATAAGAATCGGGTTTTATTTTAGTACGGCATTGTTCTTAAACTATACGAGATAAATACACGACGGATATGCTTTATAACTCTTATGAAGTTTTAAATAACTTAAAAATAACCATGTATAAAACGAAATTAAAAACATTTCGACCATACGTGAATGTTGGCATCGTGTACGGTTTTTTAATCAATTAAGCCGTTGTGGAATCATGATACTGATGTTGTTTATTATATTATCTTTATTAATATTATCGATGATCCTTTATTTTTTCAAAGCTAGCGTTACTTTCAAAATATTACGGTGATTACGGTGTAATAAAGTTTAGTTTCCTAGCTAGACTCGTGGTACCTATGCGTTTAATTCTGATAGCGAGGTTTTCTGTATTTTTCTGTGGGGAGCCATGAGCGTCAAAACGGTGCGCGGTGGTACCCTTGCACTTCAGCAGCAGCAGAGCAGCGATTTCGCAGTTCCTCCCATAGTAAACGTTGTTCATAATGACAAGAGTATAAATCTCTGAACGTCCCAGCACTTTGCAAAACAATACCTCTGGTTTAAGATATTTATTTTCTCAAAGAATTACATAACATAATATGTACACTTATGAGTGAAAATACATGCTACATAGATTAGTGCTAGATTAGATAGCAAGTGTAAACACAACATATTATAATACATGTAAGTAGGCTAAACTTTTTTTTAACTAAAGCACGGACTCGCGAAACGTCAAAGTAACGAGTTATTTCAATAATTATTTTGATATTTTATTTTATACACGCATAAGTAGGTACTTAGAAGCAATAAATATAACTGAAGTAGATACCTACTATACCTCGTATACTCATTCGTCGGTTTTAGTAGAATATTAGCGTTGGTAGTTTTTTTGGTAGAGTCAATAAAACGTTGCTCAACTACTTAAAACCAGTTTAGGAACTTGGAGGTGTCGGAAATTATAGTTGCTTCTAATTTATTTTGCCTATTGAGCAACTGTAATTTTTATTACCTACACATGCATATTTTTTTCGCACAGGTGTATTATACATATAAACCTTTCGCTTGAATCACTAAAAAACCCGCATCAAAACCAAAGTATCCTTACATAGTATAAAATTAAGTTGCTATTTTCGTTTGTTTGTTTGTATGTTTGTCTGTATGGTTAAATCTTTAAAACTACGCAACGGATTTTGATGCGGTTTTTTTTAATGGACAGAGTGATTCAAGAGGAAGCCTAGGTTTATATGTATAAAAATTTCCGAAATTCCCACGGGAACGGGCACAACGCGGGTAAAACCGCGGGGCGCTGCTAGTATAAGCATAAGGGACAGACAGCGGGAAGCGATTTTGTTTTATACTATGTAGTGATGATATACCCATTGGTTTGTTTGTGCAGGTTTACCAATATCTCTCTTAAGTGATTAATTTCATAATATAAAATGCGTTGGCTTCGCGATTTCAAGGCTGATTCTCATCGTTTAAGTTTTAATGATGAGTACCTATGTAAAGTAATATCCTCCATCCTAAGGTCGAAAGTCGGTTGTACAGTAAACGTTTTTAGGGTTCCGTACCCAAAGGGAAAAACGGGACCCTATTACTAAGACTTCGATGTCCGTCTGTCCGTTTGCCTGTCTGTCTGTCACCGGGCTGTATCTCATGAACCATGCTAGCTAGGGAGATGAAATTTTCACAGATAATGTATGACTGTTGCTGCTATAACAACAAATACTAAAAAGAGTATAAAATAAATATTTAAGGGGGGCTCCGATACAACAAACCTGATTTTTTAGACGTTTTTCGCTCTATATTAATAATGGTAACAGGTAGATGCTTGAAATTTTCACAGAATATTTAGTTTTATATTCGATTCAATAATAAATAATAAAATTAATATAAAATAAATATTTAAGGGGGGCTCCCATACAGTACTGAACCCTCCGTGCGCGAGTCCGACTCGTACTTGGCCGATTATTTGTAATGATGGAAGAAGTGACGTTCAATCGTCAATATTATGGCCTCAGCAAAGATTCCGCAGGCCATTTGATTGATAAGATTTATTCATTCACATACAAAGACAGAACTGATTGACTGGGGGACTGAAAGAAAAATAAGACGCTGAAGTAGCACACTTCATCACACAAGTGTATATCGTCTCTCTTCCGTTGCTCTCGTTCGTCGTTCGTTAGATGGTTGTCCGCCGAGCCACGGTAATGGTATCTAATATAATGGCATCTTAGGTATCATTACCACGGTAATTACCGTGTCATTACCGTGGCCGAGCGCCGTCTGGTCCGTCTAACCGGGTTGATAAAGGAGATCTTGCAAAGTGGGACCAGACGGTGTACGGTAGCTCAAAAAATCCATTAAAATATGGTAAATAAATGCGCTGAGTAAAACAACCGCATTGAATGCTTAATTTGAATAGAATTTCGTATTTTCTTATTTGATTTTGGTTCAAGGCCGCCATCACACCGTCATATTTTACTAGCAATGTCAAAAGATAATAAGATCCGAAAATATGAAACGCTTTTGAATGAAGATTGTTATGAAAGAAAATTAATAAGAAAATCATTTTTCCAAAACCAATAAAGCAAATACATAATTAAATAGGTACCGTACAAGGTAATGGCCTAAGCTCGATATATTTTTGCATTATCTCTTTTATGTTTTTTACGTGCCAATAGGCTGGCGTGGAAGTCGAGGTCCTTGCTGTCTACTGGTTTACTGTTACCTTCTATGCGTAAACTGAGCGCACCTGGAAACAGGTGGGCCTTGCACATTCTAGAAACTTCTTGGCCAACCTAGAAAACTACAGTATATTATAGGTAGGTATTTCTGGGGTGGGTAAAAGTAGACAAATGTCCCCCATAGAGAAAATCTCTTGCTATTACGCCAATGGCGTAAACTACATAGTGAATAATCGGCCAAGTGCGACTCGGACTCGCGCACGAAGGGTTCCCTACCGTATGGAAGCCCCCCTTAATATATTTTATTTTAATTATTTATTTTTGAAGGAAATATTAAACTAATATTTTCAACTTTCAACTTCAACTCAATATAGGTACTGTGAATATTTAAAGCATTATTTAAAAAACACGGTTCTTGTATGGTCCTTAAATATTTATTTTATTTCAATTTAATTGTTTATTTTTAAATTGCATATTTAACTAAATATTCTGTGAATATTTCAAGTATCTACCGGCGGTCACCGTTATTAATATCGATCGAAAAACGGCTAAAAAAACAAGTTTCTTGTATTAGGACCCCTCTGAAATATTTTTTATTTTCTGTTTTAGTAAGATTATTTGTTGTTATAGCTGCAACAGAAATCCATAATCTGTGAAAATTCAACGTTCTAGCTATCACGGTTCATGAGATACAGCCTGGTGATAGACGGACAGTGGAGTCTTAGTAATAGGGTCCCGTTTTTACCCTTTGGGTACGGAATCCTAAAAATCAGCCAGATGACGGAAAAAATAGTTTCTAAACACTTCTAATAAAATATTAATTTGTTTTACAGCGGAGAAGTTTGTGGACAACCTCCTCTCGGACGAGGCGCACGAGCAGCCTTCAGACAGTGTGAAGTTGGAAGAGCTGGCCCTGGAACTCCCGGAGTGGTACGACGAGGAACTCTTCAATAGGTACGGTCAATTATATGCTGTAAGTCCCCAGGATGCACCCCCTGAAAATATTTCTAGCGGCGCCCATGGCTATAAGCCTGTACCTACTTAACATTTTTTTTAGAAAACACGACGAAAAAAAATGTAGGTAAAATTAATGCAAATACACCCCTGCACGGGTAGCGCGGCAAAGGGATAAATTGTCTTTCCACCATTATATCCCCTCGAAGAGGAAATGAAGTATGGATTGACAATGACAACTGACATTAAAAGTGGATAAAATGGTTTTTTCCCTTTGTCATGCTACCCGTGCTGGGTGTTATAAGTTTGAGGTAAACGTCAGTGCGTCTGTATGTTTGTTTGTAGCATAATTCGCTGATTAAATGCGAGAGGGTCACTATCCAAAGTTTTTTTTTTTTAAATTGTGTAAGTATGCCTTTTCTTCCGTTAAAGAACTGCAACTTTAACTTGGAATTTATCCATGAAACGACTTGCCTTTTTTTATTATGGCTCCTTTGCCTTTAATCAGCAGTAATTTAATGGCATCCTAAACCTAAATTCTGTTGCGGTTTTTTATTTTGAAAGTTTTTAGAACCACATAATATCAAAACTGATGCTCAGAGGTTTTCAAAACGTTTAATTTTACTCATTGACCCGATATGAATTAACAAAAAATTTTATTTTTTCACAGAGGACGAAAATTTTACTCACATTACTGTTTCTCCCTGCTATCATCGATGCTGATGGGGCTAGTGGCGGTGCTATCCGTTCCCTCCATCCTGCGCATCCTGATCAGCACACGGCGCTCCAACTCTTCCTTTACGGCGTACCGGCGGTATCTGTCCACAACCCTCCACACCGTCTCCTGGTTCGAGCATGAGTTAAAGCCGGGATCTATGTGAGTTACTCTAATACTCTATCTATGTAGATATATACCTAGTAACAGTGCTGTCCATTCCGTCAATCCTGCGCAACCTAATCAGCACGCGGTGCTCCAACTCTGCCTTCACGGCGTACCGGCGGTATCTGTCCACAACCCTCCACTAATATTATTATATATTCTTTGCCTCTACACCGTCTCCTGGTTCGAGCATGAGTTGAAGCCGGGATCCATGTGAGTTGCTCTAATACACTATCTATGTACATATGTTTACACCTAGTAGCTGTCCTATCCATTCCCTCGATCCTTCGCATCCTGCTCAGCACGCGGCGCTCTAACTCTTCCTTCACGGCGTACCGGCGCTATCTGTCCACAACCCTGCACACCGTCTCCTGGTTCGAGCATGAGTTGAAACCGGGATCGACGTGTGTTACTCTAATACTCTATGTAGACATAGACCTAGTAACAGTGCTGTCCATTCCTTCGATCCTGCGCAACCTGATCAGCACGCGGCGCTCCAACTCTTCCTTCACGGCGTACCGGCACTATCTACAACCCTGCAAACTGTCTCCTTATTATTCGAGCATGACTCAAAGCCAGTATCCATCTGAGTTACACCCTTACACCAATACTCTAATACAGCTTGTAATTTGTGTTATGCGAAAATGCGGAGAGATGCGGAAACATCAAACCAGAGTTTGATCCTCATCTCTTATCATTAAGGGTTCTGCATCTCAGTCTGCTATCTGTGTAGTACACTTCTGCACTCACTCCTGGTTTGAACATGAGTTTAACCCGGGATCCATGGAGTAACACCAATACTGTATGACAGATTGATCCCATGCATCTCAGCTCTATTACCTACTTCTTGCACCGTCTTGGCTGTAAGTGAATGGGATATTGAATAAGCATCAATTTTAAATACAAGCACAACCACGTGAAGCTTCGACGTGCGAGACTCTTGATTTGTGCCTGCTCTGGCGACGCACTGGATTCTGTGATACAGTTTCCTTCTTCTATATCTGTCCAAAGTTTCATAGTTGGAGGAACGCCCTATATTTAGGGACATACAACATCAAAGGCCAATTGCATTGTGACTTGTGTGCTTTGCAAGAGCGGATTTTCAATTCACCATTCAAAGGCAACCGATTCACCATTGACAGATAGGCACAGAGAACGACTCCTAAAAAATTAATAAATAATAAGCTTCGTTTCAAATCTTGATTCATAGGTGCTTGGATTAGGTAGACTTCGCAGGTCGGTCACGTGGTATTAGGTCTCATCAATGGTGGGACGTATTGTATGTGGGTACTGTACTGTGTATCAGCCTTTTTTAATAGTCCACTGCAGAACGTAGGCCTACCAATGAAGGGTGGTTGGGCCATACCCACCACGCTGGCCCAGTGCGGGTTGATGGATTCACATACGCCATCGAATTTCTTCTACGGACATAATGTAGGTTGCCTCACGATGTTTTCCTTCACTGAAAAGCCAGTGGTGTTAAATTCTGTAGGTACATAAACTACAAAGAACTCATGGGTACGGGACCGGTATTGTATGTAGATACCTAGGAATGTAAAAAGTAAATAATCTAGATAAGAGGAATAATCTTTTTCCCATATTAATACAATGCACTGAGAAGCAGTTAATTAACTACTTAATTAGGCAATTTACAGTTAATTACATCTATATTTAAACCAAAAAATCTGTAAGATTTTTAATAAGAAGAGCACTTTTTCGCTGTGCTGACTCAACGTAGTCCAAAATTAGCAGTCACGTTCATCTACTGTCTTCTTTTTGCTACATGTCTACTACATTTGTTTGACCTAGCTGGGTCAGTGGGTCAACAATGTCATAATATACCTATACACTCGTATTATTTTCGTTGTCACGGTCAACCCTAAGTACTGCGAATGATTCACTGCCTCGGTGGCTCAGTGGTTAGTGACTCTTAACTTCTGGGTCAAAGAGGCGTGGGTTCGATCCCCACCCAGGGCAAGTATTTATGTGATGAACATAGGTGTTTCCTCTGTGTCTGGGTGTTATTTGGTTACCATCTATATAAGTATGTATTACCAGCTGCTCTGGCAGCCATATCAGAAGCTTTGCTTAGTTTGGGGTCAGAGACCGTGTGTACCTATGATGTACCCAAATATTAGTAGCTATTTATAGCATCAAGCTTTATTTATAGCTTATTGTTGACTATCGATAGGCAAATCAAATGCAATATATATGTCGTTATTTACGTTTAATATTATAAGTGTAAACAGGTCTAAAATAAACGTAACAATAAAGAGACCTAAAATAAATATTATTTTCATATTTGACTCGCAGCCCTTGGAACTTTCATCTCTGAAGATGACCTTAGTGAAATCGACCGTGTGTTCACGGCCTGCGCCTAACGCCGCCGGCGGGATCGGTGGGTGTTGACCTAGTTTCCATTTGAGAATTTCCCATTCCGCCAGTGATGGAGTAGGACCATCATGTGGGCAACATTTATATTTTTCGAGGTTCTCTGTTAACACCAAGATATGGAATTTGATTTGATATGAGAAAGGCGTGAACGAAAACAACTTAATCAGCAAGAGCGTAGCGAGCGCGAAAATTTTCGATGTTTTTGTTGCTTGTCCTGCGTTCGAGGTTCGAGGCCATTTAGAGCGCGAGGCCGTAGTAATGTACTGAAATGTACTTTACCAGCCTTTTAATGCCTAGTCCACTGCAGGTCGTAGGCCTACCCACGAAGGGTGATTGGGCCATATCCACCACGCTGGCCAAATGCGGGTTGGTGGATTCACATACGCCATCAAATTTCTTCTACGGACGTATGCAGGTTGGCTCACGATGTTTTCCTTCACCGAAAAGCCAGTAGTGTGAAATTCCGTACATAAGTTCCAAAGAAACTCATTGGTACGGGACCGGGATTGAACACACGACCTCAAGAATGACAGGCTAGCGTTACAACCACTAGATCACCAGAGGCCATACTAGGCGAAAAAAATACCAAGGCGATGGCGGTGGCCCATGTCGCCCACGCCTACCGCCGCCACTGCATCCTACATCCCGCCATACCAAAACCACATTATATACCACCATAGCGACCTTATCATGTACAGCTACCTAGGCTACTTATATACTTACCACAAAGTTATTTTCGACGAGATTGGAAAGCTTATTCAAGTTCTTCAGTAGGTATCTAGGTACCTAATCTGAAGGTACTAGAAGGTACTTACTCTAGGTACTACTCCCACTCTGAGAAGAAAGTGAATGATGATACTATCATAAAAATAGAAGTACAAACGTTAGGTAAATAAAACTAATAAAATCGAGGAAAGGATAATATGTATAATGTATATTTTTGTTAAGTATTTTTTATAAATGAGGTAGGTAGGTAGATAAGCGGAATATTATCCTTTTTATTTTTTTATAAAAACATTAAAGTTTTATTTTGACCACAGTTCTTAAACAAATATTAAAACATTGTCAACGCCATTGTTTAAAACTCTGAATTGTGGGAAAACCCGAGTTTTTCATATCAGATACTTGTTATAAATAGTTACCTATACCTATAGATATGAGTTGATAATTCAGATGCCCTATTGTTCACTCGAACCGAAGGATAACAAGGAGTATAGCTAACACCAAAGTTATAATACTTACCTGCTATATTATCCTAGTAAACCTACTCCACATAGTCTAGTTGGATTGGATTCCACCTCTAACTTCTTGGAGTTAATAGTTTCGATCGGTAGAATCCACTGCTGAACAGAGGCTTACCTACCCTCGAAATACAATTTGGGCTACATCTACCACGCTGCCCAGTTGCGGGTATTCACACCCGAACTTCTTCCAGACGCATGTAGGTTGTTTTCACGATGTTTTGCTTCACCGAAAAGCCTGTGGTCTAGATCATCCATCCATCAGCCGTAGGACATCCACTGGTAGACATAGGTCTCCCCTATGGATTTCCAGTAAGGCCGGTTGGAAGCGGCCTGCAACCAGCGCGTTTCTGCGATCTTAATTATATCGTAAGTGATGTCAGTCCACATAGTCGGTGGACATCCTACGCTGCGCTTGCTTGTACGTGGTCTCCATTCGAGAACCTTACGGCCCCATCGACCATCCGTTCTTCGAACTATATGGCCCGTCCACTGCAATGTTGACTTGCTTGATAACATACTGCTGGGATATGTCGGTAATTTTAATTCGTCTGAATATCCTCATGCCTGATTCGATCCCGCGGAGAGACTCCGAGCATAGCCCTCTCCATAGCACGTTGGTCTTGAACTTATTCATAAGGCTCACAGTAAAAGATTACGTTTCAGATACGTAGTCTAGACATTCGAGTCAAATAAGCAAGTAAGTAGGTACTAATTACTGGTATTTTTCAGGTCATGGAAGTCTCTCTTCACGGTACGGTCGCGGCATCTTCGCGCCGGACTCGCTGCGAAGGCCAAAGCCCTGGGCACAGTCTCTCAGCGAGACATTGCTCTTACGCAATTCGGCTTCATTGGGTTTGCCTTCCTCAAACCGGATGCCTTCCAAATCAGGCAGTTGAATGAAGGAGACTGGGAAGGGTACAACCACTTCTGGAGAACTATTGGACACATGATTGGCTTGGAAGACAGGTAATGTAATACCTTTTGGTCTAATTTAGCGTTGGTACTGTGTCAATTAGGGTTCCAAGGTTTGTCTTTTGTCAAGGATGTCTTCAGTATGAATGGCTGAAGAAATATTATTTTCGAAGAAGATTATTTTCGAGAAGCAAGGAGATTTCCAATTTAATGTAGGTAGTATTAGAACTTTGCCAGTTAGAGTTCAAAGGCTTTCTTATACCCTCAAGTTGGACTGATAATGGCATCAAACAGCTGAAAGACTGGGAGAGTAAAAATTACTTCTAGATGCTTCTACCAAAAGTAGGCAGCTGGAGAAAATTCCTAGAGAAAAGCTGCATGAAGGAGACGCACGTTTTTTATAACAATAAGTAACTATAATTATGTTAGAACAAAAAATCTTGAAAGTTAAAATATTTAGAATTAACATATTATCTTCAATCTAAGACTTGATAATCGATGTACCTAAGTAGGTACATGTGAACTACGCTATGATTAAGTAGTGCTATTTAGATCCCTCAGACGGAACTGCTCTGTCATTAGTAAATCACAAATTACCTATATATGCATCCACTTCTGAAGATCCATACATTTCCTAAGGACTAGATTACAAAACCTATATGATGACGTCAGAAGTCGGTAAGGCCCAGGATCAGTGGCGTAGCGTACCTACCTTGGCAGGGCCCTGTATTAAAATTAGTTGGGGGGCCCAAATGAAGCTAAATAAAAGTTGTGCTATAACAGTCGTAGCCACGTTCTCGTTTTGCTGACTAGTTCTATAAAGTCCCGTAATTCGTCGTATAAGTAAACGTCAAGTCAACGTTAATGACAGATTTTTCTTTATTTTTTCCCGGGGAGAACCGAAATAAGTGACATTATGGATAACATTTTACAAAATTTTGCTTGCACACGTAAGGGGCCCCTGACCCCTTGCAGCCCGGGGGCCCCCTATCATCGGCTGATACGGCGGTAGCTACGCCCCTGCCCACGATCGTATACCGTGCCAAAGAAGATATTAAAATGACCGTAGGTTAGTACCTACGGTCTAAAAAATCTATCTTCAGCTGTTACTTAGGCAGTCCTAAGTGACAGCTGAAGATAGATTTTTTTGTAATGTTTTTCCCATGTGCTAAGCTCATTTGGGATGCCAGCGGGTTAGCGAACTGAATAATTTTATTTTTAGGCATTTGTCGCAGATGATATCAAACTGAGTAATTACTTATTGTATTAATCCTTTAGGTGCTCTTTTCATTTCTTTGAAGAAAATCTTTAGGATTTAAGTACTTTGTACCTACTTGATTTTGGGCTATAAATATTTGGATTCGCATCAAATAATGCACTTAGTAACAGAAAATCATTCATAGGGAATTTACGACGGGTAGGTACCTACAATCTACATAAGTATCAAGTCGTAAAATGTCTAAAAATAGAATAGTCATAAGAAACTTTATGCGTTAGAATAGAATTCCAAATAAAATTCTAAAATATTATCATCATATCAGCCGTAGGATATCGACTGCTGGACCTATTTTCAGCAGGTCTTATTGGGCCTCCCCTATAAATTTCCAATAAGACCTGTTCTAAAATCCTCTAAGTACTAATAAATATTAAGAGGCAATTTTATTTCTTATATAGGTCGTTTAACAGGCTTTATGACCTTCAGTAAAGAAATAGGAAGTGCGAGACGTTTAGTAAAAAAGTCTGCAAAAACATATACCTGATCAAGTCATCATACCTATTAGTTGATTGTAGAAAAAAAATATGATGAAATATTAAGTTTGTGCTGAATCAAACATCTTGGCGGATGTGATGTTGGCTACAAGCTGCGAATAACCCAATCCTGACAATCTCACTTTACAGCCGCGCGATGATTGGGTTTGTAGCTAACATCCCAACCGCCAAAATGATTGATTAGACCTATACATATACAATACAATAATGTCTGTTTATATATTCGAGTAGTATACCAGTTTCTGAGTAAAGTTTCTCGGAATCATATGTGGGAGGGAAGATTTCTGGTAATAATTAAGGTTCCGTACCCAAAGGGTAAAAACGGGACCCTATTACTAAGACTCCGCTGTCCGTCCGTCTGTCTGTCACCAGGCTGTATCTCATGAACCGTGATAGCTAGGCAGCTGAAATTTTCACAGATGATGTATTTCTGTTGATGCTATAACAACAAAATATACTAAAAACAGAATAAAATATATATTTAAGGGGGGCTCCCATACAACAAACGTAAATTTTTTGCCCATTTTGCTCCATATTAATAACGGTAGTCGCTTGAAATGAGGCTAAGGGGGTTTCCATAGGGTACGGAACACTTCGTACGCGAGGCCAACTCGCACTTGGCAAATTATTTTTAGAATGAACCTACCTACGGACGACAGGACTTTAAAATACGTTCAATCTTACAATGGTGACGATCACAATGGTCGCGTTTGTGTCTCCTGTGGGATGATACAAAGTTTTATAATTATCAAAATATGTATATCTTACAGATACAACATCTGCCGAAAAACCGCTGAAGAAACGCGGCAAGTGTGCCAGCTGCTCCTGGACCGAGTATTCACACCATGCCTCGAGAATGTTCCAGAATACTTCGAGCACTCAGCTCGAGTCATGCTCGATGGCATGTGGTCGGTAAACCCTATCATTGATGTCGAGTCCAACATCTGGTGGTGCCGCTACTTGGCTGATGTTCCTGGATACGTGTACACTGAGAGAGAGAGGATCAATCTGCAGCGGACGATTGGGAAGAAACTGGAGGGAAAGCCTTTGGACACAGGTAAATACAGTTAAAAATGTTGTAACTAAATATAATTTGTGCATCGAATGCAAAAACTAAAGCCAAGCCTTGTAAACAAAATTATGTCTAAAAAATTAGAAATCTGTATAGAGGCTTACCTATTTTTATCGTTTCATTACCGAAACCGATTACTTTTATAATATTCCTGAGCCAATCACTCAAGAACATAGTCCAAAGTAGTGCTGGATTGACCATAAAGCAAGAGTAGCAATTGCTACGGGCCCCACGCATAAAGGGGCCCCGCGTTTCCAGACCCGCCTCTGCCCGAGTGTAATATTTTGATTGAAACTTATTAGAACTTACTTGACACCAAAGAGATTTACGTCCTTGATCCCAATAAAACGTCACACATTATACTTTTTCCAAGAAAGACAATCCATTTCCAACTTATACTTAAGGACTTAACCCCCGAGGAACCCCTAAGAGGCGCCGCTCTTTAGAAATTGCTACGGGCCCTGCGCGCGCATTATCTGGCACTGGTCTAACGTCAGGGGATATAAGCACCGGGCGCATTTTTCCTATGCGAAGAAACCAAGCTATTTTATAATACGTCTTCGTTGTCTTTTCCAGGGGTGGATGTAATGACATTAATGGAGAAACCAGCTGTAGAAGGCCTTCCCGAGCGGCCTCCGAAACTTCTTTACTACAACGACTACAACTCCTTAGAAACTTCCCCCGCATACAAACAACTCACAATGAAGAACAGATACAAGCTTTTCATTCTCAATCTCTATTTATACTTCTACAGTTGTGCTGTAGGCAGGTGGTACTTTAACGCCAACTTTAATTTCAGCTTGTATTTAATGAGGTATTTCCCTTATTTAGCTTTCTTTAGGTTCGGAATAAAACAATCCTTGACCAACATATTTGAAGATGACCCCACTGACGACACGAAGCCAATACCGAATTCAGAATACAAAGTGAAACAGTTGACTTGGTCAGATTGGCTTCTAGCTGTATTTTGGTAGGAATTTGGAAATGGCAATCAAGCCATATCGCATTATATTTATCAGTTTTTGACGCAAAACATTATCGGTTTTAATAGGACTTTGTTGTGATCTAAGTGAGTTGCATTTTATTGGACATGAAGAAAACAAACCACTATTATGTTGCGTCAACCTGCGTGATTTTAATCCTTTTATAAGATAAAGACCCGGCTTATTTTGAATACTAGCAAAGCTGAAATGGAACCAGATAAGACGATCTTCAGAATGTTTGGTTTAAAAAAATGCTAGAATTATATAAAAGCCTTGGTGCTTATCCTAGCAAAAACAGGTACAAAACTATCACCGAAAAAACATAGATACGCCAATAGATTCAAACTGTATAAAGTAAATAAATAAGTAAGTACTTTCGTATGAATTAAGTTCATTGTCGATCTTCGAAATATTTGAACTTTTGCAACCACTAAGTTGTAAGTACATGCTAAATCCTATCACCTTAATTCACCGAGAGATATTATTATTTCTTCTCGGTCATAAATAGGAAGCCAATTCTTATCTTAATTACATATCAGTAGGTGCATTTACTGGTACCTATATGTGTACCTTGCTTATCTAGATTATGTTATACGAGTACATAAATATTTGTTATTCAATATCCTGTTACATTAGGTAAATACAGCTATTAAATAAGATCAACATTATTGGGTTGTGCAATAAAACTACCTGGGGTACATACCACAAAACAACTATAAATAATTATTGCTCAAATTGAGTCTCTGTCTTTATCTTTTTGGCAAAGAAAGTATTAGACAGCCACTTGTTACATTGTGTAGGCCTTTGATTAAAATATTTTTTATTTAGATCGAAGGTGAAGACGGTTATTTTAACCGATCTGGAGGTTTAATTTTATTTTTGTTACGGCAACAGAGGTAATGATTAATTCATCAGCATGTTAGCCGTTTACTTAAGGCGTTCACAAAACAAATATCAACTAGTTTTGTTGCCTCAAGGGTGGACGTACCTACTATAATATAATCTAGGGAAAAGTAGTTTATTAGTAACAAGGTAGTTTAGTTAACCGTATTAAATACGTAGCTTTATAACTCTGTTTATTTTATCAGTCTTTGTAATAGGTATCTTTTTTAACTATTTTTTTTGGTTGACCTTGAGAAAACCCCCTGCCGGGGTTGCTATCAAGACTTTATCGAACTTATTAGGTAGGTACTTACCTTAATCTATCATAATGTATGTACCTACGTATTTAATCGTAAAACGATTATTGATTCACGACAGCAATATGTTTTAGTAATATATTATAGTCTTTTGGAACCGTAATAATTTTAGCAGTGCTTGATTAACGTAGCAATTGACACGGGCCGCGCGCATTAGGGGCCCTGCGCAACCTGCCTCCGCCTGAACGTAGTTTCTGAGTGAAGTTTTAATATATTGAATAAGCTTGATGTCACCAATGTTTAAAGCCGTGTATCAACTTGGGAACTTGCGCGTAGTGAGCGGCTCAAATTGAGCTGCTTCACTAAACTCTGCCCGAGCTGAGCCCGATCACAAGTCGATACAGGCATTTAAATTTGATACCTTTACGTTACACTTTTTCCGATCAAGACAATCAGTTAATTCAGTTACCACTTTATTGAGGCCCTTCATCTAATGAAGGGCCTCAAGAATGTGCTAGGGGCCCCGCGCTTGCTTAATCCGGCTCTTATTTATAATTATAAGGTATGATGATCATTCAACATGTTTTTATTACCTGAGCACTTCTACACGGCAAATAGACAGTTTTTATCCACTCGTAATATCATTTGTCATTTTGTGCCAACTTACACTCGTATGAGGAAAAAAGTGGAAGACTGTTTACTGGCCGTGTTCAAGCTCTTATTTCCTTTGTCGACGCTATACGTAACTGTTTTTTTAAGTTTTCTCTGAAAGAAAAATGTAGGACAGTACTACGTGATTTCGCTTTTACTACTTATTGTACTTTTTGTACAAATATCGTGTTTGCAAAGACCTCGATCTGTCGACAAATCGAGGTCTTTGCGTGTATGTTTTTATATTATTATGGTGATATCCAAAGCAGTAAGTATACGTATATGTAGATATAGTAATGTTTAATATAATTCAACCTACTTACCACAAGTATTGCAAGGTACCCATGTTATACATTTTTTTTTAGCCTAGTTCAAACAACTACCTATATAAGGCGAAATTTTGGTGGTTTTTGAATTGTTAAAATTTTTAGTTGTATTATTGGTAAAAGGGTATTAGACGAAGTATTTTAGTACATAGTTTTTCTGATGAGATTCTTTTTTATTTTTACATGAAACCAAAATATGCTTTACAAATGATTATGTGTATGAATTACATCGTTTTTACAGAACGATTTATTGTTTAATAATAGTTTTGTGTAATAAATGTGTTAAAGTTAGTAAAACAATGTTTGGCGGGTCAGCTATTATTATACACATAAATCCTAGGACAGAACCATTATTGTGAATAAGAATTATATTTGTTTATAGTTAATTGCAATTAAATTAACGTTACTTTGAAATTACGGATTACATATTATGTACTGCAATAGTTATAATGACAATAAACAATTTAACTGTTTTATAAAGTCTTCCGTTTCCCTTTCTTCGTCTTCCCTTACCCAAACAGTAGATTAACCCATTCACTGCCTTTCTGAAAAGTAACGATATTACCCAGATGCCGCAGTTATTATTACTGTTTAAAATTAACCGCCCATGGGCAGTCTCGGCGTGAAAGTTAAAAAAAATTGCCCGCCAATGTGCGGGCTCGGCGCTGAATGGGTTAATGAATTAAGCACAGCATTCACCATATTTTTGACCGCCAAATTCACTTATACTTGACCAGAACTTAGCGCCTAACGATCTCTATAGTCGTGAAAAAACCGGTCTCCTTAATTAAACAAAAAAGAGGCGTGGCGGTGAAAAGGTTAACAAACGCAGTTTCTTTGGTGCAGGTAGTTCGTGTTTTGTCTTAATATTATATATGTACAAGTATTATACGTATTATTATTCTCGTTGAATGTGGTAACACTGCCACTGTTAGACGGGGTTTTTTTCTTAGATTATTGAGTGTTACCAGTTGCATGAGATCGACAATCTCGTAATAAAACTCCAAAAATCAAGACCCATCCATTTATTTACATCAGCTAAAGAAATCCTGAGCTTTTAATCTAGTACGTTTCGCAACATTGATCTGTAGGAGATTATCTGTAATATTATTTTCCGTGAAGGTGGTAACACTGCCGCTGTTAGACGGAGTTTTTCTTAGGGACCTGGGTGTGGCAACCAAATTTCCGGGAGTGGGGGTGCGTTTGGGGGTCCCGTGGGAAATGCCCACGTCGTTTGGAGTAAGTTTTAGCCGAGGGGATAGAAGGAGGTGCTTCGCTGCGAGTTTTCTTGCTGCTGGAGACATGCTGGCTAAACGCTCGGTGTTACTTCTGAAACTGGAAAGATTATGGTGATTATGTAGGTACACATTATCATTATTGTGTGGTTTACGTTGATTGGCTCTTTAGATTTGTACTTGAAATTTGACTTTCTTATCCACACTTTTTAACAAATTTCTAAAAAGGAGGAGGCCCTATGTTCGTCTGTATGTATTTTTATTTGTGCATTTTCATCTATAATTCCGCCAATTGTGAACCGAATCGAAAAAATATTTTTTAGTTCGAAAGGAAGTCCCATTTAAATTTTACAGAAATCAGCTGAGCCGTTTTTGAAAAATCAACAATAATGTGAACAATTAGAAGCGAAATATTCAAATTTTGTACATGATGGAAGGCGGTTCTGAAATTTTTTGAGAAAAATAATTATTGTGTTTGAAAACATTACGAGGATATGTGCATCGTGCGGTGAAGTTGGATGGCGAGACGCGCGCGCCGCCCTCTCCAGCATGCGGTATGCAGCTCCTGTGGCCACACTGGTAGACATTATGTGAACATACCTCGGTGTAGGCGGCAGCACGCGCGGCGTGGTGGGTCGCCGTCTCTTGGCGACTCGCTCCGCCAGCTGCAGCGCGATCCGCTCGCGCGCGCCGCCCTCCAGCATGCGGTAGGCAGCTCCCGCGCCCACACTGGGAAACAAAACACGCACATTTATTTATTTGTTTACTAGCGACCCGCCCCGGCTTTGCACAGGTTTATTTACATATAAACCTTCCTCTTGAATCACTCTATCTATTGAAAAAACCGCATCAAAATCCGTTGCGTAGTTTTAAAGATATAAGCATACATAGGGACAGACAGACAGGGAAGTGAATTTGTTTTATACTATGTAGTGATAGGCAAGCAGTGTCCATATATAGTCCATATCCACCACGCTGGCCCAGCGTCTGTTGGTGGATTCACATACGCCATCGAATTTCTTCTACGGCCGTATGCAGGTTGCCTCACAATGTTTTCCTTTACCGAAAAGCCAGTGGTGTTAAATTCCGAACATAAATCCAAAGAACTCATTGGTATGGGACCAGGATTTGAACCCACAACCTCATGATTGTAAGGCGGCTGTCACTGCCACTAAACCACCACGGCTTCAGTGTATACTGATGTGCCTATATCAAGCAGAGTCGAATAAAATTAGTATTTATCTGTCAAGGATTTTTTTTCCTTTTTTGTCCAAAGATCGAGTCTGTTCTTAAATTTGTTTATAGTCCTTGCTGAGATTACATCCTCAAGCAACCTGTTCCAATTGTAGACAACTCCGTTGCAGAGGATGTGGTGTGCAGTGTTGGTTTGTGATAGTGTAGCCGCAAGAGGAATTTATGGCATCTGCTGTCGCGCATGTTTTCCAGGTGTACATGCCGTGAATATCCGGTAGATTTGAAGAAATTAAATTTGAGAATTTTGAAGGGTCGTGAAACAAAGAGCATTTAACCTATCTTCATAGGTTTTGCGGCGCAGAGAATATGGTATCCTGGTTATTAACTTGTTTGAAAAATAACTCTAGTAAAATAATAAGGTACAGTTTATTTGTTGTTTCACCAACTATGAAATGGTCTCGCTTATCTTGCAGGGTGATACTTTCGCAGGTAACGGAGTGTCTCCACCGTCCGTCCAGTCTGTAAGGAGTGCCCTCGATCTCTCCCCAGGAGGGACTTGTCAGGGCCGGCGCCGGGCCGCGGGGAGATAAGGCTATGAACGTGATCACTCTCGCTTGAAGGATAATACTCACGCAGGTAGCGGAGTGTGTCCACCGTCCAGTCTGAAGGGGGTGTCCTCGATCTCTCCCCAAGTCATGAAGGGAAACTAGTCAGGGCCGGCGCCGGGCCGAGGGGTGACGTGGCTACGAACGTAACCAGTCTTGCTTGCAGGATGATACTCACGCAGGTAACGGAGTGTCTCCACCGTCCAGTCTGTAAGGAGTGCCCTCGATCTCTCCCCAGGGGAGACTTGTCAGGGCCGGCGCCGGGCCGCGGGGAGATAAGGCTATGAACGTGATCACTCTCGCTTGAAGGATAATACTCACGCAGGTAGCGGAGTGTGTCCACCGTCCAGTCTGAAGGGGGTGTCCTCGATCTCTCCCCAAGTCATGAAGGGAAACTAGTCAGGGCCGGCGCCGGGCCGAGGGGTGACGTGGCTACGAACGTAACCAGTCTTGCTTGCAGGATGATACTCACGCAGGTAACGGAGTGTCTCCACCGTCCAGTCTGTAATGAGTGCCCTCGATCTCTCCCCAGGGGAGACTTGTCAGGGCCGGCGCTAGGCCGCGGGGAGACAAGGCTATGAACGGATCACTCTCGCTTGAAGGATAATACTCACGCAGGTAACGGAGTGTCTCCACCGTCCAGCCTGAAGGGGGTGCCTTCGATCTCTCCCCAGGTCATAAGGGGAGACTGGTCAGGGCCGGCGCCGGGCCGGGGAGAGGGCGTGGCTACGAACGGGTACTCCGTACGTTCTTTCTCGCCGGCCGCGCTTGTGCCGTCCACGCCGATTTTGCCACTTGTGCTTAAGTCCTGTAAGTAGACGCGGGAAATTATATAGGTACATAATTCAATGTATTTATTTCAATTAACACGGTATGTACACCAATTACGTTTTTTTTTTTTTTCAATTCAATCATTTATTCTTCAAATAGGTACAGAAAAAGTACACTTTTGAACGTCATAACATAAACAAAAACAAATTACAATCAATTAAATCAATTCATACATGTCAAAAATTAAAAACTATAAATCAATATTATCCAATGTCATGTGTTTCCAAGCCAATTTATCCTTCAAGAAGTCGTCAATGGTGTAGTATGCTTTCTTTATTAAAATTTTTTTCATGATATTTTTAAAATGATTGTCATTTAGACTTGTCAAGCTTACAGGTAAAATATTGTAAAAACGGATACAATTATTTTGGAAAGATTTATCTATCTTGGTTAGCCTAGTCTTTGGTATCACAAACTTCAACTTATTTCTCGTGTTATAATTATGGATATCACATTTTTTAAGGTATTTATTACAATTTTTTCGAGCATACATAACATTGTCAAGAATATACTGGCATGGCATGGTCAAGATATTTATTGATTTAAAGAGTAGCCTCAAGGAGTCCCTGGGCCGAAGCCTGTAAATATAACGAATGGCCCTCTTTTGCAGCACAAAAATAGTTTTAACAGCATCAGCAGCATTGCCCCAAAGCAAGATTCCATATGTCATCAAAGAATGAAAATAGCTAAAGTATACTGTTCTATACGTTAATTAAATCATAGTTATTACAATTAGAATAATATAATTATGAAGATGGATACATGGGTTTAACCGTGAGGGAATACGTGCACTTTGAGAATTTTTGTGGCTCGGAGACCCCGTATAACATGATGACTGGGTGAAAAAATTTGATGAAATAATGAAAAATGTATGGTGAAAAAAACACACTTTATCAATTTTTGTTTGACAAAAGAAAAAATGTGTGTCTAATATTTTTTGATAATTAATCTATCTGATGGACTAATTATATTTTTCATCATGCCTATTGAAACGGTATACAAGAGTGCAGCAACAGCAGTAGGTATACCTACTGCGTATACTTGGTATACTAAGCGCCACACAAATCGGCGGATGAGAAGATTATTGCGCATGTGTGCACAATGCTGACGCCGCGTGGCGTAGTGTTGAGCACGGACGTAGGGAGCGCGCGGGAGGCATGAGGTTGTCAGACGGGTGGTGCCCCGGAGCGAGTTCTCTGGCTCCCGCGCATACCATATTTCGGCTTTTGCGCAGCGTTCTGCACAGACTTCTCATCCGCCGACTTGTTTGACGCTTAGTATACGTGGTTATGAAGATCAGAATATCATAGCCGATTTTAAATAACCAGCAATATAGTTTATATAGTTGATAGCAAAACCTTAGGTAGGTATATGTCTGTAGACAATTTTTTGTGTTTCCATTTTATTTTATTTGTATTCGTGGGAGGCAATAAATATACCTGAGTCCTAGCGATAGCGGAGATGGCCTCCTTGCTCTTGACGTGGTCGAAGGGCTCTGCCTTGAGGCGCGTGTTAGCGTGCACCAGCTCAGGCTTCGGCGGCGGCTGCTGCGACGCCGCGCGATCCGGCACGTACATTATATGGTTACGCGCGCGGTAGCGCCATGTGTCCAGCTGGAAATAAGTTAAGATGATGAGCGCGCCCCATGGGATCGAGCCAGATGGCACTATAAGAGAGAGGCCTATACCTATCAGTGGAATAAAGTAGGCTATAATACACTCTCAACAAGTAAACCAATAGTTTTGCGTCTTTTATTTCGACATTTCTTTTACTGATTTTGCTTGTACATATTCATAGTATACAGATTTCAATACCAAATGTTTTTCAAAACATCAAAATCAGAAGATAAATGGATGCATAAAAATCAATCAAAAATACCTTTCCTTAGCAGTCGGGTAATTTATTTTTAAAACTTAACACAAACCGCCGATGACAAAAAATATACAAGACTAGCTGGCCCGTCCTGGCTTCGCCCGGGTAAGATTGGTTAAAGAAGACAGATTTTATGAGAATTGTGCCTATTTACCTACCATGTAAAGTAGATATGTCACTCACATGAACACAGTTATTTTAGCGTGTTTTCATAGTACAGTATCATTTAAGCAAATATTTTTTCCATAGAACACCCACTGCTTAACATAGGGCTCCCTCCCTTATTAGAACTTGAATAACACCGAATAAAACCATTGCAAGAATTTTGTATCCAGCGTCCATCCATGTATCCACCAAAAAATGAGGTTCGCAATTCGACTGTGTTTCATTTTGTATATGTGTTTGTTACGCGATCATTCTGTCAAATATGAACCAATTTTGTAGTAGAATCGATCGAATCGTAGTCTTAATCTGTTCGACTATTTACATAAAATAAAGATAGTGTTTGCCTATCTAAATAAAAGTAATTTCGTATGGGTCGGGTGGCTATCCCTGCCTTCAGAGTTTTTAAACGGTTTGAATATTAGAGACCCGCAACGTGTTCCGATGGTCTCGACCAGATCTCAGATTTACGCGAAGACCTTCTCTACAATTGCCAATACATTGTCTACATTCGAGAACTTTAAAGCCCCATTCGATCATTCTTTTGCGTACTATGTGTCAGGACAGGACACTCACTATCACTACAACAGAAATTATAAATCGTCTGTATGTCGGTTGCCTAACTTAGGTTTTCCAAATCTGTAGGTACTACATAAATCGACGCATTAATAGAGGAGGTATATAGCCGTGGTGGTCTAGTGATAGTAACACCTATCTTACAATCGTGAGTTGGTAGGTTCAAATCCCAAACCCGTATCGTAGTTTCTTTGGAACTTATGAACGGAATTTCACATCACTGGCTTTTCCGTGAAGGAAAATATCGTGTGGCAGCCTGCATAACTACGTCCGTAGAAGGAACTGGATTACGTATAGGAATCCACCAACCAGCACTGGGCCAGCGTGGTGGATATGGACCAACCGTAGGTAGTCTCTCTCGCTACTCAATAGATTACAATGCGGTCGCGGTTTCATATCAATTTAATATTAAGTACTTCTTTATACTTTCGTCAAAATTGTAAGCAGTAAAAGGAAAAAGTATTTTTCTAAAACACTTCAGACGATAAATTTACATTCGATGCCCGGATGCCCTATACCGCTAACCCGCACTCGACCAGCGTGGTGGATATGGCCCAATCACACGTCGTGGGAAGGCCTATGTCCTGCAGTGGACTACTAAAAAAGGCTGGTATAGGTAGGTACAGGTACATACAGGAATAGCGGAGATAAAATATGGTGATGCCTAGCTAGCCGAGCGGGGTGAGCGGCGACAACGCGATTTTTATCTAATACTTACATTTTTAAACTCATGATATCTTTCGAATGAAATGTCCGAATTGAACAATTTAAAAGTTATATAAAGGTGCTGAATTATTCTTGAATATAAAGTAGTTTATTTTGATAAGGGTTTATGTTTTCTTGCGGCGGCATTTCAATTAAAATTTTCAAATAAAATAACACTTATTGTGGCTTAACTATAATAGATAGTGTCGAGACATACTCTGTCGCGACACTTTTTGTAAATGTGCTCTACAAAGTCGTAGTACATTATTTTATTGTATCATCAATAGTTTTCACAGCGCACGCGATGTAAATAATATTTTAGGTAATTTTTATTTAATTTTAACACCTTGGGTTACATTATGGGAGTTTTAGTAAAGATCTCTAATTATTTAAAAAATATAATAAAGCCTATGGCATCTAGGGATAACAAAGCTTTCCAACAGTGAAAGAATTTTCAAAATCGGTTCAGTAGATCCAGAGATTACCCCCTGCAACCTCACAAACCCACAAATGTTACCTTTTTAATAGATTCAGAAATAAAATGTTTTTCGTATATTTTAGTTACCTCATGAGGTCTCTCGGTTTGATCTGCCTGTTGCTCTATGGTAGGCAAAGCTAGTGCTTTATCTACTAGTTCTATAGACTTCACTTCGGATTCAAACTGTGATGCCAACTTGGTTGCTTTCTTTTTATGTTCCAGTGCAATAACTCTGTCATAGCTGGCATTGTCTTCGCTCGTGTGTGTAGCTAGGAATGAATCTGAGGAAAAATTTAAAAAATGTTTTTATTTTTTCTATTACTTGGTTGGAAGCAGTAGCTGGTGGGATATACTTTTTTGTAAAAATAACTGTGGCCACAAAGGTCATAAAGAGTGGAAAGAAAATAGAGGTATTTGCCCCAGTAGTGGGATAGAAAATAATATTAACAGAAACCTATTGAATTTATTTTTGCTGAAACTAATACCATAAAAAAGTATATTATCCTACTAATTATATTATAAACGTGGAAGTTTGTAAGGATGGATGGATGGATGTATGGATGTTTGTTACTCTTTCACGTAAAAACTACTGAACGGATTGAGATGAAACTTTGCGATTATATAGCTTATACATCAGAATAACACATAGGCTATAAATTATAACCATATTGCTTAAATTTTCAATATTATAACAATAAGTGTTAAGTAAGTAGGAAAAATTCTGCTATCTGTGAGCTATTCTAGCATGCGCTCTAAGAAATGTCAAACAAATGTCACATCGAATTTTTTTGTTTTTTTATTTTCCACCTCCTTTATAAGGGTTTACCACCTAGGGCCTCGAAATATCATGCGGGCGAAGCCGCGGGTAAAATCTAGTAAGTACTACATAGTATATTCAATTATTCATCTATCACAATTCTCAGTAACCTAATTTTTAAGTATAAGGAATCTGAAAATATTTGTTTGGAATGAAGGCTATTTTTAAGTTATTCGAACTTATGACATGACATGTCTTAATGCTTACCTAGTGTGTGATTGTCTGTGAAATCTTTATGTTTGCTGCCGGAGTTGGATTCTGTGTCATTGTCCAATCTCTGTTGGCGGACCGTGGGGGCCGACGAAGGAGAGCTCGGACGGTCAATGTCTGGAGTGTCAAATGTAGCCGGCGAATTATCTGAAAATATCATAAATGAAAACCATCAGTTTGAAACTACCTTATTTTTCTGTCATCAGCGAATTATCATTGGTGGTTTATTTCCCTCATAAAAGGGGGAAATTTGCTGCAGAGCTATTTATCAACCGATTTTGATAATATTTGGCAAGATTGTTTAGTACTAAATCCTGGAAATATTTGCGAGTATGAACAAAATCAGTCAACTGCGGGTCGTGATATAGGCCTATGAAGATTCAGGTAAACAGATGTGAGATCTACTTTTCAGAACAATACTAATTATATATGACTAGCTTATGCCGGCGTCATATGGCCGTGTGATAGTTTGATGTATATTTTTGTTGGTTTTTTTTAACAGGTCTTTCAAAAACTAATTCGGTTTTGCAAGCCATTTAAGAGCTCACAACTGCTAACATTTTAGCCAAGGGTCACCATTAATGGACACATAGAGGAGGATGATATGTACGTACATATATATATACATAAATTTTGATGTATGTACTATTCCATAGGAATCTTTTATTTTTTCTGGATTAGAAATACCCTATGTCAGTCTCCAATCTATGAAGTAAATCAAATCTTTCTGTTGCTGCATGAAAAGTAACAAACCAACAAAAACAATTTCGGATTTATAACATTAGTAAAGATAGTTTTGTGTTTGACCTTATCCTGCCTGATGTTACACAGGGTTTTGTTGTTTAAACTTTCACAACATTGAGCACCATAATTTCCGTAATATTAGAATTTAGAATAGAATACTTACAAGGTTCTGTAGGAGGTCTATGACCACTATATTTTCTCGTGATTTCTCTTAGTTTCACATAGTCTTTATTTTCTGTCGCTTCCAAAAACTCATTCTGGGCATTTAGTTTCTCCAAATCAGGGAAGAAGTCTCTTTGGATTATCTTCGCAATACCCTGGCAAAATCAACAGCTACATTATAAATACTTTACATTGCTAGAATTATTTTAAGTTATAAGTTTTTTGTACGGGGGGTAGGGTTCGAAAGCAACTTAAACATTAAACAATATAGGTAAATTCTTCTATTTATTCTTAGTGTGATGTTTCATTTTCTTACCTCCACATACAACTCTTCATCTAAGACCTTGGTTTTCTTCGTATCCTTCTTTTTAGGCACTTTAGGAACTTTGAAAAGTGAACTCTCGCTCTTCAAGAGTTTCATGTTCTGTAGAGCTGCTTCCCCAGGTCTGGGACTTGCATGTTTATCAGCCATATTGTGAGCTACCAGAAGCAGATTTCTATGTCGTTTTAATGCTATTCTAGCGAATAAAATTGTAAGAGAATTAAAACATTTGGGAAATATGGAACTACGCAAACATCTCAATCACAATTTCACAACAATCAAGTGTTACCATATGATAATTTAAAAAATCACAGACATGACGAAATTCCTAAACATGGCTATTCTATTCTTTTATCATGGATTATGATCTGAGGGGTTAGTCCAGGTTTACTTGTAAAGCTGACTAACAGCAAACAGCTGTTTCCGTATGGATCTATACATTTTTGTACAGCGCCCCTGGGGGAAACGAGGAAGAACTAACCGAAATGTATAGAGCCACACGTGAACGCGAAAGTTTTAGTAAACTATGCAAAACCTGGACTAAGGGCTCTGGATAGTAAACAATAAATAAATAAATGTTAGGGGACATCTTACACACACTCTGACACTAAACTAAATCAAGCTTTGCAGCTTGTCATATGGCTGCCAGAGAATGATGTGCTGACAATTTAAACACAGTTTCAGTGCCCTAATTCTGCGCTAATGAAAGAAACTATTGCGCATCAAGCAACTATTATAATTTACATTTTATAAAATAATCGTTATAGGATTTAAATTATCCTATATTTACTATAATAGACATACATCTGGCATCACCGCGGAAAAAGGTTATTTGACATTGACAGTCGATTCACACTCGACATTGATGTACTTCCGTATCGCGAGGCTAGTGTAGTTAATAGTATTCGCTAAAACGCAAATCGAGGAGCTAAAATCGATTTTCTGAAAATCATTTAATTGCAAATCTATTTTTCACATTCTGTTATTAACATCAAATATATAACATTTAAAGTAAGATTATTTTTTGTGACCGAAAATGATGTGTGGGTTATAAATATATTTCTAGCTCGGGATTTAGACTGAAATAACTTATAAAAATAACAATAGCACCGTCTTATGGTCAATCGTCATCCTCTGCTAATTCTAAAAATCATCCCAATTCATAGTGAAGCCCTCCACGTCCCAATCGTATTTTCTCTTTCACTCTCTATTAAGCTCATTCATCCGTCCCATTCACATTCTTGCGTTCAGAAGTCAAGTCAAAATTCTGTTATACTACCGATAGTGCCATCGAAGCCATTGGCATTTTACAATACTATCGATAGTATCGACAAGCATACGTTTCGATGCTTTAGGCTGCACCACACAAGTTAGCAGATGTGAAGTTAGATAAGAATAAGATAAGGTGTGAAGTTAGCTACAAGCTGCGCAATATCCAATCCTGACTGAAGCTCGCATGATACCACACGTTGATTGGCTATTGCGCTTCAGCTTGTAGTTAACTTGACATCCGCCAACTTGTGTGGCGCGGTCTTCATCGATAGTATCAATGCTGTGATGCTGTCGATAGTATCAAATAGTATCATAATGAGGTATCGATAGTGTCCACCATACTATCGATAGTATTTATTCGATACTACTGACGTTTAATTTCGGCAATAGTTTTAGAAAAATGACAGGTACTTTTTCTATGGCAATAGTATTAATTGTTGTTAACGATTGTTCGATATTATCGTTAGTTTTGTCAAAATATGTCAATAGTTTCGATAGCACTGTCGATAATAAACTGCTTTTCAAGGCCACGATAGTATTTACGTTAAAATCGAGAGACTATCACTATCGCACAACACTGGACTGAAGTGAGTGCAGCACTGTCTTGGCTACTTTTTGGCAGTGTTTCCAGATTCACTGTAATTATGGCAGATTTACTGTTATTCCATTTCGTCTACTGTATGTGTATACTGTTTTAATGGTGAAAATAGTGTATGAAATCACTGTAATTTTTCTTGACACGAAATCTCTTTTTTAAATTTAGACAGCAATCTTAATTCTCTATTTTATTCAAAAGGAATGTGTATATTTATAATATGTTTAAATTAAATTATTAATTGTAAATATAAGAAAAAATTAAAACAGTTTTATTAGTAATTAAAATTAAATTATAATTTATTTAATTTATTACCTATGGGTAAATAATAGGTAATTTCTAGTAGCTTTTACTGTAATTTCAATTTTCCAATCTGGAAACGCTGGTCACTGCTTTTCGGTGTTGTTGCTGTTATTTTGAGGTTGTAATTTTTAATTCAATTTAAATACAAAGCGAAAGTAATTTATCTATTACAATTACTTGTGAATGAATAATAAATTGTAATAAAAGTAAACTAAGATGGCCACGTGGTCCAGGTTTCAAAAAATTGCGCTAATAAGTTTAGGTGCTGTTGGAGGTGGCTTCGCCTATTATCAGCTAAATGAGGGCAAGACTGTAAAGAAATTTGACGTTCAGAACTCTTGGACGACCAATTTTACTCCCAGTGTGAAGTGGGACAGGAATTGGGATCAGTAAGTACTATTTTTGGTTCACCTTTAAAGTTTCGCTTACTCTACAAAATTTCATAAGATTTTGCGCCGCATTTACAACACAGAAAGTGTGTAGGTCGGCCGACTTCGCAGAGTCATTCTATTTTTACCCCACAACTTCAATGTGCAAGCTTTTCATAAGATCCATATTAGAACATTCACATTGGTATGATATGAATGTGTTCATTAAACTTTTTGATAGGTCAATGCCCTCTGTGACATTTAGATCAGTTATAAGCGACGAGATCATCAAAATAATTAAATTGCTAAATTCAGGGCACTACATGTCTGATTTACAAAATACAAAGAGAGCCTCTTAGGCATGATACTAATTAACTGATTCAATTTGCGTCATTGAAACAAGAAAAAGATGCTGTGTTACACATATAAATATAACAACTGTAATAATTTTCATAGAGTTATTTTGCACCCTAAGCCAGCATCAGCATGATGTAAATAATAGTGGGAAAATCAGAATAGATCACAAACCTAAACTTTTTAGTACATATCGACTACGGAAATATGAATTAATGTAAGGGACAAAAGGCCATTTTTCAGGAGAGCCAAAAAACGATCGCAATTTTTTTATTTCTTTATATCTTTTTTGTTTCTTGTCTGATTTAAATGACTTCTAGGGCGAAATTGCATAAAATTTTGAACTGTTTATGTTAAAGATATCATTATTTGAGATATCCCTGTAGTTTAGGAATTGACATGTCCCTTACATTATTTTTTTCTGTTAAAATGACCGAAATTTTAAAAAAAAGTTAAGGTAACGTACATCTCATAATCAAATGCAAGGTAAAATTGCAGTGAAGGACATCGCTTCAATAGGTTTTTTTAAATAAATAGCCCCAAAAGTTTATCATAATCATTTATTATCAATGTAATTATATTTAAAAATGTGTCACTGATGCTAAGTCAAAAAAAAAACAACATAAACAACTTCTTATGTAATTAAAAGTCTTAAGCCATACTTTTAAGTAAGTAATATCACAATAAAATGCGTTAGAAAACTTTTTAAATAATGAAAAACTAACGTTCATTATCATAAAAAGACCGTGTAGGAACTTTTATATTCAGTCTTCCATAATATAACAATAAAAGCTTCCAAAAAAAGTTAAACTACGTATAAATCTTTGTAAATTAAACAAAATCATAATATAGTTCTGAACCATGTAACAAGAATAGTACTTATTAAAATTAAATTGGTTTCTTTTATTGCAACAGTTGTTTTAATTATTTGTGGAACTATGATTAAGTTTATCCTATTCGTTTGACAAAACAAGGAAAGGCATGATCATTATTTCAATTCACTAAAGATGACTGCAACGTACTAGGCTTGTATAGGTATAATATGACTTTTCAAGACTTTCCTTGTGTTGTCATATTAAATTTACAAGATTATATTAACTTATGTATTTACGTAACACTACTATGTAGGAACTGCCTATTGCAATCAGGCACATAAAAGGCGTAAGGCAATAAGGCAAGGCTGATTGCAATAGTTCCTACATAGTAGTGTTACGTAAATACATAAGTTAATTTAATCTTGTCAATTTAATATGACAACACAAGGAAAGTCTTGAAAAGTCATATTATACCTATTAGTTAGTGACTATTAGTCTCCCATAAAGAAACAATAAAATCTATTAAAATAGATGATAAAATACTTATGCCTAGAAACATGTTCAGTCAAAATTAAACAAAAACAAATAGGGCACCTAAATATCCATGGTTTACCTATAACAAGCTATTAAAAAATAACAAGACAATAACCTCGATTTTAGCAAGTAAATTATCTGTAAGATGAATCTTATCCAGTAAGTTTCTTTTATTTTACAACAAAAGGAAAGACGTGAAAAACCGGATTCAAACGCTTTTAAGTGACAGTTACAAATTTGCTATATGTTTTCAAGACTTTCCTTGTATTGTCCAATGAAAGTCATTGAATTATCTTTACTGTGATAATAACTTGTTAATAATGTTTACCAGAATTAACATAAATACGAGTATCAAAACAATGAGAAAATCTTAGTCAACATTTCTGTAGCAATGCTTTCATGATTAAATTATAGTGAAGAAAAAATTAATGCTTATTCATTCATTTGAGGTTAATCCTAAAATTTAATGTGCATCTTCATCTTCTTCGTCTGTTTCCAATGAAGTGTCTAAAACTGCACCATCATTCGGAAGATTTAGGTAATCCGCGTGAAATCTTCTGGGAATGTTGTTTTTATTATTTATTAAATGTTGTTTTTATTAGTTATTATACGTAAATACATAAGTTAATATCATCTTGTAAATTTAAAATGACAACACAAGGAAAGTCTTGAAAGTCATATTATACCTATACAAGCCTAGTACGTTGCAGTCATCTTTAGTGAATTGAAATAATGATCATGCCTTTCCTTGTTTTGTCAAACGAATAGGATAAACTTAATCATAGTTCCACAAATAATTAAAACAACTGTTGCCATAAAAGGAACTAATTTAATTTTAATAAGTACTATTCTTGTTACATGGTTCAGAACTATATTGTGATTTTGTTTAATTTACAAAGATTTATACGTAGTTTAAATTTTTTTGGAAGCTTTTATTGTTATGTTATGGAAGACTGAATATAAAAGTTCCTACACGGTCTTTTTATGATGATGAACGTTAGTTTTTCATTATTTAAAAAATTTTCTAACGCATTTTATTGTGATAATTGCTTACTTAAAAGTATTGCTTAAGACTTTTCATTACATAAGAAGTTGTTTATGTTGTTTTTTTTTTTAACTTAGCGTCAGTGACACATTTTTAAATATAATTACATTGAAAATAAATGATTTTGATAAACTTTTGGGCTATTTATTTAAAAAAACCTATTGAAGCGATGTCCTTCACTGCAATTTTACTTCGTATTTGATTATGAGATGTACGTTACCTTAACTTTTTATAAAAATTTTGGTCATTTTAACAGAAAAAAATAATGTAAGGGACATGTCAATTCCTAAACTACAGGGATATCTCAAATAATGATATCTTTAACATAAACAGTTCAAAATTTTATGCAATTTCACCCTAAAAGTCATTTAAATTAGACAAGAAACAAAAAAGATATAAAAAAAAAATTGCGATCGTTTTTTGGCTCTCCTGAAAAATGGCCTTTTGTCCCTTACATTAATTCATATTTCCGTAGTCGAATATTAATGTAAGAGGCCAACTATTATAGGACATGTCCCGTAGAGGCTGCAAAAATTATAAATCTGTAATCAAAACCACTTTCCTATAAAAACCTCTGCCTGTTTAAGTTTGTTTGATTTTCAATTAATATTTGTTTGTCTGCGTAAGGGCCAGTGTATATTTTTGTAAATTGATGTAAGAGGCACATCGGACTTGAAAAACGTAACTTGTAATAGCGTAAGGGAAATCAATTGGTTAATAGGATGATAAAGTTAACGTATGAGACATATTGCATTTTTTATGTCTGTTAACGTACTTTTTACCCCTTATTTTTGATATTTTTGCTCACTTTTTTTTGTGGTAAGCGACATTTTTTTCAAGATATTATAAAGTTATATATACCATTCGATAGAGCTCGGAATTCTGAATCTAACGATGTATATAACTCAAAATCACCAAAATGTCCCTTACATTAATTCATATTTCCGTAGTCGATATACCTATACATAATTGATATTTTGTTTATAATTTACAGCCGTGAACCTGAATCAATAGTAAAACCAATTAAATATGATGACCCAGTAAAACAGAATGAGTATAATGAAAAGCTAGAGAAGGCGAAGAGCAAAGCAACAAGACATTTGTTCCTAATACGGCATGGACAATACAATATCGATGGAGAGACTGACAAAGACAGATTTTTAACCAGTCTGGGTAAGAATTGTTACTAAAAAATTAGTAAGTTCATATAGGCCGGATGGCTAGTCCTGGTGTCAGAGTTTTTTGGCCGCCTGCTGACCTCTGACTTGGCTAAATGGTTAAAACAACCGAGACCTACAATTTAACTTGTCATCCGAGCCGTGGTAGCGCTCAATTGGAAAATGCCACCTGTGGTCACCCATCCAAATACTGACCGTGAACCGGAACGTTGCTTAATTTCGGTGATCGCTGACAAAAATCTAATCAAGCTATGCTATGGGCGCAATTGTTACTTCAATATTACTTGCAAATAGCCCAATTATTAAGGCAAGAACCCTTAACTCCGAAGAAGCCCAGGACCAGTACCTGAACCTAGCATCATTTTTCAATCTATTAGATGTGCAAAAAAACAGAAATCTGATTTTTTTGAGATACTCTTGGTGTTTTAAAGGCAGACCTATTGAATTTTCAAACCAGAATTAAGGTTATGATTGTCACAAGGTACACCTCTGTGTGGTCTGTCTTTTCAAAGTGATGGACTTATTGTTGACTGCCTCGGTGGCTCAGTGGTTAGTGACCATAACTACTGGGTCAAAGAGGGGTGGGTTCGAATCCCACCCAGAGCAACGATTTATGTTATGAACATAGCTGTTTGCTCTGTTGTTTGTGGCTGGTTTTTATTAGTAATTATCTATTTATGTATGTATAAGTAGAATATCAGTCTCTGTAGCCATATGACAAGCTTTGCTTAGTTTGGGGTCAGAGACTGTGTGTAAGATGTCCCCTAATATTTATTTACTTTTATTACAGCTAGCTTTGAATACTACTGGTATACTAAAATATAATACTTGTACTATCTTGAAGTCTGAAGTGCATCAATCTACAATTCTACTACATATTGAAAGGATGAACTATTTGTATACTTCTCATAAATTAATAACCTTTTAACCACACAGTCATCTATACTTGATATGCTCTTCCATGCGCATTGCACAAACAATGTGTATAGTTGACAAAAACCGGACTCCATAATAAGAAGCAAAGAAAAAAATCAATGTCAAAATGTTAAGAAAAGTTGCAAATAATTCCAGGTCGCCAGCAAGCAGACTTAACCGGGCAACGTCTAGCGTGCCTCAACATTAAATGGGACGTCCTGGTCCGGTCCACCATGACGCGAGCGCAAGAGACGGCGACTATCATCGCGCAGCATTTAGACAAGGACATCACTGTGAAAGACTGCCAGTTGATTGAGGAAGGTGCCCCTATACCGCCTGAGCCCCCAGTCGGCCATTGGAGGCCTGAACCAAAAGTAAGTTGTAATATCGAGTAACTTGTATAGCCAGAATCATACAAGTCGGCGGATGTGAAGTTAGCTACAAGCTGCGTGAAATCCAGTCAACATGCTGCTTTATATGAGCTTCAGTCAGGATTTGGGTATTTCGATATTGCGCAGATTGTAGCTAACTTCGCATCCGCCGACTTGTATGATTCGGCCTATAACAATAAGTTCATATTCCTAGCATGTTTCAAATACAAGTTCAGGGAAAAAACTGATTTTACATTGTTATTAGGTCATGTTAGTCACTAAATTCAACATCATTTTAATCATTGAATTTAAGGCCATTATTAGGTCACTTTAGTCACTATTGTTTATTAACCAGACTCCTACATAACTTGAACTTGAAGGAAAGCATTCAATCATGAACTGTAAAGCATATGTATAAATAGATATGTAGAGCAGGAATGTAAAAATATAAATGGAGAACAAACCCCAATTTACATATTATAGTGAATTAGTAATAGCCGTGGTGGTCTAGAGGTAGTGACGCCCGCCTTACAATCGTGAGGTCGTGGGTTCAATCCCAGTCCCGTACCAATGAGTTCTTTGGAATTTATGTACGGAATTTCACACCACTGGCTTTTCGGTGAAGGAAAACATCGTGAGGCAACCTGCATATGTCCGTAGAAGAAATTCGATGGCGTATGTGAATCCACCAACCCGCACTGGGCCAGCGTGGTGGATATGGCCCAATCACCCTTCGTGGGTAGGCCTACGTCCTGCAGTGGACTATTAAAAAGGCTGATACAGTACAGTACAGTACAGTGAATTAGTTGCTCTAGAAAAGCCTACTAATGATTTCCTACGAATGAGATGAATTATTCTAATGTTCATTTAAATTTCAATGACCTGAAGCTATATGCTCTTAATTTTTTTCTTGTAATAAAATTTTTAGGTATACTTTTAATAGACCGTAGCATTAAAATAACATTAAGGCAATGGCACATGCCATGCTATTATCAGTAATGTCCTAAATAGATAACAGTGTTTTGTGTACAGGTAGATTATGTGCAGTTGTTTTTGAATTAGAAAACAAAGTGTATTGGCTTGATTTTCATATCTTTTCATTTACCTCTATAACCAAAATCTATATTACATTCTCTATGCATGCCATGGGTAAAAATTCTCAATGTTTGACTTTTTGACTGTCGCCGTGAAAGCGTAGCTGAACGCAGCGTTTATAGTCTGTAAGCCCATTACTTAAAGGTTATATTTGCTTAGCGTGAAAAAAAAACAGGGCAAGGCTGTGTTTCCTTTTTTACAAAGCGAATATGATATTTCTGTAATGGGTTTACAGACTATAGTGTGATGGCTATCTCCGTTCCGCTACGCTAGGACTAAAAAACGGTCAAAAAATCTCGCGATTGTCACTTGTATATATGCATGCCAGGGATTTTTGCAGTGGCTGTAAGGGGTGCGATCTGAATTAATCTAATATCTCAAATGAAACAAAATCGTCCTAGAGTTAGGTCCAATGAACAAACACCACTAAAGGTGCGTTCGGATAGCCCAGCCTACTGATGGCAAAATTGACAGTTAAAAACGCCAACAACGATCACATTCAGCGTTCGTTTTGAGAATATGTGAGCAAAAGTGGCATTTTTACCTGTTTTCGTTCACCGTTCGGATAGCTCAAAAACAGTTAAAAATGCCATCGTGAACTGCCACTTTTGACCCACCTGCGGAGGTGGGTTCTTTGTGATCGTTTGAGTTTGACGTTTTAGCGTTCGTTTTGGGTAGTGATAAAAAGAAGCATTATTAGCGAAATGACCGAAATTCCCAAATCGAACAGTTTACATCAACGATAATTTTGTAAATGAAAAAATGTCGAGCCCATCTCGAACGCACCTTTTGACGATTTTGAGTTTCCGTAAAGTTCCGTATAAGTCCGAGCCGTTCGAAACTCAATTTTAGACCCCCAGCTTTAAGATTTTAGTGTTAAACCAACAACCTGTGCCACTATTATCTCGAAGTGCTCACGAGCAACGCGTGAATTTACGAGCAATACGAATTCTCAGTGGTCACTAATGCCATCATATCTTTTTTTTTACCACAAATTTTATTTGAGAGATCAATTCAGACCGCACCTTCAGTTTGAGTGAAGCTTATTGTATGGTCCGATTTCATATACAGTACGCGCGAATAAATAATGAACATCGACATTTGTAAAGAGATAATTGGCTAGTTTCGGTTTCCTAAACAGTTATCTCTGTCTAATAGTAGTTCATGAGAAAGAGATAACGCTCTACAAAGCCGAGCAAAGCTGTAACCAGCCTATTATCTCTTTCCGAAATTCCATGTCTATTCTTTATTTCCTGTTATTGTATTTCATTGTTTCTACCTTCTATGTACTATTTGCAGTTGTATTGGCCAGTTTTGCATTGTTCCATCCTATCACCGACTTACCGCATTTGTTTGAGCTTGACTAATAGCAACAAAATTAAATATTCATAGACTTCAAAATCTTGATTTTAGAGCTTCACTTCATGCAATACGACGAATGTTGGTATCAAGTTGGTATCTATTATTTAATATTTCAATTTCAATACATAGATTCGATTAATATCTACCTTAAGTTTAGTTCTATGTTTTTAGTTTCTCAGTAGAAGTTTTTAGTTTTTATCTTGTAATACCTAATTACCTAATCTATTTTATTTCTTCGACCTTTGTTCGACCTATGAAAGATTTTTATGTTTAACTACTAGAAATATTAAACAAAAAATCTATAAACATAACACCAATCCAGTCCTTGTATCTTTAGCATGTTAAGTATAAATAGTTTAAAAAAGTCGATAATATCAAGTCAGCTAAAAGTAAAGTATTGATACAGCTCATTATCCTATGGTAATGAAAACGAACGATATCGCATGTAGTTTTTAATTAAAATCTGTTGCACAAAAGCTTCTTCGATCGGTATCCATATAAGTTCGCTTGAGAGCCGTGTAGATTTTTTTACTGTAAATTTATAGATGACCTGCACTGCCATCCTTCTCGAGGCGTATTTTGCAAATGCAATAACTGTAAAGCCCTTCTCTCAATACAATAATTATGCAAAAACGACTAGTCTCAGAGGCTAGTTGCCACGGAGTATCTCACATACATTCACCGGTATCATGGTGTTCAATTCACCACGTGTATGTGATGTATTTCGTGTCAAAGTTTGTTTGGTCGAATCGTACAACTTGGCCGCTGTGATGTTAGCTCCAAGCTGCGGATATTCCAATCCTGTCTGAAGCTCACTTAACCACTGCGAGGATCGGGCTATACGCAGCTTGTAGCTTCACATCCGCTGACTTGTATATTTCGGCCTATAAGATAGATTTATTGGGTAGACTTGGAAACGAATGAAAAGGATGATGCTAGTTCGCACACGGGTATATTAATCCACACTACGCTACTGGATGTGAAATACTTTGCGTAGACTAGTCTCCAAGATTAAGCGGTGTGTCTGTCTATCGTAATGAAATACGAGCCTAACTTTATCAAAGGCCCAATATAAATGCTTTGTTTTTAGCTGCAAAAATAATTCTACTTACCAAAAACTATAAAACAGTATTCCATGCTAAAAGTACAGCAAACCCCCTCCTATCCCCTTGGAATAAAGCACAACTGGACAGCACAGTAATGCAGTATGGTTTGGCACGGTACAGCAGTTCTTCCAGGACAGCGCTCGCATCGAAGCTGGCTTCAGGCGGTACTTCTACCGAGCGCCGCCCGACCAGAAGGAAGACACGTACACGCTGCTCGTGTGCCACGCTAACGTCATACGGTTCTTTGTTTGCAAGTGAGTACTGCACAATAGTAGCTCATTATTATCATTAATTTCGTGCTCGGTATAAGTTGAACTCGAAGCCTAAAGAGGGTTATTGTCCTCATGGGCGTAGCTAAAGAAGGCAGAGGTGGTCACCACCTCTATTACTACAGCAAACCACATCTACATACAATCTTCTTTGCCCGCCTCAGACAACTTGAAAGTAAATATATATATTATCCATTAATGGAGTTATCTCTGAACTTTGATCTGAAACCATTCATACAATTTATTTTTTGAACTATTGGCACAGTAATGTACACTTATGGAAGTCAATATTTAGAGAAATAATTAATAGTACAAAATAATAACAAGTATTGCCATATTTGCCATATAAAATTTTATTCGTATCTCTTTCCAGGGCTCTCCAGTTTCCCCCAGAGGCGTGGCTACGGATATCCCTAAACCATGGTTCGATCACGTGGGTATCGATACTTCCCAACGGGAATGTGGTCCTTCGAGCTCTCAGCGACACCGGCTTTATGGAACCTAAGCTCATCACAAGCCGGTAATCACACGGTAATAACGCATTCTGTAGTTAGTTACAAGTAATAATTGTTTACCTAATGCCACGGTAATTATACCACGGTTCGATCACGTGGGTTTCAATGCTGCCAAAAAAGAATGTGGTCCTTCGAGCTCTCAGCGACACACGGTAATAACACATTTTGTAACTAGTTACAAGTAATGATTGTTTATTTAGTTTAGACAGTTGTAGTATACAAATTGTTGCTTTGCTAAGTTCAGCGTCCATCAGCATAGCATGGCAAAGATAATAAACCATTATATCCACTTTTAGTGCCAATATATACCTACCTCTTTGAGGGGATAAATTGTTGTAATTTGTCTATTTGCCATGTTAGGGGTGCTGGGTCCTTTAATCTGACCTTTGTATTTCCATCTCATTTTACAACAAAGAAAAATCACCTTGTCGACAGGAACAGAGAACCTATCAGTGACTTATATGTAACAGAAATATGCGGATGAATTAATTAATAAGATATCATTTTTTTTAACTTGTACTGTACCTCTAGTACGAATTTTCTCTAACTCGCTTTCCATGGAATTTGTTTAGTATCATCTGTTGAAGCTGTTCAATTTTCATAAAAGTTGTGGTTTACTTTAACGGTATCGAGTAGTGCGGGTTAGTACGAGTTTTCTGTCTGTTAACCTAACTGTTGTATTTTTGTGTCGATTCAGAAGCTTAGGGAATCGTTAATGTGCTACGTAACAAAAATTAAGTCATTTTACAACTTTAAAAACATCTTGTGCTTTTGAAAAGTGGAGTGAGCAGGCTCAAAAAATGTTGACTTTTGTGTTGTATTATTTACGTACAGTCATAGCAAATAAAGCAAGGACTTTGGAAAAGAGATACTCGCCTGATTACGGATAAGCTCAGCTTTGTAGAGCATTATCTCTGTCTCACTTACCATTGGACAAACCGGGGCCAAACGTCATACATACATAACGTTATTAATTAACAAAAATCAGCCGATTATCTGTTTCCAAAAGTTGATGTTCATTGTTTATTCGCGCTCACTGTACTTGGTAAGCGTCTCGTAACGGTGGTTAACTGCATTATGACCACAGAGTTACCAGAGGGATAATGTGGTCGATCGAGAAATGAAAGAAAGAGATGCATTGAATTAATATGGCATGAGCTAGAAAGAGACATGAAAAATATCTCGATTCAGTGGTTAGTTGCCGTGTTTTTTTCCCGATAGTGTAAAATTGTGGTCAAATTCCAATACAAATATTATTTGATAGTTGATAACTAGTGATAGTGATTGTCCATACATTTTTGCTGTTAAGAAATGCCTCAAGCGACAACAGCGCTATCTCTCTTGTTGTAATAGCTCTGTGATTATGACTTATGTTGTTAAATCGTATACATTTACAACCCGGTCAGAATATCTGTGCACCTCGCTGGAATACGGCGCCTCTCCCGCTTCCCCTGTCACCTCTCCGCGCACTCCCCGGTGCGACAGTACGGTTAGCATCTTCGTTGCCGATACACGTCCCGATAATAATTTACGTCCGGACGGTATACTAGTCGTCCGGTAATGTATATACGTCCCGATAATTCGATATGACGTCACGAAGTCAGGTGCACAGATATTGTGACCGGGTTGTAGCTGTCTGGAGACGCGACGCTTACGGGATACGTAAGATTTTATACTAGACATACTAAAGTTAGAACATATTTAATTGAACGTGACTAGTCAAACTTAAAGTTACCTAGTTTTCATTCAATACGTAAGCTTTGTTGATATGTTACTCAAAATTTTAAGCCTTTATATGTGGTATGACATAGCGTTTATTGCATTGATTTAGTATCTTATGTGTAAAAAATCAATTAGTTTGTCTAAAACCGTGTTTCCACCGAAAAACACATCTTCAAAATTACATGTCAACAAAATCGCAAACATGTTTTCCGGTAGAACCAAGCCTCAAGGTTCAGTATTGAGTAAATTGTAATTGCTTTATGGCGGGCGTATCCAATCACTGCCCGTGACGTCGTAGTGCAGTCAACTGAGGGCCGAGTGGGAGTTTTTAACTATGTTCGAAAACCTCTCGAGCGCGTTAACCTGCGTTAATAGCGCCGCCTTCTGTTATGTAAAAAAGAAAATGAATAGCTAAGTGTGAGTTTTATTTACGGTAATGTAACGAGCGCCGAACCGATCGAACACAAGCGCAGCAATGTTGGCTTAGTCAAGTGTGTGTGTCAATGTGCTCGAGTGTGTGTTCGACGCGTTCTATCAACGCAACGTATAAGTGATTCGATTTGATTTGCAAAACTCCCACTCGGCACTCTGTATGATTGACCAAGAGATCGTGTCGATTAGTTTTTAAAATCTTTACTGTACAGTGTTTTTAAGATGAAATGCCATTTTATTATTTGTTGTGAGTGTAAAATAATAGTCGAATTGTTGACGTTGATTGACAACTTGTTATTGATCTAGGGTTCACCAACGATATTTTTAGATAAGATTAAAATACAGGGTTAACGATATACAGGGTTATCTGCTTGCTGTAAGCTAAAAGGGCAACACAGAACTCTAGAAAAAAAAAACAGCTTTTTCATACATTTTGTCGATTCCGAATTGGAATTTTGTATGAATTTGTTTTTCTCGAATTCCGGCTTAGCCCCATAGTAAAAGTTGTTCATAATGATGGTCCTAATCACCTCCTTTCGGCTTAGTACACTAGTTCTGGATAACCCTGTATACGAGCGCATCATGAACTAGGGCGTTAACTCTGTAAAATTAGAAAGAAGCGGCACTACAGTGTTACCTGCACCGAATGAGTGTAAGCAAGATAGAATTATGAATGATTTATAACCCAACGCCTCATACTATATCGTATGAGTATTGTTGATGAACTCCTGACTATGCTATTAGTGCTTGAACAATATAATCTTATGCCTTGTCGAAATACCTCTAACTCGTATATCGAATGTAAATCGATAATAATACGCTATACAGTAGAGCCTCGATTAACCGGACTAATTCGTGTCTTTTAGCATTGGGATAATCAAAAACCGGATAATCGAATGAAAAATAAAGCGGTTTTTCTTATTATCTTAGCTAGTTTACGACCAGTTTTTGATGAATCAATAATATTTATTATTTTATCCTTGAATGACAACGGCACTTGCGTATGCTGCGAAATTTTTAAGTTCAGAGATTACACGGCGATACAACGCAGCGAAGTGCCTACTAGCACCTACCTAGCACTTTCACTGCTGAGGGAGGTACTTTTGTAAGCTTTTTGCGAATCCTTAAACGCACACGCTAGGCGCGGACAGACGCCATCGCGTCGAGACACCACCAGTGGAGCAACGCGAGTACTTGCTAACACGCACGGTAAGATAACGCGCCAGGCGCTTATATTCGCACTGGCCATTACACCGCCCGACGAGTAGCGCCAGTGCGACTTCTCACGCGCGGCGTGTTTACGCGCCTATTTCTATGCCTGCAAGACACATTTGTGGAAATCTTAATATTTTCAGGACAACAATGCATAGTCAATGCTTTAATACCGAATAATATAGTTTAATACTTTAGTAAATTAAATATTATTTTGCCAAAGTACAAATTAAAAATAACTAGATTAAAAATTTGCCAGCATGTTATATTTGATAGAGTAGCATAAAAACTATGTTATTTTCTACATTTTATAGTGTTTTTTAAAAAAAAAATCGTCGCACACGCCTCGCATGTTTGCACGCATTGGCGTTACTTCTGATAAAACACACACGCGTGTGGGTTGTCGCACCGTCAGATGGGATTCGGTGCAACACGCCTGGCGCGTGTAGCCGCCCCTGGCTGTGAAAATCGAAAACACTGACGTGCGTTTTTTCAGCAGTGAAAGTGCTAGAAATGGTGGGCCGCGAGCGGGCGAAAATTCTGACATCCGTTTATGTGTGGATACTTAAAAAATACATTTTCTTAACCGCCATTGGTAGTCCGGATAATCGAGATTCCACTGTAATATCAAATGTAATTAAGATGTAAATATTTTATATGAACAAATAAAATGATTTTGATAAAACATATTTTTTTCTGTGACAACTTTGTGGCAACCAGTGAGCTGCCGCAATACTCCGCAAGAGGTATAGGCTGAATCAAATTTAGTCGAGTCTGCGAACACGGGGCGAATCGTTGCGTAGTAGTAAATTCACATGTCAGCAGAGTCAAGTGCACAGTTTGTAGCTAACTTCACAAATGCCATTAAGTTTGATTCAGCCTATACTATGCAGCAGTTCAAATTGCCGTGTCCAAGTACGTAGATATGCGCCAGTAACTTCGAAGCTATAACGTTCGCTCTATTTTTTAATTCATTTTAGCCTAAAAGTACCTAAGTAAGTTCGTATATAGGCCGGGTCCTAGTGTCAGTTTTAAGACCTCTGACATGGCTTAAGGGTTTAAACAACCGGGACCTACAATTTAAAGTGTCATTCGAGCCACGGTAAATGCCACCCGTGGTCACCCATCCAAATACTGACCGTGCGGAACGTTGCTTAATTGCGGTTATCGCCGACAAACACCTTTGACTAGGTGTTAATCTACTTGTACGCTAACAAGCCTTTCAATTAAGGTGACTTACACTGAACAGGTATTTTGCATTAAATAATGAAACAATTTTTGAGTTATTAGAACTTTTTATTGTATATTGGTCTGTATTAAGTATAATATCTTACAACATCGATTCATTGACGCAATTACAAGTTTACATCGACTTAAAAGGTTTATATCACAACTGAAGGTATCACTGTGACATAAAACTTTTATAATCGACAGAAGTACTGAGTAAACAAGGTAATAAGCTCTGAGAGGGATAAATTCTTGCTAAGATATGTAGGAAAATTTGAGGTATACTTGATATTATAAAATGTTAAATATCCATTCATATTATGAGATAGCTAATTTAATACTATTAAGTTCGTAAAACAAAAAAATGAGGTACTTTTAAGACCAAAACCCACATACGTGATTTAGCCAAACTACCCGCGAAAGCGTCGCATAGGTCGAAATCAAGCAACTTGGTGGCTGTGATGTTAGCTACAAGCTGCGGATAGCCCAACCCTGACCGAAGCTCACTTATCAGGTCCGGGTTGTTTTAACCGTTTAGCCATGTCAGAGGCCTGCAGGCGGCCTAAAACTCTGACATCATGGCTAGCCACCCGGCCTATACGAACTTACTTATCCGCTGCGCGAGGATTGGGTTATCCGTAGCTTGCACGAGCCCAACTCTAACGAGGTTGGAACTACGTGTAACTGCCCAGCAATCATGAGACACGATGGACACGAGTTTAACATAAATTAAGCACAACAGAAGAGGACTAGCTCCCGTAAACTCAGGGAATCCTACTGCGGGAGCTACACATGAATATTTTAGATGATGTTATAATTTTAATTTAATTTATTTCTATTTAGTGATAAAGTGTATCCCTGCATGCATTTTGTTATTTAAGTTAAATTTAAGATCACTTGTAATTAATTAGTTTATGATTTGGCAACGAAATAAATGATTTATTTTTAATTTTTTTTTATTATTATTATTTAATATCACAGCCGCCAAGACGTTTGATTCGACCTATAAATAATTTGTACTTAATATAAGCTCACGTCCTGTACCTAAGTAAAAATTGCGCTATCAATTTTTAGGTCTGTTTTGAGGTGGGGAGATAGTGTCAGCGACTGCGCACGCATCCCGCAGTTCGAGTTGTACTAGAGATGCGCACTCGTCATCTTGGTATTTGGAGCGATTTGTACCTTCCACGCCTTTCACGCAAATTGACCACGTCACTTAAAATAGGTCCTATCTATGTCCTTCTAAGGTGGCATGTCGCTTGTAGGCAGATTTCTGCCGGTTTGATTTTAACGTCATTTAGATGGGTTTTGGCCTTAAATCGTTTACGAATATTACACAGCACGTAAGAGTGCAGAAATAATTCATCACTAAAATAAATAAAAAACTGTATATACCTACCGAGTCATCGCCTGCGCGGTACAGGAGCGCCGGGCGAGACGACAAAGGGGACTACAGACAGGTGCGGGTGGCGGGTCCCCTGTACCGACCCTGTACCACGCAGGCAATGACAAAATTAAGCGGAAGGATTATGGTCACAAAATTCTCAAAAATCTGTGTCAACATTTTTCGAAGAATTCAGTGCGAAAAGTCGATAAAAGATAAATCATTAAATATTACTCAATAATAAATTCATCGAATTCTGGCTATCTTATCTCCAATATAAAATGACTTGTATTTGACAAATGATGGAACAATTTCATTCTTACAATACTGTCATTATTTCTTATCGTTGACTCAATGGGGTTAATATTTATAAGTACCTATAAATACATATTAATAATACAGTAGTTGTTATTTAGTTATACTTAAGTATATAAGAATATAAATTATGCAGACATTCTTTAAAGCAGAACATTTTTAATTTTTCTTTGATTTTTTCTCACTCATGGTTTATCATAGAATTAGATTAAAAGAGACGGGAAGTTTGAAGTTGGACTATGACTGTACCTCGTATTTTTTTTTCTTTAGCAAAACCTTAGGCTTCAGTTTACACAGACGCATTGTTCTAAGTGGCGCGCCTCAATTAAACCGACTTGACATTTGTGTGAAGGATCTATTGACATGATAACACCTTATAAATCGATGAACGCTGGCAGCACGCACGAAATAGTGTCACGTTCCGCCTGAGGTCTGAGCCGAACGTGCAAGCGAGTGTGGCGCGATCGGTTTGTTTCAGTTGTTAATTCAACAATGTTTTCTTATGACGTTATCACGTAAAATTAACTTCCGTAAACCGTTTTACAGACAAGCAATTTTTTAAATGACTTTGTTTGCTATTGTGTCTGTCTTCTCAATAAGAATGAAGATGAAACTACAATCATAGTTCAAGATTTCAAATTTACAAAGTATATAGATTATCTACATAGATAGGTAAACATTAAATTGGTGTTCTATTAGTTAATCTACGATATTTAGGTTTAGAAAAGCTCTTACCAAGACGAGGTTTGATCCGTTTAAAAATGCATAAAAACTATTATAATAATAATAATACAACCGATTTCAACATGAATTCTTTGTTTGATAGCATTATAGTAATAACACATATCGAACAGTGGCATTATTTTTTAAGGTGTCTAAATACATTAGAGATTTGTTAAAAAAGAAACAACTGAAATGAGAAAACCCTTTTTAAGAACTTAACGAAAGTAAAACCAGGTATAACATTTTTGATTGTCAATTATTTTAAAAGCTAAGCGACACAAACTAAGTCCTAATTCGTTAAATGTAAATATCCGGTACGTATTAGCTAGATACCGATTTGGCACCAATTTGGCAAATTCTCGATGTCTTGTCTCAAGATGACTATACCTACTCGGTGGTACCTGTGCATACATTATCAGCAATGTAAAGATCACGTATTCAATTTCTCTACACTTAGCTTGCATTGATTGTTTAAAATTGCATGCAGGTTTTTAATTTTTTTTTGACTTTCCGCAGGGGAATTCTGTATGAAAACGTGAGTGTGAAGTGCTGTAAGTTAAGTTTTGTTTTGGATAAATTCGTTTAAAAAATACTTATTTTTCTAATAAAATAACTTCAATTCGGTTAATAATTCAGTTTAATGTAATTTTACATTTAAGTACCAAATATTTCTCCTAACTAAATTCGCGGAAATAAAAAAAATACTCAACGGCGTTACGCGTAAGTTTTGACGATAATTATAAGCGCGCGCAACTATCTGATATCAATTCAACATCGGACCTCCCGGGTTAGGATGCGCACGAAGTAATATTTCTTTCGAGGTGCCAGAACGAGACAGCGCTATGGCAAAATATATATCTGTCACTTTTTCACACGTCGAAAAGAGTTCTATTCGTGGCTTTTCGTGGTCGCATGCTGGATACTAACGACATAGTACATTGTATTTGTATATAATTTGTGACTGCAGGTTACATTTTGATTCATTTTTCGCGCGCAATAGAGATAAGAGTTTGACCACGTGCTGATGAAGAGCGAATGCAGTCATGATGATTTATACGAGTCTTGAATCATGCTGATATTAAATATGTGAGATAGTCTTGTCATAATCTTTACGTCACCAATGAGTAGGGCTCTTTAGGTCCAAAACCCCCTCCTACCTCATTGCAAAACCCATTTACATGACGTGACACACGATCTGTCAATTCTCCATACAAAATGACAACTAATACCGGCTTTTCGCATGCTTTTTGGCAAATAGAGAGGCCATTTGAAACTTTGATTCTAATTAAAAATAGTATGCTATTCCGTTTTTTATAACGTTACTAATACTAGCTCTCGCTCTGTCTTAATTACAATCAGGATCATTCATAACCAACAGATTATCGCACTTACACGGGTAATGCTTTGCAAAGAGCAGGGATTTAAAAAGGTTGTAAATACTCATCATTATGACTTTTCATTAACTTTTACTATAGGTCCAATGCCGAAACCGCGATACAAATTAGCTGTTCCATACAAAAAGCTCGTTCACTTTCAAAATGTAGGGAACAGAAGATTTTTCGGGGTTCCGGGCTTGGTTCCATAGTAAAAGTTATACATAGTGAGTATACAATACACCGCTATAAAATAATATTCCTAATGACACAAGTACTTGTGCGAACGTAGTTGGTCCATGAGGAACACTTCTCTAAATCCCGGCACTTTTCAAAGCAACACTTGTAACGCTTGTCAGATGACATGTCACGTCATTAGAGTGGGTGTGGAGGTTTAGTTAGGTTAGTTAGCAGGGACGGGCCGAGGCAGGGGCAGGTCGGGGGTGCTGGTCGTCTCTTCGTCCTCGTCGTCGTCGCACGCGTCTTCTGGCTCGCCCAGAGCTCGGACGAACTCTGGAAAATTATTAAAACATAAGCCATTTAACGCGGTAATGCTGCAAGTGTGCTGGGCGCGCTGCTAACTAACAGTGGGCTTAAACATTTAGATGGTTCTAAGGTCAGGTCTTCTGTAGACTGTGGACGATCTAATTGTTTTTAGTAATTGGTTGGGTAACTAGGTAGATTTATTGTATTTTTTTGTACTGTAGTACTTGCCCGAAAGCCCCGAATAAATAAACCATAGGTTATATGTAACAATCGAAGGTAATTTTTTGTATTATTTTGACATTTTGTAGTTTCAGCTAGTAGGGCCTATTTGAGAAGTATTGAAAGGGACTTTTACCGAAACAGAGATATAAGCTACAGGTACCTATACTGAATGGATTCGGAAATGAATTTGATTTTTCCTTTTATTTTACGGACTTTGTTTTTACCACTATGAATAAATAGAACTGATTACTCTGAAAGATGGAGGTTTAAAAGTTAATGAATTAGTTTGTGTATTTTCACATTTATCTATCTCTCGCTTAATTTCAAATGCCTAAATCTGTAAATGCCTATGAATCCGATCCGTGATTGTCGTGATTGATTCTCATCGGACACTATCTGACTGAGTTCTCATCTTATCGAAACATGGCATGACCACCATTGAGACCTTGAATTATAAAGAGTAAACAGAAATAATCAGAGACTTACCCAAGAAATCTATGCGTCCGTCGCCGTCCGAATCTACTTCCTTTATCATGTCCTCAACTGAAAAATAAATAAGATTAATTTGAAAACAACATTCATAATAATATAAATTGTGTCGAAGACTCTGAATGCGTCCCTGAGTTCGCGCTACTCCTGACCAACCGAGGTGAAGGCTTTTGTTCACCTGACTTCACCTCTACAAAAATACTGATACAGTACAGTTCTTCTTCTTTTACGTTTTGGCGTCCCATTGTTGTGCATTTGCCAGTGTCAAGTATAAAGTTTTAATATTTTTTATATTTTGTCAAAATAGTCAGTCGTAGTCACGTCATAGTCCAATAAAGTCACGGTCAAGTCCAAACATAATCCAAGTCATACCTCAGTAAAGCAGTGGAGACTTTACTGAAGGCGTCTATGGAGTTTTGGCAACAACATGGAACAACATGATACGTCACATTATATCACTTGCCTACACTCATGCACGTAAATCAGCTCATAATCAACGAAATACCACAATTTTTCACTAATTATCATTGATAAAAACAAAAGTTTAACAAAATAATACAATGCGGTGACATGATTCTACAGTTACTCACTTTCTTTTCCCAAGAACTCCTCCCCCTAGTATTCAAGCCCCTCAATTCCGAGGTAAACGTATTTTTATCCAGCAACAATACTTTACTAAAAAAACACTGTAATTCTGTAGGTATTTTTACTCACTTTCTTCCTCCGACAAGTCCTCCCCCAGGCACTGCAACACAGCCCTCAGGTCTGAAGCGCAGATGTACCCCCGATTGTGCTTGTCGAAGACCCTGAATGCGTCCCTGAGCTCGCGCTCCTCCTGTTCAGCCGAGGTGGGTCCGCTGCCGGCGCCGTGCATGGATTTGGAGAGGATGCTGACGAATTCTTCGAAGCTGACGTTCCCGTCACCTGGAAAAAAAGTCGTTACAGCTACAGGTAAACCACATTTAACAAGGGCGAGGGAAGTCTCTACCAAAGTGGTAGAACCCTGCGCTTCAGAGTCCACGTTGCTGTCGCATCGGCTGGGATGAGCAAAAATGATAGGTGAGTCACTGTGATCATCAGCATTGACATATACCCTGTCCACTGCCATTTCAATTCTCAAAAAAAGTATTAACGCTACCATATAACAGGGCAATAAATATCTTTTTGTTTTGCATATCGACTGAAATCATATAGAATAAACCCTGAAATCGCTAAAAATATCAGGCCTCTATCAGGCGTTGTAAACTTTTCGCCGGAAACAAATTATGTAAAATATACCCCACAGTAAATTAAACGTTGATCATAATTATTACATTGATGTCCTAGAATATACCTTCGCGTCGCTAAAAAATCACCCAGTATTCAAAAAGTAGTTTACCGTCACTGTCGACTTCCTGCAGCATGTCCTGCAGTTCCTCCACTCGGGCGAACTGGCCCAGGCTGCGCATGACGCGGCCTAGCTCCTCCTTGGTGATGGTGCCGTCTCCGTCCTTGTCGAACAGGCGGAACGCTTCGCGGAATTCTAGACCAAAAAAATAATTATCGTTTTAAACATTAATTGATATACTGGGTTATCTAGAACTGATTACTAAGCCCAGTGGAGGTGATTCAGGCCATCATTATGAACAAATTTTACTGTGGGACCAATACAGAATTCGAGAAAAAAATCAGCTGTTTCATACATTTGGTAGATCCCGAGTTGCAATTTTGTACAGAACAGCTTTTTTTCTCGTATGCCTGTTTGGCCTAATAATAAAAGTTGTTCATAATGATGGTACATACACCCTGAAAGGGGGTGGTCCCCCTTTCGGTTTAGTACAGGGCAGGGTGTATGTAATTTACGTAATTACCTACATACAATACTGCGTAAACGTTGTATTTACCCATAAAAAAAAACAGGTAAGCGGAACTCAGAATAGAATATAGAATACTAGTTCAAAACCTTACGCGTCCATAGTCCTGTGGTCCTGTCTATACTATCTTAATTTCATTAAATCTTACAATTCTTATGATGCCTTGAATATTCGCTGTAAGTATTGCCTTTCAATCGAGAACGTTGAAGGTACTACAATTTTAAACCCACCTGTTAATTACTGATAGGAAGTGATTTGCACAATGTTCAGGAAGTCTACGCCTCACAGGTTCTGATAAGCGTTGACCAAATGTTTCATCATCATCATCATCATTTAAATTTATTACTCAACTCCTGTGTCGCTCAAAAGTTCGCTAAATTGCAAATTACTATCCTTTCAATTCAGTTAGTGCTGAAGCTGGCAATTGGCAATTTGGGATGTAACAAGCAAGAGGTATTCGGAATCCACTGAATTACTCATATGACAATAATCGAGTAGTTATATGTAGGTAGGTACGTAAATACATCGTTAATTGTTTTGCTTAGCACTTCTAGAGTCTTCTAATTATCGACTCGACGAGATTTTTGTCACTAATAATGATAATTATTCATCCAAAGAGCAATGCAATGTGACAGTGCTGTTTTACGGCATCGATATTTTTGTTATTGCATTGCGATGTTTCAAATGTTATGACCGTATATGACAATATTCCGTTCAAGTCTTATCTTTTAAGCAGGTAGAGACGTACCGAAATAAAGGAGACCTTGACTTTGGTATCCGACATAATCAAAGAATCCAGCAAACACATCGAAAACAAATATTTATCAGAAAATCTAAAATACCACTCATACCGGTAGGTACTAATTAGTCAGAGTGTGAAACGAATTCCTAAATTATCAAGCTCTTTTACATATTGATTCAATCAAACAGATAGCAATTCGCATTTTAATGTATCGATTGTTGCTAAAGGTTACCTCTCAGTTCTCTTGGCTTCAAATCGAGTTTGATACGTTTTTTTCGTCTCGGGAAAAGTTGTGAAGGCGTCAAAACTTGCGGTGTCGGGGGCATGTAATGCTCTATCGGAGCTATAACCTGTTGCGTTGATGGCACAACTTGGATTGGCGGTAAAGCTGGCTGTTTAGGAACTGTTTGCGAAGTAAAAGTAGTCTCTAAAGGCGGTGATTCGTCGACTGGAAGAGATTCGATATCTATCATAGCCCCTGGTGTCGCTGCGGCCTTAGGATACGTAAAGGATACTTGTGAAACTTCCCGTGGGACTATTTTGAACGGAACTTCTGTCGCTCGCTCTTTGCGAAGCTTCTCCAACTCTGCTTTTACTGCAACGATTTCTCTTAGTAAACGTGTCACACCAGTTTGATCAAATGCTAAAGGAGGTATTTTGACGAGATCTCGAGCAACAAATATAGGGATCTCGTTTGGATCTGCTGTTTTGATGACGTGCACAATTTCTTCCATTGCTTCGTGTGTTGCTGACAACTTTCTTCCATTTCGTGTAGCTGTATGCTTGGGCAAAATACTTGGGAGAATTTCTATCAAGAGATCTTTGGCTGCTTGAATGTCAACCGCGTTGAATCCTCTATTGCATATGAGAGCCAGTCTTTCGTCTTCTATCACGCCGATTTTGTTTTGCACAAACGCGAGAAGTTCGTTGATCACAACATTACACTTGCACCTCGTCATTTTGTTCCACACAACGTGACACGTCGTGCCTTGTCTGCGATTATCACACGACTGATAGATAAGTCAGGATAAGCTTTGGATGTAAACAACGTGAGCGTCAATCGCCTATGCAATATTTATAGCGCGTAAATATTGACTGTTAAGGACAGGCCTCCTGGCGTTTCTGCCACACCTTTGTGATCCATCATCGCATTTTCACCCTTCTGTAGGAATTTTTAGATGACGAAAATTGAATTATAAAATCCATCAAAGCTTTGTCGTCATCACAGGTCGTCACTCTTTTACAAGACTGATTTCAGTGTGTTCTTTCTCATCTGTGTTAGATTTTCTGCGTAATGCTGCGGGAAAATCCACGTGTTAAATCTTGAAAACTTTCTGAGAACATATCCATCACAATTTACCATCGTCGTCATTCTGTCTGGCCGAAATTCGCGATTTTCAGCGGTATTGCATGGAACAATGACTCGACGTCTTGAAATATCGCATTGTTTACATTTGCGGTTCTTGTTTAGATTTTGGCTTAACTCTTACCATGAAAAGGAACGACGCAATAAAGGGGACTTTCCAGTTCGTAAATCTTTTTTTATGTTCATGAAAACCGGATATTCCGAAGAAATTAATGAAAACGCCACACATCAGGGGCCTGATTTTCTATTGACAAAAAGTAACGTAACGCATTAAGTTTTTTTTATTTCCGTGAATTTCGGTTGGAGAAATGTTATTTATTATGAAAGATACCTTTCATTTGAGTGCGACTGATGCCAGTGGTCTCGTCGACGATGGAAGCCTTGCGGTCGAGGGTGGTGTCGGCGGCTGGCTTCAAGAACGACACCTGGCGCTGCCGCGGCGGCGACGCCGAACGACTCGACAGCTGCTGGCTGTTGGAAAAGAAATTACAGTTAGCAGCTTAGCAGTAACCTCTAGGTATGCATATTTTGAGAAGAAATCTTGGAGACTTCAAATCAAGAGTAAACAGGTACTTTCAAGGTAAGCGTGTTACACTCTAGACTGTATCTATCTGTATCTGTGTAGTATAAAATCAGACAAAATGTGGTCAAACGCTAACCTATCTGCAATAAAAAAGAATCCGATAGCGTATGTATATACATCAACCCGCAACTTAGGCCAGAGGGATCCAGCTGGTAAGTACAAGTACCTATGTATCTAGCAGAAATTACCTTTGTTTCATGCAGGTGTATTTTATAAATGCCCTTCTAATAAACGCTAGATAGGTATTTTGTAATCAACACCTTGGCAACATAACACCAAAAATATTTTTTACTAAGGGGGTTTCAGAGCAAGTACCTAATACCAAATAACAACCAACAAAAAGGGAGAAAATTCCTTATATTTCCGTTGTAATGATAATACAAAGAGACGACGTGTGGATTTTCGGTAGAAAGGTAGGCACTGCTTAGATATGCAGAAAACGGTTTCACGGAGAGCTCGTATTTTTATATCAGACGTTGGTATATCCGAGACGACAAGAATTTTGTTTGAAAACAGCTACTTTTTTCTTGCTTTTCAGCCTTGGCTTAGTTTTGGATCGATACTCTTAAGGTTAAATGAAGAAGGGTGCAAGTCGAATAGAGCGTTTTTGTATTGATCATATCTATATTAACCCGCATAGGGCCAAAGTGCCAGATAGGTATTCCCCAATCATTTTTCATGGGTAGGCTTTTGTTTAGTAGCAGTGGTGTAGCGTGCAATCAATAAATGTGTGGGCGAAGTCGCATCAGCGACGCGCGACCCCCTTTTTCTTTCGTTCCGAAGTCTACCCAATAAATCTTACCAAAAATACTTTAACACGACATAGGTACGAGTACCTACATCACATGACAGTGAAAAACATAAATGCACAAAGGGAGAATATTGCAATGCGTATAGATTTGAAAAAAATAATAAAATGAAGAGGCTTCGCGAGGCCCGTTTACGTGCGAGGATGTAGGTGAGGGTCTTTTTGACCCCATCGTTCATCGCGCAGTCCTCCGTGTTATGTGCCCTTCTCACTAACATTTCAACTTGCCAACCAACACCTGGGCTATGTCGATCACTTGGGTTCTCCTACGGATATCCTACTTCTTACTAATATAAACGCGAAAGTTTGTATGTATGGATGTTTGTTCCTCATTCACATAAACACTACTGAACGGATTGAGATAAAACCTTGCAATAGTAAGGCTTATACATCAGAATAACACAGAGGCTATAATTTATTAAGATATTGCAGATTTGAAGTATTTAGTAAGATTAGTTCGCCGGGTCAGCTATATGATTCGATCTCGTAGAGACTCCGAGCATAGGCCTCTCCGTAGCTCATTGGCCTTGGAGTTTACTCTTGTAAATGATTCGATCTCGTAGAAGCTTCGAGCATAGGCCTCTCCGTAGCTCGTTGGCCTTGGGGCTTACTAATAAGGTCCACAGTGAGAGACCACGTTTCAGTGCCATATGTCATCACTGGTAACACACACTGGTCAAAAAAAACTTTCGACTTGAGGCACTTGAATATTGTTTCCTTAAGCAAACTTTTTAATTGAATAAATCCATCGCCTAAAATACCTATCAAACATTCACATAACTCTTAACCTCGTCCCAAAGTTTAAGATGTCACTAAATCAAAACGAGGTCTCCGAGTTTGGAAGACGACCTAAAACTTGTGATCCCCAAACTTTGGCTCTTGTGAGTTAGAGCGATATTCTTGTGAAATTACCTTAGTAAACTTCTTTCGCTGTACAATCTGTCAGGTTCAGCCTAATGTACCTTCTTAAGTATAATTAAGTTATTAAATTAACTGAACACCAAAAGAACAGTTTCAAACCATGTTTTTCCAACATCTGAGTACCGATGTTGGAAAAACATGGTTTGAATTTTTATGATATTTCTGATACTCTTTATTTACTACTAAGTGTATTAATAATTTATCTATACTACGGACACATGAACAAATCGGTCATCACTCATCATTACGACAATCACGACCAACTTTTACTACGGAACTTCCAAATAGAAATAAAAAATGAAATCAGATCTCGACAAAATACACGGAACAGCTGTTTTTTTTTACAAACACTGGGTAAACAATTATACATGTATGTGCAATAGGCTAGTTGACAATATTTTTTGATGTTCTCTTGTAACTTGTAACAGCTAACAATAACCAGAGCCTATTATCGAAAACAAAAATAAAATCAACTTCTTCTTCGTCGAGTCAAATGGTTCAAAAATGATTATTTATATAATTTTCTCCCAATATTTGGCCACTGAATATAAAATCAACTTATAAATAAAAAAGTACTAGCATATTTATTTTCTTGCTAGACAGAGAGCGCACTATGGCAGGCTATGACGTCACCGCCCGCAAGTGTCATACATTCGTCATACAATGTTATGCTGTGTGGGAAAGGGACAAGACATCCCCTCCTTACCCCTGCCAAAAAATTTATAAGCTTATATCTCTGAACTTGAACACCAAATTTCAATTATTTTTTCAGTTTACGAATCATATTTAATTGCATCTAATAAGTACTTTTAACTAATTTAATACCAGTCAACTACCCTTTATACAGGGTTATTTCTAATCAATTAGCATCCTTTTAGGGGCACATTCTGTACATCCAAACTAACAACTTTTGTTCTGCTACTTTTGTCAGAACTCAAAAAAAAAAAACTGCTGTTCCATACATTTTGTCGCGGGTGAACGACATTTTTCTATGTAATATGTAACAATTTTTTTTTTGAGTTTTGACAAAAGTTGTTAGTTTTGATGTACAGAATAAGCCCCTAAAAGGATGCTAATTGATTAGAAATAACCCTGTATAAGACCTACACTCGTACGCCGTTATGACAATTACTTACCGGGCGCTTTCTATAGTACATTCGCTACTAACATCGACTTGGCATTTTTTCTTTGATGGCTATACTAACAAAGGATTTATATTCGTGGGCTATGCGTCCTTAACTTGACAAAATACTTAAAACGACAGAAAGGTTCCGCTGAGCAGAAAAGCCCCTGAGGATCATGTCATTTCCTTTATTGTGCTCAGAATAAGAGATATTTTGAGAGCTATTGTTATAGAGAAGTACATACAAAAGCAAATGCCCAGCTGTATGCTTATTAATTCAATTGGATTACAAGGTTTCTCACTGAAATACAATTATAGAATGATAAACAAATAATAAAAAATACATACAGACTAACAGAGAACCTCCTCCTTTTAAAAAGTTAACAAAAGAGATATATTGGTTTGATTTAGGAAAAATCGGGAGTTAACTGGTAGAGATTTGATCGAACTCTTAGGTTCAGCTCATCGACATATAAGTGCCTAGGTATATCACTAAATATATCACAGGTATTTATTTAACATCTTAGATTTGTTTTTTACAATATTTTTATAGAAACAAATATAAAAACATTATATAACCTTAACCTAGGTTGCCGCCGGCAGCGGGGTGGGGCCCAAGCTACCGGTAGATGGGGCTACAGGTTGAGGAAATATCGCTCGAAACTACTTAAGTTTATACCTAGTAAAAATCTGTAACACAAAAAAAACCTCTTCAAGTCGCAGAATATTTAAATCTGTTTACAAAGAAGAATACTGGCAATAAATCTTCTGAATAATTTTCCCCATTTCTAAGAAATAGGGCTGCCAATAGCATCGGTCTTGAGGGATTTTCTGGTAAATATTTAAGAGCCGATTGCAAATAAATTATGATGGAATCTGTTGGTTCTTTTAGTAGCATCATGACCGTATTTATAATGTAAAATTAGACTTTATTGTTTTGGTAGCTAATTTTAAAAGAAGAGTCGTTTGATTTGGAGTATGAGGAATGTAATATTTTTACAATACTTAGAGTTAAAAATTATCAAATACATTGAAATAAATACAGAACTAGTCCTGTGTCGATCAATCGTTTTTCACCACCCGGGTCGCGACCGACCCACTACTGAAACGACCCGGGTGAAACAACCCGATCATTTGATCGACTCGATCAATTGATCGAGCTGACTGCGCGATCGTAAAGTTTGTGTCGTTTGATCGACCCAATTACGCGTCTATTAAGTTCGTGTCATTTGATCGACCCGATTGTGCATCCGTAAAGTTTGTGTCGTTTAATCGACCCGATTCTATTTGACGACTTCATACTTACAAAGATAAAGGCACCTATCCTATTTCATTAGGCTTAAAGTCCAAATTAGTTTGGCAAATACTCATCATAACGGGTGTGAGTCAATCAAACCGCGCGACCGACCTGCGGTAAGTGATCGAGTTAGTGATCGGGTCGGCGCAGGACGAACGATCGAATCACTCACCTGCGGCTCGCGACCCAATCAAAACGACCCGATCAATCGTGATCGACTCAGGACTATACAGAACACCAACGACTCGAATTGCCAAAAACCGCGCAAAATGATAATTTTCTTTACAGGTACAGTTTGTACCTAGGTACTTGTGTACTTTCGCCTATCATTTCATTTTACTATGGAGACTGCCCGCTGGCAGCCACGCGATGGCGATCTATCTTACGGAGCCTTTCTTTTATAAGAAGTAATCATAATGCTATTCGTAGAGATATTCGAGATATGAGCAAAAAACAGAAAAAAAGTACCTTCAAACCCCTCCACACCCTTAGCACACCCCCCACCCATGAGGAGTTTTAGTATGTTCACCTGGATACTCAAGGTATAACTGTGCCAATTTTCAAAACTATACGACGTTTTTCCCCTGATCGCTAATTTTCGCCTTTATTTTCTTAGACTAGATCTGTAACAACCCTAACTTAGCTTGTCCCGAGTCGCCGTACAATCGATACAAATCCACGGGCGCTACGTTTATTTCAAAAACAGAATACTACACTTCACGACGCGGATCATCCCTCAGAAAATATTATCTGCGCTTTTATTGCACTACGAAGTGTACAACAAGTCGTAAAAATGTCTAGTAATCTACATACAGCATCCATAAAACCTGCTTTCGGTATACAGGGTATTTTTCTAGCGACGAATCTACTCTAGATCTTACTATGATATCCTAGTCTTGTTTATCATTGTACTATGTCATAATTATAACATTTTTCACAAGCTTTTATTTAACTTGCAATGGATGTAGGTACGAGTAGGTATGTAAGTTCGGGTGGAACCTCGCAAGTTAAATTTGACCAACTTCCCGGTTTCCGATTGAGCTGAAATTTTGCACGCATTTGTATATTGCGTGACAATGCAATAATGTGGTACCATGGAGCTGATCTGATGATGGAGTCGGAAGGTGGCTTTAGGTACTCCTGTACTAAACAAGATACCTAAACCCGTCGTTTTTGGACTCGTTTCACTAACGAATTTAAAAATGTAGGTATAATAAAGTAGGTATAGTTACTACTACTACTACTATAGTATTATATACTGACCTTTCCGAAGGGCTGATGGCTAGCGAGGGAGGCTCGCGGCTGGAGGGCCGGGAGGACTCATTTGGAGGCCCGGGCTCCCCGCCGCTGCTGCTCGTTTGTCGAGTCTGGTAACAAACAATATTTAATAAGGAAAATCGGCCAAGTACTATAGTCCCGCACGAGTTCCGTAGCGTATATTTATTTCTTAAAGTGAATTCACAACTAAATATTCTGTGAATATTTCAAGCGTCTACCTGTTGCTATTATTAATATCAAGCAAAAAACGGAAACAAAATATGTTTGTTGTATGGGAGCCCCCTTCAATATTTTTTATTTTTATTCAGTTTTTATTATTTGTAATAGTGCCAACAGAAATACATCATCTGTGAAAATTTCAGCTATTATATCACGTTTCTTGAGATACAGCCTGGTGACAGACAGCTAAAAAGACGAACAACGGAGTTTTGGTAATAGAGTCCTGTTTTTACCCCTTTGGGTACACAGAACCCTAAAAAGTATTTATCTTCGATCGCTAAACTGGAATAATGTAAACCGGTCAATAAGTCATCCGGTATATATAGCAGGTATTAAAGGTATTATAAGTACACATATCCATTCAGGGCGTGCAGAAAAAAAATCAGCTAACTTATTCACTTTAACCTACCTACCGTGAACTGAATTTCATTATCGCTTTTATTTTAGCATTTTTAGCCACACAATTCATTTCTCCTCTCATGTTTACTTGGCAGGAAAACAAATTGATTGTTCATGCTTCACCGAGGAATTGGGACGTGTTGAAATTCAAAACATTGCGTTCAACAACGGAATACGTACAAATAAATTAATCTACCGCAAAATAGAACTGACATCGTTTTTCACGTTTTGATTGTAATGTTTTGGGATTTTTGAAGGATTTTCCACTTTATTCTATTTTAGATAGGTATACCTATAGGTATGTAGAAATGGAAAAGATCGAACGTTGTAGAGAAAAATATAAGGTAGATTGTTACGAAGGCTGTGAAGCGTCGATTTGGAATTTATTTTGTTTTCATATTAATGCTACGAAGTGACGCTGATGAAGGCTGCGACCGTGTGGGGGAAGAAGGGTAGATAATAATATTTTCTTAGTTCTTCTTATCTTGACATAATACATTATTTTTGCCAAAAATTTCACACTCGCAACCAACTTCATGCAATCGTTCTCCAGCCTAAAACAGCGAGTGAAAGTAGCAATTTTGATATTCGCTGCAATTTTTATTTGACTGAATCATTCATGATTTTCGCAATTACTTCAAAACATTACTGAACCAAAGTTTTTTTTATGGGTCGCGTTGTTGTTAAACAGATTGTAAAAAGAAACCCGCGTATCGTTTCACAAACAACAGATCAACATCGGACAAAAAAATCATACAGATGAATTGAGAACTTTATTGAAAGTCCGTTGAAAATAGAGTTCGTATTGCATGCCTGTGCTGTTGGTTCAACACGCTGCGTTATAGCCAACCTGATTTTTTAAATAATACAAGCTAATTTCCTTGTATAAATAAGATATTGTATACCAAAAACTACCAACTTTCAACTGGTTATGTCTCTCTATACTAGTCTATACTTATCTGTTTACTCAAATCATATTTGCGTTGGAGATTAGTATCTAGTTTGTAGTAATTTGTTCAGTAAATAACTGCTACGACGGCGCGGCGTAGCGGTACGCACTCGCTACGCCTACGACTTTATATGCCACTGCTACGCTACGACTAATATATTTTTGAAATCAAATTCTGATTCTCTGATTTATAAAATTGTTTGTCGTGATGATCATTGCATAAAAATTGCACGCACTTACGGGGATATAAATACAGTGTGGAGAGCTGACGACGACATTAAATTAAATCACATATTCAGAATAGAATGATATTAATAATGATAAACAACTTTTACTAAGGGAATTGGGAGCAACCCGGAATCCGAGAAAAAAATCAGCTGTTTTATCTTGTCAATCCTGAGTTGCAATGTTGTATGGAACAGCTGATTTTTTTTTCTCCAACACAATTAACTACTATGTGACTAAATCTGAAACCCAAAAAACTAACATACTTAAGTATTTTTTTCCCAATGCCTTTTCAACGTTTTTTTGTTCGGATCAACTGGTATCTATTTGGGATTTCAAGGTAGGGTAGTATCTCATTGCAAAATTTGTTCATAATGAAGAGTACCAATAACTCTGTACGTAACATTGGACACTTTCATAAAAATACAGAGTAGTTATTATATTACATGATTCTCTCGAATGCAGACCACAAGCTATTATTATAGGCAATAAGAAATAGAAGGCATAGTTTGAAGAACGGATGACCGATGAGTCGCAAAGAGCGAACGGCGACCCAAGCACCACGCACGCAGCGTAGAACATCTACCGACTAGCTGATGGATGATGGTCATATACAGGGCTCTATTTACCTTTAGGCTAATTAGGCTGCAGCCTAGGGCGTTTGGGCGCTGAAATTGTGACTTCGCATGCACTATTAATCTAACATCATATCTACCCTACATACATATTTCAAGTAGAGAAACAAGTGGGGGGGGGGGGGAGAGGCGTCTTCATAATTAGCCAAGGGCAGTCAGAACTCTTAATCAGTCGCTGGTCAGATATGTTAGTAGGATAAAAGCCAAATAAAGGCAACATCTAGAAAGTATAACCCCAGATAACTCAAGATTTGGCATTAGCCTAGCTCGTGCGTGACGCTAACCGTTTGGCAAGCGACCTGATTCAGAGAATGTTTATTTGGCCATAAACTTCGGCGGAACACACACCAAACTTTTATGCGGTAAAATATGTGAACTATGGGCGAGAGTAAATATTTATGAAATCTACCCACCACTTCCTTCCTGGTTAAATATCGTCTAAAGTATATATAATAATACCGCAGGGTTACATTAAACGTGATATTAACTCTCTAGGAAGACCAACGTTTAATAACGTAATGAGATAATATTAAACGAAAAATACCTAATACCTATGTTATTTTATGATAAACAAATGCTTCATATAGTTTTAGAAAATTCACAAATGGTATTTTGTTTTTATTAATGTGAGATTGCGCAAGCGAGATGGAAAATTGGCGTTTAATGTATAAATATTTTTCGCAAAATGTGGTAAAACGAACTTCCGTACTTCGTGTACAAAATTCAAATATTTCGTTCGAATTTATGTATACAATTTTTACATCATTGTTAAATTTTCAAAAACGGCTCAGCCGATTTCGATCAAATTTAAATGGGACCACCTCGGGAGTACATAATTACATATACCCATTCGCACTAAAAATGTTTTTTTGATTCGGTACATAATTGGCAAAAATATCGATGCACATACACAAAAAAAACATACAGACGAGCAAAGAACCTCCCCTTTGGAAGTCGGTTAAAAAGTCCCAATCACCCTTGTCTTTTTGAAGTAAGCAAAAGTAAATAATCAGTAGCTTAGAAAGGTTTGAGATACATATTTTATTTTGTATTGTATAATGGGCATTTCCATTATATTCATTAAAAAAAAAAATTAATAGAAAAGAGATAAGACAGAGAAATTATACTTGTGACAAGATTATTTGTAAAACAGGTACACGTAGAGACCTTTCAGTTTGCATATACGTATATTTTTGCCAAAAATTTCACACTCGCAACCAACTTCATGCAATCGTTCTCAAGCCTAAAACAGCGAGTGAAAGTAGCAATTTTGATATTCGCTGCAATTTTTATTTGACTGAATCATTCATGATTTTCGCAATTACTTCAAAACATTACTGAACCAAAGTTTTTTTTATGGGTCGCGTTGTTGTTAAACAGATTGTAAAAAGAATAATACGTATAAGACCTATAATAAGTTCGGTTACTCGTATATACTTAAATTAATAGAATATTTATCTCATATCTTTCCCGAAATAAATGTTTAGTGGAGGAACGTGCATTTTTGACTGAAAGATTTCTACGTCGCGAAATTAAAATTTTGAAAAAAAATCGGCCAAGTGCGATCCGGACTCGTGCACGAAGGATTCCGTACAGTATGAAAGCCCCCCTTCATATACCTATTTTAATTATTTATTTTTGTAGGGAATATACAACTTCTGTGCACATTTCAAGCATCTTCCTGTTGTCGTTATTTTTATCAAGCAAAAAAATAATTTCAATATTTATTTTATGTTTATTTAATTATTTATTTTTAAATTGATTATTTAATTAAATATTCTGTGAATATTTCAAGCATCTACCTGTCACTGTTATTAATATCGATCGCAAAACAGCTAAAAAATCAGATTTGTTGTATGGGAGCCCCCCTTCAATATTTATTTATTTCTGTTAGTTTTTGCTGTTATAGCGGTAACAGAAATACATCATCTGTGAAAATTTCAACGTTCTAGCTATAACCGTTCATGAGATACAGCCTGGAGACAGACAGACAGACGGACAGACAGACAATGGAGTCTTAGTAATAGGGTCCCGTTTTTACCCTTTGGGTACGGAACCCTAAAAAAGAGTGCATCAAATAACAACTTATGTGAAAAAATCTGCTGATGTACTTTTATGCTCAATTTTTTTTTTAGCTCATTTGTTTTATTTTTATTTTTTAATTTGTTTAGGTTTGTACATAATAGTTGTAATATTATAGTTAAGTTTATGAAATGTTTTATAAGTTTTGCCTGAAATAAATGTGCTCAGACTGAACACTATTTTAGTTTTTAGGTGTATGTGCCTACCTCGTAAACACTACCTATTTATGACCGTTATAATTTTTGTATGTAAACTTACAATTAACAATTTATCTGTAAATGCCAAAAATCTCAAAAAAATAATATCGCCATGACCTAGTGCAACCACCTAGGTAATTTTTAAAAATTGTAACTTCATGCGTGAGTAAAACAACCGGAACTTATCTACTAATTAACGTATCACCCGAATGACGGCAGCGCTTATTATGATTAACTCACCATGATGCCCTTGAGCTGATTCACCAGCGGCGAATCAGCGAAGAAGTTGTTCACGGCGGTGAATATTTTTCTACGTTTACTGGTCTCCTGGGAGCAGGCGTTCCCACGCCCGCCTTTCAGCTTGGCTGTAAATAATGGGTGATATTTAAATGATCAGCAGTAAAACTTTGTTCATTGGTTAGAATAAACTTTTATGCACTATAGCATCCGAAGTTTTATAATCGGCCAAATACGAGTCGGACTCGTGCACGGAGGGTTCCGTACTGTATGGGAGCCCCCTTAAATATTTTAATTTTATTATTTGCTATTGAAGTGAATATACAACTAAATATTCTGTGAACATTTCAAACATCTTTCTGTTACCATTATTAATACACATAGAGCGAAAAACGGCTAAAAAATCAGGTTTGTTGTATGGGAGCCCCCCTTAATTATTAATTTTATTCTGTTTTTAGTATTTGTTGTTATCGCGGCAATAGAAATAAAATCATCTGTGAACATTTCAGCTTTCTAGCTATAGCGGTTCATGAGATACAGCTTGAAGACAGACAGACGGACAGCAGAGTCTTAGTAATAGTACGGTTCCGTACTAACGGACCCCTAAAAACGCATTAAAATAAATTATAAGCTACTTAGTGAGTACCTATTTAACTAACTATTCAAGAACTGCTATAATAATAATACCTACATAATAACAGGCCCGATTTTAGAGGACCCATAATAAATTTAATAACAACGTAAAAAGTTTTCTCTCTATCGAATGCCTAAAGTGAAAAAGAAACAGAAAAGTCTAATTAGCTATTATAGTTACGATGGCGGCTCTAAAATTGGGCTTATTGTCTATTTAAAACAAATAATCTATTAAAAATAAATGTAAACTTCAAAACCTATTTTGCAAATAGATTTTTTATTAATCGATTTTGGGTAGCAAAATAAATAATTTATCATTAATTTTCGTAACTATGTTCAATCATTAATGTAACTGGCGAATTTATTCATTGCTGACCAGGAGTGGATATCCAGCTAACAATTCAAGAAGTTCCCCAATAAACAGTATTATTATTAGGGCACTACTCGAGTCTTAGAACAATAAACAAAATGATAAAAATGTGATGCACGTCGTCGAATAAGCGACCACATATTGGTTGTTACCGAAGCAATACATTTTGTGGTTACTTCGTTAACAAATTTATTTATTTAGTTGAGTTGTAATTATTATATGGTTAATAAATATTTTGAATCATATTGAATTTACAGACACAGTATACACAGATATAGCTTACACATTTAAGCTCGATTACTTTCATCGACATGAAAACGTTTTTATTCCATATTGATTCATAAGTAGGTAGGTACATTATGCATGTATTGCATCATAAACATTCACTGTGCGTCACCTCACATTTCGCGCCGTGTTTCTGCAAAAGTAGTAAAAGTAAAGTGCCTTTGTCATTTTTCTGGTCTTTACTACACCACGCAGAAATTCTGGCAAAAAGCGTAGCGTTTTTTTTTTTCATCCAACCTGAAGCGATCAAGCACATTAGATAGTACACATACTTAGATAGACGAGTACTAAGTATACCTGATACTATCAGCGTAATCTATTACGGTGGCAAAATGTACACAATATTATGAAGAAAGAAAATTCCGACGTTATTTCAACATCAGAGAGCGGCAAGTCCTGAGCAGACGCTTCAGTCTATTCGACTAACAAAAGCTCGCTACGGGTGGTATGTGAATTAATCATTTCTGAATTAACCACCAGTTACCAAAAAGCGTAATACGAAATAAAAGAAGAAAACGAAACTTGAAGTTCTCACATTAAAAATAGTGCGTGGAGTCCCTCCGCGCGGAAGAAGTGAAACTTCGAAGCAACAGTGCTTTCATACCTCCTCCATGGTAGCGTTAAACGTTTAACGCAACCTTGTTGGAAGTCGCATTAGAAGTTTAACTTTAAAAGAAACGTGGGATGTAAGCGATGCAGCGATAACTTTAAAAATAACGGACGAAGCCAAAAAAAAAAACGAACAAGTATGCCAACATAACAAATACAACCACGACCGCGAAATTTTCCACACCACTAGTACGTAGTGGAGTTATTTTAGTATCTATTTACTTACTGAATGACTCGCCCATGGTGCGCAGAGGAGAGAAAACTAAGCTGGCCGGCGGGTAACTGACGTGAAACCGACCAATCCACTCAGTGTTCGGTAAACAGATGAGAATGAAACACATACATGCGGATCTAGGACGGACAAGTCCTCGTTGACACAATTCATAAAATATTATATTTGCAAAGACACGGTCAGACATCTCAGGGCTATAGAAATCGATAGGAACCTTTATCAGCGTCAGAAATTCAGGAGTTACAGAGCCCTAGACGCGCTCTTGATTGAACCAGACCGATGCCAGAACTGCATCAGATCTCAATTTACAAGAGGGTCAACAAAATAGTGCTTATTTGTATCGCTAATTTGAAAAGCGATATATTTTCCGTATTAAACGGTTTCCTATCAGTATTTTTAAACCCGCAAGGGCGCAAGACTTTGTCTGTGTCGTAGCTCATACCAATCACTACATAGTGTAAAACAAAGTCGCTTCCCGCTGTCTGTCTGTCTTTATGTATGCTTATATCTTTAAAACTGCGCAACGGATTTTGATGCGTTTTTTTTAAAATAGAAATAGTGGTTCAAGAGGAAGGTTTATGTGTATAATACCTGTGCGAAGCCAGGGCGGGTCGCTAGTAATATGTATCCAAATAAAATATTTTCTTGTCAAATGAAGTCAAGTCTAAATCACAGTTCCCACTATCAAAAAGTGGACAGATCTCACGTAAAGCCAAACTTCTAACTCTACACGCCTTACTCTACAAGTCCTTACTTCACAAACTCTACACCTTAGTCAATATATGTAACTTGGCCGTTTCGTTACAACAAGAACTGTTTGTATAACAGAATTAATGAACAGTTAATAATTAATCTTTACTATACGCCCATGCGCAGTCAGCGAAACAGCCAAGCCGCATTTATCGACTAGGTTGTAGAGTTTGTGAAGTAAGGACTTGTAGAGTAAGGCGTGTAGAATTAGAAGCTTGGCTTTACGTGAGATCTGACAACTTTTTGATAGTGGGAACTGTGATTTAGACTTGGCTTCATTTCACATGAAAATATTTTTGTTGGATTTCACTTCTTTTTGTAGTTTACTGCAAGGAATAATTTTATAGATTTTCACATCTCTAGCTTTAAAACTTGCGGAAGTCTCATACCAACTTTTAACCCCTAGTTTTAAAGGTTAAGGGGAGATTTACTAAAAACCTTGAAATACGTGTTTTATTATATTTCTAATAAAGCCCTTTGTCAATTTTTGGACTTATAGCATGAAAATTTGTGGAAGTCTCATACAAGCTTTCATCCCCTATTTTATAGGGTTGGGGGGGTAAAAGTTCAAAGTTTTAGATTTTTTTCTTTGTATATGCCTGATAGTCTAGCTTGATGTCAAATATCAAGTTTCTAGGTCATCTGAAAGTGGGTTAGGTTTTTTATCTATAAGTCAGTGAGTGAATCAGTCAATGAAACCCCTGTTTTTAAACGTTAATATTTCATTAACTGTCAGAGTTAAATTAATGATATTTTGTATTCTAGACAAGCTAAATGACTTTAATAAATACGCTTAATTTTATGTAGGTATATAGGTTAAATAGTTTTCGAGTTATGAAGGGGTCAAAAGTGGCTCGAAATGGTTCGTGTAATATTACACACGTCGCGTCGCCAGTTCCTTTTTCTTAGACTTGGCTGGACACGCTTCCGCGTGTCTAGATAAAAACGACCGAGCGATGGTGTTCTTAGAATTGATATGATTGAGAATTTGAGAAAAGCTCAATATATTCTGGTCTTGCCTGATTGAAGTTGCCCAGAAGAGGTCGCTAAGAATACCTAAATTATATGAGCCATCCATAACACTACTAAAATACATAGACATCTGTAAAATTGGCTAGACTTAGCTAAAATTAGTCAATTAATCTTGTATTTTCCTCAAAACTACGTACTTATCGCCGGAACGTCAGTTTGTTTACACCTCAGTTACACGGTACTGATTGACTATTGCAATGCCATTACCATCTGGGTTTTCACCATTTTCCAGAACGCTGGGTCCGCATTAGACTTACGGTTCAAAAGACGACAAAAGCGCTTATTAAAAACAACGAGTCCTAAAGAAAACATTTTACACTATGCAGATTAAATTTTGTATGTACATATATTATAATTTGTGTCGTAAATGAAGAAAAACTAAACTTTAAACAATGCTTTTAGGACATTACAATTTTCTAACGCATTCCGTTATGTGCGATTGAAAAACATTAGGTAAGTATAATCAAAGATTATTTTTTAAATATTTTATTCTTTTAGTATCCACGATTGAAAAATCTATGCCGCATGGACCTGGATCGTCATTTGTGCTGCTAGCGTAATTCGGACCGTACGTTCTACGTGTTTATTTTACTTCTTGGGGCTACGTTTATTTTAACAAGTATCTCCTTCATAGACCTAGGTTGAGTAAACATGCGTAAGTGGGATTTGCAACGTGTTGTTTTGGAACATGTAAATTATGACTAAGAAAATATCTAATGGTTTGGTCGACAATAAAGCAATATTACTTTATCTATTTCAGTTTATTAAAAAGTGAAACCACTAGTAGAAAAAAAACCACGAAGCGAGGCAAATGCTTCATCTCTAACAGTTGATAATTACCTACTCGTATGCCCAATTATGAAGGCGCCATAGTAAATGTAATAGCACCGTAAAAAGTGTTCATTCTATCAAATGCCTAAAGTGAAAAAGAAACAGAAATATTCTAATTAGCTAAACAATTATAATTACGATGGCGCCTTCATAATTGGGCCTATATGTACGGCTGATTCAAATGATGGTAAGCCAAATAAGTAAGCGTATGCTTTACCCGCGGTTTTTCACAGGATCCTTTAACTTTTCCGGGACAAAAAATAGACTATTAAAACCTCTACAACTATTGTTCATAATAATATCCTTGCAAAAGCTCTTAAACTACAAATATTTTGGCAAAAAATCAAGTCGATCCGTTTTTCCGTTGCTGCGTGAAATAGGTAGTACCTAAAAATCAAATCATTGAACCAAGTAACGCACTATTTATAAGAATACTAGACGACCCGCCTCGGCTTCGCACAGGTGTATTATACATATAAACCTTCCTCTTGAATCACTCTATCCATTAAAAAAACCGCATCAAAATCCGTTGCGTAGTTTTAAAGATTTAAGCACACAGACAAACAAACAAACGAAAATAGCGACTTTATTTTACACTATGTAAGGATTTATAGTTAAAAGTCAAACTGAGTACCTAAGTATATACCTGTTTAAATTGTTTAATCAATGATAACTTTTTTCTTCTAATCTGTACAAGGAAAACTGGCCATGTTTTTCTCAAGAGAAAAATAATTGGTTCTCAGAAGCGCATCGGTATATACAAAAGTAGGTATGAGCATAAAGAAAATTGAGGCAATTTCTATTCTCAACATTCTTTTGCAGTTTTAATGCGGTTTAAAAAGTTGAATATAATTGGAAAACTCGGAGATCGGTGGAATTTTATAATAGCTTCTCGCCCCAGTTTTTCTGTAAAGTTCAGGGCGGTACCAAAGGTGACCAGGCACTGGGCATATACCTACCTAGGTAGCCTTAAAAATTATTAGCGTGCTAAATCCACTAAGATTTTATGAATCTGAACAGGATATTATCCGTTTTGCCTTGAAATTATATCATCGCAATTATAAATAAGTATGTCAGCAACCCTAACTGGAAAGATCCTTGAACAGCTTTCGAGGAGAAAACAAATATGTTTCACAAACGAATTAGGGGACAGAACCAAAGTCATTGCGTTATAAGTACTTGTGCATACAAGGACGCAATAATACAAACGCGCCACGGACGCATACAAAAATATTACTGGAGCATTATTAACAAATAAATGACCGATACAACAATAATTACAATACACCTAGGTTAAATCATGTCCCGCACACTTTTAAGCTAAGTATCCACTAGACTAGAGGCAGCCTTGGGCCGAGCGTCTGCCTCGACCCAAGGCTTTGCCAAGGCAGCGCAACTGGAGACACGATCCTCAGCCTGAGGCACGCCTCACGCTAAGCGAAAAGAGGAAGAAAAGTTGCCTCAGTCTGCCTCAAGTAGAGGCTGCTCAGCTTGCGGCTACTCAAAAGTATACAGTATACATGAGAGTTTAAGTTTTAAAGTAGAAAAGTTCGTGTGCTAAACTTCCTCGTTACGGTCATAGTCAAATATTATGCGGCCCGCGACATAAAATACTGGTTTTATCCCTCGGCACATAATCAACCGGGACATCCGACCCAAAAAAAAGGATTTTTTATATTCTTCATCTGTACTGTTTGTGTTTGTGCGTACGAGATGGCTATAAAATCTATTGTCTAAAGGATGTCTTTTCAAATTTAGTTCACTTGTTAATACACGTTAAATCAGCCGCTTCCTTTCAGGGTTATTTTTGGCTAAATAAATCCGCTCCACAATTCGACAGCAATAAATTCCTAGCGAGATTGATTAATTAGGGAGGCTAACGGCTCGCGGGCGGAGTCGGACGCTTTATCACCTAAGTACTGTTACAGAACAAATAATACTGTGTAAAGTTTTCCTTTGGTTTTTCCTGACAGAGAATAATTGTTTGAATCAGACTAGTGCTTTGTAGGTGGATTTAAAACTGCATTGTAATTTGGTTTTAAGTGGATAAATAAATGTCAAGGTGCGTATGCTAGGATAGCAGGGCTAGCTATATATAGGTTTTTACCAATATACTTCTTCATTAATGTTTCATGTAGCCGTTTGGCTTATGAGCGTGATGCATAGGATCAAACCTGATCCCATACCCATAAGTTATTTGGATTGTACAAACGAATTTTCACATTTGCTTTTGGTTGAAGAAAAACACCGTGAAGCAATTTGCATGCGCCCGAAAAAGAAATTCGATTCCTTATGTAAATCTATCAACCTGCACTGGGCTAGCGTGGCAGATTTGGCGTAATCGCTCTTCGTGGGTGGGCTTATATCCGGCAGTGGACTATTAAAAGGCCAGTCCAGCCCAGTACATTTTTAATCACTGTAGGTACCTACAGTGATTAAAAATGTACCTTTATGTTTTTAAGCTGGTTTTGAATCAGTGTGGAAGCCGAAGTATAGAATGTTTTTTATTTGAATACAAAAATATTATTCTTGGAATATGTATTATATTTATCGTACAATTTTATTTTTTTTGTCAATTAAATGCTCAGCATTTATTAAAATCCATAGTCAAAGTATTTAAAATCACATGAATCTAGTCTAGTAGGGTACTACTACCTACTTATGTCCTATTGGTTAACGAGACACTTTTTTGCATATGCTTTTATAATAAGTACTGGAATATTACTTGTACACAGAGATGGAATAAGCTAACTACATAGCTATGTACATAATAAACTTTTTATAAGCAATTATTTAATAGCGGATAATTGATTTGCGTTAAGCAATAAATTAATCAGTACAAAAAATGCTTTGTTCTCTGCTTCGGGAAATCGCAGACAACAGCTTTAGTGCTATCTCGTTTTATTTTAAAAAACATACTTAAACCTAACTATTACCTACAATACATAATATGGATAAGTGAATTAAATTTCAATAAATAAAATCAATGCAAACTAATACAAGTTACATCCATTATCATGCTTTGTTCTTTTCATTGACAAATCAAACCTATACAACAGTCCTATGTAGATGTATGTATCTCCTATGTCATCTCTTTTCATTTAGATTCTAACCCATTAAGTCGTAAGATTAATAGCCAGGTATTTATAATTAAATTGTAATAAAAATAATAATTAATTGAAAAACAACCACTTTCTTTCATGCCTAGCTCTCTACTTCAAGAAAACGCAAACAATGCGTTTTGTGTCGTGTTTTTTTTTTATTATAATCCAAATTAAATCGCAATAAATCAAAGCAAAAAAAAACACAGACAACAAAGAAGTCTTATTTATGCTTTCCTTTCATTTAGATTCTAACACAGTGTCGTAAAAAATATGGCCAACATTAATTATATTGCATTAATAATATTAGATACCAAATCAATGAAAAAATACCCCTCTCATGCATTTTTCCCTGCTTCAAGAAATCTAAGACAAGACGTTTCGTATTGTTAGTTAAATTTTAATTTTAATTCAAATTTAATTGCAAGAAACATAATCAATGCAAAAAGAGGTTGTTATTTTATCATGCTTTGTTCTCTGTTCTTTCTGCTTCGACAAATCGCACGCAACAGAGGTGCTAGGGAGTTTTATGCTTTCTTTTAATTTAGACTCAAATACACTATGTACCTGCCGTAGGAAAAAACCTTGAGAAAATGGAAATGCTTACGTTTTCCAAAGGGGCTGGTAGCACGGTGTGTAGATCACGGTCGCGGAAGCGCGGGGTGTCACAGGCTCTCAGCAGCTAACTGATGCTGGGTAGCGCTGCAGCGAGATGGGATGGCGCATGCGTGGCCCGTAAGGTGCAGTTTCATTGCTGCGACAAGCGACTGGAGAATTATCACAATGAAATGTAATCAAGACTGCAAGGACTTTATGTATAGGGTTATAATCTAGGCTAAGATAAAATTAATCGTTACAAAATGAAATTAATTAATATACGAGTAGATAAAAACGCTTGACGCTATGCTTCCGCACTCCTCCACGGCACCCGACAGCGCCAGCCCAAGTGGGCTCCACACGGACCCTGAAGTCTGTGGAACTGCAATGTTAATAAAAAAAACTATGGGAGGTCTATGCCTTATGATGAAATAAAATTACTAGTTTTAATCAGCCGTCCCGTTGGGTTGCGCTACCTATTTTTCAGACTACTCAGCATTTTTCAACCGAAGAGAATAAATACACCATGCGGTTCTTTTAAATACGAGTTTCACCCCCCTTGTATCCTTATGTATCGCGACAAAGCTAAAATATGATATGAATCAGATAGGATAAGTAACATGTAGTAAGTACATTGTTTCCCTGCTTAGTGTGTAAAGTAGTAGTAGGTAGATATGCTGTCGGTCGCGTCGCAGCCGTTCGGTCTCAATAGCAATAACAGGGCTTAACTCGAGATTAAATACTTCCACTTGCAAAATATACAACACAGCTCTACAAAACGGAATTTGTCTGCTCTACACAGATGCTCACTACATAGGACTAAGAATGTACAGCGGGTTAGTCTGTCGCGACTGTCGCAGGGGCCCAGCTGTCTAATTAGCATACGATTTATTAGGGTCTCCGTTTAATTGTATGAATATTTTAAGCTGATAAAGGTAGGATACCTTGTTGCTTGATATTTCTAACGTGTGGATCTAATAACTTTCAGTTGATGTACAATACTTAATTAAGTATTAATTGAAGGAGATTTTTTATTAATAGGTAAAGGGATTCTCACTATTATTGAAACACGTGATTAAGACTTTGTCTTCTCTGGATGTACCGATGCAGTTTTGATCTATCAATACCAACAGGGTTATCCAGAATAATGATGTACTGAGCCTAAAGGAGGTGATTCAGACCATAATTATGAACAACTTTGACTTAGAAGCCAACCCAGAGAATGTTGAATGACCCAAGATGATCAGCTGATATTTTTTCTCGAATTGCGGGTAGGCCCTGATACCCTAGTTTTTTTTGTCTATATCACCTCCTTTCGGCTTAGTTTACCAGTTCTGGATAACCTTGTATGTATAAAATAGATCAAAGCTGCATAGGTAGGTACATCCAGAGAAGAAAAAGAAATAATCACGAGTAGGTATGAATTATGAATCTTAATGACTCTTGAGTAATAATCCCGTCTTCAGCTCCCTTACTATAGTGTTTTATCTTGTTCAAACGAAGATAAACAAAGTATAACTAACAGCCAATTGTTCCCGACAGTTTTAATCCCAACCAATCGCTTTGAGAAATGGAATCCTAGGAACAAAAGCTTTGTGTAGGCGTGCCGACAGCGTTAACCTTTTCCAATTACCTAAAAGGTAAGTGAATTATTATAATTCCTTTAGCAACCCTCCCTGTATCGTTGGGATTTTCTTCCTCCTACATTGTTATAAATGTGTCTACCCTTATAAGTAGGTACATTTAGGCCTTTTACTTGGAATTGTCCCTTTAGCTCTCTGTATACCTAGGGGGGCTTGCACTAAGATAATTGAGCCAAAGCATGTTGACTAACTACAGTGTTGGCTTGATACAGGTTTTAACAGTCAACATGCTTGACTAAAGCAAAATCTAAATGCTTGCCACCAAGCAAATGTCCATACACTTACTCGTACATACATTTTGTTTTGCGTATGTCTATGGATACAGGGTCATAGGTATTAACGCAAAACCTTCGGGACTAGTACATCTAGACAAACAAGTTTTGTAATCATATGTCATCTGTCTGCCTCGGTGGCTCAGTGGTTAGTGACCCCTGACTTCTGGATCAAAGAGGCGTGGGTTCGATCCCCACCCAGGGCAAACATTTATGTGATGAACATAGGTGTTTGCTCTGTGTCTGGGTGTTATTTAGGTACTATCTATATAAGTATGTATTTAAAAATATGTCTATGTAGTATATCAGTCTCTGGCAGCCATATCACAAGCTTTGCTTAGTTTGGGGTCAGAGACCGTGTGTAAGATGTCCCCTAATAAGTATTTATTTATTTATCTAGATAAACAAGGTTTTGTAGAACGACTTTTGAAAATTCGCAGAATAAAAAAAATCGCTTCTCTATACCTATATAGGTAGGTAGGTACATTTCGTCACGCGTTGACAAGTTTTTTTGTGTGAAAAAGCAGATTTTTTTCTTCGTGATTTTCCAAAAATCCTAGAACAGAAGTTGTTTGTCTAGATGTACTAAAAAGGCCCTGTATAGTATATCCGCGTCTCAGGAACGGCACGCGTCACAGTTATCAAATTTAGGAAATCGTATGCGAGATCGTGCACATTTCCACGCCTCCCGTTAAACTCTGTTGGCGTGGCTCGATCGAATAAAGCGTATAGGAATAGGCGCGTTCATCCTAATAGTGATTGCATAGGCATGGAACTATCATGTTTAATACCTAGCGTTGCACTTAGCGCCTACGATAACAAAATAGCAAAGACAACGGTACGTCATTAGAATAGATTTGTTTTTACAAAGGCAAATTATGAATGGAAGAGTAAACATGGCGTTAGATTTATACTTTATACCTACAAGTTATGCAAGTGTGAAAAAAAGTGTACGATTTTGACAAACACGAAACGCTTTTCCTAGCTACAGTAATCTAGGCCGCTTCAAGAACAATATTATTATGTGAACAGAATCTTCACTTTGAAAAGTAACGCACGAGAGTGTAGACAATGCACTGCTTAGGCTTCTGATATCGCAGTTGTATAAAGGTGACGGTGACCTGTTACCATCAGGCGGCTGGTCAACTTATTTGCCAGTTTATTACATAGAAAATTCCGACTAGCAAATCCTATGGCGAACAACATTCACACATAAAATCTACTTATCCCCTCACTGCGTTGATAGATGGCGCTAGTAGTAGCCATAAATGCTCAAATGCTTTATAATTATACCAAATCATCAAATTATATTGATTTTTATGATTTTATGATGTACGTAGGTATATGTATCCATATACCTTATATTACATTAATAAAGATAAAATTAAGTTATTTATTTTCCAATGTCGATATGTAAATTGACACTAAGCTAAAATTAGTATAGTAGCAATGCCACAATCAGAAAAACACATACCTAGGAAGGTAGGTACTCGTACCTACAGATACACACATCACAGTATAACAAGAAACACCTCTTTGTTTGCATCGTTAGTTAAAAAAACAGAAATTAATATGGGTACCAGCAAACATTTCAAGATTCGTACTTTATATACTGATGGTGGAGAAACAGATTGAGTCGTTTGATAAATCTGACGCTAGAACAAAAAATGTCACAATGCTAATTTCCCGATTTTGGGTAAGACAAACCATGAGTTGATAAAAATCATAATAAAGACGAACGACAAACATATTTTTTTGTAGTAATGAACAATAGCGTAAATAGGTAATATTAGCTACTATGTTTATTCATTATTGTTAAATTGTATACCTAGCTATATGTATATTCATTAAAAAAATCCATTCAAAAGCGATTAGAATTAATAAAAAAAAAAACAATTAGGTATGTACTTACCGAATACTAAATTACCGATTTATAAATTAAACTAATTTGTGAGCTGCGCCAGCTAATCCTAGTCAAATAATTGTATCTTATAACACTTATAACTTAAGTTATCTCAACCATCAGTTGTGCATGTAGGTACACTGCTGGACTTAAGCCTCCCCTATTTTCTAATTGTACAGTAAGTGGCATGCTTCTCTTGCGGTCCCTAAAACCCGCATTCATGGGTAGGGTAGGTACTAATAGCTTTCAAAAAGCCCCTAAATGGCACAAGCAGCCCATCCGTATGGGATTGTTATCTAATAATGGTAATAAATATTAATTCACAAGAAGAAAAAAATACAAAAGCCATTTCGTATCATTCGACCGTTCCAGTAACGGGCAACGTCCCCTTGAGGCTCGATCCTCGCAAGATCACACGGTCAAACAGTTCATTCTATTCATCATACACTCACTCATTCCCATATAATCGCGCATCTTGTCGCGCATTCGCAAACGAACGCGCGCAGTTTAGCCTGTTTAGCTTCACTCATTCTGGTTTTAGCCGGTCGACGACACACACGTCTAGTTCCCTAAAAATAAATTTAATTCTTTTCAAAAATGGAATTCGTCGGCAAGAAATACAAGATGATCTCTTCGGAGAACTTCGATGAGTTCATGAAGGCGATCGGTGAGTGTTTGTTTTGTGTAGTTTTGCTTGTTTCTGGGAAATAATCGATGGAAACGCCGCCGCCGCCCGGCCGGCCGGCGTTTTGCTTGAGACCACGCGCTGCAGCTACGGCACCCTACTTTATTTTTTCCCGTTTTGATGCCGCGCTAAAGAACTGGCAGTTTTTATTGGATGTAGATTATACAATATTTTAATAACAATAAAAACAATTTGAATCTAAGTGTAAAACCAACCCAGTTTTCATGCCACTCCTCTTGTTACGCACCTACCTAGTTTTTTACGTATTTGCAGGTGATCATTTTTGACGAATCGGGGGTAGATTTCTCTTGGTGTCGCAATTACTGATAGATTTCTGACGTGTTTCTTTTTATCATTATTATGAATAAGGTTTATTTAATTTACGATTACATTTTAAGTGCCTATCTAACTCTTTTTAGGATGTTAAAAATTACGTTTACTGACACATGTTAAAAAATTACGTTTAATTTAGTAGACTGCGAGTTGCATTTTTTGTACTCAAATAAATATCGAAATTAAATTGATTGTCAAATTAGGTAGGTAATTTGTCGTGTCAACAACGTACAAAGTATGTAACTCAGTAATTAACATTTTCGAGGAAGTGTTTGTTGTTTTATTATAAAAACTGTTTTGAACCTCAGATTTGCTCAAAATATATTTTAATTACGAGAATTTTAATTTTTAATTGGATACCTAAAAACATAACCATGAATAAATTAACTAAAACTGCAATTACATTAATTACAATGCAAGTAGGTAGTAAATAGGGACCTATATTTTAAAACCAAAATATGTAGGTACCTACAATATTCAATAAAAATAATAGTTGTAACAGACTGCTTTAAATATAACTTTGGAACGAAATAAAGCTTATGAGAGTCCACTTCCCTTCAGGGAAACAGATACCAAATCATTGCGACACAATGTAAGTAGGTATCCACAATGATGTTGGTATTTAATAATAAAACAATGCACTTTATTGACTGTAAATGGGTAATCTTTATTGCATTTTATGGTCATATATGGTTCACCATCATTGTTCGGATTCCAAACTGCTATGCAACAGCGCTAATCATTTATTTCTTATCATTTCCAATAACGGGATTACTGATTATACCTACACTACACATATGGCGATAATGTTTGTCCATCGAGGCATCGAGTCACTAGGCGCAGCAAGCGCTCCTTTATTTAACTTGGAAATAGCGACACGGTGGGCCCTTTGCAAGTTAATCCAGTGTACACTTTCGCTTCGGTTTTTTTTTTGGTGACTAACTTGTTGAACCGGTTTTCGTTACAGTGGAGTACCTAGGTACTATTGTCAATGTACAATATGTATTTACATACTTAGTGTTGTTCTCGAAAAAAAAAAACAAGATAGATCTATAGTTGAATTAAAGATATACACAAGACATATAGTGTAGATGATTTATGGCTTGTGTATCTTTAATTCTTCTATCGATCTCTAATTTTTTTTTCAATAACAATACTTGTAGAACTCATGGTCCATAAACCCGCAAAGTTTTCGAATAGAGATCAAGCTCATGGATTATGCGTGCAAGAGCAGTGCAGAACGCTCTCTTACAAGTATTAATGACAATTCGAGATAGTAGAAATATGCTAGATACATGCAGGCCGCTTTCTTCGGTTCCTTTTTGAATTATGTATGGTGCATCCACACTGTTCACGAGGCGACACGAGCACCGCAGCTGTAAGTTAGCTACAGCTGCGGTGCTCGTGTCACCTCGTGGAGAGTGTGGATGCACCTTTAGTCAGTTTAGTTGGTGGCCTATTTCAAGCTATGAATGTCCAATGCTTGATACACTGATGATGCCAATATATTAAGTATAATAATATGTATGTACACCTTAATAGTGCATTCATATAAATAACATAGTACGTAGGTAAGTACATATTTTTTCAATGTCATTGCAGTAAACTGTGTATATTTGGTACAAAAAACTGTAAAATAATTATGTGGGCATTGTTTATTATACAATGGATTTTTCCGTATTTTTAATGTTTACGCTAATTTTAGGTGGGTAAATCTTTTTGATAAAATCATTGAAAACTGATAACATCTTCATACCTAAGTAAGGCTAAGTACCTAAATATTAAAATCCCAGAAGGAAAAATAACTTTAATGCGCAAAATCAAACAAAATGTTTCCGTATATGTCATATTTGTTCATCCAAGATGAAAAGCTCGTTAAATAACAACGATCCGTTAAAAACCTTACTCCCATGATCCATCATCAATTTTTATGAACTAATAAACTGTGAAATGAAAGAGCTGTGTTCATTCTTATCTAGATACTTTTTGCATTCATTTTCTATCTCGAGTTCATTCATTATGGGAATTGATAATTTTATTAGTTCAATGGCTCTGTTGTTTGTCTGTGCAATAGCATCACAGTTAATAGGGATAAGTCAACATATTGTTACTAAAGTCATTAATTTATTATTACTCTTTTTAGTGGCGTTTTGTGGAACAGTGCATCATTATATTTATTAACATGAGTGAGCTATAATGATAAGGGAGATTATAATGAATAATTTATGGAACAGCATTTAATTCATAACAACATTATTTTTTTCATCAAACAATTCTACATTTGTACAAATTATACCTAACAAAGTGCTAATAAACCATCAAACAATAACTAATAGCTATTAGCTATAGTTATTGTTTTGAGCTTCAGCTTGTAATTCTTCTGAGTTCAGACCAAATAATTTAATAGTGATGAAAAAGACTAATATTTCAGTAAGTTTGATGCTGTCAACGACAACAACTTCATTCAAAAGTGAAGTTTTAGCTCTACTCGCAATTTCTAGCATAAGAAGACCTATGACACTCTAGTAACTTAAAACAACATTATATCCATGCAATAAAACCAAGTCGATAGGTACATCTCTCCACTGCTGCGTGAAAGAGTAACAAACAAACACACAAACGAACACACTTTTGAATTCATAATATTGTAAGGATATTATTATAAATGGACTTTATATACTGACGAAACTTACTAAGTCTTCATAATATTTTAACGACACAAAAACATGCTGTGAGTAAGAAGTTGTTTTTCTTTCTTAGACCTTGGACTGTGGTCGGACTTTGACACTTCATTACCAAGCCTGGGTTGCGTAGCTCTGTAGTAATAAACGTCTCATTTTATTTTTGGGTAGGTATTATAATAAAAATTATATGCCCACCTACTTATTAACCTTTGTTGCTCCAACTAAATTCAGGGTATATTTTTTGGGTGTAAACAGCTCACTTTTGAAGGCACTTACCTACTTACAAGTACTTACGAGTATTTGTTACTTGAAAAATTAGGTCTGAGCTTGACAAATAATTTGAAGCGTACCAAAAATTGTCGAAAAACATAAAAAATTTAACCCAATGTTCATTAAAAAATCTTTTCTAGAACCTCAGTTCAATAATTATGATTACAGTCATAATATACATATACCTACAACTACATATTGTTGGGTTTAGGGCAAAAATTGCATATTTAAATAATGTGTAGTTTTTGGACGGACACGTTAGGTAGTTCGAAAGCGGTAGTCAACCACAGACTTTTAAATAGTAAGTAAATGCAGCAAGAAACGAGCTGTGGGTGGCTATTATAGAGGAAGTGGGCAGATATTCTAAAACAATTTCGTGGTCAGGGAGTTACACAGTTTTTGGAGAATATTCTGGTCGAGCCGTCGAAGCGAAGAACAAGTTTAGATATGTTATTTTTAAAGCGTAAAAACACTGTAATGGAATAAATAAATCTGCAAATGGCATTTCTACTGCATCGAGTCTTCGGTTTTCCCTACAATATTTTAAATTATACAATTCCCTATCCATATCCTGAAACTTTGATCAGGATTTAGGAACAAAAATGTCATAACTCAATTTTCAAGGGGTTTGTGCTTGAAGATAATAATTTTAATTTGTCTATTCTATTTTAAATATAGATTACGATAAACTCTACGACGTAGTGTCAAAATATTAGATTCTAATCCTCGTTCCTCGAGTGGTTATATCTATCCGATAAAATCTATATGAGGCTATAACACAGGCATTAAGATAAGTGAAAAACAAATTGACGATAAAACATTTCATAATTATAACATAAAAATCTGTTTGAACAAATTTTTCATATTTCGTACCGCAAGACGGAAACACGGACTTAGAACTTAGGAAACATTTGTACAAACCAAGGAAAATTATAGATTTAATCAAGAAATGATCATAACATACGAGTTAGTAGCCATTTAAACTGTATGTTGTACTAGTAAAGTTTAAATTTGAATTATTGCGTCGAACCTGCTGGTGTAATAAAGGAATTAAAGCTAATATTGAAACAGTATCGAGCCCGTATTCGAGATATTTCAATCTCTGCGGTTGAAATTGTGTAACAAGAGAGCTTAGATTGGTTTTGTTATTAATATGAAACACATTATACTGTATTTCGATACAGAGCACGAGATCAAAGATCTGCGACACTAGATCTGCTGAATATAGATTACCTAGAAAATTCTTAGATTTATCTTTAAATGCGATTATGTAGACGCAAGCTTGCTAATTGTCCTAACAGAGATAACGATATGACAAGATCTTCAAATATAATTTAAATGTCATGTACTTAATTATTTTGTTCATTTTAAGATCTAGCTATAGTAAAATTGTCAATTACATTTATCAGTAAAATGTTTCGTTTTAAATATCGATATATCTAATGCCATTCAATGACTAATAGTAAATCTGCCACTAGGTATAGTTTTCCGATTTTGATTTCATTAGATTATCATGTGTATAGCGACACGAGAGTTCACGCAACTGATTCCGTCCCTACGTCCGGTGACATTTGCATTGGACACGCTTTATGTTACGCAATTCAAATCACAGCTCATCAGTGCAGCAACCACAAAAACAAAATGAGAATGTCAGTCATCCTCAAAGTACGGTAAAATATGAAAGAAATTAGTTTTATTGAGGGAAAACAACAATGACTCTGAACAAAACAAGTGGTAGTTCATGTAGTAAAAACGTTAGATCAATAAACAATTACGTGATGTGCCCAGCAGATATCATACGGATGAAATAATAGGTATAATCTAACGATAATTTTAATGAAACAGAAATATCACAAGACACGTAAGTCTTTTTAATAAAATATGACTTTTTTTTACTAGCCGGCAAATTTGAATCGGCTGAGGAACAGAAAAGTGCAAGATATTTGTCATCTCGTGAACAAGGTTTCAAATTGTGAGTCTCCTGCGGATTTCCTCTTCCATTCTGCCAGTCATAATTGAAGTTATAATTGCTCTATTGAAGCACAGCTTGACATGCCCACCATGAGATTACTTGGAAGTTTGAAAGCTAACATCATCTATAATCTTTTTTGTGATAACCTGATAGGTGTATTTGCATCTTTTAATCTATTTCCATCAGGCCAATGTCATAAGTGCTGTATTTTTACTGATTGCTATAATTTTCCTGGAGATCGAAAACTTATACTTGGGTTAAATAAATGAACAGTTTGCAATAAAAAATAATAAAGTAGCAAGCATCGTCTCAGAATCCACAACCCAATATTGACTCTACTTCTTACTGATTGTTTATTTACTTAAAAGAAAATTTAAAACCAGTTTAAGTATGTCCAATACTCTATTCACAGCACTAATGAATGCGTACATGAATGTTTGATTATGCGGGTATCAACGAACCCCACGACCTACGATCGAAAGTTCCTTCAATTAGTCATGAGAATATCCCGACATAGTTTAGCGATTATGTTCCATCGGTGACTGTGGACCAATTGGCGTCAAATGGGCAACAATCAGCTCCAATTGCCGTCAATAAGATGCGAGATGGTTGAGACTCCTTTTCCATAGACAGCTGAACGATTTTCCTTTTTTACCCATCTACGACGAGCTCTTTAGAATTAGATACCGATGTGTTTCACCGGTTTGATTGTTCAGCTGTTCCCTCATAAATTCTAAGCCCTTAATCAGAATATGATCAATGGTAGATCAAGGAACAACAATTTAACAATGACGTGTTGAATATCAAATATAGTGCTAACTAGCATCTTAAAAATACGTGATAAGATGTTTTCCATGGTTGGGTTACAGATTTTTGACGGGCAAAGCGTTGGAACTCTAAATTATATAAGTAACGTGATCAAAATATTGATTTACTTTTCAGTGACTAGTCTGACATATCATGTTTGATTTTTATCTGTTGTCATTTTCATGAGTCATACCCACTTGAGTGCTTTACCGAGAATGCATGTATTTTGTGTCACTTTCTTATCATGAAAAACCGAATCCATTTTATATACTTTGCTGATAACAGCAAAGTGCAAGTTTTTAATACATTGATCTTCCAATAAGAGGAAAGGTTTTCTACTTTTCAAAATTTGTTCCCAATATATGATGATGACTACATAAGGTGCGTGTCTACTTGATTTGTGTTTACGGTTTGTTTTGTTATTTTGGCTAGTTTGAAATGAAAGTGACAAGTAACAAGTCTGAAATATTCATAAAGTGAAATTATTTCTGTACCTATAAAAATATACCTACTTCTATCATGAAAATATCCACGTCCGAATGCCAAAGTTCTTTCGCGATGAGTCATAAAGACCCTTTGGGTCTGGTCGGTTCAATATCCGATACCGTCCAGTCTCAAATGGATCTTCAGACATCAATTGACGACAATTGAACTGTCGGCCGGATGCAGTGGGCATGGAGCCCACGCCGCCGAGACAATCTGTATCAATACATGTGACATTGTTGTAGCTAGATTGATTTATAAAGACCACAAACCAAAGAGCTTTTAACTAGGCTATGTTATGTACAAGTTTTCCTGTAATATGAGCAAAATAACTGTAACTTTTTACTGGTTTAAATCTCATATAATTCCATCTGACTAAGTGATCGATCAATTTTCTGAATAGTTGAGGAGAGCTATTAAATAAATAAATCACGGCTGTCATCTTGTTGAGCTTAATATTATTATGTTATTGTGATCTAGTTCTTGTTTTGACGACTTTCTTTAAGTTTTCTTTTCTATTCATTGGTTTTCATTTAGCTAACAATGATTCCAAAAAGGCTTTACATTTAAATTCGAGCTATAACCTTGTTTGTTTGCCAAATTTTTGAGAAAAAATACATAACCCAGAGCAACACTGAAGAGCGCATTTTGGTGGCAAATGTTTTAGGCGCAATTGTCATAATTATTTCAGTGATTCAAGGTGCATATTAAAGTGCAGCCAAGTTTATTTTCAATGTCATTCATCATACAGTTGTAATAAGTCTACTTGGCAACGGCTTGGCACTACGTGAATGGACGTTGGACCCCTATTATTAACTTCGTCTATTTCGGAATTTGATTTAAATAACTCACTCCCAAGCCGTCAATGTGTGACTTTCATGGTTAAATTAGTAGCGATTTACGCGTCAATAATTATGTAAATGTGTATGAGTGTTACTTTACCTAGTAAATTATAATTCAAACTTAAAAGAAATGTATCAATGAGTAATTATTCTTATGAAAAGATTCTTTAAAATACTATCTAATCATGATATCCGTTAAGCTCTAGTCATAAACATAATTCTCACAAACCAGATAAACTTATGATAATATGGGAAGTGACAACATGACATGAGTTAACTTGCCGATATTGATATTTCATTATCTTATCTTACAGTCGCACTTTGAACAAAATTCTTTAGTAATTTTTTTGTTAGTACAGTTTTTCTTTCAGTAAGGCCGTTTTCTGACTTGTCGGTGCGGGAGCGGTGCGGATTCGTTTCGCTCGGTATACACGGTACCGAAAGCTTGCCGAGCGCCTATGTTTTAATGCGCGTCTTCTGATTGGCGCGGTGTGTGCGGGAGCGGGGAGGGATCGTTTCGTTTTACCGCGTCTCGGGATGCGTGTCCAGGCGCCGCTCGACATTTACCGCGCGAGGTCGTGCAAACAAGATGGCGGAGCGAGATATTCACGTCGTTTTAGTACTAGAAATTGAAAAGTATCCTGCATTGTATAATTATAAATTGGCGGAATATTCGAGGAAGGACGTTACAGAGAGGATTTGGAGTGAGATATCTTGGGAAAGTTCTTTAGCCGCAACAAAAAATCGGCAATTAATATTATTTACGATTTAGGGATGACGCCAATAACGTTTTCTTTTTTTACGTAGGCGATAAACATAATAACACGCCAAAATATCGTCATCACTAGAAGACGACATCTTCGGTACTGCAGAATTTTATACCGAGAATATACCGATAGGTGAGTAGGTGAAGGCAACGCGGTATCGTTTCGGTACAGACCTTACAGATCCCGCACCGCTCCCACACCGACAAGTCAGAAAACGGCCTAACAGTTAACATTTTTATTCAGGGTTAATCAAGGTCAATAAAAAATCAATTTCTCTATGGAGAACGGTCTTTTGGAACTTGATGTTATAAATTGAAAAATAGCGCCAATTTAAAGGCCGTTAACCTTACTGTCACACCACCACTGGGGGCCAATGACAATGCGTCATGCCCCCAAACCGGCCAATGAGAGACCAGAGTTCCTTATCGATTCATCTCTGCGTGCAGATAAAAATTTGCTAAACTCGCGCAGCCAACGCGCAACAGGCGACCCGCTGCCTGAGATGAGATGACAAATATTCTATGTGATTCCAAGGTCATGATGGATCTTGTTACATTGACGGAATGATGGATTAAGTACTACCATAAACGTCTTACTAGAAAAATCTGTATTTTCTTTTTGCTTTACTTAGGTTAGTATCAAACGAGACAATGTTATAAAATATCGAATTTAACTTCGTGTTGTAGGTGCTAGGTAGGTACTTACGCAAATAAGTGTATACATTAATTACAGATTTACAAGGCATATACACATATTTATTCATCAAACAAATTAAGTATTCCAACATACTTTATTCCAGTACTTATTACCTACGTACTTATCTAATATTCGAATGTTGCTTATCATTAACCTACATTATCACCAATTGTAAAAAGTACTTTATCTAATCATTTACTAACATAAATTATGTAAAAATTAGTCTTCGTTTTTTTTTGTATACATATTTTATACTTACTCTTATTGAAAATGGCGTTTTTTTAGATACGACCTTTGCTCATGTAGCGCTCGATATCATTAGGAATAAATAATACATTTACAGTATACAATAAACTTACATTTTTTAATTTTTAATTTTCTTGTTTTAAAGGCATAGGTACATATTTTATATTTAAAATAATGCTAAATAGTAATAATAGACCATCGTTTGCTAAAAGTATTTAACTATAAAATAAAATTATTAAAATGAAATAAATTATTAAACATTTGCCTTTAGGACGTTACGTATTGCATTTTTTTATTATCAACACTATCAGGCCCGGTAATCATCATACCAACGTTATTGATTCATTTATTTCATTTCGATATTTTTTGTTGCTTTTTCAATTGAAATATTAATACTCAACCTGCAAATCTGGATGACAAATCCAAGAAATCAAATATCATAAAAATCAGCTTAGCCTACTGTTTCTAATGGTTAATTAAACTAATACGTCAATGTTTCATACAAATAGAAACCTTGGCACGAGATTAATCACAATAAACAAGTTATAGTCTGACCGTTTAACTGAGTCCTCGCCTGCGCGGTACAGAGGCGCGGGGGTAGACGACAAAGGGGACTGAGACAGGTGCGAGCGGCGGTGCGAGCGGCGGATCCCCGCCGCTCGCACCTGTCTCAGTCCCCTTTGTCGTCTACCCCCGCGCCTCTGTACCGCGCAGGCGAGGACTCAGTTAAACGGTCAGACTATAGTTTTCATGTGGCTTCACATACCTACGAGTAGGTATTTTGTCAGTTCTCATTCGTGTCCGGTAGGTGACGCACATTTTTCTTATTGTGATAACAGGCCCAATTTTAGAGGCGCCATCGTAATTATAATAGCAATTTAGAGTAGCCCTGTTTATTTTTTCTAGGTATATGCATTTGATAGAGAGAACACTATTTTTCGTTGCTATTAAATTTACGATTGTGCCTGTAAAACTGGGCCTAAATGCTAAAGATAGGTCTTGATGATATAAGGATATAAACCCTTGATTCCTTGCTGATAAGTAGGTAGGTACATATAAAATAAATCCGAAAGCGTTTTTGTAGCGACGTTACGGAGCGACTGATCGACTTGATTTTTTCATGGATATAATTCAAACGTCGAGTTCATTTACCTATATAGGCTAATACTACGCGGATGATGCCGCGAGCAAAACCTATAGTAATAAATATATATTAAAGTAATATAATATTCTCCATTCGTCCCAAATTCCTTTGTATTCAGTGGTTAACTTGACCTGCCTAGGAATGCTGCAGTGGGAGTAGGCAGGACGTAGGAGATTCCAGCCATTGTTTCCTGTTTCGCCAAGAATGCGTACCATAAATAAAATGATAACACCTTGCCTAAGTAAAGCAATAATGTAAGGGAAGTAGGCAGCTTGAATTACCGATTAGCTATGCTTCTGGGTTTTATTCGCTATACAGCGTTATTTCTAATCAATTAGCATCCTTTTAGGGGCTTATTTCTGTACATAAAAACGAACAACTTTTGTTCTACGACTTTTGTCAAAACTCAAAAAAAAATCAGCTGTTCCATACATTTGGTCGCGATTGAACAATATTTTTCTATGGAACACCAAATTTTTTTTTGAGTTTTGACAAATGTCGCAGAACAAAAGTTGTTAGTTTTGATGTACCTACAGAATAAGCCCCTAAAAGGATGCTAATTGATTAGAAATAACCCTGTATACCTAGGAACCGTTGATTATGCGGGATGACAGTGACTTAGTTTTTAATCAAAGTTATATCTTAATAATAGTGTATGGGTTCTATTAGTGTCTTCGAGTCTTGCGTTCAGTACTGAAACGACAATTAAATTTTAATGTCATCACTGGATATTTTAGCATTCATATAAAAAGAATAAGCCGTAGCGCCAATACCTAAGAGCCGAAACAATATACTTATCTAACCACATAGTGAGATCGTTCAAGCCTAGCAATGAATCGATGCGATTATTATCAATACATACATATAGTGAGGAGAAGATTGTCCACACCAAGCAATGTGAAAAATTATAGCAATCGTTTGTTTTTAAATTGCACGCAAAGTCTGTCTCACGCGGAAGCGCATATACATAATTATTACCTAGAGTTTAAAGTTTAGTCTTTAAACTTTACCCCAGACCTTGAGAGCTGTGAAGTCATACATAAACGTTGTCAGTGAGATTATTTACCTATTTGATATTACCGGCAATACACAGACTTTTAAGAATAATAAATAGGCATATGCGTGGCTTAGGTATAGAAGCATATTGTAGCTTATCGTTTGGTCAAATTAAGTAGAACCACCTTTAATACAGACTACAGTGGAACTACCTAAACTGCTATGAATAGTAACTGAATTATCCAAATGAATAATAGCCGGGAGATAATCCAAGTGCTACCAGCTAATTGCCAGATTTCTGTTCAAATCACTATTTTGAACGAAACTTCTAATTTTAGAATCTAGAATTCTAGAATAATTAATAATTCTATAAAGTAGTATTGTACGTATTTTGCTGTTGTTAATAAAAAAAAGAATTCTAGATATTTTTTTTTATTGCGTATTTAGCTATACCTACATAATTACATATATGCGTACTCTTTATTGATCACACATTATATAGAATACAAAAACATAGCGTAATACAGAGTGACTTAAACTTATAGTGCGATAACTGGCGGCCTTTTAAGCGGTCTTATCCGGCCCTTGATTTTGATGTTGTTGTTGACGGCGCGGTAATGCACGAAAAATTATATTTTCAATAGATACAGATTTAAACTATTCTAGATTCTAAAATTAAAAGTCGAGACTGCATTGTAAAGCATATCTAACTGTAAGCAAACCCACCCATGTGGATAGAAAATATCGGGTTTATACTTGTTACCTTTTATGGTCGTGGCGCCGATGTCTGCGCCGTAGCTGGTGATAGGAAAACAGTTACTAGTTGCGCTCATACATATTTCATTAGAACACTGTATCTAGAGAAATTGGATTATTGCTATGGATTATAAATAGACTACCTGCCCGTCCTAGTTTCGGAAACAAATATTCTAAAAGATATTTAAAACCCTCGAGATAAAAGCAACGAGCGAAAGTAGCGATTTTGCTATCTGATTTCTGTAGGCGCTGTTTTTCTGAAATTGTATCAAAATTACTCAATCGATCTAATTTAAGTTATGGAACTATTTAGCGTTATAGGTATGTAAAAGAAACTCTCTGTCCAAACATCATACAGACGAATTGAGAACATCCTCTTTTTTGAAATTGGAAAAATACGAGTTCTGTAAGTACGATTCTTTTTTACTGACTTCCAAAAAGGAGGAGGTTCTAAGTTCTTCTGTATGTAAGTATATTTTTTTGTGTATGTTCATCGATAATTTCGCCAATATAGAACCGACTCGAAAAATTCTTGTTTAGTTCGAAAAAGTAACTCCCGAGATGGTCCCATTTAAATTTTACAGAAATCGGATGAGCTGTTTTTGATAAATCATAATGTAAACAATTCGAGCGAAATATTTGAATTTCGTACACGATGGAAGGCGGTTTTACCATATTTTTTGCGAAGGATAATTATTTATGTTGCTACTAGACGCCCGGGGTCTACAAAAGTATGATACAAAGAAACTATTTACTTAGATACTTCGAAATAAGACTATTCCACATCTCTAATTATTTTGACATCATTTTCCATATTCCGTCTACTATTACATTCTCTTTGATTCCGTCGGTTTGACAAATGTCACAGCGAACAATTTACGTTTAACGACGACAGAGAAATCTAGGTATAAATAAATAAATCTATAATAAAGAACTGTGAACTACGACGACCGGACACGGGTTAAGTAATAAATATAGTACCTACAGAAATAGTCAAAGCAAAATGACGCACGTGTGGGAAGGAAAAAAGTATAAGTTATTCTCTACAGAAAACTTTGATGCCTTCATGAAAAGACTCGGTATGTTAAAATCTTGTAAACCGCTCTTACTTGTATTCGTTACATTTCTCTGTTGGTTTTTCTAAATAAAACATGTTTTGGTCAGACTCAGTATGGAAAGATTTTTTTCGTAACTCCTCGTTTTCCACATTTGACTTTCATACTCGTATCTCCAAACGAGTGCGTCGATTTAGATGCATTTTTATGGTTCTGTAGTAAATAAAAAGTAGATAGGTACTTTTTTGAGAACCTATAACATTAACGTAATATAAAACTTGTGTTACAAAAAATAAAATCATTTTTACCTAGTTATTCTTATGATCCAATCAACACACTCCATAGCCTCTGATCCAGAGCAAATCCAAAAATTCTTAGTGACGGCTTTTCAATCATTTGAACGTAAATAGTCACCTACACTTGACTAAGTACCACTTGAGGGTGCCAACAACATCTAATAAAATCGGCCAAGTGCGAGTCGGGCTCGCGCACGAAGGGTTCCGTACCGTATGGGAGCCCCATTCCTCTTGCTGTTATTAATAGCGAGCAAAAAAACTCCTAAAAATTACGTTTGTTGTATGGGAGCCCCCCTTAAATATTTATTTTATTCTGTTTTTAGTATTTGTTGTTATAGAGGCAACGGAAATACATCATCTGTGAAAATTTCAGCAGCCTAGTTATCATGGTTCATGAGATATAGCCCGGTGACAGACAGACGGAAAGACGGACATCGAAGTCTTAGTAATAGGGTCCCGTTTTTACCCTTAGGGTACGGAACCCTAAACAATCGGGTTACAATCTGAAGTAAAGATAATTTGTGCCGTGGCCACAGAACAATGTACTACTCTTTGCCGTGGCGCTCAAAAGGCAGCTTGTTTTTATAATTTTCACTTAATACAATGCACTTATGATAGTACACTAACCATTCAATTTCTTTATTCCAGGTGTCGGCCTCATCACGCGTAAAGCGGCGAACGCTGTTACTCCCACCGTGGAGCTGAAACAAGATGGCGACGGCTACAACCTCGTCACGTCCTCCACCTTCAAGACAACTGAAATGAAGTTCAAGCCCGGAGAGGAATTCGATGAGGATCGTGCTGACGGTGCCAAGGTATTGTAAAAAACCGTAGTGCACCGTATAGTGTACCAATGTACACTGCTAGGTCTACAGTGTAGAACCTTATCGATTACCGTTTGTAATCGGCTTGCTTTCGGCGTGTTCTTACAGTTTTAATCAGATGGTTTGTCCATGATGGTGGACGTTCTACGATGCACTTGTTTTAATAAACGTGGTCTCCATACCTCCGTTCTAGAACTTTACCACCCTATTGGCCATGAGGTTGCGCAGTCGCTTCTGCGCTCCGTTTTTATCTGCCACAGGAAATCGAGAAGTCGACTTTCCCTTAGGTTTTACTTCTTACACTTAACATGTGAAATTATGTGGCCCAATGTATATTAATTAATATTAATTTGTCATGGGTTTAGTAAGTTTGTAATGCCGGATTGCTAGCCCTGGTGTTAACTTTGTAAACCGCCTGCAGGCATCTGACATGACTAAACGGTTAAAACAACCGGGACTCACAATCTGACGTGTCATCCGAGCCATGGTAGCGCTCGGTAGTAAATGCCACCCGTGGTCACCGGTCTGAAGACTGGCGGCGCGACCGAACATCACCGAACGTTGCCTAACTTCGGGGACCCTAGGAAACACCTAGTCAAACTACGCTAGGAGCACTACCTAAATTTTGATGTTTGTTGTTTCCAGGTGAAGTCAGTGTGCACATTCGAAGGCAACTCCCTGAAGCAGGTGCAGAAGGCCGCCGACGGCAGCGAGGTCATCTACCTTAGGGAGTTCGGGCCCGAGGAGATGAAGGCGGTAAGTACCGTTATTGACGTACCTAGCTAGAGATTTTCTCTGGGGAGGGAGCTCCTAACTTTATCTCATCATCATCATCAGCCGTAGGACGTCCACTGCTGGACATAGGCCTCCTGTATGGATTTCCAATAAGCCCGGTTGGAAGCGGCTTGCGTCCAGCGCGATCCCGCGGTCTTAATTTTATTATATCGTCGGCAACCTAGTCGGTGAACGTCGAACGCTGCGTTTGCCGGAGCGTGGTCTCCATTCGAGAACTTTACTGCCCCATCGGCCATCAGTTCTCCGAACTATAATATGTGTCCAACTCACTACCACTTTAACTTACTAATCCGTTGGGCTATGTCGGTCACTTTGGTTCGTCTGCGGATCTCCTCATTCCTGATTCGATCTCGCAGCGAGACCCCGAGCATAGCCCTCTCCATAGCTCGTTGGGCTACGTTAAGCTTATTCATACTTACTTTACATTACTTTACCTACTCCAAAAATAGAAAACATCGACTTTGATCAAACATGTCGGGAGGCAATTAATGTGGCTAGCACAGGACCGAAAAGAATGGCCAGAAAGAGACGAGGCCTATACTCAGCAATGGGTGGAACACGCTGAATAGATATCTAGATAGATGATATTGACTTTCAGATGTTCACTGGCCACTGGGCAATGAAGTTTATTTGGTGGACACCATAAACTACGCTGATCAGTACAGTACAGTTAAACTTTTTGACAAAAATAAAATATAATTCAAAGTTCCAAATCAAAAGAAGCCGTAGTGGCCTTTTTTAAGAGGGGGAAATCTTCTAAAGATGCCCGACCTCTTTGGGGCGTAGTCGGGTTATGTTGGATTGTACCCACTAAAACCCCCTCGGTGGCCAGCCTTTTGTGCCTTCTTGGGAGCTCCGGGATCTCTACAAGGAACACACCGGTGCTCCCAGCACTTTGTGTGTATACTCGCCTGGTGATAAAACCAGGCTTGTACTGTCCTTTACGACAGCGTTGCCACACACGCTGCCGTCTTCCTCGGGCCCGCATGAGTGGATGGCCAGAGCCCCAACTCTGACCACCCACGAGCCCCGGAGTCCCCTTTTAGTAGGCTCTTACTACAGGCAGGGGATATCGATGTCGTATTGTAGTGCCCCGGCATCAGGGCAAAGCCGTAGTGGCCTAGTGATAGTAACGTTTGCCTTACAATCGATCGTGGAATTTAATGCCAGCTTCGAACCAATCAGTTTTGAGGAACTTGCGGATGACACCACTGACTTTTGGTTGTAGGATAACAATGTTCGAAGTAACGACATCAAGTAATAGGAAGGTATGAAAAGTTCAAACAAGTTTGGAAGTGCAGAAGTATATGTACCTAGGTATCTATAGACGTTTCTGTGTTTATTGGAACTTAAGTAAAATACAGATTTTCAAACTACCTACTGACTTTTCGCTGAAGGAAAACAATATTCGAAGTAGACAATCAAGTAATAGGTATGAAAAGTTCAAACAAGTTTCAAAGTGAAGATGTATGATAAGTACCTATAGACTGTTTGTTTATTTTTATTACATGATGTTTTTTTCCAGGTGATGACGGCTAAGGACGTGACCTGCACCAGAGTCTACAAAGCCCAGTAATTATAAGCTACATTAAGACTGTAGGGCTGTGCCCTTTACCAACGACTTTCCACGCTGTAGACATCTAATCCGAGAAAATCTCTCGGACAACGCATTGGCGCGGTTGCGCTAATCTGTCAAATAATCCACTTTTGTGACCACGTTGTGACAGACTATTGTGGACCATTCAAAAGTTCCCACAGGGTAGAAAGTCGTTGCCTTTATCGTATTTGTATTTATTATATTCGTATTCGTATGCACAACATAAATTATGTTTAGGTACAATATTCTTAGTTAAAACTTTTTTGGTTATCTCATAAAGATTATTTTTCTATGCTACATTGTATCTCGCCAAAATTTAGCCCTGATACAGTTGTTGTATAAGTTTTTCGCTGCATATTTAAATGAATAAAAGACGTTTTTATAATTTGAAGTTTCGTATTAATTTTAGTTAAAACCCTGCACTGGAGACGAATCTATGAGACATGAAAACGTACGTATAGAATGGGACATCACCATGTTGCAAAAGTTAGGTTTCAGTATAGACTAATTATTGAAAACTATATAATTAATCTATGGTTTCAGTTACAGGCGGGGGATCTAAACTCCTAATGTGCCTACCCTCTGGCGAAAACCAGAGAGAAAGGGTGAAAATAATGGTACCTACTATAGACTAGTATAAACGCTATGAGGGAGGGATAGTGACAGTTTAACCCTGGAATCCCATCTCCTAGCCTAGGGGATATCCTTCAGGAGCATCTCTGGCTACGCCCTTGCTTTTTGGAAGTATGTAATATGTAATGCAATAAAACACGATACACCTAGAGAGGCTGCAGTTTGTTTTTTCGGGAATGAATAGAGCGCAAAAGTGGTAAACACTGCTCTTAAGGTGCAACAAGTTGACGGTACGAACTCAAATTTGGCGTAGCTTAAATTATTGATATCTCAGCTGTATTGTCTGAAGAAGAGATAGATTCGATGATAAACAGTAGATATAGTGCGTGTGCACCTATTGCAATATAATGTTGTTTTTATTTGTTTTAAAATACCTATAATTACAGCTGCGTTCTAAATGCGCATAAGGTTTTCTCCGTAGTAAATTATAAAAAAACTGTTTAGTTAATTTATTTAAATAATAATTATTTGAACAAACAAAAACATAAACTAGGCCGCTATTTTCTTAAAAAAATACTCAGTTTAGTTCTTCTGTGTTTTTATTGCACCCAAAGTTTCCTAAAAATGTGAGTCAAAATTCAAATGTTCCGAGGCTTATATCATTTGAGTGGAGTTTTATTTTCACAATTTAATTAGCAATAAGCATACATTTTGCAAAGACAAATTAATATGAATGTTAGTTTCAGATATTCAACAGCAAACACTGATGTGATTAGCCACCGACGTTTGTATGGAGCGATGAGCGACTTGTTTACTCTTAAATTTCTTTCCCCTCCTTTGAACCTTGAGCTTCAACATGGCGGTCGGCTACAGCCTGTTTTTCCTTATTCTGAGGAAGCATGGTGCGAAGGGGCGTGGGACTATAGGTGCCGTCAGTTCCGCTCAGGCTTCGCACCGGTAACTACTTACTATACAAGTAAATGGTAGAATTAATGAAGCCTCTGCATGCTTTGTTCTGTGGACAATATCATGTATCCCTCAACTTCCTACTTAAGCATTGGCTTTTTTTTTTTTTGTTGACGGGGGGGAAATCTTCAGCAGATACCCGGGTGCGTTGGGGTGCAACCGGGTTATGTGGGCTTTTCCACTAAAAACCCCCTCGGTGGCCTCCCTCTGTGCTTGTCAGAGGGAACTGGGATCTCCGTAGGAACGCACCAGTGCCCTCCAGCATGGATCTTCACACTCCGTAAGCTTCTTATATCAGCTTTCCTTTGTACATCGGTGCTGGCCACACAGCGCCGTTTTCTTCCCGGAGCTCATTGGGATGGATGGTTTTATCCCCAAATACAACCATCGTCGAGCTCCGCGGGCCCCTTTTAGTCGGCTCTTACGACAGGCAGGGGATACCGAAACCGTATTCTCAGACCCCGGTTCCAGGGTTCAGTGGCCGGGATGTTCATTTCCGTGACCCTGAGGCCGTCGTCTTCTTTCTAGGCTAGCTCGCTCGCGTTCTCGCTCGGCCGCTTCTTTCGTTCCGATTACTTTTTCGCAAAATTCAATCATTCCCGCCCAAGAGGTTTCACTTGCCAGCATTGAAGAAACGATACTTGACGGAGACAGATCCGGCCCCACTTTTGCTATTAGAGGAAAAAGTAGGCAGATGCCTTCTCAAGAATAAATCTCTAGATATAAATCTCTAGATAAGCATTGGCTTATCTAGAGATTTATTCTTGAGAAGGCATCTGCCTACTTTTTCCTACTCCAGAAAAATAGAATGTATACAGGGTGTTCAGTAATGAACGGATAATACTGCACTGGCGGGCGGAGGAGGTCACTACTAACCAAACTGTACACAAAGAAGGATGTCGGCAGCTCATACAGACGATACCTGTTGTATCATAATACACTCAGTATCTCCCAACTTTATTTATAAAAATGTTATGTTCGTCAAATTAATTTATGATGCTTCTAAAACTGTTCTGATATGTACAAGTTCGTTTTTAATGAAGTCTTAAAATATTTGGCCACGCATAAGCATTGGTAGGGGATTTAGGTGTTAAAAACAATAAAAAATCAATGTACCTAATTTTTCGGGTGGTATAATTTTAATTAGTGATATGAAAACAGCAAGTAAGCTAGTCAGTAGCTAAAAACTAACAACATTGTCATAACTCAGAAAAATGTATGGAATATTGTTTTTTTTTTGAGTTTTGACGTAAGTCACAGAATGTTAGTTTTGATGTACAGAATAAGCCCCTAAAAGGGTGTCACAATTGTCAGGAAACTGGAAAGCCGCCAGACTGTTGCATTCCCAAGCGGTACAAATCAGAACTATTGAGTAAAACGGTTTGTTTAAAGCTAGGCACGCGATGGTGGCGCGGCGTTGCGTATAGCGTGCGTGCGTAGAAGAAGAAGGAATAAACAATGTAGGGTTTAATTCGAAAGAATATATAGGTACACAGAGAATATACCATGCTATATTCTCTGTACATACAGTACTCTTTGATGCTATACATGTACAATACTACGAATTTATAGTGTATTATGATACATTATTTTACCTACCCATACCTAGCGCCATAGTAGATAGATGGCGCTGGCAGTTACCTTGGTTGAATCCTCTATGAATCAGATATTGAATATAATCTACCAGCAATAAATTATGACATAATTTATACATTGTAATATTTTAATTTAGAACCACAGATTATGAAAAAAGTAAGGTAGGTATCTATTCAGCTGACCATTATGACGGTAGCGTCGACCGATTTGTAGCCGTCTAAACTAAACTAAACCATCGAGGTTCGTGATCTAAACACAGCGTCTAAAAATACCATCTAGCGTCATCTGTTATCAAGTAGTATTCGAATTTCATTTGAGGCTTTACTGTTTTGCCATGTAGTAGCACAGACTGTGTGTAATAGTGATTTTAGACAACAAATTATTATGCTACTTCACGCTAGATGGTGCTGTCATATTGCTCGTCTGTAGTGTCGTGCTTTTGACGTTGTAGTGTGAACGAAGCAAACAGACGATTTCAATGCGACACCAACTCAACAAAATCTAGAAGACCCCAAATACGTGTGCGGGCATAAGAAGAAACATTACTTCTTATAATAGTAGAGCTATAATCCAACTATCAACTTTTGTTTTGTTGCAGATACTTAGGATTCGTAGGTACCTACGTTTAGTTTGGCCGAAGCTTGATGAATGTGGATACGTTTGCATCACGGTTCGCGATTATCGATATTTATTCGACATCTGTCATTGTGTCAAACACTATTCCGGAATTTTGTGTGTGCCTGAATGCGATGAATTTCGTAATTAATTCGTGCTTTCATTGGTAAAATTATAATTGTTTGTGTATAAAAAGTGTCTTCAGAATGCAATGTTGGACTGTGTTGTTATAATGCCTGGAATTTGTGTATTGTTTAGTGTGTAATCAAGTTTTGGTTTCTTGTGGATACACTGTTCGGATTGAAAATACGCTCATGTGAGTAAATATTTACACGTTATCCGCTTACCCGATGTTACGGTATTATTACGTTGACCTTTTACTTATAATCTCTGCACTATGTATTGTTTGTCTGTATTTAGGTTTTTGAATCGTACCAACGTCAAGGGGGGGTGGGGGGGGGAGGGGGGGTGGGGGAGGGGTTGGTATACCTCTCCTGAGAAGGGGGGGGATTGAATCCCCCCCCTCTCGGAGATATGATTTTTTTTATTTTTTTTTCTACTGTGGCAAAAACAAGTACTAAGCTATAGGGAAGATGGTAGCAAGAACATAGTACCTTCAAAAGAGGGGGAGGGATGTAGAAGCGCTCCCCCTCTTTTGGAAATTTGATCTAAAAATTATCGACTTACCAAATGTTGCAACCTAACCTATTTTTTGTTTCACACCTAATCTATAAAGGCGATTCGCTTCTGGCACTTCGCCGGCCGCTGCCGCGGCACGCTCGCTTCGCTCGCTCGGCTCGTGCGTTGTTTTGTCATGTTCTAACATAACCTAACCTATTTTTTGTATCACACCTAATCTAATTACGTGGGGTCGGGGTGCCCCGATTCGGATATGTGACTCATTTCGAACCTAAATGTACCTCGTCGGATTTGTAACTGATTTCGAACCTAAATGATCCGTGTCGGATTTGTGCCGTGAGACTTCCGAGTGGGCTCCCGCCAGAAACTCTGCAGTCGTCCCTGAGTGTCGCTGCGCCAGCCTCGGCCTTCGTTACGCTACGGAGGTCGCCGGCTCGCTTCGCTCGCCACCTCCCCCCTTCGCTGCACTCGGCCTCGACTTGGCTTGCTCCACTCAGGACCTCCTTTGAGTTTCTGGCTCCCGCGATTTTAAAAAACACTCTAGAGTCGTAGCCACAAGACTACGTGGAGTCGGGGTGCCCCGATTCGGATCTGTGACTCATTTCGAACCTAAAAAACCTTCGAAAATACGCAGTGTAAACAAAATTCTAACCAAAAAAGTGTATTTTCAAAAATTAATTTCTCGAAAACTATTCGTCTTCGCAGTTCTAAACTTTGTGAAAATCGATTGTAATAAAGTATTTTACCACTTAAAAAACAGAAACAATACAAAAGCCATTGGTACGTTTCAAAAGGCGAGCCACATTTAGTTTATTTTCCTCTAAAGTTTTCTATCATTCCACAGGTAAGTATAATAAGTAGTAAGTACGTGCTACGTCCTTTAATTTTATTTATTTCTAGAATTATTAGTTTTAATTTCAAATTCTGCTTCTCTTTGTGAAAATGTCAGTAAAAAGTAGATCAATTTAACTATCTACCTACTTGGTAACTACCTACTACAAAAAAAAAAAACATTTCTAAACACTAGGTAAATATTTTTCGAAATATAATTGTAGCGCCTATATTACTTAGGTACCTACATGATCAATTTATTAACATGTTACTTTTGTTTTTGTAACACATAACTTATATGATTTTTATTATTAGTTTAGGAAAATATGACTCTTTTCTTCATCACACAAGCTACATAATCTCACATGTGACCATACAAAAAGCATAGTTTGTAATAGGTACCTACTTAGGTCCTAAAACCAATCCGAGAAAACCTTTGTAAGGAGCCTTGCGATGCTGAACTATAAGTAGGTACCTTCCATGCTATTGTGATCCTCCTTGAAGAGGGCTAAAAACTTACCCAGATATTTAGAAAGTATCCTGAATTAATGGGTTTCTCAAACTTATTATTAGTTCCTATCTGGACCTATTTATTAAATTTCTTACTTCTATTTTCAATCTAACTAAACTTTGTATACAGTGAATAAATGAAACAAATAAGCGTACAAACTGTAAACTCATTTGTTTCATATACTTATTCACTTTATACTTTTAATATCAACGCTTGAAAGACAATACTTACCAAGCAACATTTTTGGTGATAATTGAATAAATGAACACTTTATTGTTAACACAGAATACAGAAAAATAGACAGAAAGGAAAAAAAAGCAACTTAAAACTAGTGCAACAAAGGGCGGCCTTATTGCTTACAGCAATCTCTTCCAGGCATATCTAATTGGATGATATAATATCAGTAAAATCAGTAAGAGATTCTGATTTCAAATAAATAATTATGTAAATATATTATAATTACAAATCTATGACCCAATATCGCTCATAATGTTACCTATTAACTTTCCAACGCTGATATTATTTTCAACGCTATAGTTAACTAGCTGACTTGGCGAACATATTTTTTTTTTCAAGAAAATTCAAGAAGGGGCAAAATTAAACCTTTTTTTCCTTGGGGAGTAAAAATAGCCTAAGCTATTAACAGACCTTACAAATATTTACAAAAGATTATAAAAAAAAGTAAAGCCATTTCCGAAGAGTTCAATATCAAACGCTGTGAATTGCGATTTTTGTTGAAAAAAAAAAACAAATCAATCATTACATTTTAATGTTTTGGTAAAACTTATAAAACATTATACCTATTACAACTACTATGCTATATGTACAAACCTAAACAAATTAAAAAATAAAAATAAAACACTTGAGCAAAAAAAAAAAATTAAGTATGTATAGATGACGATGAAAACCCTAATCTTAAAGCCCACTACCAGCGGGCACAGTTCCCAAAATGCTGGCCCCCATTACCACGTTAGATAGCAATACTGATCCTTTGGGCAAAATAGAGGCCAGCATTTTAAACATTTTAGCTTCTGAATTGAGGATACAATCATTGAAATCAGGAAGTTTCACAACCCATACCATCCAGTTCCCAGAGTCCTGCACAAGTCTTTTAAATAAAGCTTTCCAAGCTTTATGGTTTATTTTTACTAGAAAGCCAAATCTTATATCCTTCTTATTCTTATCTTAGGTGTGTGAGTGATAAGTCCTGCACTGACACATCCTGCATGGGGTGTTTTGTGCATTTCCCTCTCCAGCATCTACCAGCCCGGGTAGCATGGCAAGGGGAGAAAACCATTTTATCCACTCTTAATGTCAGATGTCCTTGTTAATCCATACTTTATTTCCTCTTCAAAGGGATATAATGGTGGAAAGACTATTAGTCCCTTTGCCATGCTTCCCGTGCTGCACCTTATATTCTTCATTTGTAGCCAAAAAATAACTTCTACTCGACACAGTATTAAAAGAAAAGTAGCTTTATTCATACATTTTTTTAAACGCACGGTTTAGATAATGTTTAATAGTACAAATTGCACGATTAAACTGTGTTTAAAGCGTGTTTAAATCTTTTGTGGTAAGGCGGTTAGAATTTAATTTAGACAGTAGCTTTGGTGCCCAGTGGTTCACCCCAGCTAAAATGTCTATGGCGTGGGGCCCCTCCCTCCCACAGATATGCTAGCTATGTTAATATGCATAACATTAGACTTGAGGTCAATGGCCTTTGTTATTTGCTAGTACATTTTGGTATAAAAACATTTACCATTTGGTGTAGGTAGTGTGATTTTAACAAAGTATTAATTATTAATATTATTAGAAAAAAATAGGGATTCTAACTAAAGATTTTGTGCGATATCACTTACTAGACATACCTACAAGGCACATAAGAGAGAATTATGGCATTGGCACAGCCAGTATTTCAAAGTGCCAGAAAACTGCGCTTAACAAATCGTACCTAGCATCTTAGATCTTGTAGTACACCATTTCCTGGCGAATTGGGGAACGCAGCCAAAAACTGCGCTCTATCCAATGATGTTTTATAAAAAGATCTGCTGACTCAAATAACTGCGTTGCTAGGCATGGCGACACATGCATGTCTGTATAACCGTCCGAATATCGTTGGTAGGTAATCAAAGAATCATATCTCTATCCCTGTTACACTAGTTGCTAACGTGCGGCAAGACGTTGAATAAGACAGAAATAGCAACATTTTACAATTTTGTCGGATAATACCTACTTAGGGTGGCAGCTCATTAGATTGAAAATTTCCCCAAAATGTTACGATTCCTTCTCAATGTCAGTGATGCAAACCGATATTTATAATAATCAACATTTTAGTAATACCGAATGAATTTGAGTCATAATAAATAAAATATGATGTAAAATATACACATATTATAAATAAAATTGGAGTGTCTTTGTAATATTGAAATTACCGTTTTTTACTACATGTATATGACTATAAAATATCCGGTACATACACCAAAATAACATTTTTTACAATTTTTGTCTGTCTGTTTGTTTAATTATTCTGGAACAGTTGGAGTAAATAATTACAAATGTAACAGGCTACCATAGTTCGGCCGTTCAGAGAATACAATAGTGATATTAATGTGTTTTTTGCCCTTAAGTACATAGTTTCCGAGATATCGGCCAAAAACATTTTTTCATGATGACGTGTCAGGAACGCATTCCTATAAAAAAAAAAATATTTTTTTAAATATTTTTATTACTATTATCTCAGGTTTTTTTTTTATTATCATCTTTATCATCTTTTTTATTATCAATTTATCATCTTAGATAATAATAATAATATTAATAATCTTAGATTAGATTTTTACAATATTTTATAAAAACAATATAAAAACATTATAAAAACTTACTAGGTTGCCGCCGGCAGCGGGGCGAGGCCCAAGCTACCGGTGGTTGGGGCTACAGGCTGAGGAACTGCCTGACAATGCGCGCCGTGTCCATGATCACTGCCTTTTGAATATGGCCCTTGACCCAACCGTCTAGCGAGAGCCTCTTGAGGTTTATTATTATTATTATTACCTGTTTAAAATCGCTGTACGTAGACGTTAATGCCGCCCATTAATCTAGGTACCGGATTTGTTATTTTTGTTTTCTTGTATTTTTGGTATTCAATAAAGTTATATTGTTAACAATTGTAAATTTATTTTTTACAACCTTTTATTTAGCATTTTTAGTTGTAAATGACCCACTTCCAAATAGTTTATGATACTTATGTATCTTCGCTGACAATACAATGGTATGGTGCCACGAAGCTGATCTGATGATGGAGACGGAACATGACCTTAAGAACTTTTAAACTGAACTAAATAAACCCATCGAGTTTGGGCCCTATTGACTCCATGTTGAATATTTAGATCTAGATGATATCCAAGGTCTAATGATGAACCTGGAAGGTGGCCACAGGACCTCTGTGATAAAGCAACTTAACCTCGCCGAGTTTTGAATCTATCAGCTTCCCGAAGTTGAGATAAAAATATAATTTAAAAAAAATAGGCAAATTAAAAAAAACTGCTTTCTAGCCCCGAACTGAGAAAGACATACCTACTTACATACTTGGTACGGAGGTTTTTGAAGCAAACTGAAAAAGAAACATTTCTTTTTCAGTTGGAATACAAAGGTACACCTTTTTATATATTATTATTTTATTAGAATAGTGTTATGTTCATCGTTATCATTATCAGAAATAAAATAAAAAAACCTCAAGCACTGGAACCGCTTTTTGAGATAAATAGTTAATGCCACGATTAGTTTCTACATCTTCTTTATGAAAATGTTTCGTGCATATGGTGGTATACTTGGTAGGTATCCAGTCAGATTCTTTTCTCAATATTCGAATGGCTTTTACCCATTTATCGCGGCGTATTTCGTCTGCGGGTATCTTATAATATCAAAAAAGTAATTATTGATCAGTCAAAATCTCACATAATTATGGGGAAACAAAATCATGTTTTACCTGACAACACCAACTGTAAAATTATTCATTTTTAAAATCATGATATTATAAGTGATAGTTTCAAGTAATTCGAATAGTGTAAAACGTATTTACCTGTGGAAAGAAATTCCGGAATCTTTATGGTGAAATTGGGAACGGGATTTGCACGTTTTTACCACACATTTCCCCGTTTTTATATTTTTAAATAATATTTTGACGCCTCATATGCTCCACCATTTTGTTTACTCGCAACTGCGGCCGGTCGGCGCGCGTCGCCGGCCCCGGCCGGCGGTTGGCTGACGCCGTCTTAGACAAGAATTTTGTATTCTAGTGTATTCTAGTTCAATGGCTCTATCGATCTGCCCGGTACTGCGGACAGGCCCGGTGGGCCGCTCGGTTCGTCGTCCCTCTGCCGTCAGCTGATCAGGCTTACATGTGCTTGCCGGTGCCGGATGATTCGCTGCTTTACGTTTGAGTAATACCTACTACCATAGAATAATAACGTTATTATTCTATGCCTACTACTATGTAGACTGTAGATGTAAATGTACCTATGTACTAAGTACTTAGTAGTATTTCACACCACTGGCTTTTCGGTGAACGAAAACATCGTGAGGCAACTTGCATACGTCTTGAGAAGAAATTTTATGGCATACTTATGTGAATCCACACTGAGCAATCGTGGGGGATATGGCCAAATCACCCTTCGTGGGTATGCCTATGTTTAGCAGTGGACTATTAAAAAGGCCGGTAGGTACAGTAGGTACATACTACACCAGCTACTACAGTAGCTAGCGTAAGTTTCCAATGGATATTTTTTCATTGTTCTTGGTAAACCAGAATGTACCTGACTGAAATAAATCATAAGTTTAAATTGAAAGTAGGTTAGAAGTACTTACCTAAAGTAAAGAATTACGACCTAGTAAGCTAGTACCTAGTTCGCAACGTTTTGAAAAGAAAGAATGGAATTAATGTGAACTGTTTTTAGTTTGATCCTAATCTTTAACAGTAAACTAAGCCTAATTTTAGAGGCGCCATCGTAATTAAAATAGCTAACTAAACTATTTCTGTTTCTTTTCACTTTAGACAATTCGATAGAGAGAAAACTTTTTACGTTACTGTTTAATTTACGATGGCGTCTCTAAAATTCGGCTTACTGAACCCATAAAACTGGGACCCATACCCAATTAAAAATTCTAAAAATTTAAGTACATGGTAATTGAAACTTCGATTGACTACAGAATTGGACTACTTATAGACTTTCGAGTAGAGACACCCTGTTCTCTTTTACTGATGAAATACCTACCAGTAGCTATTTAAGGTCAAAATTTCTCTATTTATCGTCGCAGACTAGCCAACAGAGCGTTTCTGAATTGAACTGAAAATCGATATGTACTTTAGTCCGAGTCCCCTAGGACATCAGCTGTTTATGACCCACACGTGGCTGACCGGAGTGACCGGTGGTGCCGGAATTGTTACCTACATTGTTTTAACCCTTATGTCACAAGTAATAAAGGATACTGAATTACGGACCCTGGAGTCTGTGGAGTAGTAATGTAAAAATATAACAAACCCGCCTTCCACAATTCATAGGTTACTGTACATTTTAGTTGCTTTTGCAACTAACGACTAGCTATAAAGCATGCGACCACGAAAAGCGACGAAAAGAACTCATTTCGACGTGTAAAAAACAGACAGTTAAATACTTTTCCATAACGCTGTCTCGTTCTGACACGTTGAAAGAAATGTTTCTTCGTGCGCATCCTAGCCCAGCTCAGCTGGCAGGCTTTACATGTGAGAGAGATATTGATTTGATGCAAACATGAACATTCTACATAATTGAGGTAAAAGCTAGGTTGGTTAGTATGACATAATAATATAATTATACCTTGTCTTGGGGCGCAGCAATTGTAATAACAAACAAATAGGTACCTAAATAATAGACAGGAGCTTATTATATTGCCAATACATATTACGAATACTATTAAACTTCTTCTGGTGCAAAACTCCTTCACGGTATTTAAAGTAGGAATGTCGAAATCGATCGAGATCACCCCAAGCTGGCTGCCGGCAGTTCGTTTACCTACCTACCTGTGCTATAGAATAGAAACATACGTTCCTTCCTTTCCTCGCTTAAAAATATACCTGAGTAAGTACCTATGCTATAAGAAAACCAAATAGAATAAAAGCTCGGCATTTATAAAACATCTAGGAAAGATACGTATGCATATTTCTTCGTCTGCCCAAAAACAAAAATTCTTTTGCGTAGGTACTTAATCAGATGTACGGATTCGAAACAATGATTGAACCATTGAGTATCCCTCAGCGATTATAGATTATGGTCTAAACTAGCGACCCGCCCCGGCTTCGCACAGGTGTATTACTATTAAAAAAACGCATCAAAATCCGTTGCGTAGTTTTAAAGATATAAGCATACATGGGGACAGACTGCGGGAAACGACTTTGTTTTATACTATGTAGTGATGATACACCGTTTCGAATGGAAAGAGCTTAAGACACTGATGCAAAAGGTAAGAATACTACTAATCGCGCACTGAAAATACGAGATAAGTAAATAAATACCTAATTATCCTGATGTTTAGTCGTCATAACCGATTAGTCCCATAATATAAGAATAAATTGTTCAAATCGCGGTAGTTTAACAATACTGGAACACCGAAGTTGTCAGCGATCATCGAAGCTAAGCAACGTTCCGCACGGTCAGTTTTCGGATGGGTGACAGCGGGTGGCGTTTACAACTGACCGCTACCATGGCTCGGATGACACAATTGTAGGTCCCGGTTGTTTTAACTATTTAGCCATGTCAGAAGCCTTTAGGCGGCTTAAATTTCTTATACCAGGGCTCGCCTAGCTTACTTAAGAATATCAGATACAAGAGTACTTATAGAAGTTCTGTGAATAAGAATAGAGTTCGACGGATTATGCATTTCCGCACCGTGCATCGCAGACGGCCAGCCCCTCCGCCCGTCAGCTGTGAATTATCACCCACACATTCACTCATACGATGAGAGAATGGGGGAATAAATTGACCTATCTATTCTTGGACAGCTATAAAACTATCGAAATTCAACTAAATGGATGAAATCCGATCAGACGAATGCAGATGGTAACACATTAACATCTCTTTCTGATGGGATGTGTTGTTTTTCTGTGTAATGTACATATTTCATTTCGGTGTTTCTTCATTCTTCGATCAAAATATTCAGCCAACAAAAAATTAAAGAGCAGAAATTAGAGTGCGTTTCACGAAAAAAATCCCTCAGACTTGTCGCCACAATCGCATGGCCGATCCGTTAAAATTATTTTCACTTATTTCAGGGGAATCTTTTCGTGTTACGGACTCTAGTTTTACTCATACAGATAATTATTATACTAGTCCTTTTCACGCAAGAAGTTCCTCAGACGCGACGCCTGGCCGATCTTTTAAAATTAGTTTCAATTTTTGCCGCGGGACTTCTTTCGTGAAATGCACTCGGTTAAAATTACTAATATTTCATAACATCTTATGATTAGCATCTTACTTTAGCCGTTTTCTTTACATTGCTGTTCTGTAGGAGGTATCGATTTTTCTCCATTCATACCACAACAAATGGCAGAGTCATCAATCTTTTAAAATTACTGGCAAAATAGGCATGATTTCTCGTCAAACTTTAACCGAGACGTCTTCCACCAGCTATTCATGACAAGTTGACGTTAAAGATTGACAAAAAAAAACAATTAGGTAACTTGCGTAGGAATGAAATAGCTAAGGGCCAAGTAGGCACCCTTGCCGTACACCACGTTTCGTGACCAACGAGCTTGCGTGATCGATTTAAACTAATAAAATATGGAACGTTGTTCACTTTTAATAGTTCTGACAAATCGAATGAATCACCAATCTTTTATCTTACGTTGTTCATAGAAGAAATTGAAATGAACTACTTTTCACATGTTCCGTGGAAAATATCTCCAGTCGTAAAACTGTTTTCTGCGAACTAGGTTCTCATAGTGTGTATTTAAATAATAAAAATACTGAACATAAAAAAAGTTAAGAAACGTATTGTTGTCTATTATATTAAAGCTTTGTTTTATTTATATTAAGGAAGACGCCTGTTTTAATTTTAAAATTAATAGAAGCTAAATTATTTACTAACGTAATATAACAGACTTTGGATTAGCCGAGTTAATACGTTTTGCTAAAAATATCAATGCATTATTTCTTAATTATTAATGAATAATATAAGATTCTTTTTTAAAAATAAATGAGTATTTTAACAATGACCTCATGACTTATGCGTTTTCATGCTCTACAGCGCTCACACAACCAAACAGTCTCCGGATTATCCAATGTCAACCGGTACCCGGTACCACATGCTTAGCACATGCAACTATTGCAACTCGCCCGTTTGCTCGACGTCATAATGCGGCGTGCATTGCAGGCAAACCAAACTACTCATACAATGAAAACAGTCTGGTTAGGTACTTATACCAAATACCTAGGCTGATATTTGACGTTACTCGCTACTAGATTTTTCAGTGTGATTTTCGGCTCTCAATATGTTAGAGTTAGTATCGTCTGAGAAGTGTTTGGAAAAATTATTAAAACATTCAAAAATAAGGCATTGAACTCCTGGCTCGAATTATCTACTAAATATTACTAATTTACAACTAGTCCTTATTTCAGCCGTACCTACTACATCCTCTGTTAGTCGGACTGCACAGTTCTCCCATTGTTTCTTTGGAAAATTGACCTTCGGTATCGTGGTTTCAAACATACCACTTCCAATACCATACACATATAGGTAGGTAGTATTTATACATAGGTAGGCCTTCTTGTATTACCCAAATTCTGCCAACCTTCTGCCATCTGAAGATAATTTAACAAAAATCACGTTAAACTTTGATTTAACCTCAACCTGCCTAAATAGCAAAACAAGCTGTCTCATATGATCACAATGATTTGTATGTGAGTAGCAAAAACAGAAATCCTGACTAGCTCTGGATTACCATAAAGCGCCACTAGCACGGGTAACAAGGTCCCGATAACATCTAGTTACTCAACAATGGTTCCAAATGAGGCCAAGCATGCAACAATGCATTTGCAACTGATATTAATAACATAATGGGGTCACTCGAGCGATGCACTTAATAAATTGAAACATAGCCAGAACAAAGAGTTAATTGGAACATCCTGCCAAATATATGAATAGTTAGTCTAATTTGGGAACTTCAAAGCAAAACTGTATGAAGCAGAAGCCTAAAATTAGATAATCGTGTATGAACTAAAGTCACGGTTAAATAAAAATCAATCAGACAAATGATTTGACTGAATAGAGAGTTCGCGCTAGGAATGACGACTAATTAGAAATGTCTAAGAACACCCGAAACTAAATATAGGCAAATCGAGTCTATTGTCATAGGATTGTACAATTTACATACCTTAGATCCTCATTTACATAAATATGGACTAAACTGTAAAATAATATTACTAGGTGCATAAATAATTTACTTTATTTTCTATTATCTTGACATGTTTGGAATTCACTAGGACACAGTGAACAAAAAACAATAGGTAAGTCGGTACCTAGTGACTAGGTACTTATTGTTATTTGTTTGCTTTGTATATTTTTTGCATAAAACCAAAATCTCTGATAAAATTGGATTTATATGATTTTTTGTAGTTTTTGTTTTCTGATAAACAAGAAAAGTTAAGGGGAATTCCAACTATGCTACTGCTTGATAATCTCTGATAAAATTGGATTTACACAATTTTTTGTACTTTTTGTTTTCTGATAAACAAGAAAACTTAAGGGGAATTCCAACCATGCTACTGCTTGATAAGAATTTAAACAATCAGTGGCAGCCACAAGTTTTTTCGGGTCTAAAAAGCAGCCACAAGATGCCATAAAGACTACGAGTATACATATAAGAAACAATACTGGGCCTAATTTTTAAATCAAACCTGAGAAACTGCTCACAGAAAGCCTCATATTTTGTCTTCAACTGCAAATCCAAGATTCTCTGAACACATATCGAGACTTTTTCTGGCGTTTAGCCAGATTACAATTCCTATAATTTTCTCACGCCTCATCAAGGTCAAGTATACGATAGTTTATCCTTTTTTAAATAACATTATATGGGAATAGTATGAACAGTGTTAGCTTACAACCGGTCTGTATAACCGCAATGCGCTGCCTGAGAGTAACTAGGTAGCTGCGATGCACATACTCGTAATTACATATCTCTATTTTAGTACATTGCATCTACTACATAACGGTGGTTTGGAAACATTGTAACCCATAGAACGGATGCTTTTTTGAATTCGGATAAGAAATAAAAAATAAAAACTATGCAGACAAGACAGTCGTTTCCATTCGGTATTGCTCTAATTATTTGCCGTGTATTTAAGTACCATTAACTATTAAAATATTAAAGTTGGTAGTTTTCTAGTAGGCTTTATTATTATTGATTAAATATTTTGGATACCATTTCGTTCTTATGCGCTTTACAAAAAATAACTTTTACGCAGAAAATCCATCTAAGGCCCTTCGCACACGCGCTCGTATTGCTCTCGTCCTGCGCGCGTATTACGATACGCTTACGATACGACTACACCTACCTACGCCTCGTGCGAAGGGGTTAAGTCTTCTGCGTAAAAGTTATTTTTTGCTATGCGTTTCCGATTTTTATGCAGTAGACACTTTCTTACTGGGTTTGGCTCTCTGCAGCTCTCTTTCTTGAGTTATTAATGTTATTATTATTTATTGAGCAGTTCACCTCGTAGATAAAGCACCACTTACGCTCGTCAATGTCCGCTTCAAGTTATCGTCACTGGTGACGTACAAGAGTCTATATTGTATTTTGAAGGCTCCAAAAGTTGCCAAAGCCGCTTCTTATTAAGGTGAGCGATCCGAATTTACATATCCACGATTAGCACCGTTAGAACAGTCTTCATGAATCATGCTGCTTAATCCGTAAGTCGGCCTTTGCCAGCCAGTATGGATGGACATAGATTGATAGACGTGTAAGATACTTACCTACATGTTAATTTCTGCCAACACATCAGTTAGTAGAACTTTAGTTATAAGTACAAAGAAATGGCTTGTTAGAGCAATTTGCGTTTGGTTAATTAGGATCTGAGATCATCACGCTATGCATATATTTAACTAGTATTTGCTCGTGGCTCCGCCCGTGAAATATTTTGATTTTGATGCTATCCCATGGGAACCTTTCATTTTTACGGGATGCTTTTTTAGCTATGTCACTCTTCGTCGTCCATGCCAAAAATCAAGTTAATCCGCTCTGCTATGTTGCGGCTTGAAAGAGGAACAAACCAAAATACCAACTTGCGGATTTATAATATTAGTAAGGAAGTAAGGATTTCCGTTGCTATTTTAGGAGAACAGAGTTAATGAAGTTATTGTCAGTTCCGATGACAGGAAAAAACTGCGATGTTTTGTTAACTCGCTGAGGTTCTTTTCTCTTTTCTGACGTTTTTCACTTTCATAATGTTTCTCGATACACCACAAATACCTATTATAAGATTGTTCCCGTTACTAATTTTGTTATGTCACTATTCACGGTCTTTCCTATCCTTGTAGATATGACCTTTAAATAATTAAATACCTGATATAATTTTAATCATACGGATCTTTCAACCCTTGTTAAAGTTATCAGCTCTTAAACTTGTAGTTTACTGTTTAAAAATAAATACTGTATATTATTACGCATGCACATTTCTCCTCTATTACTGTATGTGCCATGTGTCCACACGTTTACGATCACAATATAATTGTAGTGGGCATGCGTACGTAACCGCAGACATTGACCTTCTGTTCTTGAAATAGTTCCACTATGTCTTTATTGACACATGTGGACTTGTAACTATGTATTGTACCGACTAGCTGGTAGACTAGTTTTGAAAGGAGGAAATATTAAGTAACACTAACAGGTTGATTTCTAAAGCTCCATATTTATAGCCTAATGAATTCAAAATTCAAACTGACATTTAAAAATAAATATGTATATTTTTTTAATTATCGTATGTCTATGACATCAATAAAAATAACGGTGAAATATTTTAACTTTATAGTTTGTAAGAACTAATAAGAATAAAATATAGATAGCGACAAAAGGGTCAGCGTGGAGGGTATGGTCCAACCCCTTTTCAGGGGTAGAACTTTGTTCGTCATCAGATGACTGTTTAAAATAATCGGCCAAGTACGAGTCGGACTCGCTCACGGAGGGTTCCGTACTGTATGGGAGCCCCCCTTAAATATTTATTTTATTTTAATTTTATTATTGAATTGAATGCAAAATTACTTAAATATTCTGTGAAAATTTCAAGCATCTACCTGTTACCATTATTAATATAGAGCGAAAAACGTCTAAAAATCAGGTTTGTTGTATGGGAGCCCTTAAATATTTATTTTATTTTATTTTTAGTAAGTACAGTCAAACCTGGCTAACTGAGAACTGGATAAGTGAGAAACCTCTATAAGTGAGAGTAATTGCCAGGTCCCGTCATTTCACCCCTCAATTACCTCTATAAGTGAGAGACCAAAACCTCTATAAGAGAGAGTCGTTTTTCCCTCATGGACCTCTATAACTGAGAGTACTACTTGTCTGAACCTCTATTAGAGAGAGAGTTGAGGGTAATGCAACATCTGCACTTTATGACCCATTCCAAAATTTCGTGGAACTAACTACCATTGCTTTCGTATCGTTTTCTATTCAAACATTTTTTTTATTGTATTTTGTGAAAATAAGTACTTAACATTGTTTTTGAATCGCATTTTTTGGAATGGCCACATGTGCGTCTATAGTATCTATGTTCTGTTTGTTTAATAGTGTTGTATTCAATTTTTTATTTTTTATGGTATGAAATTCATTATTTTGTGTTTCTCTTTCATTTACCTATTTGTATTTGTATGACTTTATTTTGGAGTAGCCACATTTGCGTTTACACTATCTTGAAAGTGCCTTTTAGAATTAATAAAACAAACTATCATCTATTTCTATTCTAATCAACACAACCCAAACAATTAGTACCTATATACTATTTATAAACATAGTTATTTATCATTCTTCACGCATGTGGATACCTACATACAAATGAGACATATTTTTAACCTCTATAAGAGAGAGAAGCCACTTCTGAAACTGGATAAGTGAGAAACCTGAACAAGTGAAAAACCTCTATAAGCGAGAATAAGATGGCGGTCCCTTCAACTCTCTCTTATCCAGGTTTGACTGTATTTGTTGTTATAGCGGCAACAGAAATACATCATCTGTGATACTTTCAGCTGCCTAGCTATCATGGTTCATGAGATACAGCCCGGTGACAGACTGACAGACAGACGGACATCGAAGTCTTAGTAATAGGGTCCCGTTTTTCCCTTTGGGTACGGAACCCTAAAAAGCAGTACCGTATCAATTTCAGCCTATTAGGAAAGCGTGGAATATGGAAAATAAAAAGGAGCATGTGAATATGAAAACAAATTACCTAAATTCAAGAGAAATCTTATGCGAGGTCAATGAGACTCATATTTCTTCTAGCATCCTGTTTAAAATAATCCTGATCTAGTAAAGGTATAACGGAGCACGACCTTGACATACCGTTCGACAAATCTGGTGGGTGATTCTGTATGAAAACAACCGCGTAACGCGCTCCAACGTACTCTAAAACTCGGGTCACACAGAGGCGGGAGCCGCGAGAAAGCGATCCGATAGCGGTCCAGTGCAAAGGATCGCGCCCGCTTTTTATGTGTCAGGTTGTATACAAATTCGTATATTACAAAACATTCCCGTCCGGATCGCGATCGCTTTCCCGCACTTCCCGCCTCTGTGTGACGAGAGCTTTATTCGTGTGAAAAATATTCATTTTTCAAATATGTACTTAACGTAACTTAAACTCGGTTTACAATTCATTTTAACGTAATTTTACATTTATCAAACATTTCTCCAAACGAAATTCACGGTAATGATAAAATACCACGTCACGTTAAGTTTTGTCGATAGAGAATCAGGCCCCTGTATCCTCTGAGCATATCGTCTACGTTCACCTTATACTCAGCAAGGCTTAATTGCTTAATTTATTGCTTTAATCACTACTCGATTAGATTATGCAAAGCTGGTCTAGAATCTAGTCTAGTTGACCATTTGGCTGCGTTTTGCTAATAGAGTTCCTTATCAGCACGTTCGCTAGCTATTATTTGCGTTAGTTAGCCTTTCCTATCTGGTGATAAGCTTTGTTTATAAACATGATATAATTACATATATCAATGAGAGTGACCTTGGAACCGATTTCTAGGACTTATGTACGAGTATCTGCGAAGCACCAACTAACTACTTTTCGTTCCCAATTTTCTTCAGTAAACGAATATGGATCAATTTCCAAATATTGAGGTGGTCCCCTAAACGCTTGAAACTTGTTTTTAATTTATCTAATGTTCAACTTTAAAACTTCATTTATTCTTTTATCATTATGTGACCTCATAACGTAGGCAATTTAACTAGGTGTTCAACGTTCACCGCAATTAAACAACTTTTAAATGACATTACAATGCGGATAACATTTACAACTGAGTGCTACTGTGGCTCGGATGATACCTTAAATTGTAGGTCACGATGGTTTTAACCGTTCAGCCATGTCAGAGTAAGCGGTTTCAAAACTTTGACTGACACCAGGGCTAGCCACCCGGCCTTATAGGTTTGTCGTTTCTGTGTATGTGTGTATCGTATCTGTGCATCGACTTTGCATTGTAGCTCTCGAACGGATGGACCGATTTCGATTTTACATTTTGGTTTGAAATGTGAATTAGTCGGGAGTGTTTTTAGATACGTTTCATCAACATCGGTTCAGCCGTTCTTTAACAACAAGATAAACACAGTAGGTACGAGTATGATGGACCTTGTAAAATATTTGGCTTATTTTATTTACTTTAAACAGACTTAGACCAAACTTCCTACTATCCAACACCTTTCTAAAATTAACACTGTCAGTTACTTCCTCAGCAACACCTAAACCAGCGGAACACACGCTACGCCAAACATGTTCAGATATTCACCCCACCCCCATTATAAGTTCAGCGCATATAAATTGCCCAATAAAGTCTAAAGCAGGTACATTCGGTATCGTAACTTCCTCTCTTCCGCACCGGGACGTTGACCCAGCGTATCTCCGGATGTGCCAGTAGGTGTGCAGATTAGAATGTGAGATGGACAACTCGGTTGTGACATGATTCTGTATCATCGTGGGCCGACAGATATAGTCGGCGTGCATTTTTATTGATACACAGATCTGGCCAGAGAATATCAAACTACCGGTTTTGTTCTTGGAGCGATATAATCTTGAACTTTTTGTATTGAAAGCTTGAAGATCAACCGTTTACATTCCATTTTCCATCTATTTATAAAAAAAAAGCTTAGCGACTAATTTACTACAGGGTTTACTGTGTATCCCTATAAAAGTCTTTCATCTATACCAATATAATAAAGAGAAAAGTTTTGATTGTTTGTTTGTTTGCATCGAATAGGCTCCGAAACCACTGAACCGACTTGAAAAATTCTTTCACTGTTGGAAAACTACACTATCCCCTGTAGACATAGGCTATACGAGTATTATATTTTCAAAAAAAATTAGGGATCTTTACTATTTGGCTTTTTTAACCAATTGTACCCGGGCGAAGCCGGGACGGACAGCTAGTCCAATATACTTTGGTTATAGTGTAGCTTAAATTATATAGTGGAAGTTAAAAACTAATTTCTAAGCACGACTGTAAGTAATACTACTGCTCCACTTGCGTCTTAATGCGTTAATTAACGCGCTAATTAAACCGTTCCGTACATGCTATGTATGATTTAATCGCGTTAAAACTTTGGCCACATCTACTTTAGAGGGCTAATTAACACAGGTGGAGCAGTAGTATAACAGTATCATCAGCATTAACCCGTCAAAGCTACACTAATATCATTCAAGAGTTCTTCCTCTGGTTTTATTTTAGTTTGTGATATCTGCCGTACTCGTAGGGGTATGGATGTAACGGGCCAGCTGTGCAGCCAATGTTTTGTTTTGCTTGCTTGTCTGATTTGAATGGGATGTGTGTTTGGGAGATAGTTCATTACTACCTACTGAGAACTCTACAAAGAAGTAAGTACCTCTAGTCAAAATAAGTATACCTAACAGTTTTCAGAGATGAGTAACTTTATTTGCCAAATTCTTCTAATTTCAAAACGTTTCCTCTGGCTGAAGCTGTACTGTCTGGACAAATAAGAATTCTTATTCCGTAAGCATGGCTATAATCTCCATCTTGCTTGCTCGAGTAAGATTAAGTTGACAAAAGCGAAATAACACATGACCATCACAGCTACGCACCCATAAAGTCCCAAGTCCAAAAAAACGGTACATGTCTGCACAAACCTAGATAATATTTGGTTTCATGAAGTGGAAGGCTGCTTACAGCATTAGCATAATCATCAAATTAAATGTCACTATAATTTGTATCTATAGACTTTATATCTGTAATAGATAAAGATCTATATTCCGGTTCGCTTTCCATCGAAAAGGTACGAGCTGTCATGCGCATGACTTACTGAATGTTGGCGTAGCAAGGATTTTAGATGTAGTAACGTCGTATAAAACAATGAACGCCGGCTGCACGCACGAAAAAGTGTCACGTTCCGCCTGAGCCGAGCGTGTAAGCGAGAGCGCGGAACAAGCAATAGAGAAGCACGGTCGGCCTAAGCGTTAGACTTGTTTCAGTTGTTGATTCAACAATATTTCTTATGACGTTATCACGTAAAATTATCGTCCGTAAACCGACCATTTTTAGGATTCCGTACCCAAAGGGAAAAACGGGACCCTATTACTAAGACTTCGATGTCCGTCTGTCCGTCTGTCTGTCCGTCTGTCACCGGGCTGTATCTCATGAACCATGGTAGCTAGGCAGCTAAAATTTTCACAGATGATGTATTTCGGTTGCCGCTATAACAACAAATACTAAAAACAAAATAAAATAAATATTTAAGGGGGGCTCCCATACAACAAACCTGTTTTTTTGACGTTTTTCGCTCTATATTAATAATGATACCAGGTAGATGCTTAAAATTTTCACAGAATATTTAATTTTATATTCCATTCAATAATAAATAATAAAATTAAAATAAAATAAAAATTTAAGGGGGGCTCCCATACAGTACGGAACCCTCCGTGCGCGAGTCCGACTCGTACTTGGCCGATTATTTTAGGTAACTGCACGGCAGCTTTCGACTTGCTTTTGCTAGAGTGTTTGCATTGTGGGACTCTGTTACAATTTCTAAGAAGATTGTTATTGTTTCTGGCTTTCTGAAGTCCTGCTAGTTCAGCATGCGATCACGAAAAGAACGACGTGTGAAAAAGTGGCAGATATATTTGCCATAACGCTGTCTCGTTCTGACTAAGTAGTCGAAAGAAATATTACGTGGTGCGCATCCTAGCCCGCCTCTCTTGGTCCTAACCTAAACTCTTATCTAGCATGCTTCGACGTATGGCATATTTTTCTCTACCAAATCCTCATATTTCTTATTATTATTGTCTCTGCTATCCTTCGATCTATCTTTAGAAATATGTCTGATAATTTTATGCCAATACGACCACGGTCAGGCCATGTCAGGCATGTTTCCCAGGCTATTACAGTAAACACAGGAATATATGATGTGTCGTAATTGCCTAACCACGGGGCTATCGGGTGTAAAAGCTTCAATTACGGTGGCAGTGTGGTGGTACAAGTTGAGCGGGTGGTGCGATTCTTTTAATAGCTGTGCAGTTATTGTTACGCTGGAACTAGGAGTCTTTTGAGCCCGAGAGTGGAGGAATGGTAGTGATTATTTTAACAGCAGTGCAGTTATTGTTACGCTCACACTAGAAATCTTCCTTTTAATCCTGAAAGTGGCCCTCCACTTATTTAAAACAAAGATTTCTAGAGTGAGCGTGAGTATACGTATTAAAAATATCGCCACTATCCCCTGATAGCGGCGGTATTTTTAATACGTAAACTGCGGTAAACTCTTTGTACCAGTATAGTTATTGGCACGCTCATTAACCGACTTCCAAAAAGAAGGAGGTTCTATGTTCGTGTGTAGGTTTTCTTTTGTGTATGTTCATCGATAATTTTGCCAATTGTGAACCGAATCGAAAAATTATTTTTTAGTTCGAAAGGGTATACTCCCGAGGTGGTCCCCAGCACTGCGCTCGTCTGTCGTCGTCACTCTTCTGAAACTTTGGAAACTTTTGTCTGTTTCAAAAGTTTCAGGGCATCAGACTATACAATCCATAACACATAGATAACACTACTGTTTGAGTGTTGCATATATGAGAAAAGAGAGATATTTCCCCGTGAAAGCTTCAAAAAAAAAGTCATATCTATCAGTTATTCTCCTTGTTGAAATTTGGTAAAAGTTAGTAATCTCAAAAGTAGGAGTACATAAACTAATCCATGAAATAACAAAGAAATAAGCGACTGAGAGGACAAGAAATCCTGAGGGGTTAGTATGAGTTTATGCATAAACGGAAACAACAGTAATTTCCGTGTCGCTCCATACATTTTTGCATAGCGCCCCTGGCGGAAATGTGGAAGTACTGACAAAAATGTATGGAGCCACACAAAAACGATAAGTTTTCGTTTACCATGCAACCTCATAAGGCCTCGGGTTGGTATAATTGGTATTGTAAAAAAAGTCTATGCGTAAGGCTGTTTTCGAATACGGCGGTGTAAAGCCACGGCGGTGCCTATTCGCACGTATGCCGACAGACAGCACTTCTATGGGGCTCGTACGCAACTGCCGGGGTTCAATCACCCAGTTACGTAATGAAGATGCGTTGTGGACGTACTCAGGATGGGCAGATAAAATAGTCACGTTCTTTTTCCTTACATGTAACTATTTAAAAAATAAACACAACTAGCGACCCGCCTCGGCTTCGCACAGGTGTACGAGTATTATACACATAAACCTACCTCTTCAATCGATCTTATCTATGAAAAAAAACCGCATCAAAATCCATTGCGTTGTTTTAAAGATATAACTAGAAGTATATATAGGGACAGAAGACCTGGAAGCGGCTTGCATCCAGCGTGATGTCTTGATTAGGTCATCTACCTAGTTCGTAAGCAGACGTCCTGCGTTGCGCTTGTCAGTTTGTAGTCTCCACTCGAGAAATTTTCGACCCCATTCGTCTGGGCTATGTGCCCCACCCACTGCAATTTCAACTTGCCAATCCGCTGTGATTCTTATACGGATATCCTCATTTCTGATTCGATCTCGTAGAGAGACACCGACGAGGTCACCGAGCATAGCCCTCTCTATAGGTCGTTGGGTTGTATTTCTTTGAGTTCGATAACATAGCCATGCAAATTCGAAATTGACTGGCCCCAGAAACATTACCTTCCGCCGTCTCTGCGCTCACGGCTTCATCTGTTACCATCCTACAATACTCAGTAATGAGAGTAACGACGTAAATGGACGCGTGGTCACGCAAACACGCTCCGTAAACTAAACATGGCAAGAATAATTACCAACGAATACGAACTCATTGACAGACTTTAGATCGTGCCTTAGTTAAAACATTGAACACGTGGGTCTTGGTAGGCATCTCTGGCGTTGTTATTTCTTGCTGAAAAGCCTTCGTACACCTTTTGATTTGGCTGGAGCCAACCAAATCGGGATCGACATCCAACATGAATACCTACAATTTTCGCCAATGTGCTGATAACGGTTGAATGGTTGGAGACAGCTTTCAACCCCTATTACAGGTTGCGGCATATAAGTCTAGCGCTGAGCGAAGTGTGGAGGGGATGGCTGCGCATGAGTTTAGTATGGCGGTCAAGATGCGCAGCCATCCTCTCCACAGTACCCTCAGCGCTAGACTTACGTGCCGCCGGAAAACGCCAAACAAATATAGGAACAGGAACGTCTATAAAGTCTGTGGATAAAATGGATGTCTTATTGACTTTATCGCGGGTGATGACTGAGAAAGTGTGGCTACGTTATCATAAAGAGTAGTAGGTATGATACCGTCAGTAGAATAGAATTAACGTACCTATCTAGACCCCTAATAAAATAATTGCTAAGGGAGATTCGATGTGTTTAGTCCAGACGTGAAGAGGTAGAGATATTTTTATTAGGTATTAGGCAAGGATAATCACTGGGATATTACACCACCTAACCTACTTATAGTGTAAAAGTATCTTGCTACACCGAAATGCCGTATACTTCCCAATCAGGAAAGCAACAAGAAATAAATGTAAAGATTGCATACCAAACCCAAGAGTCGTGATCCCGTCCCGTCAACAAAATAAGCAATTAAAATATTCCATAAAAAGACCACACAAAAAGTGATAGACATCGCATCATACCGGCCGCGTATGACACGCGACACGTAATTAAAACCAGAACTGGTACTTGTCTCGGATTCCTTGCCATTGTCAGCGCGACACCTCCGGACGAGGAGCGGCACGCGCTCACGAACTGGGGTCATGTAACTGATATTATTACGATGCTCTTTTATTGTTACTACGGTAAGTAGTAATAGTATCTTTTTGTGAAGAGTGTAACTGTATCACGTTTTTTTGGAAATGACCAAACACCTACCTCATCGACTCCGAGGCTGAAAAATTTCATCCTCATTTTTGAGATCATTACGACTCCATCGGTCGTCAGTATTATATGCCCTGCCCACTGCCATTTCAACTTGCCAATCCGCTGGGATATAGGTAAGTAACTTTGGTTCTTCTACGGATCTCCTCATTTCTGATTCGATCTCGCAGAGACACTGAGCTTAGCCCTCTCCGTAGCTCGTTGGGTTGAGGTTGTTTGAGTTCGATATAATCCTTCTCTTCTGCCGTCTCTGCGCTCACGGTTTCATCTGTTACCATCCTACAATACAGAGTTCGTCCACTTCTGGTTATGGACTCCTATCCTATAGATCCTCGCATTCAGTGCAATCCTGCATACATAATGAGGTCGTCAGTCTACCTTATGGATGGATGCACTTTCTTATATGTGGTCTCCACTCTCCACTTAGGAACTTTTCGACACCTTCGGTTATCAGTCACACACAGTCATGCTATGTGCCCACATACATTGCATGGTGTCCTCGTGACTCCGTACTTTGTCCCCACATAGGAGTAGTGATAACCGAAAACTATTCAACTTCGATTTCAACTTGCTAATCCGCTGGGTTGTGAGTTGTGTCAATTACCTCGGTTCTTTTCCGGATCTCCATATTCCTGATCACTTGTTACGATGATCTCGTGTTATTGTTGTTGTGTATATCGTTGTACTTACCTACCCCTTAGTTATCTTATTTTGTGACAAGTAATTTGTATGTTTTTTATTCTTGTGTCAACGCGACACCTTCGGGACGAGGAGTTGCACGCGCTCACGAACTGGGGTCATGTAACTGATATTATTACGATGCTCTTTTATTGTTACTACTTACCCTATTTTGTGTGGAGAATAAATCTCGTATGCGTTTTTTGCTACCAGACCAAGAGGATTGTTGCCTCGCCAACTCTAGGGTTGAATTTACAAGAATTTAGAAAACAATCTGTTCACCAATTGGAACAGCGGATTTTTTTGCGCGTGCTGCATCTAGTCAATCGTTTAATTGATCCACGAATCGATTCATATCATGATTTAAAGTAATCAGTTCGTTAGTTAATCAGTAAAGGCAAACAATTCTTCATTGCTATCTAATAATTCACTATTTATCACTGCCATTGAGATCGATACGATTTTATAGTAAGATGTGGCGTTTCTGAGCATAAAAAAATTCATTTGAATGATGAACGCAAAAGAGCGCAAATTTACATATGTTAGAATCCCTAGTTTAACGAAAATTAGTAGATGTTTTTTAAAGAATACCTTTCGTGACAACTTTGTATATATTGTTATTTATACTGATTTGAAACTATCGTAGCTTAGTTAATTTTAAACATTATTGGTGATCATTATGTACTCAACTTTGTTAAGTTTTATTGCGAAAATTAAATCGGTCAAGCCGATTGCTAGGTTTGGTTCATCCTCGTGTCAAGATTTCATTGAAATTCACCAGTTAATCAAATTATTTACAAAAGCTCATTATGTGCATCAATTACTGTCCTTACGGCTTTTACCCTCAGGGCTCTACGATAGTGTTAAGAATATCGCCAAGAATTTTTTTGTCACACACAATGCCTTCTCATTACAGCCAACGCAACAAAAAGATTGGGAGTAAAAAATTCAATTGAATACACCTAATTGTGCGGAACGTCGTGAATGTGTCAGCGGTTTTTATGTCTCGCTGTAATTATGAGTTGTGGGTGTGATGCGACGCCGCCTTTCTTTATTGGTGTTTGTCTGCAAGGACTCTAAATTAAAATAATCGACCAAGTACGAGTCGGACTCGCGCACGAAGGGTTCCGTACTGTATGGGAACCTTTATATATTTATTTTATTTTAATTTTCCTAATTATTTATCATTGAATTAAATTTACAACTAAATATTCTGTGAAAATTTCAAGCATCTACATGTGTTACCATTATTAATATCGAGCGAAAAATGGTTAAAAACTCAGGTTTGTTGTGGCTCCCATAATATAACAAACCTGAATTTTTATCCGTTTTTCCCTTAAATATTTTTTTTTATTCCGTACAGGTTTAAATTTTTTTTAGTATTTGTTGTACTACCGCTGGGTAGTGGTAGAAGCCTTTCATCTTTTTAGGGTTCCGTACCCAAAGGGAAAAACGAGACCCTATTACTAAGACTTCGATGTCCGTCTGTCTGTCTGTCCGTCTGTCACCGGGCTGTACCTATCTCATGAACCATGACAGCTAGGCAGCTGAAATTTTCACAGATGGTGTATTTCGGTTGCCGCTATAACAACAAATACTAAAAACAAAATAAAATAAATATTTAAGGGGGGCTCCCATACAACAAACCTGAATTTATTGACGTTTTTCGCTCTATATAATGGTACCAGGTAGATGCTTGAAATTTTCACAGAATATTTAGTTTTATATTCCCTTGAATAATAAATAATAAAATTAAAATAAAATAAATATTTAAGGGGGGCTCCCATACAGTACGGAACCCTCCGTGCGCGAGTCCGAATCGTACTTGGCCGATTATTTAATGTCTCATTCATTTATTTTATGGTACGAGTGTATTTAGGGTATCCTAGCCTAGCCAGTATATGTAAATTGTGCTGTACAGTGTAAAGTACGAGTAGGCTATTTATTTAGGTCTATCCTACGAGTACCTTACCTTATCCGTTATCGGTTGACCAACTGCAAATCCAACTTGCTTATAAATGCGTGCTACTATTTAGACTTTTAGACATTCGAGTACGTTTGGTTCTCTACGATTCAGTTTATTATAACATGAATAGTTTATATTGTGGCAATTAATATTTTTAATAAAGGATCATTAGCGCATCGTTTAATAGCAGTTTCCTTCCTTGATGTTCTATTTATGTCATACTGCGCGGTTAATTCCAGTCTTTATGTCAATATAGAGTTTAGTTTACCGGTCGGTTTATTAGTTTATCGTAGTTAGCGTTACACCGGGTCCCATCCGGGCAATGTTGTACCAAGTCAATTATATGCCAACATTGGTTATGTTGGCTACAAATTAGTCTTTGTTCCAACACTTCAGTGTGTGGATCGGTCTTGGATTGATTTTGGACGATCTATTTCAGTCCAAGATTGATCCACACATTGGAGTGTTGGAACCAATACTGTATATTGTAGTCCACATAGCCAATGTGTAGCCCCGGCTTAAGAATAGCCGTATGTTAACCTCAAAATATCCATATTTTAGGAACAAATAGGCAAAAAATTGATAAAATGATATTTTCATAGAAAATATTTGTATGAAAATAAGTACCTACTGCTTTATAATTATATTTCGCAAAAAATCGCAACACCGACCGTCACTGTGTACAGAATTCGAATAATTTGCACGAATCGATGTGACATCCATGTACATTTTTGTTGATTTACCAAAAACGGCTCAGCCAATTTCGATAAAATTAAATAGGACCACCTCGGAAGTAGGTAAGTATATTCTTTCGAACTAAAAAAGATTTTTTTAAATCGGTCACAATTGGCGAAAATATCGATGAACATACACACAAATAAATACATACAGGCGAACATAGTAAGTACCTCCTCCTTTTTGGGAGTTAATAAAAAGGGGAAACGTATTTCGAAAAACCGAAAAATACGGCAAAAGCCGTATCAGGAACATCACTGCATCCGGGGCATCGTTCTAACTGATCATGACATTACATCGTTTACGCACCAACATTTTCGTTCACGCCTAATTCGGTAGGATCTCGTAGTAAGATAAAACATTAGCTACTCGATATGGTTGGACAAGCATTGTTAATTTGTTATTGACATAGCTGAAACAATTTATGATTGTCTATTTTCCTGCACTATTATCCGTGGTGTGAAAAACATCAACGTTCCCTTTGTAACATATTACTCGTATTTTCCTGCACATTCGAGACTATCATCATTCACCACTGTTTTTCCTTCAAGTTTATCTGGTTCGCCATAGTTCATAGGTTAGTAGTGCTCAGTTTTTGAACTTCTGGCTCGGACAGGCCTCGGTGTGATAGTAGGCTTGTAGATATCGGTTAATTCCATTAGAGAGGTCGTTAAGCACGTGTTGACTCATCCGTGGGGTTATAGAAGTCCTGTGTTGGTTTTATTTGTCGCTTTTATGTACAGCTCTTTAACGAGTTTCGAATTGTCGGCTTTTTTTCTAACGGTTTAGTTCTTATTCTTATTCAGAGTCAGCAGAGCTTTGCCCAATTTATACGCTTTTAGTTGGCGGGTCTTTGCTTTTTGTACCGCTTTTTTGTTATCATTTATTCTGTACTAATCGGCTTAATAAATTCTGAAAAAAATCTTAAATCTGCCAACCTGAAAGTTTTCCTTTCAGATTTAAAAGAAATCTACCATAATTATTTTTCGCAAAAAATGGCAAAACCGCCTTTCGTCGTGTACAAAATTCGAATATTTCGCTCGGATTGTTTACTGTTTATTGATTATTGTTGATTTTACAAAAACCTTTCGAACTAAAAAGGATTATTTCGATTCGGTTCACAATTGGCGAAGTTATGATGAACATACACAAAAAATACATACAGTCGAACGTCCTCTTTTTTTGGAAATCGGTTAAAAAGTAATATGTAATGCGACATTTCATAAAACTAAAGTTGATACTTTCAAATTGGCATATTTATTTTTACGAATTGTCGCATCTCATATTACTTTTAGTATAATCTTCTCTTTCAAGGAGCCTTCACATCCAAAGGGCTCCTAAAATATACTATGTTGAATCTAGTTTTGTAGTCGAATTTTTTAAGAAAATTATAATAGGTAAGTAGGTATATATGGTTTTTCATTTCAAAATGTATGAACTCTATTGGCAAGACTATTAAATTTAGTTAAGTTTTGATACTGTGATAAATCAATCAATCCATTTAATTTTATAAATACCATTATTTTAAACTCACAATTTCTCTGGTAACTCTCGTTACAAGTCCGTCCATATTTCACCACATAATTACAATATTTACGAGCCGCCTAACCAACATAACGTTCCGAATAACCCGTTACAACTGTGTGTGCTTGTCTATCATTAAAATTTCACTAATGGCGCGCTCAGTAGAATGTCTTCATAATCATCTGTTATTTTTAATTTCATTAGCGTTTTAGTGTTTTTACCATTTTCTAGAGATCTGATGGTAAGGGTACCTATTATTTCTAAACAATGAAGAGAGGAGACAGGTTCATCCTCTGATGGTTAAGCTATTTTGGGTAAATCATTGAAATTGAATAGCTTCGTCTTTCTATATGGAAGTAAACTTGGCCTCATGCTTAGCGACTATGTTGCTGAAATTGTATTTTATCTGAAAACTGATATTGATGTAGTTAAATGGTGACAAAATTATTTATGTGATGGCGTAGTTGTAATGTCATTATTTGGCCCTGTGACCAAATGCGGTTTAGCAGTTCAGCGAATATTGGCCCTTTACAACATTTACAAGTTCAGTAATGGGCGTGAAATCGACAAAAAAATGGCGCGAAAACCATATTGATTTGGTAAACGCAAAGAGGTCTCAAACTATCGTGCGGGATAAGCAGATAACCGCACGATCGTATGAGACAGGTTGCGTTCAAAGAATCTTTTTTTTTGTCAATTTCACGCCCTTATTGAACCGGTTGTAAAGGTAAAGGGAAAAATATGAAAATACTTCACAATTTAATCTAGATTAAATCATCTCCTCCTGCCTCCTTTGTATTTACGTAGGTACATAGTAATCTAGCGTAAAAATCGATTTAAACAATCCCCAAGAGAATAATATCAGCTTATCAATCGACGATGTCACCAAGTCTAGAACGCGTTATCCAGGTCATCGGCTGACCGTGTGGCCGGAATACGTTTCGTATGCAACTCATATGCCTTCAATTGAGTCATTGATACCGAGATATACAGTGAGGAGCTTTACAATTGGCGCGTAGGAATAAACGTTGTTTCGATGATAATTGTTACTTTTATCTCTGTATATTTATTACCTATATTATTATCGCTAACTGTAGACATTTAGATCTTTGCGATCATAATTATTATTTATTAATCTTACATTTCTCGTCACTATTCCAAAATTTTGTATTTAAGTATCTATTAATCTAATTCGTAACCAGGACGAATAAAACTAGTGATTACAAGTATAACTAAGAATAACTGATCAAATCAAATATCTATTTGTTAACCGACTTCCAAAAAGGACGAGGTTCTATGTTCGTCTGTACCTATGTATTTTTTTTATATGTTCATCGATAATTTCGCAATTGTGAACCGAATCGAAAAAACATTTTTTAGTTCAAAAAGGTATACTCCCGTGGTCGTCCCATTTAAATTTTAAAGAAATTGGCTGAGCCGTTTTTGAAAAATCAACAATAATGTAAACAATACGAGCGAAATATTCGAATTTTGTACACGATGGAAGGCGGTTTTGCCATTTTTTGCGAAAAATAATTATTTTCTAATTGCTCATCCATAAAAAAGAGAAGGCTCTACATAAGCCGAACTTGTCGAAGCCTTCAATTTTTTTTGCCGTTGTAAAATAGTTTTTTTTTTGTACGTTGTTGTGCCAAATAAAATGCCGCGAACTGCACATCTATTTGTAACTGTACGTTGCAATAGCCCAGAAATTTTGAGTCACACTTCAATTTAAATCTTTAAATAGAGCCCGCCTTGAATTGAAATAGATGGCAGATATTTTTGTAATGTTTGTTTGCAATCAAACGCTGTTTATTATGTTATTGAGTCATTTTCTCGTCCAAAGCAACGCGGAGCTCTGCTTAAAAATTTAATTCAATTCTCTTCTCAACAGTGTTTTATAAACACCGTGTTAATTAATTTCCTCTGTGCGAGTGGATCTTTAGTTTTACTTCTAATAATATATTATTGGATACGAGTAAGAGAAAATATCAGTCTTTCATAAATTATCCTTAACTGAATGCTGAAGTTAATAAATTATGTGACTGTATTCTGTACCCTAAGCCAATTCTTGCTTGTACTCTATTTTATCTCCATCTAAACAGGGTGTTCAGTAAAGAGTGGATAATACTTCCCGGGCGGGGGTGCTCACTACTAACCAAATACAAAAAAAATGTGTTCAGTAAAAGTGCCACGGTTTTCTAGATATTTAACATTTTCTAAATTTTAAGAAAAGGCCCTTGGTCTCCTTTTACAATCCTGTGACCTGAATTCTAGATTTTTTTATCAGCCATGTTTGTATCGCATCATCAGATTCTTTGTTTTTTTAATACTTTTCCAACATTTTCTGAGGAGCAAAATCTAGTGACTAACTTTGAGCTCCTATTGTGAAAAATAAAACTGTAGTACCTACCATCAAAGTGCCCATCTTTTTAAAAACTACTCTAGTTCACTACCGTTCTAAAATGGCGTAACACATAGCATTTGAATCATCCAATATGAGATAATTAGCTCATAAAGTGTAGCAAAGTTAAACATTTAACTTTGCTACAATTTACTGAACACCAAGTATACGAGTAAACATATACATTTGCTAACTCTGCGTAGCTTACATTTGTCCACGAAAGCCTTTGATCATTTACATGAATAAATCGGGTCCTCTATCATTAATTTACCATGAATCTACTTGCTTCGTTATAGTAGAGATTCGTGTATTTTACACACTTCTTGGCTATCGTCCTACAATGCTCCTTGAATAGCGGTCGGTTGGTTCTTAGAGAATTGTGATCATATTCCTGCTATTTCAACTCAGCGCTTAATTAAACTAGATCTTTGCGAAATTTTAAGAGACTTTCTTAGCGATCACCGAAGTTAAACAACGTTCGCACGGCCAGTTTTTGGATTGATGACCGCGGACGATATTTACAACTTAGCGCGGATGTTTCGTTAAATTGTGAATCCAGTTTGTTTTATCCGTTTAAACAATTTCAAATGCCTTTAGGCGGTTTAAAATCTCAAAATCTCTGACACTAGGGTAACCTGAACAATACTAAATTATTTTAGCTTATATCTTAATATATCGGTGACTTTGTTTCTCTTTCGTAATCTCAGTGAATGTTGTTTACATCAACATCTACGAATGGTCATGACATAATACGGATTATTACTTTGCCCGCTATTATTAGGATTATTGTTATTTTATTCATCTAACCGAACGAATCCATTTTGTGTGACCTTCACCTAATGAATCGCATTCAACCCAGACTGGTTGTACCAGAATGTAGTGACATTTCGGATGCAAATGTTACCTAACTTGTTACAATCATTGAAATGTGCCGTCTTATTTTGATTTAGAAGAATTTTTGTTTATCGTTTAATTTGTTGATTTATTACTATTTAAGTCAATGGATTTACTAAATAGCTGTGTTTATGTTTTTCGGAAACTGAACCATGAATAATAATTATTTTTCGGCAAAAATGGCATATCCGACTTCCAACGTGTACAAAATTCGAATAGTTCGCACGAATCGATGTGTTTACAATTTTCAAAAATGGCTCTGCTGATTTCGATAAAATTTAAATCACCTCGGGAGTCTTGAAATGATATGCATGACTGGGTTTTATCGCGATGATTCATTTTTGCATACATCCCGGATGCATCAACTAAAACCACAATTTATAATTTCTTTATTAACTTAAGAGATTTTGTTACATTGTAATTAACGTGTTTTTTTTTTTGTAAATTTTTAAAAGTTTTATTAAGAGTTTCCGTGATTCATTTCACTATTTTTCAGTGACTTCACCATAACCATTATTCAATGATTTTGATTTGAACGTTGGCCGAAATTCAACTCTCCGTCAGGTACAAGGGCGTTCCTCTAAATCATAAAACTGCAAATTGCGTTTGGCTATCAGCGTGAAGCGTGCCAGGCGGCCATGTTTGTTTTAAAACACATTCATATTGTGATTCCAAAGTTGCGAAGTTGACATATTTTGCAATAGTAAATTGTAAAAATAAGTTTCAATGTTGAATGATTGAAACCAGTAATTTAACGCCTCAAATCTATTGACCTTTTGTACTCGTGCCTAAAGTTCTATGATGGATCTAGAACTTTAGATTTAGGCCCAAATGCCTGGTAGGGATCGTTAATTTCACTGAAAATGTTCGACCATGCATCTGTTTACCTAGGCCTGATTCATAATACAGCAAGATAACATATAACTGCACAACTAACTCCGTTAACTCCGTAAACCGAGGCAACATTAGCAACAATGGCCAGGTGTCAACACCGTTAACCGGTGGTGATTCTATCTTTATAACTGTCAACGCATTCTTATGTGCCTTGAATTAAACGACTATCAAACGCAAACGCATACAAATGTGGACCATTGTTGGTGACTATTAGTTATTCTACGACGTTGTCGACAGTTGTGTTGACGCATGTCGCTGTGTATCTTTCTTTCATATGACACGTGTTCACGATGTGCTTTAAGATTTTTTAGACTTTTATCTCGTTAAATCTCGTAGCAAGACTTCAAGCTTTTGCTTATTCTGCTGCGTCCTTTTTGTTGACAATACCAAAATTAAATTTCACGCTCCAAACCCATTCCAGAACTGTTTTGTAAATGACTCAAGCCGTCATCCATAATAACATTCCCGAAACAAAGTCTTCCATCAATTTTATGGCAGTCGGCTGTATCTTAAAGAGAATTTGTTGGTAAAGTGCACAACTTGCCTTGAGAGCTGGTTAAATGAAAGACCTGACTATTTCACCGGATTCTATAAGTATTGATCAGATAATACGATGGTGGCTCCGACATGCGAGTCTCAACTAAGGTGGTCGCGCTGTACGACTACGGCTTTCAGTCTGCATCAAAGGGAAAGGCTTGACGTCGTAAAGATTCGAATACGTTATGAGTTTGTACTTAGACCTGTGTAAACTTTTGGATTGCTTGCACTTCTTGGAGATGCTGATTCATGTGAATTTGAACTTGGCAATGAAGTCACTCAGTTCATATAGGTGGCGTGGCTAGCTCTGTTGGGTTTTATAGTCGCGTAAAATTTTCTGACACTAATAAACGGTGAAAGTAACCGGGTCTTAGAATTATACGTGTCATCAGAGTCACGGCAGCGCTATATTGTATACGCCACCCACGGTCATCCATTTATTTTGAGCATTGAGCAAATAAAGATGAAAAAGACTTAAGAGACGTTAAGGCCAATTAGCAGTTCATTGTCAGTGTAGTCAAACAAAGATTCTAAGTAAATACGGATTACAGCTATAATAGCTGTATCCCTAAACTTATATTGATAAGCGTCGCGCATCGTGTCAAAAGACAAGGCATCTCCCTCCTACACAGAACATTTTTGGACAACATACCTACCCGATGCGTCGATAACAGGTGATTTATCGGTTGCACGTTTCTATAAAAATACTCTTCCAATGCCATTAATATCCCAATCGGGTGATAGTCAAAATATTGAAAAGGCAGTGACTTATATCATGCATGAGTCATAGGATAACCCGAGCACAGACGACCACTCATGTTTTCACCTTGAAAGTGCGATTCGCGTATCAGTAACAGTTGTAATTACTGGTATGAATGTACTGCATTTATATCGTCGTCAATAATGAGTTGTTATGGATCTTGTTTATTGCAAAATGTATGTATTTCACCTTAATCACACACATTTCTTTCATCTCGTTTATGATTATGACTGCAACTATTTACGCATTTCTTAACAGTACCTAATGTACCTAAGTGCTGACTCTCTTCTTGAATAAGTTTCTTTAGAAGGATCTAGTTTACTTAACTCTTTTGCTGGAATATGGTCCAGAATTCTTAATCGATAAGTCATCGCCTGTTTTTGGAGATGATTCATTCTGGGATTGAGGTCCTGCTGTACTGTTTATGTATTGCTTGCTACGTATAATTCTAATGCAGCGATTTTAATTATTGGGTAAAATGTCCTGCCCTGTTTGTTCTGTTACATACTCTTAGGTGAATTTTGCTATAAATTACGCCCGCAAATATCGCTCTTTCATACGTGCTATTACAAACTTGGTATCTCTACATACTATACCGCCTGTATCCATGAGCCATAGGACGTCCACTGCTGGATATAGGCCTCCCTTATGGAAATACAGTAATTCCAATAAGACTGGTTCGAAGCGACTTGCATCCAGCGCGGTCTTGCAGTCTTGATGAGGTCATCTATTCTGTCCACTTCATAGATAGACGTCCTACGCTGCGCTTGTACTGCCGCCTGTAAACATCAGCTTAAAGATTTTGTCTTTTTTCAGCTCCCGACAATGTTCAACTTCATCAAGAAATCGACCGTCCTGTCCAGCGACCCTGGCGGTTGCGATGAACGGGACGGGGACAAGGAACGCCGGAAACGGGAGAAAAAAGAGCGGAAAGAAAGAGAGAAACGGGAGAGGTTGGCTGCGGGATTGGAGGAACCCCTGCGGTTAGAAGAGGTAAGGAATATTACCATCAAATTCATGTTTAGGTCCAATCAAACTTAATGTTAAGTGTCTGTGAAGAACTTATAGCTATATAAGCGGCGCAGAACACCACCCGATCTATAGATTTGCTACTGTGTAACGTCTCGCTCCGTATTTACAGACGCCATTAAGTTTGAATCGTATTATAAGCACATTTAACTCGTTATAGGCCGAATCAAACTTGGCTGCTGTGATGGTAGCTGTAAGCTGCCGAGTGCCGATATGCCAATCATGACTGAAGTGACTTGTCAGCTCTCAAGGATTGGGTTATCCGCAGCTTGATTCGGCCCATACTTTAGTAAATAAAAACTTGTACATCGCAGCCTAAAACCACCAAACTTGAATGAGCTAGTTAGGAGATGTTTGCCCAGCAGCCAGACTAAACAGGTTAAAGCAACAACCCTGATTGATCACAAATGAGGTGTCAATAGATGCGACTAGCAGGAGACTGGCCTAAATAGTATAAATATAGAGATACCTACCCCAAGCGGTAGGTCATCGAAAGGCTCAAGTCACGATGATCGTACCTAAATGTCTGTTTATTGATTGGAAGTTTTGTTGCTCTTGTAAGTTACTGAGGAGATTAAATGTGAATCCTTTGCTCTTATAAAATCAATGAGCAAGTCACATAGAGTGAAAGAGACTTGTTCCAAGTATTGAGAAAGCTGTGTTCATATGTAAATGATGATCGTGAACAGATAAATGAAGCGATTGAATGCTTTACAAACATGTCAACACATGCGCATATAAATAAGGATGGAAGGGTTCATAAAAATATATCAGCACTAAGATAAACACCACAAACACGCAAATCCAGAAATAGAATCGCGATTCGTGCGTGCCGTTAAACAATAACCCTAAATATTTGACGAATGGTGTCTGCGATGACTACGACTTTATGTCTTCTAGATTATGATCTAAAGAAACATGAAATTAACATAAACAGTAACTCTATAAACTTTGAAACGAGTTTGCAGGCGACAAAGTATATAAATGGTTACGAGTTGAGAACTTTACTGCAGTTTGCATGCAGATCATCAACATACTCGTATATCATCAGAATCTTGCATCTTTATGTTTAAACTCATAAAAAATATTATTTTGATTAAGAGTCCAATAATTTCTCCTTATCATTCGATCTCCTCATCATTTCATTCAATAATATAACTTATTAGCCATAAAGCCTTGTGTATTACAGACACGTATTTTATAATGTCGTTAATATGTTTACAGTTATTTGTGATTAAATTCTGTTAGGCGTGGTTATGGACGGACACGATTTTAATTGTTACGTTCTGAGGGACAAGAAATTCTGGTTTTGTTGGCATTTTTTGGCGGAACGGTACTTTAAATTAATCAATTTGGAAGTCTCGAAAAGTTCGTCACTCTCTGTTTATTTTTTTTTGTACGTGAACTTCTGTTTTTGTTTCTACTTACTTCAATGTGGCAATAATATGTATAGCATTAACTGAATGAAACTTGTTTCTGCTCTTGTTTTTACCATTAGTTATTTTTTCTTAGTAGGTACTTGACATAGGTAAATAAATATAGTTTTATCCGAATTTCTCACGAGATTTTATTCAAACGTAGTAGTTTAAAGACTTATGGCAACATTGTAGTTAACCTTATTTAAATTTAGTTTCTCCTCGTGCCTTGGATAAGTCTTGAAAAAAATAACTTCTCCTTTGACCATACCATACCAATAAACAAGTTTTTCATAGCCTCCATTACTTTATCACGCCAATTCAAGTAAGCTTCACAAAATTTATGCCTGATTATTCCTTCCAGTTTATTTTTAATCCTGCATTCAAGTTTTAATTCAGCTTTCAAAATGTCAGTCGTGATGACAATCCCATTGATCTTCAGACGAAATGATCTCATACTAATGCAAATGCTTGGGCCTGTCGCAATAGGTCACCTAAAGAGGTCTCAGAGGTTACTCCATAAGTACCTATTATTAACCACTTACCTCCGTTCACTGGTATTGCCAACTCATGGCATTTTGCTCTTGGTATTAAACAAATCTATGGCATTTTGATTTGTTTTGGACCAAAAGCCATATTTAGCTTTGCTAGCTCTTTGATAAGCGAGGACATGGTATTAAAATTCATGTTGGATCGAATTGCACAGTGACCCGTTATGGTTTTAGATGGTTATCTATGTGGTCAGGGTCCGATGTTTGCTTGTTTTGAACGTTCGGTTGTGTAGCACATGTTTTAAGTCTGTCTGAAAGAAAAAGCCTCTAAGTAATTTATTATTTAGTTCTAGATGCTAGTTTATCGTGTATATAAAACTTGTTTCAATGTAAATGTCTAAGCTATATGATTAACTGCTCATTAAAATGACATAGGTCGTAGAACAGGCTAGTTAAAAATAAGTACTTAGTTGAACCTGCTTTCCATCTACAATTCAACGCTTATTATATCTCTATGATATCCAATATTTTTTGTTGTTACCATTTAGAGTCATATTATAGCTCGAGATCCCACCGCAAGAACATTCCGCTCATAGCGTACACGGTTCAAACCATTTTTTTACGTAATTATATGAATAGGAAATCGTTGCGAAATTTGGCCGAAAGTATTTGAAATTTGATAATGTTTAATTAATTTATAGGAAAACATACCCTTCATTTGTTTTTTTATAAATGTATTGAATAGGAGAATACATATAAACCAGGTTGCCTTGCGAAATTTCACCGCCAGTATTTTTTATTGAAAAAAGTTTAATTATTTTTTGATTTCATTTAATTATTCGTAAACTTTACTCAATATAAAGTCAATTTTGCACTTCCTCGGATCTAACCTGTTACGCAGAGGTTCCTAAGTTAAACCCACGCTACTGAATAAATTGTTTGCTTGAAACACTGGCTCTAGAGGTGTCGATAAAAATCGTAAAATGATAATAGATTAAACTCCTATCGGTTAACGCATTCATTTCATATACATTAACCCTTTTTAGGGTTCCGTACCCAAAGGGTAAAAACGAGACCCTATTACTAAGACTCCGCTGTCCGACCGTCTGTCACTAGACTGTATCTCATGAACGGTGATGGCTAGAACTTTGAAATTTTCACAGATGTTGTATTTCTGCTGCCGCTATAACAACAAATACTTACTAAAATCAGAAAAAAAAAATATAAGGGGGCTCCCATACGATATTAATAAAGGTGACATATTATTAAAGTATTTTAAGGTGGTTAAACATATCTTATTATTACCAAAAAAGCTTTATAAGAAAGATAAAAAAATATTGGGAGAAAATAATTTAACAACTTTGAACCATTGACACGAAGAAGAAGAAGAATAAAGATGACAGGTAGATGCTTTTCCCATACAGGAAACGTGATTTTTTGCTCGATATTAATAATGGCAACAGGAAGATGCTTGAAATATTCACAGAATGTTAAGTTGTAACTTCCCTTCAAAAATAAATATTTAAATCAAAATAAAATATAGGTATATTAAGGGGGGCTTCCATATGGTACGGAACCCTTCGTGTCTGACTCGCACTTGGCCCATTATTTTTATAAATACGCTAAGTATGCGGATGCAGGTGCAGATGTTGAGCGAATATTCGCAACATCCCTGTTGTAGATCTTAAATGTATGATGATACGAGTACAATACTACATACGTAGAGAAACTTCTTATTATTTCTCCAGAAAATAGTAACTAAGTATTTCTAAAAACAATTTTCATGCGATCAAACCTGAATCTTTGTGGTTGTCTGGAAGTAATCGATCTGAGAGATAAGACCGCCTTTTGTGTCTTGTTTCTTTTTGTGGCGTCAATAAACTTGTATTGTAAAATATATTGCCCTTCGGTAAAGTCTTGGTAAACCAGTTTCCTGAAGTTCTATCGTCATTTTAACTTGTTTCATGCACCTGTTGTATGTATCTACATCTTCGATATTCCAGATATTTAATTGACTCGACCCAAAAAATATCATGTTAGTGAAATCTCGTTCGAATAAGCAGCTGATACTTGTTTTGTCGTTAAATTACAAGTTTGGAGCACGTGGTAGTTCAGTAGGCCACCCAAAAGCCTCTTATATAGGCTTTAATTTATTGATGTTTATCATAAGTGAAAATATCTGTTAGATTTTTTTAAAGTATGCGCTTTACTTTCTTACATTAGCTGGGCCTACCAGCCTCTGGTTTTCGTCAAAATCGTTTAAAATCATCATCATCATCATCATCATCATAGCAGCCGTAGGACGTTCTCTGCTGGACATAGGCTTCATCTATGGATGTCCAGCAGTGGAGGTCCTCAGACGTAATAACGTCACTCGAACATCACCATTTCCATCCGTGGTAGTCCTCAGATCTAAAAACGTCATTAACATGTTAAATTCAGGGTGTTTGTTTGCAAAGTTCAGGAGCTTTCAGTGCTGAATACGCTCATCATTATTAACAACTTTTACTAAGGGACCAACTGCGCAATAGAAAATCAGCTCTTCCATACAAAAAATACATTGACTCATGCATGATACACACCATCTCTGAAAGTCCCCGTACTCAAAACAACATCTCGTATGTGAGTTGTTTAAATAAGCATCGGAAACCGTTTATTATCTGGGGCCATAAAAATATTGGTAGTTCTTTGATTATTAATACAATCAACAGGAAAATCATAACATCAACATCGATTTGTTTTCAAATATTTGCTTTATAAAGAGTACTATCAAATGATTATTTTTCGCAAAAAAAAATGGCAAAACTTCCATCCTTCCATCGTGTAAAAAATTCAAATATTTCGCTCGAATTGTTTACATTATTATTGTTTTTTCAAAAACTGATTTCTGTATAATTTAAGTAAATGAGACCACCTCGGGAGTGTACCCTTTGAACTAAAAAATAATTTTTCGATTTGGTTCTCAATTGGCGAAATTATCGATGAACATACACAAAAAAAAAATACATACAGACTAATACAGAACCTCCTCCTTTTTGGAAGTCGATTAAACATATCTTATTATTACCAAAAAAGCTTAGTATATAAAAAAGCTTGATAAGAAAGATAAAAATGTGAAAAACTTAGCTGAGACAATGAAATATCTTGTAGGCTTAAAATTTATTGATTTACCTTTAGATAAAGAACAAATAAATAATGTTATTGAATAATAATTAATCGGTTGCATGAGTGAAAGTGTGTGAAACTGTAAATGTAGGTAGATGCATTGTCGAAATCAAAAGCTACACGTCTTGTTAATTTTAAACTGTACTTAATCCATTCTCTTTGCATGTTAATTAATTTTGATGCTCACAGTTTAAAAGTTGATCTCGGTTTTCATGGTTGTGAAGATGTTAGGTATAATGAAGTAGTTGAAAATTTTATGATCTCTTGTAGCAAGACTAGAAAAGAAAATATAGTTTTATTTTATAAGTCAACAATCAAGGTAAGCGATTCGCTTCCTCCTTCATAAAGCGCGGACCGCCAGGGATTGGAATGCACTGCCTCCATTATTGTTTCCTAACAATTACAATCTGGATATCTTCAAGTCAAGAGTGAATAGGTATCTTCTAGGTCTACACTACATACTCCATCTTCGGCTACAACTTCGCTTTCCATCAGGCGAGTTGGTGGACAAATGTAGACCTATTCAGGAATAAAAAAATGAGAATTTTATGTCGTAATTTTTTGAAAGTGATCGAGGATCAAACAACTTCTAAACAGATGGAAATTACTTGCATGAAGATTTATCACTTAGGACTAATATTAATGGAACGTTTAACTTTCCAGGTTCCATAGATATTTTTAAAAAAATATCTAGGACATCAATTTTCGGAATACTCTTTCATTCTTTCATTGAGAGTTTTTTGCTCCTTGCTGACTAATAAAAGTGTGTCATTTATGTTAAGCTCTTAGTCGTAAAAGGTATTTTGTTTTGACGTTCTAACAGTAGATAGTAATTGCCTTAGCCATTTCTTATGCTTGAGGCCAATGCCACTGAATAATGGCGCGTAATATTCGAAATGGCCAAACAAATTACGTATAATGACAGCCAGACCGTAAAACATTATGTTTTAATTGTGGCATCCGATGTAACTGTAGAAACTAACAAATAAGTAGGTAGGTGCATTAAAGTTTATATACAATAATAATCCTTTCTTCAATGATAGTTTCATATCGCAGTTCTTGCCGGTAGAGCAATTTCCGGAGTACATCTCTGCTCTTTCTTTTATCTTGTCTGAAAACATGCGTATTTATCTCCCTGAACTTCTGCTTGCTTCTTTTGTGATTCATTAGTTTGTCGTATCGTGTGAGATATTGAGAGCACCACTTGTCTGTATCGTATTTTAATATATTACATTTTATGCCTTTGCATAAAACATTTTATCGATTCAGGAGAAAGAATAAACAAGTTTTAAAATGAAATTAATTAGCTAGAAAAGTAAAACATTAATTTATAACATTTTATTGAATGACTACCTATAAGTTTATTTGCTTGTGAATAACAAAATTAACAAGTTAATAATAGTACAACATTCACATTTTGTTTAGCAGTCAATTTGATACATTAATTTATATTGCACTCTAGAGTGCATGAATAAATTTTAACAAGCTCGCTCAACGTAGCTATTTCACATTCATCTCTTTACAATAGCTTGCACGAGATTTTATGTGCAAACTGCGTACAAAATCTGTCCGAAAACACTTCCTTGCGCCAAACCTAACGGCATTTGGACTCTAGTAACCAAATCGCTGTAGGAATGTTTCTCTCATTAGACGGACGTCACGGTGCTCAGATCCGTGTGCTCACTTGTTCAGCTCGTATTCTGTGATGTTGAGACGTGTGGGAAACATGGGAATGTAATTAATCTGTCTGGTAATAAGGTTAACTCGAAACCAAACGGAAAAGTTCTTATATTTTGTCACAGAACTCATAAGAACGATAAACAGGACACCGGGACGATGGCATAAACAATCCTTCAATCTTTCTGTATTTATTTTTTAGTTTGTTTGTGTAGTGGCTATAAGCCGAAACTGAGTAGCTGAGTACACAATACATCACATCTGTTTTAATTGGAGTATGAATCCTATTGGAAATTGGAATATACGGCTGATTTGATGATTATGTAAAACTGAGATACAATGAGAATTGTGTAGTGAAAACTAGAAACTATACATATTATCAATGCTGCGACTTCAAAAACACGTCTTAATTCTCCCAAATGAAGAAAGAGCCAAACTATGTTCTCATCTTTATTTGAAAGAATAATGAGCAATTTGTTAGTATAATTAGTCTTCTGTCTTTTATTGTACTCGCAACGTGTGTCCCACTTCCTTGTTCTTGACCGTGACCTCTTCAATTTATTCCATTATGGGGTTGATGGCCGCAAACTGGATCAGTGTCATTGCTATACTAATTTAGGATATTTGTATAATTTTATTGGATCTCTCCGTAATAACAAAACTTTGTATAAATACTTCTGTAGCAACAAGTGCGGTTAATAATTTTTAAATCTTATTTTGAAAATCAATGTCCTATTTTGGAAGATCGATTTTCGTAGCGGTCTTTAGCTCTCTTTCATTTGATTTTGTACGGCTAATTCTTAGCAGTTAAGTTAGAACACTGTTCTGTTAGTGCCTGAATCTTATTATTGACTTTTCTCATTATGATTTCGAGACCACTACATCTAGAGTAGTAATACAATTGCCACAAATACTAGCTGATGATAGTATTGTCTTTTTTTTATAAACAAATCCATTCATCGTGCGGTGTGCCGTATTGTTCAACTATTGTTTTTTGTTCATAGACGTTGTTGTCAGTTAAGTAGTCGGAAGTGTCCACAATGGCAGAACTCTTGAAATCTGAGCCAAGGCATTTGAAAATTATTAGATTTGCTCTGGACATCCTTGTACGTAATATAACTAGTTTTTTTAAATAAGTATTTTTTTTGTAATGTTTTTCTATCGATTTAGTTTAGCATTTTAGTTTTATGATCCCGTGGCTTTCTTTATTGTTATAAGCAAGTGAATTTAGTGATTGAGTGTAAAATTTTGTGTAGGTCCATCTCGTTTTATTCATGTATGGTATGTCTATGCCCTCAGATCATTTTCTAATAATGTAGGTACTATTTTTTCTTGATTTATTGTCTGACAGTATTTATACGTAGTTTAGTGCTCACGTGTTCGATCATTGTACATTTATAAAGAATACAAGTATCCTTATTTCTAACTTGTGTCAAAACGTTGTAGTAATTTTACTCTTATCAAAATGACTATCTGCCCGTGGTCCTAAATCAATTGAAAATACATAGATTTAGTATCTAGTAAAACCAGCTTACCGTAGAGATACAATCGTTTTATAATTAAATGTTTTAATGTCCCCCTTTCACTAACTTTTGTTCGTGACTATCAGACCGAAAATTATCTCTTTCAAATGCGTTTTACGACTTACCTATTTGAATTGATTTTTGGAGTTGTTAGTTTGATTTTATTCATGCAAATCGTCGGTAGGTCTCGTTCAATTAAGTTAATTGTGATCGTGCGTAGCATCTGTGTAGTTTACTCTAACTGGTGTTCAACACATTAATATTCTCGATGCGAAAGTTTAAGTGTGTTTATTACTTCATCAAGTTAAAATTAAAGTGTACTAATTAGAAAGAGAGAGTTATTTTTAAAAAGTCTCTCGTAAAAAGTTTATTAACCATCATCTTATCTGCAATCAAACTTTTTGTAGGACAGTAGCCTCTTTAATTTTTCGACCCCACGCCCAGCCATTTCATTCACATTTCGTTCTTTCAATTTTCAAAAATTCAAAGAATCGATCGAATCAAATTTTATGGAGGCTACAATTTAATCTTCGATCAGTACAGCCTTATTAGCGCAAAAACTCGTATGACTGCGCAAAATGCAAGTCCCACTATCCTACTTAAGCTCATTTCTCGATTAAACCACGAGTCAAACCGGGATTTAAATCGGAAACCTGTTTTTGATACACTTTCGTTGGCGTTTTTGCGCACTCATCGTGAGGAATGCGGTTTTACGCAATCGAAGGAACTTGTCAGGTTTCGCCACCGTAAACACCACTGTTACTCTTGACTGGATCTAACGTCAAATCTGCACGATGATAGGGTGTTCTATTGCTCTAGAATTCGTAATTTGTATATGTACCTTTAAGTTACTGGAGTGCAGATGTAGTCATCGTCAATATCTTTCATTCTTACACTACGGGACGTATCGTGTAATGAACATTAGAGATCTGGACATACGGCAGCATACCCAGCCAAGCCAAAGAAAAAGTAAAAAACCTCATTATCCCTACGTTTTGCATCGAAGCATAAAAGTGAAAATTGCAAAAGTTTAAAATAAATATATGGCAATAGGATAAGTATAGGTCGAATCGTACAAGTCGGCGGATGTGAAGTTAGCTAGAAGCTGCGCGAAACCCAATCGACGCGCAGCTTTATGTGAGGATTGGATATCGCGCAGCTTGTAGCTAACTTCACATCAGCCGACTTGTATGATTTGGCCTATAATTAATTGAACTCAATCTTACGGCTTAGTGTAATATTTAACTGAAAAGAATTTCATTGCTTGAAAATTACTGTGCTAGCGAAGTAAAGCTTGTCTAGAAAAGTTTAAAGTGCAGTTGGCGGCTGCAGTCGTTATTAAAATCTTTCATTCTAGTAGGATAAGCGTTAAGATTTCAAATCAATTTTACTTCATCCATCTGCTATAGGCTTTTCACCAATTTCGCGAATACTGTTTACATGCTAGCTAGTAAATCATCGCGCTGCAACTAAGAGAAAGGGTGATGTGCGAATTTGTCCATTGAATTTTCATACCAGCGATAAAAGTTATCTAGAGGTAGATAGATAGGTATTAAAACGTTTCGAGCTGAGTTTACCATTAAAGTTAGATCTACTCTTTACTAAACTAAAATACATCACACTAATGTTAGAAGCAATGACGACCAATCTATTGAATAGTGTCGATTTACCCTATTTCCATATAATATTGCACAATATCGCATGTTCGGCAAGCAGGTGTCAGCTAATTTGTTAAATTGCCACCGTTTTGTTTTGCCCCATTCATTCGCTGAACTGTTCACGGTCGAGTTGTTCATAGATCAAGTAGAAAACAATTTCAATAATACTATAGCTTCGATACTTGGATCCTGCTGCTTTGTTACCAATCCGTTCAGTACGACCTTCATGCCCACTGAGCCGTGTCTATGGTTATTATAGAACGATTTACTGAATTGGCTTTATCTTTCGCAGGTTCGACGATCTCTCAAATTGCGGGGCAGACGCAAGGAAAAGGAGAAGCTGCCTTCGGGCATTACGGCGGACTACACCGCCGCGCTGTTCGCTCATCTGGAACAAGATTCTAACTACTCGAACTATCCGCTCATACCCACCTCTGGCTCCAATTCCAACCTCAGCGACGAAAACAACCACGTTTCACCCGGCTTCCCAGCAACTCACACCTGGACCAAAAAGGAAGGAGTGCTCCAGTCAGACAGCTCGGAGACTTCCTTGAACTCGCTAAACAATCCAAATTCTAACACGAGCCCTCGACAACCGCCAAATCTACCTCCGATACCACCGCGGCCTCCCAAGCGAGGGATCTTGAAAGGCCCGCGGCTTAGCAATACTAGTTCTAATTCTCAAGAGAGCAACGTCCAAAGCAGCGACGCTACCGATCACGTAACCAATGGCCAAGATTCTAATTTATTAGCTCGAAATACGCAGCAGAACGAAATCATCTCCTACGGCATTCCTCCGTCGAAGAGCACGTCTTCGAGCGACGACATGCACCACGTACAGAATTTCACCAAAAAAGTAATCCATAGCCCTGTCGATCAACAGTTCAAGAATTATAAAAACTCGAACAACCCATCTATCACTACCCAAGACATGGATGAAGAACCAAAGACGAACGGGAACAGCTACCTCGGAGTTACATCAACGTCTCCAAGTGCCGATTCTCTAACTGATACGACGACGAATTCTTCGTTTGCGACTCCACCATTTTCTACCTCACCCGTAGGAGAGTCTCAGGGCTTCCACCGATGGTCGAGAACGAGCAACTTCGAAGATATCGACCTGCCTTTACCGGGACTGACTCCTTTGCACTTGCCCAAGCCTAGAGCTTTGACGATTCAGCGCCAGAAAGCTCCAAGGAACGATTTCGGCTTCAGTCTCCGCCGTGCTGTGGTGCAAGAGAGAGTTTTTATCGGAGATATTAATGGTCATACCAATGGCTTCGTGAATGGGGACAACAAATGCAGTGATGTTCGAAGTCTGGACAGCAAGTTGACGTACAAATCTGTGATATTGGCCGAGCCTGGTTCTTACCCAGGCGCCAGCGAAACTGGCCTCCTTCCTGGTGATAGACTGATCGAAGTGAACGGAGTCAATGTGGAGGAAAAAAGCCGGGAAGAGGTCATCGAACTCATCAAAGGAAGTCAAGATCACGTTACAATTAAGGTGAGTCATTAGTCATTACGGAATTATGCTAATACGACTTGGATTTATGAATTACAAATGAATCTTAAGGTGATAACTCAGATTTAATAATATTAGTTCTGTGTATCATCAGAACTTTACTTGTAGAGATAGTGTTGTTAATATCACAATTTTAGAGCTACTTATGATGAAACTGCTTAGATTAGCTAAAACCGCGCAGAAAAGACAAAATAGTTTTAGAGTATTTTTTAATGTTTTTGTTAATGCGTTTCAGATTTAATAATATTAGTTCTGTGTATCATCAGAACTTTACTTGTAGAGATAGTGTTGTTAATATCACAATTTTAGAGCTACTTATGATGAAACTGCTTAGAATATTATTAGTATTTAGCTAAAACCGCGCAGAAAAGACAAAATAGTTTTAGAGTATTTTTTAATGTTTTTATTAATGCCGAAACGGGTAGACCTATTTTGGTGTACACTGTGTGGTAGCGTTTGATTGTTTTACAAAATTTCTGCAAAATTATTGAGTTATTTTGTTCCCTGTCTTATCACCTTAATAACTAATGTCAAGTCTATAGAAGTAAAACATTATAAAAACTTCAAGTCCCGTTAAATTCAAAGTAATTGGATAAAAAATGATGTACCGATTTCTTGAAGACAACTTTTCTTTCGTGTTGAAATACGATTATTAATTTATTTTGATTAATAGCTTCATTTATTCGACGCCCAATAACATCTCATTAAGTTTTTGTGTAGTTGTAAATACGTTTTAAAAATATTTATGTACATTTTCAGTGCGCCTATTACTTACGAGTTTATTAATGTATTGAGTCGTACGTACAATTATTTACTGGTTGGTGATTCTGAATGAAAACAAGCGCGTAACGCGCTCTAACGTGCTCTTCGTTTTCAAGAAATTCGTGTGAAAAATATTTATTTTTCAAATTAAAAAACTTAATTCGGTTTATAATTCATTTTAACGTAATTTTACATTTATTAAACATTTATCCAAACGAAATTCTCGGAAATAAAAATATATACCGCGTTATGTAACGGTTTGTCGATAGAGAATCAGGCCCCTGATCTTATAGCGTCCTCGAATTAAAAAAAAAACAGCTTGTAACTCGGGTAATAAAGGGTCTAAGTTATTTAAAAATTATACACGAATTATGAAATTACTTTAGTAATTACAACACAAGTTTTTCTTTAAAATATATATTTGACCTATTAGCCGACTAACCCATAATTTTCAACAGTATTTTCGATGTAGTATAATAATTATAACTTCTTGATAAAATCAGACATCCTACTCCAGCTTAAATACCGACGAAATACGCTACATGCCATACAGTACCCGTGAAGTACTTAGTACCTTATCTTTAGAATCTAGACTGACAGGTATAAACTGTTATAAATATACCTACAGTACGCGCGAATAAATAATGAACATCGACTTTCGTAAAAGATAATCGCTATTTGACAAACCAGCGACAAACGTTTGGTGTATTTGGCTGACTTTTGTTGCTGGTGTGCTGTTGTTCGGTAGGACAGAGATAAACTTTCTACAACGCTGCAACCACCCGACAATCTCTCTCCAAAGGCTGATGTCCATTCTTTATTTGCTATTACTACACAACATCAATTTGTAGCTCAGGTAAAATTACTCGACGATTAGTTATAAAAATAAATGCAATTACTGATTTCCTACGTGACTTTCTCGCGTGTCCGGCGATCACAAACTTGTTGCCACTTTCGATCGAAATCTGTATTGAACGGGTAGGTGGGTGATCTGTATGGAACGGTTCGTGTTACAAATTAGGTATGGCCTGCAGTGGGTACAGAGGCCATACCTAATTTGTAGCACGAATTTGAATTTTGACCCCCTTACCTTTTAACTATGTTATGCATTGTATTTTAAGATTTTGGTTTTTGTAATTTTGCATGTAGCTCTGGGGTTACATACTTGACAAATCGACCGCTAGTCCGAAGGTTAGGTGATATTCATATTGATATTCGGGTCATGATGAAGGTGCTGCGGTAGACTAGCATCGTTAGTTATTTCGAACTAACGAGTCCAGAAGAATTAGGCCCCTCTTAGGTTTTATCATTTCTAAATACGACATCTTTCTTTAATAAGATAGATTTATTCTATTTTAAATCCTGCCTGACTAATTAATATCGAAACCAGAGCTATTACTTTGAACTTTTGAAGTCTCAATCGATATCGAGTTCACCGCAGTATGGCGCAGCAATCTACAAAAAGCCTTTTATGAAACCGCATCGGTTTTCATTTAGTGATGTTATCTTCTTTGATCAGAGTATGCCACAATTTCGTATTTAACCATCGAGCTATATTTACGTAGTAATATTTCCTCAAAGTATTTAACTTGTATTACATCAGGAATAAGCAGGTAGGATAATTTATTAATACACTCCGGAATTCATTGACCGAAGCGTAGCGAAGGTCTATGTTTCAACACAACGATTATGCTTTTGTCTGTCCATAAATGTTGATTTTTGTCTACAGATCACATTTTAGAACGCATCTAGATGAAACTTGGTACGTAGGTTTTAGTTTATACGTAAATATATCAATAGATTTTTTGTTGTCGGCGACTTGTAATAGGGGCCATTAACGGCTAATTTCATATAAACCACGATAATAAAAAAAATACCAGAGCTTTTTTATTTGAAAACATTGAGAATTCACTAAGACCGATGCTAAAAAGTAGCTCAGGAAGAAATACACTAAATGACATCCATGCTTTTAGTTTAGTCTCAATCAGAACCGACCAATTACCAACATTGGTTTCGCCTACGTCATCAGGTGCAGCCAATAGCAGAGCTGTGCGAGCTGTCGCGCAGGCGAGCTGCGGACGGCGGCGGCGACGTCGAGCTGGCAGACGGGAACGTTCGAGGAGGTACCCTCAGCCGCTCGGGCAGTCGAAGGTTCACTGCTACTCAGGTATGTTACTTATTCTTTAATCGATTCAAAATTGCGTGCTAAAATTCAAACTCCGTGTTTTGACTTAATCCACTCCAGAGCTGCTCTCTGTTCCCGTCTTATGTTATTATTGGTATGTTACTATAGTTTTTGTTCTACCATGGACCATGAAGCTCTTGATTGCGGGCGATAACGTCCCTTATGTGTCTTATGCTATTGGTTAGGGGGTTCTCTGCTTTTCAACTGTGTGCGTTGAGGGTAAGGTTGAGGCAGCAGAAAGGGTAGGTTAAAATATGTAGTCTGTAATAAGACTGATAATGATATTACCATTAAGTACTTCAATGTCACTAAAAATATCATAGGAGATGAGACTAAGATGAGCTTTTGTTATGCGACGAGATTTCACTGGAACTGTACTTGCTACGGGCATAACACACGAATTGTTAGGAGTCAAAAATGAAAACCTAATCAATTTTAATTTTCATTACCTAATCAAATTTCTTTTTCATTTATAGGAATCATACAAGAATCCGAAATTGTAAGATTTATGGTTAGTAGATGTGCCTGCAAAACATTATAATACTTAGACACATTAATAATTTAAAAATTCAATGTCATCTCGGTTTAGAATTCAGCGTTGAATAGCCACTATGCTATTCACAGTTAAGTTCAAGTTTCCCAGCTGTTCCATTGTTTCTAATGCAAAATATTCTCTAGTTGGCTTGAAGTTTTACTCAGTAGTTATGAATTCTGGTCGAGTTCTCACCGATGTGTGACGCGCGCCGGTATTTGTGTCAACCCTAATGTATTCCGTACTGTAAGTCAAAAGCGGCACTAAATTCGCCGTTTTTATGACACTTTTGTCAGAATAAAATTTTCTCTTTTTTTATTTTTTCTACCGCTACGGTTGGTGTCTACTGCTCTGGTGGCCCAGTAGTGCTATGTCGTGTGAGAGCTCATCAAGCCACGTGTGTCTGGCCCAAAGGTCATTTGGATGTTGGAACAAAGCAGTACATTATAGACAGTGCAATCTAGAAGGAGGGAAGGGAGGCCTTTGCCCAGCAGTGGGACTATGCAGGCTGTTAATAAAATAAATAATATGGCTGAGGTCCTCTGAGGCATAACTCACTCGATCGATATATCCTGAAAAATATGCATTGATTTGCTACGGCACGAGGTAGAAAGGTAAGGTGGAACGGATGAGGTTAATTTATGCCATTTCGATGGGATGTACCTAACATGTTTTTTTTTTTTGCTAGAAACGTCGCATTCTTGTACATTTTGATGATTTTGACAGTTGTGCTCCCAATACATAATTTCTTGGTGATTGGGGGACTGGTTTTGTTTTTAGATGACCCTCTATTAGGTAATACCTATAGTATATTTAAGCAAAAGTCTTCAAACGGATTTTTTTTATCTTTCTCAAGTCAATAAATGTCTAATATTTATTATATTATCTATCAAGTAGGAGTAGCAAAGATGTTTTGTTTTTGTGAAAAAAATGTAATGGTATCGGTAGCGCATATTTATTAATACGCATAGGTAAGTACCAAATTTTTTGTTATGAAGAAATAAATAAATAAAAAAAATATTAGATATAATATATCTACAGTGTTGGTCTTACATTTTGATCGCATTATACTTTTATCTTTAGTTTCTTATCTAAGGGCGGAAAATCAATTTTCCACCCCACGCTAAACACGACAATAGATTCGGATTTACGTCTTACTTCAATTTGCCATTGGTTTATCCCAAAACAAAATTTTGTCACCCTCGCTTCGTAGTACTTATCTAATAGGTAGATACTATAGATAGGGTAAGAGCACCGGCTTTGGCCACTTTAAGACATGTTTTATTTTTGCCAAAAATTCAAAGAGTAAAAGTAGATTTTGAAGCTTTATGCACTGGCTATTACAGAAATCTTTCGTTTAAAGAAGTCCCGTTGAAGAAGTACCGTTCCGTAAGAAGTTTCGTTGAAGTTTGCAAATGTGCTTCCATGAAATGTATCATTTGAGTCAGTTATTTCAAATTTCAGTCAGTTTCGTCACTATCTGACATTTTCGAACTGAAATTGCTACCGAATGCCGAACAAATGAATATTTCTCGTTCAATTATTTCAGAATTTTATTAGCTTTTTATTACTATTCCGTAACCTTCTGAGATCTATGACAATTCTACAGAAGAAACAAGAAGTCCGTTCCAATGTCTGCAAATGATGGCATTCAATGTATTTTTTAAAGATAGAAGATTCTTAACCGACTTCAAAAAAGGAGGTTCTCAATTCGACTGTATGTTATTTTTAATTGGATGTTACACAATTACTCTACAAATTATGAACTGATTTTGATAACTTTTTGTTTGGTAGAGCATTCTTCAGAGGTTAAATTTTATGGAAATCGACTGAGCCGTTTTGGAAAAGTTACCTACATTGATTCTTGCGAACAATTCGAATTTTGATTTTGTTGTCGGTTTTTGTTATTTTTGGGAGAAAAATAATAATGATAATAGGAATGCCCATACTGACTTCATCAGTTTAGCGACAATCGTGGTCAGTGAGTCATGTGTTACACCGAGGGAGAGTAGATCGAATGGAGTCGCCGTAGGACAATAAGGCCATTAAGCCTATTAGCAGTAATTTAGATATTAACGCCCGCAGGACAGGCCTACTCCGGCTTTTGCTCCGTTGGTGTAGGTTAGTTTTGGACGACGGATTCAGTGACAACATCGATCAAATGCTCATTTTGAAAATAACAAAACAACACAGGTATAGATATCAACTTCATACAAGTCTTCCTGAATCAAATTGCTTCAGCGAATGTGTTGATTTTTGCTTTAGCAACGTAACTAAAGCAATTATCACCACATGGAACATCGACAGGGAATGCAATTTTCACCAATTTCCTGGCTGCAACTGCAACAAAACAAACTGTTGAACCAAAATAAATAAAAAATGTAAAGGACTATGTTGCGTACTTCTTCTCACACTGAAAAAAAAAACACGAAAATCGGCTAACAAACCGCGCACAAATCAAATAACATCGGAACAAATTGAGGAGCTTTTCGGAACCGGAAATTAGTTAAAAATTCAAAGCTTTTTTTTTTTAAAGTAGAAAATCAATTATCCCCAACGTAATTAGGGAACTTATTTAACATATTTTGCTTATCAACTAACTTTTAAATGTAATTTAACAATTATATTGTAAGAGTTTTATTCCACGTCATTATAATAGATAACATAATACTAATTTAAAGCTTTTTATTTTAGGTTTGGTTTAATGTCAAAAAGTTTTAATACACAATTTCCCACGTCTCTAGAATATTTTCGCGATATACCTCTATATTGTGTTTTTATTATTGAAGTAGTTACATAAAGATTAGTAGGCAGCTCGAAATCTCTTCCTGCTTCTCGTAATTTCCTACTGTTAACGCAACATATACATCAAAATCACAATAAATCGTTATCCGATAGGCTACGAATAAATCAATTAGTCTCGCTGTATGCAACTGACCGCCAATGTTATCGATCTAATGACAGCGCGAGTATCGTGAGATCGATGGTATTTTGATACTTAATTAAATATTAAAATAGAGATAGAGGGGGATAGAGTTTGGCAGCTCCCTCACTCGTGCATGCCCGTACATTTTATTGTGATTTGAAGGATATAAATATGTATCAAAATTAAATAATTATTTTTCGCAAAAAATCGCAACACTGACTTGTACAGAATTCGAATTGTTTGCACGAATGGATGTGACATCCATGTACATTATTGTTGATTTATCATAAACGCGACATCATTCAGTTCATCGCGACAAACAATGTGACACGAAATGTTTAAATATAAAGAAGAAGAAGATTAGTCGCTGTATGCAACTGATCGCCAATGTTATCGATTTAATGACTGCACGAGTATCGTGAGATCGATTATACCTACATTGATACTCAATTAAATATTTAGGGGGATATGGTTTGGTAGTCATTTCACTCGTGCATGCGTGCATATTGAATGATATAATCCTAAGAGATAAAATAAATATTTATATCCTAATTTCCTAAGAGATATAATCTAAAGCTTTTCAAGGTCAGAGTGAATAGGTATCTTCTAGGTCTGCGTGCTTCATCTTCGACCACAACATCGCTTACCATCAGGCGAGCTGGTGGTCAAGCGCGGACTTATTCGCGTTAAAAAAAAAATAACATTACTCTGAAAGATATTTTAATAACACAAAAAAACAATGTGGGTTTGTGATAGTTGTCAAACTCTATACATATCCCCATATGTACCGAGAGGTAAAGTGGTTGCCTGGCAGAGATCGCTGTTAGCGATAAGGCCGCCATTTGTGGCACTAATTCAAAATGTACACTTTGTACCTTTTGTTGTAATTATTTATATTTGTGCACACAATACAGAGTTCTGTCTGTCTGTACCGAGAAGATTGTTTTATGTATATTGGAAATTTTAAGTATATCGGATAGATTTTTCACTACGAATATAATACGTTACTTATAAATGTTAGTTAAAATGTAAGGCTAGAGAGGATAAAATAGTAGTTTATGCAACTGTCATATAATGAAGTTACTATTATGAAACTCGCTGCGCTCGTTTCATAACCTCACACTCGTGTTTTAATACCCGTGTTATATGCAGTTGCATACACTACTTTATCTTCACTAATAAAAAAAATAAATAAAAAAAAAAACATTGCGACGATCGAGACGGGACGGGACGGGACGCGTACGTGTATTGTCACAGTGAAATTGGCGCCATTAAAATCTAACCAATGAGAGCGCAGCTGCGCGCGCAGGGCCAATCAGGAGCGAGCGCGCGATGTTATAATGAGATTTTACGATATCGATGTGGATATTATAACATCATGTGAAATTGCTTAAATTGAGTGTTTTGTTGTCTGCGCTATAACAGTAGTCATTATAAGTCAAGTATTGGAAACATAAGTAGAATGTTACAACATTAGTGTAGATAAAATAAATTGTTTGTGTGAATTGAAGTTATAATTTGATGTATAACTAATAATTTAATAATTATTTTTGAAATTTAGACCTTTGGGAGTGCCGCTTATTGAGCAATCGGAACATGACTTTAATATCGACATTCGCAATTTGTCAATTCAGTTCAATGAATAGGTAATTCTAATTCGTACGCAATCTGAAAGGTACTAAAGCTATACGGTATCGATGTAGAATCGATTAGTTGCACTCGTTGAAACTGGACTGCTCGATGTCGATTATTGGCTCTGAGGCCGCAATATCGATATCGAATAGTTGCGGTGAGGCCCAACGGTGCCATAACTCATTGTTTTGATGTAAACAGCTATGCTTCGATAGGGTTGCCCACGACAGTATTCATCGTATCGTTCACAGATTTTCATAGATTGTGTGGTACTGGTACCTATTTGGGCACCGGCGGCATGTATGCACTGTACCAGCCTTTTTAACAGTCCACTGCAGGACGTAGGCCTACCCACGAAAGGTTATTGAACATATCCACCACGCTGGCCCAGTGCGGATTGGTGGATTCACATACGCCATCGAATTTCTTCTACGAACATATGCAGGTTGCCTCACGATGTTTTCCTTCACCGAAAAAGTACCCAGTGGTGTAAAATTTCGTAAAATTTCCGAAAAACTCATTGATACGGGACCAGGATTTGAACCCACACGACCTCACGATTGTAAAGTCAGTGGCATTACCACTAGACTAACACGGCTTTTTTACCGAAGGCATGATTGCAGGGTAATCAGAGGACCTATAAATTGAACTTCGAACGTAGGGATACGCATAGAAACATGACAATGGGGATACGAAACTTCTAGGAAACGTATACCGAATTTTGACAGATTGTATGAAGTTTCTGTAAAGTTCCGTACAGGTATGTCCTAGCCGTTCAAAGGTAAATTATAGATCCCCTGATGTTTATCTCGTTCGATCAAAATATCCTGAAAGTCTGAAAGAGATGCATTAATTTACTACGGCACGAGTTAGAAACGGTTGCGGTTTGTTTAATTGCATCGCTAGCGATGTTGATTTTGTGCTCAGGAACGTTTACATTTCTATATAGGTACATTTTTGTTAATTTAGATTCCTTGGGCCCAATGAGTGTCCTTGTTCCCATAAAGTGGCATTTATTTATATTTCCTCGGAGTTTCCTCTAAGAAAATTGTTTTTTTGACAACAGCCCATCAATATGTTTTAAAAAGAAAAAATGCCAATTCGATGCGACTGCCCAAAAGAAAGTGTTAGTTTTTCTTTTTATGGTAGCCCTATGTGTTATGTAATGTAATGTGAGATAGTGTCGTAACTGCAGTGTTGTGGTATAGCGTTACAGATATGCGCAATGATGTTAATGTTCGATAGATTTTAGAAACGATACGGTGTAAACGAAATAGCAAAATTGCGAACATTTTATGTTAGAGATTTTAAGACATCTTTATTTTTTGATACCACAATCTCATAGGGTTAAAATTACTTGCGTCTTTTCATTTCATCATAATTATCAGCGGTAGGACGTATTATGTTGGACATGGGCTTTCCCTATGGATTTTCAATAAGACCGTTTTTAGGGTTCCGTACCTAAAAAGGAAAAAACGGAACCCTTATAGGATCACTTTGTTGTCCGTCTGTCCGTCCGTCCGTCTGTCAAGACCCTTTTTCTCAGGAACGCGTGGAGGTATGAAGCTGAAATTTATATCAATTACTCAGGTCTACTGTCCCTTGAAGCTGTGAAAAAATCAAACTTCTAAGCCAACGCAATCAAAAGATACAGCCGTTTATGCCGCAAATTTTGAAACTCGCAAGTACTCGCAAGGGAATCAAAACCTAAAGGGTACTTCCAGTCGACCTAGAATCTTGAAATTTGGCATGAAGCAACGTTTTATAGCACACATAAAGGAAAAATTCCGAAAACCTTAAATTTTTAGTTACATTACAAAATATATATTTTTTAATAAATATAAACTTATTACTTTTTTTGAAGAACTTTGAACTTAGAACTTTGTAAACCTTGCAGGTTTGTACGGAACCCTCGGTGCGCGAGTCCGACTCGCACGTGGCCGGTTTTTTATATTTTATTTCGTATAGGTTTGCGTTTGACTACACACTGCCTGATGTTAAGCAGATATGCGGTCTAGGATGTAACACGCTTACCTAGAAGATACCTATTTACTCGGGATTTGAAGTGGCAGCGTGCAGTGCACATAGTTCATATCTAAAATAAAATGTGAGGTTTTTTAGTATGGTATATTTTAAGGTTGTCAAATTTATAGTTACTTACCTCAAGTATAAATAACCTATTAAAATTAACGTTCAAAATCTGCATTATAATCATTGTTAAATTAATGAACTCGACTCACCAATGTAGATTGTAGATCTCAATGAACAACAATAATCATAATGCTAATAGCGAATAAAGAATTAACATCTGCCTTTGGATAAAGATTCTCGCGCCCTGTAGCTGAAGGTGTTAAAACCCCTTATGACGAAAACTCAACGTATTTCATGTTGCGTAAGTCTTGCGTTAGCTTTTCTATTGGTAATGGCAACACAACCGCCACACCTCAAACACCGTTGGTTTAGGTTGTGTTAAAACGGGGAAATTCGTTCATTCATCTAATAACAAGCTCTCAAATAGAATGAGAGTGAAATTGCTAAATAACTTTTATTGGTTGACTCTTGTCTTGAAGTGGAAGTAGGTTTCATACAATATCAACCATATTTTATTCGTAACAAACATGTACATAGTTATAGGTTGCAAATAATTATTATTACATACATACATATCATTTGAAGGTATTCACTGCGGGACATAGGCCTCAGCTTTAGATTTATACCAATAACGCTGGAAGTGGCTTGCATCCAGCGCATTACTATTTTAACCAGGTCGTCTACGTATCTCCATTTTTCGGTAAATGTCGCTTCGTAAGTTCCTGTTAGGTGATCTATGTATAGTATAGTATAGTATAGAGAGATAAGCATATTGTCTAGAGTCTATAATTATAATATGCTGATTTATCATCGTAAATCATCTTACTGTTGCTGATTCACCTAGACTGCAGCGTAGGACACAATATTACTTATATTATGTACCTAGAATGCTTGACAAATGTCTAAATTTAAAAATGTCGATCACTACATCCAAAAAATATCGACATACTTTGCTCCAGCTGCCTTTTTAAGAGAGCGTTGTCAAGGTCATCAAAACAACTGGCCTGTAAAATACACCTGTTCGCTCGTCGACTATACGAAATTGCACATGGCTGTTGATATCTGCACTGATACTGCTCAATTTATTGTGATAATTTAGTTGCAAGACTAAACTGTCTATGTGAAGGGTTATCTGCTTGCCCTATACTAATCCGAAAGGGGTTGATAAAGACTATCATTATTCCTGGAAAAGAAATCACTTTTAATGCCGCTGGTTGCTTCACATGTTTGAACTTCTGTTTTTTTCTGTATATTGTACCTAATATCTGTGTGTGTGAATCAATAAAGTGTTATCAATAAATCAATTATGAACAACTTTTAATATGGTGCCGACCAGAAATACGAGGAAAAAAAAACACGTGTTCTATACAAAATTACATCTCGGAATCGGCAAAATGAATAAAATGAGCTGATTTTTTTCCGCGGTCAGCCAATCTAGGAACGTGCCAGACTTCTCCATAGGTAGGCTTGTTTAGGCTGTGTTAGTCCTATGGTTAGCGTCGTTATAATCTAAAATGAAGCACGCAGATTGATTCTTATAAGATATTGAAGATTGTTACAAATATGTTGAAAAAGTCACCGCCATTCTTTTGAGTACGCTGAATATTGAATTGGTATTATTCTAATTACAATTGAACGAATAAAGGAATGAGGAGTTCCGTATAAGAAACAAAGTTACCGACATAGCCCAGCGGATTAGCAAGTTGAAATGGCAGGGCACATAGCACGGAGGACTGATGACCGATGGGGTCGAAAAGTTCTCGAGTAAGACGTCCGCCCACGAGGTGGACAGATGACCTCATCAAGACCGCAGCAACGTGCTGGATGCAAGCTGCTTTTAATCCGTCTTATTGGAGATCCATAGGGGAGGTCTGTATCCAGCAGTAGGTAGACGTCCTATGACTGATGGATGGATTGATGGAATATAAGCCGAATCTAACTTCTTGACAAACTGCGGATTCCTAATCCTGACTGAAGCTCACTTAACATCTAGCACCTGCGCGTGGATTGGGTTATACATACGCAGCTTGTAGCTAACATCATAGCCGCCGAGATGATTGATTTGGCCTATACCTACCTATATACAGGGTTATTTCTAATCAATTAGCATACTCTGAGGGGCTTATTCTGTAAATCAAAACTAACAACGTCAGTCCTGCGAATTTTGTCAAAACTAAAAGACCTAAAAACCCTCGACAAAATGTATGGAACAGCTGTTTTTTTTAGTTTTGACAATAGTCGCAGTACAAAAGTTGTTAGTTTTGATGTACAGAATAAGCCCCTAAAAGGATGCTAATTGATTAGGAATAACCCTGTAAAATAGTAAACAGTTTTACTGTACGAACTGGACATGTGCCTTGAAAGTACATAATCGTAACACCGTGCCCGCAATCGCGAATGACGCAAGTTTCTGTTTGGATAGTGAGAAAGCTTGCCGGCGTTTCAAGGTCCTCACCAGCTCTAAGTACAAGTCTTTGTGATAACAAGGGCAAGTAGGTACGTGTGGTGGACACGTGGTACATTGAGATGTAAAAATTACGCAAGAATTGTCATAGGAGTTTTGTCAATAGAATAATTTACTGCATTAATTTGTATTGCTTACGGAGCTCATATTGTGTGCGTCTGACATACACTAGGTACCTATACAGGGCTTTTTCAATCGTTATTGTCTTTAGAAACTCTAAAAGTGTGCAATGCGTGGTGATCACCAATTATGGCAACGGCACCTTTTTTTTTTTTTTTTTTTTTTTTTTTTAGCCAGGGGAAATCTTTTATAGATACCACCACACCTCGAGGGCAGGCGGGTGGTTATGTGGGAGTCCTGCCGACTGGACAGTATACCCACCAAAACCCCTGGGTGTTCCACCACTGCGCCTGGTGTCGGGGCTACGGGCACGCTTGCGCACTCCTCCGCGGCACCCGACAGCGCTGGCCCAACTCGGGCCCCACCACTGAGCTTACGCTCCCGCTAGAATGACGATGTGTCGAACACCAGACACATCGCCACCCACCACCTGGGACCAACCAGCACTGGGCGTCGGACAGCACCCGTATCCGACAGCCCTGGTCCCAATGCAACGGGTCAATTAAAGTGGCCCCGCGCCTGCCACTACGGCTGCAGAGGATAGGGAGAACGGCCGTCGCGATACCGACACTCCTCTTCCCCTGCAGCCCCACCGCCTCCGCCAACACGTTGGCGGCACCCGTTAGGGCCGCTGGCAGGACGGATAGGCAGCGCCCGTCCATCCCGTCGCCGCCCCCGCCTCGATGGGCTCGGCCGCGGTATCGCGACGAGCGCGACACCGCAGTCCACCTCAGTCGGCAAGCCGACCTACTGTGGCCAGACTCCACACGGGCTTGTCTCCGGCCAAGACCCGGAGAGGCCGGCCCCACCTCGGGTTCCTCTTAGCTTCACCGTGGCCGCCCACAAGCCACGGCTACTAAGCCCCCCCGCCACGACAAGGCGGGAACCCACTCGGGGGGAATGGCAACGGCACCTAGGCTATAATAAGTGGAATAAGTGTCAGATACCTACTACAATCTACATACATTCAGGATCTAAACTGAGATGAGTTCCTTTCGGATTTTTTTAATCCTTTTTAGGGTTCCGTACCCAAAGGGTAAAAACGGGACCCTATTTCTAAGACTTCGATGTCCGTCTGTCTGTCTGTTACCTCATGAACGGTGATAGGGCAGCTGAAATTTTCACAGATGATATATTTCTGTTGTCTGGCTCCCATACAACAAACGTGATTTTTAGGAGTTTTTTTGCTCGCTATTAATAACGGCAAGAGGAATGGGGCTCTCATACGGTACGGAACCCTTCGTGCGCGAGTCCGACTCGCACTTGGCTGATTTTTTATCTCATTAATATAGAAGTGTTTTTAAATGTAGATTAGAAAGTCGTTGAGTTAAAATGTCCATCCATCCATCAGCCATAGGACGTCCACTGCTGGACATAGGCCTCCCCTATAAATCTCCAATAAGAAAATGTAGATAAAATTAATTTCATTGAAAGAACATAGTTTCGAATTTTCGGTAGTGGCGCTCTTACTATCCTACACACACAAAGGTGACATTGAGCATCCTCCAGTCCCCATTCCCCAAAGCTGAAAGAATCAAGTTAATTTCGAAAATGCGATGATAGCGCTCCTTAACATACTCAATATATTGTATTGAATTGTCTATACTATAGTGATACATCGTACACACTTGATATCAACAAAGCAGCTACCTCTACAACCGCTGACAATAAGTTACGCCCTCCACCGGCTTTGTCCCATTCGTTACTGCAGTGCTTGTTTGTGGAATTAATTGACTTCAATTGTTTCTATTTTTATTATTTTGGTAACACATAATATGGCATTTGTGGCTAATGTGTTAGAAGTGAATGGCTTTTAAGGTTTGGCTGACTTTTATGATATCTTGATTTGATTTCGTTTTTTTTTTTATTTCGAATAGGTTTGCGTTTGACTACACACTACCTGATGTTAAGCAGATATATCAGGGTTTTGTGGTTGGTCGAACTCAAGATCGCAGCCGCAGCCGCACCTTGCCGCAGCTTTAGACCCTTAAAAGGTTATTTTTTCATTTTAACAGATTGATTCGTTATGCACTTAATCGGTCCTGAAGACTAACGTCTAATCGACTGTAACAGACGACCGCAGGCAGTGTTAAAGGTTAAGAGTTCCTAAAGGAACCCTAGAAAAGCTAGACTAGTAACATTTTTTTAAATCTGTGGCTAGACTGAATTCTCTGAAAAGCTAGACTAGTTTGTAACTATTATCTAACCTGTGGCTAGACTGAATTCGCTACACAGGCTGTGCTTGAAAAATCATTGAATAGGGGAGGCAAACCTGTTAAAAACTATGTTGCTTTCATACACTGCTTCTAAGTTCTACCCTACCCTTAACCCCCAGATAGGTACTTTGTGCGTGCTTTTGATATGGCATCACAACTTTCAAGAGGGGCATCACAAGCCGTTATTGCACCTCGCTTAAATATTTCAAGAGCCACTTCTGCTGCCGACTGTACCTGCGGCGATGTCTAGCGATGTCTATGTAGATATTTTAGTTTTGATCGACTACTTGATACGAACATAAAAATATACCTAACTGCAAAAGTAATACTTACTGAACATACAAAGTAGGTAAACACTTAAAATTAGGTGGTACAACGGTTAGGTGGCCATATCGCCTTGAGCGATTTCTGTCAGGCAACCTTTGGATGGACAAAATCAGGCTCTGTCGTCGTTTAGCCCCGCAAGCTGTTCGGCCCGCGGGCCGAATCGATAATTCTGTGGTTTATCAACAAAAAGTACATGAAACAAATTATATTAGTTAACATATTATATCACGTCACTACATAGTATAAAACAAAGTCGCTTCCCGCTATCTGTCCCTATGTATGCCTATATTATCTTTTCGCAAAAAATGGCAAAACCGCTTTCCATCGTGTACAAAATTCGAAAATTTCGTTCTAATTGTTTACATTATTGTTGATTTTTCAAAAGCGGCTCGTCCGATATCTGTAAAATTTAAATGGATATTTTTTCGATTTGGTTCACAATTAATTATCGATGAACATACACAAAATAAAATACATACAGACGAACATAGAACCTCCTTCTTTTTTGAAGTCGGTTAAAAATTGATAGCAGCTTATAACTGAAATATTTTGCTAGAACATATAGCAGAATATTTGAGTTTTCAGAAGGTCATGAACTGCGAAGTACCGACCGAGCCGTCTAGACACCCCCAGCTGAAATAACCCTCGCGATAAATAGTTCGCAGTGTCGGTACTGCATAGCCATTTAGGTGTACCTACGACTACGTAGCCGCTCAATATTTTGCACAATTATTGAAGTGAAACTTCTAACGCGACTTCCAACAAGGTTGCGGTAAACGTTTAACGCTACCATGGAGGGGTTATTAAAGCACTGTTGCGTCGAAGTTTTACTTCTTCCGCGCGGAGGAACTCCACTTGTACTTTTTTTATAGGATAGAATACTTTTAAATAATGGATCGCTGTTTAGTATAAAGAGCTCATCTATTGATTCAGTACAAAAGTTGTTTTAGTGGAAACGAACGTCTTCCATATAAACGTCCAGGAATTGGCGAGATTGAATATAAATCAAAAAATCAAATTACTAAAGGACTAACAGTAGGTTCAGGTAATTTTTCAGCAATAAATAACATTCAACGTATAGGCCGCGCCACACAAGTTGGCGGATATGAAGCTAGCTACAAGCTGCGCAATTTCCAATCCTGACTGAAGCTCACATAAAGCCGCACGTTGATTGGCTATTGCGCAGCTTGTAGCCAACTTCACATCCGCCAACTTGTGCGGTATACACTTAGCTATTAAGATTGCTCTGTACATAATGCAAGAAACAAATAAATACTAAATACTTCAAGATGTGTTGAAGATTATTAACCGGGCTTTAAAGAAAATACAATAAAACTGTTTATTTTACGTTATGTACAATTTTTATTCGGCACTGTAATCATTCTGTACAATGTCACTTAATCATCAGAGTATCACTTTATATAATCCTTATTGCTTTTATACAAGGTACACTTCGTTATTCTGCGTACTAGGGTTTCATACAAATGTTTTTAATCTTTACATGGGCATAATATGCCTTAATTTTAAATTTAAAGCCTTTTTGACAGTTTTAAACTCAATTTTAGTTTTACTGTCTTTGTTCAATAAATCACAATTATTCCGATTTATGGTTCTATTTAAAAAACTACATGCATATGTATAATAGTAACGAGAAAAGAAATATTTATTTATAGATACTTATAAAGAGCACCTTTGTAGATTTTTTTTTATATAAGTACTACATGGTAATGTACACAAGGGTAGATGCCACCGGTTGTCGCCATCTTAGTGTAATTTTTGGCCACTGTGTTTTTTTTAAATCTATCTATCTATATACATAAAAATGAATCGTGGTTGTTAGTGTCGCTAAAACTCGAGAATGGCTGAACCGATTTGGCTAATTTCGATCTTGAAATATTTGTAGAAGTAAAGGGAAGGTTTAAACGGTGAGAAAATTTATAAAAGTTGCGAGAAAATAATAAAAACATTAATCTCATTTTCCCATACAAAATGTTCCTGCATGTAAAAGTTGTCATTGACAGTTGACAGATGATGGTGAGATGAATTTCACCTTATCAGCTAGTGTAAAACATAGAAAAAGGACTTGTCATTTTTACACCATAGAAAAATGACTTGTCATTTTTCTATGGTGTAAAATAAAAATAATATTTTTGAAGTAATTCTCAAACTTTGACATTTACACAAGCAATATTTATGGTCACTTTACTATTTACACACTATTTATGCAATAATTTTGGCATCAAGAGGCAGTGACCACAACCGGTTTGTAGATCTACTATACATTCTAATGTAGTAAATAAGAATCTTTCACGTGATTTTAACATTATCTTGTGGCGTGGCTCTGTCAGCTCTGTGCTATCTATCAAGCATCGCCGCGTTGTTTTGCATCTCGGTCTGGATAGACCCTTTTACTAAGCGCCACACAAGTCGGCGGATGGGAAGTTATGCGGAAAACGCTGCGCAAAAGCCGAAATATAGGCACGCGGGAGCCAGAGAGACGAGACGCCGGGGAACCGTGATCACCACTACGACACGCGGCGTCGCAATAATTGTGCACACATGTGCAATAATTAGCGAATCACGGCGAAGTGTCATCTGCGGCTAACTTCTCATCCGCCGACTTGTGTAGCGCTTAGTATACAATAGTATCCTAATACTTATAATAATCTTTCATCTTTCTCAATATTTAATACAAAGTAAACTACAGGCCGAATCATAAAACATGGAGGCTGTGATATTAGCTACAAGCTGCGGATATCCCAATCCTAGTGAAGCTGTTATGTTAGCTTCACTCAGGATTGGGTTATTCGCAGCTTATAGCTAACATCACAGCCAACAAGTTGTTTAATTCGGCCTATACTTAGTATAATTATAAACATAAAGATAAACTATTCTAAAATTAACCATTTCAAAGGACACATTTCAATAACAATACAGTCAATATAGTTCTCAGGAACTGTTATTTCTATCAAAGCTCTGCATTTCATACTTTGCAATTACATTGCAAACTTCCATCTTAACCTTTGGTATTAACGTGGGTGGCAATTTTTTGACACTAGCTGCCATACTTCTGAAAAATACATCTATAGAGTTTGTGTGTTCACTCAAAACTCTTTCTATTAAACTGTCCAACACTTCAGATCTATGCGGCTGCGTTACTTGATTCTGCGGGATTATTTTAGACGTATCTTCTACTAGTTGAACTAAATTTGCTCCGTTTAAAACATTCACAGGCTTTGGTAGGATTTTGATAGGCTGTAGGTTGACCGGTACGGGCATGTTTTTCTTTCTTCCGCAGTTTTTCCTACCGATTTTGGCGGGTGGCCCGCCGGTTTTAGTTTGTGGTATGACGAGTTTTGGTAGGTAGGTGATGCTTTTGTTTTCTTGAGGCGTGTCCACTAGTGTGATCTGAAAGTTGATAAGTGTTTTGATTTAAATATAGAAATCTCTTTTTTTTTATTTATAATGGCAAGTGCTTCTATTTACTACAACAAAATACAACACTACTACTTATGCTAAAACTACATAATTAAATTACTACTACTACAATAAAGCAATTGGATCAACTAAAGACCCTTGAAGGTCTAAAGAATAATAATCCAAATATTCAAGCCCACTCCCAGTTGGCAGCGTGCTCAGCATGCTGGTGGCATTGCCATGCTGAATGGCAATATAGAAATGTACCTTGAAATGGTCCATAACTATCACCTCTAGGAGTGCCGTTCACTACTCTAAGCACAGAAATAGGGCTCCTTCCTTCATTACCTGAATTTTGTTATCCTAAATTATTTTTTTGCTATAGAAAAAATGTGGTCTTTCTAATTTATTCTACATTGATTTGGATTTGCATTGAATTTTTATTTTATTTGGAGCAAGCACCCGGCCTATACAAACTTACTTATTCTAATTCTAGATGTGTTGATGTGACTTAAACAGACAATACAGACCTAGTAGTGAAGAGTAATTGGGATGAGTAGGTATAGGACATGTACTGTCTCACATTTGACTATCTTGTCAACTCAATACCAGACAATCAACACTGTTTGCCCCTGAGACAGATGGCACACTCTCTTACCCATGTAGCTCTCTCTTATATCTATCTATACCCAGCAGTTGCATAAAGAAGTCTGGAATATGATGATGGGTATGAGAACCTTCTGATTAGCAAATTTCTCATACTGCATGACAATTGCTAGGTTTTGATTTTAGACAGCCATGTGTTTTGTATCCTTTTTGCTAAACTACGTCCAAATAAAGATAAGAATGAAATACTGACTTCATAGTACTCCTGGTTGTCGGTAATAACCTGTTGATCAGCGTCATCCTTCATTTCAGTCTCTTCCATCTCAACTTCTTGTTCCTGTTCTTCAGTGATTTCGGATTCGTTCAGGAACTCCAGGTTCTTGAACAGCCCTAGTTTTGGTTTGTTCCAGCTACCAAGTCGAATGGTCTTCATGTAGCCATCTCGTAATGCTCGCCAGCGCTTCTTGCATTCCTCCACTGAAATCATTTGAAGTAAGAAATTAGAATTTTAGCATGTGTCTTTTGCACTACAACTAGTGTTCATAGCGTAGTTTGATTAGGTGTTTGTCAGCAATCACTGACATACATTTGGCATCTATAGTCAGTCTGAATTGGTGATTGCATTTACAACTAAGCGCTTCCATGGCTCGGACGACAATTGAAATTGTAGTTCCCGGTTGTTTTAACCACTTAGGTTTAGGCAGTTTAACAATTGACACCCGGGCTAGCCACCCAGCCTATACGAACTTACTTAGGTAGATAGGTACTCCAAGTTAAAGTAAAAAATTTAATGACTAAATGGTAATTTCTATCAATTCAGTGGTTTTGTGGAGATTTTTAGTTGTTCTATTTCACAAGCACATTTTTAAATATATTATAACATGTCTTGTTGACACTGCACTTCTAAGTTATATTCTGCAATATAAATATTTATAATTCTGGTATAAAAACTCCTTGGAATAAACATTAATTAAACACAGCCATTTTATTTTATTGTCTTATTGTGATAATTCTTATTTTGTTTTGAAACAGAAATAAGTAGGTATTTAAGAAAACTTTCAGCTTTATCATTAGTTCCCTGTTGATCCAAACAATTCATCAATTGTTGATTCATCCAAAATACTTCAATTTATTTACAAGTTCTATTTTAATGTTCAATCAGTTCAATGTCGCCAGGTGAGTAGCTTACCAAATCTGTCATTAGATATTTGAGTTTTAGTTTTTCCTAAATTTCCATTCCAGTACTAACTGTGCAGCAATACATTATGAATATCAAACATTTTGTTTATTTGTCAATTTATCACTTCATATCAGCTGGTTTTTGTTGTTGTTAATGTTAATGAACTTTATTAATTTCTAAATTCTCTTGCTTATGCAAATGTAGCCTACTTTTGAGATAATGCTAATTACATAGTTATCGCAACGTTACAAACATCGGGATAGCAATTGGACTAGAAAACCTGGACAGAGCATTAATGAAGTTTTGAAATAGGTTAAGTGCCAAATATTTATTTTTACTTTACCAGGTTTGCCAAGATCTCTCGCAATCAGTTCCCATGTTGACTCCCTCGCTAATATGTTTTTCCGCGATGGATCTTTCAAGTTATACAGAAACGGATGAGGTTTTACCAACTCCACAAGTTTTTCAAACTCCGAAGTCGTCCAGCTGATCGAGTTCGACTTTTCATTGGACATTATTTAGTTCTCAATTTTCACTTGTTTTCAAGAGTCAAAACAAAATGTCTACCGACCTATCACAGGCGAAAATAGATATGCGCAGCGGTCGACGTCACCATTGCCAGACGTTGTTGGATTTTTGTTTGCTTCATTCTTGCGTTGTGATTGGTCGTTGAGAATCTATTCAAAAGTTTCGACGCCACGATTGCTCTGCCACCTATCGTAGAGTAGTGGAACTAGTACGGGCGCTGTTGCAACAGTAACGACATCTGTAAATAAATTTTAATTGAATTCATTACTCGACACTAGATGGCGGTACTGAGTAGTCTTAAAACATTTGTTTCGTGCCGATTTTTATAGATGGCAGTAAAATACCTATGATAAAAAAATTGTGAACATATTGGATACCTCTACCTAGGGTAGTATTTTTTATTATATTCTTTGACCTAGGTACCCAGGCAAAGAAGATACCAATGATACTAGTATCCTATATTATATCCTTAATGATAATAAGGATGGTAATGGAAGGTAAAAAGCGTATACCTAAATACATTTTATATCAGTCAGCATCTATTCGGTGTAGGTAGGTATGTTATCTACATACTTAACTAGTTATTATTTTTGTCGTTGCCACTAAGGTCCTCTCTAGAGGTAGTGTAGTACCCACCTATAAATAATCATAAAAATGACTTACCTTCCATAGTGAAGTACCTTTATATAATCCCACCACGCCTACCTACCAATTATAAAGTTTATGCAGTAGGCCTACCTATAGGTAGATATTTAAATAAATAAATAAATATTGGGGGACATCTTACACACGGTCTCTGACCCCAAACTATGCAAAGCTTGTGATGTGGCTGTCAGAGACTGATAAACTACATAGGTATACATATTTTGCAATACATATACTTATATAGATAGTACCTAAATAACACCCAGACACAGAGCAAGCACCTATGTTCATCACATAAATGCTTGCCCTAGGTGGGGATCGAACCCACGCCTCTTTGATCCAGAAGTCAGGTTCACTAACCACTGAGCCACCGAGGCAGTCATTTTTCAGTCAGTCATTTGGGTGTACCGTATCAAAAGCTCCTTTGTATATTTCCAGCATCTTGGAGGGTAGATAAGATAACTAATCCTACCTACCTACTTACTTATCTCTGCTATGCGTTCAGTGAACAACAGCTTTCACGGGAATAATATTCGATTTTTGTAGGCGCTGCATTTTTCATCAATTTTCTAGAATTGCTTCAATCAATACTATTTAACCACAGTATTGTACCTAGGTACCTAGACATATTTTTATCTCATATAATGTGATGTGGTCTCCACATCGCGACATTTTTCTATGGATCGGAGGTAAATTGAAGCGCGTGATCTACACTTGAGGTTTTTTTAGCAACTTTTTTTTCGAAATCAATTTCGTGATCAATGTGCGATTCCTTGGTAGCATAGCACAGAACAAATAAAATACAGCCGGATAAAAACCCCACTTTTTGAAAGTTGGTTGAAAATGTGGAATTAGTACAGGTAGGTAGTAAAACTTCTTGGAGGCTGTGATGTTAGTATAAGGAAATAGGTCTATCAGAAGTGGAACTAAAAAGAGAACACCTAATTTATCTATCAACAATGCTATTTAATTCTACAAAAATATTTAGCGACAATTTATGATCCACGCGACCGACGCACACGCACGCCTAGCCCGAGTGAACCGCCGGTGAACCCCTCTTCGACCACACAGCGCTGGACGCTGTGACGTCATCGGCAGCACTCGAAGTACCACCACTCCTATAAGCTGCGCGAAACCCAATCCTCGCGCTGATGTTACCTTTGTGAGCTCTAGTCAGGATTGGGTTTGCGTAGCGTGTAGCCAACTTCACAGACGCCAAGAAGTTTGATTCGGCCTATAGGTATAACAATGTTACCTATACCTAAAATACCTAACAACCTGTGTGTAATGTTATACCTACATACGTAATACCTGCCTATAAAAATCATGTCATCTTAACTGCATAATTTACTTGAGTCACCTAAGGACCTCAGGCCATAGAGGAATTATGCATTGTTTTTGTTCAGACATTGTTATTTAAGTAATTCTTGAAGCTGGCTATACATTATTTATGGTGGCCATTAAATTAACAATTATAGCATACTGCGTTTATTGTTTCCTTAAAGTAGTTACGCTGAATAAGTATGTTTTAGATCGGTTTCAGTTACGTAGGTAATCCAGGAATAGATAACATAGCACGGAAGGAAGGAAGGTTGATAACAGATGGGGTCCACGTAAGACCTCATCAAGACTGCAGAGTGCAGAATCGTGCTGAATGCGAGCCGTTTCCAACCGGTCTTATTGGAGATCCATAGGGAAGGCCTATGTCCAGCAGTGGATGTCCTATGACTGAAACGACCACGACGAAATTTATCAGGAAATGATAGAATCGCTCTATATCTTTACTTATACCTTTATATAGACCGCTGTTGATCATAATAATTATGCCTACCTATAAAGGGCGATTGGGCATTTCCACCACGGTAGCCCAGTGCTCGTTGAATTCACATTTGTACGTCACCGAATTACTTCTATGGACGTGTGCAGATTACCTCACCATGTTTTCCTTCACCAAAAAGCCAGCAGTGCGGAAATCCATACACATAAATTCCATCGAACTCTTTGCTACGGGACTGGCATTTGAAACTTTTGTCGAAATCTTATGGAATGGAGCTGAATGGTTAGCTTTTACAAGCTTTTATTTAGTTTCACCTGTCCCGTTGTCTGTCGTTCTGTAATCAAATCTTGCAAGTTAAATTTGACCCACTTCCCGGTTATCGATAGACCTGAAATTTTGCATACATGTGTAAGTCGCGTGACAACGTCGTATAAGTCGTGTTATGATGACATGGTGCTGATCTGATGATGGAGCTGGAAGGTGGCCAAAGGAACTTAGCAATAAAACGACACAACATCATCGAGTTTGGGTTCATTTGAATGGTCTTGGCGACTAGTTTCTCTTTCTGGAAACTAGTCATAGGAACTCTGTAATGAAACGACGCAACCTTATCGAGTTTCGGCTCGTTTGATTCGTCTTGGTGAGTACTTGTTCAGTAAAAGCTTGATTTAAAAAAAGATTTTTTTATGATACTTGTTTAAGATTGGTCCCACAGTAAAAGTCGGTCATTAAGTGAACAACAATGTCCTAGAAACCGTACTTCGTGTAGATATAAACCCCCGTAGATTTAGATAGGCATCAATTTTTACGAAATAAATACATATTTCGTATACTACATATACTCGTAAATATTTTCGTGTCTTAATTTCCAGCCGACACAAACACCGCCATTTCCTCAATAACACAAAGGCGGAGGACAAAAGTGATATTCCGTGGAATAGTTCCCGTATCCGTCACACATGTCGGTCAATGATTCCCACACGTGGGGTGGGACCTGATGAACTGTGCTTCCGTCCCACCATAAACGTTACGGTTTAGTGGGTTTGTACTAAAAACGATATGCGTTTAGTAAGTTCTTCTGTTGAGTATATAATGAATAATAATTGTTATTTTGACAATTCGTAAGGTGTTGCTCATAGTATATTGTTGTATACCAATGTATGTAATTATCCTTACTGAAAATAAATGAATCTATCTATCTATCTAAGCTTTTACATCGCCACGCGGGCAAACTAAATTGACTTAAAAACTTCGAGCAAATATCTACAGAGCCACAGTCCCTAAGTGAAAGTAATAAAAAAATGTCCGTGTGCCGTCATACATACCGACTTAGATATTTACATTAAATAATTCACAATGACCCGTTTTCTCGAATCTCGACGTTATGTCACCCAATTAGTGCTTGTAACCGAGCACTTTGGCATCGCGCGGCGTTGTAGTTGGCTTGCAATCGCCTTACGACTAACTAAAAAGCCTGCCCACTACGTAGCTTGGGCAGAGTTTTGGCTTAAAAATGACACCAAGCCTAGCCACCTAGCCTATACGAACTTACTTTTACGCTAAACCAAACGGATATGTCGGTTTTGGTTAATCTATTCTACGCAATTCTACGGATCTCCTCATTCCTGATTCGATTACGTTTAGACTTCAAAAATTCAGCTTCATACAAATAATTATTATTTTTCGCAATAATGGCAAAACCTTCCATCGTGTACAAAATTCGAATATTTCGCTCGAATGTTGATTTTTCAATTTACGGCTCAGCCGATTTCTTTTAAATTTAAATGAGTCCACCTCGGGAGTATACCATTTCAAACAAAAAAAATATTTTTTCGATTCGGTTCACAATTGGAGGAATTATCGATGATAATACACAAAAAAAACATACATACAGATGAACATAGAACCTCCTCCGTTTTGGAAGTCGGTTAGAAATAGTTTTCAGAAACCTGCACCGATCTGAAAAAGTAAAATAATGACTACACAGGAATCTTGAGTCAATCATTATAACTCCATAGATATAATTCCCCAAGAAAAAGTTACATAATATGTAACTTTTTCATCGACCAGCTAAAGTTTCCCGAACGAACGTTTTCTATCAGCGAGCTCGTACTTTATGTCTCCTATATCTCATTATCTAGACATATTTGTCGAGCTTAGATAATAGAGATGCAGTGTCCACAGTAAACAGTGTTTGGTGTTAGCAGTTGTTGAACGCGACGCGAACGCTGCGCACGCGCACCGCGGTGTCGCCACGACCGATACGAATTCGAAATTCGAGTGTTTGTTTTTCCGTTGACGCTTTTGGATTTGGAATTGGTAGTCTTTTTGTTTTGTTTTCGAAGTGTTTCCAATCAGACCTTTTTGAGTTCTAATTAAAAGGTTGAAACTGCTCTGGTTGAAAAGTGATTGTGATGTGATTTATGGTTTTATGGTGCAGATTATCTCGGGATTTCCGAGCTTTATAAGGAAACTATTTTCAGTTGGAAATGATTTTCGTCATTCGAGGACGTTCATGTCATAATTCGGAGAATCGCGTGAAAATCCTGACTCTACTTAGATATTTTATTTTTAATGTAATGTTTATACGTATGATATTTTAACGCGAAGAGAAGACATTGAAATTCCATAGTTTATAACTACCTACGATATATTATTATGATATCTACAGTTTTCGTAAATTGCTATAAATACCTTCGTAATTCGTAAAATACTTATATTTCATATTCTGTAGGTGATGTTTTTTTGAAATTCTAGGGTACGAGCGTAGCTTCTAGCTTCAGGGATTCAAACCCTTTTCAAAAAGCTTTAGAGTAAGGCTTTTAAAAAAAATTAAACCTAATATACTTAACTAGGCACATGTTAAGGACAGGCCTATATAAACATTATCTCTATCATCATAAACTGTAAAAAAATGAATGTAAAAACTTTTTTTTTTTTTTTAAATGTAAAAACTTGAAAGCTTGAAGATTGCGCAAAAACACTAGCTTCTAGCTTAACCCGACTAGCTACCCGACTGGAAGCTTTTGATTTGGCCGATGGTCATAACGCGCGGAATCCCGTGTTCTGACAAACACAAGGTGGTGGTCATTTTGTCAACGACAGCTCCGCGCTCCGGACTGTTGTGTCCAGTTGTGTCACTTTCTGGCGATTACACAAATGTGCTCTGACATTGTCACTCTGATTTAATTAAATCGTAGCTTGGCTAATTGATTGGGTAACGAACGGGTATTTTTGAGATGTCAAATTGTAATAGATTCATCTTATCTTATTGGTGGGAGAATAGTCAAGTGTTTGAACAGCGTTTGCGTCTAGGATTATCTTATTTTTTCAACCGCAAATACGTCTGCGTTTCACCATTATCTATTTTGATGATAAGCTCCGTTGTTATCGAAGATGCACGCAGACTTTAAAAATACCTATTCACTCTGATCTTAAAAAGCTACTAATTATAACTCTATAATTTTTAAAGAAAAAATAAAATTACAGTCGAAATGCGATCTAATTAATTATGGAAACTAGCTTGGTTTACGTAGAATTGATCACTACATAGTATAAAACAAAGTCCGCTTTCCGCTGTCTGTACCCATGTATGCTTACATCTTTAAAACTACACAAAGGATTTTGATGCGGTTTTTTTAATAGATAGAGTGATTCAAGAGGAAGGTTTATGTGTATAATACACCTGTGCGAAGTCGGGGCCGGTCGCTAGTTTAGAATAATTATAAAATTCACGCGACATTTTTAAGGTGAATTGAGATATCATCTCAGCCAAAAGTAGGACGTAAGCTGTTAGAAATATGCTTCCCATATAGTCGATGTCCACTATAATGTTAACCAACAGATTACGACAAGTTTTTAACCGATCCTATATGATTGATAACACGGTAGTTTCCTTATTGATATTTCTTGTTTATGTTGAACACATTTTAATTATGATCTTGGTCACGTAATGTAAATTGAAGCGCAGCAGGTATTATGATCTAAGATCTGTGAGACTGACTCAGGTCTTAGGTTTTTTATGCGGGAAAATTGTCTTGTTTATGAATAAGAAAACAAGTTAACTCCCAGTGAAAATAGTTCGTAAAAAGAAAATGATTTTAAAACCCAGCAATAAGCGGGGTGTTCTATGTTTCATGTGTGTACATATATTATTATCTCATTGTGGCTGGCATTCAAAAAATTGGAAGCTGATGTAGATCTGTACAAATACTGTAGGTATCTAAATTCTTATTGGCTGTATGGTGTTTTACTTTGTAAACTTTCCAACCAATTATCAGCCATAGAACGTTTACTATTAGACAATATAATATGTAGACGTCTCCTATGGATCTCCAATAAGACCAGTTGGAAGCGGCTTGCATCCAGCGTGATCCTGCGGTCTTGATTAATATTACTGCGTTTACCGGTACATGGTCTCCATTCGGGAACTTTTAAGACTCCACAACTGTTGCAAACATACAGATACATCAAAAAATAAATCCAAAAAATGGGAAAAATCGTCTAATCGCCTTAATCGTCTATCGCTCATGTGCGTTCAGCCATACAAGAGATTATGTTCACAAAATTTTAAGTCTTCTATGTTATTTATAAACTGTTTACTCTTGTGTATTATATGCTTGTGTTCATTTATCGTGATGGATTACATGCAGATGCGTTTTTGAAGATTCTATATGATCAACAGATGTAATGGTTATACCGGAGTGTTATTGATGAACTTTAGGTGCTTTAGGTCAACTTTAAAGGGTTTAATAGTAATATTCCATTTGTTGAATTATGTATTGACTTAATTTGCTTTCCATTTAGTTTCATATTTAAGTAATAGTTTATCGACTTACTTTTTTTTAAAATGTTTTGGAACTGTTCCAGTTAACCTTTAGGTACATTAGGTCAACTTCAAAAAGGTTTAATGGTATTTGTGCACGTGCAATGTTTCATGGTTAACTTATGTTTTTAATTTGCTTTCCATTTAGTCCATTTCATATTTAATAACTAATAATTTATTCACTTTAATTTTAATTTTAAATCACTGCTCTGGCATCGTTTAACAAGTACGATTGGGTACTTACGACACGTTAGCTTTTGTCTTATTATAACTCCATTGAGTGAGCGAGATATAAGCCTGATCAAATTCAGGTTCTATTAGTTTCTGGATGTTTAATATATATGTATATGCAAGTATATATTAATCCAAACATCTACCTATCAGGGCTCTAAATTATTTTTTATTTATATTTCTTATAATTGATAGATGATGTGCTATTCTTAGTATTCTTTAGTCCTAATTCTGTGCAATCTGCCACAACAAAGTTTAAACAACTTCTACGCAGTTCCATGCATTTTGTTTAAAACGGTTGTCTTAGTTCAAAAGACTGTTTCAATTTATTATCGGAATCAACAGTACTTACGAGAAAATACATTTAAATCACTGACGTTTCCAAACCAGTAGCGACAATATTTACTTTAAATATGTGAAAGCCACAGATACCATTTTTAAAAGATATGACACTAACTCTCACTGAGAGTTGAGAAACACATTTCACTTGTGTCGCAGTTACTCAAACCACCTAACTTAATTTTTACGTGTTTGACGTTGTAATATAGCAAAAAGCTGAACAGTCTGTACTGTACCATCTTTTTTAATAGTCCTCTGCTGAACATATGCCTACCAACGGATAGCGATATAGTTACGTATCAACTTTTAAAGGTATTTTTATAATGTTAGATTTCTATAATTATAGCGCCTGCAAAGAGTGAGTTTATGTACATAATATTATTTATGTTACATATTAAAATGGATAAAACGGCATTTTACTTTCTTTTTTCTTTCAAACATTAATTGCACTAGAAAGCTTTTGAACGAATGGTTCTGGTTTTCACAATGAGTGGAAGCTATATACCTAAACACTGCCTCTCGATTTTGCTCTGCGGTATAAGCACTTAAACGCCGATATATTATATTATAACCTCTAGATAAGCAAAAGGTTAGTCTGCCATTTGGCTCGCGACTGCTTGCGCCAGCAGTTGTTTGCTTAAAAATTTCACTGCACTCGTCCCACGCAACCGAATGTCTACTCCATAACACTCCATACCTAACATAGTTGTTTTGTAAATTATAAAGTACGCCCCGTGGGCTTGTCTAGATTCTTGACTCTCTTGGGTATTTTTTTTTACTTTTCACTTTCATTAAATGAACAGACTATAAGTATTGTGGACATCGCTTACAAGTTACCAGTAAAGTATGATACCTTTCAATCTAGAATAAAATGGAACCTTTTAGATAAGCTTGCTATATACTTGAATCCTAGACACTTGTCGTAATGAATAACTTCATGGTTATGGTAGGCCGTAAGATCGATGATAACAGAAACATCTATGAACCTGGTAGAGCTAGAGCAAGCTCACACTAGCATCAAAATGTTTGGAAAAGAACAAGTGCTAAACTCATTTAAACTGTAGAGCCGTAAAATCATAATTTGATCATTTGAGAATAAACTCACTACTTAATACTTACCATATGTTGCGCTCGTAGCGTAGTTTGATTAGGTGCTTGTCAGCGATCACCAAAATTAAGCAACGGTCAGCACGGTCAGTATTTGGATGGGCGACCGCGGGTAGCATTTCCAACTGAGCGCTACCGTGGCTCGGGCGACACGTTAATTTGTAGGTCCCGGTGGTTTTAACCGTTTAGCCAAGTAGAGGCCTTCAGGCGGCCTAAAAACTCTGACACCAGGGCTAGCCACCCGGCCTATACGAACTTACTTACTTTCTTACCATATTATATTCTTATTATATTTATAACACAAAACACCTACCTCCGTTGAAACAGATCAATGTTCAAACTACAAAACTCACGCTAGAAACTATACGCTAGTTCCGTCATTTTACTCGTAGTTACAAATGTGCCGGTCGCCCCCATACCTACTTAAAACTATATTAGTAACCGAAAAGCTTCCGCACCGGCCACAAACTAAACACTCTCGACTTTACGACCGAATTATACGTCCCAACGAGTACAATTATAATTATCAAATGGTAATTAGACGAGTTTACAAATCGTAAAACTTGGCTCTCGACGGTTACAGCATTCCTGATTGAGATCTCAACGGGCGTTATAATCTGGTTGACATGATTTTGGTACTGACGATGACGTTTGGGAAAATTGGACTGCCTGAATCATGAATTGATTAGATTTAGATTATTAAGTTTGGGATTGAAGAGGGAAATGAAATAACACACAAATAACAGATATCAGATATCAGATCGCTGTAATATTTCAAGTGCAAAAGTTACTCTATCAGTTAGTGTAAACGTACTAAACAAAAAAAAAAAAATGTAAACTATTTTTTTGTCAAACTGTGCAATAAAATAGTCCAAATAGTCACTGTAACTACGGTTACTACTCTTTAACTTCTGATAAAGATGTCTCCCATTTAATCGTAAACAGCTAAGCATCATAGTTGTCCCAATCTTCATATACTTTCTCGCAAATCATACAGGTCACACTTTTCAAATGAAATAGCATTAAAGCCAATTGCTCTGTTTGTGTTTGTTGGCGTGGGTGCTGATCTCCACTTTAATCATTTACTTTAATAATTTTTAGGTCTACTTCTTGTATCTGGACACCTTATCTTTTACGTACCATAATTATATTGCCCTCTGTTTTACCCGTATTTTGTTGCCTTTTTCAGGTTGTCTGGGAACTAATTTGAACTTAAATGGGCCAATTATATCAAGATATTTATTTTTCATTAAATTTGTCAATAACAGTTAAACACATAAACAAGCATCATTGCGAAATACCAAAATTTTAAAATTCTGTTACGCATATGGTATGCGACGCCGAATGATAAGATTACTAAAATGTGCAATGAACATTTTGCGATATCGATGAATGAGATCATTGAAAGTTACTTTAGATGGAAATCTCGAAGATCATGCGACTTCGTCATGTGACGAATTTTTCAACATTTTCCATTTTGTGGAGTCTTAAAATAACAAGCGAAGACAAATCCGTTTAACCGCTTTTTTTTAGAAATTACAAAGACTGTCAGTTCAAATTTAGGGAATACTGATCAGTAACACCCATATCCAGTTCATTGACCTCGACAGACTCTAGAAACTTGGTAAACTAACAAAACAACATTAACATTACCATCGCCCATCTCTATTTAAAGACTTAATTTCTTCTGTGATCATAGCCAATAGTGAAGATCATAATAAATCATTTATTAACTCTCAACAACGATAATACCGTGCAATATTTTATGTTTACACTTATAAATTTTACTGTTACTAATTGATTGAACTAAACAAATTAGCTTTTGGCCTTGACCCAAACGTTACATTCTTAAATTGATCTCGGCTTCAATCATCAATGAAACGACATAATAGTCCAGTCATCTTTCAATTAGCTTTCGCGATGCCAATTCTTAAATTCTAATTGGCTAATGCGAAAATCGTTAGAGATCGCACTATTGTCCAAGCAAATATTTGCAGTGTAATTGCAATGTTTCTCGACAGCTGCTGATATTTGTCTAGTTTCTGCAATTGTATGTGAAGCCGCTTTTTTCCATATTTTTCTAATAGACGATTCATCTCTTGTTGAAGTTCTTCTCCTATCTCTTTACTGTTATCTATAAATACATAGTATATAAATATAGTCTTCCAGAGTCCTCCTCGATGTGTCCGTCAATGGCGCCCCTAGCTACCATGTATGTTAACGGTTATGAGCTCTTAAAACTATCTATAAAATTAGTGTTTTCTCTGACTATCCAAATGTGGTGATATATTTTTTCCAATGTATTGTAGGTATTTTGCACTGTTATTGCCAGTGTTTCTCGTAGCAGCTGCAGATGTTGATAATTCTGCAATTTTATGTCAAACTGTTCATTCCCATTTTTTTGGATACGAGTACGTTGCATCGTTTGTCTGTATTCTTGGAAGTTTTCCTGCCTTTAAATTGGTACAGGACGCGGCAAATAAGTGTACTGAGCGAAGTGTGGAGGGGATGACTGCGCATTGGTTAGTATGGCGGTCACCACGCGCAGCCACCCCCTACACACTACCCTCAGCGCTAGACTTACGTGTCGCTACCTGTATCTGTGTTTCACGTGTCGCACTCATGGGTCGCATGACATGACCATGTTTTAGGGTTCCGTACCCAAAGGGTAAAAACGGAACCCTATTACTAAGACCCCGCTGTCCGTCTATCTGTCCCTCTGTCTGTCACCAGGCTGTATCTTATGAACCGTAATAGCTAGAGAGTTGAAATTTTCACAGATGATGTATTTCGATTGCCGCTATAATAGAATAATATAAATATTTAAGAGGGGCTCCCATACGGTACGGAGCCCTTCATGCGCGAGTCCAACTCGTACTTGGCTGATTTTTTCAGTTTATATATAGATGATGATAATAACACTTCTACCTTATATCATAAAAGGCTTTAATGATTTTGAATTGTGAATTTTCGTCAGCTTTGGAACTTTGTTTATACATTTTCAAAACAATGCAAGACAATTCGAAGTATTATTATTTATAGAATTGATTTGTAGGATTAAAATACTAGATGCAGATCAATTTGCAAATGATTGTAGGTTTCAATGAGTTTGTTGACAAATTGTAACAGGATTCGCAACTATTTTGCACATTTTGTTGTGCAAAATACTCGTATTGAAAATAACTTGGCATAAGTTGTGCAATCGTCACTATTTTATGTAGTGCTTTTACGTAGGTACTCGATTTTTTTTTTAAAAAACTGTCATATAACAAGCGATTTTATCAGGTGTCATTTGTTTAAAAGGTGTGATTTTTTGCAGTGATTTAGTAACGCACTGTCTTAGAAATATTGAATTTTTTTCTTATTTGATTATGTGTTTACTCTTTGTAGTAGTGTAATGATTTCTTAAGCTTTTGTTTACTATCAGTCTATAACTCATGTTTTTCACACACGTTCTAGAAATATATTACTTCTTTATGGCCCATATTTTTATGCATTTAAAAATGGTCTCCGTCCAGTAATGGTAAAATAATAATTCTCTGCAAACATAGCCCAGACTGTTTTGCATACTGTATCGTTCTAGAAAATTCTCTTGCAAATCTACGTTACCGGATTTTAGGAATGACATAAGTGAAGATAATTTAAATCCATGACGGCAAACAAAGAATGTGTACCGACTTATCTGTTCTGGTCACCGAAATGTGGAAGTAAATATTTTTGAACGAAACTGACAGAGTACTGTCAACTTTTAATAAATTACCAAAAAGGTGAAAGTTCTCATTCAGAAAATTCAGTTTTTATTTTGCAAATGGTCTGTATAAATTAGAGTAAGGCTATCGTTTATTGCATCAAAGCATCATTATGTACAAATATCATAATAATTGGTATTAATAGTGGCAATATTTCATTCATTTAGAAAATAAATATTTAAGGGGGCTCCCATACAACAAACCTGAATTTTTAGCCGTTTTTCGATCGATATTAATTACGGTGATAGGTAAGCGCTTGAAATATTCACAGAATATTTTGTTAAATTATCACACTAAATAGTAATAATTAAATTAAAATAAAATAATTATTCAAGGGGGCATCCATACAAGAAACGTGATTTTTTTGGTCAATGTTTATAAAATCAACAGGAAGATGCTTGAAATATTCACAAAAAATTCAGTTGTGTATGTATAGTCACTTCAAAAATAAATTAAACTATAATATCTTAAGGGGTGCTTCCATACGGTACGGAAGCCCTCGTGCGCGAGTACAACTCGCTCTTGGCCGATTATTTAAATACACATGATGCACATTAACATTTCTCTCTACAATTTATTATTTCTCTATGTCGCTCTCTGTTTTGGGCACTCGGGTTAATGGAATTACTTTTGATCACGTCTTATTTGGGTGTAAGATGAAGCATGTGTTGCTCTAAAATCCTACTCCTATAAGATACATTATGGTAGGTAGCAAATATAAGAAATTGATGAGAACATCATTTTCTTCTCATGTTTTTGCTGTCACGGAGGCACATTATTTCCGCTTATACCTAGGTAAATAGCCAAAGGCTTCCACAAACCAAAGGAAGTTCTATTTCCCAAGATGTTTGCCGGCTTTATGCTGGCGGCAAATGCCGGTAATGTACAGGTATAATAAGCTATACTAGGCCAGTAGCTATCATGCGAAAATATTGTTAATCCATGACAGCAAACAGAAATAGTAAGTGAAAACGTCTGTCAATCAGAAACACATGTCGCACAAGCTTTTGTGTCGCCAAATTGGCGTGAAGTGTTCAAATTGGGAAAGACAATGTGGCAGATTTGTGCCGGATGAAACTGTCTCGGCCTTCGAGTAAATATGATGATTCAGAAACATTTATTGTTACAATTGTAAGCTTTTTGTTGGTCGGAAATATTGTTGCATTTACACTTGATGTGTGCAGTGTGTAGGTGTAGAACTGTAGATCTCATATTTTAACTTAATTTCTTTATTTGAAAAACTTTAAAAATTATAGCTGGCAAAAAAGTGTTAACTGTCTAATTTTGACAGTTGTCAGATCTTGATAGCTGTCGAATGGTAATGATTAAATCAGATCATAGTCAAATATGAACTCAGGTTTTTTTTGGCGAGAACGCGGAAAAATCATCATTGTATTATTTTGTTAAACTTGTGTTTTCACTGATAGTGATATAATTAGTGAAAAATTGTGGTATTTCGTTGATTAATTATGAGCAGATTTATTATTAAAGGAAAATAGACGTATTTTTTTTGGTAACTTTGCACTAAATTTCCGATCCAAATTTTTTTTTTATAAGGTTTAGGATCACAAATCACAAAATGCGTACAGATGCAGGTGGAGCTTCAAGCGCCATCTTGAAAAAAATGTTTTGACCGATATTTCGGAAACTATGCACTTAAGGGCAAAATGCATTAAAATCATTATTGTAGAAAATAAAATTTCGCATCTTTTGTTTCCAGTAAACTTGTTTGTAAAACTTACCGTTTACGATTTATGGCCTTAGAACTTAGAGCTTACCACTTAATAAGAAATGGAAACACTTATGAACAATTACCAATTTTAGTTTATTTCGGTATAACTTTGCTTTTCTATAAATAACTAGAAGCGAAAGTGTAGGTTGTAATCGCGGAGGCGGGTTTTGTTTTCGTTTTAAAACTTTAACGATAATATTGAATAAACGTCATCGTTATCGTATCGATAAAGTTGAAAAATTATCGACGTTTTGCTCTCCAACTGTCGACTCTACGCTGTCATTTTAATATTGTTTTAACTTAGTAAATAATAATAAGCACGAAACAGTATTCATAACTACTCTTCTTTTTATAAGTACGATATATTATGATAAAGTTCTAACACTTATTGTGATATACTCAAAGGAGTTGTTTGTACTTATATTTATGAACTACTTTTGCAACTACCGTACCAGGTCTCCACCAACTTTTCTAAAGTTGTTGATTGAATCAGGCGTTCATCTTCAATTCTCTATTTTCAAACAGATGTTTGGTGTATTTTAATATAAACACTAATAAAACACTAAAAATATTCAAAATGCAGGTTATCCACGTAATTCTGTGGCCTCTTAAATAATAAAAGATTTTTGTAAGCTCAAATTACTTTCAATATGCAAGAAACATGAAAAATATGGTGACAACACGCTCAGTCAAAATATATGCGTTACCATTAGGTATGAGTATGAAAATGTTATGCACAAAACACCTTTCCATAGATTTTCACGGAACAACCACGTACAGAATAGTTTCTCGTGCATTCAATTCCGGCCTTTTCTTTAGGAAAAGTTCCGGCTTTCTTCCCTAGAGTTGACAAAGCAAGCTTGCATTGAATTCTGAACATTTGTGTGACTAAAATGTAACTAAGGTTTGTTTTGTATGTTGCAATTTTCCTTGGACAAAGTCAGATACTTGCTTAGACATAATCGTATGTAGAAGGTTGTGTTAAAAATCGGTGGGATCGAATAAGAGATCAAAGTCAAACCCTACATCAACTTAAGTTATTTAGATAGACCAAAGGAAAATTTAAGTAGTTGTATGCTGAGCAAGCATTCAGAATTTATAGTGCATTCATCCATCCATCCATCAGCCATAAGAAGTCCACTGCTGGACATAGGCCTCCCCTATGGATCTCCAATAAGACCGATTGGAAGCGGCTTGCATCCAGCGCGATCCTGCGGCCTTAATGAGGTCGTCCGTCCACCTTGTGGGTGGACGTCCTACGCTGCGCTTGCCGGTACGTGGTCCCCACTCGAGAACTTTTCGACCCCATCGGTCATCAGTCCTCCGCGCTATGTGCCCTACCCATTGCCATTTCAACTTGCCAATCCGTTGGGCTATGTCGGTAACTTTGGTTCTTCTACGGATAGTGCATTGGCTTGGCAGAAAGAGAAAATTGGAGAACCAAAGTTCCCATTCGGATCCGAGTTTGATCTGATGTTCATATTCTGCGCATTCATAACGATTGATAAGTGATTTGGTGTATCTTTCAGCCATAGAAATAGCTGATTGTTATCTATGCTTGACGTGATAAGCTTCTCTTAGTTTGTGAAAATCCAGTCGCGTATTACTTCGAGGACATTGGAAGTTCTGGCTAGTCTGAACTTCGACGTGTTAAACGTGTGCAATATGCACTCTTGCCGCTGTCTCGATTTAAATGCAAATATATCCAGCTGTTTAAATATTCCATTGAACGTTTCAGCTCTTATTCCTTTGGAATAAGTCTTCGGATCATGTGATGCGAGGAGTCGTGACTTTTTGCAATACTAATTGAGTAAATATGCAATATTATTAGGTATACGATGCTATTATTATGATTAAGTATGCAAATTACAAGAACGAAAGGCTTATACTATGTTGCATGGGATGTAAACTACTGCTAACCGGTCTTATTGAAGATCTATCGGTCCAATGTTGGACATAGGGATGTCCAACATTGGACGTCCTATGGCTAAAGATCAGATAACATATTATAAAATCAAGTTTGTTATGTCAAAGCCTGGATTGTTAGTCTTATTATGATAACGATCACTGTTATACACAAGACGGCAAGAAGTTAGTAGAGCGCCACAGTGAAGTGGTTTTTGCGTAAAAAGTAGAAAAACAGCTTTTTTTCTATAAATGCTTACAACTTATTGATCAATTATTATTTATAATGTTGTTCGACGTATTACTTACACCTTAACATTAGAACTTATGTTTGTAAGTGAAAGTTTCAGTATTTCTATTTCAATATGGCCATTGACCACCAAAGACATAATTTTGTTTCCCTCTTTCTTAGTTACCTTTTATAGCACAGAATCCCAAAAGGAAATGAACGCCATAAAAATATGAGAAACAAAATGTTCCATCCCATTCCTTGAGATTCTGGGTATTTTAAGCATCGAAATGTCCTGAGCAGCTCGCGCACCAGACGACCAGACAATGACCAAAAAATGTAGAAAAATATGGTAGGTCCATCTACCTAGTAAATGTGGAATTGAATTTTAATTTCTACTTATCTGTTGTGTAATTACTAGGTAGACCATTTAAAACCTGGTAACCTAGCATATGTAAATTTGAATTTCTTCCCGATTTTCTATGATAAGGCTATTTTCGTCCACTTCATAAAGTCGCCTGCTGTTTGTGTTAAATGTTATAATGTATCTTATCATTCGAATGTGCAGTTTCCGCGCCTTGTCGAATAGTTTTAGAATAACACATACATAACACATACTTTCATTTTTAAATTGTAAATATATCACTTCAAACAAACTATTCTCAGCTTTATTGTGAAAGTGAACATACAAGTTGTTTATGTAAAACAAAATCCAAACAACATTTTAGTTTTGATTTCAATGTTTTTAAATTATTACAAGTCTGTGCTATTTATTTCGTCAAAATATGAGTTTCATGTATATTCTGCACTCTGGTTTTGGTCAGCATAGTGCACGATTACTCTCATGCTCAAATAAAGTATTTTTAACGTGGATGTCTGAGCTTGAAGTATGGTGTCGACACTTTTATTTGGACTTCTTCGGAGTTCATTATGTCGACAGTCTGCTTCGATTTATTTGCATTGTTGAACCGAAAACGGGCTTGATTTCGTATGCCATTTGGTTGTAGGTACTGTTGCAAGATGACTGATGGTTTACAGAAAATTCTTTGATGGTCGATTATTATCAAGCTTTAAATACATATATGTTGCAATACACGAGTGGTATCATCTGAATACCTATGTATTTTTGTACGAAACAATTCCTTTCGAACTTTAACCTCTCGATAAAGAATAAATATGTTATGAGTTTAAATGGAGTCTACTATCTGGATATCTATCTATGGCATCATACTTATACTAGTAATAGCTCCCATGAATGGACCGTTTTTGTTGTTTTTTACATTTGCTTTATGAAATTTCAGTTACAATAAAATCGCACAATACGGTCCATTACATATCCATAGAATTCAGGTCATTTATGTAAAAAAATACTCTTAGAGGATTAAAATTCCAGTTTCTTTTCATCATCGTTATCATTTAAGTAATTTCATACCTAGTTCTTTAATGTGTTTTAAATACCAGGACATGTTCAGTGCCAATTGAAATTAGTATTCATATTATTCATTATGCATATTATATGCTGTGTCAATGCGCAAAACTAGATATTTAGATGTTTGGGATTTACGAGTATAATAAGTAGTTATGTAATTTTGAAAACCGGTCAAGTGCGCGGTATCTGACCCTCAGATGAATTTTACTATCGTGACCAATATCTGTTGAGATATCGATTAGGAGGATGGCAAACCGGATATCCTCATCAAGGTAAATCTCTATTTTTAGAAATCCGTGCCTATACTAATGGAGAAATGGGGTAGTTCTTTTATTTTGAAACAAGTATTTTTTTTAACATTTTTACTAAAAAACAAGCTTTAACTGAACAAGTACTCGCCAAGACGAATCAAACGAGCCGAGACTCGATAGAGTTGCGTCGTTTCATTGTAGAGTTCCTATGACCACCTTCCAGCTCCATAATCAGACCCTGGTTACCATTGAAAGACAAATTACTCGCCAAGACCATTCAAATGAACTCAAACTCGATGAGGTTGTGTCGTTTCATTGCTAAGTTCCTTTGGCCACCTTCCAGCTCCATCATCAGATCAGCACCATTATAGCACAGAATCCTCATAATATTGCATTGTCATGAGATTTACAAATGTATGCAAAAATTCAGCTCAATCGGTAACCGGGAAGTGGATCAAATTTAACTTGCAAGATTTGATTACAGACAGACAACGGGACAAGTGAAACATAATTCCAAATCAATAAAACAATGCATGAGTTCGACTATACTATACACTGTCACAGGAAAAACATTCATTAATTGTCCATACGATACTGAAGTTTAGTTTTCACAATGAAGTTACGATATTTCTAGTGTTTGCTTCTAAATTATTTAGAAGTCTAAAAGAATAAACTAAATCATAAACTGAATAGGCTAGGCTAGACTACTATATATGACTAGATCGGCTTATACGAATTTACTTACAAGTTAAGATAGGACAGATTGTCATTTCACTCTCAGAGGTAAATAATTATTTTCATCATTATGACAACTGTACCATACAATAAGTTCATTAACTGTCGACAAAATGTATGGAGGAGCAGATTTTTTCTGCATTTTCATAGCCATAGTAGAAAAGTTGTCCATAACAATGATCATATTGATCAATGATCATACACCTTTGGAAGTTCACGCACTTTGCGAACCAGACTCAAAAATATTAGAGTATGAAGTCAAGGCCACTACATCAACCCATTCATACACACTGATCATGATAAATGTAAAACCTAAACAAATTCCAATGAATGACAATCCTTCCTACAAAAAGTGTATCTTCCCTGAATCCAACCACAGACGTGATTGAAATACTAAAACTTATTCTGAGAAGGATAAAAGAATATGAATGTAACCGGCGCCATAGGCTGCCGTGAACCGTTGAATAAATTATATCCAAACTACGTGCATGCGTAAACATTTATACATGAGGCGTTATGCTTTCAAGACTTTGGGGACGGTAGTTGATGAAGGATGTTTTGTAAATAAATTAGGATATGGAGGTGGTGTACCGATAACAAGATGACATCCATGTGCTGTTGATAAAAATAAAACAAGTCACCCAGTGTCTCTAAATAAATCAAAGGAAAAATCGAACAATAAAATGATTACTCAAAATATGTAGATGCAATGGCGCAACGACCTTGACAGGCACCGGAAAGACTGGCATACTTTAGCCCAGGGTAGAGATAAATGGAAAGAGGTAGGGACAGTATAGGCTCCTAATAATAATTCTAGATGAGGACTACTTTTGAAATCTTGGAAAATATTGTAGCACAAGATATATCTGCTATCCACTGAGCTTTCCTTCATTTCTTTACAAAATTTCTAAATTGTTCTAAATGTGAACTGTATATTTTTTAATCACACTTAATCCATTTGCTTAAATCCTTATAAACCCTAAGCGAAATCGGGCTAGACTTGACTATCCAAAATTTTAGGACTAAATAATTATTTTTCGCAAAAAAATGGCAAAACCGCAATCCACATGTACAAAATTCGAATATTTCGCTCGAATTATTTACATTATTGTTGATTTTTCAAAAACGGCTCAGATGATTTCTGGGAAATGTAAATGGAACCTCGGGAGTATACCCTTTCGAATTAAAAAATATTTTTCCGATTCGGTTCACAATTGGCGGAATTATCTATGAACATACACAAAAAAATGAATTTACATACAGAAGAACATAGAACCTCTCCTTTTTGGAAGTCGGTTAATCAAACATCAGGCTTCACCAAATCCGTCACACGTAAGACGGAGCGTGCTGCTTCAAGGATTTTCGACATTATCTTCGAGGTTTTCAAATGTCTTCAATACCAGTTGTGTTAAACACTTTAATACTTTTAAATATTGCGATTGACGGATTCCAGTTTCAAGTTTTATGTCGTTATTAACGTGAACTGGCTTTTCGAAGTGCCATACTTCTATTAATTTGCATCTGGCGCCGTGTTTTTGTAGAAATGATCGTAAATTTTATGTCCGTGTCTATAAATGTTTTTTTATTTATTTCTGTTTCCAGTAATTTTATTTAAGTTGTTAATAAATGTGCTATATGAATTTTATCGTCCTCGTGGATGTATAATTGTATATGGGCACAACATTATACAAGGCGCTTTTTGACGGTCAAATAAGTTAACAATAACTTTTACATCAAAAAACGTAAAATGTTTTATTTCCAGAAACTAGATGTATAATAGACGCATTTGTTTATTATAAAATATATTAAGAATAATTATAGAATAAATCTAGAATTTCCGTGCCGTGGAACTCAGAATCAACTCTGAATATCTTTGGAATTTAGGATAGTTAGATTAATCTTTGGTTTTTAAAATGATATCTCTTTAAAAATGCTTTCTGTTTATTGCGAGTAGAGTAAGTAGGTATATTATTCTCATAAGGTTCTAGAACTTAAAAATTACCCTGTATTTTGTATAGACATGTATATTTTTATATCTCACCATAAACATTTTTTGCAGGACATCATGATGGCATTATCACGTCATTAAGATAATCCGATAACGGTCTAATCTTCGTTCTATACTTCTAAAATGTTTATCTCGGTGTCACCTTGATCTTGTCGAAGATTTTGTGTCACGAAAATAATCTTTATCTATGCTACATCAAATTGGCACGGGCAAAGGAAACTAAGTGTGCACTTGTTGTTTTGCTTTCTCGCCATCATCATATCAGTCAAAGAATGTCCTATGCTGGACTCTTATCAGCCTTACCACAAAAGATTTAAACACGTTTTAAACTCTGTTTAACCGTGCAATTTGTACTGTTAAACATTGTCTAAAGCGTGAGTAAAATTTTTGTGGTAACGGATTTCCGACCGGACGGTATGGGTTTCCAATAAGACCGGTTGGAATCCGCTTGCATCCAGCGCGATCCTGCGATGTTGATTATAGAATCGGTCCACCTTGTTCGTGGACGTCGACACTGCGCACATAGTTCGTGGTCTCCGTTCCATCCTCGCCATATGCAAGAAACTACTGTTCCCAACAATTAGTGAAGGGTATTTTGCGTACTACTGCTTCCTTTTACATATATCCGACTAAGGTGCGGCATATCCTCAGATGGTACACAAAGATGGAGTGGGAAGGACGGGCTCAAAAAAACAGTGAAAGTGGGGAAAAGAGGAAAATGTAAATAAAAAACCCAGATGAAATATCTTTATACACAATTTCAAATAGAATTTATAATTTTATACTCTATCATTGACAACAAGATTTTAATCTTAATAGATACTTTCGAAGTTTACTTATATTAGCTTCAAATATTTATGGCAATAAAAATTACATCGAAACACTGCATTTCCAAGCATATTTCTTCACATTTAATGGGCTATCAAATGGCGATATAATCGAATTAGTGAGTAAATGAAGTGTTCATGAATATTTATAGTTTGTTTACTGATGACAGCGTCGAAATAAATGGGTAAATAAACTCGTTTATTTTAACGGATACATTTGGTAATTTATCATTAATGTTACAACATGTAGACTGTAGATCTACTATGACATAAGTACTAGAGTTGACTGCACCTAATGCTGTAATGCTCGTTTCCTTAAAAATCTAGTCTGTTTACGCTTTGTCACTCTCTAACAGCAGATCTCCTAAACGCAAAGTAACTTTAAATAAGTTAGTCCGTCTATTGTCTTTGACTATTTATTCACTTGTAAACATTGATTTAACCGCTATTTTGATTAAATCAATGCTTGTAAAAGACAAAAGACGTACTAACCTACTAACTATTCTAAAGGATCTCTACGTTTTATAAGAAGACGTTGTCTAGTCTAGATGTTTGAGTCCTTTGAATTATTTGACGACATTGATGGCTTAAAGTATGTACACATAATGTATAGTAATGAAATAAGAATCGAAACTTCAGATTTTTATGCACCTTTTCACACAGGCGTTTGATCTGAACATATGTCCAGCAGTGAACGTCCTGGGGCTGTATTATGACGATGATGATTTCACAGTGGGGCGTGACCACCGTGATTTTAAAAAAGTAACAGTGTCAGACAGACACTAGACAGATTTTTGAATTGATATAACATTAGCATATTGTGTGAGAATGTGACCGATTGCTAAATTACACAACCGTGAAAACATTATTTACGTAATCTATTAGACGTACAGTACAGTGCAATTGAAAGGTACTCGTACCTAGTACATAGGACTACTACGTAGTTCTACATATTTTCTTGTCTTTGGCTTTGTAATTAACCCACTACTGTACATAAAGAGCCTCTTCCACGAGGAATCTTCAGTCATAGTCCACCACGCTGGTAAACTCTTACTCTGGTTCTACTTACGTCTAAGAAGTAAGACGTTTGTTTTACTGTTAAACTTTAAGGCGGCTTTCAGCCTTTATTCATGTTTTTTTAATGCTAATATAAGTCCGCGTTTGACCCCCAACTCCTAGTGGACCTGTTAGTTGAACTTCATTAATCGAGGTATAAGTTTATAATTATTTTTTTTTCGAATGTCGCCTGTCGGATGTATTTTAGTTAATTTTTCGTTTTGGATTTAAGAGACTATTTAAATATTTTCACTTAGAAAATCTTGTAAAAATAGGTACGGTACTCGTACGTCAACAATCTAAAACTATAAAAGTTAGATTTTTCATTTAAGATTTAAAATCATTTTTACAGACAAAATTATAAAAGGATGTTACTAGAAATGATGGGCGTACTCTTAAGAGAAAGGCCCCAATAAATTTAATAGATTGCTTTAAATAAATTAAATCGAAAGCTCATCAAGCTAAAATTATATTTTAAATTAAATATTGACAGACGCGTTACATAACAGGTCAAATAGAAAGAGTAGAAAGAAAACGAGAACGGTGGGCGGTAATATGATGGTATCGGTTATAATTTACTTCATTTCACAAATTAACTATCCACCTACGCAGTACGTGGCGTATCTATCTTCGGTTACATCTGTGGTTGACTGGCATAGAACACAATTTCTATAGATACGGCATCTGCATATCTTTGCGAGTTACAGGAACAAGAAATTTGTTCAAAAAGCTTCCTGTTTTATAGTTCAATGTTTGTGTGATAAATGATAAATAAGTGAGGTAAAAGTTTAAATTCAAAGTTTTTTTTAATGGACAAGTATCTACTATTATTTACTACAACAAATAAACTACTTCAGCTACTACTGCATAAAAGCACTACATACTACTACAAAGCTTTTCAAGATCAGAGTGAATAGGTATGTTCTAAGTCTGCGTGCTTCATCTTCGACCACAACGTGGCTTACCATCAGGCGAGTTGGTGGTCAAGCGCAGATTTATTCGCGTTAAAAAACCTCTTTAGGCTTAGAGATAATCCAAATGCTCAAGCCTGCCAGCGTGCTGACAGCATTACTACGGTGAATGGCAATATGACATTGTCCTCTCATTATTGACATGAAAAATTGAAAATATTACCCATTTATCATATAAAAATTATAACATCAAGCTTCATAGCTAGAGTTAGGAGATTATAGTTCGGCCGTTCAGAGAATGCGTTCCTGACACGTCATCTTAAAAAAAAGTTTTTGGCCGATATCTCGGAAACTATGTTCTTAAGGGCAAAAAACACTAAGATCATTATTGTAGAAAATAAAATTTCGCATCTTTTGTTTCCAATAAACTTTTTTGTAAAACTTACCGTTTACGATTTATGGACCATTTAATGTTTTAAGGTCCATTTAATGAAATTTCATTTCATGGGCCAGTTTACTACATTAATGTAGGCTGTCCTACTCTTCCTCCAGACTTTCAATACAAGTTTTTCTTTAGGTACCCTTTCTATACATATATTAGGTATTATTTACTTATAAAACCATAAATAATAATGAGCTACTGTCTTGTTGCTGGGTAAATAATAAAAAGTCAAGAATTTTTTAAAAAATGAATAAAATAGATTTTCATTATCTTATCTCAATCAGCTATCAGGAAAATCGACGCGAAATTTTGTTATTAAGTAATCAAAAATTTTATAAAACGACGTACTAAAAGTAAATGTCATCCACATTTTGGAAAAGTCAACAAGTATTATTATTGAAATAAAATAAAATTTTGAACGTGGAATGCTCTCTGGAATACTCTAGATTGAGAATTACAGACGAGGTATTTTAATTACTGTATCAAAATAAAGATAAATTCAAGAAAAGTATAACAGGAAAATGCAGGAATCTGTCTCTACATTAGTATGTCTCTTGCTCTTGAAAGTAATTATACTGAACTGTACTGAAAATACCGCAAGTTGTAAGCCTAGAATGTAAATGTTACTAAGAGCAAGGATACTCTTAATCTGAAAGATGGTGCTACTTCGCGATTTTCCGTTGATTGTAGCTAACATCTCAGCCGCCAAGATGGTTGATTCGATCTCTACAATGATGCCCTAGCATTTCCCAGATACTAAGATATGCGCGTCGTTAAACATTATGTAAAACTCAAAGAAGCCACATGTCACGTAATAAAATAAAATGTAACTTACGAGTAAAGTTAAAATCCAAACAAAGTATCTACGTACCTACTTATCAAAACAAATATTTACAGTCCTACATATTGTTGCATAATAGCGGCTCGACTTGGCTTCCGAACGGATCCTGATTATTTATCAAATATACAGTAACACTACAGTACTTTGCATATGTTTCTCGAAGTTGATTCTTATTTTAATTTACGTAGAGGTGAGGAGTTACCGGCGATTGTCGTGACTGTACGTGTAAGATGCAAGTCACGATCTATCAGTTCCGCGGAGTCAGTTGCTGCTTAGGATCCGTTTCTATTGAGTAATGATTACATAGGAAACCGCTTGGGTGCTGTCCAGGGACTGACTAGGGAATGCACGGTTTTAATGACTTTGACATCCGTTTTGCTGTCGTTGAATTGAGGTGCATTTACCTTACACCGCATGCAGTATTTTTACGTTCTGGGTCGTCTTTATAGCTCCACTTTGCCATATTGCGTTCATTATTAGACACTCGCTAAAGAAATTAGTAACATTAGTAACAGGAATGGTATTAAAACTTTTTACTGTGCATTGGAGTAAGCCCTGTACAATACGTACATAAAGTAGATATTTCAATATTTATCTCATATCCTTTTCGGAATTAAGCTATCAGGTTTAGCGGAGGGCCATGCAGTTTTAGACTGATCAATCTCTAACAGGAATAGATAGTGAGCAGAATAAAGCACAAGAATGCCGCGTGCCATTGCGCACTAACATTGCCCAAGCGTCGATATTATCACTCTGTGAATCTGTGTCGCACATTTGCATGACGAGTTGACCAACACATTTGGGCTGTGTTTACTCACGTTCTTACACTTCGACAAATTACTGCACATAACGTATCGCTTTAGTAGGTACATCGGCGCCATAGAGAGAATAATAAATAAATAATAATTTACAGAATCATCCAAAACATGTACAATTATGTCACTAAAACTGCCCAATTATCGCTATAATATAGGTATATCCAGATCAGATTATTGATATGATGTTTTTATATTAATGAGCACAATAAATCGCAAAGAAGGTGCATTGATGATTGTCAATCCAACAGCCGTAGGACGACCACTGCCGAACATAGGCCGGCCCTATCCTAAGTGTATTTCTAGAATTTACAAGCGGCTCGCATCCTGTATATTTTGTCGGTTTAAAAGGGTCGTCTGTCCACCTTGTCAGTTTAGGTATTGTATCGTTCTTGGTCCCCCTAATGACGTTGGACTTAAAATTATCGAGTTCCACATGGCGGTAACCAATTTCGTTTTAAATCACAGTCCAATTTTAGTGTTCCGTTTCCCCTTTATCAGCTCGACCTCATTTCAATACCGCCTAAAACCAACAACCTAGAGTGGCTGCTAATTCGATAACAAAGGAAAGTGAGCTCTTTCCCACGACCAACTGAAGATACGTACTAACTGCTGCATATTCTGCGGCATGACACGTACAAACTATTTATTACACTGTGCAAACTTTCGTAGAAGGTACGAGCTTATCTACGACGGAAAAAGATAGCCCTAGTGACTGTTAACCTATCTGTGTTCCATGAACAGCTCAAGCTCTGCCATAGAAACTGTCGCCTGGTTTGGGTACGGTAATAGAGACTGGAAATTATTCCATGGCATAAGCAAATATTGATGGAACGCGATAAGTGGCTCAAGAAAATCGTAGTCATTTTAGGAAAGTGCCTCTTTTAAAGCGCAATTAAGGTTATTAGAAGACGAAATTTGTTTGAAAATATTGTTTTCGAATGTCAATAGTAAGCTTTAGACTTTTGTGTGCTTTGCTATTATTTCATACTTTCCATTTCTAATACGATTTCTTTCAACTTTCATAGGCACTTACGAAATGTCTTTTTTCGTAACTCTAAGAAATAATTACGAGCAAATTAAAATTATTATTTTACGGAATAGAAACCTTTGAAAAATCCCTGTTCTTTTAGCTCCCTAGCTAACTGTGGTTAAGGTTCACTCACAACCTTCTATCATTAATCTTACTAATTTTCATCAAGATTCTAGTTTGAAGTTGAACTTATATGGAAGTACCAAAATAGTACAAAGTGTACGTTCATACGTCTAATACTACATGTTTACGATCCGAAAAATGTATTACCATAGACAGGAAGTACTACTTTTGCATTTCCATTGTCAACATCTGAACATCGATTATAAATATTTGGCATAGCTTATTCATCTTTTCAAGACCAGTCTCACAAATCATATGCTGATGCAATCCAAGCCCACGCCTAATACGACTTCTTATAATAGACAACTTACCAGATTCAAGTTCTACGTGTATGCAGAGAGCATTCGTAAAGCGGCGTAGGTTGCTTCCAATCCAACTGTGTGTTTATTGTTTTATTCGCTGGCATTTTCACTTTCGATTTCATAGCCAATATATCTAATTTTATTTGTCAAGTTGTAAAATTGAATAGCTATTGTCTTTAGAGCCATTTCCATACTTTTACTATTACAATTCTCCAGCTACATCTCTGTTGCTTTTAGTTGGAGTATTAACAACCAGTGCAGCGTTTTAAAAAGTTTTATTGCATTTTCTTTTAATTTTTATTTTTCTTTCACCTTTTTTCGTCAAATCTGCTAGGATTCTAAATTGTTTATTTCAGATTTTGTATTATGTCATAGCGAATGTAATATTCTAACTAACCATTAAATATTGGGGACATCTTACACACGGTCTCTGACTCCAAACTAAGCAAAGCTTATGATATGGCTGCCAGAGACTGATACACTTATTTTAAATACATACTTGTATAAATAATACCTAAATAACACCTAGACACAGAGCAAACACCTATGTTCATCACATAAATGCTTGCCCTGGGTGGGTATCGAACCCACGCCTCTGTGATCCAGAAGTCAGGTTTACTAACCACTGAGCCACCGAGGCCGGCAAAAATCACGACTACACTATTTCTTACTGACATGGAAATACCTGTTGAAATATAGGCAAAGAAAATGTATGTTACTTTTAATTATAGCGTTGGAATGTTTATTCACAATCAACCAATATTTTGTCTTTCATTAGTTCCAAATTAATTAAGATTTCTAAATATGCATATAAGTACGAGTACATGTCTGCTAATAAAACATAAATACTAAAGTTATTGAGGAAATCCATTAAAATTTACAAGAAACTTATCGAAGTATTCCAATTTTTTGTTGAAATTCATCGATGCTAAAGTCATAAAACGATTTTAGTTTTGACATGCAATATCTTATGTGTGTCGGTGTAACTTTAATTTACTTTTACCTAAAGCAAACCTATTAATAACTGAATGTAATATTGATTTATTATTATTGCCTCTCAATTATCTAACTTCGTGACGAGATTCTCGACTTAGGTACTTTGGTTTAGTAAAAAGTTAACATACGTCATATATTATTTGTCACGTACTGGTTCATCAATATTATGAAACATTTTGAGAGCCATAAATTATGTTATTTGTAAGTACGTAAATGTTGGAACAGATGTCCTTTTCAATAAAGATATTGTAAAACATCTGCGACACAAATCGTATTATAATCGCCTGTAATCCATATTTGATATCCTCTGGATGCGATTGCGACAGACATGGCTGTTATGATCGTTTCATTTATTTTGATATTTAAGTATTCTACTCAAAGAAATAATTATGTAAAATTATTATAATTTAAACCTATGTCATTTACTTCTCACTCTAAATGTTGTAGCTCGTACATTTATTAAGGTAGATTTATCGATAGATGTTCTGGAAACTTAAGCACCAGCCAATTTAATTAATCTTTGTAACAAGCTATCAATTGCCTAGAACTAACCTTTCCTTCAAAAGCTTAGGCAGTCTACGTAGTCTACAGATTTTGTTCCATACAATATTGCTTGCCCTGTAATTTGCCTAACAGAGCTAATTTACCGGAATGCGTTCCTAAACTCAATGCGTGCAGAAAAGCAATGCACGGTTTGTAAGTCATGGTATAGCACGACGGTTTCAGGTCACACCCACCCTACTCTGCTGACATTTGCAACCATTATCAAAATTAAATCTATTGTTATCGAAAATACCGATATTAATTTGTTAGACACGCTCTAACAAATTAATATCGGTATGTTAAGGTATGTTTTCCACCATAATAGTTGTTTCACGATTTGTGACACTCACGCTTCTCTAAGTTTACGATCGTTTGCTATCTCGACAATCTGCACCTTAATCCCATAAGTTTAGTGAATGCTCTCGTTGTGCAGTGACATTCGCCATGATCCAGTCAATCGAACTTTAACCTACCTCGGATAATGCCACGCGGCTAAAGATCTCCAACAGTACTGAAGGATAGATGAAGAATGTTTCACGTGCAAGGCTCGTTTGAGCAGTCGCTGCGATGTGGAGACGAGGTCTCCCCAAATGGGAACAAAACCTTGGCAGCTCTAGCCAAAATCCATAAACACTGCACTGGAAAAGCACACGCCTTAGGATGCGGAGATCATAAACACAATCCTCTTGCAAAATCAGACTCAAACACTAGTCTACAATCTAAGAAGTCGTTCAGAAATGAATGCTTCATAGAAATAAAAGAAGCAGATAAAAATAATCATGTCATAAAGAACGATGCTCTTACTAAAAGCTTCAGTAATAGCACTAGTTCCTACGAAGGTCATAGTGACACTGACTCGGAAAGTCTAAAATCTCGCACTGAACAAAATAAAAATGTAGATCCATGCGAACGTTTGTTCTCTCAAAACACCAAGGCGTCTCTGATGAAAACTGCTCGAATGAGGTACTCCGACGATAGTGTAATTCAAGATGAGGTCGACGGAGAAAAATGCAAGCAAAACTTCAACAGATCACATAGCTTGAGATCCAGTTATAGAGAGAGAAAGTCTGCTGTAGTCACCATTGAAGAAGTCAAATCAGACGGATCTAACAAGGATGAAGAGTTAGCCAATTCCGTACTTTTTGATGAAAAACGCAAAACACCAACTCAGAGTAAGCCACTACTTCAGCGGAAAGGATCTGGGAATAGTATTTCTAGTGGGAAAACTAATGGAACAAAGCCTCCATGGAGGGGTGCCAGTAAGAATAGTATTCCGGGGGAGCCGTTTGTTCGCACGCCGTCTTTCCGAGGCAGCATTAGAAAAAAGAAAAGCGATGGAATTCCATGGAAGAGGTTTTACGAACTATCACTGTGGAGAAAATGTGGAGTAAGCTTTGCCGCTGTCGGCGCTGACAACGAGCGCGCCCTGCTGCGGCCATGGAGTGAGCTGTCTTCTCAAGCTCAGCCACCACTGTATTCGGTAAGTACCGTTGTTGATGTAACTTATATTGATCGGTTATTTTGTCTTAACCTTCCAAATGATGATGATAAAGATGTAAATAGAGATTGTTACTCATTCTGCAACAATCAGCGTTTAATGCGCGAGAGCCTGTTCCATTTATGAACAAGCGAATTCTAGGTTTTGAGCCCAACACACGTCTTCAGTAAAATGATTGGTTGTCTACATGCAATAGCCTAGCATTGCTTCTACAAGTGTCCAATGTAATGTCTATCAATCGTAGCGTTCTTGAATCGTTTGGTTCTACACGTCAATCAGGTACGAGTAGGAGCCTGCGGCAACGACCGCACTGTGATATCTCACTCGGCTTATTTGGCTACAGTAGATCGTAACGTAACTACTTATCAGTACATTACAGTACATCGGTACGGCACGACTGTGAATGCCTTAACATTTTTAAACATTTCTTAGGATGAATAAGGCAGTCTTAAAGAAATGTCTAAATTGTTTTTTCTTCCAGTAGGTTTCATTGAAGTTTAAAGTTTAAGCGCGGTTTTGTTTGAGGTTTATTCAGTTTTCTAGTATTCCAAATATCTTGTATTATTGTTTATGATTGCTGTGCCTACGTTCTTTTAGTTCTATCTCACTCGTGTTAATTGTAATGAGAGATGAAATGTTAAACCGGTCACCACCATATTTACGGGATAAGTGTCCTGGCAGTATTTTAACAGCGAAAATGTAACAACACAACATTCGTTTCCGTGTTCTAAACCAAAGGTTTGAAATAATAAACTTTAATCTTATCTCTGCTAGCGAAGGTAAATCGCCTATGTTTGCTTGGAGATTAAAGGTACTCTTAAATGGTGTCTTATTTGCCAAAATATAAGATAAGTACGGTAAAAATAGAAAGGATTCAAGGATCCATTACAAACTAAAAAAAAAAAAAATTGATTCAGTTAGTGTTGTGTACCACAAATAAGTAACCAATATTTATAACCAACCACGTTTTGTAATGCTCGATTTTCAAAAAGACATTATTGTAATAGTAATTTCTCTAAATTTCCAGTAAATCGTTAACAACAGAACAAATCAGGAGCCTTACTCTTGCTTTCGATTCCTTGTCGTCTTTCACTCAACTCCAAACTAGACATCATTCGGACACTTTCAGTCTCGATGGATCACGATATCTCACGAGTCGCGATCACGAGCACGACCTACCACGTAATGCCCACTGTCCATATGAGGTAACAGATCCGTACGCTACGACAAATTTATCTCTGCAGTCGAGTTGGACAGCCACCATCGTTTACGGGAACAAAACTGATGGTAAATTTTGCAGGTATTCCATTTGACCACATTTGTAGATATATTGGTAATAGTAACATTGTTATCCATAATTTGAACCTTCAAGTGGTCTCTACTGCCGTACACTGTAGATCGACCCATAATACTCGAATCAGTATTAATTTGGACCGCCATGGGAGATAGATTACGGGAGCTCTTGTTTTCTTCGTGAGAAATTCTTAGTTTTATGAGAAAGCGGTGTTCCTATTCGAAAAAAAAAGTAAGACCTTAAAGACTGATAAAATGAGGCCAAGCGTAGAAGATTTAATGTGCGAATAAAAGATGGTCGAGTACAGATTTTAGACAATGCTAAGAGTCATACATCATGAATACTAATATTTACTATTGTTCATGCAACTCTATTGAATAACATGGGTGTTGACAAACTAGTAAATGACAACTATGTACTGCAAATGTAAATAGAGGCTCACTGATTTGTTACAAGGCATGCTTACATAATAGATCTGCCTGGAGCCGTGAATACTAATCTGAAGATACAACTCAAGACTGCCGAGAGTAAATGCTTGTGGACTGCTACAATTCATTTATTCTTTCTAAGATCCTTGTTTGGTCTTGTCTTTTAAAAAAAAATTAATGGATCCGTTATTGAAAGATAATTCAGAATTGTGATGAGTCTGTAGATTCGAAGATGTATTTTCATATAACAATTATAAATAGCAAAGCCACACGACCAGACCTTGAAGTGTCAAAGTGTATAGGTATTGTAAGTTGTCTTGCATATTGTAATAATTTCAGTGACGTTAATGTGAAGCACCTTACATGATTTTCCTGACGGTTTACTTAGTAATCACGTTTTTGGTACTTTAAATGGTGTATTGTATTATTGTATTTTATTTTATTTTTCAGCAATTATTATTTTCAATTTAAGTTTGAAGTACATTTTGCTAATTAGAAATCCATTTCTATCCGTTTTCACTCATTTTATCTTGAAAATAACGTGGAAGTCAATTAATGTAACTTGGCGTGCTTTCTATACTATATAACGCCATTCAATAGCATTCAATCAAGCCTTGCTCCATCTATTATAGATACTTCATCATTAGAATTACCTATCAGGTGACGACTATCATAATAATTGGCGATCATTTCAACAGGAGCTAAATTCCAATAAGAATATAACGCCCATCAGCCCAATTCATCAAGCGAAAGCGTTATGTTAATCAGCATTCACAATGTCGTATGCATGTGTAGCAAACAATGGTTCTGTCGTAACGTCCACGTCTTTAGATTCATTGCTATCTACCGTATAATTTTGTCTCCTACGATTTGCGTTTGCGTCATAAGTACCGTGCGTTATTTGATGTTTTTAACAATTAGTTTTGCGTGGTTCTTTGAAATTTTGACTTGTTATAGGTACCTATTATTAATGTTTTTCAAACTTAATGAGGAATTTCTTCTATGGCATTCCGTAATAATTCTTGCCTTTGGTTGTGTTATTAATTTTAGCTCTAACTTTTTTTAGATTGTTAATTAAGGCGATTTTAATCATAAATGTAGTGTAAGACGTACGTGTAACTCTATGGCGTTCTAGTTTTAAGTGCAATAAATTCTACCACGTGTCTTCGGGATGGAGAGGATATAGTAATAAATATTAATTTAATGTCATATTATCCGATTTTATACTTAATGGTTTTCACCTTTAACCAAATTAATAATCAATGGTAAATTCTAAGTTTCGCAATAAGTAATGATTTCTGTTGTGGGTGTCTAAATACCTTCATTAGTCTTTGAGATGAATCCAACCGCCAATTAGAAGGGCTTCATAAACATTAGCAATACTTAAGTCTACGAAGGACGAGGACGCTAGAAAGAGGCTAGGGACTGTATTTATAGCATAAAGGTACTTAGCTTTTTTATAGCCTAATTTCGATGATTACTTATTACTCAAAGGTGATTTGATAAAAATTTGCACACCGCAGCATAAAACTGCTAAAACTGCAAGAGTCGGTGAGAGGCGTTTGACCAGCAGTGGGACTTAGCAAGCTCAAACAACAACGATTTTATAACTCATATAATTAATTGCAGAGAACACAGAAACGGGTTATCATATGATTATGACTTATTTATGAATCCGTAAGATACAATACCGTTATCGAAAAAGAATCCTACTAATATTATAAACCCGAAAGTTTGTATGTATGGAATTATAGACGTTTGTTCCTCTATTACGCAGAAACTCGTGAACGGATTAAGATGAAACATTGCAATAGTAGTTGCTTATACATCAGAATAACACATAGGCTATAATTTATAAAGAAATTGTGTGAAATGAAGTTCGCCGGGTCAGCTAGTGATTTTTAGGGTTCCGTACCCAAAGGGTAAAAACGGGATCCTATTAATAAGACTCCGCTGTCCGTCCGTTTGTCTGTCTGTCATCAGGCTGTATCTAATGAACCGTAATAGCAAAAAAGTTGAAATGTTTACAGATGATGTATTTCGATTGCCGCTATAACAACAAATACTAAAAACATAATAATATAAATATTTAGGATGGACTCCCATACAACAAAGGTGTTTGTAGGGTTCCGTACCCAAAGGGAAAAACGGGACCCTATTACTAAGACTTCGATGTCCGTCTGTCCGTCTGTCTGTTGTCTGTCCGTCTGTCACCGGGCTGTATCTCATGAACCATGGTAGCTAGGCAGCTGAAATTTGCACAGATGATGTATTTCTGTTGCCGCTATAACAACAAATACTAAAAAGAGAATAAAATAAATATTTAAGGGGGGCTCCCATACAACAAACCTGATTTTTTTGACGTTTTTCGCTCTATATTAATAATGGTAACAGGTAGATGCTTGAAATTTTCACAGAATATTTAGTTTTATATTCACTTCAATAATAAAATTAAAATAAAATAAATATTTAAGGGGGGCTCCCATACAGTACGGAACCCTCCGTGCGCGAGTCCGACTCGTACTTGGCCGATTATTTTTTACCGAGGGGCTCCCATAAGGTACGGACCCCTTACTTACCTACGAGTCCTACTCGTACTTGGCCGATTTTATAAATCAATGACAAGTAGGTACCTTTAAACACTCGTAGTGCTAAAGTCGTTACTCTATATCTAGAAGCTGATAAAGCGGTTACAGTCCATAATGATGAAAAAGAAACGAGGAAAAATAAAACGTACATCTTACCGATTCTACACCTAAAGGATTGAATGAAAAGACTGATTCTCCTACAATCGTACAATAGATAACTAGAAGTTATCTTGTGGAATACGCTATTAGATAGGCACAAGATCAAATTGTAATAACATATAATTAATACCGTGTTAATGTCAAGAATAATTCGTCTCCTACACGTAACATGCCGATTGTGAAACGAACGTTAAAATGTAAATTGTGATTGTTTGTGCGTAAGTATCTAAATGACGAATGCCGTCGCATTGTTATTTAGGTAATGTTGACAGGCATTTCTTAATGATTTTGATTTGTTTGCTCTAAGTGATTATAAAATTATACTCAAGTGTTGTTTACGCTAATTGTGTGTGCAGTGTTAGCCTGAGAGTACAATCCACTCATATGACCGATGCTTCACCACTTGGTTTGAATTTACTACAGTGTTTCCAGATTGGGAAATTGAAATTACAGTGTAGGTGTGGAAAACACAGTATTTTCAACAAAAAAATACAGTTATTTCTAGAAAAAATACAGCACATTAAACAGTAAACAAAAAAAAACCACATTTTAAAACTGAAGATTTATTGACCGGGCAAACGATGTGAGTGAAGCAACTTTGTTTTTTTCTGTCTGGATGTTGATTCTCCTCTACAGGTTGCATTTTTCAATGAATCTAATGAGACTTGGTACCTAGGTTCTGTATATGTTTTTAGATTTTCATGGATTTATGTTATACTTTTTTTGCGTTTCAAGTTCATTGTGGAGAGTTTTAATTCAAATAGGACCTTAAAAAAATGATCACAAACAAACGTAGCACTATACGTGACTTGCGTTTGTTTTATTAAAAATATGAATACAACTCATCGTGTAGCCTTCCAGTTTGTTGACATTTTCTTACCTTATCTTTTTACTACATTTGTCGTGTTAGATAAATTTTACATTCATGTTTCTTTTTCTGCTCCGCCATCTATCTCTGTAAATGGCTTAGCATTTCCCATTTCTAGTCAAATTAGTATGTTAATTGCGACTTTGAGATATGTTCGTTTAATTTTGTCTTTTATTAAGTCTGTTCTATCTATCTGTCCTGTAACCAGGTTGCGTATTCATTTGATAATACTTTTTTTAAAATTTCAATGCTGCATGCAGTTCTGTACCTAACAATACCCTGTTATGGTAATTGACTGATGAATGAATGCATGAATTTCGACACTTGGGTGATGGTCAAGAAAGTTTGATATACATAATTATAATTGGCCAAGTGCGAGTTGAACTCGCGCACGAAGGTTTCCGTACAGTATTGGAGCCCCCCTTAAATAATAATTTTATTTTAATTTAATAATCAATTATTGAAGTAAACATGCAATTATATTCTGTATATATTTTAAGCGTGTACCTGTTACCGTTATTAATACCGAGCGAAAAACGACTAAAAAATCAGGTTTGTTTTATGGGATATTTTTAACGTTCGTTTCACAATCGGCATGTTACGTGTAGGAGACGAATTATTCTTGACATTAACACGGTATTAATTATATGTTATTACAATTTGATCTTGTGCCTATTGTTACGCAGTAGGCCACGCCGTTAGTAACTATTTATTAATATGTGGCCGCGCGCGGTACGACGGCTAGTTGTTTACACTTAACCGCGAGATTTATGGTTTTATGACTCAGGCGGCACCGGCCTTTGTGTCGCGTCTATTGTTTGTTGTTTGTTAGATTTTTTGTGGTGTTTTCGTAATAATTAGGAACAATAGGGTTTCTCGAACTTTACACTTGTTTACTTTGTCAGTCACAATGGCACCGAATATTCTACAGATTTCTAGAGAACCCTTATTCCGATATAAATAGGGCGATGGTTTTCGTTTGTGGCAGTTATCGCGTTTTATACCGGAGCGAAAACATCTCGTGTTCAAGTGCGGTACCAGTGATTGTGAAGTGACTAGTTGTGTGAATTTCAGTGCCAGTGTGAAGTGTTGTGCGAACCAGTGTCGTGTGAACTGTGATTTTGTGCAATAAAGTGCAAAGTGAATAATCGGCGTTTTGACTGATTATCCAAGAACCCATCTCGTAACATTTGGTGTCAGAAGGGTGGATAATTGAAAATGCCGGTTACTCCGTACGACGACGAGACGCCCCGTACACGGAGTCAGCGCCGTCAGGAGGAAGCGCGCCGACTAGAGGAGCAGGAGCGCCGTCAGGAGGAGGTTGACCAGCGACGCTTCGGAAATAATTCACTGTTAATGGAAGGCAGCGAGTCCGAGGCAACCAATGACGACTTCAGGATCCCGGGAGCACCTGCTGTGGCACCTGCTGCTGCACCAGCTACCCCTGCGGCATTTGATATGGCGGCATTGATGTCAATGATGCAGTCTATGACTCGTCAGCTAGAAGACAAATTAGACCGCAACAGAGAAGAACAGGCCCGCCACAACGAGAACCATATTCGCCAGCTGGAAGAGAAATTGGACCGCAACAGAGAACAGGCTCGCCAGCTTGAAGAAAAATTGGACCGCAACAAAGAAGAGCTGCTATCAAGCCTGCAGACGACTTTGGGTAACGAAATAAAAGAGGTCAAGGATACGGTCGACCAGCACGACGCCAGCATAAAGGAGCACGAATCCCGTATTGTTGAAGCGGAAGCACAAATCGCCGATGTGAGGAAAGCCCTCAACGTTATCAAGTCTGGAGGCGGAACCGCTGCATCTACAACCTTCTCGCCAGCCTCACAGAAGATCAAAGTGACTCCTTTTGACGGGACATCATCATGGTCAGCCTACAAAATTCAATTTGACGCCGCTGTTAAAACCAATGGATGGGACAAAGACCAAGCCATGAACGCCCTCATAATGAGCCTTCGTGATGAAGCCCTGAGTATTCTCGATGCGGTGGGCAAGGAAGTGACCTACGATAAATTAATGGAAACGTTGGAGAGTCGCTACGGTGATGAGCACCTGGAGCGTGTGTACAGAGCGCAGTTAAAGAACAGGGTGCAACGTCGCAACGAAAGTCTTCAGCAGTGGGCTGTCGAAGTAGAGAAACTGTTCCGGAAGGCTTATCAGTCAGCACCGTTACCCAACGACGAACATTTGGTGGAAGCATTTTCGAACGGTATAGCAGACTTCGAAGTTAGAACTGCAGTGATACTCGGGCATCACAAAACACTAAAAGAAGCTTTGGCCCAAGCTTTGGAAGTGGAAGCTGTACGAAATCCAGCGAGAGATGTGCAACACTTAAGGGAAGTTAAAGAAGCGTCACATCGTACGAGGTTTGGCCCAAGATGCTACAACTGTGAAGAGAGAGGCCATTTATGGCGCAGTTGCCCGAAGCCACGCCGAACAAGGGACGATCGACCACTACAGGAACAGACAAACCGTGAAACCTCACAGCAGCAGGGAAACGAGTAAGCGCCAGGACCAAGGGGCGGGTGCTGGCCGGTCTGGAAAAGGCCCTAAAGATATTAGTCTCACAAGCTCACGATGGGAACAGCTTGATCATCAATGGTGCCGTCAATGGAACTTCTTGCAAGCTGACATTGGATACAGGAGCTTCTCGCACTGTCATCAGTTTCCGACTGGCTAAGCGCTTTCTTCCGAACTTCGAAAGCTGCAAAACAGTTCAACTTCTGACAGCGACCGGTCAGCACATATCCGTCCGAGGAGAGAAGCTGGTGGAGTTAAAGTTGGGTGAGAAAACTTTCCAACACAAAGTCATTGTGGCTAATATAGTCGACGATTGCATTCTGGGTCTTGACTTCATGCGAGAACATCATTGCGAGATAGACGTCAACCAAGGAATCTTGAAGTGTGGAAGAGAAGAAATCTTCATGGAAGGCGCCACATCAGGAAAGGTTTATTGTCTGCAGAGAACAGTTCTTCCACCTAGATCGGAGACCATTGTGGCAGTTAGATTACCGCCGAAGTTGGGACATCAACGACGATGTGTGCTAATAGAACAGTCGGAAGGTGATCAACCATGGTTATTGGCCCGAACTCTGGTGAGGACTACTAATACCGCTGTGGTGCGTGTTCTCAACACAAGTAACGAGGAACAACTCATCAAAGGAGGAACCCCAATTGGTACTTGTGAAGAAGTAGACTGGATGCGCAGATGCCAAGAACAACCAAAGGAGAAATACAACTGTGCTGGGAGTTACACAGTGTCAACGCTGTTGGAAGATTCCCGTAAAGACCTGACCGAAAGAGAACTTCTGATGGCAAAGAAGATGCTGCAGCGCTACACCGACATATTTGCTCTCGATGATGCTGTCAACGGGAAGACTGGATTAGTGAAGCACACAATAAATACAGGAAGCGTGTCACCGATTCGACAGCGGCCAAGGAGGATACCAGTGGCTCGAGAAAAAGAAGTTGAGTCAATGATCGAAGACATGGCACGCAATGGTGTGATAGAACCTTCATCCAGTCCGTGGTGCTCGCCAGTGGTTCTAGTGAAAAAGAAGGATGGCAGTATGCGGTTCTGCGTTGATTATCGACGACTCAACGACGTAACGAAGAAAGACAGCTATCCTTTGCCGAGGATTGATGACACGTTAGATACACTGACAGGTATGAAGTGGTTCACTACTCTGGACTTGAAGAGCGGATACTGGCAAGTGGAAATAGATCCTAAAGATAAAGAGAAGACCGCATTTTCGACGGGAAAAGGCCTGTGGCAATTCAACGTGATGCCGTTTGGATTGTGCAACGCGCCCGCTACGTTCGAAAGACTAATGGAATTAGTGCTCGCGGGACTGATTGGAGATGCATGCCTAGTCTATTTGGACGACATCATAATTGTGGGAAAAACCTTCGAAGACCATCTGCAAAACCTGGAACGAGTATTGACTAAGATTCGCGCAGCCAATCTCAAGCTGAGTCCGAAGAAATGTTCCTTCTTCAAGAGGCAAGTGAATTTCCTGGGACATGTGATTTCCGAAGCTGGCGTACAGACGGATCCAGGAAAAGTCAGTGCTGTCAAGGATTGGCCTGTGCCAAAAGACAAGACGGAAGTTAGAGCATTCTTGGGTTTATGCTCCTACTACAGGCGATTCGTGAAGAACTTTGCTGACATAGCCAAGCCGCTGCATAGACTGACTGAGGAAAAACGACCCTTCCTCTGGGATGAAAATTGCGACGCAGCTTTTCAAGAGCTAAAGAAGCGACTTTGTAATACGCCTATTCTTGGCTTCCCGGACACAGAAAACGAGTTCATCGTGGACACTGACGCCAGCAACACCGGCATTGGAGGAGTACTGTCACAAAGGAAAGGAGACCAAGAAGTGGTGATTGCGTATTTCAGCAAATCCCTGTCCAAGCCGGAAAGGAACTACTGTGTGACCAGAAAAGAGTTACTTGCAGTAGTGAAGACATTGCGAAATTTTAGCAAGTACCTGCTCAGGCGAAAATTCCATCTGAGGACCGACCACGCTGCTCTGAAGTGGCTACTACAGTTTAAGGATCCCGAAGGCCAAGTGGCAAGATGGATTGAGCAACTACAAGAGTTTGACTTCACCACGGAGCATCGCAGTGGAAAATCTCATGGCAACGCGGTCGCACTGTCAAGAAGGCCATGCTCAGAGGACTGCAAGCATTGCTCAAGACATGAGTCGAAAGATTCAGTGCCCGTCAGAATGCTCAAAGCAGACATCGGTGACGAATGGAAAGAAACCCTTCAGGTTGCACAAGAAGAAGACGCCGACATCAAGCCGATTCTTGAATGGATGGAATCAGATGCCCCTAAGCCAGACTGGAGTGCTATTGCTTCAATGAGTGTTACGACAAAGAGCTATTGGGCGCAATGGGATAGTCTGGTGCTTCAGGAGGGAGTACTTTGCCGAAAATGGGAAAATGCTCGTGGCAATCAGTGCCATCTCCAAATGGTTGTACCCAGAGCAAAGATACCTGAAGTTTTGAAGCTGTACCACGAAGGGTTTTCGGGAGGACATCTGGGTGTGAAACGGACACTCTTGAAAATTCGTGAAAGGTTTTACTGGATCAACTGCAGAGATGACGTAGAAGACTGGGTACGGAAATGTACGAGCTGTGCATCAGTGAAAGGTCCGCATACCCGCAGCAGAGGAGCATTAAAGCTGTATAATGTTGGAGCACCATGGGAGCGAATCGCACTGGATGTGGCCGGACCATTTCCTGTGAGTGAAAGTGGCAACAAGTACTTCCTTGTCGTCATGGATTACTTCACCAAGTGGCCGGAAGTCTTCGCAATTCCAAACCAAGAGGCATCGACGATAGCAGACAAATTGGTGCATGAAGTATTCTGTCGATTTGGAGTACCATTGGAAATCCACAGTGACCAAGGAAGAAATTTTGAATCTCAGCTGTTTCAAGAGACGTGCCGGTTAATGGGTGCACACAAAACCAGGACAACGTCTTACCACCCGCAATCAGATGGAATGGTGGAGCGATTCAACCAAACTCTGGAGAGGTACCTGGCAAAAGTAGTCGGAAGCAAACAACGGGATTGGGACAAGCATATCCAGCCATTTTTGTTGTCATACCGAAGTGCTGTTCATGAGAGCACAAATGTCACTCCCGCTTTTGCCAATTTTGGACGTGAATTACGGCTACCAGCCGACTTAATAACTGGCATTCCACCGGATTCTCCACAACCCATAACTGAGTACGCCAGTGACCTCCGGAACAAGATGAACGACATCTATGAGCACATTAGAGAGCATGGCCAGCAAGCATCTGAAAGAATGAAGACTCGATACGACAGAAGGGCTAACAATCCTGGGTTCGAGGAAGGCTCGATGGTATGGCTGCACAATCCCATACGCAGCAAAGGAAAGTCTCCAAAGCTACAAGCCAAATGGGATGGACCGTACCGAGTGGTGACCAAGATCAACGACGTGACGTTCCGCATACAGAAAGGACCTCGAGGTGCCCCCAAAATAGTTCACGTGGATCGATTGGCGCGATATCACGGATGCAACGATGCTCGGGACGAGCATGTCTTGGGAGGAGGTGGTGTTACGCAGTAGGCCACGCCGTTAGTAACTATTTATTAATATGTGGCCGCGCGCGGTACGACGGCTAGTTGTTTACACTTAACCGCGAGATTTATGGTTTTATGACTCAGGCGGCACCGGCCTTTGTGTCGCGTCTATTGTTTGTTGTTTGTTAGATTTTTTGTGGTGTTTTCGTAATAATTAGGAACAATAGGGTTTCTCGAACTTTACACTTGTTTACTTTGTCAGTCACAATGGCACCGAATATTCTACAGATTTCTAGAGAACCCTTATTCCGATATAAATAGGGCGATGGTTTTCGTTTGTGGCAGTTATCGCGTTTTATACCGGAGCGAAAACATCTCGTGTTCAAGTGCGGTACCAGTGATTGTGAAGTGACTAGTTGTGTGAATTTCAGTGCCAGTGTGAAGTGTTGTGCGAACCAGTGTCGTGTGTACTGTGATTTTGTGCAATAAAGTGCAAAGTGAATAATCGGCGTTTTGACTGATTATCCAAGAACCCATCTCGTAACACTATCTAATAGCGTATTCCACAAGATAACTTCTAGTTATCTATTGTACGATTGTAGGAGAATCAGTCTTTTCATTCAATCCTTTAGGTGTAGAATCGGTAAGATGTACGTTTTATTTTTCCTCGTTTCTTTTTCATCATTATGGACTGTAACCGCTTTATCAGCTTCTAGATATAGAGTAACGACTTTAGCACTACGAGTGTTTAAAGGTACCTACTTGTCATTGATTTATAAAATCGGCCAAGTACGAGTAGGACTCGTAAGTAAGTAAGTAAAGGGGTCCGTACCGTATGGGAGCCCCTCGGTAAAAAAATCACCTTTGTTGTATGGGAGTCCCTCTTAAATATTTATTTTATTTTGTTTTTAGTAAATGTTGTTATAGCGGCAACAGAAATACAGCATCTGTGAAAATTTCAACTGTCTAGCTATCACGGTTCATGAGATACAACCTGGTGACAGACAGACGGACAGACCGAGGAGTCTTAGTAATAGGGTCCCGTTTTTACCCTTTGGGTACGGAAATCTAAAAATTAGAAACTAAAATTCATTGAAGTTTGTGTAGAGTAAGGGTGCAAGAGGTAGAGTTCTTTATAACTGATCTCTTAGCATAAATTTTGGTGTAATTAATCACAGTAATAGTGAAGAAACACTCACACACACACTTCAGTGCACTTTGTTAACTGCTTGGCTACAGATAGGAGTCGATTCTTATTTTAACCATCTGCGACCACACCATGACTTAGCTTCTGGTATGTTGTAATGAAAGAGTCTCGAGTCGAGTTATCAGAAAAAATCTACGACACCTTTCTCATTTAAGCTCTGGTTTACTCATTAAGTACCAACCAGCTCCTTTTTATGAATCGAAGTTATATCTCCTTTATTAGTTGTACTTCCATAAAAGGCTCCAATTAATGACTCAGGTGCCTCCGAGTCTACGATATTATCTCTGCGGCGTTTCTTTATGTGTTAGAAGTATTCGAGCTTGTGTATTCCTGATATGAACGCTTGATAGGCTTAGAAAGCACTAGATTGTGCAATCACTGATTCGTATATGATAAGCTCGTCAGTATGAATGGTGTGGTGATCTCTGTGCTGATTAAGAACCAAGGCTAGTCTTTGACTGCAATGTATCCAATACATATTAATTTAGTATTAGAAGTCATTTGGGCAGAAATATTTTGCAATTCAATTTTCCGAAGGCTTCTTTACAGGTGCGAAAATAATACCGAACTTGAACCATGAACTAACAAAAACGTTATTATAAAACGAAGTTTATCACTAAACCACGGACTAAAAAAGTACTAAAGATAAACCTGCGAAACCCCTAGTTTAACCATGGACTAACTTCGGCACTAAGAGAATTTTAGCTTAGAACTTGATTTGAATTATTTCACTTGGCACTTTTATTATAAATTAGAATTTAGAAATACAAGAAAAATGATTTTCTGTGTAAATAATAGCATAGAAAACAAAAATACACTATTAAGTTCAAAAACGATAATAACAAAGTCTTAATTTTTTCTTGCTTGAGTTTTCGCCTCACATACACTCGCATTTGCCATGAACGTGAAAAAATGTATAAATAATTAATCACGTTTAATTATTCGATGGATACTTAAACAAACAACAATTCGGATATATTTATACATTAAGACGCAACTATTTAAGCATTTGAAGTGTGTTTTAAAAAGTTTTTTAACACGCAAGAACGAATGAATGATTGTAATTTCATCTGCTACTGCTTAAACCATGGACTATCATTGGTTTATCTGATCTTAGATTAGTCCTTGATTTGTAATAGAAACGTATTTTAATCCTTGGATTATCTTTAATACCGTAACAACTGTGGATCTGCTAAGCCTGGTTTAAACCTGGTACTAATGAACTTTTTTGGAATACGACTGCGTGAGTTCTGAGTTTACTTCGGGCTTTTTTTGTTATTCAATTGTGTTATTAATCTCGTTTTGTGGGTGACTGTTTTGTCACTAGTAATTCTGATTGATATATTTTTTACTATGTTTATTTCTATTCGTCGAGTTGCTGATCCATAAAATATTTCTAGACTTGTATTTCTCCCATTACTGCTTTGATCACTGAAATGCCTCATATTTCAGAGGTGCTATTATAAATTTTTACTAATGATATTTTTGTTGTTTTACAGGTAAGTAAGTCAGCAGCCAACCGACTTAGTCTGGGTAAGCCGAAAATATTTGTATCAAGATTCTGAAATTCAATACGGTAGCCATTTCTGTAGTACTTAAGAAGTACTTTTAGAAAGCTCAAATTAACCTGCGCGTCATCGATATCGGAAATGCCAGAAAACTATCTCATTATACGCAAATACCTATTCATATCCTAACTTTCTTGAAGATGTTAAGAAATAAATTTTAAATCACTGTAATGTGCTGTGCTAACGCAAGCTGATAAAAAATACAGATGATGCTTCCTTATATTAAGATGTTCGATGGTTATCATACTCAATGCGCCTACCGAGGTGTGAGCGAGAATAGAGGCTGTCATCGATAGAATCATCCGATCCCCGATTCTCAGTCGATAGGCAGGCGCCGACGCGGACGCCTCGCCGGGAATGCAACGGTAACCCGTATATGGTCACGCGTCTGTTATAATGGGTAGGGCTGGTTTTGATCTAATTAGACTTTATCGAACTTTTCCATGTCCTTACCTAATAGCTTTACTACTTCCCACTTGAGTTTTATTTTTGTCCTAGATAAAAAGTACCCTCCGATACTCTGACCGACACTCCGACCTTTGAACTATGTCCATGGCAAAAATCAATTCGAGCCGTTGTTTCGTCACTGCGTGAAAGAGTATCAAACAAACCAAAAAACACACTTTTGGGTTTATAATATCAGGAAGGATTTTCCGTTTAGCAAAGGCGACATGGTTTCGCTTGAATTTAAAATTATTATTAGATCTTGAACTGTACCCTAAAAAAATTGTGAAATACTTATTTTTGAAAGATTGCTCCTTTATAGAAAATATTCATCATTTAATAAGACTACTCATAACACTGTCTGATATGCTCATTGAGTTTCTGAGCTTTTTCATCTCATTATTTCTGTTCCATTTTATAGGCAGTACCTACAGGCACTGTTTTATGAAATTTAAATGCAAATATTTATTTTTTAATTTCTTTCAGTTAGTAATTCTTGCTCTCAATGTTTACCTCAATTCACTTGTAGTTGTTTTGTTGCTGCCTTAAAAATTCTTTGAATTCAAACTTAACAAAGAAATATGAACCGTGTGCTCTTTGAAAAGATTTATTCATTTGCTGAACTATCCCATTACTATCAAGAAGCCAGTGATATATTTGGTATACTGTTATATTTCACATATTTAAGCAATGCTAGAGGGCCCACGCGTGGTAATGGTTTCCACATGGCAGTCGCTTGTTCGCTTTGACAGTGAGCTTGTAAAAACTTCCGTTAATGGTCAGACCATTAACGGAAGTTTTATTATTATTCTATTTATTATTCTATTTTCTTTTCAGCATGATAATTTGTTTTATTCGAAATAGGTCCATGTTTAGCCATATTCGGCCCAAAGTTCTACTGGAATAGAAATTATGCAACACAATACTTAACAGCTATACGCCGAATCCAACTTCTTGACGGCTGTGAAATTTGCTACAAGCTGAAATCCAATCCTGACTGAAGCTTCAGTTGCGCGAAAATTGTGTTTTACGCAGCTTGTAGCTAACTTCAGAGCCGCCAAGAATTTTGATTCGACCTATATTTGTTACTTCTCTAGATAAAGCCACCTACATTGAAATTTACGAAAATTTAGAAACTTATTTATATGCTTTGACGTTCTCATGTATTTGACCAACGTCATGTGGTCTTTGATTTTGGCAATCTTCATTACTTTCCCTTTTCATTTCCCTTTTTTGGATCGTACCACTTTCTTGATAATTAAAGAGACCCCAAAATTACCGAATTGCATATCTCTGGAATGTGCTCTTTATATGCATATTTAACACCAAAATCTTCTAAATATGCACTTTATAGCCATTCCGTATGCAAAGCTTCTACGATTTCGTTTCCTGTTAAAATGTTTATTTGTATGCAATATAGAGATTAAATTTGTATCACTAATTTAATCATACGGTTGTCCGTTATTGTTTATTTGGCATGTGGAAATATCACAGTCGGGCAGAGGTCAACATAGTTCACGTTCGTTACTAGTTCAAGTCAAATATTATTTAATTTATGCCATAAATGACAGCATTCAACAACCATTAATTCTATTTTAATGTGAGCTGTGTATCTAAATATAGATTAGATTAAATTGATTGCTGCTAGTTCAACGTGTCACATACTCGTAATATTCGGCACGATTGGTCAATGAAGTTTGGGCTTGTGTAAGATATCAAATCTGATCATAGTGATCAGTAAAATTTCTTTGCAAATCTTCGTAAAATAAATAAGTTTTCTATATTAACATCTTAATCTAGTAACACAGTACAAGTACACAAATATACCACCTTATTAATAAACGCAAAGTTACCTCGGAGTAATTGTGTTTTACAAATGAATTAAAAATTGTCATAGAAAGACAAATTGGCCAAGTGCGTGAGCCCGACACGCAAGAAGGGTTCCGTAATCTACGAGAGCTCCCCTAGCCCCATTTCAAGCGTCTAACCGTTGCCGTTATTAATATCGAGGGAAAAACGGCTAAAAAAATCATGTTTATTATATGAGAGCCCCGCTTAAATATTTATTTTTTTCTGTTTTAGTATTTTTTGTTCTAGCGGCAACAGTAATACATCATCTGTAAAAATTTCAGCTTTCTAGATATAACGGTTCATGAGATACAGCCTGGAGACAGATAGACGGACAGACAGACAGACGGACAGCGGAGTCTTAGTAAAAGGGTCCCGTTTTAAACCCTAAAAAGACACAACACGGACTAACTACTTCGAAGTAACCCTCTCTCTCAGCCGCTCTTTCTCGGCTTAACTCCACACGGCGTATTCTTTATAGTACCGCCTTTCACACTCATATCTTGAGTTTCATTAACACCATAAAATCACCGCGAAGATGTCCCCATGTTTGATACATCTTGCATTCAATAGTTCCTTTACGATCTCCATCCTCTCTCATATCCATCTAATATTAACTTTTTATAAATACCTCCATCCCCCCTACACGCCCACAGCGCCCAACTGATTCATCCAGCTTATCCGAAGCTCGTCTCACCAGTCAATGGAAATGAAATGACAAAACAGTGTTAGTAATCTAAGATCTGTTTTGCAATGCGGTGCTAACGCAGGCAGTAGGCTTCGTAAGTAATAGACGTCGCCCACGCGGTGCTTTCGTAACCTTAGGCGGTTTGTAGATGTCGTGTTTTGTTGCTGCTGGATTGTTGGATGTCGGTTTATTTGACAGGCCGTGAAAAGATTGTCTCTGTGGTTCAGTGAACAGATTTGAAGTCTTTATATGATAAAGACCGCTTATTGTGTACAAACTTTCCATTCTTTACTAGTCTATTAGATGTCTTGCCAGTATCCCTATCTGCTCTAATTGGTTATCGTGGCAATAATTGATTAGGGTCAGTCGGGGTAGTCCTGAGACGATTTTCATAACTTGTGCATTTTCGACCTATCAAAAACATTTAATTTCTATATTGAATACGTCAAAATGTCGACTGACATGGGATTTATGCTCCATTACTATGAATTGGCTAATAAAGATTCAAAATTCAAGAACTTTTATCAAAAATACCTGTCTCATTTTTTTCCGCCAGTATGGGGTAAATATAAAACACCGTTGTCCATAAAACTAAATATATTTCCTAGAATTTAAGCGTGATTCGCCTACAAACGTTATCATTAGACAGATAGGGATGAGACGAAATAGCATTGTCATTTCATAGATGCATTAGCAGCTATTGATCGTACAAAACAGTGATAAGTGACAAAATGTATTGTCGTATTCAAATATCTTTGAATCCCTAATACACACTTTGTTCACATCACGCTTTTGTAATCGCTACATAGTATAAAACAAGTCGCTTACGCTGTCCCCATGTATGCTTATATCTTTAAAACTACACAACGGATTTTGATGCGGTTTTTTTGATAGATAGAGTGATTCGAGAGGAAGGTTTAAATGTATAATAAACCTGTGCGAAGCCGGGGCGGGTCGCTAGTTTTAAATACAGCGTTTCAAACGCAGCTGCTTCCAGCCCCGTCTACGCTTGCCCTAGCGCTAAGAACCGCGGCGAACGTCCGATTCGTCGATCAGCTGCCACTCAGCCGTTGTTCTCGGAAGACAAGTCAATTGTGTCGGTGTGGGCCATTTGTTTACCCGGCGATTTGGCGTGATTAGCAAAGATCGGTAGGATATTTGTTTTAGTAAAAGTTTATAGGTATGTAGGCCGAGTAGGTCACCCGAAGGCTGAATATAATTTAGCGTTTATAACAAACAAGGGTTACGATTTTCGTCTATCGGCTGCCACTCATCCGTTGTTTTCGGCAGACAAGTCAATAGTGTCGGTATGGGCCGTTTGTTTACCCGGCAATTTGGTGTGATTAGCAAAGATCGGTGAATTATTTTCTTTAGTAAAAGGTGATACGTTCGTAGGCCGAGTAGGTCACCTGAAGGATAAACTAAATTTAGCGATTGTACGAAATAAGATTTATGATTTCAGAATGCAGATTATGATGATTGCAGATTCTTCTTCTTCTTCTTCGTCGTGTCGATGATCCTTAACATTATATGATTTTCTCCCAGTACTCAGCTACACTCGTTCCGCCGATTGCAGATTGAAATTGCTACACTTTGTTGATTGGTAAACTTGTCTTCTATCTAATACAAGTAGATTACAGATGTCAAAATGTGACGCCAACAAGCATACACGTATGTAACTTCAAAAAGATCGAAACACGCATTTCGATTTCTTGTTTTTTAAATAGTCTCTATCCAAGGCCCCAGAACTTTTTTCTGGCATCATTACATCAGCTGTGGGACGTCCACTGCTGAACGTGGTCTCCTCTGTGGTTTTCTAGTAAGGTCGATTAGAACCAGCTTGTGCCTATTGAGATCTTACGACTTTCTGTTCACCACAATACGCTCGCCGCTACTAATATGTTTTTCCCAAACCATAATAAATCCATTCTAATTTACTTCGACGTTATTCTTTCTCCAGAATTTATTCAGCATTATTCATCCTAACTTCTCACCAACATCAAAAGCCATATCATAGGCGTATCGTTAGTTTATTGAACTCGCTCGCATTATTGATAACAGTTATTGGCCACTCACGGGCCGCACTCAGATGCATCTATTTCCGAACCTCAAGTAGTTCCGGCAACATTGTTCTGTGAGCTAAATGCTGTGGCCGAAGTGGCAGCATTATCTGCACCTTTGGATTGTATTCCTGGAAGCTTAGTCCGGGAAGTCATCGCTGTTTCGTTGGAAACAGAATAAATCTTCGCGGCGGTGTGTTTTACTACTATTTTAAGAATTTCCCGATATATTTGCGGTTTCCCTAGTGACAAAAAAGTCTGTTTGCGAAGAAATCTGATAGAATAGTCAATTAGTCATGTTACTTATGCTTAATAATATTAATACGCTTACTAAAATTCTCATATTATATTAATTCATACAGCACATGTAAAATTGTATAGTCAAAACTTCTGGTGCTTGTCTTGACCTTTCTCTATAAGAAGGCACGCGGTCTCATTTAATATTCATTTCTTATTCGACGATATACTCGACTATAATGCTTGTATTTTCATATTCATAAAGGTCATTTCCAGACTGTATGATAACTTCTACGGAATGCTAGAATATATTAAGACCCCTTTCGTATGTGAGAAACGGTTTCAACGAGGATATGAATATCCTCGTGTTCTCCAGATTCCAGTCTAGATCTTATCACGTCGCATTCGTATGCGTTTTCATTGCGTTTCATAGTAATCTTCGCCATTCACATAATATTCCTTGAGTGTTTGCTCTTTGGAGATAATCTTGTGCATTTGCGTATGAATTTATGCGTTTTCTGGTTTTGTTTTAGCGGTAAAATCTATATGGATGGTATGAATTTTGTTGCATTTGTCTTTTTTATTATTTTTGAAACGAGGCTTTGCAGTACGACACTTTAAATCAGGACTGAATACAAGAGATTTATCATTATAAGGAGAGTGATTTCTTGCAGTTTTGGAGAGTGCAAGTTCCTACTGTCCCTACTCCTTGTGATCTACGTTACATTCCTAAGCTCAATGCTTCTATCTAAATACTTGTTCAGGCATAATTTTGACCAACATCTGTTATTACCTCATTACTTAATCTCGCGGTAAGATTTAGTGCCACCTAAGCCCAACTTATGTAAACAACATAATTTAATTCATTCCTAACTTTAGAGAGTATTAAGTTTCCTCGCATCTCTCAATGTCCCCACCGTGCGACGTCTTAATCAATCAATCAATCAAAAATTTTTATTGACATAAAATAAGGTGATAAAATAAATGAAGCCTCTGATTCCCGAACTAGCCAGGGGCTGTACTACGGGAACCAGCGTCTTCTCCTATATTAACGACAAGCTATGTCAATTTACTTAGGTATACTTTCTAATATTACTTATTTAAATTTAATTTATACTAAGAGACGTATTATTTAAATATGACTTAAGTACTAGTCTAAATATTATCCTAATAAAGTACAAATACACAAATACATACAAATCAAATTCCATATGAACCATTACTATGTACTACTATAAATGAACCACTAATCTATTCGATGTTTTTTGTGTAATTACTTTAATTTAATTAATTTTGTATCTTTAGCTTTGTTATTACAATTATTGTTATTTAATTTTTATGTATCAAAAAAGGGATTTAAATATACAAGGTTTAACTAATATTTATTTCACATCCTTATTTCATTTTAACAATTTTACAATCGGTACTTTATCTAACCAAATTGGTACCTAAAACGAAAATTTGCCTAGGGTTAAGTGCACAGATTTTAAATGTATAATTCATAAAAAAGCTATTCAAAAAAGGGTAGAAGATAATAACTTAAAGAATAGATGTATACAAAGTATTCATAATGATCCGTAATGACCCTTATTAGTTGCATTAATTAAGTTACCAATTAGTTATTCTAATCCAGCGCGTCGTTCCGCCACTATCTCCGTCTATGCGTTATGGCGGACGTTTCCGACAACCGTTTCATTTGAAATGGCCCATACATCCACATCCACCTGAGTTCCTAAACAGAGATCAGCAAAATATAGAGCTGGTATGGCTGGCTCAGCTTAGCAGATCCTTTCGCATAATATACTAAATATATAAATTCATAAAGCTCTGTCATCAGCATCGTTTGCCCTCGTATTATACGCGATGTATTTCATTTACTTTCATTAAAATGAATACTCGTATCCTTATCGTGTGCAGAAAATGGTATACACAGCAAAATCACAGGCATATAAATGTGATAGATTTGTTCGTACTCTACTCACTATGTCAAGGCGCAATGGAAAGAGATAAGTCCAGTGTTAGACACACTGGACTTCTCTATCGATATCGAGATCCTTATGTTTTAAACTTCTTATTTGATTTGATTGAATGTTTGATATTTTAGAATGAACCTCTTAGAAAGAGTAGAGGACGAATCGTCAGCTTTAGATTTTTAGTTAGTAAAAACGGGACCCTATTACTAAGACCCCGCTGTCCGTCTGTCTGTCCGTCTGTCTGTCACCAGGCTGTATCTCATGAAATAGCTAGAGAGTTGAAATTTTCACAGATGATGTATTTCGATTGTTGCTAACAATATACTAAAAACATAATAGTATAAAAATTTAAGGGGGGCTCCCATACAACAAACGTGTTTTTTTTTACTGAGTGGCTTCCATACGGTACGGAACCCTTCATGCGCGGGTCCAACTCGTACTTGGCCGATTTTTATCAAATCCGTCACAATGCTTATCCATTTTTCCTAGCTGCTTGACATCTTATGTAGTTCTAAAAATGGTAACATAACCCAGTGAGGAATGAGCAGTGAGCACGTCCCCGCTTCCTGCCTCGGCCTACTATGTATGCTTCTCGCGAACTGTCCCCAGGATTAGAGTGTAATAACATTACTTTATTGTTTTTACTATCTGCTCTGTGGCTTCCACTTGAATCGATAACATCTAGAACTTCATATATCACCCTCTTTATTTCACTCAAGATTAGTCCTTGTTAAGACTTACATAAGGTCTTTTTGAAATTGGGGAAGAATAACTTCAGTTTTGAAGACAATCGCTTGGTATTCTTCATTAGTACCTGAAGTGCGAAATATTTTTGCAGGTGCAGGGTTGTGGTTTGAATTTTACTGTAGTGATACAAAAGACATGACGATAATCAAAATCAGTGAAGTGGTTTTCAAATTCACATGTGGCCTCGGTTAGAGTGCTCTTTGCATGTAGTTTTCAAAGAGTAGCAAATCAATTATGAATGGGTACTACCTGACGTGCACTGTAATTGTACACCTATAATATCCGGTACTTTCAGTGCTTTTGCAAATAAGGACAACAACTACGTATTTTAAAATTAATAAATGTTATTACTGATGTAAATGTTGATATGTTCCGGTATAACACTCGAGGAGCTTTTCCTATGTCGGGTTATTCATCTGGTGAATTATTGTTTGATTAAGAAATATGCTTAGCCACGAGATCCTAACTACTTAATTCAGCTTAGTTTTGAACTCCGTATACTGTTACAATAGCTACTCAAAATTCCTAGATTTCCATGAGAATTTCAAAAGCAAAACGCAACACTATAAATTATGAAAGTCAAGTCGACAAGCTCAAACTGAAGCATAATAACAGTGTTTGACATAATAAATGAGTCACAATTCCTTTTCGGTCGTGCAAGTGTCAGGTTTCCATATAAATCCGGCCCAGAGTGGGTTTCTAAACTCATCGGCCTAACGAAGCCTTGATCAGTGAAAATTTAAATTAGATGTTTTAGTAATGGTGAGGATTTTCTACGTTGTCGAGGTCTCATTTCTCCAACGGCTTCAAAAAAGGTAGAGTTGCTCAATTCGTCTAGATTTATTCAGCTGCAGGAGACGAAACTGAAACGAAACGTACTTTTGCTTCGCGAAAGCTGACGAGAATCATCGTTTGAAGCGAACGGCAAATACTTAACAATATGCACATTAATTTGAAAAATAGTTTTCTGAGTACAAAGGACCCTTGGTATTCAAACCCAGAACCTCCGGGTTAAAAATCTAGTGGCTAGTAGTAGTAATTAGTTAAACTTCTAATAGACTATGGAAATGTAGAGACTTATAGGGAAGGTGGGCTTGTTGATGATCGTGATTTTACTCTAACTCGATTTACACCGTTCTATTTTACAGAAAGGGTCCCTGCATATCGTGTGTGATGCCTTAAGCTTGCCTTCCCCGCTCCGGGGAAGGTGGTGGTGGATGCATTAAGGTTTTTTTCTGGCACAAAAAAATAGGGTACCCTGTATCTCAATACGCATTACTTTACGATGTAAAGTTCAAATTCTATAATTATTTTTTGCAAAAAATAGCATGACAACTTCACCCCTGTACAGAATTCGCGTATATTTTGCACGGATCGATGTAGCATTTTTCACATTATTGTTGATTTATCAAAAATGGCTCAGCCGATTTCGATAAAATTTAATGGGACCAATTTCGAAGTTTACTCTTTCCAACAAAAAAATAATTATTGTAATCGGACTACTATGAAAAAAGTTATGCGTGGTTATACATAAAAAAATATAGGCGTTTAATTGAGTACCTCCTCCGGTGGTTCGTCGGTCAAAAACAGAGTCACGAGGTAATACTCAATATCAATAGATAGTTTCTCAACAATTTTCTCTTAAACAACGACCGGTTACACCAACAATGCTAACCCGAATTGTACAGTTTATCGATCATTAACGATTTGTCGGCAATAAATCGTTAGCGATCGGTCTCATTCCGATAAAGCTTTTACGCACAGCGTCCGATAAAATGCGGACAATATCAAATGAGTACAACTAGGTACTTACGAATAAAAAATTGTAATCAGCAATGCCTAAAATAGTAAAATAATTATAATGAGATAGTTGATAGTGTGAACAAATATTCAGTCGCACAGAAAATTTCAAACATATGTAGGAAACGATTGTCTCTTGTATTGACGGATTTCAGTGTTTCGTTTTTACAGTATTTTATGCATTATTGTGAGAAAATAATATAACTTTTTTGAACGATTAACACGACGAAAAAGAAGAAGATACAATATTTAGAGTTTTTACAATATTTAGAGGTTTTGTAACATGCCTAACTCCTATTTTGTTTCTCGAAACACAGAAAGCTATGTTTTCGAATAACGACGATATTTTTCTCATTATATTAACGCACTACTCGGCATATGTCTGCGTGAATTTCAAAAATACCAGTTAGTAGTGGCTGGCATTCGATGTATTTTTGCAAAATTTTTATGCAAAGTTATTCTTATTATTATTTATTTATGTTTTATTTAAATAAGCTTTTATTTTTTTTTAAAACGCGTAGTCTTATTAGAATCGTCTCAGAGCTTTTGTAAAGTTCGTCGTACTGTATCGGATGCAGTGAGTAATACAAATAGCATTTTGATGTTCGTAGTTAACCGTCGGTATTATGTAATTAGCTATAGCCTCTGAATGGTTCGGATTCTAGGGCGTATTTTTTTAGTTGGGTGATGCCTCCTGCTGCGATGTGTAGGATACAAGTATTGAGTCACAATTTCTCAACCTTGGAAAATTTAATATATTGTATCATGTGAGGTTCGTGGCTCGTCGTATATATATCCGGGTTTTACGTGATAACGTCATATAAATCGAGAAACGTTGGCTACACGTGCGTAAAAGTGTCACGATCCGCCTGAGACAAGCGTGCAAGCGAGAGCGCGGAACAAGCGATAGAGAAGCTCGATCGGCCTAAGCGTTCGGATTGCTTAACTTTGAAAGCGATTCAACAATGTTTTCTTATGACGTTTCACGTAAAATTATCATCCGTAAACTGACTTTACAGACAACCAAATTTTTATTGTAAAAATGAAGTGTTTAGAACTTTAGATATACAGGAAATTTGTACACTATTTGTACTTTTATCTTACTACAGTTTGTTTATAGCTTCTTCTTTTAGTTGTAGCGGTTCAAGTTTACGTGACATTTAGATTAGATCTGGTCAGCAAAGTACGTGACTACGCCCTACGGCTAGTGTTGCAGTATTTACTTCTTGGAGGTCCTCCACAGGCTTAAGGTTGCAGACATGAGTGTAGGTGCCATTCTTTGAGAGGGAGTATCGTCATCACATGACTCGGTTGGAGTTTATTGCTACAATAGCCTAGTGCTTTAATAAGTTACTGAGCTCACTTTTCAAGCTACTTTCATTCGAATTGTATTCCATAACTTTCTCGGATAACGTCAATTTATAGGTTTCTATTTCTCTGTATACGTGGACTAAGATGGACAGGAAAAAAGATTGAGAAATGGTGACACAGACATTAGGTAAGTACACCAAGTACTCGTATAAATCGTGTTAGATCGTGTAGGTTGCTTTTACATGGAAATGCGGTGTGGGCCCGTATGTGTTGGTGCGATTTATAATAATAGGTGCGTGAATGCTTCTGGAGAGACGTCCAGCTGCGAAAGCTTTATTTAAAAAGGCAATAATTACACTAGTACGAGTAATAATTAAAAACTACGAGGTCGAATAAGTAGTGAAAAGATCTCTAGACGAACCATAGTAATTGGTACATCCCAGTAGGTTAGTTCAGTGTGCGTTAAGACGACCGCGAATTTTTTTAGCTCTAGATCGTGCATAATTTTCCTGTTTGCTCCTCAGAAACTTTTGAATTTATATTTTATGTTCTTAAAATAAAGTGCATATTTAGCAAAGACTTTAACAAAGAAGATCTTTAAGGGGGCCCACGGCTGAGACGATGATCTTGATGAAGGGTCTCCCTATTATTAATTGTTATTTATGTTTTAGTCATTCCAGTAGTTTAACACTGCACCCTCCGTTGCTCTAGGACGTTGGTCTAACTAAAGTAAATAAGCCCCTTCATATCACCGTGCCCTCGATAACAACATCACCGTGGTTGCACCGTACACTAGATGATACGCATTAGCATTCGTGACACACAGATACGATAACCGCGGTCGGGAAGCTTTGAGGTAGCTTTCCATCCATAGATACCGATAGAGTTTCCAAGTCGCTGCCCGAGGCACATGCATTGGACGGCGCATACGCTGCAAAATTAAATTGTGTGCCTGTTGGCGATGCACCTACAGGGTTTTACTTTGCAAAGTGTAGTATAATGAATAATGATGGGTATGTATAGTTTACCACTAAAAGCCCCTGCACGGCACACACCACTTTACAAAACAACACGTTGTATGTACCAGACGACGCCTGTGCCGCAAAAAAGCTTGTTTACGATGCATTCTACACAAATATTGCAGCTTTCACTGTTGTATGAGCGCTTAGGCATAGATAATTTATTTCCTGGACTGTGTGAGTAATAATTGTGTAATTATGAGCGCTTACGCGTAGTTGTGGGTGGGTGGGTCGACGATATCGTCTATATCGCGGGTCGAACCTGGACACGATGGGCAAAATACTGAGGCAGATGGAACTGCAAGAGAGATACCAATACTTACCCAGCAGTGGTATAAAGAAGGAAGATTGATTGCAAGCCGCTACCAACCGATCTTATTTAAGATCTATAGGGAAGGTTTATATCCAGCAGTGGACGTCCTATGGCTGAAAATATGATGAGAGCAAAGTGTCATGGCCCATATCTCGAGTTCTGTGTTCCCATCTGATGCATCTCAGAGTTGATTGCGGTGACGTGTGGCGCTGACGCAAGCTGTGGTTAGCTGATAGCGCTGCTCCTAATTAAAACAAGTGCAGACGATCTGTGATTATACAAAATGTATGCCTACGGTGCAGGGTAACTTAAAACACACCTATTTTATTGACTTTACATGGTCACTGGTAACCTACGCACAACCTCTTAAGAGCGATTTTAGTACATCAAGATGAACAACTTTTACTATGGGACCAACTTCGAAATCTCGAAAAAAAAAAAACCAGCTGTGAACATTTTGTATAAAACACCTGTTTTATATTTCGAGATTTCGCAAGTGGTCCCATAGTTACAGTTGTTCAAAAGATGAGCATAGACTTTTGGAAATTCCTGCACTTTATAAAGCAACTCCCTGTATGCTTACTTTGTCTGACTATGGAGCTGGAGGCAAATCAAATCCCCTTCGAATTAATTAAATGGCCATGAATGTCATCGTAATTATGCAAAAGCTAAATTAATATTAAAACGTATTCGACATTCTTAGTTCCAAACAAAATCTACAGCAGAATGTCGACAATTCGACCTAAATGTTGCCAGATTACATCGACAACAATAAATACAAGTGTCGTATCAATTAATGGCAACTCACATAACTCACGTCAATCGCTCGCCTAAAGCGAATAATCGATTTAGTATATTTAGCCGCATTGTCTGGAATCGATTCCATTGTATCGAGTCGGGAATTTGTTTTGATATCAAGATTGGAGTTGTCGGTATTGGCAGACCTTGTGAGCCATTTAAGTGAGATAGACGTAGGACATACATAGAGTAGTGGCAAATTTTTGCCATATTTGAAATATCTTATTTTACAAAATTATTATTTTTTGCGTTGTGTTTAACAATAGATAGACAGCTGCGAATTGGAACTGATTAAAAACCTTCCCAAAAAGAGAAGAGGTTTACAAGTCGATGCGTTTTTGCGATTTTTATAGAGTGGTCCGATATTAATATTTTTTGTTTGTTTGGTAGAATATAGATATATTCATACTTCAAAGGTGGTCTTATTTAAATTTTATCTAAATCGGCTGAGCCATTTTAATAAAAAAACTATAATGTGAAAATAACTATATTGATCCGTGCGAACTATTCGAATTTCTTTACACGGTCGAAGTCTGTTGTGCCATTTTTTGGGAATAATAACTGTTCATATTTAAATCGTGGCATGTATGAATTATGACGTGTGGTAGGTGTTTTTGTCTCCGAAGTTAAAATATGTTAAAAATGAGCTTCGTTGTGCTCTTGACATAATACTTGCTTTTTTCATTCACTGAAAAACCAATGATGTGACAATATGTGCGTACGCTTGGGCTTTGTTATTAGCATCGACATCCTCATCGCTATCTCATACACCATTCCAAGCCACTGGAGCAGTTATGCCAGCGGCCCAGAGCCACGCTCCGTTGTTAGACTTGCTCGCGTAAAAACCGTGCAGGACCTACCGCCTCCACATCCAATAAGAATAAGAATATGTGTGCAAATCTACTTGTTTACATCCAGCACATAATTACTTTACAATCTAAGCATACGGTGGTAGTAGAGACAAGCGCATAGAGACAAACGCATAATTTGCCGCGACATTAGCACCCATTGTTGCGCGACCCTGGCTGCAGATCGTGACTCCATACTGCGCCTCTATTTATTGCTCACGTGCTGCCAAATTATATGTACAGGTGGATAAATGCAGGAACTATCTGTTGAACCTATAAGGAAAAATGTTAAAAATCATTCATGTAGTGATTTTCAGTCTATTAATAATTTTTCCAAAACGGCTTAGCCGATTTCGATGGAATTTTAATCTATTTGTGGTGCAATAAACGATTGAATATTGAATGGACCTCTGAAGTATGATCTACCAAACCAAAAAGAATAAACAAAATCGGTCATAATATAATTGGCGTTAATGCGTCGGTGACGGTTCGCCATGGCACCGGCTGTCTTGTTTCGATAGTTTTAGTTAGGTTAGAACTAAATTTTTATTTGCTCAAAAAAATAATTTGGTACACTTTTTTTACTTAATTTTTCCTGTAATCAAATCAAATCTTAGAAGTGAATTTAGAAATATTGAGCTTTAAATTGCAACTTCCAGAAAGGCGTAGTTCCGGTGAAGGAATAACATGGTACCGTATAACTATCATAGTAATGGATCCGGAGGGTAGTCGTAGAGACCCCACAAGAAAACAAGATGTAAGTAGATGACAATCAAAGCTTGATTTAAACATGAGAATAGTCACGGTAAAAATAATGCGGTGGTAAATTGCGACAGTAGCGCCTCCAATAAACTCTATGCTTATGTTGGTCGCGTATATTTGGTTTCTAGGACGTGACTGTTAGGGGTTTTATGGAAAATCGACAGGTTAAAGACCACCTGTTTGATATGATTATGTCTACTGCTGTGGTACCGAAAAAGGCACATTTAAATAATTTATTTTTGTACCATTTTAGCAGAATACCATTTGGAGTGGGAATTGTTTAGGTAATCGACAAAAGTCCAGCTCTTAAGTTTTGAATAAACGAAAAAATTGCCATCTAACTAACTCTATATAACTCTTAGATGCATCGGATAGATATAAACTGTTTATTGATTTTGACAAACTAATTGTAAAATTGGAGGGTGCTAACTCTGTGCACTCGCTAGTTTCACGCTACGACGAATAAATCGTTGATTCACAGTGAGTGTTTCAGGAGGAAGGTTTATATGTATAATACACCTGTGCGAAGTCAGGGCGGGTCGCTAGTGTATTATAAAAACATTTTGCTTAAAATTGTGTGATTCCACGGGCTGTTTTAGCGCTCAAAGTTATCTCTTCCAAAGGAAAAAAATATGACGTAGATAAAACCCAAGTAATATAACGAGAATAAGTAGTAGACCGCAGGATCGCGCTGGATGCAAGCCGCTACCAACCGGTCTTATTGGATATCTTTAGGGGAGGCCTATGTCCAGCAGTGGACGTCCTATGGCTGAAAGGAAGGAAGTAGTAGGTATGGTATGAGAATAAGTAGTATGATTACTGAGTTGAAAATTAAATCTTCAAATATTTGTAGGCGTGTTATCACAAACAGAGCACTCTGCCATTGTGTGTCAAGATCATTGTATGTATATTGAACTAACTGAATGGTTAGTAGGTAGAGGGGGTAATCTTGTATGCATTGATTAATCTACTTTCGTATCCTCTGGCACGAGGATCACTTCTTGCTGTAGGGCACTCTAGTACAGCACACACGAATAAATAATGCACATCGTTCTTTGGAAATAAATAATATAATCAACAGAAGAAACGTTGCAATATTGTATGCTCAGGCCATAACCTTGCATCGTACTTTCATATTTGATTTTCTTTTTTTAGTATTTCTCTTCAATACTACTGCGAAACTAAAACAATCATATCAGAAGATGGTACTAGGAACTCAAGGCCCTTTTACAGTCTTAGACTACATAACTAGTAGTTTTCCGAACAGTGCACCTCGCGACTACTAATTGGAATCACTTTCGAGTAAATCTGTGCTCAATAAAGCATAATTTGTACATGCAAAAGTATCCTTAATTACAGCAGTCGTAACAGTTGTTAACGATTATATGTATGATCACTTCATGGATTAGATCACAGTATGATCGTTTTATGGATTAGTATGTCAAATCGTAAAATCGCCACATGTTGCAGTGCACCTTTCGAATAGTCAATTTATCAACTACGAATTCATAGTATGATTGTCAATTTAAGGAATAGCTCAAAGCAGCTGTTCTATTTCCGCTGTTGTCTAATTTGGCTGTCTTTTTGACCGACGAACCACCGGAGGAGGTACTCAATTCGACGCGTATATTTTTTTTTGTTTTTTTTTTATGTGTAACCACGCATAACTTTTTTAATAGTAGTCCGATTTTAATAATTCTTTTTTTATTGGATAGAGTGTACTTCGAAATTGGTCCTATTTAAATTTTTTCGAAACCGGCTGAGCCGTTTTTGATAAATCATCAATAATGTGGAAAATGCTACATCGATCCGTGCGAAATATTCACGAGTTCTGTACACGGGTGAAGTCGGTCATGCTATTTTTTGCGAAAAATAATTTAAAATTGGCATTTAATAGGAATATTTTTAGTGTATGTCTTTGCTCACCATTTCTCCAGGAAACAGAATTTCCACCGTTTCCGTCCGACCTAAATCGACTGATTAGTACTTTTCTCGTTACGTGTTATTTTGAAAGTGATTGCATCAAACAGATGCGCCTTTTAGGTCAGCCGTGAGCCGGTAAATGGTTTTACATCAGACACGGCAGTAATAGGATAGCCAGAATGGTAACATATTAGTACGACTTGTGTTTATCGTCGGTTAAACTTTAAACGGGTGATTAGTTAATTTAACAAGGACTTGGCATAGAGTGTAGAGAATAGTGATTAAATTAACTTCTTAATTATGGTGGTGTTATAATGATGCAAAATTTTGTGTATGTACTTGTATATTCATTTATGGGTGAATTTACTGTTCTCTATGTATGCTACTGTGAAATAAACTTAAATATTTTGAAATGTATTTCTAAAAGTGATACGTATAATTTAGTTACCGTCTCTAATAAAACGCTGGCCTAAACCGTAAGAGCGTTAAAACTCTAATGCATCACCGAATCTGCCCAGTTTGGTATTCCTCTCTAATTTTAGACGCGGCATAGTAAAATATGTTTACTTTACAGCCATAATAACCGCTTTATAGGGGGAGTTTTAATACCGAAAGAGGATATTTTTGATGAAATTTTACACTTTGCCCAATTTAATTCTCTTAGGGTTCCGAAATAATAATGTGTCTAATTTAAATTGTCCTCATATATACGTTTCCCTTGTCAATAAAATCTAAAATTATTCTTAGAAACCCTTATAAGATCAGTGTCATTCCGTGCGGCCCTTATAAAAGGCTTTGTGAGTACGGGCCGTAAAAAAAATAAAAATTATTCTTCCCATTTGTATATGTGTTCTTGTCATAAAAATATTATCATATTGTGTAATATTTTTGTCTAGTAGACCTCAGCTTTGCATAAAAAAAAAACCTAAATCCCGTATCAAGTAGTTTTGAAAAACTAAGCGGGCACTCAAACACGCCGATACCTTATTTACTATTTACAGATAGAAAACGAATTCTCATACAATCATAGGGGAGGCTTATGACCAGTAGTGAAAGTCCTACGGCTGATAATGATAATTATCTGCGAATTCGATTTTTCTGAATCGTTGTCTGAAATATGGATTGTATTGATGAAACTAATTTAATAGTTCATTTATCGGTTATTTTAATATTTAAAAGTCACCCTTTATAATACCTTCAGAGCCAATACAGTAACTGTAGTAACTTCCCGTTTTGGCAGCTGCTAAAATTACATCATATTTAGTTTCGTAGTTTATTGGCGCATAAACTTTAGGAATCAGAACGCCCATATTTTAGAATCAAGTTTATAGCAATATTTTCATTGATGTCGTTAACTTTGTCGGTGAGGATTGTTGAGTTTGACCTAAAAATTAAGTATTCGAGTAGATAGGCGCCGGAATTATTCGATGTAGTCGCTCTATTGTGTTTAGAATATAAATATGGACCTCAGTTCTGGAGCTCAATTTTTGAATCGATAGAAACTGACTTCGAATCGCATACTTTGTTATCCGATTCACACTAAGACATCTTCAATGCTCGGTCCTGTTTTTACTTAGTTTTTTAACCACTTACGCATACGAATAGGTTAAAGGACAGAGCCGCTGATCAAAGGAAATTTTATGAAAAGTGCAGTAACGTCATATTGACCGCCTAGGTGGGTAGACGACCTGATACGTATTATGTACGCGCTGAACACAAGTCACTTTCATCCGGTTTTATTGTGGTATTACCTATAGAGGAGGCCTATGTCCAGCAGAGGATATCTGAAGCATGATATGGCGTCACATTTTTTTGAAATTAGGATTTATAAAATTACCGCATTCGGCTCAACAGCTGAAGCCGAAAACTACGAAGACAAAAAAGTTTAGCTGATGTTAAAACTTCGGCTAGGCGTACCCTTAAGTTTGCATGCCGAAATTGGTAATCGGTAAGTTATAAAAAATATAAGAATTTGAATACGACATTTTATCCCCGTTGAATGATGAAAATATGCCAGTACACCATCGAGCAATAGAATCCTTACTCAAAGCAGTATCCATCAATTTGACTGTGCCATGATAAATACACTTAAATGTAACCTAAATCTTAACTGTAATCTTAATTTTAACTGTTACCCAGTATATATATATTTACAGCTTTAACCGGCGGCGTTCTGAGAGAAAACTGAAAGTTCTGAGATGAAAACTAACTGTTTTCATCTCAGAACTCAGTACTTCTATTGAAAAGATTTTTTATGGCTTAGTTTTAGCCAAAGCCAAAACAAAGTTAAAAATCACGAGCAAAAACACTCAAATGTAATAAATGCAGAAAACGCAAAGATATAAACGGCAAGGAGTACCGTAAGGGAGCGTACTACGACCAGTCCCATTCTGTTTGTTTTCTACGGACTTTTACAGATGCTCAGGCCTTAAGCGCATCGGAGAAATTGCTGTTTTATTAAATGCCCTTATAAAGGTTTAGAAGTTTGATTTCTACCTTGCCAAGTATTTTCAATAGAAGTATCTGTACCTTATAGGTCATCAAAGCGATTCAGCGACCGCCGCCGCCGGTTAAAGCTGTAAATATATATATACTGGGTAACAGTTAAAATTAAGATTACAGTTAAGATTTAGGTTACATTTAAGTGTATTTATCATGGCACAGTCAAATTGATGGATACTGCTTTGAGTAAGGATTCTATTGCTCGATGGTGTACTGGCATATTTTCATCATTCAACGGGGATAAAATGTCGTATTCAAATTCTTATATTTTTTATAACTTACCGATTACCAATTTCGGCATGCAAACTTAAGGGTACGCCTAGCCGAAGTTTTAACATCAGCTAAACTTTTTTGTCTTCGTAGTTTTCGGCTTCAGCTGTTGAGCCGAATGCGGTAATTTTATAAATCCTAATTTCAAAAAAATGTGACGCCATATCATGCTTCAGATATCCTCTGCTGGACATAGGCCTCCTCTATAGGTAATACCACAATAAAACCGGATGAAAGTGACTTGTGTTCAGCGCGTACATAATACGTATCAGGTCGTCTACCCACCTAGGCGGTCAATATGACGTTACTGCACTTTTCATAAAATTTCCTTTGATCAGCGGCTCTGTCCTTTAACCTATTCGTATGCGTAAGTGGTTAAAAAACTAAGTAAAAACAGGACCGAGCATTGAAGATGTCTTAGTGTGAATCGGATAACAAAGTATGCGATTCGAAGTCAGTTTCTATCGATTCAAAAATTGAGCTCCAGAACTGAGGTCCATATTTATATTCTAAACACAATAGAGCGACTACATCGAATAATTCCGGCGCCTATCTACTCGAATACTTAATTTTTAGGTCAAACTCAACAATCCTCACCGACAAAGTTAACGACATCAATGAAAATATTGCTATAAACTTGATTCTAAAATATGGGCGTTCTGATTCCTAAAGTTTATGCGCCAATAAACTACGAAACTAAATATGATGTAATTTTAGCAGCTGCCAAAACGGGAAGTTACTACAGTTACTGTATTGGCTCTGAAGGTATTATAAAGGGTGACTTTTAAATATTAAAATAACCGATAAATGAACTATTAAATTATTATTATTATTCCTCATACGAACAGCCAGAATGTGGAACGCTTTGCCTGGGTCTGTCTTCCCGCTAAAGTACAATGTGGGCGTCTTCAAATCCCGAGTAAATAGGTATCTTCTAGGTAAGCGTGCTACAACCTAGACCGCATATCTGCTTAACATCAGGCAGTATGTGGTCAAACGCAAACCTATTCAGAATAAAAAAAAAAAAAAAAAAAAAAAAAAAAATTAGTTTCATCAATACAATCCATATTTCAGACAACGATTCAGAAAAATCGAATTCGCAGATAATTATCATTATCAGCCGTAGGACTTTCACTACTGGTCATAAGCCTCCCCTATGATTGTATGAGAATTCGTTTTCTAAAACTTACTCGTATATGACTATATTTACAACCTGCTCCAAATCTTGCCACCGGTTAGGTGGAATGACCTGTTTGAATTTCTATTTGGTTTAACGCAATCAAAAGCTTAGCTCGATGTCAAATGCAATATTGCGATAATATGCCGTCATTTTTGTCACATCACATCACACATTTCAATATTTAATTTAAAAGTAATGTTTTCATCTTTAGTTAATTTACATAAGATTTGCATACAGATTGCTTGTGCCAGCGGTATTTCTTGTCTTACCGATACATTCTCGTAGTTACTAAATTATGTTTATAATTTTATGAGCAATTTTTTAAATACAAAACTGTAATATTCCAATTTTTATAGTTGAAATAATAATAATCTTATCTTAACAAACAAGTATTAAACAGTGATCTGGTTCTTTATTTTGCCTTTTAAACGGTTTTATTTAGCTTCTCTTCGTTCTCATTTATTTGTTTCTACTTCTCCATGGATTCAATCTTGCAACAGATTGTTTCATTTGTACTTTTACTCCATCGATTCTTGGGATGTTCTTCTTCATCTTCTGCATTCTTATTGAGTTGCCGTAGTAATACAAACGCTTGTGACTTTAACTTGGTCCGACAATTAAAGTTAAGTCAGAATTTGAATAATGAAACTCTTACAACAGTTATTAGTAATCCCCTCGAATTTTAGCTAATTTGGTTTTTTTGGTCAGGTTTTTGTACATTAACGTGATTTTCTACATTCATCTACTTGAATATTAGCATTACCCATTAGTTCTTGTTTTTCGTAAGAAGCCGCAGCCTTCAACTTTATATAATTTGTAATGTGTTTTGTTGTTCAAAGATTCAATTATTATAGCAATTGCACAGCGACAAATTGCACAAACTATATTGTAGTATTTGCACTCGAAAATAGGTTGTTCCTTGTCTTTGCAAGCTCCAATTTATCATAAGCTTTATCTTCAGCGATTATTTCGCCGTGTTCTGTTTTATTCGCTGTTACAGCTGTCCATTAGTTTAACAGTGGATTGTTGTAAATAGAAACAAAGCGTTTATTACATTTATCTCGATCGGCTCCCGGTTTGGGAATGCGGTAGCCGCGGTTACATAATTCTCGATGTTTATTCCGGCAGGTTTGGGTTTGTTTCAGATTCTGCCCGTGATTGTTTTTATTACAAATATGTAATGGGTAGTTTTGTAGTCATATTTTGTGACATTGTTTTTATTTTAAAGACAATTCAAATATAATATTTTTCTAAGATTGTTAAGATTTTTTTACAACTTGCTCTAGAATAGTAATTTTACATGATCTATGATAGAATCTACACTAATAACAAAGTGTGTTCGAAATTTGATTATGTGTGACATATCGCTTTAAATATCACATTCTAGAGAATTCACTTATCATTAGACACCTATTATAGGACTAACGCCAAAATCGCAATAAAATCTGACCCTATCTTTGTATATCGAATTATTATATCGATAGGAGCAGGAACTGGCATGGTTCATTTTTTGCACGATTGAAACTTCAGGTTCTCACAACTCAAGTAATCTGCGCGCCAATTTATTACAAATCCGCTGACTTCAACTAACAACTAAATTATCGAAGGATTACAATGATTTATGTTTACTTTACGTTGTTAAATTAACTGAGATACTTGGGTAACACTTGACTGATATATCGAGTAAATAGTGTTGCCAGTGATGCCAGTGTCTCAAATCAGCCCAATGTTTCGAATCTAGTTTAAAAGTAATTTTTCTATTTATTTTAATGTTATTGTACATGTGTCATTTTCTTCCAATCCCTAGTAAAGTAATAAAGTGAACAAAAAATCTTTTATTTTTACTCAGCCCTTAACGGAGTAAGGGATCAATATAATTTGGTGGATACGCGGGAATAATGAATACATTTAACATAACTTTATGTTGGGGTGGATTTTGATGGATTGGCCACCAGACTGAAACATAATTTTTCATTTGATTTTTTTTTTGGTTAAATTGGTAACTTGATGTCATAATTAAATAAATGGCTGTTGGGTGACTTCTACTATCAAAAAATAATAATTTGCTATTGCATATTGAGACTCATTTTAATGCTGAAACATTTATTACCAAATGTTTTTGCAAATTCAGTAATCCTGGCAACACTGTCAATCAAACAAAGCCAAGGAAACACCGCGACGGAATTGCAACGGAGTCGGCGCGTAGGTTGGCAATCTATTGCTCATTGACTTCCTTGTGGGCCCACGCGTGGGCATCGGGGGTCTTTAAAGGTTTTTGGAACGTATTCAGCCTACATGCATTTTATGGACATTTTTTGCACTCGATTTGATCTTGTTACCTATAGGTTTAATTTTGTTTAATGATCACCGAAAAGAGAGCAAAAACCAATTAACAGTAAGCTTTTTTTGGAATTGCTCTCAATCGTTCTTTTTGGCAAACGATTGGACTGTCCAGTGATGGTCATTCTACGAGAGAACTCATAAAATATACTTAGATACCTATTCTAGAGCTGAATATAATTTATTTCATTTATCAATTGTTAATATTTTAATTTTCTTATGTGGTCGTAACAGCATGGTGCGTTTTCCAACAGGTGTGTTGGTGAAAAATTGTATTTCTTTTAGGGTAAAAAAATAACTTTGTAGTATCGTAACTAGTAAAATCACCCGGTATATCACGAAAAGTTGCAAAGGTAACGAATGTACTTTAGTTTTATTTTTTCTAAGGACATTTAGTTTTTTTTAATTCAACTTTTTAATTGTATTTTTACATTTATTCCTAAATTCAATTGTAACTGGACATTTGTTTTTGTACCTATTTTCAAATTTTATAATTCCTATTTCAATGTAATTTTATAATTATTAAGTTTTATTTCAATGTAATCTTTAATGTATTTTGTTGGACATTGACAAGTATACATAATATAAATGAAATGAAATGAATAGTGTCCTCTAATTTAAAAGAAGGTGCTATTTGATCGTGTAACCTTCTAAATCTAAAGTACTTACCACCTTAAATTAAACTCAATCTCTATCGGCTCTAATGATGATGACATCTCAATTTTCTGACAAGGATGTGCCAACGCCATTACGTGGTATCATGGATGTACTATAATATCGGCAGCAAAGTAGCTCAAAAGTAAGTTCCGCCATGATCTGCGACTTGAAGAGTACTTCAAATGTCACGTAATTTTTTTTTGGATTTTCCACCGCCTTTATTATGGGTGGTAGGATAGGGCCTCGTAGTCTAATACCCTGGCTTCAGCTCACGAAACTTCAACACAGCGGTCACCGTTCTTGAACTGCTGGTTTCACGCTCTCTGCAGTTAATGTGGTTTTCTCTTTCGGTATCCAGGAGCAGGAGAGCCACTATGTCAAATGTCACTTTTGTTTTGTTTTGCGTTGGTCGGGGTTAACGTTCTATCAGGGTCAGATTCTATTCGGTTTTGTGATCTTATTCCCCATCCTATCTCTTTCTTTCATCATCCATGGCATTAATTACCTTATTACCTTCACGGATTAACATTTCTGAGTGTACACTTTACATTATCTATGTTAAGTATGTTAATGAACGAATTACCTGATCCACCTTAATTGCTTCTGGTTATTGAATGTTTTTGAACCAATAAATAAAATCGTTAAATGATAATAAATTAATAATATATGTAAATGATGCTAACGAATCTCCGACTCCCGTGGCCATAACTTTGTGCTGTTTAATTGCCTATGTCAGGTTTATAATTCATTTCTATACCAATAAAGATATTTGTGATTGCGATCTTGATACAGATAAAATAATCAAAGCTTTGACATTATTTCTAGTTAATATATCCATTTAGAGTGATTTGGCGCCACTTATTTTTTACACAAAGTCAATTTTCGTTGGCTATTTTTAACTATAACAAACGAAACTCAATTAGACCGAATGTGAAATTTTATTTTTCCGGGGTCACATTTTTCATGTCACAAAACGTAAAATTTCGGACACAGAAACTTATGAGATTTATATTCGTTCTAATTGATTTTTTCTTTAACACATATTTCTGCAAAGTAATTTCCGTATTGAAATTTGTTTGACTGTGGCGCCATGTTAAAACAGTTTACCAGTTACTTCACTACTCCAAATACTTGATTTGTTTAAAAACTACGGCAATTATTTACTCCTGCTTAGCTCTCGATAATTAAGTCAAGACAAATATTCTAATCAGGCCATTATAATTTGCATAAATATGATGACATCTTCATCTAAACGTGAGTTATTGAAACAACTTTGGAATTACTCAACAGGATGTGAAAATGGCACCTAAAGCTTATTGTCCACCTGTTGAGTTGCTCTACGTCGCGCGTCGCGTCGATTAAAATCTTTTGCCTCAAATTATATCGCCTATCATACACCACCACCTCTTATTACATTTTTAGGGTTCCGTACCCAAAGGGTAAAAACGGGACCCTATTACTAAGACTCCGCTGTCCGTCTGTCTGTCACCAGGCTGTATCTCATGAACCGTAATAGCTAGAGAGTTGAAATTTTCACAGATGATGTATTTCAATCACGAAGTTTTATAAAACTTCGTGATTTCAATTGCCGCTATAACAACAAATACAGGATAATATAAATATTCAAGGGTGGTTGTTGTATGGAAATACAACAAACATGATTTTTTTTTGCCGAGGGGCTGGAATACGGTACGGAACCCTTCAAGCGCGAGTTTAACTCGTGCTTGGCCGATTTTATTTAACTATCTTTGTAATCAGATTTTGTTATTTTTGTACATTTAAATATTTGATTGATAGATAAATTCTTTATTGTTCATATCGATAAAATGCTACAAATCACTATCACTATCACTACATAGTATAAAAAACAAAGTCGCTTCCGCTGTCCCCATGTCCCCATGTATGCTTATATCTTTAAAACTACGCAACGGATTATGATGTTGTTTTTTTTAATATATTGTGATTCAAGAGGAAGGTTTATAAGTAAAATAAACCTATGCGAAGCTTAGGCGGGTCGCTAATAGCATAATATAGGTAGTGACGTAGTGCAACAACTGGCCGCGTTATCGCTAAAAGCGATCTCATCCAGGCAACCTTGGGTTGGAGGGGATTTAAGAGGAAGGTGTAGTATATCTAATTGACAAATAAACGAACACACATATTTTGGACGTTTCGCCTCTGGATTATACATATTTATAAGTTCTGCACATACTCTACTATCTACCTACTACCATCTACTTCTAACATAATAATTATGTTAAAAGTTACGTCAATACATCTTACTTTGTAGAATCACCATTCAATTTTATAATGTTCACGTTTCGCTGCGCTCAGCTCGACTCAGCTCAGCTGAGCTCTACTAAGATGGACGCTAAGCATTACAGATCCGTTTCAAGAACGGGCTTTCCACCCGCGTTACGCGACAACCGATGCGTCCGACATATTCATCAGTGAAGATGTCATTTCCTCCCATAACCGCTGATTAGTGACTACTGATTGCTATCTGAGATATCTCGTTTGACTCGCACGCCTTGCGATATATTTAATTCCGTGTCATTTGTAAGTTTCTCTGCAGTGTTTATTATAGGAAATAACTTTTGAGATATTTTCACTAACATATCAGCCGCAGAAAATTAACTGAGGATTATTGTAAGCCATTTTAGATTTTAAAAGACTCATTAAAATCGGTTTTCATCTAGCGCTCCTAGTCGACAGAAGGAGACGTGCTTTCCTTTGGTCTATCTCTTTTGTGTGCTATGCGCTAATATGTGCAAATTTTTTTTGTTATTAAAACTCGTTATTCTGCTAGATGTCTGTAATAGGTATTTTTTTCGTGAAAAATGATAATTGGGTACGGAACCCTTTATAATATCTCTCTTAGACTGTATAAGTGTATACACGCGTTAACATTACCTACAAAGATATTGACAGGCATCTACGATCCGGCTCATTTCTTCCTCCCACTTAGCGCCACACGATGTCATTACACCAACTTTCCTAGTAAGGTTTTCACGACGCCGCGCTGACATCTACACTGTAACGTATAAAATTACAACCTTTGGATGATACTTCCCTGACAAGCTGCTGACAGGCGCGTAATGAGGACGACAAGGCGAGGGGGTAATTGAGTGAGGCAGTAATGTTAGTATTGTGTGCTGCACTTCCTTGACGTGCAATGCGCATCTACGTGTCATCTGCGTGCTAATTTTACCTCAGGTGGGGGTTTGATCTTGTTATTTATACAAACGGATGTAGAATTTATCTAAGATATCTGCTGCGAAATGTAGTCATCTCTGTTAGATAATGGTAAACGGGTATTTCACTGAAGAAGTATTTTTATAGGTGTACAAAACATGCCCCGAGATAGTTCGTTTCACCCCGAACCCGACGAACTTCGTTTCACGCAATATCTTAATAAATTATAGCCTATGTGTTATTTTGCTTTATAAGCATTGTTATTGCAAAGTTTCATTTCAATCCGTTCAGTAGTTTTCGAGTGAAAGAGTAACAAACATCCATACATACTTTCGCGTTTATAATATTATTATTCGTAGGATTTAAATAAAACAAAACACCCAATATTATCAAATTTTAAAAGGTAATACAATTAATTACAATGCATTTTAAATAGTGCACTGTAGTGCAGTGCAGGTTTGCAATAGGACGATATCACTATTGTCCTCGCTGTATCTTTAATGTCCAGCTCAAAGACCAAATACAAAACACCGATCCACGAGCGTACCGATCTCGTACGCTAAGAAAAAGATTTAAAATACCCGATATTTGTTTTTTTTTTAAATTTATTCGTTAAGCCCCTAAAATTATTTAGTACTTCCCAGTTTGAAACATCCAAACACCATTTCCAAAGCTCGTGAGCGTGTCTAAGTGAATTTTACATTACAAGAGACCTTTAGCGTAATTTGTCGTAAGAACAGTTGTTAGTGTTGTAACTTCAGGCTGATGCAAGACCCTTTAGGTTATATTGTTAATAAAGACATCTTTATTACCTGATAATTTACGGCATTTGAATGGCTCAGGGCTATATCTGCTGTACCTGTACCTTTATTATATTACTTACAACTGATTGGATGACTCAACCACCTAGTCTTAATTTTTTAACAGCGCAGCGGTCAGTCTTTGGCTGGGTGACCGCAGGTGAACTGAGCGCTGCCGTCACCGTGGCGCCATAAGTTCGTTATCTTAGTTACACCGTATTAAGATTGGAATTCGGCAATCATTCACCATTTTGGATAAATGCGAGTTGACAGGCTTCACATGCCTTTTTAAAAACATGAAGAACTCTTAGCCATGCACAATGCACATTTCCTGAAATTTTCGTTGGCCATTTTGAGATAGCGACGATTAACGATAATTCTAAAAGACAGAAGTGGATTTACATTGGAACCTAGGACTTTGGGGTTACAATACAATTTGTCTCCCAATTAGACCACCGTAACTCGAAACTGTAGCGCTAAGTAAAATAAATTATAAAGAGATTGTTTATTGGAATGATTTTAATTTTTATAGTGCATCCCACACTAGGTTTATCACAAAGTTATTTTTGTGATAAAACATTGCAAAAATTCGTCGCGAATGCAGGACTCTAACCTTGAAAGTCTGGACTGCGAATTAGCTCAGTTGGGAGAGCGTCGGGCTAGTGATCCGGAGACGCAAGGTTCGAGTCCTGCATTCGCGACGAATTTTTTAAATGTTTCATCACAAAAATAACTCTTTGAGATTGTTTATTATTTCATGTGACTGATGTAGTTTTGTATTTTTTCCACAGGCAAAATCGGAGGAGCAATTAGCATGCGAGAAAGAATGGCTGCAAGCTGGTCACATGTGGCTGGCGCACCGCGGCGGCTTCACGGCTGTCGTGAGGGAGGGCGAGGCGGACCCCGGCCGGGCGAAAGTCAGGGTGCTGCAGACTGGAGAGGTCATCACCGTGGACGAAGATGATCTTGAAAAGGTTTGTTGGAGCCAATGTCAGCAACCGAACGTAACCTATCAGGAACATGTATTTTCAGAAAGATCTGTTGGAAGCAGCTGACTTGTTAATATCTACGGATATTCTCATTTCTGCTTCGATCTCGTTGAGAATTATCTTAGTTTTCTTACGGATACGGATTCATTCACTGTAGCCTGTAGAGAACCAAACCATTTATACTAAACTCATATCGTTCTACATTGTTCTGCTAAACTCATATCTGTCTTTTCTTTTCCAGGCCAACCCTCCCCAGCTAGAGCGATGCGAAGACATAGCCTCCCTGCGCTGCCTGAACGAGTGCGGTGCTTTAAACGTTCTGCGATCGAGATACGCCGCCGGTCTGCCCCACGCCCGCGCCGGTCATGCTCTCCTGGTATTGGGACCCCCGAAACGAACTGCACCAATCTACACTGAAAAGGTAACGTTAATTGGAATCCAAGGTTTTTGGCCCACCGGCCTTAAATGGATGTCACTTTCTTCTTTCTTATTCCTATGATAAGATAAAGCTTCCAGGTAGACATGGAAAAAACTCTATCTAAAATCTACATTTTGCGTCAGTTTCATTTGTTACACAATTTGTAGATTATGGATATCTAGATTTCAATCAAGGGCCTTCTGTTTCCCTTTTACTTTCCGAAAACCAATAAGTCTATCAGTAACTTAGCGCCCTGTTCAAGATTTTAGAGTTTGGTCTGAATAAAAGAGTAGTCACTCTTGAGCTCCAATTCAACCACTTTCTTCGTACTAGTTCTGTACGAATTTGAGTCATGTAATCCAAATTCATTTCTTAGACTCCTAAGATTTCTTAGGAGTCGCTGAATGAACCAGTTGATTCATAAATATCACAAATATTTAAGAAATCGTATCTTGTGACTTGGTCTCAAATGTTAACAACATTTTATGCAACATTCGAGTTTAGTTTTCCCGTTATCAGTTGTTAATCAGTCAGTATCGTCTGTAGGTTGCCAACTTGCAAAGTTTGTCAAGCAGGGTGCTGTTTAATGCCGTCAAAAATCGTGCTCACAATGAAAATGGCAATATTGGCCTTGTATTTTAGAATTCACGATGTTACTTCCACAGGTAATACACGAGGGTAAAATGAGATCACTAAATGCAAATTGAAGTAGACTATCATGAAGACGATTATTTTGCTCGGTGCAGAATTTTTCTTCTTTGGTATAAAAGACACCGTACAATTACCGCACGTGTAAGCTTTTTGTACCTGTGAGTTCTTACTTTTACCTAATTTAGTTTTTTTTTGGCATCAATCCGTGACATTGGTCTTCACATGACCTACAAATTCTTTAAAGGGAGCTACACACTCGGTCAAGCTACGAGTATGAACATTTACCTTGTGGCATATTTATTCTGCCTACATTATATTTAGAGCATCATCGACAGTGCCGTGGCTGGCTCACATATACTTTAAAGTTCTGGCCATGTCAGAGACTTCGAAACTCTAACACTAGCCGGGTGGCTAACCATTGCTAACTAACTGTAGTATTCCATTCATGACTTTACTTACATAAGATATACTTGCTTTGCAGGTGGCAGCAATGTTCCGCGGCTGCCGCGCCGACGATATGCCGCCGCATGTGTTCGCGGCTGCTCAATCCGCCCATCGCTGCATGCTGGCTTCCAGGCGAGATCGCGCCATCGTTTTCCTTGGAAGGTACGATTGCCATAGAAAGAACTATAGATACTGTTTTCAACTTACAGAACAATGTGGCGATGTCTTATGAACTAGCGACACAAGTTACAATAACGACGCTATAATTACGAACATATTCGTAGCACGTAGAAATGATGGCCGATGGGGCCGTTAATTTTCGAAAAGATACCACGCACTGGTTAACCTAGCGTAGGGAATCCACCGAAAAAGAAAATTGACGATGTGATCTAGACCGTAGAGACGCGTTAGGTGCAAGCGCTTTCAAACGCTCTTATTGGGTACGTTTAATCCTGGCTAGTGTCATACTTTATACTGAATGATGACGATGATTTCCTTCCTCAAGTTTTGTTACTATAAAAAACCCGCGTTTGAAATAACATTTGCTATTTGTAGAATACTTTAAACTTTACAATTCTTGTAGACCACCCTGGGCTATAATTTAATGACCATAAAAATGTGTGCTAAATCTATAAAACTCTTTCGCAAGTTTTATTGCTCTCTTATCTCTCGATCATTCAAATTGTTGGCTACGAACTAGCGCCTTCTGTGAAGACTTGTTATTAGAATGCTAATTATATGTAGAATTTCACAGTAAATTGTAACGATCTATAAAATTATGGATGCGACATTGTTGCAGTGAAATTGTTGACCAATTTTCTTTTTAATGCGGAGGAAGCTAGTCAAAGCTACCTTTGTGTATTTTCTGTATGTTTTTAAATTACATCTTATTGAATGGGAATTCATACGTCAACAAGTCAAATTATTAAAATACAAATACTACAAATAAATAAATACTTATATATGAGGTATGAGGAGTTGTTATAATTATTATTCGCAAAAAATAGCATGACCGTCTTCACCCGTGTACAGAATTCGCGAATATTTCGCATGTTACATTTTTCACATTATTGTTGATTTATCAAAAATGGTTCAGCCGATTTCAATAAAATTTTAACGGGACCAATTTCGAAGTATGTATACTCTTTCCAAAAAAAAAAAAATTATTGAACTCTGACCACTAGACCACTACGAAAAAAGTTATGCGTGGTTATACATAAAAAAAAAATATACGCGTCGAATTGCGTACCTCCTCCGGTTTGGTTCGTCGGTCAAAAATGTTAATTTGATGAATGTTGATTCGATTCGATGAATTTCACAGTAAATTGTAACGATCTTTAAAAAATATACTTGTGACATTGTTGCGGTGAAATTGTCGACTGCGCCGCGCCGCGGCGTGACCTAGTCAAACCTATCTTTTTGGAGTATCTTCTCAAGAAAATTCTTTAATTACTTATCGGAAATTTTAAAACAAATACTCATAGATCTGGGACCAAACCCGAAATCTCAAAAATGTTAGAGAAGTATTTAAATTCAAACAAAATGTTTGTCGACCCTCTACAAAATGTATGGAACAGTAGGCTGGTTTATTCTTCACAATTTCGGACTTGTTTCCATAGTGAATGTTGGTCAGTATTGCTAATGAATTCGCAGTCACATACAGTGGCGTAGCGTGCCTTGGCGGAGCCCCGTATAAAAATTTGTTTGGGCCCTTGTAAAGGGTAAAGATTTCTCAAAAAAAATGTATGGATAAAATTAAAAGAAATATTTATTTTTCAAAACTATCTATCTGTTACAATTTTCCAAAATTTTTAGAAACTATTCAAATTAAATATTCTTTACTGAAATAAAAAAAACATGGGGAGTTTTTACTAATGTTTGCCTACGCACGTTGGGGGCTCCCGTGGCCCCGTATAATTGATACGGCGGTAGATACGGCCAAAACCGGCAAGGCGTAGTTAGTACGCCCCTGGTCTCATAGTTAAAAAAATATGTTTATGCCGCCTATGCAAAAAGTAAATATAGGTCGAATTATCAGACCCAATAAATAAATCAAGACAGAACGTCGTGAACAGACAAGTGAGGCCAGTTTTTTATACATGTTGGAGTGCGTCGGTGTTGCGCCGCCATAGTTCAACTGACGAGCCAAGGCGTAGTTTCGTCGTACGTGTTTTTGTGTGTAATTGTGTCTGTACACGGCAAGGCGTAGTTTTGCCGGCCTCGTTTGTTTCTCAACATTCTGTCTTGATTGTTTTATTTGGTCTGAGGTCGAATCATACAACTTGTTGGCTGTGATGTTAGCTATAAGCTGCGGATATCCCAATCCTGACTCACGAGACTCCAAGCTCACTTAACAGCTGTGGCGAGTATTGGCCGCCAAGTGGTTGAGATTAGGCCTATACTACATATTATTTTATACCGTTATGTCGAGTTGTTAAATCCATAAAATTAAATATCGTTGGTGAATTACTTTTCGCCTACAGGTATCGCATTACAACTTGTCGTCTAAGAGTTAACTTTTACATTCATTTTATGGTCTGATCTGATAAAGCTGTTGGGTTCATAAATTTAAAACAGCTTTATATCTTGAATACGGACCTATGGACTAAACTTTGCATAATTTATTTGTCTTTGCTCTAATCTGATCTGAAGATTACGATCTATCATTTTGCAAGGTAGTTTTTTACATTTTAGTTTTCCAAATAAAATAAAATTATTTTCTTATAAATAAATACTGGCTGTTTTATAGACGCCGGTTATATTCTAGGATGTCATCGCACAGATCGTACTTATTTTATTACGGCTAACTTTTATTATTTATTGTAATTATTTTTCGCAAAAAATCGCGACACCGACTTCCAACGTGTACAAAATTCGAATAATTTGCACGAATCGATGTGACACCCATGTACACTTTTATTGATTTATTACAAACGGCTTAGCCGATTTCGATAAAAATTTAATGGGTCCACTTCGGAAGTATATGTATCTATTCTTTCGAAATAAAAAAGATTTGTTTTAAATCGGTTCCCAATTGGCGAAAATATCGATGTACGTACACAAAAAAAATACATACAGACGAACATAGTACCTCCCCCTTTTTGGAAGTCAGTAAAAACTTAGAGATCACTTATAGATATTTTATTGAAACGTTCGTCTACCTACTTAGTCGTACTTATGCAAATATTCTAGTTAAAGTCATGTCCAGTAGAAAGAATGCGGTTCGCAATTTAATCCCAATCATGAAGATTAATTGCACGGAATAGGAAACTCGATGACATCCTTGTTTCAAATTATCATAATGCGATGGCAATATGATAATTTTGAGCTTAGGTATTTATTTGTTGATTTCTTACAAAGCATCATTATTGTAAGTATATTTGTTTATTGTAAGTATGTCTCGTTGACTAAAAAGGGATGGCGATTAAATTGTTTCTTGCAATGTTTTTTTTATATTAATTTCCAATTAAGCTGCTGCAGTAATGTTGCTTGCTTTCGACAGGCCCCGTATCAATTATACGGCAGATATGCTCCTGAGCTTCTAAGATAAAAGGACTTGGATAAAATCGAAATCGTAAAATAGCGAAGAGAATAAAGGAATTATCAAAGAGGATGGTTGAAGTAATAGTGATGTAGTTTTAATCTAGTGTGCGAATACATATCTGAAGGAAAAGGATGATACAATCTGGATGGTCCGCATGAAAGAAAATATGAATAAAAGTGGAGGGAACTCAAGTACACAAGTGACAGATATGAAAAAATGAATTTATAACGGAGCATAAACCGTACGTGTTGGTACCGATCTAGCGTAGTTGGTAAGAAAATGATGGCTAGGATATAAACAAAGTAATAGAAGTCCCACTAAAAAGAACTTTTTTCATTTTCCAGATCTGGGTCCGGCAAAACGTCGGCGATGCGAAACTGCGTCTGGTACCTAGCGATTGCGTACCCCGCGCAGGGCTCAAAGCTGACGCCAGAGCGACTCGACGCGGCCTTCGACGTCCTCCACGCTTTTGGCTCCTCACGGTCAGTACACACGCCTGGTATAACAAACGTTATGACAGTTTTTGTCTTGTCCTTGCATCTGCCTTGTGCCCTGTCCTCGTACAAGGCAGATTAGACACTGTTGAGCAGAGCGATGGGTCTCTTCACTATAATACGATGTGAAGATGAGTTTTGAGCGCAATTTTAATTGCTTTAAGATGCTATTTGGAACTGAGCCGCCAACTGCAACCGCCTACAGCATGTGCAGCGGCTGATACAAACTAATAGTGCTGCTGTGGCCGACTTCATATGTTTTTGCCACAGCTAAACTACTAGTTTGTGTACGTGCACGTGCTGTCGGCAGTTGCAGTGGATTATTCCAGTCTGTCCCCCGGATCTGTCCCCCGGGGGACAGAACTTAGCAGCTCAGTTCCTAATGGCACCTTTAGACATAGATGCATATTTCGGTGCGATGTTTTCTTTAAATCTCTGATGCTAGTGACTGTTAAAAATTGCACACAAAACAGTTGCATTCTTTCAGATTTACTGAGAATCTCCGGCTTAAAAACCTTAATCTTAAGTGTCCTCTTATCAAATGCACCAAATATACTTTTGTTAAGAAGGGCTATGCAGGAGGCATCCTCCCCTGGCTATCCTTTCTAGATTTGAAGACCTGTATACAGGGTGTGGCGTAAAGAGTGGTTAATCGTTTACCTACGGTTGCCGGGACATCACAACGGAAGAAAAATGAATTGTACTCAGTAAAAGTGTCACTTAAACTTACTGAGTACAAATTTTCATTTTCTGAACAGTTGTCATGTCCCTCAACCGTAGGTAAAGGATCATCCACTCTTTACGCCACACCCTGTATAGATACAGGCTGAACTAGAGATACTTACTCTTAAAATATACATGGCATGCTGAGAATTGATATAAAGATAGCATGTGAAGATAGACCATACACTTGTAAGTTGCTTTCGAACGAGTAGGACTTATGTAACTTACGGCTGTATTAAGAAATTATGATAAGCGATTTACAAAGAGTGTAAATCGAATGTGAATTTTACTCAAATACTTACGTCAGTAAAACTTACAAGTGTAAGTAAGTGTAAGGGCAGCCCTAGGGAATAAATGAGTTCAATTCTTATTTATATAATTTCAGGAGCAGTTCAAACGGGCACGCGTCTCGCTTCGTGTCCCTCGCGTCATTAGACTTCGAAGGTGGCGGCGCGCTCGTCTCGGCCTCCGTGCAGACCTTACTGCCCGACCTCAGGCCCGCGCACACGCATCTTCGGGCTTTAAATATGTGAGTAAAACGTCGCACTTTTAATTGAAGAAGGTCGAGATCTTCTGAATGAAGCGGGGGAGGAAGGCGAGCTTAAATAAAGCCCTGCAAAACTAGGAAGAAGTAATCTCCCCAAAGACATTAATCTGGTCAGTTAGGTAGGCTTTGAGGTTTCCTCGCGGACAGATCCGAGTTTTCATAGGACCTTTAGAAAAACGACGACTATCTCGTGCCTGATTCCCCATAGAAAGAAGAAAGACGTCCTTCAAATGAAAAAGAGTAAATTATATGTTTTAGGTGTTGCGGTGTGTCAGCATTTGGCTAAGATAAAAGTGTTTAGTTTTTCTTGTTTCACATTAGTATTTCGATTAGCAAAAGATAGTGATGCCATTATTTAAATTCATTAGTTAAGAATATTTTCTACAATATTACTCTGGAGGTCGTATTGATGTATTTTTAAAGCTATTTAATTTTATCTTTGTATGTTTCTAGTTTATTCCACGGCTGCGACGGTCGTATTCGCCGGGAGTTGCTCTTCGACCAAGCGCCCGTCAACTCTCCCAACCCCTGCATTAGTTCAAACGATAAAACGGACGCGCCCGCTGAATTCTCTGCGCTGAAAGAAGCGCTGCAGCTGCTGAATGTCACGGAACAAGAGCAAATGGCGATTTGGAAAGTTGTCGCGGCTGTCTGCCATTTGGGCTGGGCTGGCGCCGTCAAAGGTAACTTACTATGGAAGATCCTAAATATTGCGTTATTCTCTTTCTCTAATTTAACAATTTGCGTAAGTTCGAACGATAAAGCGGACGCGCCCGCTAAGTTATCAGAGTTGAAAGAAGCGCTGCGGCGCCTGCGGCTGGTCAATGTCACGGAGCAAGAACAAATGGCGATTTGTAAGGTCGTTGCGGCTGTCTGCCATTTGAGCTGGGCAGGCGCATTCTAAATAGTGAATCATTCTCTCTTTCTCTAATAACATACCTATTTACGTAAGTTTGAGTGATGAAGCCGACGCGCCCGCCGAGTTCTCAGCGCTGAAGAAAGCGCTGCAGCGGCTGAATGTGATGCAACAAGAGCAAATGGCGATTTGGAAGGTCGTTGCAGCTGTCAGCCATTTAGAATGGGCTGGCGCTGTAAAGGTAACTATTATAGACGATCAAAAATAGTAATTCTCTTTCTCTGATAACATATTTGCATAAGTTCGAATGATAAAGGGGACGCGTGCTCTTTAGCAGCACGTGAATGGTGACTGTGGTAGTTTTCAAGTAGCTACATAAATTGCAAGGTAGTAGCGAAATCGAAGAAGAATTAACAAAATGTATGAAGCCACAAAAAAGATGACACAGTATTCGTAGCAAGAATAATTGTGTACGTTCATTAATTAATTTTAGTTCTCACTTTGTAACGCAAACGTAATTTCTTTATGGTGCCGCCACACTCTCCACGAGGCGACACGAGCACCGCAACTGTAGCTAACTCACATCGTATACGAGTCGGCGATGTGAAGTTAGCTACAGAAGCGGTGTTCGTGTCGCCTCGTGGAGAGTGAAGTCGTACTATTAGTATTCTAGCAAAAAATGGTAAATCTTTAGCTAAATCATACAGACTGATTTTTTCTTTCTTTATTTTTCAGCTAACACCGGTTCCGGCATAAAGTACCAGTTCGCGAGTACAGGGTGCGGGCAGCGCGCGGCCAAAATGCTTTGCGTCACGCCTGAGGAGCTGACGAGAGCTGTGTTCGCGACTGTACCTTCATCGCCGCAACAAAACTCTACTTTGAGGTGTTTTTTTATATTATATACTTTAAAATAAGTCTTGTTCTTGCTATAAGATTGTTACTTGTCTCGGACTCATCTCATCGACGCAAATACGCCTAATACAATATTTTTAAGTGACTTCCAAGAAGGAGGAGGTTCTATGTTCGTTTGTATGTATTTTTTTGTGTATGTTCATTGACCATTTTAGTTTATTGCTAAATATTGCATTTAGAGAGCGCCCTAGCAAGTTATAATTTTGCAATACCCGACAAGGGTGACTAAGTTGTAAGCACGTATCTTAATTAAGACCTCAAATGGGCACTTAGTAGCAATAAAGAAATATGAATGAATATGAATATTTTCGCCAATTGTGAACCGAATCAATAAATCTTTTTTAGTTCAAAGGATATACTCCCGAGGTTATAGAAATCGGCTGAGCCGTTTTTGAAAAATCAACAATAATGTAAAAATTGTATACATCTATTCGAGCGAACTATTCAAATTGTGTACACGATAGAAGTCGGTTTTGCCATTTTTTTTGCGAAAAATAATTATTATTCTATTTTGTACTCGGGTATACTGTACCTAATAGGTCTGATGTGGTTATCACATTGAACATTGAACATTTGTAATTTAAAATAATGCGTTGTTAATTTGTGAAATCTCCTTATGCTATATTATAATAGCTGTCCATAAGTGAACGTAAAGAAATATTAAAATAACTGTTGTAAATAGTATTTATTTTTTCTAGAACACCTTCGCCGTCAAACGAACGGGAGCTATCCGGCACCGAGGCGCTGGACGCGTTCATATCGGGACTGTACAACGAGACTTTCAACATGATCGCAGCATTAGTCAACAGGTAAACACATCTTAATCAAAATGTTTATTTCCTCCGTGTTTTACTTATGGACGTGGTCATACTTACGGAAAATCAATCTAGAGATGGCGTGACAAAAATATGACGATATTACAATGATCCAGCTTGTTCATGTGACTTTCATCAAGTCGCTTATCCATTTTAATACAAATACAAAATAATTTATTCAAAAAAAAAAACTTTTACAACAACCTTAATGATTAGATTGACATTGAATATTAATTTTATTAAAGAAAGCCATAATATATTACAATTTAAACTAAAGTTACTTTTAATTTATACAAATAAAAGACATAGTCACCAAAGCAAAAATAAGGTTTAACAGTTTGATTGTGAGACCTGCACTAGTAACAAGTACTGTATCGTAGGGCTCAAACAGTTCTAAAGAGTTACCAGACTAAGCATATTGGTGTAGCTTTATTGAACAAAGTATGTAAGTCTGTCACCTTTTGCATTTGTCGCTGAAGATCTCGCAAGTCGCAATCCCATCGGTTAACAGAGAATAGCTGTACTGCTCGTCGAATGTTTTGCATCCTACCGCGTCACTTAGAACTTCTAATCCTATGAAATAAATCAATAGCCACATTTAAATAGTAACTTCGATCATCTAAGGACTTCCTCATTGGATTATTTCTAGCTAGATTTTGCCCGGGGCCTGTCCCTCGTGATAATTTGAGTTTTGTGCTATCCATAAGAACCTTTTATTTTTAAGGATAAAAATTGTCTGTCATTCTCCGACATGTAAACTATATCCGTGCCAAAATCAAGTCTATTCGCTGCTACGCGAAATATTAAACAAACCAACACATTTTCGGATCTATATATTAGTAAGGATTGTATCTCGAAAGTATTGACACTGCAAAGACATACTAATTAACGCGTACTAAAATTTGTATTCATATCTTATTTTCCAGGAGTCTATCATCATCAGCGCGTACTTCAGCCTCTATCCTCCTGCTGGATTCTCCGGGAGCCGACAACCCGATGTGCGCCGGCCAGCAGAGCGGAGCGCCGCTCTCGAAGCTTCTCTCTAACTACTTGCAGGCGAGTGTGCTGTCTGTGCTGATATGTATAGAGTTCATTTTTCATTGAAGGTTCTATTTCACTTAGTAAGGTTAAGTTCGACAGTTTGTAGTAAGGTTTAAGTTCGATTTCACCTAGTGAAGCTTAAGATCGATGTCTGCGTTTACGTTATTTTTCTTAAAAATTGTGTTTGTGTGTTTACAGGAACGTTTGCAAGCAGTGTTCCATGAAGCGACGCTGGTGGCGCCGCGGGAGAGGTACGCGCAAGAGGGCATCACGCTCGATGACGGCTCCGAAGACGGTGAGCTTTTAACTTAGCAATCTCTAAATGTTTCTGAATAGAACAAATTATAATTTCAACATTATTAGAATCCGATATTTTGGGACTCGGATAACTCCAGCAAGCTTGAGGACTGGATTTTTCAGATTAAATAAAAAAGTAATCAAATTACAACCATTATTTTCAAGAACAACAATACACCAGTCATTTTGGAACATTTTGTGTTTTTATTCATACAATGTTGGATTCTCTTTTACTGTTGAATATACAGGGTTATTTCTAATCAATTAGCGTCCTTTTAGGGGCTTATGTACATCAAAACTAACAATTTTTGTTCTACGACTCTTATTAATTCTCAAAAAAAATTGCGCTATTGAGCTATTTGAACACCCATATATACGCATATTTGTTTGCCTTTGTCATCCAGTTAATTCGCAATGTGGTTGTTTCCCAGATTGGCTATCAGAGACAGTTAATCCAGGACCAATGGTGGAGCTTTTGGATAAGTCTCCGCAGAATAGCATCGTGCGAAGCTCGCAGGCTGATCTGCGCGAGTGCGACCGCCGAGGACTCTTATGGTATTATTTTTTGATTTTGCTCTTCGCTAAATTTCCCATATGAGATTATCTAAAGACTCGACACGACAATGTGTCAGCTATAGTTTTAACCATGCGGGGATCGTCTCGATTAACATCGTGGGCCATTGTGCGTAGTATTTTTTTTTCATATAGGTTTGTGTTTGACTACACACTGCTTGATGTTAAGCAGATATGCGGTCTAGGATGTAGAAGATACTTATTTACTCGGGATTTGAAGATACCTACATTGTACTTTAGCGGGAAGACACTCAGGCAAAGCGTTCCACATTCTGGTGGTTAGTACGAGGAATATGGACTCGAAACGCTTGGTTCTAACGCGCAGGATGTCCACTATAAAGCGGTGGCGCTTTGGTCGCGCTGTCTCGCCGTACTAAAGAAGATAGGGGTAGGTGGGACTAGATTGTACAACACCTGGGCGCACTCTCCGAAGTGTATCCGATAGAAGGCCGCTAGACACGCCACCCTACGTCGATTCTTGAGACTTTGCAGCTTCGACTTAGTCAAGGTTTTATTGCTTTTATGTCTTCTTCCAAGTATTTATAATGCTAACCCATAGTTTCTCCTTTAATAGTCTGTAATAAATAGTTTAATGTGGCCAATTTTAAAGGTGTCATCGTAAATTTAATGGCAATTTAAAATATTGTTCTCTCTTTCAAATGCATATTATAGTAAAAAAGAAACTGAAACTTTTTAAAATTGCTATTAATATTACGATGGCACCTTTAAAATTGGGCCTATAATGTCTTATTGACTTTTTTATTCAGGCTTCTGGACGAAGAGTCAATGTACCCAGGGTCCAGTGATGACACATTCCTAGAGCGAGTGATGGCCCACTACGGCACTCCGCACCACACACAGTATCTAATCAAGAAGGCGCCGCATGCGAGGCAATTCGTACTCCAACATCTACAGGTATGAAACAATATTGATAATCTTTTAGACGAAGAGTGATGTTTATAGTGATAGTGATGACACGTTCCTGGAGCGAGTGATGGTTCACTACGGCACTCCGCACCACACGCAGTATCTAATCAAGAAGTCGCCGCACGCGAGACAATTCGTACTCCGACATCTACAGGTATGAAACAATATTGATAATCTTTTAGACGAAGAGTGATGGTTATAGTGATAGTGATGACACGTTCCTGGAGCGAGTGATGGTTCACTACGGCACTTTGCACCACACGCAGTATCTAATCAAGAAGGCGCCGCACGCGAGGCAATTCGTACTCCGACATCTACAGGTATGAAACAATATTGATAATCTTTAAGACGAAGAGTGATGTTTATAGTGATAGTGATGACACGTTCCTGGAGCGAGTGATGGTCCACTACGGCACTCCGCACCACACGCAGTATCAATATCTATACTGTATTGTTATATTGATATATACAATAAGATACAGTGGGATACTATGGAATGCCTACCTATTATGTATCTGTCGAATAAATGTATTTCTAAATATCATTCTATGGCATAGACGGTCAAAAAATGTATGCACAAAAAGAACATCTTGCAAAATGGGCTCAGACTTTGTACATCAGGCCAAAAAATGCTTTGAAATATGGTAAACAAATTGACAGATAAAACAACGCTATTTAATGCTTAATTACAATTAAATTTCATATTTCCTATTTGATTTTTTGTTCAAAGAGGCCATCACGCCGCCGCATTGCATTTGAAATTTCATATTGTACAAGCAATGTCAAAAGACAATAAAATCCAAAAGTATAAAATTCCTTTAAAATGTGATTTTTACTAAATAAAATTATAGGAAAATCATTTTCCTAAACAAATAATAGTAGTTTATGCAACTGTCATATAATGAAGGGTATTAAAACACGAGTGTGAGTTTATGAAACGAGCGCAGCGAGTTTCATAATAGTAACAAGTGTTTTAATACCCGTGTTATATGCAGTTGCATACACTACTTTATCTTCACTAATAAAAAAAAAATAAAAAAAAAACATATTGCGACGGGACGGGACGGGACGGGACGGAACTGGACGGTACGGGACGGGACGGGACGGGACGGGATGGGACGGGACGGGACGGGACGGGACTGGACGGGACGGGACGGTACGGGACGGGACGGGACGGTTTTTGGGTTCTTATTCTTAGGATTCACGCATACGTGTATTGTCACAGTGAATTTGGCGCCATTAAAATCTAACCAATGAGAGCGCAGCTGCGCGCGCAGGGCCAATCAGGAGCGAGCGCGCGATGTTATAATGAGATTTTACGATATCGATGTGGATATTATAACATCATGTGAAATTGCTTAAATTGAGTGTTTTGTTGTCTGCGCTATAACAGTAGTCATTATAAGTCAAGTATTGGAAACATAAGTAGAATGTTACAACATTAGTGTAGATAAAGCAAATAATTAAATACTGTACCAGTTGTAGGCCAAACCTCGATACATTTTTGTATTAACTCTTTCGTTGTTTCAGGGCACGAATCCCGTGTTATACGATGTCACTGGCTGGGTGAAGGCGAGTCGAGAAAACCCTGTCATCAAGAAGTCGCTGACGTTATTGCAAGAAAGCCAGAAGTAAGTATCGTTGATTCCTTCATCTAGTCACAACCTTATAACGGCTATACCGTATTATATTATATATATATATGTATATATTATATATATGTATATATTATATATATGTATATATTATATATATATATATATACGTATTATGTTGGCTGATATAATTTTCGTAGTTTTTGTCACTGTCTGGATTTTAAGACGATTGTTTTAATTTGTAGTGAAGAAATCGGTCGTCTTTCGTCGTGGGCTCGCGGCGCGTGCGGAATCAGCGCGTGGTCGGCCGCCGTGGGAGACGCGTCCACCTTGCGACGTGCCTCGTCCATACGCAGGACGCTCACTTCTGGTCAGTGGATCATTCTAGAACGTAGCATCATAGCATGTCTCTCTTCGCGAGCACGCGGCGCGTGCGGAATCAGCGCGTGGTTGGCTGCTTTGGTTCTCCCCTTTCTCTTTCTCACTTTCTTTTTGTTTTTTTTCTGGTTGCGACCCAGTGAAGAGATTATTTTAAAGATGGAGCTCACTTTTAGTTATTGGATCATTCTAAAATGTGCCGAATCGAGCGACTATAGTTATGGGCGCGACGACTGCGGCTTCAGTGCGTGGTTGGTCGCTCTGTGCATCTCAACGCCCTGCACCTTTATTTCCTCTATGATACTACAGGTCTCTGTCACATCTAGTGGTTTATTTGCCTACTAGTTCTTGCCCGCGACTTCGCCCGCTTAATATTTTTTTGTATATTATACTATCCCCTAGAACACTTTTATTTTTTCGGGATAAAAAGTAGACTATTTCACACTCCCTTTATATCCATGCTAAAAATCAAGTAGGTATATACGTTGCACTGTTGCTGCGTGATAGAGTAACAAACCAACGAACACACTTACGGATTTATAATATTAGTTAGGAAGTAAAGATAAGGATTGTAAGGATACTTATGTTTTATTTATTATCCAGGTACCGCTGGAATGAAGCGTCGTTCGACCGCACTCCAAGCGAAGTTCGTCGCCGATGGCGTAGTGGATACACTGAGACGTTGCGGCTCGGGCGGTGTTCAGTTCGTTTGCTGCCTGCTGACCAATCAGCCGACAGATACTGGCGATGACGTCAACGTGCCGCTATTGCGCTCACAGGTAATGTCAACTTTATTTTCGCATGAATACAGCTCCAACAGAAACAAACATGCTTATGTGGTTTTCCTTACAATATCATATGAAGTCGTAGCAACATCTTATTTATCAGTGTTAGGTCATTTGCCTACCATTTCCCATTTCCTTTCAGTTTACGACTCACCTTGAACCAACTCAACTTCAACCTCTAAACTAACAAAACCTCAACGCGATTAACATTTTAATGCGATTTCCTTAACATCATCAGTCTACTCGACATTTTGTTGAATCCCAAATGATTATAGAATTGGGTATATTATGTAGGAATTTATACAAATTAGCAGTTCATTTTCGCACCCCAATTAGCATGTTTACTGGGTATAAATATCGTTATTATAATTGGTCCGTTAGTTAGATTATTCAAAAATATTGAACGCGTATTTTTTCTTTTGTCAATCAAACAATAAGTGACAAAGATTCAAAATTAATTCAAAGGAAACAGACCCCCGGCACTGCCTATTTAATGCAGAATTTAAAAACACAAGTCGCCTTAAAAGCCGCAAAAGCTTTATAAAACACACCACAGCTTTGGAAGGCCACCCTTCAGACTGTCGCCTTGCTGAATGGCAAAAACTGTATGACCCACCCCCGAACTACATTAAAGCAGCTGAAGAGCTCCCACCTGGCTATAAAGAGCCTTGGCCCACCTGGAAAACCCTAAACCGCCTCCGTACCCAAGTGGGCCGAAGCCGAGACAATCTGGCAAAATGGGGATACATAGACAACTCCGAGATCGAATGCCTCTGCGGCGTGAGACCCCAGACTATGTCACATCTGACCAACTGTGCCGCATGCCCTAAAACCTGCACCAATCAGGACTTAAATGAGGCTACGGAGAGCGCCATTGAAGTGGCTAATTTTGGGTCAAAAGCCGGAATATATTTTTTTAGCACGCTTCATCGACTCGCAAAGAAGAAGAAGTGACAAAGATAAATCTTGTCAAAGTTTGAGAGTGGGGGCTCGTGACGGTCACTAGTGCGGTACATTTGTAGTAGACTAGAGACGTCACGCGGAACTTTATCGGACTATGTCTTCACCATTTTTAGGGTTCCGTACCCAAAGGGAAAAAGGGACCCTATTACTAAGACTTCGATGTCCGTCTGTCCGTCTGTCTGTCTGTCTGTCTGTCTGTCTGTCACCGGGCTGTATCTCATGAACCATGATAGCTAGGCAGCTGAAATTTTCACAGATGATGTATTTCTGTTGCCGCTATAACAACAAAAACTAAAAAGAAAAGAAAATAAATATTTAAGGGGGGCTCCCATACAACAAATCTGATTTTTTATACGTTTTTCGCTCTATATTAATAATGGTAACAGGTAGATGCTTGAAATTTTCACAGAATATTAAGTTTTATATTCACTTTAATAATAAATAATAAAATAAAAATAAAATAAATATTTAAGGGGGGCTCCCATACAGTACGGAACCCTCCGTGCGCGAGTCCGACTCGTACTTGGCCGATTATTTGTTATATTGACAAAAGAAAAAATACGTGAGTAATATTTTTTGATAATTTTTTTGATGAACTAATCATATTTTTTTTAGTAAACAAGCCTATTCTGCTTCAATGAATGATTAACGTGTGATTTGTGAAATGTGTTTTCTTATCTTGTCCAACAGTTCCGTGGGTTCCAACTGCTAGACGCGGCGCGGCTGTACAAGCAAGGCTTCCCTGAACACATGCCGCTTTCTGAGTTTGCACGAAGGTAAATAAATAGCTACTGTGACTATGGGGTCGGAAAATTAACGAGTGGAGACCACGTACCGGCAAGCATAGCGTAGGTTGCCCGCCCTCAAGGTAGACGGATGAACTCATCAAGTCTGCAGGTTCGCGCTGGATGCAAGCCGCTTTCAACCGGTCTTATTGGAGATCTATCGAGGAGGTCTATGTCCACCAGTGGTAGTCCTATGGCTGAATGTGGCCCGGCGCCGGGCCAAGTCACCGGGCCAGATGGGATACACTCGATGAATGGATGGAAATAGCTACTGGTATTACCCAAATCACAATGGCGCTTAAGTCACAAAAAGTTACAGCAATTCCAGAAAAAAAAAACACATCGTGAGGCATCGTATACTCGTATATGTCGGTAAAATAATTTCAAAGGCATACGTGAATCCTATCCACACTATGCCAGCGTCAAAGGTATGGCCTAATCACCCTTCGTGCGTTGGCCTATGTTCAGCAGTTAACTATTAAAAAAGATGTAACTTAGCACAGTAAATTAAAAATTGCATACAACAAAACTTTCGACAAAACTTCAACTTTGCTGGGTTCTTCCTATTGTAAAAATTGTTCGTAATGATGTAAATACGTATCTAACTCAGTAAATTTATTTCATTATTCATTTATTGCAAATATATACATTTAAGATGGAAATGCAAATTTAGGAAGGATGCAAAACAACCGTTTGTATAAAATTGTATCCATTATCTCAGGTACCGCCTCCTAGCCACGTCAGAGAGCGAAGACTCGGAGAGTCCCCAACAGAACAACTTATCCGACCGGCAGATAGTCGACGACATGCTCCTCACTCTGGACCTCGACGTCACCAGCTACAGACTCGGTCTGACACAGGTAAGTGCAAACAATTGCAGGAAGTTCGGCTTTAAAGCTAGTGCTAGAAGGTTGATACTTAGTGTCACCAGCTAGACTCTGCCTGACACAGGTAAGTGCTTACAATTTGAACTTTAAAGCTAAGAAAATAAAGTTGAAACTGTGCTCCTCACTCTGGAGCTCGACGTCACCAGCTATAGACTCGGCCTCACACAGGCGAGTCCGCAATTGCAGGAAAATTGACAATCAAAGCTGATGGAAGGAGTTGATGCTGATTTGTGGATTTCGTCTTCAATTTGTAGACTTTTCAGGCTACTACTTTTCCAATTTGGCATTTACAAAAAACATTGAATTTTAGAGCTAAATGGGAACGTTTAAATTCATAAAAAAGAAACGCCAGGAAAAGACCGATGGTGAATGAATTACGTTAAAGTGCAAAAAACACGGAATCCTTTACGTACTGCGTAAGCGTCGCGTGATGATTACAAATTAATTGAAATTTGAATTTGGGATCTCGAAACATTTGCTGTCGAATTCGTTTCAGATTTTTCTACAGATTTACCTCTATATGTGCTTAGCATAACTAAGTGAGCTTTATATAAGTACCTATATGTTTTAGAACATTTACAATCAAGCAGTGTTTTGATACTTATAAAGATCGCAATGTGGAATTAAGTACTTTAAACATAGTTTATGTGGAAAACAAAATTTTGATCTTAGTTAAATAGTCTCCAGTATCAAAACAATTCAAAATATTTAGCGAAATTAAAGATGTAGAATTCATCAAACATTTTAAATAGTTGGTTCAAATTACATCTATGGTCAATTGGTCACTTTTAACCGACTTCCAAAAAGGACGAGGTTCCATATTCGTCTGTATGTATTTTTTGTGTATGCTCATCGATATTTTCGCCAATTGTGAACCGATTAAAAAAAACTTGTTTTAGTTCAAAAGGGTATACTCCCGGGGTGGTCCCACCCATATTTTCGAAATCGGCTGAGCCGTTATCGAAAAATCAACAATAATGTAATAATTCTATACTTACACCAATTCGAGCGAACTATTCGAATACAAACTCGTGTACAATTTTATCGATATCGGCTGAGCCGTTATCGAAACATCAACAATAATGTAATAATTGTATACTCACACCAATTCGGGCGAATTATTCGAATTTTGTACACGAGGGAAGTCGGTTGTGCCATTTATTGCGAAAAAGAATTCTTCAACGACTTTATGTAAAATAATGTCTTCCGCGTTCATTTATTTTATTGTAGTGAAAATGTAACTGTTACTTTACGAATTTACTTTCGTGCTAAAAGTAACACGTTAAGGCGCGATTAAACGACGCGGGCTAGCCCGATCCTACGCGAGCCGAGCCGTCCGTGGAGATGCGGCTCGGCTAAATACGGACGCAAGCCTGCTCGTTTAAACGACGCGGGGTATCACGATCCTACGCCAGCCGAGCCGTCCGTGGCGGCTACACATCGCGCTGTTGAACCGAGCTGTCCGCTTGTTCGTTCTTCAATATGGATAAAAGAAAACGCCTTGCTGCAGCAGCAGCTACTGTTATTTTGCTCGGTGGTGAATATTTAAAAACAAAAGAAAGACGAAAAAGATGGTGGTGGATGGTGTCATTGTATAAGAGTCGCGTCTGTGTCTGTGACATCTGTTTAGACGGCGCGTATTAACACAAGCCGAGCCGCAGATGGCGCGCGCGCCTTTGATCTGTGTCGAAAAAACCGACAAGTGATGGATCGTGCGAACTTTGCCGAGCCGCGCCGAGCGCAGTTGTTTACACAGCGCGTGGCGCGGCGAACCACGAGCGGAGCCAGGCTCGGCTCGCGTGTTTGCGCGCCGTTTAAACGCCGCTTAAGATGCTTCTTTATGGTCATTTTATGATGGCTGTATTAGTGCGTAATAATAGTTCCTGACGATTACATTGATGTGTTAAATTATTATCAAAGTTTTATTAGAGATTATTTTTTTTCCTTTTTAGTGTTCCAATTTTAAATAATACGTTTTTTCGTAAAATGCTTTTTAGAAACGGCTGTAAATTAACGTTACTAATTACTTTTGTACCGCTAGTTTGTGGCATTTGTTTTCCTAGTCATAATATTTGCTGTAGGTTTCAGCCTTGTTCTTGAAGTATGAAACTCACTCGAACGACGTCAAAACCATTTAGTTAATATAGGCTTATTTTGTTTTAAAACCTAACCGTCTTACGACAAAAGTTTTACGCACGCTTTAGATAATGTTTAGCAGTACAAATTGCACGGTTAAATAGTGTTTAAAGCGTGTTTAAATCTTTTGTGGTAAAGCGTTAAGATGCCAGGTGCCACATTTGGATTTGCGTCTGTGTGCGTAGACTAGTGGTTCGTAATTTGCGACATTTTGCACAGGCAACTGTGGGATGCTAAATAACGCCTACTTTATTTCTCATAGAGCCGCTTGAAGACCTCTGACACGAATGAGTCGCCTACAATTTCATCTTCTCATTAGAGGCACAAATAACGTTAGAAATCATTTAACAAAAATTAATTATTCAAGAGTATAATTTTGTTGCCTGACAGCATCACCAAATTACATGTTAGGTGTCGGTAATGTAGGTACTGGTAAAACTAATGATTAATGATATAGGTGCTGTAAGTCACTTTTTAGAAACGAAAGTACTCAAAAGCATACAAGTTATTTTTTATTAAGCAAACCTAATTTTTATTGTTGTCCCGAATTTGCTACTTATTACTTTTAGTACTTACTTTATTTTTAGTCTTTTCACAGCTTGCTGACTTAAACTTACTTTAGATATAGATTTAGATACGATTCTATCCATAGTTTGGTTTAAGGTATGCTTATAATTTTTTTCTTGATTCTTTGTTAAAAAAATAGACCACTGATTGGATGAATGAATTATCGACTTGGCATTGTGGAATGAATGAATGTCTTAGACTCGAACGACATTCATGTGATTAATTTTAGGTTAAATGATTCTAATTATACCTACCCTATTTAGAATTCTGGCAACATTGTCATGGAAAGCATTTACGAATGTAAGTCTAGTCCATGAAATCAGAAAAGTACGGCATTAGAGTTTGAATAAAACTAAATCCCAATTCTTATTAAGTCTGACACAATTATTTTATTGTTTCAAACTTATTTCTTCTTATTTTATCATACACACCACATAAATTTGGCGTTATTTATCAAAATTCGTTTTATCTGCGTTTGAATCGTTTTAACATGGTGGCCCTTAATTTTTATAAGACATGCATATGACCTTTGCCCAGCAGTGGGACAGTACAGGTTAAATAAAAAAAACAAAAAAATGCATATAAAACATTCACAGCCGTGCAATAAAAAGTAGCCAATCTAAAAAAGATTCAAACGATCATTAAAATATTCCGTAATGTGCGAGCAATTAGCGTTATGTAAGTTACAGTCTTCCGGTGTGGCCAGATTTAGTAGAATTTTGCTATTTTAGCAGAATTTGATACCTCATTTTGCAGGTGATATCGCAGATCTTAAAATGTTGCAGTTTTTGGCAACATCTTATAAAACTTCGTAAAAATTTAGCCAAATTAATCCTGACCGAAATGATCCGTGTTTTACTCGAGTATTTGCTATAGGATTCTGGCTTATAGCTCTACTGCTCCAGTTAAATATATATTTATATATTAGCAGGCTTATTAAGAAATTGATTAGCAGAAGTGACTGTAAAACTTTTAGATAATTATTAAATATAATTATCATTTATCTTTCGATTCTATTTACTGATGTTAACTTTTTTAAGTGTCCCTTCAAATTAGAGCATAATGATGGCATTTTCACTACAAAAAAACTAACAGATTTTACAGAATTTTGGCGACCATCTAGCATAATCATTAAATTAAATCTGGTCACACTGCATCTTTCTTGCCGGCCGTAAATGGCCATTACTCTTATATCCCATTGGTATCTTTCCGCCGGTGAGGTGGGAAAATTTCACCGGTTTAGACGTGCATGGTAATACACTGTTGTCTACTATTGTGTTCTCGAGGTGTATCCAAATACAATACCAAACATATTATTAAGCTCTACGTATTGTCTGGTAATTGCTAATTTGTAGACATGTATTGTATCCAAGTTTTATATACACATTAAGCCCGATTACAAGAGGCGCCATCCTAATTATATTAGCTAAATAGCATAGTTCTGTTTATTTTTCACTTTAGGCATTCGATAGAGAGAACGCTTTTTACGTTGCTATTAATTTTACGCTGGGGCTTATTGTATCTCTATACCTATAGATACCTACTAAATTTAAAACATACACGTTAATAGAAGCCATCGTGCCATCTAAAAAAACCCACTTTCGGCTTTATAATATTAGCAAGGATATAACATCCTTACTTTAATATAATAAAGCAAAGTGTGGTTTGTTGGTTTATTGATTTGGTTATTAATAAGTCTTTCACGAAGCAATGGACCAACTGATTGACAATTGAACTTTTAATGTAGAAAAATTAAATTAAGCCGCGCGTAGAACCTAGTTATAAAATATTCATAAAATATGGCGACGCCTAATGAGGACGCACGCAGTTTAATTGTAGTTTATACCAAACACCGAACGGCTCTTTTTGTTCGTGACAGTCACATTTTTCTTGTCCACTCCGCCCCAGAAAGTTACTGATAACCGCACCGCCTGTCAATACAAAGTCAGTAGAAATTAATTGAGAGAAGCCCGCTCAATAGCCGCTGTCAGATGTGCGCCGAGATAAATTTGTAGCTACATGATTGAAAGTTAGATAATAGATCGAGTTATAAAGAAAACATTATTTTATGTAAGGGCTATTTGTTCTTTTGTTTTTAGTCGAAAATGTAGAACTCCTCGCGCCAAATAACTATAACCAAAATAGCGCAGTTTGTGCATTTATGGTACAGGGGACAACTGTCCAGTTTTAGGCTACCTCTTAAAAATAAAAATAAAATACTCTCATTTTTTCGAGGGTGTGCATCGCCTTCTAATGCCTCCTTCGCTCTTCTTCGCCTGTGGGATCTTAGTTCATTAACGATATGTATCACGGTTTTTCCGGATCTTCCAACTGCTATTTTCCCGCCTGTTCCACTCCAAAAACTCTGTTATTTTCCATCTAGGTAAAATGTATAATAATCTAATTAATTTTAAAAACCTCTTCTACCAAACCTTGTCGTAACGTCTCTGCTAGGTACCAGCATCTTTTCATCTAAAACTTTTGTACCAACTGCGTGACTCTCGTATTTCATTATGTACCTTCTTTACCTACCTTATTTGCTATGCATCGATCAACCTACAAAAGTGATAAATTACTATCGATTACTTACCATGCCTAATATTAAAGATCGAGCTTCCAAAACCGCAAGACATTAATTTACATTTCAAAATTTTCAAATGAATCGATACATCATGGTAGAGTAAAAGTTAATACCGAATATTTTGATGATTCAGTATTACAATTTGTACGCCTACGTTCGCCGAAGAAGAATTATTACTTACTCCTTTATATTTTGCTGTAGGGCGTTTGGGATTCGATTATATGTTATTACCTATGTTTGAAATTTTTTATTTTGGGACCGCCGGAATCAAGTTTTAGCTAATACGATAGTTTGTAAGAACTTGAAGTGACTCAGTAGTTGATGAATTTCCTCTTCCAGTGGTTTGGTGTGCGCATCTTTACTTTTAATTTTTAGGGTTCCGTATCCAAAGGGTAAAAACGGGACCCTATTACTAAGACTTCGATGTCCGTCTGTCTGTCTGTCACCGGGCTGTATCTCATGAACCATGATTGACCGCTATAACAACAAATACTAAAAACAGAATAAAAGAAATATTTAGGGGGGGCTCCATACAACAAACGTGATTTTTAGGAGTTTTTTGCTCGCTATTAATAACGGCAAGAGGAATGGGGCTCCCATACGGTACGGAACCCTCTGTGTGCGAGTTCGACTCGCACTTGGCCGATTTTTTTAAAAGTAATATTGCTTTGGCATAACTTTACTAAACCCTATCATTATTTTAGACTGTTTCGAAATTTAGGCATTTTAATCCTAACTGTTTAAAATTGTTATAATCATTCCAGGAAAGTAATCACTAATCACTAGTCAATGTACTGAGGAAACAGTGTGAATGATTTTAATAGTGATTGAGTGTGATATGGAGAGTGTATTGAAAATAGATATTAGTGCAGAAAACAATACATTTTCATCACCATCAAATCTTCTCAATTGCTTTACTGCTTGACATGCTCAATTGCTCGCTTATATTCGTGAGCATGTCAAACATTCTAAAATCTAGTGAGGTTGATAGAGTTAAAAAAGTCAATCATTGCTTCCATTATGTATCATGAATGACACTTATATCTGTATAGGCATCTTTTGCAAAATAAGCTGTGCCATTTTGACCTCAAAATCGTATAAACATAGCACAAATCAGCGTAAATATCACCTTAAAGCTTCTTTCACGAAAGTAACTTGTACTTTCGTTGGCCATCTCAATAACAATCAAAAAACGAAAGAGCCATTACCAAATTCTGACCGCATAATAATTGTAACACCGCTCTATACAAATCGTAAACAAACTGTGCGGTGAAAGCTAGTTGCTCTTATGTAAGTTCTTCTTCTATTTTCACGACGAAACAACTGGGTATTCTGTGGGGAAACAGTGACGTAATGTTTTGATGCTTGGGATGATTCAGAAATGCATTTGAAAATTCGCATGTTGGCATGTGGCATGTGTAATGTTGTGGATTAGGTTTTATTTTTCGTACTATATTTGTTAAAATACAATGAGGATAGTGTAGTGCTGAACGACTCTTTAGTTTCAATTTGTTTTTTATTATATTACTTAGTTTTAGTTTCTGTACTACGTCTCCTCAATATTAGTGGGTTTATTAATGTCTCGCAGAATGTTTGGTTATTAAAGGATTTTCTTCGAAAAACTTGCAAGTAATTTACGTGAGTCTTGAAAATGTGGATATACAGGGTTACTGGTATTTAATTAGCATCCTTTAAGGGGCTTATGCTGTACATCAAAACTTACAACTTTTGTTCTGCGAATTTTGTCAAAACTAAAAAAAAACAGCTGTTCCGTAAATTTTGTCGAGGGTGAACAATATTTTTCTCTGGAACAATTTTTTTTTGAGATTTAATAAAAGTCGTTAAACAAAAGTTGTTAGTTTTGATGTACAAATTAAGCCCCTAAAAGTATGCTAATTGATTACCAGAAACCCTGTATAATTGTCTCTGAAACAATATTTTTTTGTTTCAGAAACATGTAGATTTTGTTTCTGAAACAGAGTTTATAAACAATAGTTGCTCAGTGAAAACATGACTTTATTGTGTATGCAACGGAAACACCTAATGTAGCAACTGACCTTATTTTAGTTGAGTAGTTTTAATTACGATTTTTCAACGTTAATTTTAATATGTGTTTTTTAATAAGTGCACTTGATACTTACTTGCATTTATCAAACCTGTCGCCGCATGAGTTGCATCAAAAATTTACCTAACCACCCAGTTACACAGTTACTGAATTCCGAAAAAGCCGGTGATCAGAATACCCATAATACAACTGAGATAACACCAAAGTTATTATAGCAGGCAATTTTTATTCGTTTCAAAATACGACCCCAATCATTTTGCAACATTATTTTAATACTCGTACTACTAACATATCACTACACGTAGTATAAAACAAAGTCGCTTCCGCTGGCCCCTGTCCCCATGTATGCTTATTTCTTTAAAACTACTCAACGGATTTTGATGCGGTTTTTTAAATAGATAGAGTGATTCAAGAGGAAGGTTTATATGTATAATAAACCTGTGCTAAGCCGGGGCGGGTCGCTAGTGCTACGAGTATATAATGTCGGTTCCTGTCGGTCATTTTGGTGTGTAGAGCTCCAAATGGTTTTGCGTCATTTATTATACCATTTTTTCAGCTTAAACTTAAATGACGCGACGGAAATTAACAAGATTACCAAAACTAGAAGTCGAGAGGAAGCCTTTGCACAGCTGTGGCTCAGTACAGACTCATAAACAACTAGAATCGCTCATATCAAAGAATATAAATATGTATTCAATTAGGAATAATCCTGATGTGAAAGGATTTGTTAATTATTTTACATGTGTTTTATTACACCTATGTAACTGCAGCTATACTGGCCAGCTGGCCACAGCGCAATCCACCAAAGCGCATTGAAATGTCAAAGCATCAATTCACTTCTGCCTCATTCCACAGTTTTATTACTTTACGACTTGACACCTTCTAAGCTTTATAGAACGTCAGCGGTTACGCAAACCTTCTCGTTACGTACGTATAACTACGAACGTGTTACCCGTATGGTGACCATGTTTTTGGGAAAAGCTCGGACTTCTAGGAAAAAGAAACAACCTTGCAAAATATTTAATAACAAAATTAAGATAAATTTCTATGAGTTTTTAAGGTTCCTCTTCTACATTCTATATTCTACATTCTATATACTAAATTGTGAATTCAGTTCGGTTGGTAATTTCAATTAATAATAAAAAGTCTTAATAGTATATTATACTTACCTATGTATAATTTCTTTACTGTAACTACAAATAACAAGCGAACCTGATGTGTGACAAGATCGTCCGGAAAAGCGAAGATAAAAGATTAAACAGTTTTCTTTTTCGGAAAGTTAAGTTCATAGATGGATGCCATGGTCGAACATCAATGAAACTCCATCAAATAAGATATTAAAAAGGTGTGGTAACCCTACTAGCGGGTAATTTTTGTGGTCGTGTGCCGACGGCCTTCTTTCCACGGCCTTCTTTCTTTGACCATGCTCAGTGTCAATGAGAGAGTATCTGGCACTCGGCCCGGTTACATCAATGTTACGTCACTTTACTTGCAATAAGTGCCATTTTGGCGTGAGTTAAGTACACTTTCGAGACTGAAACAGTTGGGAATGTGTGCCAAGTTACGTTGCGGTGCCGATAACCTTTTTAAAAATCGTAAACGTAATCCTCTTGACCCTTGTGTTGTTGTTTTAATTGTGTCAGCTGAACAGTTGCATACGAATGCTTGTGAAACATGTCACACTGCTAGTGGGTTACCGTATTAAAAAATAAAGCTATTTATCCAAATTGTTTCGAATAATTGTAAAACTTACAAACTACATATATTTCATTGGGCCACTTTTGGTTTTTCAAACCTCTAATATTTTATATGATTAAACCGATCACTGGCTTTGGGCTCTACTGATGTATCAAACAAATGTATATCGTACACTGTAAATTGAGCAAGCGGTAACTATGTATATTTTCTTTGAAATATGATATCGTTATAGTTCATAATTTTCCCTTTCTAGAGTTCCGTAGTCAAAGAGCAAAAGTGATTGGTCTGTTGTCTGATTGCCCGCAAATCACAGTAGATACCTAGAGCGTGAATGTGAGCTTCATTTCTTAAATTTTCACGTGTAGTTTTGTTGACCCAAAACCCTAAAGTATAAAAAAACAATGACCGTGAGTTAGTCGCAAAAACTCAAAAACAGCACAGGTATTTAGATTATTCCGTTTTGGGTTTGCACAGAGATAGTAATTAACAATCGAGAACAGCGAAAATATCCCAAAACGCGAAATTTAAAAAAATGCTATTGGTAATTTTGTCGAGAGAATTTAAAGTATAGGTATGTTTGTTTATTGCGAAGTCACTCAAAATATAGTCTGTAGGCCAGAAAAACTGGTCAATTACATAATATTACACGGTATAACTACCATAGTATTACACTGTATTTACAAAGCAAACATTACCTTGGTAATTGGTAAGGCTTTTGGCCTGGTATATTATATCACAAAGAGTAAACTTTAAAACAATTTTAGTTCTATGACAACCGGCTAAGTGCAAGTCAGAGTTACATTAATAGCAGAGTTTACTGCCAGCTATGCGTTTAATGGTTCTGTCCGTTGTTGAGATATCGCTCTGCCGTCTCTGTTACGTAAACTTACGTCAAATGTAAACGTAAACTTAATTAAGCTATGGAATAGTAAAATAGTGACTATGGTTTTCCACCAGAGATGAAATGTGAGATGTATAATGCACATGCGTGATCACGCTATGAAACGGTGTGACGTAAAATCGTTCTATTGGATTATTTCTTATGAATCTCTTAAGTATTTGCACTTTTCATCTCTGATATAGAATATGCACCTACAGCTATAGAACGACTTTATTGTAAGTTCGTAGAGCTTTTTGAAGATGTAGATTTTGATTAATTTATTGATTTAAAACATACTATGAGCTACTTTATGTACATATTTACTACATCATAATAAATATTATCATATGATCTTTGAAAAATTGAAATAAATACGACTCCACATACATGTAGTGTAGGTCAATCTGCGGCTCCGTACATTTTGTCAAGAGCTAAAATACCTATATAAAGCGTTACGAACAGATGCGTTCTGTAATTTACTTACAACGTATCTATTGCGTATATCGGTAACTTTATACCTTTGTGAAATGCCTGTGAGAAAACAAGCTTAATATCCATATAAGTACCTAATATAAAATTATGCTTATGTAACTAAACGAGCGTGATTTCCGCGTGTACTGCGCACTGACAAACCGTTGAATGATATACACAGCTTTCTCTATCGTTTACACTGTTTTTCCTACGAAAATATACTTCCGTAATTTTGGTTTATTTCCATTATGAAGATAATCTATGGAGATTATGCTATTCATCTTTGTTATGGAGCCGGAACGTTTGTTAGAAATTATGAATGAGATGTTTTGCAAAAAAAATAAGGCTTTGCAAAAAGTGTTTTGTATTACTGTGCAACAATGAAACATTGCTAGAAAGTTGCGGTTTCCTGTTGAGGTTTATATTCTTAGGTTTATCTAGATGGTAATGTAGTCTCGTGGTGTAACGTCGATGTGGTTGTAATAGTAATTTTAAATGGAATGCCCGGGTGGCACAGTGACCAACGCACAGTGAAACCATCATGATGTCAGATATAGGACACCTACTGCTGTACATAAGCCTCCTCTATAGATTTCTGATTAAACCGAATGTTGAATGACAGCGGTCCCACAGCGACCAGCACGGGAAGCATGGCAAAGGGACTAATAGTCGTTCCACCATTATATCCCCTCGAAGAGGAAATAAAGTATGGATTGACAATGACATCTGACATTAAGAGCTTGCCGTGCTACCCGGGGTGCTGTATAATGAAATCTTCATAATACATCCAAGGTTGTTACATATGGGCCTCCCATATAGATATTTGATAAGACTGAATAGACAAGTATTCAGGGTGCGATATTAATTGATCGTCGTCAACATCGTCTATGACGTAGTCTACCTTGTCGGTATGTCAGTAATGCCTCATGGCCGGTCTTGAATCCAGCGCTGGATTCGATCGCTGGGCTGGAATAATATAAACCGGCCATGTGGTACTGATGCGTAATGCGATGCGATACACACGCATGCTGTAAAGGCGTCAATGAAATTTGTGTCAAGTTTACATTTGTCCCGCTTTTTGCTGCTGAAGGAATGGGAGGTAATCCAAAACAAACCAATTCAGAGTTGCAAAAAAGTTCTCAGCGCACAAACACAAAAAAATATTTGAGGTAAAAGCGTTGCAGTGATGGAAATTAGGGTACGCGCATTACTACGTAAATGACACCCTGTGTCGCCTATCTCCTTCTAAAGAAACACTAAACACCTTTCAAAGAAACATAAAGTAAAAGTCTAAAACAAAAAAAAAGTCTACAAAAGGAGGCTTATTCAAAAAAGTGAGCTAAGTTTCGGCTACTTACCATATTTATCTCTGTTAGTGCCAACATGTCAATGAAAGTGAAATGTAAGTGATAAATGATCCTAGTACCCGGTAATTAGCGTGTAAAGTTTGGTACACAGACTATGCAAGATGGGACATAACGCCTCTAATTTCGTACGAAACTCTCTGCTTAAAATCACAACTACGCGTAAAGCTAGTATTACACAAAATTATCACGAACAGAGCACAACAAACCATTTAGTCATTTGCGCTTACAGAACACTGAATTGTATGTATGTTTCGTAAACATGTAGGTACCTATGCGTATTCGCTACAAACATGTACCTACTCGGAAGTATCTCGCGACCCGAGTAAGAACAAGGCCTCTCTATGAAGAATATTTGGAAGATCCCGTTCGTCCGCTCCGTTACACATAAAGTCATTATCATTCATCTTCCTTTGAATAGATGCTATTAACCGAAATAATAGGGCTTGGAACGTCAAACATTAATACGACCTACCACCACTTTCCAGTCGTTTGCAAAAAGATACTCTGTGTGTACCTCCTCTTCAGCACGTTATTATTTCTGGTTCAGTGCCTGTCTAGTGCACTGATTTCTTGCCTCTACAATGTCGTGCGACCGACGAAATGAAGGCGCGCGGTTTGGTGCGCTTTCTGCTCTGAAGCCATCTCTTTGAATGTTCCACTTGTGTCGCCTTAGTTTTCATTTTTTCTGTGTACGAGAATACCGATAATGTGTTTATCTGTCTATCTCTTTGCGACTGCTTTGACCATTCGTGCGACTTTCAATTTAGTCGATGAGCCTAGTGCAGGTGGACTATTTATAAAACCATATTCCTCATACACGCGCTGCAATCTCTATCTGTGATTCAACTTCGGACCTCAAGATACAGGCATAACTTTGTTTGAGGCCCCTTGGTAATTGACTAATTGTATGTACTCATATCTGTTTTCGTTTTATGAAAAATTAACATTTTGTATTTATATTTTTTACGTCTTCGAAAAAACAACAGGACTATTATATTATTTATTTACAAAATTCGTTACTGTTGAATGCGGAATTTTGATAGTTGCTTAGCACTACTTGGTGAGTTTTCCCGGCTGAATTTGTGAAAAACTTCCAAATCGCATATTCCTAAATCACTCGCGCAGGCTCGAAAAATTTTCCATTTTGTAATTTTCTCCAATTTTCACCAGAATCTGAAATAATGATAAAATTAGACAGCGGAAATACATTCTGGTCACTGATTTCAAACAAAAATAAATCGGCGAACTGGCGAAGCGCAGACACTTTTAGGCTTAGTAGAAAACAAATGCAATAACTTCACATCCGGTTCCGACAATAGCAGCACAACTAAGTATATCATAACAAATCAATCATGATTCAAATTAGGTACGCAACAGTAAAAGAAATCAGGTAGCCCTTCCCTCTATTGTGAACTGAGATGAGAATCACCGAAATCTTTTGTTGGCAGACATTTGCTTTGATAGGTCCAGTAATTGTAGTTTAAAATTAATAGCTACAAGTAGTATTGTTGAATGCTATTTTTGAACTGTTTTCGATGACTATGATATGCAATTTTTTGTCTATCATCATTTCGACCGCGGGACGTCCATTGTTGGAAATAGGCCCGCGATGTCGATTTTTAAAAACACAGCCTGTAAATGAAACAAACGAACTATTATTTATTATCATTGATCGAAAAGAACCCTACAAAATTTAAGATGCAAACAAATGATTATAAAAATACAAGCTTTTGATATTCTCGACATCATGTAGCAACAGAGTGCTAGCTAAGACAAGTAAAACGAGCCCAAACACGCCGGGTCTATTTTGTTTACTACATGAGATCCTATGGCCACCTTCCGACTCCATCATCAAATCAGCTCCATGGTATCATATTATTGCATTGTCACGCGATTTACATATGCGTCCAAAATGGCAGCTCAATCGGAAACCGGGAAGTTGGTCAAATTTAACTTGTAAGATTCCACCCGAACTTACGTACGTTAAACATAGGTACGTTAAATTGCGAGTTAAATAAAAGCTTGTAAAAAGGCGACAATTCTGGCAGCATAGCTTCGTAAAAGTTTTGAATCCAATGTACAACATAATTTCAAGGAGTTGAAAATTATGTACCTATACATAAACGAGTACGACTGTGCTTGCAACCAGTACTATGGGAAACAATCTACGCAAGTTGTAAAGTCAAGTAAAATGAATATCAAGATAATTATCGAAATAAATGCGGACATGAAACTAAATCTAGAATCTTTCGTAAGTATTCACTGTATTTATTACTTATAATTTGGGCAGTCAAGCATGAACCATAAACACAATAGTCCTTACATAGTATAAAATAAAGTCGCTATTTTCGTTTGTTTGTTTATCTGTATGCTTAAATCTTTAAAACTACGCAACGGATTTTGATGCGGTTTTTTTTAATGGATAGAGTGATTCAAGAGGAAGGTTTATATGTATAATACACCTGTGCGAAGCGGGGCGGGTCGTCTAATATAAAATAAAGTCGCTATTTTCGTTTGTTTGTTTGTTTGTCTGTATGCTTAAATCTTTAAAACTACGCAACGGATTTTGATGCGGTTTTTTTTAATGGATTGAGTGATTCAAGAGGAAGGTTTATATGTATAAAAATTCCTGAAATTCCCACGGGAACGGGCACAACGCGGGTAAAACCGCGGGGCGCTGCTAGTAACGTAATAATTGGACAAAACATTGATTGAAAAAAGCTCTGGAACCCGTCACGTCTTCATTCAAAATCGAAAGGTCTACAAAAAATCTAATGTCTACAAATTACTACCTAACTCGATATTCGATACTAGGATGCCTAGTGGTCTAGAAAGGACTGGCTAGACCGGATATTTTTCTGATTTCACATAGGTACCATTATCTGTGAATGGATAAAATTATCGGATTGAAATTATGAACTCCAAGGTTTTATTCGATGTTTTCTGTGTATTCGTGTGCTAGTTATTAGATAGCTAGTATACCTGTCCTATATACTGGCAATTTGTTTGCTCTCCATTTTAAATTGACTAAAAATATTGGCCTTGGTATCATAGTTCCCTCTGATCTAAATGGCTAGATAGCTTAAAGAACGCGACTTATAATTTAAACGTTTTATCTAAGCTATGGTATTATTTACTGTACTGTACTGTACCGGCTTTTTAATAGTCCATTGCTGAACATGCACTACTGTAGGTAGGTCTACCTACAGTAGTGCTCACTTCCTCAGTTGTAAATGCCACTTCCCAACCATTGCTTCACTTCAGTGATCTCTAGGAAAACCTAGGCCTTGGATCTTCCACTGAGAACAATGTCCTCTTATGAGAAAAGGGGTTATATATTATATGACCTTCACGCTGGCCAAATGGGTCGGGACATTCCAAACATATTCAAGAGTATAAAACTCTCTGATTATAAGTAATACATTACATTAGTCCTCATCCTGTTTTAATTGCCATCAAAAGTTTAAATCGCAAAATGGAAAGCTTCATACAAACGTTGTGTTCATCACCATGAATTAAAAGAAAATAATGTGCATTTGTTTAAAAAACAAGTTAGAAGACTAGAAACTCGCAAAAGTCGAAACAAAAGTCTAGAAAACAGTTCCCAAATTACTTGCGCTACGCTCGTTGCGTACCATAGTAGATATTTATGTACTTTTTGCAGGCATCAATTAAAATAGACTTTCAAAAATGGAAAGTGCATTCTACGCTAGACTTCTATTCAATTTCATTAGCGCAGCTAACGAAATGATGTCGATGTAGGGTTATTAAGAAAGGGTGCACTATGCCGAAAGGGGGTAATTCGACCATCATTATAAAAAACTATTACGATCGGGCCAAATTGAACTTCCTGAAAAAAGTCAGCTATTTCATAAATCTTGACAATTTCGAATTACAATTTTGTACGGACAGCTGCGGATTCCGGGTTGGCCCCTTAGTGGAAATGGTTCATTATGATGGTCTGAATCATCTCCTTTCAGCATAACTCTTTTTGAGTAACCTTGTATAGGATTGAGCGTACTGCTCTGTGGTATACTTAGGAGGGAGGGAGAAATCATTGTAACGAAAAAAGGTGATATCTTATAATTTGGCAGGTAACATTGACATTTTCGGACCTTAAAAAGATGATCTTCATATAATTATGCAGTCAAATACGAATCTTTCGGCTTTGCCTCGTTAATTAAAAAGGAACTTTGCCTCGTTAGTTATAAAGCAAAGCAAAAAAAAAAATACTGTATAGAGATACTGACCTATATATTTCATTTCGATTTTCGAAAAATAAAAAACTGTTCTATAACCACATCTTATCATTTTATTTCACCTTAGAGTTATACCGTAGACCATACTAAACCGTACTAATACCATTAACTAAGATATTTAAGGCTATTAGCATTTCTCAGAAAAACTTCACCCAAAGACTCAAATACACAGTCCTAACTTCCAAGAAAGTCGTTTCCGCAATTCTTTTTTATAAAATATGACTAACGTTAATTAATCTAAAAAAACTAGGTAGATACGAGTATCTATCGTATGATAAACTAAACAACATCTGGCGAAACAGAAAGAAAGGCACGCAAAATGACCATAAAGAAGGAACTCTGCGGAAAATTACCAAGATTAGCAATTTGCCCGTGTCCGCGGGAAACTAAACTACCTATGTTACATTGTTGCAACCAATCTACTTGTACCCAATACCATGTATTATTTCAATAACTGCGCTGTTTGAAGCGCATCTCATTAACTTCATGTAGGATGATCTTTAAGATGATAGAAAGTCTAGACTACCTTATACGGAATCATTGTTTTCTGCTGTAGGACGTCTTTAATTGTACCTAGACCTCCCCTGACGTGAAGCCAGTAAACAATGATTATGAAAATACAAACAAATGCCACATCAGGAAGTGGCATTTGTTTGTATTTTCATTATCATTATCAGCTTGTATCGATCCACTGCCGGTTATTCTTCCTTGTGCCACTGTTCCCCGTCTCTGGCTAAATCTCATCCGACCCATGAGCCGTTAACAGTTCTGATATCATCAACTCACCAGAAAGGAGCCTTTAACTTTATAGTGAACTAGCCCACCTGCCTTTATCACGTGTCTTACCCAGCGTCACTTGATTGCAATACAGATTCCAACATCAGCGACTTTCGTACTTTCTCGGATTTCCGTATTCCGGACTCAGATCTCTCAGGTTATTTATTGCCTAACTTAGTACGTTCCGTTGCCTCCATTGCATTGGCCGCAGATGCGGCGACTAAATGCATTTTTTTTAGTTATTTTCACAATTAATTTCCAATTTATAGGTCCATTTGTAATTAAGTTACTTTGTTTCCTATTCTATTTATAAAAGTATTCCTCTTGACGGCAGAAATATTCTAAAATAATTATATTAATTATGATAGTCTTCATAATGACCAACTTTTACTATCGAACCAATCTACTATCGAAACTGCTTCTCGATACACATTGCCGAAAGCCAATCTATCACTGATCTTTTTGTATGGAACAGCTAATTTTCGACATTTCGGATCTGTTCCCATGGTCAAAATTATTCACATCATGTACTAATGTCGAAATTTGTGAAAATATTACCAGTAACTCTTTAAAAAGTTACTTTAAAATGTTACCCAGCAGTTTGACCACACCTGTAGGCATAGACCTAGAAACGCACGCGTTATCACCTGTCCGATCTTGGCCGTGTCTCAAAGAGTCAGGAGTTTTCACCGAGATCATCTTGGCATGCCTTGTAGAGCTTAATTGCCTTTTTCGTCGAGTTTGCTTTGTCGTTCGATCTGTCATGTCTGTCAACTGCTATCTGATGTACAACAAAAAGAAACATGATGTACATTGCTACTGACTGTTAAGATGTAGGTATGACCTACCTATACTGCCCTATCCAGTATTTTTACTTGGATGACAGTTAAGATGTACTGCTCCATTTAATTTATCAATTATTATTGAAATTCAATTATTTGTACTTCTTTTTTTGCGATTGTTTATATTGTATTGTGTATATTATTTGACGTGCAAATTGACATTTTACCAATAAATGACTTATGACTTATCAAACGCTAGTTAATTTAGTTACGATATATTAGGTACCTTTCCCTAACTTCAGTGTAACAAAAGTAATGGAGGTAAATACCAAGTTAACAACGGTCTAGCAACAGGGCTTCGTAATCTTTTAGTCTAATTTGAGTTACATATACAAACAAGTACCTACATATTTTTTACCGCTCCTAAACAACATGCAGGGGTATCGCAACTAAAGGGGTATAATATGGTATCGCAACTGCATCGAATGATCAAAAAGTTGTTCAATGGGCTAAATGACTAAAAAATAAAAATAATCCGTCAGATAGATTATCAAAAAATCTAATATTTTTTGATACGTATTTTTTCTTTTGTCAACTAAAGAAAAATTGATGAAGATATAAATCCCGTTAAAGTTCCGCGTAACGTCAATTATGACGTGACAAGTGACGTCATTAGCCCCCACTTCCGAACTTTGACAAGGTTTATCTTGGTAATTTATTTTTTGATTGACAAAATAAAAATACAGTGAAATAAACCGTAATTTATATTCTAAGAAATGTTCTAATGTTTTACAAAATATACTTGATACTTCAACACTTTGACACCACAATGTAAATGAGGAACATAAGAATACTGATGAAAGGTATAAAAGGCGGTCAAAAGCAGATGAGTGACTTTATTCAGTGAAATGAAGCTTTCTAAAGATAATGCTAATTGTAATAAACATCACTAAAGCGCAAGGTGTGTTATTAGCAAGGCAGCTCAACAAAAGAAGATTCCGATTATTTCAATAATGGCGCGTTCTAACACTTGATTCGTGCCAAAGGTCACGAAACTAATCGTGAATCCTATAATTAAACTAGATAGAACTTAATTGCAGCGTAAGATTATCTCGTAAAAAATATAAAGATAAAGTATCGATTGTCTTATGAGCATTGGCCGCGTCATGCAACTGAAATATCCGGGTGTGTAATATAAAATGATATCGTCATTTCCGCCATTTAGTAATATGTTTGTATAAGTTATCGTAGAGTAGGTGTGTTTCGTTTTGTATTTGACATAAACCAACAATTTAGTGCAAAATTAACTTTGGTGAAAATGCACCACTCTTCTTCGGCTTTCTTTCTCTTCTTGGGCAAGATCTTACCAGCTTACATAAAATCTCGCTTGGGTAAACGCGTTATTCATTATGCACAAAATACCCAATGCAGGAGGGACGCGGCGTCAGTGCAGGACCTATCGCCCCTACATCGTAAAACAATAAGAATGCATAAAATCTAAGATTCCTTACCACTATAACTTTGTAAGCACTAAAAGGCTTATACATATATATATATATTATAATATTGCTCTATAATATTGCAATAATGTAAAGTTAATTTTAAAAATCGGACAGACATCACAATATCCCGACGAAGACTTGGAATTCTTCTAAATTTACCTGGACAAATCTTTTTTGAAATGTTCACCATAAATTGTAATTAAGTTATAAAATGCAATAGCAAAAATATAAAATTTCTGCTATGCCGGATGCAGCTAAGAATCCAACTTTAAGTTCTCTTTCTTTCTGCCACTCCAACTCCCGACTTCTCCCCTTTTACGTTCAGTCGTTTCACTGAATGTGATGTTAAGAAGAGTCTAATGTCAATCTCCTCCAACGCGGTTGGCGGTGACAATATAAGCCGGAACATGATTTTGCCTATTCTGGACGTTATCCTTCCTGTCCTATGCGCTAGTTTCAATAACTCCACCTCTAGTGGATTTTTTTCTGCATTATGGAAAGACGCGCAGATTATACCTTTGCCCAAGAAATCCAATCCCAGATCCTTTTCAGAATATCGTCCAATCTCTATCCTTCCGTTCCTGTCCAAAGTTTTTGAGCGTCTCGTTCACAGGCAGTTGAACGATTTCCTCAACGTACACAATCTCCTGAATCCTCTCCAATCTGGTTATCGTCCTGGGCATAGTACTGTGTCTGCGCTTATTAAGATCACTGACGACATCGCTTGGGTATGGATGACGGCAGGCAGACGTCATCATCATCATCCTTCTTTATTCCATTCCTATAAATAGGCCTCTCTCTTACTATGTCATCTGCCTCGGTCTTGTCCAAATCGTGTTGACTGTCCAGTGTGCTTAGCATACAAGACCACGACAAGAGTTTATCGTCGTGTGCAAAGGTGACAGAAATATGCTTCATCATAACTCTGTCACGTTTCGACACGTCGATAGTATAATTTTATGGTCCTTATGCTAAGCCCGCAGGTTCGGACGGGCGGGGTACGTGAGAAGAAATATCTAAAAACATTTTCGTAATTAAAATGTATGAAGTTTCGAGAACTCTTTAATTACCCACGTGAATCTAAATGAATTAAAATAATTGCTCGGATCAAATAAGGCCTCAGAATGCTAATGTCCTTTGACATTTTGTATTCATGTCAAGGAATATTACAAATTGCTAACGGCCAACAAAATTGTGTTTACATGTAAAAGTTTTAGAATTCAGTTACATTATACGACTTCGATGTGGTAGAGTAGGTTATATTTTGAGTTCGTTTGTCTAAAATCTCTGTTGAGGATTGTCAGAAAAGAGAAGCATTTCACTAGGAATTAGATAAAAAACATAATCTCAGCATGATTTTAGAGTTTTCACCGTGATTTTACACCGAAAGCTTTGAGATTTAGATTCGAGTCTATTTATTAAACTAAGACGAGTCTTTTGAGTTGAGTTCGTTATACGAAACCTAGAGCACCACACTACGCACAACATTTTGTATTTTGGTGGGACGCAGAACCAAAAAAGTCGGTTTCTGCATGAGTATTGAGTACCTATTCCTTTATATTTTTACAATCACGATGAGTGAGATGATAAGGAAATTCTCGAAAATAACCATGGTCTCACCACTGTCTGAATATAAGAATAATTTAATTTTTAAAATAAAACATGGAAAAGCGACTGATTTAATTTATTTTTAATTCTTTAAGCAGTTGCAAATGTTATTAAAATAACTTTTAAAATGTTTTTGTGCATTGCGAGTTTTTTAAAAAGTAAAATTCAAATTCAAATTATTCGAAATCAACGGACTGTAAAATACTGCCGTGGCCTCGAATCTAGGTTTGGATTAGTGGTTATTAACTGTCTAGGTTTCGTTCGCACACTTATAAAGGTGTCTACACAGCGTGGCTGGCGCCCCGGTGGCTTAGTGCCGCCGGCGTGTTAACCCGGCTAATTCAGTACAGACCTACGTTGCCGTTGAAAGCTGAGCATGCAACTGAGGGAGCAGATATGGGTAATAGGCATAGCTGCCAGATAAAACTAGTGCAAAAGTCGGTTTTTGGGTTTCTCTTGGTAGATTATATTGTTCAAATTATAACTGCCGCGAATGTTTGGCCTCCTCGCCGTTTGCTTTACAAGGTGTGCAGATTATGCTATAATGGTTTCAGTTACTTGGCGCGAGCGCCGCGAGCTTTATATTTACAAATGAGTCCGGTGGCTCAATCCGCCGCCGGGTCGAGGTCTGTAGACATCTTTAGAAACTAAACCGTTATTCACACAAATCTAGTCTAAAACTTGCTTTTGAGCTAATCTGCAAACTAGAACTTCATATCCGGTATTTACACAAACATTTATATTTAAAACTAGCTTAAAACCCGCGGCTTCGCCCGCGTTGTCTTAGTAGACAGGTACTTGCTTATGAAAATAGCCCGTGGTTTGACCCGCGTTTGTCTTAGTACTTGCTTAAAATTATAAAAGGCTGCCGGTTGGCCTGCGTTGTCTTGGCACTTGCTTAAAATAATAATAGGTCGCGGTTTGGCCTGCGTATTCTTAGTACTCGCTTAAGATGGTAATTTATAGCACGCAGCTTAGCCTGCGTTGTCTTAATACTTCCTTAAAATTATAATAGTCTACCATTTGGCACGCATTGTCGTATTACTTGCAATGATAATAGCCCACGGTCTGGCCTCTTTGTTTGAGTAACTGCTTAAAATGATAATAAGCCACAGTTTGGCCCGCGTTGTCTTGGCACTTGCTTAAAATAATAATAGTTCGTGGTTTCGCCTGCATTGTCGTATAACGTATTACTTGAAAAGATAATGCTTAGTAGGCATTATCTTTTCAAGTAATAGGCATTGCCTACGGTTTGGCCTTAATTGTCCCAGTGTTTAGCTAGAATGATAATAGGTCGCGGTTTGGCCTGCGCATTCTTAGTACTTGCTTAATATGGTAATTTATAGTACGTAGCTTGGCTCGCGTTGTCTAAGTACTTGCTTAAAATTACAATAGCCTGCCGTATGGCTTGCGTTGTCGCATTGCTTGCAATGATAATAGCCCATGGTCTGGCTCGCGTCGTTATAGTATTTGCTCAAAATGATAATGGCGCGCGGTTTGGTCCGCATTTTCTTAGTACTTACTTTAAATGGTAATTTCCCACAGTTTGGCCCGCGTTATCTTAGTACTTTTTTTTGCTTAAAATAATAGCTCTTGGTTTAGCCCACGTTGTCGTATTACTTGCAAGGATAATAATCAGCCCACGGATTGGCCTGCTTTGTCTCAGTATTTGCTTAAATTTACTTGTGTCTAAAGCTTATTATGGATTACGACAATTTTTAGATGATAAATTGCAAAATATTCGAATTAAATTTAATAACAATGATTGTATCATTTTTTTCATGTTCTAATGATTATTTTATGGCCATATTGGACTTAACTGATAATTCAATATTTTTGTGATTAGTAGTAAGATCTCAATGTAACACAGTTCAACAATAAATGTTCTTTGACTTTAATAACCCACGGTTTGGACCGCGTTATTTTATAAATTGTCATAAAATAAATACTTAATAAAGTTATATTTTAATATACCTACTGATTTTATATCGAGAAAAGAATATTTTTCGATATATTGCTCGATCATGAGTTGACCCATGTAGTTACGAAAATTTTATCCATCTCCATTCGCATTTCATGGTCTACATTACAATCGTAAGGTCCTAATCCTGGTCAGACCACTGAGCTCTTTGAAACTCATGTACGGAATTTCATACTACTGGCTTTTCATTGATGGAAAACATTGAAGCAACCTGCATAGGCACGTCCTTAGAGAAAAATCGATGTCGTATGTGAACTCAGCAACCCGCGCTCGGCCACCGTGATGTATATGGCTTAATCACCCTTCGTGGGTAGGCCTACGTTCAGTGGTGGACTATTGAAAATCGGCCAAGTGCGAGTCGGACTCGCGCACGAAGGGTTCCGTACCGTATGGGAGCCCATTCCTCTTGCCGTTATTAATAGTGAGCAAAAAACTCCTAAAATCACGTTTGTTGTATGTCCCTTAAATATTTATTTTATTCTATTTTTAGTATTTTTTGTTATAGCGACAACAGAAATACATCATTTGTGAAAATTTCAGCTGCCCAACTATCACAGTTTATGAGATACAGCCCGGTGACAGACAGACAGACGGACATCGAAGTCTTAGTAATAGGGTCCCGTTTTTACCCTTTGGGTACAGATACAGAACCCTAAAAAAGGCCAGTACAGGTATTCATCATGTTTCATTAAGTCATTAGAAATTTAATTTCGATTATTCTGAACCCAATGGCAATCTCGCCCATAACCGTTTACGCGGTCAAAAGTGATCGAGACACTTGTAGGACTTTCAGACATTCTCTGACCAAGTACAGACGAAAAAGTAGCACACAAGAAGGTACATTTTATTTGAAAAATACATAGCGCACCTACATCTAGACGACAGGCATGTTATTCCATTATACTCATCATTTGACTAACTTTTACTATGGTACCAACCCAGAAATCACGTAAATAAAATTAGCTGTTCAACACAAAAAATTCATCGACCCGCGACAAAATGTAAAGAATAGGTAATTTTCGCTTTTTCAGGGTAGTTCCCATAGTAAAGTAAGTAATTATTGATCCGTATGTACCCTAAGTTCAAGTCTATTGGCTCACAAAATAAAATCGTTCATAAACTATTAGGGGCCCATTTTGCCCCCATTGAAGGATCTAAATTATCTCAATTTAATTCTAGATATTTCACTACGTTTAAAAAAAAACGCGATCAAGTTATTTTTCACGCTTATATAGGATGTTTGGTCTAGCGTTAGACAAGGAATCCGGGACTTTCCCAGGACGTTAATAGTCATATGTTAGTTAAAAGGGTGAGCTATTTTCAAACAATATTGCATCGGTTTTCGAACAGTCATTTAGTACTTTTTTTAGGAAATTGATATCCTGAAGGACCCACTGAAATTTTCCGGGATAGCAGTACCCCAAGTGGTAATTTGTGTTATAGTCTACCAAATTTCGTTAGAATTCATTTACCCCTTTTATCTTAGCTTTATAATTGATTATTTTGGCTATTGCTAAGAAACCCTATAGATTTTCCGGGATAAAATAGTTACTGTATTGAAACATGTTGTGTGCTTTCTACATACCTACCAGATTTCATTTATAACCGTTCAGCTCGTCTGATGTAATTATTGTTGCTTTTTTCACCAACTTTGGGAACTTATCTGACCCGTTAGATAAGGAAAATTCGGAAAAATAGGAAGAAACGTAATTTTTATTTTATTTGTAAAGCATATATACAAAGTTTTAAGTCAATCGGTAAAGGTAATAAAAAATTAAATGCAAACAAAAAGGGTCCGTTTTACCCCGTTAGAGGTCGATTTTTCAAAATTTTCGTCCTTTGTGCTTCATTACGTTGTACATTGTACCTATGTTCGAAATTTCAAGTCTCTATCTTTAGTGGATTGGGTTGTAGCCTAAACTGATTAATTTTGGCTATCCCTAAGGATCCCCATAGAATTTCCGGGATAATAATAGTTCATGTGTTGAAACATGTTGTGTGCTTCCTCCATACCAGATTTCATCCATAACCGTTCAGCTCGTTGGATGTAATAGACGCTTTTTTCACCAACTTTGGGACCCAATTTGACCCCTTAGATAAGGAATATTCGGAAAAACAGGAACAAACGTAACTTTTATTTTGTTTGAGTAGCATGTATACAAAGTTTCAAGTCAATCGGTAAAGGGAATAAAAAGTTACATACAAACGAAAAGGGCCCGTTTTACCCCTTTAGAGGTCGATTTTTCAAAATTCCGTTCTTAGTGCTCCATTACGTGGTCCAATGTATCTTTGTTCCAAATTTCATGTTCGTATCTTTAGCGGTTTGGGCTGTAGGCTGTCTGTCAGTCAGTCACTCAGCGAAGCCTTTTATATAATAGATGTTTTAAATGGTTCTTCATATTTGAAAACTGACAAGGTTTAATTTCTAGTGGTTAAAGTATATTGCTAGTTTAATGGCAGATTTAGACTCTAGTAATTTCATATTGTAATACTTGGAAATCAAATTTCAAACCGGTAATTATTATGTGTGACCCTATGTTGTTTAACTCGTTTGATACCCGTCGTATAATTTTAACATAATTAATTAATTAATTATGTTGCTTTGTTACTACTTAACTATTTAGTATAGGATTGATTACATGTGCTACCAACATTTTTATCATCCACAGCCTTCTCTATACCATTGCCGGGTTACTGGGTCCTAAGCCTTTTCTCTCTTTCTCTCTCTCTCTCTCAAACTCTTCTGATCCCTATTTGGTAAACAAAAAAAAATTGCTCACAAAAATTCAGATTGAGAATATGACTCAAATACTAGAGACTACTTCTTTACTTGATTTACCCGTTTACCACGATCTATGCAACTCGGTCGAAATGTCGGGATAAAGAGGTATTAATATATTAGGTAAATCTCATATTTTCAGTGCGCGATTAGTCCCAGTACATAAAAATAATGTGTTCAAATCGCAAAAGTTTAAAAATAACATACTTGATCTTTTGGGAGCTGCGACGCTGTAGCCATAGGTAGGTAGGTAGGTACCTGACACACCTACACTGACCACCTTTCTGACGCAGTTAGGCTATATTTCAGGGTTGAGGGCAACCCGACAGGTAAAGAATTTAAATATTTATTCTGAATTTGAGTGTTAGTTGTTCTTTGCACCCGGAGCAAGTAAAATAAGAAATAAAATTTTCGGTTATGTAATAAAGGCGTTTTTTCCATATCAGAATTTCTCTGTCTCACTAATTTATCTTATGTTACTGCCGCCGTGTGGTTTTAATTTTATTATTATATTTTTTAACCTGGCTCAAACTTGTTTTGATACAATGACCTTGCTTGAGACGTTTATTACATTTTTTCGTCCTTGCGCTTGCGTGCCAATAAAGTGATATTCTGATTCCACTCACTTTACGTTGGAAGTTTTCATTGAACTTTAGGTATCGTGGGGAAGGGAAACAATAAGTTTTGTTCTTGTTTATTTACTAGGTATTCTACTGTCCCCTTCCCTTGTTTCATCTAAATAACTAACGAGCAAGTCTAGTAGTCTTATTAAATTGTTTTTTCATAAATTGTTATAAAACTAGCTTTTGCCCGTGGCTGCGCCCGCGTGTTATTTCAATTTTGTGTTATCCCATGCGAACATTTGTCACTTTCCGTCTTTCAAACCATGAAAAAAATCAAGTCAATCCGTTGCTCCGTTGCTGCGTGAAAGGGGAATAATATTAGTAGGGATACTTAGTTTACATTCAAACAGAAGTCGACTAATGAACAATCCCTGAAAATAAAATTTTATTAGGTAAGGTGTGACATATCCATAATACTATTAAAACCATTCAAAAGTCTAAATAACACCAAAATTATATCACGCTCTCGCAATTTTACATGATTGAAAAATAAAAAAACACATGCAAAATTCCAAAAAAGATACGTTACATTTGGTCACACTCATACGTGCTATGGTAGAGAATTACAATTGAAAATGTGCGAACGAGATACCTACATAATTTTATTATAGCTGTGTAACAGGGCTGCCCGTTAATCAGCTGTGAGAGCACAGCTTCCACAACCAAAACATCGCGTGCTTCTAATCTACAGAACTTTACCAAGTTAGTAACGCAAACTAACCCTCAAACGTAATCCAGTATTACGTGATCGCCGCGCGCCGGCTGGCGAGGCGGCGTGCTCGCGCGCAGTCTTGTACCGAAACGCACGCGGCGCGCTCGCACTTTCGTTCTCAGCTGCTCTCGAGCTTCCGCGGTCTCCTCTTCCTGGATGGTTCCTATCTAACCTCTTAAAGTTTCTTATTCTTAGACATTCATCCGGAACATCTTGGTTTAGGAACGATTAACTGGCGCTTCCCCTAATAGCGTCCTTAATCCTTAAAGATTTTTTCGTCCTGCAGGATTTGAGACGCGAAACTTGTAACTGAAGATGTTTTTGGATTAAGCTCTAATCAGTAAAGTTCTTCTTGTTGTTATGGACTAAATATAGGTCAATATAAACAAGACTATATTACAGATCATGAGACATTTATCCTGGAGTGAATGATTAATAACTTTAGTGAAGTTAACATTGACTGTGAATCTGACAAAGAAATTGATGTAGTGTCAAGCTGTATTTTTTTGCGAAGATCGATCAACAGAAAAACCGAAACCAATAGATTGAAAACATTATTCGCTATCAGCGATTGAATTAAGAAAGCAATAAGTGATCTGCATTGTTTCGAGTTTAGTGACACCGATGAACTTTAAAAAGTGACTGATTGAAATCTTCATATCAATTCTTAGATTGAATTGTGTGAAACCGCTTCTTGTGAACTTTTAGGAACTTAGAGTGTTTGGTGACCTTTGGTTTGAACCTGAAGTTGCAGTTGACGTTTATTGTGTGCTTTTCACCGTTGTAATAAGGATCAGAGTGGTGTGACTATGTTCGTGATATTAGCGTTTATCGGAGTGCGATTCGCCCTTCATGTGTCTAGGCAGAGCGCTCGCGCCCTGGCCGACGAGTGCTATACCAGAAAGTATGTTTCATTCTTTTTTTTCTTCTTGTATATCTTGGTCGTCTTTTGTATGGCTCATAATCTTATAAAATTCAGTTCATTATGTTGCGTTTTCAAAACGTCTAACAATATGTTTTTGGTGTCCAACGTTGAGTAAGAAATATTGCACGCTCGTTCGTCTTACTTTTTCAGATTTTTTTTTAGTTTATAAATACTTATCAGACAAATTTTTGCGTCAAAATATGACTTTTTAGAGGCTTATAACTTTAACTTATAAGCTTAACTGTATTCATGAAATCAGATAATGTTTCAGATAGACAACAGCCAAGTTGGCGCCTCAAAATGTTAGTACAATTTAACAGAATATGACTGAATTGACAGCAGAAAAATTTCAAATTTTACAAAATTTTTAACATTCTGTGGTTTTATGTTAACGCTGAAATGTAACATTTTTAATTACGAGGCTATAAAAGCAATGCTATATGTTAAAGTTGTAAAGTTTTATCTAAAGACTTGAGATAATCGATTTTAATTGACTGCTCATAATATTGATGAATACCTATATAAACAGTTATATTAGCTCCGTTCGAATCGTAAATAAACATTATGGGCCATTACAACAGACGACCAAATAATATTATTGTTTATGTTACATGTGGTAAAGACACTACACAAAAATTACATAAAATACAGAATCTATACATTACCTCAAAAATTACCTCTGCTTTATTACACACGTAGACAGAGAAGGTTACACAATTCAAGCTGACTTCAACTGTCATTGTTTGTTAATGTCACCTATGAATAATAATAAATTGTCGGCTTCCTCGTAGTATGTGGCTCATTTCAGACCATTTCATAAGCGAATAAGGATTAAACCATGTCGTGAAAGTAAGTCCGATTTTTGTGAGTCGCTAGGTTGTGTCAACTTTTATGTCGTTAGTACTTTTGTCACCCAGCTCATCATCTCGTATAGTTTTCATCTACACTATTTGCCTAAATGATTAATTACCTTTATCATCATATCAGCCGTAGTACGTCCACTACCAGATACAGGCCTCCCCTATAGATTTCCAATATGACCGATCATTTAAGCGGCCTGCATCCAGCTAAATCCTGCGCTTTTAGTAAAACCTGAAATAATGACTACATTTTTCCATAAGTTTTCATACTCGATGAACTGTGAGCTTATGCAATATTAGATCGTAATGAATGTGTCATATCAATCGGTAAGTATAGTTTTAGGATTCCGTGTTAAAAAGGGACTCTTACAATGGAAAGAAACTTATGTCTTGACGATGGTGCTACAGAGATATCTAACTGAAAAGTATATAGAATATAGAATCCCTAATCAGATGCCCTCAGTAAACTAGTCCAAACTGTACACAACGACGGTTATTGTGAAAGACTGGATAAAGAAGCCAGTAAAATGCATGCTCATGCATAAAACAAACAACAATTGAAATACAATACAGTCCCACTCAGTATTTTGAACTCTGGCAGTTCAAAATCTTGTCTGAGGTTGCCACTGCACTTGTCCTTTTGAGTAAAATTATAAGATACTTATTTTTATCAAAAAAGGAGGTCCTCAATTCGAAGGTTTTTTTTGTATTTTTTTATGGTTGAAGTCGGTTATGAATAATAATTAATTATTCTTTATACACAGTGTCTTATAAATGTAATCTCCATGTAAGCTCTTATCATCAGGAGCTGGAGAGATCAGATTGAAATTATGCATTGCTTGTAAATGCATAAGACCAATGATAATGGTAATGCTTATTTTTAAGTGCTATGCTAGCTACTTATAAGTAAACGTCACCACCATCATTGGCCTTTTACATATACAAGAGGTGATATTATACAGTATCTAAAAAATAAACAAGGGACATAAAGTAAATTCGTATAGGCCGGGTAGCCTTGGTATCAGAGTTTGTAAGCCGCCTGGAAAGCCTCTGACATGGCTAAATGGTTAAAACAACCAGGATCTACAATTGACATGAAAAACCATTAGGTTGATAACCGATGGCCTTATCACGGCTTCGGAGTTGTAATTTTACTTTAGAGGCTCTTCCATAGTAGCGTTTATCATACTTTAGTGTTCAAATAAGCCAGTTCAACGGTAGATATGTCCAAATCTGTTGAATTTGTTTAGATTTACATGTTTTGAATATGGAATGTATTTGGAACGGGTCTCTCCCATTTATTTATGTAAATTGATCGAACTTGGCCGCCTTTTTACTTGACTCTCGATGTGTCCTTTAATAAACATATTTTGTCATGTTAGATCATAATACATACAAATAAATCTAATAATATTAATGTATATTAATTAAACTACATACTACTACTAATTAACGCGTCGAATTGAGTACCTCCTCCGTTTCGTCGGTAAAAAAAGAGAACCACTCAATTTCCATATACGAGTACAAAAAAAAAACAGCGATTAATACGAAAAGTTCAAAATTTCAAAAGAATCAACATCCGGAAAGGCGAAATCAAAATTGTCGAGTCAAAACTGAGACCCTCTCAGCTCTCTCACTTCGTTCGCTCGGTCTAAATAAAGAAATAACTAAGAAAACGCAAGGAAAGAAATACCATTTAAAATAGACAGTCCATTTTTAATATCATTCAATTTGAATTATAGATTGATCGATATTGCGGCGCAATCGCATAACTGGAATCGGTGTTATAACTCGTCTAAGTGGCAGGAAATGCATAAAACCTTGTTCAACAGAACCTTGACAGTAGCCGTGATGGCAATCGTTCTCACGGTTTTTGTCTACGACCACTACCTAAGTTTATTCAATGGGCACTTATTTCTGATGTTATGTTTACATAACTTATTTTTCTATGACCGTTTCCTATCCTAGGCAGAGGCTGCGGCAACCGCTGAAGACACTGTATATTTTTTCAACGCAAAATTACCACCACATCTTATGTTAACTGTCTTTTTTTTTTATAAAAGTAAGTAAGTTCGTACAGGCCGAGTGGTTAGACCTCTATCGTAATATCTAGTCAAACTAAGGTATCAACTCTCCTTTTTTCTTAATTTAGTGACAAGACGAGCTATGCGTTCTCCTAATGTTAGGCGTACCTATACATACGTAACGTGCATGCCCATGGCTCTACATCACTCAGAATTAAACTACACCGAGGCCCTATGCTCTTCTCACACTGAGATATACTCGTAAAGATCTTAAATCATGTCGTTAATAAGATCATTGTAATAATGATAATAAAAAGGTGACCAGCTGATGAATCGAATTTTAAAACTGTCTACAGGCTGTCCTCTAGGCAGGCTTTAAATATGTTTTTTTTTTGTTCAATATTCCGATATCAAAATGCATAATACACAGTGGAAAATATTGTGAGGCAACCTGCATATAATGCTTATTATGTCCGTAGAGTAAATTCGATGGTGTTTGTGAATCCAACCAACTGCCGCCAATGGCACTGAGCTCGATAGTTAGTGTCCCCGGAACTTTTTATAGTCTTTCTCAAGTCGTCCATCCATTTATTTTGAGTGCATCAACGAAAATGTTATGTTCTGATGATTATGATTCGAACTGATGTTGCAGACAAGGCCATCATTGTCATCAGACGCGAGTTTTTATGGCTTTGTAAAATGACCATAAAAATTATTTTGCGTTAATAACGTCCGTGGCGAATGAGTCGTCAACTTTGTTCTCGTTCTAGATTTTTTGAAGTGAAAACTGCTTTAGGTTGTGCACTTTTTCGGATGGGTAAAAAATGTTAAACTCGCGTCAGGACATGTGGCCTGATCGAAAATTCGTAAAACGGGCTCTTGCGCGATTGTGCGATATTGTGATAGTACTTTATATGTTCAAGTTTTCACTTCTGCCGGCACTCACGGAGTGTATTAGTGTATTATTACGGTTGTATTTTTTTATAATGAGGAACACAGCCAGCATATCGTTAGAAACGGTGTAACCTGTAAAAAAAATTAGATCCCTCGATGTCCTGAATATTACAGAAACGCACCTGAAACTAAACATGAATAGGAGCAGTTATTTTATTTTTGGCTCATTTTAAACTTTGCACATTAAAAGTTATACAAGCAGCGCCACTTTAAAAAGTCTCATTGCCGCTATGGCGCTAATGTTATGATAATTATTATATGCAAGAGTAAAATTGAAAGTGATGCCACAGACACTCCTATATACTATAACAGACATACCGGCCTTTAAGATAGTTCACCACTGAATACCCAAACCCCGGTAACCGTGCCCAAACGAAATATGATTTGATAATATCCACCACCCTGGCCCGGTGCGAGTTGATGGATTCACATACGCCATCCAATTGCTTTTATGGACGAATGCAGGTTTTCTCACGATATTTCCTTAACCTAAAGGCCAGTGCAGTGGTGTGAAAATCCGTAAAGTACCTACTAGAACTCATTGGTACGGGATCGGGATTTCAACCCACGACCTCAGAAATTTATGGCGAGTGTTATTACAACTATGTCACAATAATGTAAAAATTACTACATGGATGATACATATTCGAATTCTGTACACGGTGGAAGTCAGTTATGCCATTTTTGGCGAAAAATTCTATTCTATCATTTACTAGTACATAATTATAAGCAGGTACCAAAATTATTATAATTAAATAAATGTACGTATAGAACTAGACATGCGGTGGTAAAGTAAGTTTTGAGTTAATGATATACGTGCACTAACAATTGTAAATCAAATATTACGTTCAACGAGGTTGAAAATTAACACACATGAAATAAAGGCCAAATTCATCAAAAGCAAAATACATTAACCTTTACAAGGCAAAATCTACTATCAAAGACCGGCCTCTACCTGAATAATGTAATCTACGATATTAAAATGATGGAGTTGGTTACCTTTGTCTTGGAAGTTTCACTACCAGTTGTTAGTTTTTATCAGACGGTTTTAGTGCACTGTTTTAAATTGATAAATTTAATGTACTGTTTGATCCAGCATGCGTCCAATACTGCTGAAGAAGCTTGCATCGCATCAGCTAGGTTACTTTTTTTTGTTTTTTATATCTATATATATTTATATATAACTACTGGCACTAAGTTTTTAGCCAATGCAGAGGCTTTTCGGCGCCTATACGAATTTACTTACTAAGTTTTTAGATTTTTTTAAATATGTCTTTTGTCCTGGTAAAGATACAAATTGCAAAATCAAATTCTAAATTTGATGAAATAATAATTTATTTTTAGTTTCTAGAGAAAAATCCCTACTTTTAAAATGGAACATAGTACATAGTATTATTTTTTTAATTAGCTGTGAATACCAAGCTTTGATTTGATTTGATACTAAGGCGTTTGATTTGCCTTTGATATTTTTTTCTGATTGACGGATAGCTTTAACGATTGCTAGTGTACCATTCATTTAAATGGCTGTAATCTCGATCGTTATCTTAGTTTATTTACATAAATCTGCGTGTACACTGTACTGTGCGTACTCGTGCTGAGATAAATGCAACGCCATTATTTGCAATACTTTGTAACAGCATTAAGAGCATCTTGCTTGATCGATCTATTGGTTCTAGTAATGCCTTCAGTTATTTACATTTATTTTAAATTTTCAACTTCCACTCGATTTTTAACAGCCCAACCTTTTAAGTGTATGACCTGTTTATACTATTCCAGTCTAGCGATAGAATCCAGCGCTGGATTGCAACTGAAATTATGTAAAGCGGCACTGGAATGCACTGGAGTGCCGGTTACATTGTTCCAGTTGCATCCGAACGCTAGATTCGATCACTGGACTGGAATGATGTACCGGTCATTACTCTTATCTATAACCAAATTTTAAATAAAACTAATGTTTTTAGACAGGTGTCCAATTCGTGCTCAAAACTAAAGGCCGATCAAAATTAGAACGTGCAAGACCTTGGTCTAAGTAAAACTGGCAGATTCGATAAGGTCGCGCGATGTGGCAACACACAAGGTTTAGGATTTTTATAGCATTGTAGACTTCTTGCAGAGAAACTCGTGATCCTTATTTAATAATGACATATTATTATGCATTCTGTGATTTTGGATTTTGGCCAAAACAGAGGTAGATATACATATCGCATCGCTACAAACCTAAGCTACGAGTAATTCGCAAATGAGACAGCTGTGACCGGTTGAAAATACGTTAAACGGTTCTATGGCAAAGTTACACTCGAAATACAGGTCAAGTCAACTGCTCGACATCTGAATTACTTACATTATTTGACATAGAATAGAGTGCAGTAAGTTATTTGCATAACCCATTATGTAAGGCACTTACCATCCGGTCTCTACGTGTGCTATTAGAAAGGTACGCTTAATGTGCAGCGTTTTACTAAGACGAGCTATTTATGTAAGTTCAAATTTACATTTTATAATGATGGTAAAAACGGCTTTTTATGGCTGAATTGGCACCCTGCTGAGTAACGCGTGATTTTCCTTCCGATAGAAGTTTAATTAATTTGTTGTTAGAAACAACAAATCCAACAACGTTTGCGAAACATCAAATTGAATTTCGAATGTTTGTTGATAAAAAATCAATTATTTATTAAAATATAAACAGTAAAGAAACAATAGAGTATAAACCATAGATCACTACGTAGTATAAAACAAAGTCGCTTCCCTGTCTGTCTGTCCCTATGTATGCTTATATCATTAAAACTACGCAACAGATTTTGATGCAGTTTTTTTAAATAGATAGAGTGATTCAAGAGCATGGTTTATATTTATAATACACCTGTGCGAAGCTGGGTCGGGTTGCTAGTAAATAATAAGATATACTAGGTAAAATAAACATTAAGTTAGATTTCAAGTTCTCGATGAACAAGCCCTACATTGATCTAGAAATTAGTGAAATCTAGACCACTTGCATTTGGTCTGCCGGAGTCTAATGCTGGATGCCCCCCAGTCCGTAATGCAGGAGGTAATCACGTAGGAAACGACAAACCTCTACAGCATTTGACGGAAATGCAGGTCGTGCGACGCGGACAGGTGCGCGATCTGTAGGTACTAATTAATTTTACTAATTGCACAATTCAGTTAATTAATTCTATTTAACCCACATTCAAATGTTATTTTTGCTCTTGAACACAAGATATGTTCTTGATGTCTAAAACCTAGACAGACTAGAAAGTACTAGACAGTACTTTCACAAAGTATATACCTAATAATTAGATCGTTACTTTACTTTTAAAATAATTATAATAACATGCAAATTAAGACGATAATAATTAAGCGAGGTCACATTAATTGGACTCGTTTTATTGAAGCTTGCACAGAATTGCATAGACTAAAGCAGATATTGCGACATGGAATGCATTTTGTATGCAATATTGCATGTTAATGACCTGCTAAGATTAACCGACTTCAGGGTACATAAACATATTATAATGTAGTTTTACACCTGAAAATCCTCACATACCGATGTTTGGTCTAAGTATACCGATTTTTTTGACAGTTTCTACCGATTTCGAATTTTGTCTTTCGTGACTACTGCTTTAAAATACTACGCTTGGTCAAAGTAGTGATAGAGAAGGCTTAGGTTTTTGTCACGTAGTATCAATATCCTCTAGGGAAATCTTAAAAACCACCATGTGAGAGGCTCTCAGGCCGCCTAAAAAGTCTCGCGGCGCGGTGGCGCGAAAAAGCCCGCTAGCCACGCGGTCTATACAAACATACTTACTAGGTCCAATTATGATGGCGATATCGTTAATTTAATAGCAATGTACAAAGTGTTCTTTCTATCGAATCCATCCATCCATCCATCAGCCATAAGAAGTCCACTGCTGGACATAGGCCTCCCCTATGGATCTCCAATAAGACCGGTTGGAAGCGGCTTGCATCCAGCGCGATCCCGCGGTCTTAATGAGGTCATCCGTCCACCTTGTGGGTGGACGTCCTACGCTGCGCTTGCCGGTACGTGGTCTCCACTCGAGAACTTTTCGACCCCATCGGTCATCAGTCCTCCGCGCTATGTGGCCTGCCCATTGCCATTTCAACTTGCCAATCCGTTGGGCTATGTCGGTAACTTTGGTTCTTCTACGGATCTCCTCATTTCTGATTCGATCTCGCAGAGAGACTCCGAGCATAGCCCTCTCCATAGCTCGTTGGGCTACTTGGAGCTTACCAATAAGGCTCATAGTGAGAGACCACGTTTCTGTGCCATAAGTCATCACTGGCAACACACACTGGTCGAAAACTTTCGACTCGAGGCACTGAGGTATGTCGGACGAGAAGACGCTACGCAATTTTCCGAACGCTGCCCAGCCGAGTTGGATTCGGCGATTGGCCTCTTTCTTGAAGTCGGACCTACCTAACTGGACTACTTGTCCTAGGTAGACGTACGAGTCAACGACTTCAAGAACCGAGTTCCCAACAGAGATCGGGGTGGGTACAACATGGGAATTACACATAACTTTCGTCTTGTCCATGTTCATTTTAAGACCCACCTGTTGAGAAACCCGATTGAGGCCTTCGAGCATCGTGCTGAGCTCTTCCATCGATTTTGCCATGACTACTATATCGTCGGCAAACCGAAGGTGAGTGAGGTATTCGCCATTGACATTGATGCCGAATCCTTTCCATTCCAGGAGCTTGAAGGCGTTCTCCAAAGTAGCCGTAAACAGTTTCGGAGAAATTACGTCTCCCTGTCTTACGCCTCTTTTTAAAGGGATCGCCTTGGAGCTCTCTTCCTGTACTCGGACCGACATAGTGGCGTTATTATACAAGCACTTCAACACTTCGATGTACCGATAGTCAATACGGCATCGTTGGAGAGACTCGAGCACAGCCCAAGTCTCGACCGAATCAAAGGCTTTCTCATAGTCCACAAACGCTAAGCAAAGTGGCAAGTTATACTCTTCGGTCTTCTGTATAACCTGCCGTAGCGTATGAATGTGGTCCATGGTACTAAAGCCCTTTCGGAAACCGGCTTGTTCGGAAGGCTGGAAGTCATCAAGCCTGCGCTCGAGACGATTCGTAATGACCCTTGAAAACAGCTTATAAACATGGCTCAGAAGCGAGATGGGTCTGTAGTTCTTCAATAAGGTGTTGTCACCTTTCTTGAAAAACAACACCACCACGCTTCTGTTCCATGCTTCTGGCGTGATGCCCTCGAGGACGACGGTGTTAAAAAGCTTCTGGAGGACTTTTAGTACCGGTGTTCCACCCGCTCTCAGGAGCTCTGATGTGATACCGTCATCACCCGGCGCCTTGTTGTTCTTAAGCTGATTCAGGGCCATTCTAATCTCGTACAGGCTGATGTCTGGGATATCTTCGGTGAAGTGTCGGGTCAGCTTGGCTCTTGGATCTTTGGCCGCGCTGCTAACAGGCTTAGCGACCGAAGCGTATAACTGTCCATAAAACCTTTCGATCTCCTCTAATACCTCTGCCTTGGTCGACGCTAAACTTCCATCTTCTCTCTTCAGCTTTGTCAATTGGCTTTGTCCAATAGACAAATCTCTTGCGAACACTTTGGAGCCTTTGTTCCGCTCTATTGTCTTTTTAATATGTTTAGTATTAAAAAGACGGATGTCGTGCCGCAAGGATTTCGAAATTTGTCTATTGAGACGCCTATATGACTTTGCATCATCGGAAGACTGCAATCTTAGCGAGCGTCGTTCGGCCATGAGATTTACAGTGTGATCGGAGAATTTCTGCGGTTTATTTGAACGGTGGGGTCTAAAGAACTTAGCACCCACCGTTTGGACAGTTTCTACGAGCCCGTTGTTGATCTCGTCCACCGACGCAAGGTTCTCTAGGCAAGCAAAACGATTCGAGAGCTCGAGCTGAAAGTCCTCGGGGTTTTGGATATGTTCACGAGTAGGTCGGAGCGTGGACTTCATCAGGCGGGACCTTTCGAGCTTAACATTAATATCTAATGTGCCTCGTACAATTCTGTGATCGCTGCCGGTTTTCACCCTGTGGATCACGGAGACATCATTAAATATTCGTCTCTCGGTGGTCATGATGAAGTCTATCTCGTTTTTCGTGGAACCATCAGGGCTCATCCAGGTCCATTTCCTGTGAGGCGGCTTCTGGAAGAAAGAGTTCATCATAAAGAGTTCCTCTCTCTCCAGAAAGTCAGCCAGCCTCTGGCCCCTAGGGTTCCGTTGCCCATATCCAAATTGCCCCACACTCAGCTCATCGTCGTTTTTTCTGCCCAACTTTGCGTTGAAGTCCCCCATAACAACAGTGAAGTGGGTCTTAGACATATGAATGGCCCGACTTACGTCCTCATACATAGTCTCCACCTCATCATCTGGGTGTGACGATGTCGGTGCGTATACCTGAATGACCTTCAGCGAATACCTCTTGGATATTCTGAGTATTAGGTATACCACCCTGCTCGACACACTTTCGATGGTAATAATGTTGTTGGTGAGGGACTTGTGAACGAGAAAGCCAACACCACCTTGGGACCGTTGGTCACCTTCCCGGTAGTAAAGCAGGTTGCCGGATTTTAAGGTTATCGTGTCCTCCCCCTCTCTACGGACTTCAGACAACCCCACAATATCCCAACGCAACCTACTCAACTCTTCTTCCAGCTCAGCAATCTTCTCGTCAGTCCTCAACGTGCGCACGTTGTGTGTTACCAGGGCCAGTCGTCGTTTACGGGAGTGGTAGCCGGGCGTCTGCCAGCGATTCTTAGCACCCCCTTCTCCGCCGTTACCGGGGCCGCTACCGTAGCCCCGGGCTAGCGGAGCTGCTGGGGACTGGGGGCCTGGTCTATTTGTGTTTTCCATATCGGGGTTTTTGCCCATAATCGCCGCGCTGGGCAGGCGTGGTGGCGATCGCAGAAACGTAGCTTCGCGACAGGGATGCTGCTCCCCATCCCTGCCCTGTGCCATTTTAGCTACGTTTTTATTTGAATGGTTATACCGCCATTAGTCGGTTCCGCTGTACCTCAGTCGGCTCCTACGACACCTGGTACTAGAGGGGGGTGCTATTCTACTCTGCCGGCACCCCACGGCAATTTCTATCGAATGCCTAAAGTGAAAAAGAAACAGAAATATTCTAAACTACTTATTTAACTACGATGGCGCCTTCATAATTGGGCATATTGCTTAACAAACTACCTACGATTAGGAAAATACATAACATTTTTTCTCGTGAGGGAAAATGTAAAAAGCGCCATTGTAAGGGAAATTCGTCCAACTGTCGTCAAGGTACCGTTAAAACAATGAAGATACTCGTAGAAGCACATTGTCGACTCCGGTATCGCAATCATCGTGCTTGTGACCGTGAGAGGTTATTATTTTTCCCGCAATAAATGGAGCGACAATATTTTACGTACTTTACGAGCCCGTTTTCTAAGAGAAAGCACAAATAGCTTTGTAGGAAACGTATAAACCCTATTAAACCGTACTGGTTGTAATTTGGTGATGTCAACTACTGCTATTATAATATATAGGTAAGCCTCACATGTCGCGTCTTTGCAAAGATAAATGTAGGTGTAGCTTGGCAAGTCCCATCATTAACATTAGCTCTTGATAACTCACTGCAGGGCATAGGGTTATTTGCCTATTGTATTTACTAATTTAGATTGATCATTATTTGCCAAGTTTTAGTTTAGCAAGTAAGTTTTAGTTGTTTTCTTCTTTTTAATTGACATATTATGGTCAATCTCGTCCAATAGCTAAAACATTAAACGCTGCTAATGTAAATCTCACTTAAAGTGATAATTTGTTTTGTGGTTCTAATGATGAAACACTAGTTTTTACCCGCGGCTTCGCCCGCATTATATTTTGATTTTTGTGCTATCCCATGGGAACCCTTTATTTATCCGGGATAAAAAAAGACTATGTCAGTTTCCGTCTTTCAAACTCGAGGCCCTACCTTAACACCCTTAATAAAGGAGGTGGAAAATATTAATCGGCCAAGTACGAGTAGGACTCGCGCACGAAGGGTTCCGTACTGTTTGGGAGCCCCCCTTAAATATTTATTTTATTTTAAATTTATTATTTATTATTGAAGTGATACAAAACTAAATATTCTGTGAAAATTTTAAGTATCTATTACCATTATTAATATAGAGCGAAAAACGTCTAAAAATTCAGGTTTGTTGTATGGGAGCCCCCCTTAAATATTTATTTTATTATGTTTTTAGTATTTGTTGTTATAGCGGCAACAGAAATACATCATTTGTGAAAATTTCAGCTGCCTAGCTATCATGGTTCATGAGATACGGCCCGGTGACAGACAGACAGACGGACATCGAAGTCTTAGTAATAGGGTCCCGTTTTTCCCTTTGGGTACGGAACTCTAAAAAAACGATTTGACGGTCGTTCGATTCTACAGTTGTGTTTTTTTTACATTTCTTGAAGCGCGCTCTAGAATAGCTCGCAGATAACAGAATTTTTCCTACTTACTTAACACTTATCGTTATATTATGAAAAATGTACGCAATATCATTATAATTTATAGCCTATGTGTTATTCTGATATAAAAGCTATTTTATTGCAAAGTTTCATCTCAATCCGTTCAGTAGTTTTTGCGTGAAAGAGTAACAAACATCCATCCATCCATCCTTACAAACTTTCGCGTTTATAATATTAAGTAGGATATTTTACAAGTTCTAATGTTTGAAACGTTTGTCACGACAGGCGGCGAATTATACGGATTGTTGCAAAAAAGGATTTATAAATGTCGATAATATTTTGATGTCTCATTTTAAGTTAATACAACAAAATAAAATAGATATAAACTGCGGACTTAATTTATTAAAATAACGTGCCAAGTACGAGGAGGACTCGCGCACGAAGGGTTCCGTACTGTATGGGAGCCCCCCTTAAATATTTATTTTATTTTAATTTTACTATTGAAAAAATATTTTTTATTATTCTGTAAAAATCTCAAGCATCTACTTGTTACCATTATTAATATAGAGCGAAAAACGGCAAAAAAAAAAATCAATTTTGTTGTATGGGAGCCCCCCTAAATATGAAATTTATTCTGTTTTTAGTATTTGTTGTTATAGCAGCAACAGAAATACATTATCTGTGAAAATATCAGCTTTCTAGCTATAACGGTTCATGAGATACAGCCTGGAGACAGACAGACAGACGGAAAGCGGAGTCTTAGTAATAGGGTACCGTTTTTACCCTTTGGACACGGAACCCTAAAAACTGATTGTGAACTCCCGGTTACTAAGGCTGGATATTTGGCCATGATTTCTTTGTGCTCGTGGAAGAAAAAAATAAGTGGTTCAGCATTACATACTAATGATAGTCATGACATTTCGAAAGAGAGTTGGCAATTTGTAAGCAATATTAGCTAAAATTGAAAAAGTAATTCTATTGTTTTAGAATTTAGAGATTATCTCGATGATAGTGGTTAGAATTTAGTATGTTAACGGTGGTTTCTTAATTTCAAATCAAGTAACATTATATTGTTCTGGCGGCGACTTTTTTGATGGGAAACGTGTCAGAACATTTTGCTTGAAATGGCAACTATTGCTTATCGCGTATGGATATGTTTTTTAAGACATTTCCAGCAAAAAATAACACATCACATACGAATGATTCACGGGTGGTTTGAATAATAAGTATCACAGAAAGGCGTTTATTGTCATGTCGCATTTCATACATATCAATCACTAAACATGTTGCGCTTTCTTCGCTATTGATGGAAAAAAAGATGTTGAACATTTAGGCTGTACTCATGAAACATTCACTCCATAGTCATTCATCAACTGTGAGTGAATATATCTTAATCAGTTAATCGCATTTCCGTCAATAAACATCCATTGATTAACTTAAACCTTAGATCTAGTATCGAATCAACCGACCTAAACTAAAATTATTGACAAATGTGGGGTACATGGTTATTTTTCTTATTAGTATATTATTGTACTCTTATCACTACATCTCTTTTACTAAGTGACGGAACTTAAAATCCTGGAAAACAGGCATCTGTCCCATCCAAAAAAGTGTCCTTCGTCTTCCTCCAAAAGTAGGTTATTATCGGACAGTATGGGAAAAGCTGTTTTAGCGTTGGCTCCGTAATAAGTAAAAGTTGTGGAAAATTTTGTTGTAAATCTAAGAGTAATTTACGCGCTCACAATGATACATTTAACCAAATGTTTTTTCGTGTAGAAAAGTAATTTGCTAAATAAAATAAAGATCATTACATTGAAAGCTCTTTTTGTAAATTTTATGTGTTCACAAAAGCTTTATGTCGTTAGCAAAACTTATTCCTTTCTCCTGCTATGTTGCAATGCTTAGATAAACATTAGCGAAATGACCAAACTAAAGCCCAAGGGCTTTTTCAACATTTTCACTTTTACACATAGTCATAAATTACTTCGGTTCACTCCCATTCCTTTGTGTAATAACATATCCCTGTGGTAACACTGAATGGCAAACTTGTCCGTAGAGTCAAGTGATAGAGCTACTAGAATATTTCCTGAGCAAAACTGATTCCATCGTGTAGAAATTTTAGTTCTCTGACTTCATCATCTGTACGAATAAGTTGGTAAAACTGTAGCTGGCTATACCAATGAAAAAGATGGTGAGAGTTAGTGGTCTTTTGATAATTATAGTTCTAGGTTTACGGCCAAAAATAAACGCTGAAACGCTTTGCGGTTTTAACTGCACATAGAATGTGTAGGGAAAACTTTTCCTAGTATGTGAGAACAGTTTTCTCTAATAAAGTTTCGTGAGTGAATTAATGATGTATTATGATGTCAGACAAAAGGTGTTTTCTCAGCGTTGTTATTGCATATTACTCGATGGTGGTGTGGGTAATTGCATTTTCACTTAGCAGCGGTGTATTATGTTAGTGTGTATTTCGTGGTATCTACGAAACAGGGATTCTTACTAGTGCTTAAAAATGCAAAAATCTTATAAATGCAATTGTAGCTAGGGCTGTGAAGCGTTATAATTGAGTAATTTTGTTTAGGTCGGGTGGCTATCCCTGGTGTTAGAGTTATTTATTATATAAAAGGCTCAAGGGGGAAATAGGCCTCGGTAGCTTTCTCACTCGCCCATTCGTAACATTTTAAACGATTTTAATTACTGGGGAAGATTTTAGGTCCTTAAATTATGAAACATAAAATTGAAATTGTTGTCTTAGGACATTGGGTTATCGGAGTAATACGAATAAAGGCTATAGTGCCGTTATTTTCAAATATACATTTTCAAATATATATTAATATATTTATAAAATGAGTACCTAGTAGAGGCGAACACAAAAATTTGGGGTCGCTGCAGATTTCTAGGTTACTTTGAAAAAGAACCGTGGGCATTCAAACCGATGATAAGCCTCCCATTGTAGGCCTAATGAATCGCTCTTAATCGAAATCTTATCCGAAATCTTTATCGAAAACACTACGCCTAGAAAATCTTGGTTGAAATTGAACAGAGTCAAGTAACGAAAATTCAAATGTTTATCAAGAAATGAAAACTCTTCATGAAGTCACTCGCAATGAAATACCAGTAGGATAAGTATTTTATTACACATGACAACTTAACAACCCAAGCACGACTTCAGACGAAACAAGCTGCCAAACTGCGAGATAGGCAATGTGATTGTGAAGTGCTGATCAAGGTAAAGAGTTTATCATATTTATTTTGACTCGCACTCGTTGTTATTGAAACAGTTCTTTGTCGATTCATATTTTAAGGTGAATCGAAATCTAATATATTAGCTGACCGTTTCAATACACGCCTTAGGTGATTTCGGTTTAAATTTGGTATCTAATATTACGTATTCTCTCATTTTGAATGATTTGCTAGTCATTCTGATGTAGCGGGAAATGAAGTAGGCATTAATGTCTTGCTCTATTTTGGGCAGTTACTTTGTACTTTCCATAAGAAAGAATAGATCTAAATGTTTTTAGTTTCAGGTGTATTTTTAGTGTATGTAGTTTTAGTGTAATGAGTTGACCTTATTGTAGTACTCAAATGGGTTATATAATTTAGTGTTAGCTCAAGATGATTTTAGTAATGGTTTTTTCCAATTTCATAGTGTTTTTTCAGATACAGAGAAATACAATGACGAAAGAAAAATCTCAACTAGGTTCAGATCACTAACGCTAGTCGATGACTGATCTGAACTCATCATTGATACTAGAGTCTAGACGATGGACGAAATGGTTCGTTTTCAGATGGATGGCTTTAAAAAATATTAACAAACGAGTGCACTACCGTAACTCGATAACTTTTAAACTGTAGGTCCGTAGGTCCCAGTCACTTTAGTCGTAATTTTCGCGAATATTTCATAACCAGTAGCCTAAAATAAAATAGATGTCAGTCAGTATAGGTACATGGTACATTTTTGATTAGTGTTACAGCACTAATCAAAAATTTAACATACTAATATAGAAAATAATTTTAATAAAATGTTTTAAATCATTATTTAAGTATTATTTTTTAACAAATTTGATAACACTAGAGGAAAGATAAAAAAATTGTCTACTTCCCATGTTAAAATGACTATAGAATGTAAACGTTCAGAAAGTTTATTTCACTGATCAGTTATAGACTCGTTAATCTATCAAAAATAATCTATCAATCACGCTTGAGTTACTGTTTGTCTAATCGCCCATCAGTCGCACAGAACAGGAATCAACAGAAGAGGAACTTCATGAATGCCGTATTGAACGGAATTTCTTAGACACTGTTGGATTCGATTACGAGTATTAGATTAACAGCAATAGGTATGTTGGCAACGCGCCACTATTTGCGTAACACAGAGATTCTCAGGAAGAATGCAATTAAAAACATTTTAAAATGACTAAAAAGGCTTTTGTCAAATAAGGTCCTCTTTTCTTCGGAGCATAAGATTTTCCAAATACTCTATTAATTTGTCATTGCAATTATCGATTTTTGCGTTTTCATCTGCTATAACGTCGGCCCCGCGCTAGACACATCTGCACTTCCATAATCTATCTATATCGCTGAACAGCACAGTGGGGTTCCAACTTTCGTGTACTTAACGTAGTGTTTTTTTTAAACAGAGAGGCCTATTTTTTGATTATGATATTTTGTTTAATTAAGCGTGGGACAAGCTAATCGACCGTTTCGAAATTGAACTACGAAATATGGTCAAATCACTAATGTAAATCTAATAAGGTTAGGTACTTCGATCACTCAAACTCTGGGATCTGGGATCGACTGGGATCTGAGATAATGAAGACATCTGAGGTATTAGATCGACATTTCTGGGCGTTGATGGCGGAGTGGCAAAACAATAATCGGCCAAGTACGAGTCGGACTTGCGAACGAAGGGTTCCGTACTGTGTGGGAGCCTCCTTTAAATATTTATTTTATTTTAATTTAATTATTAAAGTGAATATACGACTAAATATTCTGTGAATATTTCAAGCATCTACCTGTTAGTTTAAGGTTTGTTGTATGGGAGTCCCCCTAAAATATTAATTTTATTTTGTTTTTAGTATTTGTTGTTACAGCGGCAACAGAAATACATCAACTGTAAAAAAACAGTTTTCTACTTATAATGGTCCATGATACAGCCTGGTGACGGACAGACAGACAGACGGACAGCGGAGTCTTAGTAATAGGGTCCCATTTTTACCCTTTGGGTACGGAACCCTAAAAACTACGTATTCACATATTGAATGTCACGAGTATGAATATGACAACTTTCGGGATGATTTATCTACAGTTTCTACACAGACATCGCATTAGAACGAATATTTGCGTTATCGCGACGAGTATAGCTCTAAAGTAGGTGATGCGATATAGTCGCTGATGTTGATGTAAGTTCATATATGCGGAATTAGATGATGTCTATTTAAAATGTGAACAGAAGGCCTGGACAAAGTCATATTCCAGGAACCCGAAATTGACATTACCCATGGATATGTCATGTGGTTTAGGCGATACGAACACTATGAAATGGATAAACTTGCGAAGACGATTGTTAAAAGTTTAATTTGGTTAGCTATGAAAATAAACAATGAAAAACAACAAGTAAATTCGTACAACCGGGGTTAGCCCAAAACACAACATCAAACGATTACATTCATATCATTGTCTAGCGCCCCAAAATTGGACTACTAAAATTGGACCAAGCTGGTAAACCGAGGGAAATTACCTTATCGGAAGCTTTTAAAACTCCACACAGATTTTTTACGACATAATTTAGTTCTTAGGCATAATTATATTCATACCCATTAGGTTACTTCCTCTAAAGCCAATAAAATAAAAGAACCTATACGAAAAGAAAGTTACCAAACACAAATGCCATAGAGCGTCCATCAATATGCCGTATAATATATTCTAATCGGCTGTAAAGAGCAATTAACATGACAAGACTAAATTTATTAGGAAGTTTGCAATAAAACTCGTTTACTCACGGTTATTTACTCACGCACGGTTACTTTCTGTAGGCCGTTTCTGTTTATCTATCTACAGTTACGCCTGTCCGACTCGTACTTGGCCGATTATTAATCTGTGTTTTAATTCATTCGTCTTTTTGCAATGTCATTCGCGAACTGCTTATAAAACACATTCTATCTGCGCGTGTCGGGCAATAAAAATTCATTCATCGTTTTTGTAGCGCTCACAAATACTAGCATTTTTATTTCATCTTATTGTTTGTTGAAGCTGTAACGAGCACTGTTATGTAATGGCTAATGCATGTAATGAGTTGGATCATTCAATCTATCGTGATAAAGTAGCATAAAAAATCTGAATCTATTATTTTAGTGTTAGGCTTGTTGCACAGATGTTCGGCTCGGCTCAGCTAGGCAACAAAATGGAATGCTGCAACTTATGGTCAATCTTTTAAAATCGGATATAGTACATCAATATGAACTTTTTTGTTATTGGACCAACCTTTATCACCATCGCAAAAACTACTATTTTAAACAAAAAGTTATGGGCTAAATGTTTAGAACATCTATTTTTGCGTATCAAGGTAGGTCCCATAGTAATAGTTGATAATCTTGATGTACTAAAGCTACGCTTAAGAGGTTGTGCGTAAGTTCTAAGTAACTCTGTAATTCTGTATTATGAAGATGAACGTTCAGGGAGACAGATTGTGCCGACAGAACAAATCGAGCCGTCATCCATCCATCCATCATCCATCAGCCAAAGGACGTCCACTGCTGGACATAGGCCTCCCCTATGGATCTCCAATAAGACCGGTTGAAAGCGGCTTGCATCCAGCGCGATCCTGCGGTCTTAATGAGGTCATCCGTCCACCTTGTGGGTGGACGTCCTACGCTGCGCTTGCCGGTATGTGGTCTCCACTCGAGAACTTTTCGACTCCACCGGTCATCAGTCCTCCGCGCTATGTGCCCTGCCCATTGCCATTTCAACTTGCTAATCCGTTGGGCTATGTCGGTAACCTTGGTTCTTCTATGGATCTCCTCATTTCTGATTCGATCCCGTAGAGAAACTCCGAGCATAGCCCTCTCCATAGCTCGTTGGGCCACTTGGAGTTTATTAATAAGGCCCATGGTAAGAGACCACGTTTCAGTGCCATAAGTCATCACTGGTAACATACACTGATCGAACACTTTCGTCTTGAGGCACTGAGGTATGTCGGACGAGAAGACATTACGCAATTTTCCGAACGCTGCCCAACCGAGTTGGATTCGGCGATTGGCCTCTTTCTTGAAGTCGGACCTACCTAACTGGACTACTTGTCCTTGGTAGACGTACGAGTCAGCGACTTCAAGAACCGAGTTCCCAACAGCGATCGGGGTGGGTACAACATGGGAATTACACATGACTTTCGTCTTCTCCATGTTCATCTTAAGACCCACCTGTTGAGAAACCCGATTGATGCCTTCGAGCATCGTGCTGAGTTCCTCCATCGACTTTGCCATGACTACGATATCGTCGGCAAACCGAAGGTGAGTGATGTATTCCCCATTGATATTGATGCCGAATCCTTTCCATTCCAGGAGCTTGAAGGCGTTCTCCAAAGTGGCAGTAAACAGTTTCGGAGATATTACGTCTCCCTGTCTTACGCCTCTTTTTAAAGGGATCGCCTTGGAGCTTTCTTCCTGTACTCGGACCGACATAGTGGCGTTATTATACAAGCACTTCAACACTTCGATATACCGATAGTCAATCCGGCATCGCTGGAGAGACTCAAGCACCGCCCAAGTTTCGACCGAATCAAAGGCTTTCTCATAGTCCACAAACGCTAAGCAAAGAGGCAAGTTATACTCTTCGGTCTTCTGTATGACTTGCCGCAGCGTATGTATGTGGTCCATGGTACTAAAACCTTTTCGGAAACCGGCTTGTTCGGAAGGCTGGAAGTCATCAAGCCTGCGTTCGAGACGGTTCGTAATGACCCTTGAAAACAGCTTATAAACATGGCTCAGAAGCGAGATGGGTCTGTAGTTCTTCAATAAAGCCAATCAATCGAGCCGTGCCAATCACGTAATAATTATGTACTTAGCGCGCCTTATGACCTAATGCAGGGTTATTGTTCTCTTACGGTTAGGTCAATAATGATATTAGAAGCTTTTCATTAAATATTTGTTCTCATAACTCAGAAAAATAGCTTATCACCGTATACTTAGTTAAATTACTGTACTAAATTGTAAACCAACGACGATACGATTGCAATCATCTACGCTTAAAGGCTTCGAAACACATTTCCGCGGCTGCGACTTTTCCACAGCTCATTAACCTCACACCTTGAAACAGTAGAAAGTAGATATGTGACCGGGTAATAGGTGGAACATCGTATAATTCCACGCATATGGCGAACTATCGCCCACCACGATGTTATCACAAAACATCGAGACTGCAAAAGTTAATCTCAACAAAATGTACGCTCGATCTACGCTCGCATGAACATTATATTTCTCTCATAGAAGCGCGAATGCGCTCTGTAAATTTAGAAATGCAGCATAGATGAATATAATGTAATTATTCATTTCATTTATGTTATTACTAGCTGACCCGGCAAACGTTGTTTTGCCAAATACATTATTTCTAGGTTAAAAAAAATGTTATAGGGGTATGAAAAATAGTTAGTAGACGATTCTCAGACCTACTGAATATGCATATAAAATTTGGTAAAAATCAATAAAGCGTTTCGGAGGAGTAAGGTAACTAACTCTGTGACACGAGATTTTTTTATAAGAAAGAAGATTTAACTGGAGTGCTACAATCACGGCAGTTTTTTAAAAATCTGATTTGATATTCTTACCTCTATATCGTCTCTATGTTTTTAAAACTAAGCGCTTTCCTGTGTTTCACTTCTGAACTCTCTGTGTTTTGTGATGTTACCCTGTGGGTCAAATTTCTCGCGGCTTGTGTAAACTGGGTTTCGAGTGATCATTTAAATTAGACATGATGGAATTTCGGAAGTGTCGGTCTATCATGTTTTTGGTGAATTCGTGAGCCTGACTACTTGTCGAGATGAAACAGATAAGTCCTGAAAGGTCGAGTTTAGCCGTCGCTATCTCTCTCAAAGAAAATATCATGAGAGTGACCGAGATAACATCTAATTCTTAGGAGTGCTTTGACCCAATGTTAACTCTTCTACCTCCAATAAGTGTGTATTTGTATATGATAGATATATTCTAGGGTAACATTGTACTCATTACGATAACCAACTTTAATCATGGAATCAGCACTGAAATCGCGAAAAAACGCCCTTTTTTGTAGGTAACATGTGATTATTACAATATACCACTGGCGCTCCTTAGTGTGAGCGAGAAATAAATATACCTAACATAATTATAAACACGACGAGTTAGTTTAAATTAACCAATCTATAGGCAGTATTTGGTTTTCAAATGATCTGCAATTTCCTTGTTTACTCCCGACGGCAAGAATTTTTGTGTGTACTCACCTACTTGACCGCAAAACCTGCTAGGTCGGTCAATATTGAGCGAGCGTGTTGGTTTCTACCTATGTTTCGCTACTTGATAGAAAGAGGAAAAATGTGGATTTTTCTCGGTTCATTACAAGGTAATTAAAACCATCCGACTCGGATATGTTTGTATTAGGTAAGAAAATTATATATATCATGTACATATGCCTAACTTCATCATGCTCGCATATTATCACATTAATAAATTAAATATAAGTAAAAAAATGCATGTACCTGTAGTTTTTGGAAATTTGTGACACACATCTACTTATAAGCATTTATTTATTATTAAAAATTATTATAAAAACGAAGCAGATATAAAAAGAAGAAAACACTTTTCAGACGTAGAATATAATTTAGTCATTAAAGGGTGTTGGATAAAACTTGTAACTGACCAGTAGATCTTGAAATTAATTTTAATGACACCCGATCACCTCGGCCGTTCGCTAACTTAATCGTAATAGGAAACAGGAAAATCTAACTAAACACCGGAAAATGGACTCGTATTATAACGAAGGTCGTGTAAAATATTTGTGACGTTAATTTGCGATTTTCATCCACACTAAAACCATCTCAAACCAGCGGCACAAACAAACTTCATTCGCAAATAAACTTCTAGACTAGAACGTAGCGCCTAAAAGAGATTATCCAAGCTCAGAAAACCAATCGGGGTTGCTGTGTGTAAAGCGTCGGAGTAGGAGTTGAGTACATGCATTATTAAAGTTCTTGTAGTCTTTTGAAACCGTGGTGACTTAGTCGTACGTGGCGTGGGGTGTCACCACTCGCGCGCTGAATTAACTTGCGTGCACTCTGGTTAGTCAAATCGTAACAGCAAATATTACATACCATTTTCGAAGGTAAGGTTTCCAGCAAACTATGAAACCATCGAACAAGGATTATGTAACTCAAAAATTGGTTGTTGGTATTCACATGCCGTATTGGACGAAGTGTTTCAGTTCGACATTTTGACTGGAATTCATGCAAATGGGTAAACATAAAGCTTGCTACGAATCTGGGACGTTTCTGTTCAATGAGGTTTCTTTTAACTTTGTACTTCCTACGTTGGTACGTCGCGGCTTCCGTTAGGTTTCCCTTACAATGCAATTCCAAGACCTTAATAGAAGCAAATATAAAGTGTGAATTGACGATGTTTGCAGAAAGTCGTCATCGGTACTAACACCACACTGTTTTCTTAATCTGTTAACTGTGGTACACTTTTCAAACCTGTGTGTTAGTCGGATAACAGGCTTCTACACCATCACTATTATTTTTTACTATTTTGATACTATGAGGGTGTATCTCTACACGACGGAAATATTTTAGGATAACATTTTACTCATCCTTATGATTAACTTACACGATGGCACTCACCATTAAATTGTGGAAGAAATCCAGCTGTTCCATACATAATTTTAATTGACTCTGGACAGATCAATTGATCAGCTCATTTAAATCAGCTGTTGATAAAAAGAAAAAAAACGCGATTTTGGAGTTAATCTGATAGTAATAAGGGGTCATAAAGATGAATACAATGTTATCCTAATTATGAATACACATATATGTATCCGTTGTCTAGCTAGAGTAACAACCAGTATTTTGTCCCTACTTATTTGCTATTACAACAACAGTTTTCGTGAACATACCATAAGTATCAGAGCTACGAGTATAATTAGTAAAAAACCATGTTCGTGCAAACATTGAAGAAGCACACGTTCCATTGTTGCACGACGAAAATAGAAGCATAATAACTATGCCACTAATTAAAAGAACACATGTTAAGTAAATTACTATTTAGTACCAAATCACCGGAAGTAATAAAGTAGAACTGTTATTAGATCTTTACAATGTTATATGTTATATACAATAGTAATGTACGAGTAAAATAGGTACATTGTACTCTGCAATGATACAACGCTGGCTGACACACAAAATGTTAAAATTGGTTATAATTTTGTGCTTCACCTCCAGTACGGGGGCTCTATTTGAACCGGTAACCCGATAAAACGTATGCGTAAATGGTCACTTGACCGAATACGAGCAGGAGCGGGCTTGCAGATGTAGGTTAGTTGCGAGCGGGAATTTAGCGTCAGGAGAATTCAATGACGGCACGATGAAATAATACTAAGAATGCAAGAGACCTCCTTGTACTGTACTGTATCATCCTTTTAATAGTCCACTGAAGGACGTAGGCCTACCCACGAAGGGTGATTGGGCTAAATTCCGTAAGTACATAAATTCCGAAGAACTCATTGGTACGGGGCCGGAATTAGAACCCATGACCACGACCTCACGATTGTAAGGCGGTGTCACTACCACTAGACCACCACGGCTATTAGAGATGCAAGAGACCTCCTTACTAACGCGATATTGAAACAATTAAGATATCAGTATTTTCAATCTATAATTTTCTATTGCTAAGCATAGGCCTCTACTTGTTCGCCGCAACTCGGACTTTGTGCTAATCTTGTGTAAGTTATTCTGCGCTCATGAATTTTACGATGTGACCCAATGAGATTATAGCGTAGCGTGGGATGCCCATCCTACGCTTTGTTTATCGGCCACCAATTTCCCAATATTTTAGACCTGCTGTCACCTGTGGTGTACCCTTAGTACCCAAAAATGAATCTGACTTTTCATGAGTCGCTATACATTTTCGTAAAGAGCTCCTTACAAATACATACTACTGTACTTTTCACACGAAAAGTGTTAGTATTTGTTGCATAAATAATAATATAATTTGAGGCTACTATGGCCTCTGGGATAAGTCTAACTTTTACTCGATCTATTGTTCGTTCTTCTGAAACTTAGGCGCAAAATTTTTGCACGAAATTTTATATTTCTTTTCGATATTTATTACTCTTTACGACGTGTGAAAAGTTAGGTATCTGTCAAAAATAGCGCGAAGTTTTCCATTTCTTGTTTTCTTTTACAATCAGAAACACGACCGAAATAAAATTTAAATAATATTGTCAAAAAGGTTATTGTATTCATAAATCGTTGTATGCAAATGTCTGCCTAATTTATATGTAAAATACAAGTTATAAAATTGTTAGGAAATAAAATTTATGGGTAAGAGTTTTGAGTTCATATACCTTCCATCACAGAGCTAAAATCTACATAAGCGCGTGCGCACAAATTCCACGCGTTAACAAAGTCAGAACATTTTGTTCAAAAGCTTATGCTGGATAATGCATTAATTGCATAATTGCAAAATAGATGGAAAAGCGTAAAGTATAGAAATCGGTCTATCAAGTTTTTATACGTATCGAATAAAAGTACGAGTATCAATTATAAATTATATATTTAACAATTTATTTCAGAAGTTGCAATAAATGTCCTATAAAACACCACTCGCAATATTTACTTAGGTATAAGTTTATATATGTATACAGGTACATATATTATACATGTGTCTCTACAAGGTGGACAGTCACTTCATTAAGACCGTAGGTTTTCGCTGGACCCAAGCCGCTTCCAACCGTTTCCTTATCAAATGCATTGCGGAGGCTGTCCTTGTAGTGAACGTCCTATGGCTGAAAAGAAGAACTTGATTCGCATAGATTGCCACTCTTAGCATTGTAGCTTTAATGTTAAATACGCTAAGAGACGTAAGGTTTTTCACAACGCTCAGCGCAAAACTATCAGCGTATCTCTGTAAATGTCCGCGGGAAAACTTCAACTTGAGGGAAATAGACTTTCTTGTTCGGAGCCTGTTTGTGCCTAGAAACTAGAACTAGAATTTCCAGTCCGTTCCCGGTCTATAAAGATTCTTTGTCTAATTCGTAGTAGGTCGTATATCATTACGAACACTTTTTTCTTAATTTTGTTGTTAAATACACAAAATAATCGGCCAAGTACGAGTCGGACTCGCACACGGAGGGTTCCGTACTGTATGGGAGTCCCCCTTAAATATTTATTTTATTTTAATTTTACTATTTATTATTGAAGGGAATATAAAACTAAATTTTCTGTGAAAATTTCAAGCATCTACCTGGTAAGTACCATTATTAATATAGAGCGAAAAACGTCTAAAAATTCAGGTTTGTTGTATGGGAGCCCCCCTTAAATATTTATTTTATTTTGTTTTTAGTATTTGTTGTTATAGCGGCAACCGAAATACATCATCTGTAAAAAAAAATCAGCTGCCTAGCTATCATAGTTCATGAGATACAGCCCGGTGACAGACGGACAGACGGACATCGAAGTCTTAGTAATAGGGTCCCGTTTTTCCTTTTGGGTACGGAACCCTAAAAATGGTCCAAGTGATATAAGTCGTACAATTAATTAAAAGGTTTTTTTTGCAACGGTCAGCGCGAAGCTAATAGCGTATCTTGGTAGGATGTCTGAGCCTGTGGATCCGATGATATCTCTTGAACTAGAGGGCAACAGACTTTCTTGTTGGGAGCCTGTTTGTGCGAACTAGAATTTCCACTCCGTTCCCGGTTCGTAGAGATTGTGGTCTAAGTTTTCCACTAGCCATCGATTGTTGACTTCACCGGATTTTGTATAGTAGTATTCTGTAGACTAAGTTTAGTGTATAATGCAGCCTCTAGCTTTAGCTTTTACCTTTGACATCTTAGACGCGTCTACTAACTTAAACTCTCTGTGGCTCGGATGACACGTTAAATTGTAGGTCCAAGTTGTTTGAACCATTTGGCAACGTCAGAGGCTTTAAGGCGGCATGAAAACTCTGACAACGGGGCTAGCCACTCGGCCTATACGAACTTACTTTAACTCTGTCATTTTTAGGGTTCCGTACCCAAAGGGAAAAACGGGACCCTATGACTAAGACTTCGATGTCCGTCTGTCCGTCCGTCTGTCTGTCTGTCTGTCTGTCACCGGGCTGTATCTCATGAACCATGATAGCTAAGCAGCTGAAATTTTCACAGATGATGTATTTCTGTTGTCGCTATAACAATAAATACTAAAAACAAAACAAAATAAATATTTAAGGGGGGCTCCCAAACAACAAACCTGAATTTTTAGACGTTTTTCGCTCTATATTAATAATGGTAACAGGTAGATGCTTGGAATTTTCACAGAATATTTAGTTATATATTCACTTCAATAATAAAATTAAAATAAAATAAATATTTAAGGGGGGCTCCCATACAGTACGGAACCCTACGTGCGCGAGTCCGACTCGTACTTGGCCGATTTTTTAAATTGTATTTTATTCACTGCTAACAAAAATCAAAGTGTACTCAAAAACTTGATTGATTTTATCTACAACTTCTTGCAAATACTCGTAGTCATGACTCGCCAAAATGGGGGTTAATTACGTACATACCCGAAACAAAAACTGTTGTTATGGATTACGTAACGAGTTGGGAACGTGTGGGAACGATTAAAGTAATCGCCATAGCCACCTAATCGTAGGTACCAACCACTTTCTTTAAGAGAGCTCTAATATACTAGAGTTGAATACTACTGAATTTTTGAATGAATAGCGTATGCGACTCTAAAAGTCATTCATAAATAACTTTTAGAATCGCATACGCTATTCTGTTTGCACTAACATAGAAAATTCAATCTTAGCTCCTACTCTCACACAGTCTCGTGACTAAAATTGAGACCTAAGAAGATGAATTTAGATTTTCAAAGCTTGTCAGGAACAAGCTTTGAAAATCTAAATTCATGCGAACGCTACCCGAATAGCACGCGATTCAAAGTAATTTCTATTGTTTCAATAATTGAGCTCCTAGCTGTGTGTTTATCAAGACGACCGACAAATTCTAGAATATCATTGTACTCGTCAACAACTCTCTTTCTCTCTCTATATCTATAGGGTCAATCCTGGTAACGCGAAAAATCTCAGCTGTTTTGTGAGAATCGTTGAACTTTTCGTATGGAACAGGTAATCTTTTCAAAACCAAATTTTACTATGCGATCTACTCAGAAGTCGCAAAAAATCAACTATTCCGTACAAAAAGTTCATCAATTTCATGAATCAAACAGACGATAAAAATACACGGAACAGCTGATTTGTTCGTAATTTTCCGATCAATTTCAAAGTAAAACTGTAGTTAGTAAATTACGAGTGTGGTATGAGTAACGGACGCAATCGCCCTAGGCGTGCTACTTTCCTTCGGAAGTCTGTATTAGGCGGTGACTTTAACATAGATAGGCTCTCTACTATGCCTAGTCACGATGACTTGCGTTTATAGTGGTGGCTATTTGGCTAATTTTTACTGAGATGTTTACTAGATAGACCCATAGTAGAAACTTCTTTTAAATCAATGAATAAGAAATAAAATGTTAAAATTGTTATCAATGTGTATTGTTGCTCGGAGTCTCTTTTCGAGATTAAATGAATTAGAAGTCGGTAGACGACTTAAAGTAACTGGTACAGTTATCGTATTACTGAGTCAAAGTGGCTGTAGGCAGGGCACGAAGTTGGTAAAGCAAACGGCCAACGATCCCAAATCTATGTACCTATTAGCAAGCACATCTCTTGGTGGGCCGACAAGATGAAGCGCAGGAACACTCTGGATGTATTCCAACGGGTCTTATTTACAAATCCAAAGAAGAGGTCTAAAAAACAGTGGATGTCCTACTAATATTTATAATGATTTTATATAATGCCTACTGTTTCCGAAAAAATATTAATTATTTAATTTGTTCTTAAATATTTGATTATCATTCTTTTCATGTTTTTCTACCGCTATGTTAAGTATAGGTATAAGAAACCGAAAAAAATGTATAGTGTATGGTTCGTGCTCTTTTGCAGAAACAGCCTGCACTTATATTCGCTGAAAAATACCCACAAATCTTGTGTTAACGCGTATTTCCTCGTATCACATCATTATAAGCAACAGTATTGTTAAATGTCATTTTTGATTTCCACACCGAATCCGAATATACGATTATTGCGAGTGCATCTGATTTTTAATTGTGCTTTTACGGATGATATGCCGATTGATGTTGCAACTCGTGGGATTGAAATGACAACGAAATGATACTATAGGTCACTGAGACTGTAAAAGTGTAAAGCAAGTAAGGCTTGAGTACTGAGAGTTCCGTAGCAAAAAGAGTCAAGACACATTAGCCCCCCATGTATAAGATATTTGATGTTGCAACTCGTGGGAATGAAATGACTACGAAATGATGCTATGGAGTCCTTGAGACTGTAAAGTAAAACAAGTAAGGCTTGCGAACTGAGAGTTCCGTAACAAAAAAAGTCAGGATACATTAGCCCCCCATGTATAAGATATTTGATGTTGCAACTCGTGGGATAGAAATGATAACGAAAATATGCTATAGGGTCACTGAGACTGTAAAGCAAGTAAGGCTTGCGAACTAAGAGTTCCGTAGCATTAAAATCAAGATACATTAGATCGCCAGGTATAAGATGTTGCGACGCGTGGGTTTGAAATTAAAAAAAAAATGTTCCTATAGGTCACTGAAATGGTGAAGAGCAAGTAGAGCTTGTGCAAAAGAGTTCCCTAGCAGATAAATAAAAATTAGAGAGATTAGGCCCCCAGGTAAAAGAAATACCGATTGTTATGCAACTCGTTGGATTGCAATGACAACCAAAAGATGCTACAGGTCACTGAAATGGTAAATAGCAAGTAAGGATTGTGAACTAACAGTTCTGTAGCAAAAAATAGAGGAATTAGGCCGCCAGGTGGAAAAGTAATTGCTCTAGATGTATTTGCTTATATTCAAGAATGAGGAGCATATACAGCGTACATTTTTAACGACAAGAGAGCTCACGTCGTCAGCACGGGAAGCATGGCAAAGGGACAAATTGTCTTTCCACCATTATATCCCCTCGAAGAGGAAATAAAGTATGGATTGACAATGACAACTGACATTACAAGTGGATAAAATGGTTTTCTCCCTTAGACGTGCTACCAGGGCAGGTTCTCATCATTTGAAATTAAATTCTATAGTAAGTAATGTACTTAATAATAATATAATTAGAAAATAACAAATTCTCAAGAAAAAAACAGATCTTGATATGCAGACAATAGAGAATGTAATAGCATTATTTAAGTTTTTGAATAAAATATAAAATTTTATTGTTATCACGCGACCGACCCTGAAATCGCGAAAGCAATAATCTATTTCATACAAAAATGTCGTTCACCTTCGACAAAATGTATGGAACTGCTGACTTTTTCGTGGTTTCAGGGTCAGATCCATAAAAATTGGTCATAAAGATAAGTTGGTTCAAAGCAGTACAAAATCAGAGAATAAAGTTTCTTAATGACTTTCTACATATTATACATCTTAAAAAGCAACAGATTTTACTACTACCATTGAATTAAGGTACCCTAAAAACCTTAAACAGTAAAGCGCACTTGTATCTGTGGTATACTTGTATTGTAAACTACTTTATCTCTTGCACTTAAACGCATTATACAGTTAGCGAAATCATAAAACTAAAACATTTTAAGGCAGTCCGAGAGCTTTATTCAGGAAATATTACAGTGGCGCCCCCACGCAATACTGCAGACAAGTAGGTCGTATTATGTTTACGGAAACAAGTGACGTAACGAATGGTCACTCCTCCTTTCGCTTCGGGTAGTGGGGCTGTGAGTCACAGCGCAATGTACAGGCTGATGCTTTTAGTGAGGCGATTTGGTATTATGCGACCAAATTTAGTAAGCCATAAGATAGTACATAGGTACTTTTGAAATAGTTATATTAATATTCTGGACTACTACATATTTTCTGTATCGATTATTACTGGTGAAAGGCTGATTTGAAAATAATTGTTATTCTTTTGGGATTTTTGGTAGAGCATTTGATTAAATTTTACAACATTTTGAAAAATCTGGCAACATATAACATAGTATAGTGCAAATAATATTTGTGCAACCTATTTTTATTGTAAAAAGATTTATAAATGCAAAATTGGAACAATAAAAGCTTCTCGATCTTGAAAAAAATACATTTTCCGTTCAAATACTAAGTAAGTACAATTTTCTCTATTTGATTCAATGATACACTCACATACAAGTACACTTAACAAACAACAAAAAATACCACATGTGACATAAACAAAATAGTATTCTTGTCACAACCCCCACCACAACGTTGGCAACTTGCACAGATGTACGACAGCGGCTGTGGAGTTCTCGGTGCCGGAGTGGGTGCACTACACAGCGGCTGCTCTGTTCCTGCTGTGGCTCGTGCTGGGCAGGAGGAGAAGCAGCGTGCAATCGTCCACTTAAAACATGTGTATGTACTTACTGAACTTTTCATTACAATGGCATATTTGCGTTTGCTTGTAAAAATACAGTTAATAAATGTAAATACTGTCATTGGCGTTAGAATAATATCTAAACGGGTGATGTAAACAGCATTCTTGTAATGTGCTAAAAGAAAATTAAATAACTAGATCACGTTCTCCAAACTAGATCACAAACTAGAAACTAGATCACGTTCTAAGGGGCATATTACACTTACAGTAAATGACGCTGCTGCTACAACAATGCATCACCAACATTAGAAATACCTTAAGGCGGATTTGCGTTTTTTTCTTTTATAATATCAATCGTTATCAATGTTTTTGCAATTTAGATCAAGGTTGCAAAATTAATTGATTAGGATCTGGATTTCTAACCAGAGGCTTAGCACCCCTCTATCTATCTAGATGAAGATCTTGACTTTTACCGCCTTACCACAAAATATTTAAACACGTTTTAAACACTGTTTAGCTGTGCAATTTGTACTGGTAAACATAGTCTAAAGCATGCGTAAAACTTTTCTGGTAAGACGGTTAACGGTCAGTGGATGTTATCTAAAAGTAATAAATTATTCGACCAATCAGGAGATAACCCTTTTCAACATGTTTACCAATATACTGCAATATATTTTTTTTAAACCCTTCTATGATTACTATCTTCGTCTTTTCGTTACATAACACCACTTTCACTTCATAAACTTTACTCAACTATTGATCAGACCTCTCAAATTTGGCAGCATTATAATACACACGTTCGATTTAGCATCAGCCTGTAGTACGCGCGCTGCAGCCTCGGGGTCATGCTACACCGCAGACCGCAGGCAAGCCTTCCGCTACACGCGCCAGTCGCTCGCCGACAAGCGACTGCGATAGAGATATTTTTGCATTTTATGGAGCCTTATTTTATTTTTGTGATGGGCTGCCATTTATGTATGACTAGTTTTTGCCAGTGGCTTCGTACGCGTGATATTTTGATTTATGTGTTATCCCAAAAACCATTTATTTTTTCGGGATATAAAGTAGCATATATGTCACTTTCCATCTTTCAAACGTTGCACTATGCGTTTGTCTGTTTTTTAGGGTTCCGTATCCAAAGTGTAAAAACGGGACCCTATTACTAAGACTCCGCTGTCCGTCTGTCTGTCACCAGGATGTATCTCATGAACCGTAATAGCTAGAACGTTGACATTTTCACCGATGACGTATTTCTGTTGCCACCATAACAACAAATACAAAAAATAGAAGAAAAAAAATTTTAAGAGGGGCTCCCTGTACAACAAACGTGAATTTTTAGCCTTTTTTCGCTCGATATAAATAACGGTGACAGGTAGATACTTGAAATGTTCACAGAATTTTAATTATATAATACTAATTCTCGCAAACCATACCTACCAGATAATCACTTCCCAGAATATTAGCGTGAAAGTATCTAAGTAAAGCTGAGCTGATCAGGTTCGGCGGGAGTTGTTTATGGCCCGGGATGTCATTTCGTCTGGACCAGTTCTCAGTACGTTGTGTAGAAAGCCGCAGGGTCAGGAAGGGCGTGCTACTCAACTCATGTAACTCATGTTACATGGAATACAGAATATACGGATAGAGATTTTCCAGATTTTCATGTTATTGGTACGGGGAAAGACTTAGGTACTTATGTCTTTTTGGCATGTATTTTTCTGGACAACGGACATTACAAATACAAATAAATTTACTAACCAAAAGTAGAAATACATAACTATTACTAAGAGCTTAAATCGAAAACAAATCTACGAACTGATTTTATACATGATTTTGTCTTATGTTATGATAGAGTAGATTAGTTGTGAGCCCCAAACTAAGCTAGGCTTGTGTCTTGGGGCTCGAGTGCAGAGTTACCAGAATCTACAAAAAATAATCATAAAATTAACTCGCAGCGTACCTTGCTGATTGCTGAAAATGGGATATGTCGCAGTTTACTGCGACATATCCCATTTTCGTTAGAACTTACTTTTAAAAATATGGGTATATGGGTAAATAATTAAAGAAATTATAATTTAAAAAAGTAAAGTATCGTCTCGTTTGACATTATTCCAGGTAATCATGGTGTCTAGTAATTAGTAGATTTTTGATTGGTAGATAATAATTATGACGAAAATTTTCTATGAGTTAAACCTCGAAATTGCGAAAAAACAGTTATGCACACGTTCACGCTTTGTTGAAGGATATTTTACATTTTTTATGGCACAGGTATTTATTACCTAGTGGTTTCTTAATTTTCGAGTTACTCTCATTTTAAAAGTTGATCATAATGAGGATTACAATGATACACTACGTATAAAAATGATACCAGTCTATTTATTTAAATAAATAAAAACTTCGATACCTATCATAAGATTAAGATTTGTTTTTGAATGTAATTTCGGAGAGTGTGCATCTGAGCTACGAGTACATGACCGTATCCCACTATCACCTTTTAAATACAGGACACGTAAAAAGGAGTCGTTACCCGCGGATAATTTTAAATACCCGTGGTCCCATGGCACTAGGGATTGATAAAGCAAGTAATAACTATCAAATTACCTATACTAATTTTATGACCGCCAGCATTAAAAGCTCGGAAAAAATATATTTGTTTTGTTGTACAGAATATGCACTTAAAAGGAACACTTGATTACCATGTAGTGTATAATAAGATTTATTTAACTTAGCTCTTTTTGTTATTTTATGGTTATCTATTTACTGTTAACAGAGCCATCTCTGACTTGAATGATTAACTACGTTGGAATACAGTACGATTACTTTCTCTCAAGCCTTTGCTTTAACTAAAACTCCGTACATATGTAGTTTTAGTCATCGCTCACAGATGGAGCTACACTTCTCGAGCGCTAGCGCATTACATTGGCATGATTTTTAGAGCAATGACATTAAAGTATTAGGATATTTATCACAGAATGTATTTACACGGAAATTATATTCGTGCAATCCTTACACTTATTTTTTACCGCAATCATTGAACTAAATGGAAAACCTTTTTTAAAATGCATAGAAAAAATACTATCTTGAACACTTGAACATTAGAACCAAAATTCTACCTACGCTAGACGTGGTTCTATGTTTGAATTAAACCAAGTCGTATCATATTTAGGGTTCCGTAGTTCCGTACCCAAAGGGTAAAAACGGGAACCTTTTTTTTTTATTCTGAATAGGTTTGCGTTTGACCACATACTGCCTGTTGTTAAGCAGATAAGCGGTCTGGGTTGTAGCACGCTTACCTAGAAGATACCTATTTACTCGGGATTTGAAGACGCCCACATTGTACTTTAGCGGGAAGACAGACCCAGGCAAAGCGTTCCACATTCTGGCTGTTCGTATGAGGAATGAGGATTCGAAACCCTATTACTAAGACTCCGCTGTCCGTCCATCTGTCCGTCTGTCTGTCTGTCAACATGCTGTATCTTATGAACCGTGCTAGCTAGGCAGCTGAAAATTTCAGAGATGATGTATTTCTGTCGCCGCTATAACAAAAAACACAATAAAATAAATATTTAACTGGGGCTCCCATACAACAAACGTATTTTTTGCCGTTTTTTGCTCCATATTAATAACGGCAACCGGTACACACTTGACATGGGGCTAAGGGGGTTCCCATACGGTACGGAACCCTTCGTACGCGAGTACAACTCGCACTTGGCCAATTATTGAAGTCATTTTATTCGAACAAAACAAGAAACTAACAATATAGTAATGTAATGTACTGTGTATCGTGATAATTTCGGATGTGGACAGTAAAAGTTATCTGTCAGTACTTATACCTATTTATTATCTAAGTACATATATCTTCGACCCCCGACGCAAAAACGACGGGGTGTTATACGTGTGTCGTGTGTGTCTCTCCGTGGCGTAGTAGCTCCCGAATGGATGATCCGATTTAGATTTTGTTTTTGTTTTGTTTAAAGGTGAGTTAGTCGGGAGTGTTATTAGATTTGTTTCATCAAAATCGGTTCAGCCGTTCTAAAGTTATCGGCTCTTTTGTTAGCTGCTGTAGGAATCTTATTGCGTTGTTTTTTTTTTTTAAATTTTTGAATATAGTCTTGTTTCTCTACATACTCGTATGAATATTTAAAGCTTAAACCAATATAAATCACCTAGTTGCGACGCAGGCAAGTTACAAATCGCAACAGAGTAACTTTGCTTCTACATTTTCTAAAAGCTATGTGACCAGAATGCCGCAGCGAAGTTAACGTGAAACTCAAGACTTGCTATGCGAATCGCTTAGTGGATATCTGTTTATGATTCTACAGTTTACGTCTTAGTTGGACTTGTAAAGTATAATTACTTAGTATAGGCGTTACATTCCTTCCCACTTGTGCAATTTAACGTTATTTTGTCCAACAGAGGACGTCTTATGACTGATACAACGATTTGGTTATTAAAAAAATTATTGGTATGCGTGAAAAAGAGCATACTACAAAAAGGACGTTGCACGTGTTGAGCGTCAGGGAGTGATATCAGAATATTATGACAATTTATAGGGTGATTCTTAAGTTATTATCTTCTACCCTTTTTTGAATAGCTTTTTTTATGAATTATTTATCTAAATCTGTGCACTTAACCTATGGCAAATTTTTGTTTTAGGTACCAATTTGGTTATAAGTTTAGTACCTACTGTAAAATTTGGTAAAATGAAATAGGGATGTGTAGTAGGACGGGCAGCTAGTTTCTAATAATATTAGGGATGAATGGTAAAAGTGAACATACTGTAGTGACCCTACGATGTAAAGTCACAAAATAAAAATCTATGAGAGCGTCACGAATTGTTTGAGATTTTTAACCGACTTCCGAAAAGGAGGAGGTCCTATGTTCGTGTGAATGTATTTTTTTTGTGCATGTTCATCGATAATTTCGCCAATTGTTAACCGAATCGAATAATTCTTTTTTAATTCGAAAGTGTAGTATACTCCCAAGGTGGTCCCATTTAAATTTTCCAGAAATCGGCTGAGCCGTTTTTAAAAAAAACTAACAGTAATGTAAGCAATTCGAGCGAAATATCCGAATTTTGTACTCGATGAACATCGATAATTTTGCCGATTCTCAACCGAATCGAAAAATTATTTTTTAGTTAAAAAGGGTATACTCCCAAGGTGGTCTTAATTAAATTTAACAGAAATCGGCTAAGTCGTTTTTGATAAATCAACAAAAATGAAAACAATTCGAGCGAAATATTCTAACTTTGCACGGCGGAAGGCGGTTTTGCCATTTTTTTCGAAAAATAATTATATTACACGGATACTTTGCACATGTGCGATTAAACTAGTTGTACAAAGGCTCTATAATAGAAATCAGCGTAGAATCCTAGAAATATCACAAAACTGCAGGAATAAGCTGGATGCTATCAACATTCAACCGTTTGTTTATTTTGAATACATTGTAGAGGCTTTTAAGCAACTGTGTATATCCTACTATTCAATACGGTTATACAAAATATTACATACCTATTACATACTATGGACTCATAACATAGGTTTCGTCTGAATATCTCATTAATCCATTGAATTCACTGTTCAAAGAGATTCTATACACATTACACATGCCGGAGGCCTGAACTCATCACTCAAACAAACACAAGCTCCACTTATGAAATTGCAGTTATACTATTTCCATTTACCACCTTGTCGCAGTATAAATAACGTATGTTTGATTTTTTTTCAAACAAACATCTAAAAGCTTACAATGAAAAGGTACCAAAGCGTAGAGCTACTTGATTTTAGAAGGAATGAAGAATTGAAGACCCTATTCAAACTTTGAACAAATACAAGAATTTTTGTGAGGTTTTTGACCCGTAATGACGTTTGTTTTAAAAATGCTTTGTTTATGTCTGTGAGGTCGCCGAGGGTCATGAGAAATCCTTTAACAACATACTTGTTGAGAACACGCCTTTGTTACTTATTTTGTATATCTTTTACTAAATGCAAAGTAAAATAAAAAAAACTTAATTGTTATGTGATATCGAGAAACTTAGGTGTACTCGTTTCTTCATTCAGTTAAAAAATATTGAACATTCGCAATACCTACTGGTTGTTTCTCTATTCGACAAACGTATTCCGATATAGGATATCATTGTAGTTTTCATCTCACATATTATGACATTTGTACGCCACGATGGGAAAAAGCATTCGCTCTCAACAACTATATTAAGACATGTAAGTATATGACTATGTATGCTGTACACGATTACCATGTTCTCACAAATAAATGATCATTAATTTTAAATCATTTTGACCAACATTTACTTAGAAATCAAGCCCCACATCGTAAAAATAATATCAGCTGTTTCACATTAAAAGTTCGTTAACATTACATAACGGCTAACTTTTCTCGATTTTGTGGTTGGTACAATAGTAAAGTTAGTCTTAATATGAGTAGGTATATCCAGAGTATATATTTTGTCGTTTTTTTTTTTATCGCGAATAAGTCCGCGCTTGACCAACATCTCGCCTGATGGTAAGCGACGTTGTGGTCGAAGATGAAGCACGCAGACCTAGAAGATACCTATTCACTTTGACCTTGAAAAGCTTTAGATTATATCTCATAGGTAACAGGAAAGCAGGAAGACTGTTCCATTCCCTGGCGGTACGAATCAGAAATGTTGAGTCAAACAGCTTCGTACGTATCGAAGAAAAATTGACAGTGTAAGGGTGGTAATGTAGCGTCTTCCTACTTGTCCTGTAGTAAAAAGGGGATGGTAGGATAAGTTCGTGCAGCTCAGATGCACACTCTCCGAAATGCACCCTATAGAAAATGGACAGACTCGGTTGTCTAGAGAATAGCCCTGTGTAGACTTAGGAGAAGCAAGCATACAATTTTCGTTTCCTTGAATAGAAATGGTAATGAAAAACATAACTTATGCAACATAGATCTCCAAGTCAGAAATACTGGACATGTAGAGAGCCTATAACCTATTCATAACTGTCATTCGTTCAGTGTGAGAATCCCAGCGAACAAGTCGTGAATGTTCAATCAAGGCTCATTGAAGACCACTTGAACCGATGTTTGCAGTTTGTTTACCAGCTGGTTCCCATGAATATCGAACTAGCTTTCTAGATGTTTGCGATGCAGATGGTACATTTGTTACGTTACAAACAAAATGTCTTGTTTTTATGAAGGCAAAAGATCTTATCGTTGAAAAGTATCAAGTTACCCAGCTATTAATGATTTCAGCTTTAGATCAAGTCAGATACTAAATTTAAAAAAGCTTTTTTTTTGTTAATCTTATTTTTTTTTCGGCTTCACTTTTTACACCATCTTTTTAGTGTGACGTTCATAGCTCACTTAAGTGTCCTTTAAGATTACTGAAGTGAAGCAACAATCAGGTACGGTCGGTCTGCGGATGGGTGATCGCGGGTGGAATTTACAACAAGAGCTACTGTGTCTGAGATATTGTCATGTTAAATTGAATTTAGTCATTTCAGAGGACTTCCGATGGCTTAAAAAACTCTGACACCAGGGCTATAGCTATGCTTCGCCTCACCTACTTATTATTATATGTGTTACATTATTTCTACGTAGCGCTCGTAGCGTAATTGGACTAGGCGATTGTCAGCGATCAACGTTCGGCATGGTCAGTATTTGGATGGGTGACCGCGGGTGGCATTTTCCAACTGAGCGCTACCGTGGCTCGGATAACACGATAAATTGTAGGTGTCGGTTTAATTTACCGTTTAGCTATGTCAGAGGCCTTCAGGCGGCCTAAAAATTCTGACACCAGGGCTAGCCAGCCGGCCTATACGAACTTACTTATTATTGAAACTGTAAAAAATTACTTTCTCGTACTAATAAGCAGTTGAAACGAAGTACCATACTTGGAAGTAAATTACCATTCTAATAAAAGAATACCAAGTTATGATAAACCCGAGTGAAATATTCATTGACGAAGCTCCACGCACTTGCATACTTGCATGCTTGAATGAGCAAGTACCCTCTATTCAGAAATATTACTTCAACGCACGTGGTTTGAATGCGAGCGAGGATTTATAGTGTGGAAGATACTGTACATTTTGATCACGAACCAACTTCAGATCTAATGCATTGTCTGCTACATTACGTAGGTATAGTCCATTTAGTTCTTTTCTACGAATCGTTAGAAGTCTCTAGATACGCGTAATTACCGAGCGTGTGTAAGCTGTGAGCAAGAAGAAGTTTTATATATTTCTTATTACTAATATTATATTGTAGGTGCCGGTTGTTTTAATCGTTTAGCCATGTCAGAGGCATTCAAGCGGTCTGAAAACTCTGATACCAGGGCTAGCCACCCGGCCTATACGAACTTACTTAATATTGTAAATCCGAAAGTGTGTTTGTTGATTGGTTGCTCTTTCACGCGGCAACGGAGCAACGGATTGACTTGATTTTCGCATAGATATATGTAGTTCAAAGGTCGGAAAGTGACATCTAGGCTACTTTTTATCCCGAAAAAATAAAAGGGGATAGCACAAAAGTCAAAATTTTACGCGGCCCAAGCCGCGGGCAAAACCCAGTTTACTCTGAAGCTTAACACTTCAAAAACAATCTGCTAAGTTTTGCACATCAAACAAAATTTTCTATCACTTGACAATCTTAGCTTTAACAACGAGCATTTTTGGTCTTATCTAGATAAAAAGATCGTACATACATATAACTTATGTCACGTTTTGTCATAAAGTTTCATTACCTATATGAGCTGGCTATACGGCTACCTCTACCATTAGCTTACCTCTTTGAACCAGCGTTTTAACAAAGAGTTTTTTACTAAGGTGTTACTAGTTGACGGCATGTGCGTGTGCATTGCAATTTTTTTTTTTTTTTATCTGTTTTAAAATACCTATAATTATTACCCGACACGGCTGGCTGCGTGAAACTGCTACTAAATGTGCATAAGGTTTTCTCCGCATTAAATTATGAAAAAAAAATTGTTGAATTGATTTATTTCAATAATAGTTATTTGAACTAACAAATAGGTATGTAAACTAGGCCGCTATTTTCATAAAAGGTGACTCAGTTTAGTTCTTCTGTGTTTTTTTTTTGCCTCTAAAGTTTCCTAAAAATTTGAGTGAAAATTCATATGTTCCAAGGCTTATATCATTCGAGTGGAGAATTTTTTTACATTTTTTCAACAACAAACACTGGTTTGATTACACACCGACGCTTGTATGGAGTGATGAGCGACTTATTTACTCTTAAACAAGTTGTTCTTCAAGATGCAATATTTCATTAAAATACGAGTAACTTACTCGTATTTTAATGAAATATTGCATCAGGTCTTAGCGTACTATTCAGTAAAACTGCCCGTTTGATAAAAAAAACACTTTGTCGTAATAAAACAAAGCACCAGGTCATATCCTACAGTCCAGTAAAGCTGCCCACTGCTTAATTTAACTCGGCGACTTCCAGGTCGTCCAGCTTTGTTGCCGAGGAATTCACAGCGGTCTGTGAATGCAATTTAAATTTGAATCGTTGTTTGTTTTGTTGACGGCCACGAAACGGGACGAAGTAACTAATCAGCCGTTGGCTTGTTAACGCTTTAACTGTTGTTGGGATGCTTAGTTATTTTGTTTTTAAACTTTACTTAGTAATGAATGGTTTATTTTTTCAGAAATGTAAATTACCTGTGATAGCGAAAAGTAAAATCCGTAAATAAATTATTGACTGACTGGTTGTCATCTTAGTAACTTGGAACTTGAACGATTAGTCCCGTAATCTAAGAATAATGAGCTCAAATCGGGAAAGTTTAAGAATAACAGATATGTTTTTATGAGCCAGTTCATCATAATATAGCGGAATCCAGTGACGAGGAAGTCGCCAGGTGGAACCATCGCGTGATGGCCCGGTTCCGCTTGTGCAACGTTATGGTAATCTGTTTACGAATTCAATCTTTATATGGTCAATAAAATTAGTTTAGTGACGGAACTAGCATTATGAGATCAATGCCGGAAAATGAGAAAATGTGTAGGTGAAGTAGAGCAAGTGTGAAATAAAAATGTTAAATATACGCCATAGATTTTATTAACTATTAGAAAGAACTTTAATTTAAAAAATAACACAACGAAATCAGAACATTCTTTTATACATACGTAGTCTCATAAACTTGCAGACTCGCACATCAGATCGAAAAAATGCTTTCAATTTCAACTTTTTTTCAAGCGCTTTCTGCGCTAATACTGTGCAGCCCGTGCACAGGAGTAGCAGACGCCTATTTTATCAGTTTTTAATGAAATCGTAAGCACCGTCGCCCATATCCCTTTGGTTTTCCGTCAAATACGTTTGATGTTTCCGTCGCGGTTCGGTCCCTGCGACGCGAACTGATAAGCATATAGCCTTACACCTTTTGTTGAGTTGGTAATCACTAAAAATAATCAGCCAAGTACGAGTCGGACTCGAACACTGAGGGTTCCGTACTGTATGGGAGCCCTCCTTAAATATTTATTTTATAATTTATTATTGAAGTAAATATACAACTAAATATTCTGTGAAAATTTCAAGCATCTACCTGTTATCATTATTAATGTAAAGAGAAAAACGGCAAAATAATCAGGTTTATTGTATGGGAGCCCCCCTTAATTATTAATTTTATTCTGTTTTTAGTATTTGTTGTTATAGCGGCAATAGAAATACACCATCTGTGAAAATTTTAGCTTTCTAGTTCTAGCTATAACGGTTCATGAGATACAGCCTGGAGTCAGACAGACAAACGGACAGCAGAGTCTTAGTAATAGGGTCCCGTTTTTACCCTTTGGGTACGGAACCCTAATAAAAATGAATAAATAGATTGGTTTTCGTTTTGTAAATAATGACATTCTTTTCATAATTTACAAATTGTAAAACTTCAGTTTCTCATACCTAAGCGTCAAACGTCTCCAATACCATTCAATGGTGAAGTTTTCCCAATCATCATTCGAATCACCGTCGCTTTCGTTCGGAGAAACCTTGGGAACCCATTTATTAAGATGACAAACTACTTTTAATTGACAAAAAACGTTTAATTATTATGAAACTATCGGCAGAGTGACGTGTGTAAACTCTATTGTTTGCTCCTGACTTCGACTGCATAAGAATTAGTGCAAAGATTACTTTCTAACTTATCAAGTGCAGCGTACCAAAGAAAGCCTTGCTCCGACATCAGAAAACGTAGAACTACCTACAATTTGTGGCCAGAAGGTGGAACGCTTTGCCTGGGTCTGTCTTCCCGCTAAAGTACAACGTGCGCGTCTTCAAATCCCGAGTAAATAGGTAACTTCTAGGTAAGCGTGCAACAACCTAGACCGCTTATCTGCTCAACATCAGGCAGTATGTGGTCAAACGCAAATCTAATCAGAATAAAAAAAAAAATTAAACATCCCTGATGTCACACAATAAAAACAGCTAAGTTTTCTCAATATGTCAGCTTTCAGATTGAATACCGCGTAGAATTCGGTCCAATGGCTTTCGACAGGAGTCATGTCGATACAGACTGACAGACACACAGACAAATGTATCATTTATAAAACGTTACAAGTTAAAAATTTAATTAAAATAAGCTACTTAGTAATGTACGAAGGACGTTATTTTTGCTGTGTACGGTATGGGTGGATATTGTGTTACCACCTTCTAGTTGGATATGAGCTATTGCGCTTTTTGTTGTATTTCTAGTGTTTTGATATTGTTTTGTTATAGCTGCTTGTAATCTAAACATTCAGTGCAAAGAACTGCATATTATTATCGGTGTTATCCGCGATATATCAATCATCAATCATGTCTCCCAACCGATTTCGGCCTCGGCGACTTTACCTCTGTTTAATACATAAATTCATATCAAGGCGAGCTTAGGTGACGTGCTCTTATATGGCTTATATAGCCTATTTTATCAGTAAATGTCCTTGAACAGTCGACACAGGTTAATATGCCATTTGAGTAATTGTATGTTATGTTTGAGGGAGGTCTACTCTTGAGTTCGTCGCGTTTCCGATCTAACTCGCGCTTTCTTTCGTCCTCAAAAGCGCGAACGTGACTCTGCACAAGTCGTCTCCACTCAGACCGATTCTCAGCTTTGGACTCCCAGCCAGAGGGCTCAATATTGCAATTCTTCATGTGTCTCTTTTGCACATCCTTAAACCTTAAGAACTGACCGCCGGGTTTACGCTTGCCGTTCTGGAGTTCAGAGTAGAAAATGCGCTTCGCCACCCTCTCGCTGGGCATCCTTGACAAGTGCCCACACCAGCGCATCTGACGGCGCATAAGATATGCTTCGATGCCGCTCACATTAGCTCGCCGAAGTACATCGGTGTTTCTCACTCGGTCCGACCATTTAATATTCATTATGTCGCGCAGGCATTTAAGGTGGTATCTGTCAAGGATTCGAATATGTCTGCGGTATAGGCACCAGGTCTCTGAGGCGTACAAAAGGTTTGGCAAAACGATCGCCATATATATCCCTATTTTGGTACCTAACTTGATGTCGTGCGAGCGGAACACCCGAGCTCTAAGTTTCCCGAAAGCAGTATAAGCGGCACCGATTCTGCAGTTAATTTCTGCGTCTAAGTCGCTTTTAGCAATAACTGTGCTTCCGAGATACCTGAACCTGTCCACTTGCTTCAGGTTGTTTTCGCCCAATCGCAAATTCACAGGTGACAGGTCCGATGCTCCAGTCGCCATCACTTCCGTTTTAGTGACGCTGATTTTTAGGCCAAATTTACGACAGGTTGCGTCGAAGTGCTCCATAAGACGTTTTAAGCCATCTGAAGTTTCAGCTAAGAAGCACAAATCGTCGGCGTACATAATTTCCGTGATCAGGTCATACGATACTTTAGTTTTAGCTTTTAATCTGGCAAGATTGAACACGCCGCCATCGGTACGAAAACGGATTCGGATACCCTCCTCACTGCCCAACAAAGCCTCTCTAACAACCATAGCAAAATAGAGGGCAAACAAAGAAGGTGCCAGAACACAGCCCTGCTTTACTCCACAGGAAACCGAGAAGAAGTCTGTCCGCTCCCCATCCACAGTTACGCAGCATGACATGCCATCATGTAAGAGTCTAATCATTTTGATAAATTTCTCTGTACAACCTATTTTGGCTAGAACTATCCATAATGCATCACGAGGGACGCTGTCGAAGGCTTTTTCCAAGTCAACAAAGCAGAGATAAAGAGGTTCCTCTTGTTCTCTGCTTTTTTCTTGCAATTGACGCAACGAAAATATAGCTTCACAAGTCCCTCTGTGTGGACGAAACCCAAATTGAGTTTCAGGTAGAATTGACTCAGAAAGCTTTGTTAACCTAGCCAGGAGGATGCGGGCAAACACTTTGCCTGGGACAGAGAGCAAAGAAATCCCTCTGTAAGAGTTGCAGTCCGCACGATCACCTTTATTTTTGTATAAGGAGCAGATTTGTGATACCTTGAAGTCCGGGGGGACTTGTTCCTCCTCCCACATGCGTGCAAAGTATTTCCATAATATGGCGTGTAGCTCTTCTCCGCCATATTTAAAAAGTTCTCCAGGAATATTATCTGTTCCAACTGCCTTTTGATTTGGCTGAGCTTTTATAGCGTTAATAACCTCTTGCAGCGTTAGTGGATCATCTAGTGAGCTGTCTTGGGGATAACTGGAGAGAGAGGATATGAAAGGGATATCTGCTGAGCGATCTAAATTTAGTAGACAGTTAAAATGTTCAGCCCATCGACGCAGCACTTCGGACTTACTGGTGATGAGACTGCCATCAGCATCCTTAATAGGAACTCTTGCAGTATGAGGAGATCCCAGTAGTTTTCGGATCTCACCATAGAAAGCGCTAAGTTGGTTTGTGTCTGCCAAAAGTTGGATGTAACGGATTTTGCTTTGCCACCAATTATCTTTCGCTGAACGTGTGAGTTTTCTTAGTTCTGAAGAGCTTTCTTTCACTTTTTGAGATAAACTTTGATTTTGAGAGCTTACTTGACGTAACAAATTGCGATGCTTTCTTAGAGCTTCTGTGAGTGCTATGTCATTATCATCAAACCAATGCTCGTGAATATGCGGCTTGGAACCTAGAGTTTCAGTAGCTGTATTTAATATACTATGGATCAAGTTTTGCCAATTCTTAATCAGATCACCACCTTCAGAATCTTCAGATAGCTGGGCTGTATTTAAAGCATTTTGGTATCTCTCACGTACTTCACTGCTCTCAAGGTTTTTGATATTTATGCTAGGTTTCTTGCTTCTGCCTGCCCTTCGGGGTCGATGTAAACGAAGTTGAAGCTTTGTCAAAACCAGCCTGTGGTCTGTCCAGCAGTTTGCACCTCTCATAACTCGAGTTATCCTAACCTGCGATATATCAGTCTGTCGAACTATGGCGTAATCTATCAAATGCCAATGCTTTGACCTCGGGTGCATCCAGGTGGTTTTATGTTTCATTGGAAGTCTAAACATGGTGTTTGTAATAGCTAGATGGAATTGAGAACAGAGGCTGAGTAAAAGTTGTCCATTGCTGTTCATGTTACCAACACCATGTCGTCCCAGCACCCGAGGCCAGGCCTCAAAGTCACGCCCAACCCGGGCATTAAAGTCTCCCAACAGCAGAACTTTTTCGCTGGGTCGAATTTTGGTCAGCACTTCGGACACTTCTTCATAAAATTGATCCTTTACTTCATCACCTTTATCAAGTGTTGGCGCATAAACACTAATAATGTTTATAAAGTTGTTGTTATCTAGCCGTAATCGCAAGGTCATTACTCGGTCCGAAATACCGACTGGATGTTCTTCTAATTTGGAAATTAATTTATTTTGAATAGCAAAACCTACACCTGAGCGTCTCGGTTCGGATTCAGCTGTTCCTTTCCAGAAAAATGTGTATCCGCCTCCCTGTTCAATAACTTGGCCTTCGTCTGCCAGATGAGTTTCGCTTAGTGCAGCAATGTCTATATTATACCGTCCAAGCTCTCGAGCTACAATGGCTGTTTTGCGTTCAGGGCATTGGTTAATGTCTCGATCAAGAAGGGTGCGTACGTTCCATGCACCAAATATCATATTCTTATAGGTATTGGCTGTTTTATTTCTTTTTTCTCGACCACAAGTATATGGGTGCGTAGACAGCTGTGGTTACTATCTCCCTTAAAGTATTGGAGTAAGCAGTTTTTAGGACACCTTTTCTAGTCCCCTCCCCGGCTGAGCGGGGGAAGCAGTGCCTCTCTAAATAGAGCTGCTTCGTCACAAAGGGTGCTGCCGGATCGCACTGTTACCCCATTGCAGTGCGGAAACGACCACTTGCCCCAAGCCGCCTGTGTGCAGATATCAGACAAAGCCCAGCAAGCACCAAAGCCAGACCTCTCTACCTCTACCCATCGCCACAGGTCTTTGATGTTCTCAGAGTCCAATTAACAGAAGCAAGTCAAGTGCGCAGGATATATTATAGTGCATAGATGGGCGCGCATACACAAATGCACTCTCTCGTCCGTACTCCTCTGTGCCCAATGGAGCGGAAACCGCTACGACTGGAGAGGAGCTGGATGCAGTGTTCTGACCGGCAGTAACTTCACGACTCCTACTGCCGCCCTTGGCCTTCACACAATGCCTCGCTGACCCGCCGGATCCGCCAATATCAGTGGCTTATCAGCTGTAGATTTGCCTTCACCGCCGGGGCAGGCTTTATGCATAATACGGGGAGTAGCCGTACTAAACTTGCTTGGGACCGCAAGTTCCTCTCTACCAGGTTTAGCCCACATGTCGACGTGGTTTACCGGGGTGTGGCCGCTGCATGCATAGCAGCTGCTTGGAGCCACTGGTGAGAGATTGTGGTTGGTAGTAACTTTGGTTCTCTATCTCGCAGAGAAACTCTCTAGAGACCGACAAAGAGAACAATTTGCCTCTACCTGCCCACTACACCCCAATATATATCAGGCAACCAGCATGCGCGATTGGATTCAGCAGTTTAGTCAACAGGACGGACCGACAGACAGGCTTACCTTAGCGTGATTGGTGTGGTTGTATAACAGCGATACCTAATTACTGATGGAGTAAGTACGTCGATAATAATTTGTATGAGCCCCACGGCCGAGCCGTTAGAAAGTTGTGATATTTTGTACTTATAATTATCAATAGGTACTGACTTGGGCGTTTCTTTAAGGCCGCTTTGCTAATCACTAAGTCGCACATTTTCTACATGTATTATTTATTAATGGTAAAAAAATAACACCGAACACTCTGCTCCAATTATAGCTATAAGCCTATTATTCGCATGGAAAACGCCAGGAACTGAAATTTCTTGCTTATCTTCTTTATCTACGATTTAAATGTAGACATATACCTAGTAGAACAGTCGATTCTTTATTTGCGATTGCTTATTAAAAGATGTTCAATAGGATAAGTTACAGTTATATCCTAGGCTAGAGTATGTAAATGCTCAACCACACGGTACGTAAATATAAAATATAAATACAATTGTTATGAAAATCATTAAGAAACAAATGAGTAATGAGTTCAATAATACTTAGTTTCCGACAGCTTTGTTGACATGTTCATTAGATATTAAAACTGTTACCAAAAGGATAACAGCCATCTTCCTTCCGTTATCTACATGAGTCAAAACAAATATTTCTCTACGCCACTTCCCCACGTTGATACGAGTATTGTTATGTGGTAGAGATCTGGCTTTTTATAAGCGATCAGCGATTTTGTAATATATGCAGAGTTACTACGTTTTTTATGAAAATGTTTGTAACCAGAAAGCTTCCCGAATCACGAACAGCTATGATACTCGTAGCTGTTCCATCAAACATTCCAGTTATGAATTCGCGAAATGCGAAATCAACTTCAATATCTTTTGAGTTATCTAAAACATTGGTTATGAAATTTCTACTGCTCTAACAATTCGCATGTTCAGTTAAGTTACTAAGACATTGCGAAACGCCTTTTTTATCAATCATCACCATCATCATCATTTGCAGCCTTCTTTATCCTACTGAAAAAAAGTCTCTACTCTCTTTCAAAGTACCATCTGCTTCTGTCTTATTCTAATTGTGTCCAAGTTAGACCCGCGATTTCACGCTAAAATTAATTTTATCAACAGAAAAAAAACCTATCCATATCGTCGCCTATGACTTGACCCTTCCGCCTATGCTCACAGTAATATGTTGTCACTTCACCGTGACTGCTGAGGGTTCCGCAGGAAACAAGCAGACAGGGCAATGCTTACCCGGTGTCGTGTTTAAACAGATTCTCCTTACTGCATCCGGGTTTCCTTTCCACTCGTTATGGTATTTTGTTACTATATTCTCGCTGTGAAAAGGGACTTTAAACTTTTGCTTATAAATGACTGCGTTGTACCTAGATGAAATAAATTGTGTTATTCTGTTAGGATGACAACCATCATGTAATTTGAAATTTCAGAAGTCGTCTTGTGTTTACTTAGAACTCAAACGAGGGTTTCTATAATTGCTTTAATTTTAAAAGATAATTAAACCCTTATCATAAAGCTTATTTGTTTCAATCGAGCGTTTCTTTTTGCTACAATGTGTTAGGATTGACTGTATTTTACGAGTTCAAAAATATTTTTAAGTAACGTAAATTAGGTAAAATAGACACTCTTTCTAAGTTTTGGCATTCATATCTTGATCATAGGTAGTGTTATTGTGGTTAAAAGAGTTAATAGCAGAAAAATAATGGCTTAGGCGTTAATTAGTTATTGGAAACTGGTCTACTTATAGTTACTTTCACTCAATTGTACAGATGTTCAGGAAAACCAAACCCATTGCCTTCTAAGAAATTCATTTTAAGTGCGTGTTCATTGTTTGAAAAGCAGGCACTTGCAATCTTGCTACAAACTAAGTAAAACCAGAAGGTTTGTCTTGAGTCATCATGGAGTCCGCTATAGAACGTTCACTATTGATCTAATAGCCACGGTTCTAAGGATTTTGAGTATTTTTGTTATTAATATAATTCACAACAAGATATTACTGAACTTTATATTTTGTATCAATCCAAAAACTTATCTTTTACGTCTAATTTACTATTATAATGTATTATGTATACATATACATAATACATTATTTGATGTATTTCACAGGAAATGATGCATAATGAAGTTGTTCATCTGTATTATTCTGCTTAATTCCAATTAATTGGAGACTGGTCATTGAATAAATGGTATAACTTCGTCCTGCTTATTCATACGCTCGGTATGATTTGATTACATCCTATTAGCAGCAGTGTCTTTATCTTGATTGGACATCTCTATTGACCACTCCTAAAGTCTGGGTCATAATGATTTGTTGCGTGTCAATTTATATTGGATTATGTCATTTTATTGCTATGATATTTATTGCAGTGAATGTTTTAAATATGTTTAATTTATGCCAGTTTTATGCTATGATGACTGATTTCGTGTGAAAAAGAGCAGATTGTTATGAAATTCGCAATTTATTGTTACGAGTAGAACTGTCGCTGTTGTAACTGCTATTTTAAGCTTTTTCTATTATAACGTAAATTGTCTACTTTCTTCCATTTATTCTCCTTCAAAAAAGATGTTCTTAAAAAACTGTCCGTCTTACAAAACATTTAAACACATTTTAAACACTGTTTAATAGAAAAATTAGCTATGTTAAACAGCGACTAAAACGTTTAAGACACCATGTTTCATATGTACGAGTAAGTACGCAATATATGCGCTAATTTGGACTTCATCAATTAACCTACATTTTTATTTTAAATCACCATCGTTAGCTATATATTAATGTTCTGTAGTGGTAGAGCTATTTTATATTTCCCGTTTGGGGAAGTCTATTTGCCAGTCATCGTACTTTTATGCTGTAGCAGTACTAGCTGCTCGTGCCGGCTTCGCCCGACTACTAATGAATGCTATTATCCATTCGTAGCCGGGCAGGCCGTATAAGTAGGTATAAACCTTTCTAGAAGAAATATTCTAAGAGATATTGGAAACAGCATTGCAATCTGTTGTGTAGCTTAGAAGATATATTTTTGAAGAAACAGACATACACTCAAAAAGACGACTTTGCTTTATAATATTTAGAGATAGATCTTTTTCCAGCGTTCTAAGGCAAATACAGTTTGAACATCGAGTGAAAAAAAAAAGGAAATTCTAAAAATTCTGATTTGTGCTTAAATGATAAGGGCAAGCGCCACACTACACATTTGACGAACAAAATACCCAATACCCATGTTGTCTTAGTTCCATATTCATTCATTTCATACATTCCAAACATTATGAATGCAGCCTTAGTAATTATCGCGCTATTAAGCCGTTTTGTCGGCTAATCCTGCGCCAGCGTGGTTAATTGCTCGACTCGTGTGCCACTGGCACATTGGCACCTCTGATTATGTCATTTGAATATTTTCACGGTACTTGACAGCTGAGAATGTAGACTGTTGTGTGTTTTGAAGAAAGTCACGTGAGTTATATATACATATTATTGTTTTTGGAAAAAATCTTCCTTAAATATTGATAACATGTTGGTATTTTATTAGTAAGGTGTTGATTAACAAGCATGACAATTGGCTGGCGATAATGCGGTGAAATGTGTATTATCGTATTGTTACCAAAACTCTTCATCTTTTTAAATTACTTCTAATTTATTTCTATGATTTGTGAATGACTGACATGTTGTGTCTAAAATAATGCAACAACAAAAATGGGACGTTGTATGTAATAAAACATTAGCATTAATTTTAAAAGCTAGAAATAAATATGCCATCGGCTCCGGTTACCGGGAAGGTGTCCTGATTCTACACCGTCGTTAAAACACACATTAACACGTGTTTCCGTGTCATCGGCAACAGGATCACCGTGTTACCTCTCTAGTCGGGTTATTTGGAACATTTCGCGTTGACTTTTACATGTTTTTGCAACCTCATTTTGTCGTTGTAAACGTCCTAAAACGACGTTTATTTGACTTACATAAATCGATGCAATCAACCTCGTTTTATGTGTGTTCAAAGATTTACATGTTTTTTATGTAACGCGATCGGAATGCGCGCAAAATTGTATTTATAATTTACTTCCTTTTAACCGGGTTCCGTGACGATAATAAGGTTAACAAATCTAATTTCTGTACCTCAGGCTAATTTATTGATTTTACGCAATATGTTTCTCATAAATTATATTTGACCGTTTTTATCACGCTTAGTCTTAATTAGACTTCATCACGATCGGAGAGGTAATAAATAATGTCAGAGTATCCAGTCCTGTCGATCGTTAATGATGCGCGATTTGTCAGCAGTCACGTCTGGTCGGCACTCGCGCCTGGTGGACGCCGCGGGAGCGACATTGACTTTCTTATTGTCACCGGTTGATAGCGCGGCGCGGAGCCGGTGCGCACGCACATGCTCGCCGCCCGTCGAGACGCGCGCGCGCCCGTTCCGCGACCGACCGCCCTCGCGGTCCCGCGACATGCCCGCAGTGAAAGTATTCAACATATTCGGCGGACAGAAGCCGACCGAGAAGCACCCTTCCGCGCAACCCTCCTCCAGTCCTATCCAAAGACTCTACAGAACTTTTTCACTCGCCACCGAGGCCAGTCCAGATAAAGGCACCAAAGTTACCGCGATCGCCGCGTGTTTGGAAAAACGCATCAGTGACACCCCTGTGAATTCGAAAGTTTCTAAACATAGTGATAACGTGCAAAAATCGGGAAAATTAAACGACACTGCTGTGAGTTTGCCGGACTGTTCGAACTCGCATCACGTGTACGAAAATGTAAACATTGGTAGCGCCAATAACGAGACTATTGTAAAAGGTAGCTTGATTGATGAAACTAAGGGATATTCTTCAATTTACGAAAATATTACAGTGCTTAAAAAATATAAGGATTCTCGAAAAGAATGTGACGGATCCCGCCAGTCTAAATTGAGTAAGGCATTGGAATCTTTTGACAAATTACTCTCTGAGTTTTCATCTAGTGCACAGACGTCTCCAGAAACGAAAACGAACAAACCAAACTTTATTCCGCCTAAATTACAAAAATCGAAGACTTGTAGCATTATAGAATCACATTGCATTTTGAAGAAAACTCGTTCTGACCCAGACGGAGGCGGTAAAGATCGCAATAAAGTAGCACGAAATAATTCGATTGATAAAACTACTAGTTTGTGGAATCTCGACGACATGAAGGGAAAGGAACTGACCGCACCTCTGGTGCCGCTGACATCCATGACCATCGAGAAAATAAATCCTGACAAGTATGCCACCTATAAAATAACTACAAAAAACACATCACGGCCGAATTGTATCAAGACTGAAGACCTCAAAAAACTTGATGTCAAAACAAGAATATTAAAGAAAACTTTATCTAATCCACCGTCAACACCCGTTCCGGTTGTGGCCAAAACGAAGTCGGTAACGAAAAAAGTCGAGAAAAAAGTAAGCGACCCAAAGAAAATAAAACCGAAATCATGTACAGATAATGGATCGTTAAACATAAAGACAAATGTAGAAAGTAGAGAGACGCCGAAATCACAAATGCAGAAAGCAAAGAGTGTGTGGGAAATAGGAAACGAGACAATTATCGTACCGCATCTAGAAAGGACGAGGTCCACCACTTCTATCTCGGGTTCTCCGAGCAAGATCCCGGTGATTAGAAGTCAAATGTCTAACAACAAATTCAGCAGCACAAGAGCGCTCTTCTCTCCCACTCCGATTGATCTACACAATATAGATCACCCTCGCGAGTGTGCTCAGAAAAAGAAGCCGATTGTGTCACGGAAAACCAACGACAGGCCTGAAGTTTACAAACAAATCAAACAAAAATCCCAGCTCAATCTCAAGTCCGAATCGAAACGATCTAATGACAAACTCAAAAAGGAAACGGTCGACAATAAAAAGTCAGTATCATCACCGAAACCGACAATCAAAGATTACACGGATGAAATAAACGCCATGCGAGCCAAGCTACAGCAAAGGAAAATAAACAACAAAAGAGATCTCGTCGTGTCGGCGGACTCCAAACGAAATGAAAATGAAGCGGACGAGATCGATTCGACACTGTCACCTGTCAAGTTGATCGTAAAAAAGCTGGAACTTAAAACGGCGATGGAAACGAAATCTGAGCCCGCTCAGTTCGTCAACTGTAAGGTGATTCCCGCTACGCACAAGGAGCTGTGCGTGGCAAACACCACTTTCCACAACCACTTGAGCACACTCGTCGGTCGACAAATCAAATACGTGGAGTCCCGAGACGACATCAAGACTTGTTCACAGTTGGAAAAGCTCGCGTTACATAAACAAACCGAAGAGAAGATATCCGACACACACTCCGATTGCAGCGACGATTCCGGGCACGTCTCTAACGATCCTGTGACCGATCACGATCAAACGTTCGATAACGATCTAAGCCCTGTGGATGAAGTGGATTGCAAAGCTTTTGTTGGGCCAAAGCAATTCGGGATAGCATTGCCGGAGAATGCGAAGAGCGTGTGTCCCGTGCGGCCTGCGAGGCGGGCGCGAGTCAACGAGGTCGCTAGCGGTACCCGCGCCACCGACTCTCCGAAAGTGGACGAGCAGGTACGCGACACTGTTAACGAATCGATAACAAATTACAGGTGCTGCTCATCCGAGCGCCTTAGGCGCGAACATGCGACAGTTTAGATCGACAGCACTAAATCTCGCCGCAAGTATGGCTCGAGGCTGGAAAGCTGCACTCGCTCCCAGCGTCAATATTTACGACGCGAACGGGTCGTAGACCTTTTTACCATTTCGTAGACGTCGCTCATGTTATACACATAATATAACTGTACACCGACTTATTCCTATAGATAGATACGTATATTTTTTACTTCGAGCTATTAACATGCGCACAATGATGCAAAACTCCATTGGACCCGAGCTGAATTATAAATTTTATAAAACTTTCACGCTAAAATTTCGTAAGTGTTATTAAATCAAAATATTTATGATGGCAATAAAATTGGTCATTAAAATTGGCAAATAGGCAGCTATAACTCTAGCTTTTGTTGCTAAAATATCACGATTTCTTATAATAGGATTTAAAATGATTAAATTAAACAAATTGATTAATATTGTTGGTTTCGATGCGGTCTTTTTTTCGGGGTTGGTGTTTGCATTTGTTGACGCGGAAACAGCTGGTTAAAAGATTACCGCAAAATGAAATATGACGCGTATTATGCAACCTTTCTTCGAGCTTTGTTTGATCACTTGATTTGCATAAAACGAAGAGCTTTGCAGTTGACCGTAATTGCGTTGTATAAGTTGAGAAGATCGCCGCATTCCACCGGCTGTATCTTCAGCTGTGTAGCACACGTAATATAATTAAATGTTATGTAATGGTGTGCTTTATTGTCGAATCATAGTGTTGCCTTTTATCTCTTTTTCATTGCTGATTGCTTTTTGATTTTCCCATCTTGTGCTAAAAACTTTAGCAGGCTTTGCGTAACAAATATCTATTAGACATCAATCTGATAAGTTTGAAGTCTCTTATCAAATTGAAAGTCGTACGATATAATTATGTGAATGTCACATAATTTATTTATTTATTTGTTTATAGGCGAGCAGTGTATACTGATGTGCCTATATCAAGCAGAGTCGAATAATATTAGTATTTACTCGTATCTGTCAAGGATTTTTTTTCCTTCTTTATCCAAAGGTCCAGTCTATTCTTAAATGTGTGTATAGTTCTTAATACTATTACTACTCACTATTCATACTGTTAATACTCACAATATTAACTAAGCGTACCTAACTCAGGTGTTCTCCGCGCAAACATCATATTTTTCCGGAGCAAAAATAGCTCATGTTACTGTCCGGCACTTGAAGTACACAGTACACACCTAGCAATTACATCGCCCCGATGTTTTCTCAACACTCATTAGCATTCATACTATTGGTAAGGATAGTAAAATTTGTGTGGTGGTGTGTTTTATGTGCTTCCACTTCCTTTGGCTCAGGTTTGGTGTGTTATGCAGAAATCCTGGTTCTTATTAAAGAATAAGTTTGCACTTGACCACATCCTCCCGTGGTGACACGTTATCTTCGCATGCGAGCTTAACAAATCATCATCTACTTATCAAACTTAAAGACAATTGGGTAGTTGTCAGGTACTTGATTTGTTAAAATTGGATAGTCAAGTACCTACTTCAGGTACTTGATTTATTGAAAACATCAAGATCAGCAAAAATTGCAATTACATTTTTTTGTAACTGAAAAAAAATACGGCATATAAATTGGAATTAAGTTCAGGGATTTAATTGTTCAAAGCTTTTGGTGAGGATGTTGATTGTATAAATATGTAGTCAATTTTCCACAAAGCATACCGTGACTACTGACGCCATAGTTTGCTATAATACGCTTTTTGTCCTGTAGCTTGAAATTATATTGCATAAAACTTCCTGATTTAAAAACATATTTCATGATTATATGAAAGAAATTTTAACTAGCCTATTCACGTGAACAAAATGTATGATTTATTTTATTTATGTCACAGCTATCACCTAGATTTAGCCGTTTAGCCGCGGGTCAGGTGTACCGCAGGGGTCAGCGCCTCATTTATTTACGGTTTACGTTCATACTTTCACTATATTCATTACGCATTATGATTATGACGTTTATCTGACGGAGAGTAATAACTATGCAGTTATATCAGTTTGTTTATTTTGATCGTTAGTTATTGTTATGTCTCTTTCTTTGTGGAATGTTTGCTTGTCAATTTTAACTTTTCTTATATTTATCATATAGCAATGTTGATATAAATGTACCCCGGATAGAATATATAAAGATACGAGTAGATAGACGCTCTCGATTGGTCACGCCAGCTATTTAAAACCAAGTAAATTGATGTTGAAAACTAATGATTGTATTAAATTGAATCCTTGCAAACTTTGTGATTTCTCTAAAATTTTGTTTTTTTTTTATTGAAATGTGTTTAGTATGTATTATGATGTAATCATGTCTAATTAACAAATTGCATTCGATTTGAATTCGTGAATTGTCCGAATCACAAATACTTTACAAAAATATAATAACTTTGTTTGCGATGTCATCATCATCATCGTTTGCAGCTTTTATTATATATTTATACCCCTTTCTATCTTTTCTGTGTCATCAATGTTTAAGATATTGACAATTTGCATTTCTTATTGGACTTTTAAGACATTTTATCGTTGCAACGAACAAATGCAACGAGATTATTGAGTCAGCTTATCCCAACAATACTTTCCATAGTTTGTATTCAGACACCACCCTCGAACTCGCGTGTTGCAAATAAAAAGTCCACACTTTCAGTTTTCGCTTTCTCAGTTCGCGATGTGACAACATTACGAGTGTAATGTCGAAAATTACGTGCACAATGTTCCAAATAGTGTTGTTTATATTTATGGTTTATTTTATACGCGAGTGCAGTCTAGTAGAAGATTAATTCCTTATTTATTCAAATAGATATACCTAGCAACTCGCCATCAATACTACAGGCTGATGCTTTGCACTCTATCCTATACCTATGTGCTTTATTTTTCACTCATTTATAATATGAAAATCTTCTACTATCGCCTATCGGACGAACTCCGAAATCACAAAGAATTAAACAGAAAATCCAACTAAAAATCTCTGCACACCTTGCTAAGCAAAACCTTTTATAATTACAAAGATACGATCAAGTTACGACACCACACTTGGAATCCATGGAATTTATATTCCAGAGGTTCTAGGTTCCCATGTCAAGGGACGCACCTCTCTATTCGAAGATAAGCTCGCATTGTCAGTTACCGCTACATTCAAACGGTAATACAAAAGGAAACATCATGAGAAACCTGGGTATCATTATAGTTTTTGACCAGTTTAGTGAACTATGGTCTAACGTTTGTCGTTGATAAGAAAATATCAGGGATCAGCAGTGAGACACTGTTTAACAAAGGGCCTAGTTATGAATAAATACAAAGAAACTTGGTATTTCAAGACGAGTCACGTCCTAATCTACACAGATAATGTGAGATTCTTCACTAAGAATTTTAATCACAAAATCACAGTCAACATTTGCGTTTGTTCTATAATTGGCCTTTTAAACATAATATTTATTCGAGATTCCCGATTACCATAGATTTTAATTTTAAGATTTCATCTGATATCATAATTATTGTGCATTTCATTTCGTATTTGAGCCGTTGCCATCGACAGCTCGTAAACATTGCTTCTTTAAATGGAACTTCATGAATAAACATCTGCTAAGTCATCTCCGAGATTCGTATTGCGTTTTCATGTAACATTACGATGTTAATGTACGAAAGTACGAATTTACTTCACTTTCTATTTATCCGGAATTCTTAATCTGTGATTAAATTCACGTTTATGGTACATTTGTATAATATTAATAAAGTCAGTGAGATTATTATCACTCGGCATTATTATTATTTGATTGAATTAGCTTTCTTTATGAAACTTGAAATTATTTTTCGGCTATTGTTTTTTTTTGTGAATCAGTCGGTGCAGTCACGTCTGGCAATACTTACGAAATCACATTCAATTTCTAAACTAATTTAGTAAAGGTACAAACGGTTGATAAAATAGTACAATAGAAAATATTTTTCTTTAATAATGTCACACCACTTTTATTTTTTAAGCTACTGAAGTACGTAGTAAGAGTACTTGAAATGATAATAATATCATTTTCCTCATTTTACCGATATTACTAGTACAATTGACTCTACCTTTTTTCGCGTAACCAACAATCTACTACTTTTAATAGATTTTTCACGATCAACGATGTGGGTATACTGGTTATACTACAAAGTATTTTTCTGTTGTTTGACGTTTTTGGCCACAATTTCTACTAGAAAAGTTAACGTTTTAACTGTTGTGTTAACCAGAACTCCACTAATCTCAGTAATGTAGGCACCTCTTTCCGACATTGCTATTCTCAATCTCAACATCACTAACTACACTGACGGTAATATAAAAGGCATTAGTTACATTGACAGCACTGTAAGTGACATTGCGGTTGCTGTTACTGGACTTGTCAATAGCACCCTGTCATGGAGCATGCCCATCACGTACCGCTTTCGCCACCGCCGCCGGACGGCGAAAGCCATGTCCTTCCACAAACCATATAACGGATGGCACAATGCTATTTGTATGTTTATCTCACGACGATTCAACTGTTTTCTTTTGATTGACAACGTGCCCAATGGCTTTTACATAATTCATGCTTCACTATTCTAGGAATTCTGTTTCACATTTTACAATTTCGTTTTACATTAACATTGGATTTATGCCGTGAAGTACCATCGTGTTTCTTCAATATTTTTGTCCATTCTGTTTTCTTTAACAAAAATAATTTGATGAATGTGATCTTCAGATTTAACGATACATTTAGAATTTACAATAAGTTACAGTTTTTATCGTTTGTTTTACTTGTTTCTGTTATCAAAATGAATCTACTAGTTTCAACCTTCCACAATCCAAATTATAGAAAAGTTCTACGCATTGGGTCAAGCGCTTAACCTCGATCTTGACCTCTACTTTCTTAGTACCTTCATTATCATAATTATCTTGTTTATATTAACGGCTTTGTTGTTTATATTATCACATTGAATTAGGTTTGTGTTACGACCATACATAATCATGACCGTCGCATTCATTGATGGAATGCTTTCAAACTGTGTTTTACCATAAACTTAAACCATTTAAACTATCCAAGTTTCGTTTGATAATTATCGTTTCTCTAGATTAGATGAACGACATATTCTAGATCTATAACTTTATGACCTATATTTACTGTAGTACCTGTTCTGAAATCATGTAAAAAATGATCTTTTCCATAAGTTTTATGGAATGTCACTAAACTGTACGGAGCTGTTTTTTTCGCAATTTCGTGATTGGTCCCAACACTAAAAGACGATCTTAAGGACGAGTACATTGCAATTCTAGAGTCAGTATGCTGATCGTCTATAAATTCTCCCGCGTAAGAAATAAAATAAGCCATGCTCTGCTGTCAGAATATTTCCAGTACAAATACTCACCAAAGCGATGATGGTGGTGATGTTTTATTTGTATTGTCAAATCATTCGCCGGCGGTAGCTTTGTCCGCTTCGGTACGGGTATCCGTTTCACTTTTTGCTTTCAATTTGTTATTAACGGCCTCGTACAAATTATTCAGTGTATAATTACATAGTTCTGTGACGGTTGAGTTCTCTTGTCTACAATTAACAGACAGTACTTGCCTACAGAATATTTAAAAGGTTTGGTTCAATTTGAAGGCTTTATTATTTGACTGCTCTAAACTTACAATTTGTCAATGTAGACAATTTTAAAGGTGTCATCGTAAATTTAATAGCAACCTAAAATTTTCCGACGCAACGGAGGAGGTTTACAAGTCGACGCGTATCTATGTATTTTTTATGTACCTTATAAACCACGCATAACTTTTTACAGAGTAGTCCGATTTCAATAATTCTTTTTTTTTTTGTTTGGTAGATCATACTCCAAACATGATCCAGTTTATTGAAATCGGCTGAACCATTTTTGATAAATCAACAAAAATGTGAAAAAATATTACATCGATGTAATATTTAGTGCGTTCCGTGCGAAATATTCGGATTCTGTACACGGTTGAAGTCGGTTAGCCATTTTTAGCGAAAAATAATTATTCACTTTATGCATTTGAAAGTGAGAACAATATTTTAAGATACTATTATATTTACGACGGCGCCTTTAAAATCGGCAACATAATCAAAGTAATGTCTTAAGTTCCCTAAGTACTTTTTTTTAAATAAAAATAAAATTATGGTCCCATTTCAAGAACCTTATCTTATAAGATGAGACATGAAGAGGATACTGAACTTACTTCATTCATGGCTTACATTCTGTCACATGAAAGTAACAAAATATTACAATGTTAGCAGTTCATAGCACAAGTCAATATTTAATTACATATTCCCATGTTATCAGACTCTATATGTATCTTCTTATTGAACAACTTATCTATGTTATTCAATAAGGAGACGATCTTTAGGTCATTTATGTATCTGAGTGTTTCAGTTCCAAGAAATATCTGTGGTTAATTACATTTTTATCATCCCGCTGACAAGGCGAGGCGAAAGTCTAACATATCGATACAATAGATATTTTATACCGCAGTGTAGGCAGCAGTGTCTATTACTGAAATGATTGGCTTGTGTAACGCTAGTGTGGACGGACTCAGGTAAGGCAATTGGGTATTATATTTTCGAGATTTGTCTTCTGGTATCATTGTAATAGGAGTGTTTAAACCCGGAACACATCGAGTATAAAAACTAAAATAGATGTAAACCAGAATCCAATTCAAACTTAGGCTCATTAACCATTTCACAATAAAACTAAAAACAATCGACAATCGTGAGTTAGTCTTCGTGATGTGCTATTTTTTAACCGAGTTCCAAAAGGAGGAGGTTTTATATTCGTCTGTATGTATTTTTTTTTGTGTATGTTCATCATATTTTCGCTATTTGTGAATCGAATCAAAAAAAATTTTAGTTCGAAAGGGTAATTATTTAATGATATATGCTATAGTTGTACGAAATTTTCATTGATATATTTTAGTCTGTTTAATATTCCATGTCACTTAGTTCGACCTATTACTGCTTTGCAGTAAACAGTAGTTCTGTCTTACTGCTGCAATAATGTGTTTGGCTTCCAAGTTTCTTTAGGTGGTGTTTTTGTTTGTTTCCTGTACCTTTCTTTATATCTCTGTCCATTTAATTGCTCTATTTGTATTAACACACAACAAACATAACAAAACAAAAGTGCGTTAATTGTTTATTTTTGCCCCTAAATAAAAATCTAGAGTACGTCCCACCCCCTCACGTTCTGGTCTCGCGAAACTTATTAGTTCTGTATTGATGGATGTGGAAGCGATATGTTTTGCCACCTGTGTTAGATGGGCTTAATCAAAATGTTGATTTATGATATTACTAGCGTGTATACATATAGAATACTTGCCTTTACCTTTTATGTAGTGTAAGATTTGTTTAATGCAGTAGTTCCGGAGATTGCCCAGAACATATAAACAAACAAATTATGCTTAGATTCATTGTTATAGATCATTTTCACGCAAGCTTATTACGATTCTGAAATTACAAATGCATTGAATAATATTATTGTTTTTTAGATGTACCTAATGTAGAATTTATTAGTCTTTCACAAAATGTATGATTCAAAATATATACAACAGACTGCAAATAATCCTATGAACACTAACAGCAACACGAACAATATGTTCAGTTGTTGTTTATAAACTTTCGCGATTTGAACACATTATTATTATGTCAGTGTTGTGTGTCGGAGTGACAATTTTGCAAGTTCAAGTTGAGTTGGCGTTACCAGCTGTTTCACATTCCAGTGTACCCGTGACCACGACACGACCGATGCAACTCGGCCGAAACGTCGGGATGATGAGGTATTTATTTAAGTCTCTCGTAATTTGAGTGCGCGATTCGTAAAAATAAAATATGTTCAGTGTTCGTAATTGCCGTATCAAAATCAAAATATGCGACTTCGATAAAACAAACATTCAATCGGTTTTAAAATCTATACAAGAAAATGAACTCGGTCGTTCTGTGGAACTGAAATTTTAATGCGCTCAAATTCTGAAATCCTAAATTCTATGAAACGATTAGAGACTTGTAGAAATAATCACCGTTCAATAAACCGGACTTTAACTTATCTCGACTTATAAAAATTTAGAAAATGTAAGAATTCAGTTTCGCAATGCGTAACAGAATGAAACCATTCGCAACACATATTTACGGCTTAACGTGAAACTATGCAATCTCCTAGCTGATTGAAGAAATTGGCATTTAGCGAGTGGGTGCTAGCTCTGACTTTCAACAGCTAGCTGCTAAGTGCCTAACACTAGTCGACATCATATCACCTGGGCCGTACATAAACTGGACATGAGTTCTTCCGCCGACTTACAAATCGTTTGATTATAGCGGTCTGTATCTAACCTTCCTCAGCTAAACTGTCAATTTTACTAATGTTAGTTTGTGGATTTTTTCGACAATTATGGCGAATTGGCTTAGGAGTATTTTTATCGTGTTAAGTAATAAACATTTGCGTTGTTAAAGTTTTAGATTATGATTTTTAACGAACATAAATTCTTTGAATAGGAAAAATATTTAAAAAATACTTTTATTTATATTAAGCAAATTTTTGTTTGTTGTGCTTTGTTGCATAATATGACAATCATTAAAACTACATCAAACGGCGTTTCGTACTTGATAGTCGTATTAATATAGATATCATCAGAAAAAGTACATTAAACTCACGAAATATTGCGAAATGATAGCAGATTCACACGAATGTGCATTCAGACCTAATAGCTCATCCCTGCGTACTATTTTACTCTTTACAAAATATATCTATACAGATGTACAACTTCGACATCTGACACGCTTATTTAAAAAAAAATATTTGCATTTGCACGGCGACACGCTTAAAAAATATAAAACACTCCCTAGATATACATTTGTATTTTATAATATTAAATACAATGCCAACTAAATGTATGCGAGTATTTTCATTGTAAGTAAGCACAAAGTTCTTCTACTATAAGTTTTCCTTGCATGTTTTCATATTGCGCCACTCCAGTATTAATAAGGGTTATCCTTCGGTAGCCGACAAAAGACATGTTCTTTTTTGTATGGGTCTTTGGCTCAATGACGGGCTCTACTCTATAATAGGGAGAAAAATCAACTTAATTCTATGAGGCATAGTGTTTTTTAATCGAACAGTCAATTAAAAAGCAAACATTTTGTTTTGCTTTGCGTTATTGCCATATTAACCGCTATTAAGGTCATCCACCATGTTGTAGATCATGGATGTAAGAAAGGAGTCAACCGGCAACAAGATTCAAAATCTGCAGATTTAAATGTCACGGTTGTCTAAAAAAGTCATCGTCAGATCTGTCAGGTTTGTAATACATCGAAGTCCATTATCGTAACCATGTCGTAAATAATAAGAATTGAATTGTCGCAAAGGCAAAGATATCACAATGCATTCGTACATTTAAAGCTGAAAGAGATAAAAACAATAGCAAACCGTTAACAGTATTACCGGTTTCTGTTTTCTTAGTTCCCAGAAAAATGAGGCGAAATTCTCCAATAACAAATATAATACATGTAGTATTTTTGGTTGATTTGATACCTACATTGTATTTTCGCAATCACTAAGATTGAAAAATATCGTAGCTCATCTCAAAATAATTATGCGTGTTTAATCAAAAACAAAACTATTTATCAAATCATACTACAACACTCATATTTAGCATGAAGATCCTTTATCATTTTAAAATAATAATGCCTTATGATCGATAAAAAAATATAAAAAAAATCCCTGCATTTAAATTCAATTACCAATCGAGTTAAAATTCCCCGTGATTCGGGTGATTTCCCACAAAGCGGCAACGCTGAAATTAACTTTTTCATTCTTTAGGTGCACTAGATGGCGGAAAATTCAAATCATGGGTTGCTAGGCCTGCGAAAATAATAAATGTTTTGCTTTTTTTCTAAAGCGTTTGGATTTTTTTCAGTATTTTTTCGTGATATTTTTGTCTATAAGATAAAAGCAAGCCAGGTATGGGACAGGTTTGAGAACATCACCTTTTTCTTTCAGTTCTCTTTCTGACTTACTCACTCCCCCTGCCCAGTCAGTCCACAATTTTAATTTTCTTATTATCAATACGTACGTTAAGCTCGATAAGCGGTATTTCAAGAAATACACACTTTTTGAATAATTATCGTATATAACTTGAAATCCAAAGCAAACTTTTATTTATCAACTAAATATACATCAGCGCAAGTAAAAATGTTGCAATGTGACTGAATTTTGTTTATCAGCTATGCAAATAATAGCGAATCTGATGTTGCTATTGTTACTGCATGTATCGTCATTTCTGCGTAATTTGCCATCGCTTCCTTTCTAATCTGTGCTGTAATTTCCCGAATGGTGATTGGCCACAGGTGGCTCGAGATAATGACTACACAAGTAACCGACAATTGGAGCTGGCACAATTTTCTCAGCCACTTAAAGCTATAGCAGACTTCGGACTTTGTCAACGAAATGTTTTTCATTTGTAAAACTAATTGTGTGAACTGTAACCGCGACTTGCAGAGCCGGTTTAGGCTCTGCATCGTATTCAATGGCAAATATAATTTTAGAGATATAAATGGGCAATTGTCAAGACGCCAGCGTAAAGCTAGCTACCAAATTATAGCAATTACGGCTGTTACTTTTTTACCATAAGCGCTAAAAAAAGACCAAAAGACAGAATACATATAAGTATAATCTACCCAGACTTATATTTATCTTACTGACAATTATTGATAAATGCAGTATTTACTGTGAACTCTCTGTCAGTATTTTCATAGGTGGGCATAATTTATAAAAATTACAAGTGACAAGCTATTAGAAATGAGTAATAACTGTGGGGCTCGCTAGCCTACTAAAAGTCCAACGTTTGCGGTGGCCATAACGTTATTGACGGCTGTTCGCGGCTTGCAAGAGCTGATAATATGGAAATTTTAGTAGCTTTCCCTCATTTTATAGAGCAAAGCTTGCGGTATGTTATCAGCTAATCGAGACATTTCCATATTTCCATAACCATGGTGGTTTTTCATAGATAGCGCAAGTTAAATCAGGTGGAATATTAAAGCGAAGTTTTGCTAGTGAGTTTATTCATTCTCATACATAATCTGTGAAAATTTCAGCTTTCTAGCTTTAGCGGTTCATTAGATACAGCCTGGAGACAGACAGACGGACAGCGGAGTCTTAGCAATAGGGTCCCGTTTTTACCCTTTGGGTACGGAACCCTAAAAAAGTGAGGCTTCTTTAAAATAAATTGCGGTATTTCTAGGTTAGATTTGCTACAATGCAGATACTTAAAGAAATACATAACCACTATATTCGCAGTCGTCGGACGTCCACAGCTGGATATAAGTCTCCCAGAAAAAAAAAATCGGCCAAGTACGAGTCGGACTCGCGCACGGAGGGTTCCGTACTGTATGGGAGCCCCCCTTAAATATTTATTTTATTTCAATTTTATGATTTGTTATTAAAGTGAATATAAAACTAAATATTCTGTGACAATTTCAAGCTTCTACCTGTAACCATTATTAATATAGAGCGTCTAAAAATTCAGGTTTGTTGTATGGGAGCCCCCCTTAAATATTTATTTTATTTTGTTTTTAGTATTTGTTGTTATAGCGGCAACAGAAATACATCATCTTTGAAAATTTCAGCTGCCTAGCTATCATGGTTTATGAGATACAGCCCGGTGACAGACGGACAGACAGACAGACGGACATCGAATTCTTAGTAATAGGGTCCCGTTTTTCCCTTTGGGTACGGAACCCTAAAAAGCGGCAAAAATTGGCATCCACTTAAGAAAATCTGTAATAGCTCTACAATTACAATAATATCAAGATTGTGTTTTGGAGCTTAATGCTTGTGGCCATTCCAAGAATATGAGCAGATGAAAAGATGGAGCAGTTGAAATTTTCGGGGAACTCAATGCGGGCACAGCATGCATAGCAAATTTCGCCCTTATATCTTCATAATATTTACCTAACAAAGTATGCAGTGATCTTTTGAAAACACGTGTTCTTACACAAAATACTCGTAGTCTGCTGTGTTTGAAATAACTCATATCATTCGAAAATATAGTTATCAAGCAACCTTACACCGGTTTAAAATCGTCGATTTCGGGCAATATGTTATTAAAAACATCTCATTATTTCAGTGTTGTCGTAATAACAGTCTTTAAACACGGACGGGAGGTTGTTTTACTCCATTATTTAAAGACTTAAACAGTTACAGGGAATTTGAGAGCGTGTGTTCCATATATCATATTGTTTCGTGGGGATTTATTCAGTTGTCTTGATAACGCAGCTTTTAAAATTTTAACAGAACTTTTTTACAGACTTACGTTTCTGAAGGTATATAAAACTTGCATAATGTTATCACATTTAAGTTTTTCCTGGACAATACAAGTACCAGTAAATTTTTCGGATCTTCTTACTTACGTAAACTTGATTTGAATTCATATTTTTTTATCTCGGAATCGGTTCAAAAATTCCTTAAGTCCAGGTGCCTACGTTAAATAGGTTGATATACCTCGCGTCACCTAAAAAGAACGCTGGATCTTCAAACTGCGCACAAGGAAATTTAACTCGTATTACATACGTAATAGGAGTTAAATATCCTAGTACGCAACTTTATTTGTAGCAAGGAAATTTAACTCCTATCACGTAAGCAATAGGAGTTAAATTTCGTTGTGGGCAGTTTGAAGCTCCAGCGTTCTTTTTAGGTGACGCGAGGTATATTAATATTAGGTACATATTCTAAAAGTTAGAGGAACTTACCCGTGAGCGGTCCTCGACGTAGTTCTTATAAAGGTTTTTTTCTTTCTAGATATTATTTCAGTTATTCACTTTTTTCCTCATGATAATTTGACCCTTTCGGCCGCGTTTGTAACCCAGTTTTGTAACCCGTTACAAACGAAGAAAATTTTCTCCTTTCTCGTTACCCAGTTACAAACTAGTAAATATTTCAATGGGCTTAGAAATATTTTTAAATAGTTAAGACATCAACAGTGACAATAATTATCTCGATTGCTCCAGAATACGAACCCTAATCGAAATGTTTGAAAAGACAGAGGAATCAATTTAAAAGACTATGTTAAAATGCTATAAAACTGTGAAGAATATATTGAAACGTACAGAAGTAATAATAATGTAAGAAGAAGAAGTATGTGCTAACAACGCATTAAATCGTAAGTTTATGGAGTCGTTTACAGTAGAGAAACACATGTTTCCAGGCTTTCCCCGCGTAAAACTCTACCGTAAAAGCTGCAAATGGCGGTTTGTTATTAGCGCGGTTCTTAATTACAAGTATTTAATTACAGCTACGTCTACATTGAGTGTTGAAGTAAATCATTTGTGAATGAAGAAATATAAATGAATATCTTAAAAATATTATAATTATGGTCAGAATATTTTCTCCTGCTTTATTTGGGTTCTCTATGTTTGGGCGTTGAAATTGTGAAAATGATGTTTTGGTGTGATGTAGTGTTTTGGTGTGGTGGGGTGAAAATGTAGCCATATTTTGAAAAAAAAAAAGATGCAGGCGAGGAAATGGCAAGGAGGGAAGAGAAGCTTTTGCCCAGCAGTAGGATGGTAAATAAATGGAACGTAAAACTTTTCCGTGGTGTAATTTCCTCAAATATCATGAAAATTAAAAAAAAAATGTTATGTTTTATATGATACTATTGGGTGGGTAGTTGCGGTCTTCAAAGTTCTGAATAGTTGTGAGTTGCTAAAGAATTGTTTAATCGTAAATCAAAAATATTGTATTAAAAAACACTTAAGTATATAAATTCCCAAACGGTTGAACAGATCGTTGAACATTTTGGAGTAGGTACACCAACGAAAAAATTAAAACAACTGAACAATTTACAAAAGTTTTTTTTATGTTTTAAAACATCATACACATTGTGTTGTGATTAAAAGCTTTCTCTAATTAAAGTAAAGAGTAATTAACTAACAATCGAAAGCGCGGCCCACTTCGCCGACGCGTCTAGAATATTTGCGTAGAAATGATAGCTTTTCTCCTTACTGCTATTTACGTTTAAACAGTTTCCACAGATCGCCAGTTTTCTGACGAGAAATCTAGGCTGCACTTACTCATATATTCAGACCTTCTAAGAAAAGCTGTATTTTTTTTTAAATATACCTAGTAAGACCCATTTCTATTGCATCACTTTTAAAACTACAGCAAAAAATTCATCAAAACTGGCATCGTATCTGCAAAGCTAATAGAAGACTGCAGACATACAGTGTCATATTATATGACATTGGAATTTTGGCGTTTAAGAAACGCTTGTCATAAATAATTTGAAAAATAAAATAAATATAAATGCGCTTACTGCGCTCTCATTTAGATATTGTAATGATTTCCTTCGCTTACTTTCCTTTATTGAAAATCATCGAAAAAATTAAGGACAGTAAACGGAATAATATCATTTCCTCCTTGGTGTGCACGTAAAAAGTTATAATATATTCGGGGTTCTTAGCTTGACTTCAATTAGATGCTTACGAGTGTACGATTTGGGCAAATTATATTTATATTCATAAAGATGTTTAACTATTGCATCTTGAATCGCTCAGCTGCAGTAAACTGAGAGCAAGTGGCGAAACGGCCCACTTATAAATGTCGCAGAGAAATTTTGAAACGAGATACTCGTGAAATATCTGGTTTGTTTTCTACATTGATTCTCCGCATTATCATCAGATCTTTGTGTAATATCAGAAGAAGAGGGCCGAGAAAAAAAAAATTTGAGAGTAAAATGTATAATCTAATTAATATCACATGCTTTTTTAGTGTTTTGTCACAACCATTTCAGTTAAGACACTAGTTTTCCTGGATAAAAGTGATTCATCTAGAGTTAGCTGTATAGAACGTATGTCAGTTCCAAATACATATAATAGAATGTTCAGCGATCGAGTTAATCTCTCATAAGATAAATATTGTTTGTATTTATAGGCCACCGATCTACTTACGGTGTAATTATGACGCATTTCTACTAAAACTTAAAGAAATATTGTACACGTTAGGACTAAAATCAAATTACAAAACCGTGATTTGCGGTGATTTTAATATAAATATCTTAAAGAATAATAAGTTAACACAGGAGTTCGAAGCATTATTAGTAGATCATAATATGAAGTTTCAGTTTAGACAAATGACACGCATAGTAAGTAAGACTTGTATAGATAATATTATTCATAACCATATACGAGGCTGCAAGGGCGAAATCGTTGAACATGCTTTATCGGACCATACTGCTCAAATTATACAAATTCCGGTAAATAAAAGTTGCATTCTTAAATTCTGGTATATAGAAAAACGTGATCTATGTCTCGAAAATCTCACTAAATTCAAGAAGCTTTTAAGCCAGGTTAGTTATAATGATGTTTACGAGTGCGAAGACCCCAACTTGGCTTTTAATAAATTTTATGAGATGTTTCTCCTCCTCTATAATCTATGTTTTCCAATCAATAAAATAAAGATATTCTCAAATAAGCGCTCAAAGTGGATAACGAGGGGTTTAAAATTATGTTCTAAAAAGAGAAGAGAATTGCTTTGGAAATATAGACGTGAGCCTAATAAGAAAAATAAAACACTGTTTAAAAATTATTCACTTAGATATAAGAAGATAATAAAACTTACACAAAAATCGCAGAATGACTATTACATAAAATCTGCTAAAATCAAGTCCCAAGCTACATGGAGAGTCATTAATAGTACAAAAAATAATTTCCCTAATGAACAAATTACTAAAATTATAATAGATGGTGAAAATATCTCCAACCCCAATGACATTGCTCAACATTTCAACAATTACTTTATTGACATAGTTAATCCGCAAAATAAACGAAAATTTGTTGCTAAGAATCGAAACGTAATATCTAATTCCTTATTTTTAACACCAACAACACCAATTGACATTTATGAAGTTATAAATTCTCTGAACACCACTTCAAGCTTTGGTTATGACAATGTGTCAACAAAGGTAGTTAAATTTGTCAAGGTTGAAATATCACCTATCTTATGTCATATAATTAACTTATGTTTAGAAAAGGGAGTATTTCCTGACAAGCTTAAAATCTCGGTTATTAAACCACTATTTAAGAAAGGTGATAAAGATGAGTTATGTAATTACAGGCCCATTGCACTCACTCCTGTTTTCTCTAAAATTATAGAAAAAATATTTAATCAAAAGCTAACAGCGTACTTAGAAAGCCAAAACATCTTTTCTCCGAACCAATATGGTTTCCGAAAAAACAAAGACAAATATGGCCTTATATAACTTTCTCTATAAAGTGACTAATGGCATGGATAAGGGAGCATTTACTGTAGGACTTTTCATGGATATGACCAAAGCCTTTGACCACGTTGATCACGAAATTCTTCTAGGCAAGTTCTACAAATATGGGGTCAGAGGTAACGCCAACTTATTTATGAAATCATTTCTTAGTGACAGGCTCCAAGAAACTCACATTAATCGTATTTGTCATAAAACAAAAACAGAAAAGACATATAAATCAGAATTAAGAAAAGTACATTTTGGAGTGCCACAAGGCAGTGTTTTAGGCCCACCTAGTTTTATAGTATATATCAATGACATACCTGAAGTCATTCAAACACAACACTCTATGACTCTTTTCGCTGATGACATAACTATTTTATTCACTGGTGATAAGAAAAGGGTAACTGAATTAGAAACTGACATTAAATCCTCTTTGACATCTGTTATTGATTGGCTGGAAGTCAATAATCTGAAAATTAATTTACAAAAGACTAAGATAATGACATTTCGACAAAGAATTACTAATCTGCATAATCAAAATATTGACATCAGCTATAATGGACATAAAATTGACGAAGTCGAAACGATAAAATTTCTAGGACTACATATAGATAACAAAATGACATGGAAAGAACAGTTAAAGGCAGTATCTAAACGTGTAACTCAATTTTCATTTGCTTTGTTCAAACTCAGTCAAATTGCCAATCGTGACACCGTGCTCACTGCTTATCATGGTTATGTCGCTTCTGTGTTACGGTATGGGGTAATATTTTGGGGTAATTCCACCGACAAATTATTGGCATTCATAGCACAAAAAAAGTGTATAAGGGCTATGTGTGGCTTGCGAAGGAGACAAACTTGTAAGACATCCTTTATTGAACTCAAAATCTTGACATTTCCATGCATTTACATTAAAGAGGTTGCGCTGTTTGTACATAAAAATAAAGAACTTTTCCATAAATTCAAACCCGGTAGTCGACATGAAAACAAACTACGTTTTCCCACCGGTGTAAAAACTACTCATATGTTGAATAGCATGTTTTGTAAGGCACCACTTATCTATAACAAACTCCCTCAATCAATTCGGGAATGGAGTGATGTTGCCAGTTTCAAAAGTAGACTCAATGATTTTCTTCTGTCTAAAGCATACTATTCCCTAAATGAATTTTTGACTGACAAAGATATTTGACATGACAATAATTCAGACGCATATTTATTATTATTATTTTTAGATTATTATTATTTGACATTTATTTTGTATTTCAATATTTTGTTTAATGGTATAATTTAATCATAATTTAAACCTACTTTAGAAACGCTTGTATGCTGACTTTGCGGGTTCTGAGGAGCTTTAGTTATTTAAGTACCACCATTGTAAACCAGAATCACAAGCTGAATAAATTGAATTGAATTGAATTGTATTATAAGAGCTACCTCCATACTAAACTTCATAGGTACCAATGAGTTCAGTTAGATGGATGTAAGTAAAACTCAGTCTTGCACACAATATTTTACATTTATCATTTCCTTCGAGTGAAGTGCACAGTTGTCTTGTCAAATAACTCTATTTGTCTACTTCCCCGCAACATAAACATAACTGGAGATATTATTACACAGTAGAGAGTCGGTTTGTTTGTCAACATGATACCGTTTGCTCTGTTTACTTGATCGTCAGCATTGTTCGAAGCTTCTAAGGCATTGTGTCAAGGCTGGCATCCGCTTTTGACAGACGGGATATTGTGGAAATTAGGATTTGTGGTATGATGCTGTTTAGTAACAAATTTTATTTACATTTTGGTTAAGTTGTGTATTGAAAATGAAAAAAATGTATGTAGAAATTCTAGTCATACCTATGTTTTGTCTACTTTTCATGAATTCAGTCAATTGTAGTCAGTCAAAACAGCTTAACAAATTTCTTTTTATTTTCTTTGGAATTGCGGTTTTTACGGAGCCCCTGGCTGTAGTTGTCTCCCTAGATACTGCTAAGATAACGTCGTATGCATTATATCTGATATATTTCTGTAATGGGCTCACAGAATATAGCTACAATACAGGCAACGCCACTTTTGTTTTTTATTGTGTCAATACAAATTGAATTGTGGACGAAAACATGAGCAGTTGATATTGTTTTAAATAGGTTGCAACTTTTCTATATATCTTTATGTTAGAAAAATGCAAGCTTTTTAACACTTATGCTCATTTAGTTTTCACGCACGACAGAACGAGTCAGTCGGGTTTTGACCGGAAATGTATCAACGCCTTCTATTTTATGTGGATAATATTGCAGACACCAGTTTTGTATTCATTCTACGATTTATGGGTATGATTTTCCTAAGCTTTTTTGAACTAATGATTCTGCTTTTGAACTTAGCAAAAAATGAAACTTAATAACTCGTGGTTTCAATGATCGATGCAAATATTTTCGCCTGATTTTGTATCATGGAAATGGGAACCCTTATTCACCAGGACGTGCTTAAGTTTTCTAGGAGTCCTACCATGTCACTAGCATGAGTCTACCAAGTTTTTTACTGTGTATTCTCAAAAATGCAGCCACTTAGCTAACTTCGTAAATCATTAAAGAAATCGTGTCAGCAATATTCCGTTTTAAAAAGTCTTGTTCGTATTGATATCGGTTTTATCTAAAATCAATTAAAATTATGTTATTGTCTTTTGATTATTTGAAAAAAAAAGCGATATTAAATTCATTATCTTCTATTTAAAAACATTCCTATCATGGCACAAAAAATCTTCAATCAAAAATTTCACGTCGCTTTTATGATTTCATGCTCTATCTACTTTAATTTCTCTCGTAAAACATATAATTATAGAGCATTCAATTTATTGGCGATATAAGTTACTCAATTAAATTGACAATTATTACTCTGACCTAATTATCATCTTGAGTTTAAATGGTTATGGGTCGTAAAATAATAGGAGTAAGTAGCATCAAATAGTAAATAACACATCAATGCGGTTCAATGCGTCAATTGAATGCGGTGGTTTAATAAACAACTCTGTTATGTGACAACGCACCACATCAATAACAGAATAGCTATAATAAGACGTAACTTGCGGCCATGCAATAGTTGATCAAATAGATTAATTTAATAGTAGTAATGCATGAAAGAGATCGCTGAACGATAAAGCATCCAAATGCTACATTAGGGATAAAAAATACCCACTTTTTATGTGAGAAGGCTTATGTGTAACAGTAGATGTCTCATTGCTGAACTTGCAAAACCTGTATTCAGTAGTACTAGTACTCCCTAATCGCCTAATAACAAACCATAAATTTAAATATTAGATATGATTTAATCGCCCTTCGAGTAGTTCGAGGGTAGGTCTATTCAGCAGTGGACTCTTGGTGTTTCGACAGAGTTACAATATTAATATAATATAACAATACCTTGCTAAAATATTAGTTTTTTAATCATTTCATTCACAGACAATTTACGATAATTTCAGCCATAATTTAGACCAATATTAGATAACAGATTCGTAATAGTCTAGTCTAAAATTTAGGAAATTAATATGCATTTCTCGAATCTAAATTGTTTAACATTTATTAAAATCTGCATGATATTAACATTACTATAAAACAGTCGCTCTTTTTATTATTTGTTTTCTGCAGAATCGATGAACATTAAATCACTTTCGACGGGTTGCAAGAGAATGCGATGTTGCGAGCAGGTTTTTGGCAGAAAAACTGAAAGTAATGGCTACTGTTACATAAAACTGAATAGCGTTCGTTCGGTTACGCGTCCAATGCTGTAATATGATTACAATTATTGTGGTGGCACGTGGGTCTATGAACATAGAGCTCCGATCACTAGGAACGTTGGTGTAGGTATGACGGTTGAAAATTGGATGGCACTTGGTCACGAACGTAATTCATTCACTTTCTTTTACGTACTCGTACGTTTTATCCCACAGTTGTAATAAGATACCTATTATTTATAGTAGCTGTTTAGGGTATTATTTAAAAATTCACAGCAGACATTTCGATGAAGGTAAAGACAGTGAGAAAACATTTATTAATAAACATTTTACAACTCATACGTCTGGAGAAGAAATCCGACGGCGTATGCCAATCTACCAACATGCAACAGTTACTTATTGTGCCTGTCAGTTAGATTCCTGTAATGATATTGTGGGCTGATTCCCACGGGTCGAACGTGGACACGTTTAGAACAAGACCGAGGCTAATAGTATCATAAGGTAGTGTCTTAGGCTTACCTTTACACAGCAGTGGGATAAAAAAGGCTGTGAATGATGAACTAAGTCAATAGCTGACTGCTGTTTCACTATAAATAATTTATTGTAATGCCAACATTACTCAAAAAGCTTTTTCTGTTCTCCTTAGATTATGTTCCGCGGCGGCGTGGTGGGCGGACTCGACGCTCGCCGCGACGCCGCGCTCGCGCGCGTGCTCGTTCGTCTTCAGGCGCGTGCGCGCGGGCTGCTCGCGCGGCGCCGCGCGGCTCGCCTGCGAACGCAACACACCGCGGCGCGCTGCGTGCAACGGAACGTGCGCGCGTTCCTGGCCGTGCGGGACTGGCCGTGGTGGCGGCTGCTCGTGCGCGTCACGCCGCTGCTCGCTGTGCACAGGACCGAGCATCGTCTTAAGCAAGCACAGGTAAGGAGGCACAGTAGTATAGGATAACTTGCTACGTGCAACAGAACGTGTGTGCGTTCTTGGCCGTGGTGGCCGCAGCTTGCGCCGTCGTACCATCACTATGCCCAAATTCAAGCACTGTCTTCATCACCGTATTTTAGTACCCTTCTTATTAGAACCTTTCTTACCTATGTACGAGTAGTATAAATACTCTTGTCAGAAAATGTGTCGAACACGTGATTCAGTGTTTAGTATGGGAAATCTAAAGCTTTTCAAAGTCATATATGTAAATAGGTAGGTATGTTATAAGTCTGCGTGCTTTGTATTCGAATATAGCGTCGCGTCCTTCGCGTTAAAAAAAAATCAATAAAATTGGTATCTCAATAGGATAATATGCACATACAAATGACCACTATACTTATCATATTATGTTATCAATATTTACAATACATAATACCTATTGTTACATAACAATATTTTTTTTAAATTTAATTCAAATATCCAATTTGTGAAATGGAAATACGGAATAGAATCTCTAACTCCTAATCATTTCATATATTTCGTATAAACATGTATGTATGCATCGCCACTCTTTCTCAATTCATAAACATTGCGTACAATATCGTAACTCGTTCCACAAACCGACTAACCATTTTGACCTAGAGTCGCATAATAAAAGTATAACTTACACAATAGCGATACACATTGGAGAGTGCGACAGGTCGGGGGTTATTACGAGAGTTTCGACGCAGTGGGCCGCTTCCTGGCGTAGGTGGCAATCACAACGCGGGTCGATGACCGGTACCTAAGATTATGCTCATTTTATCGTAAGAAGTATAGGTCGAGTTAGGTGTTTTTAAGCCAAAAGGCCTCTGAAAGGGCTAATAACGAGAAGTAACTTTTTTAGACCTCTGTAAGATACTGACGCACCACGATATTAGGGCGCATGGCGCTACGCCGTAGAGCGTCCTTTCTCAATAATACTTGTTAACCTTAAAATTGATAAAAAAATCATGTTATTATAACACGGTTTTGAAGTTATCGGTGAGGATTAAAATTTTATGCTAAAAATTGATATTCAACATAATAATACGAACATTTGAACGAAAATTTTCAATTTCATGGCGTAAGCCAATTTCTAACTTATACAAACCTATGATAGTCATTTCAAAATAATTACAATCATTTGTACCTATCAATGTCTCTACGTTTGATTACATTACATTGAAAAGGTTTTCTGATACAGTCTATTAAGGGGTTGTATGGTTATATGTGTATGGTATATGCTGGATAGCTGTAATACCTTACTTACTAACTTATCTCATGATGCGTAACACTTAACTATTTTTCTAGTTAGCTGTAGTAACTCACATTACCTCATGTAACCATTTCCACAAGACGCACCAAAACAATAGTTATTATTTATACTCGTTAACATTACAAGCATTAAAACTCGTTAACGTAATATTTTGCTCTTCTGATAATTATCTTTTAATTGACTACCATATATAGGAAGTAGAGTATCTGCTTATTACCCGCCTGATGATGTAGCAAAGCCATTGTTTTGTTTTCTCAGCTCGCCGGATTTAGCGTTTTTATTGAACGTTTTGTCGAGTCGTTTCCTTTGGCAAAAACCTTTGTTTTTCGGCGTAAATCCGCTATCAAATGTTTTCCGTGATAGTTCAATCGCTTGAAGCTGGATATCCTTTTAAATTTTGCTGATGTTTTATTTTATTAATGTGTACGTTTTTGTATATGTCTTGTGACGATTTTAGGGCCCCGTATATATGCCAATTTTAAAGGCGTCATCGTAAATTTAATAGCAACGTAAAATAGTGTTCTCTCTATCAAATGCATGTAGTGAAAAATAAACAGGGCTACTCTAAATTGCTATTATAATTACGATGGTGCCTCTAAATTGGGCCTTGTATAAAATGAAATCATATTTCATTTAACAAACATTTATCTTAAGTCGCTGCCGTATATAATAAGACATATTTATATTTTTGATAATGATGAATTTCCAAAATCAATTTCACAAGAAAAAATAAAGAATTAATCAATTAGTTATCTTACAAGACTCATGGGCTATAGGTTTTTGATACGGAATTCTAGAGCTCGGAGTACGGACTCGCACTCAGCCGGATTCTCAACTTTTAAATTACAACAATCTGAATCTACAATGATCTGCGATTTTAATTATACCTACCTTTGAGCAGTTTCGCAGTTAAATTATTTTATTAGTATCAATAATACTAAAACCTTTATTATTGTCACTGCTTTACGTTTAAATGCGGTAGGTATAAACGAAGCAAAACAGGAGATTCTTATTGAAGTTATTTGCTTGCTTGTTATTCTTTGCTTTAATTATGGTCTTTTCCACTTTAGCAATCATAATTCAACAGTAATCAATTGGCTTTGTCGTCGTTTCGCCCCGCAAGCTGTTCGGCCCGCGGGGCGAATCGCCGTTTTATTATTGCTGAGCTAATGTGATGTTTCAGGAAGCTTTCAAGTGGTTTACGGAAACTCTGAGTACTTATAGCAACTTTGGCAGGACAGTCGAATTGGCACGGAATCACCCTTTTAGTGGGTACCAGTTTCTTAAAATCAATGATTGACACGAAAATATTCAGGATAGAGAAGATGGCTTTTATTATAGGATAAGACACAATATTTTGGGTCGCTGCGCCAACAAAGTTAGGAATAAGTAGTTACTAACAGTTATATATTCAAACTCACACTAGAAGCCTAAGTAGGAGTTTGCATATTATCTTTTTCGTGTGTCTTCACACAATTTTGTTAGTTCTTCCACGCTTCTGCCAGGGGCGCTGTAATATGTATATAGGTAAAGCCACACTGATACTACTGTAGTTTTCATTATACAAACTAGCTTTTGCCCGCAGCTTCGACCGATATTTTGATTTTTGATTGTTGTGCTTTCCCATGGAAACCTTTTATTTTTCCGGGATAAAAAGTACCCTATGTCACTCTCCAATCTTTGAAATATAATATCAATTCCAAATATCAAGTCGATTCGATGCTCTGTAGCTGCGTGAAACAGTAAAAAACCAGCAAACACACTTTTGGATATATAATATTAAGTAAGATTATTTATTATTTTCTCTTAGGAAACTTCCTAGCCACCTTTTCCATCCGATGGTGTTATTGGACATTTCCGCTACAAACCACCACGATCATTCAATTAAATTGTTTCCCATTCATGAATAAATAACCTCAACTCCTTCAAAGAACCCATGTAATGAATGAATGAGGTTTTGATGTCCACTAAACATTTTATGGCCCTTCCGTGTGCCACGAAATGACGAGAGGCGTCGTAAAATGTAAATTTAAACCATAAGTGGAAAGGAATATGGGTTAAGACATATTTCGTAATTTTCTGCATCAATCTTGTTATTTGGGACCTTCGTGCAGAGTGATATAATTAATCTTAGCTAAGTTAGAAACCATGACCCATTAAGCTCAATTTAGAAGCTATACTTTCAAGTTGGTGGCCTTAATTAAGTATGTTGTTGTTTTGTCTAATACATTGCGATGATAATTATTTTTCGCAAAAAATGGCAAAACTGCCTTCCATCTTGTAAAAAAATACATACACACGAAAATAGAACCTCCTCCTTTTTGGAAGTCGGTTAAAAAGAAACAGGTATGACTTTTAGTATAAAAATCCATGAAGCATTCAAAACTGGATGAAATCTCCGAGATATTTTCTAGATTATTCTTTGTATAATTACTTTCTGTTAAAGTAAGTACATATAGTGCCTAAACGCCATTCCCTATCAAATTTCAAATCAACAGCAAAACTTTATTAAGTAAATGAAGATAGTCCCAATATAGCAATAAGTTAGGGAGATAATGTGAAAGCTTCAAATGTAATGAGCTAGGGAAAGCTCAGGTCTAGGGTCAGAAGCTAGAGACGCCACATAATGCCCGCGTCCAGGCGTCAGGGTTATAAACGAGCTCCGACGGGGTTAGGCAAATCTGTTTAGAAAATACGCCTTTCACTGAACTGAAGGGAATATATTAAAGAATTCGATACCTTTGAACCTCTTGGAGTAAAAATTATTAATAACATTGGTTCTTTAGTTTCTAAGTGAAGAAACAATGTTGTTAATACTTTTTACACATCACATACTACCTCTTTACACCTAGCTGCATAGACCAATAAAGTCATAGTAGCATTTTTTAATTTGTGTCATACTTGCAAAGTGCCTACTATTTTTTTTATCAGATCATCAATTCATCTTGTTGGTTATGGTACCTACAGTGTCTATTTATTCTAGGCCCTAGAATATCTCCGTGTATAGAGATGGATGGTCATGAGTATGATACCCTAGAATCTAGGGTATCATACTATAGTTATGACCAACTTTTACGAAAAACAAACAACAGTTGCATACAAAAAGTCTTTAGTTTCTAGTAAAATCTCTAATCACCATCAATAGAATTCCTTCACATCACACCGTTTCAGTTCGCTACGCATCCTCACACAACTTATTTACTTTCTACACATCTCATTTGTGGTGGAAAATCAGCTTTTTTAGTTTAATTTTTGTTGTTCCTTGATTGAACATGGAATCATACATGGGCATCTCGCTCACATGCTCATCACATGTGTTTCCATGAACGTAATCAGTTGAAGAAGTCACAAAAAGTAATGGCCCACCGGGGACGAAAGATATATCGGGGTGGGCTTAAGAAATATTAGTTCAATTAAATGCAGATGGTTATTATGACTGCTTTTACGATGTATAATATAAATAATATCGATTTCAAAACCTCGAATTCAGTCTTTCGTTTTATTTTGTATATAGAACTGTGAAATATGCATAACATTTAAAATAGAGTTTTTTTCTGTAAGTACATAAGTATAATCTTTATGACCTGAAAGAAAAAAAATATATTTTATTTCTTTTTTAAGTCGAAAATAATAATCATAAACTCCGAAAAAATCCCGCGCATTCTACATTTAACTCAACGAAGTAACGTGCGCATTAAAATTGCACCATCAATAGGACGTGACAGCCAATAGCCATCAGAGACAGTCACAGTTACTACTTTGCGTTGCGTTTAAATCGTCCGAATTTTGTCACTATTTTTAAAAGTTATTATCTTTGTAACAAATACGTATTTGCGAGTGGGATATCTGACACCGATTATTTATTTGACGATGTAAGCTATCATTTAATAATTATTTTTCGCAAAAAATGGCAAAACCGCCTTTCATCGTGTACACAATTCGAATATTTCGCTTGAATTGTTAACATTATTGTTGATATTTAAAAACGGCACAGCCTATTTTTGTAAAATTTAAATGGGACTACCTCTGCAGTATACCCTTCCGAACTAAAAAATATTTTTTCGATTCGGTTCACAATTGGCGAAATTAACGATGAGCATACACACCACAAAAAATACATGCAGACAAACATAGAACCTCCTCCTTCTTGGAAGTTGGTTAAAAGTATAAAAAATCGTGAATATTCCTTATTGTCTGTAGCAGTGACAATAATATATGTGCAAAACCAAGAAAAAACTCCAGTCATCCCCACAATACGAATTCGTGTCACTCAAACTGTTACCTAGATGTAATGCATTAAACACAGTTTTTACTGTTAGGTACACAATATATTCATTAAAAAAGGTTCAAACCTACTTGTGTGACTTGAAATCAACAGATAAACTTAAAATATTTATTTATACCATATCATATTATACCAACATTTAGTACCTACACTTTATATTATCATTTGTGTACAATAAAACTATATCCTACTAATATTATAAACGCGAAAGTTTGTATGTATGAATGTTTGTTGATCTTTCACGTAAAAACTACTGAACAGATTGAGATGAAAATTTGGAATAATAATGTTTATACATCAGAATAACACATAGATAATCATTTATTAAGATATTGCGTGAAACACAGTTCGTCGGGTCAGCTAGTTAAAAATCAGACTAAATAAAAAATTAAGACAGGATGTTGAGAAACAAACAAATGAGGCCGGAAAAACTACGCCTTGGCTCGTCAGTCGAAAAATTGCGGCACAACACCGATGCACTCACCATATTATGTATGAAAAACTGGCCCACTTGTCTTATCACGACATTCTTGTCTTGATTTTTTTATTTATAAAACCCACATACATATCACACACCCATTACACAATTCACTCTACAGGATATTTTGCTTTAGCTTTTCATACTCGTTCTTTCCATTAGAGAAAATGTGAAAGCGCCACCCACATTTCATAGAAATTATCAGTAAAAGACAGCTATAAAACTAAGTGTGCCACTTCATCTTCCACTTGGTTTCGCAACCACAGGAAATGTCTTAGTAAAGCGCGTCAGACGTAAGGGCTACGAGTATCTAACCATGGATGTGAAAATGAAACAGATACATCATAAGTTTGAAAATAGCATGATCTATAGCGATTTACAAAGCAATGCCTATCTTCAACCGACTTCCAAAAATGGAGAGGTTCTCAATTCGCCTGTATGATTTTGTTTTCTTTCGAAGCTACCGTATTTTTTTTAGAATCTATAGAGAAACATTGCGAGTTGGTCTCATGAAAATGTAATATACCTACTTTGGTTTACTAGATTTAGAAAAATGACAGAAAAATGACAATTGCAGCGCCTAGAGAAATCCAATAGCAAAATCGCTGCTCGCTTGTTTTTTTTAACGAGATTAAATTATATGGATAATTTTTGTCAAAAAAATAATTATTCTTCGAAGACAAATGACTTTGCTGACTTCCTTATTCATCCATGTGGTCACCGCACACTGTCCGGCCGCTAGCCGCAGCGATTTCCGCAGGTCGGCCCGTGCCGAACCAAGCCATCTGTGATGGTGTACCAATTATGGCACAAGTGGGCTACTTGTAAGTGGAAAAGCGAAAAGGAAATAAACGGAATCTGTTTTAAAATGTGATCTGTTGCTCTCGACTTTTTCTGATTTCCCATTAATTTGGCATCTACTTACATAGATAAAGGAAAAATAAAACTTAGCATTTCATTGTATTGTGGAATTCCACATACTAAATACAATGAAATGAATAAAAAAATCAATACAGAAGAATTCTTCTGTATTTTTTTCGGGGATTCCTTTAGGAGGACGCATAGATGTTACAGCCATTAGACGTAATGCAAAAGAAAATGCCCTTGCCCTTTTATTTTTTTTCTGAATTAAAAGTTGTACAAGCTTTCATGTAACTGCACTTAGGTACTATAATACTTAGTTTATCAAATCAAATCAAAAATATTTATTGCGGACAACATTGTCCCATGGTTAGTAAACAAATAATATTATGTTAGATATTAAAAAATTAGTTTATGATATAAGTTTGGGCCAACAAAGTGACATCATGAACATTTGAGGCCTACACTTGTTTTCTGCATTACAACTGTTTAGGCGGCTTCAAATCTAGTGTAAATTAACAACCCATAGGTAAACTTGCTAGATCCTAGATGCAACTCTACATAAGATCACACGTGCTGTGGGAAAGCGCGAAGCCATCTTCAGTTAAAAAAAATCTATTCTAATAATAGTCCATTGAATCGTGTAAAAAAAAATCTTAATATTCATAATGGATGATCCCTGTTTTTAAAACAGTGAAGCATAGATGAGCCAAATACGAAACTTGACTCGACAAGCTTGACGAGTTTCATGTTCACCATCTTTAGCGTCCACAATAAAAACGATAGAGCTACTTAAGTATCAATTTACTAGTAAACAGTAGGTTTATGACTTGCCCGAAATAGCCTCGTCAAGATTCTCAAGTATCCAGGTGACTGAAGGTGACATTACACACGCGCATAAATGGATATGACATTGGAACTGGTTAATTAGATTAGAGGCAACTAACAGTAGCGTACAGTGTGACTGTGTTGAGAAGTTCCGGCATTTTGCGTGGCTGTTAACAATCTTGGCATGGGTGTGATCCGGTTGTTATATTACATTTTTTTGTCAAAGTCTTGTTTGGATTTCAATTCTAATAGTTTATTGCGATATAGGTTTAGAAAAGAAAAGCTAAATTATTATCGTTTCACTAATTTATGATAATTTCTTTCTTTCTTTGACGTTAGACCATGATCACGTGTGTCATGAAATCATGAAAGTTTTCATCTTTCGTTTTCGTAGGTTTAAGATTTGAAACCTTTCGGCCCTACCGCTGCGATTACAAAGTAAAATTAAAGAATTTCAGTATAACCCCTAGGAGGGAGGTCTGTCTTATCCTACTTAATATTATAAACGTGGAAATTTGTGATGTTTGTTACTCTTTCACGCACAAACGACAGAACCGATTTTAATGAAATTCGGTATGAAGGTAGCTCAGATCTTGGATTAGCACATGGGCTACTTTTTATCTCTGGCTAACAAAGCGGGGCGCAGCTAGTTTTACTATAAAAGGAGATAAAAAATATCGTGCTACAAGACCCGCTGGCTTAGGTTGTCCATAAAGCTAATAAGTGCCCCACTGTTACGCTTTTTACTAACAAGTAATTAGCCATATTCTCAACCTGGTCACACTATACGACCGTTGTGTTTTACTAGTGCAAAAACGTATACTCGTATGTGAACACACGTATCTAGTGACAGAATAGATCGTTTAACGGATCGCCAGCTTTTTGCCCTCGGCTGTTCTCACGAGTGTAAGTGATTGTTTTTTTCTGTTTTTTGAAGGTAGGATGCATGGGAATGTGGTGGGTGCTTTATAAGGGTCGTGCGTTCTAGTTATGTTGAATGTAGATACGTTGTTGTAAGTTCGTTTAGGTCATGTGACTGATCTACATGGTAGAGTTATTTGACCGCTTGAAGGCCACTGATATTGCTCAACGGTTTTACAATCGGAAAAGTTTTTTAAAGTTTTATTTCCTGTGGTGGCTTCTATTCTAACTAGTGTCAAGTTTTGATAGCTATTATATACATACTGCATAATTAATTTCCGAATGGATGATCTGATTGAATTATTTGGAATCCAGGTCACAAAATCAAGATTTTTTTATGAAAACAATATGTAATACATTTGAAAGAAATTGAAAATAATTCGTAGCTGAGTTCGTAGCTATATAAATATCCATATGAATTCATTTTGATATTTAATAAATTCGAAATTCAATATCTGACTGTGGAGCTAAGTGTGGAATGCAGTGTCAGAATTCAATATTTTGCTTGGCTCAAACCTATTATGAGTAAGTGATATTCCGTCTAGCTGACTGCGTCAGTCTATTGTGTAAAAGTGACCAGACCGTAGATTCTACAATATCGATTAACCATAACCTACTAAGACCTAGAAATAGAAGTCCCCGTGATACGCTGGTACCTATACCTTCCAAGGCCTAGAGTTCAAAACCCATGTGATATACTGGTACTAAACCGGGTAGCCAACCAGTTCTCGCATCGCTGCCATCTGCCCGTGCCCGCGCCTTTGCGAGAGATTGATCAGTTATAATGCAAATTAACGGAGCAGTGTGTAAAGAAATAGAGCGCAACCGAGGTGCATCGTTTTTTGTGATTGGAATGAGATGATGCGGACCAATAACAGACCCAGTTTTGACTCGTTCTATTGCAATAAAAAACTTGAAGATTTAAAAAGTGAAATTGTACTGACTCTTGTGGCAATAACGTACACCCGGATTCTAAAGTAATGTATTGTTCATAGCGTAGTTTCACCAGATGTTTCTTAGCGGTCACGCTCGACACTGACCGAAGGTGGCATTTAACACTGTGCGCTGCCGTGGCTCGGATGACACTTTAAATTGTGTCCCTGTTGTTGTCAGAGGCCTATAGACGGTTTAGAAATTCTCACAACAGGGTTAGCCAGGCGCCACCCAGCACATACGAACTTTTAGATGGAAATACTGACGACGTAAAAGCTTTGATTTATTTTTAAGGTTCCGTACCCGAAGGGTAAAAACAGGACCCTATTACTAAAACTCCGCTATGATCTGTTTGTCTGTCCGTCTGTCTGTCACCAGGCTGTATCTCATGAACAGTGATAGCTAGAACGTCGAAATTTTCACAGATTACACATTTCTGTTGCCGCTGTAACAATAAATACTAAAAACAGACAAAAATATTTAAGAGGGGCTATACAACAAACCGGAATGTTGGCCGTTTTTCGCTCGATATTAATAACGGTGACAGGTAGATGCTTCCAATTTTCACGGAATTTAAATTAAATTTTCACTTTAAAAATAAATAATTAAATTGAAATGAAAAATATTTATGGGTGATTTCCATACGGTACGGGACCCTTCGTGCGCGAGTCCGACTCGCACTTGGCCGATTATTTTAAAGACGTCATGTCTCATACTCTAATCAATACGCACTTTTTTTAATTTGGCAACGAATATTAATATATTACAGCAAATTAGATCTTAATTCTTATCTGATAACAGTGATAACCTTAGGTGATAACACACCTTACATAAAAAAGAAAATTACAAAAATGACATAATTTGCTGACATTACATTGTTTCGGTTATACAAAAAAAAAAATTGGTAGACATACTGCGGGCCCCAAACTAGGCAGAAAAGCCTGTGTCTTGGGTGCCCCAACATCATAAAACTATTTACTACGAAATTTTACTCAACAGTACTGTACATGTTCTCACAACGCTTAAATGGATGAATTAGCTAAACAACAGATTCTACTGATAATACAATTTATGGCTAAGGTGGCAGTTTGAATCTCAGTAGAATGAAAATGCACGTGCGGATGTGGTGGGGAGGCTTAAGGCTTCAGAAGAGTGTGTTGTGTGTGTGTTTGAGTGCCAGTGCTGGGTCAACGAACCACGTAGTGACTGTGATATTCTTTACTACTCAGCAATCCCAAGATGAGCATGGATTTCCAGGCCTGCACTTTGAGACGGTTGTCTTATGTGAGGGCCTGAAAATCACTTTAGACTTGACCAGTCTTTCTGCTTCCTCGTATGAAAGCGTGAGCAGCCATCTTTTTATTTTGAGTTTAGCCTCATGAATTGTATAATTTTGTAGCTCTATTGACTTTTGGACTTCATTGAAAGTATATATGTGAACATATTTCGGCAGTCTCCTGGCAAAAGCGGTTTAGGCAATAGGAAGAGTATTTTTAATTGTCCTGACATAAAAAAAAACACCCATAGCTATACAGTAGACAGTAGGTAGATACAAGTATATTTGCATAGTTTTAAAGCGAATGAAGCTACATACGAGTACGTGCTTCGGCTCTAGTCCCTACCGCAGGAATGCGATGGCATAATAGATATCAATATCCTTCCCGGCATTAATATTTATTATCTAGTCTACATACATCCTTTGCCGAGCATGTTCTTGGGTATTGTAACGGTTACAAAGTTCCGACAATATGATGCCTGTGCTGTGCCTTATCTTGTTTCTATGTTTGATTGTTTTCGTAAGTTTTACCTTTTCTTTTGAACATTTACATAGATAATATAGGTAATTAATTGTAAATTAAATACATACCAATGAAATGTAAGCACATTTGGACTAGAGCCGAACCGGCTTAGAATGCGGTTCATAATTTAAATGGACGAATAAACAATACAAGTACATCACGGACCCGGAGATAAGGACGAAGAGTGTAACTTAAAAAAAATTGGAATAACGCATTCGGCTGCGCTAACAATTAATCATTAGCAAAAAAAATAGTTTGATACAACTTTATTAAACTATAGTCCTATTATAAGAGAAGTTTGATTCTCAAATACTAGTTAAAAGCATCATGAGGCAACCTGAATATGTCCATAAAAGAAATTCGATGGCGTTTATGTCAACCGGTGTACTATTAAGAGGAAAGCTGAGCGCCAAGGAATTTGAGAAATAGGTATTTGAACTATACTATTGCTGTCGCGATGCGCCCAAGCCAGGGAGCTTCTATGTGTGGTGTGATGCAATTGTATTTGTGTGTGTGCTGCGCACCAAATCCGCCCGCGCCCTTCCCGCGCCCGCCCGCGCTCCTAGCTCAGGCGGACGGCTGGTGTATTCTTTTGAATTGTAGCAAAATATGGTAGGTACATAAGCTCCGGTTTTTTGGGATAGCGCATAGCAAACGAAAACATTTATACTTACTGAATATTTTTTATCGAATTAGAAAGCTACATTATTTTTTACACATATATGCGAAGTATATTGATTTTAATTTTCTTTCGAATAATATTTTTTGAAAAAACCTTTATATATAGCCAACTTAACACAATTGACCTCAAGCCAAAAGCTGCGAACAAAAATAGATATTTAACTAATCGATTTCTGTAGGCGCTGCAATATACATACTGAAAATTCTACCAAATACCTAACTTAAGATATACCAAATAACTTTTTTTAAGGAAAACACGCACATAATTCTTCAACAGACAATAAACAAAGTTTAAAAATCTTTTTAAAAACCAGCTTTTATTTATATTAAATAGTCCAAAAAGAAGAATCTAAATTTTAAAATGAATACAACCTATAAATTTTGAATATTACACAATTTTAGGGGTATAAAATCTTTCAAGAGATTTAGGTACGTAATAAATAACAGATAGCTTCAATATCTGCTTCAAAATTGCGTTGCATGGTTTGACCCAAAAAAATATATTATTTACATACATACATTGCAAGTTAAACATAAACTTGTAAAAATAAACTTGAGAATTGGCTCAGAAAAATCGAACATGTGAAGTAATCAGAACATACACGAATTGCAAATCCCCTTCTTTTTGTAGGTCAGTCAAAATTAAAGGTTTCTCAATTCATCATCATCATTTCTGTCACGTGACGTCTATTGGTGGATACACGATACCTCTTTACAAGGTCTTGTTTTACAAAGTGAAGGAAGTTTTAGAGGTGTACCTACCTACACGTTCGTTATTATGAACAAAGTTTACTATATTTTGTTACAAATTCATATTTGTTAATTTTTTAACTATGCAATTTTTGTCATTTTAAGTTTCGATATTGTAGCATTGTTCAGATTTATATTGAATGATTTTCATTTTGTTTTTACAATTTAATATTTAATCATTTATTTAAATATATAATTTAATTAATTTAACTACAGCTATTTTAAGTTATTGTAATTTTAAGATAGTTATGCTTTGCTTTAGCTAAGCTAAAATTTTAATAATCTTAATATTTTTTTTTAATGATATTATAATTATAACTACAATTGTAATTGGTTTGGATTGACTATCTTGATTTTCTTGTATTTTGATACCAATAAAATAATATGAATATATGAATATGGGTCCAGCTGCGGATTTCGTAAACTAAAAATCAGCTGTTCTATACAAAACTGCAACTTGGACTCGACAAAATGTTTGACACGATTGGTTTTTTCTCGAATTTCAGTTTGTTTCAATGTTGTTCATAATAATAGTCCGAATCACCTCCTTTCGGCTTGGTAAACCAGTTCTGGATAACCATGTATGTATCTGGACATATAAAACTTCTTGCCTTTTATATTGTAACTACTCCAGTATTTTCATTGCGCGATTAGTCCCGTAGTATAAAAAATAATTAAGAATTCAATTACACAGATGCAATGCTTACTGTTTGGAGAACTGCTTGTCATACTTAGGTTCTACTTTGCATAAGTTTAAAAAAGTTGAAACTATTAGCAAATTAAAGCAGCAGTGGTTAGCACACACCACATAAATACAGGATAGAACATCCACAAATTACTACACACTTTTCAGCAAAACTCAGCGGATAGGCAAGTTAAAATGACAAAGGGCAAGGCACATAGTTCAATGAATGGATAGCCAATGGGGCTGTTTCCTCGAATGAATCTCACGTATAATCCGCGCCACAAAAGTCGGCGGATGGAAAGTTAGGCGCAGAACGCTGCGCAATAGGCAAAATATAGGTATGCGCAGGATCCAGAGAGACAAGACGCCGCACGGGCACAACCGCCCGCCAACCTCATGCCTCCCGCACGCACGCCCGTGCTTACCACTACGCCGCGCGGCATCGGCATTGTGCGCACATGCGCAATAATTAGCGAATTACGGCGAAGTGTCATCTGCGTCTTACATCTCATCCGCCGACTTGTGTGGCGCTACCTATACTGGCAAGCACAGCATAGAACTTATTATTTTATTAGATATAGATTTATTTATTTTGTTGTATTTGTAATGTGACTGATTATGTGTTTTTTAATTATTTAATGTTGTGTTTTTGATAATTTAATAGAACGTTTTTCGTATAGGTAAGTGGACTAAGGATAATTATATTTATACGTTACAGTTATTACACGATTTTAGAGAGCACGTGATTTTCCTGATTAGAACTATTATTTCGCTTTAGGCGCAGAATTCTAATAATGGCACATAGTTTTAATAATGCTCAATTTTGCGAATGCCCAATTCTATAAATGCCCAATTCTCACAATGGCCAATTCTAAGAATGCTCAATTCTCAAAATGGCAAAATAATTTCAAATAGAAAAAACCGGCCAAGTACGAGTCAGACTCGCGCACGGAGGGTTCCGTACTGTATGGGAGCCCCCTTTAAATATTTATTTTATTTTAATTTTATTATTTATTATTGAAGGGAATATAAAACTAAATATTTTGTGAACATTTCATGCATCTACTTGGTACCGTTATTAATATAGAGCGAAAAACGTCTAAAAAATTCAGGTTTGTTGTATGGGAGCCCCCTTAAATATTTATTTTATTTTGTTTTTAGTATTTGTTGTAATAGCGGCAACCAAAACATGTTATCTGTGAAAATTTCAGCTGCCTAGCTGTCATGGTTCATGAGATACAGCCCAGTGACAGACAGACGGACAGACGGATATCGAAGTCTTAGTAATGGAGTCCCGTTTTTCCCTTTGGGTACGGAACCCTAAAAACACATTTTCATTTAAAAAAAAACACCGGTAATTAAAGCACAACCTCTTTAGGGCAAAGTTAATAGGTTTGAAAAGAACAACTTTTACTATGGGACCAACTAACTCCACATTGGCGATAAAAAACCAGCTGTTCCATACACTTTGTCCATTATCAACGGACTTTTTTTTATGGTATAGTTGATATTTCTCGCGGATTCAGCTCTGGTCGGTCCCATAGTAAAAGTTATAATGTCCTTAACTCGCAAACGGAGGTTGTTTTAGGTACCGGTAAGCCCTTACATGTATTTAAATTGTATTTTTTTTAGAAAATTCCTAATCAAAATTATGTTGCCATTTTGAGAATTGGGTATTCATAGAATTATGCTTTCGTAGAATTGAGCATTCCCGGATTACTGTGGCATTATGAGAATTGGTTGATTGAGAATTTAGATGTCTGCGGATACAGCACGATATTCTGTATAATCGCTGCAATATGTCGCAGCAACTAAACGCCTATATTCCATACATAAAATCTTTTCTTCATAAGTAACAAACATACAACGGTCAAATCACAGGATTTGAAAAATAACTAATATTTTTAATAAACATTGATATCGATGGACGTCACTACAGCATCGACAAAAATATCGACTATTACTACATCCCTAGTGCTTGTGTACGTATAGGTTTGAACCTCCCTCACCTCGACCCTACCCCCGCATCGTGCGATAGGGACAATTGCAGCTCAGAGCGATTTATACCTACAAAAAACATGGCGAGACAACGTTTCGTATTACGCTGTTTTCTTCTTCAAAAACTAGATCAATCAAGTATTTTTTTACGTCAAAATTTTAAAGAAATATGTGTTCATGATTCTGTCATTTTATATTTCGTTAGATATTATTTAGTCTCTTCTGGTAGGTCTCTAAAGACGTCAGTAATAATGGTGAATTTTTTTGTGATTTTGACGGGTCATATTTTGCCTGATAATTAATTTATCAAGAAAAAGAAAAGACAGGGGAGTCTAAACAGCTAAATTTAATTTTATGACAAAAAATTGAAGCTCTAAAAGTATTTTCCAGGAAGAAAACAGCGTAATACGTTTGTATGGAAAATTACAGACCATCCTTCCTCTTAAAAAGGCTGGTACAGTTAAACGTCAATAGATACTTATGAATTGCTCAAATTTATCATTTGTTTATGTCCAAATCTAAACATCTTTATATATAAATAAAATTGGAGTGTCTGTTTGTAATATTGAAATAACGGTTTTTTTACTACAATTATATGCATATATATTATACATACGTTACATACACCAAAATAACATTTTTTTAAATTTTTGTCTGTCTGTTTGTTTGTTCTGGCTAATCTCTAAAATGGCTTATGTAATAAGGAGTAACTTAGGCTACGTTTATTTCAGAAAATATGTTTTTATCTCGGGCTAACGCGGGTAACACCGCGGGGCGCAGCTAGTAGTAAATAAAGTTATTGGTATTGGTTCAATAGTGGCCATATAATTGACATTTTCTTGTTTAATAACGATGATTTCTAACCACTGGTTACGTTGAGTGGATAATCTCATAAATTATTGATGCTACTGTCCGTTGATTGACTGTTGGATGTTTTCTAGCTGTTTAATGTTACGAGTACATGTATATTTTCCAAATACTGGTATTAATTAGTAATAAATAATGTTTGTTGCGGAGCGTTCGTCTTTTCGTATATTTTATTTTATCTGTGTTTGAAAGTCTTTAGGTAATTTCCCTAGGTAAATGTTTTCTTTGTTTAAAAGCCTTTTGTAATTTGCCCTTATCATTAGGTATTATTTGTATTCATAGCCGCTTACAGTTATAGTAATCACATATTCTCTGTAACCTATAATGTTCAGACTTGTTTTTTTCAGTTTCAGTAACTATAATATCTTTTTAACCTTAGATTCTGATTGTTAGTTTTGTTATTCTTTAATCCAAATTCTTAAGTTTCTTTTAAGTTTACTTTTAAAAAACGCAAGTGCGGCAATAGATGGTATTATAGCATAACATACATACATAACATCGTCACATACCATACACCCAATCAAAATTAATCACATTGTTAGCGAAAAAGATTTGACCCCTTTAAATTGTTCCGTCAAAACACATCATAAATCATCTTATCGGGTCTGAGATTCATTCAAAACACATTTAAATCATCGTAGCCTTATCAACTACCACATTTTCACTGCTAACCTATATTTCGTATCTATAGATGCTCTATCCTGCTCTACCATGTGCAGTGTGAATGCCTTATCTGTTTTTGCCCGCATTTCTCCACATACGTTGCGTTTCCGCGTCGCTTAATGATAGGTATGACACGTCCGATGCAATTATATACTTGTAACATTACCGCTATTTACTGCAGTAAGTCCTATAATTACAGCTCTTTGAAATTTGATTCTTTAAGTATTGAGCTACTTTGTACCTACTACGTTATTAAAATAATTGCCATGCGTCTTTACAATGTTCCATTTTCGATGCTACTAAGTTCGTATAGGATGGGTGGGTGCATAGAGTTATTATGAGCTCGAGTAGGGGCTGGCCGTCTCATTGGCCCTGGTTTCAGAGTTTTTAATTCTATGATGGCCTCTTACAAATATCGCAATAGATAAACGGTTAAAATAACAGAGGGCCTACAATTTGGCGTGTCATCTGATCCGTGGCAGAGCTCAGTTGTAAATACTACTCGTGATCAGTGATCACCTATGCGAAGACTGACCGTGCCGACCATAACCTACTTCGTTTCGGTGATCGGTATTCGTAACAACAAAAAATCGGTCAAGTGCGAGTCAGACTCGCGCACGAAGGGTTCCGTACCGTATGGGAGCCCCATTCCTCTTGCCGTTATTAATAGAGAGCAAAAAACTCCTAAAAATCACGTTTGTTTTAGCCCTTTACAACCGGCTCAATATAGGCATAAAATCATCAAAAAAAATTGACGGGAAAACCATGGTGATTTTGTGAACGCAACCGGTTTCATACGATCGTGCGGTTATCTGCTCATCCCGCACGAACGTATGAGACCGGTTGTGTTTACAAAATCAATATGGTTTTTGCGCCAATTTTTTTATCGATCCTCACGATTGTATTGAGCCGGTTGTAAAGGGGTATGGGAGCCCCCCTTAAATATTTATTTTATTCTATTTTTAGTTATTAGTAGTTTCTATTTTTTGTTATAGCGGCAACAGAAATGCACAATCTGTGAAAATTTCAGCTGCCTAGCTATCACGGTTCATGAGATACAGCCCGGTGACAGACGGACAGACGGATATCCGGACATCGATGTCTTAGTAATAGGGTCCCGTTTTTACCCTTTGGGTACGGAACCCTAAAAACCAGGAACAGTCAAGCTACGCTACGAGTGAAATGATGCTATAAAGCAATCATTCGATACTACTTGACCCACGAACACCTTATCAAAACTTCGCTCTGTATAAAATGATTTTACTTGAAGAAGTAAGCGGTGGTGTCAGGAGAATACAGCAAACGAAATTGTATTGTTCCTTCTCTTAAACGTATATCATTCGCATTGCGAATTGCAGACATATACGCGTAGGCGCTACTGAAATTCCTGAAAAAATGATCATACCTCAGCATAGTTCTTTTTTCCATTCCTTATGCTTTAAAATGACTGGATATTATCGGTTATGAATAAATATGTAACGTAGTTAGCATTCTAATTTTAGAAAGATTAAAACGACTATGATAAAACATGAAATGAGGCATTGATAGCGCAAGAGACAATACAATATAAGTTATCACAGAACGTGTGTCATCAAGTACAACGATAAATATAAGGTATATGTGTAAAATTATAGGCAGATTGATCTTAATATGAAATTCTTGAGAATGGAGACAAAACTAAAAATTATAATATTAGTAAGTAGGGACAAACCGATACATAGATACTTGAGTATCTATGTATCGGAAACAAAATCTATCTGTTTTGTAAACTATAATAACCCAATTTTAGACGCTAAAGCTTTAAATGACCTACTCGTATCTCTAAACGTTTAAACTGCTTCGAAGAGACAAATTGAACTATCATTGAAATTACATACGATTCGCTCAACACATGTTTACTTGGCACTGTTCAATACTCGTAACTCGCGGTCTTGGATTAGTTTAATTTGTAAAATGAGACATAAACATGGAAGAAAACTCGATTAGTGTCGCGTAAATGGTGAATTTGGTGCGTTCTACTAATCCAAGCGAATTTTGTTTAGAATTTCTATTTATATAGGTTATTTTAATAAATATTGGTGACATAATGTTGCTAATGCTGAGCTTAGGTTTGTGTTTTTAAGGTTTTTAAATAAATGCAGTTAGAGCATATAATTATTGTCACCAAATCTTGAATTATATACTTAATCGGAATGTAAAAGCATTTTTTTATGTTATTCTTCTTACAATACGAGCTTTAGCGAAGGACATACCATAAATTAAATATATACGGTTTTAAAACTTGGAAAACATATTTCCAATGTTTCAAAATGTCTTTTGAAGTTATTATTTATTATGTAAATTTATTGGAAAACACGATTGTATTATATTGTGTAGTAATTGTTAGTACAATAACTCCTGTTGATAGGGCTAATAGATACTAATAAAAATAGATAATACTACCCTGTCCAGAATTTTTTGATCATTTCAATTGTAACTCATAAAACCTTTCTGTTGTTTGCAGGAAGAGCTGGAGACTCTACGAGGCAAGCTGGATAAGGTGGATGGCGAGCGCACACATTACAAGAACGAGGCGGAAAGACTCGAAACTAAGGTAAGCACTCACAGAAATATTAGCGTTCACCGAAATTGAGCAACGTTTGGCACGGTTAGTTTTCGGATGGGCAGCATCACAGATTCAACTGAGCGGTATCGTGTCTAGGACAACGCGTAAAATTGTAAATATCAGTTGTTTCAATCGTTTAGCCGCGACAGAAACTTTAGGAGGCTTTAAGAGCTTCTAAACCAGAACTAAGTACTTGTACTATACGAACTTTTAGAAATATTAATTGATACCGACGAGCACTGACTTTTCCCTATGTATATTGGAATGTTCTGGAATAATAGTCCTTTCAAGATTCAAATAGTGAACTATTTGACATTCATGATACAAATAGTTAGGTGCAGAAGCTCCAGAGATTATAGGGAATATATTTATAAATAAAAATATGAAACTGGCACTCTCTAAGAATAATGTATATAGGTAGATGAATGTAGAGAGAAATACTCGGGCGAGGCATTTTTACGATGAGGTTACACTTATAAAATTCTAAGATGAAGTGTTCACTTCATCTTAGAATTTTAGTTCTAAGATGAAAATCTTAGTTCTAAGATTTTCCTTGCCTTCCTTAATAAATTATGTGTGCTGTTAGGCTCATAAAACTACAGTTAATTTTAATATTGCATAGGCTCTAGACGCTCCATGGAATCCCGGTTTAAAGCCTGGGTCTAAGTACTTTTCTGTGGTTCTGTACCTACCTAGAGGTATAAAGAAAACTGTTATTTTATCGTCATACAACCTATATAATTTGTAAGTTATATCAGCATATAAAATTTTACGGGTAAATTTAAATGATGTGTCCCAAAATTGATTAAAATTCTTCCATATCCAATGTTAATAGATTTCATAAAACAACTAATAAATTATTTACCCGTATCTTAGCGTGTTGGACTGGGCCCAATTGCAATTGTAGGTGTATGTTCAACACTGGACTGTTAAAAGGCCGATACAGTACAGTACAATACAATAATATATTTTTACTATTGCTTTGACTTTTTTACATACCTAAATACCTATCACTTTGCTACATATCGCCCCTCTATGTACGCTTAATGATGTCTTCAAATAATAAAGAAAAATCTTCAATCTTGATAAAGTCTTGTAGCTGGTCACGTAGTTATGCTTGGACAGGACATTTTGACATCAAAAACTCGTCCTGCCCACCCTTAAATAAATTACAAGTCTACGGTTAGCTGGCAGGTGGATCTTCAATTCTTCAGATCTAAGAATATGCATATATTTCACCGTAGGCCCAGACTTCAAAATAAGCATAAATGTATGGTAAATGTATGGGCTGCAAAAAATCTTATCCAAAAAAAAAAAATATTTTACCAAAATACGAAATAGAAATCGGAAAAAAATTTCCTCCCCAAACTGTAAGCCGTTATCAAATAAAATAAAAGCGAAATAAAACTCATTTTACAAAACAAACGCTTATGTTTAGGCACGGTACAAGATCATGGCCTAAGTAAGCATCAGTATAATTTTGCAATGTTTCTTTTAAGTCATCATTCTAAAGTTAAAAAAAAAAAAAACTTTTCGGCCTTAAAACTCTGACACCAGGGCTAGCCACCCGGCCTATACGAACTTACTTACTTATTCTAAAGTTACATTTTCCGAAGATCCCGGCTAAATATACTTACTAACTTCAACGTTTCCCACGACACAAAGCACCAATTAAAAAGACATCACAGAGTAATCAACCATATATTGACAATACACGAGACAAATCGACAGAAAAAGCGCCAAATTAAAACCATCGTTATGTGGGAGACAGAGAGACATGTTTTTAACTACGAAACAAGTGTTCCAAAGGGTCTCACAAGAAACCTGTTACGTCTTAGTGACCAACACAGATCACCCGAGAAGGGGCATGTCATCTCCATCATATAAATGAAAAATAAGAAAAAAAAAACATGTTTATGGTCTCGGTCTATTGAAAATCTAATTTCACAAGAAAATGCCGTAACGCTAATAACTGCGCAATTATTGCTTCCAAAGTACAAAAATTCACTTATTCATAAGCGCTCACACTAAACTGCATTGATTTCATAAACGTGGATTTTGCTGTTTAATGTCCTCGTCACCTGCCCACCCTGTAGTGTATACGTATGTGTATTTGCTTCATACAAATCGAGATACCTAAGTGAAGACATCTCTCTCAGATCTTTGTGTTGACCAGCATCGGGCCAATGATCTTAATATCGCCTTTTGATATGAAACAAAAACTATAATGCAAAACCTGATTACGATACCAGTTTTCGATTTAGACGCTTGGAGTCTGTGGGAATGGTCTTTGTGAAATGACGTGTCTTTGAGGAGCCGATGGATGTTAATGTGTCGACTTTTTGATGGGCTATTAAGTCAGTGGTGTACTTAGTTGTTGAGACTTCGTCCAATTATATTGTAACGGTTTGTTGAAGTTGAATTTTATTTTTATACTAGACGACCCGCCCCGGCTTCGCACAGGTGTATTATACATATAAACCTTCCTCTTGAATCACTCTATCCATTAAAAAAAACCGCATCAAAATCCGTTGCGTAGTTTTAAAGATTTAAGCATACAGACAAACAAACAGACAAAAATAGCGACTTTATTTTATACTATGTATGTAAGGATGGTTGATTTTTAACTACAATAGCAAAAACAAACACTTTCAAGGTGTTTAGTTTGTATTTGTCTTTGTAGCTTATTAATTTATTTTATCAAAATATGTCGGAGAGCAGATTCAGTTACCTGACACGAAACTGAACTAAAACTTTAGGAACCGAGCTACCAACTGCAACTGCCAACTGAACGTTCCAGTTACAGTGGTAAGCGAGTGATGTTTGACATTTTGCAAGTCGCTTGGCTAATTTTGGTCTTGAAATATCTGTAGAAGTCAAGGGTAGGTTTAAACGGTGAGAAAATATAAAAAATGTAGGGAGTAAAATAGTAAAAACGTGAATTTAATTTTCCCATACAAAATGTTCCTGCATTTAAAAGTTGTCATTGACATTCTACTGATGGTGAGATGAAGTTCACCGGGTCAGCTAGTATTCAATAAAAGTGACTCAATTTTTATTCCTAAAACTTCCTACCGAAGATATCCCAGACATCAGCCTGTACGAGATTAGAATGGCCCTGAATCAGCTTAAGAACAACAAGGCGCCGGGTGATGACGGTATCACATCAGAGCTCCTGAGAGCGGGTGGAACACCTGTACTAAAAGTCCTCCAGAAGCTTTTTAACACCGTCGTCCTCGAGGGCATCACGCCAGAAGCATGGAACAGAAGCGTGGTGGTGTTGTTTTTCAAGAAAGGTGACAACACCTTATTGAAGAACTACAGACCCATCTCGCTTCTGAGCCATGTTTATAAGCTGTTTTCAAGGGTCATTACGAATCGTCTCGAGCGCAGGCTTGATGACTTCCAGCCTTCCGAACAAGCCGGTTTCCGAAAGGGCTTTAGTACCATGGACCACATTCATACGCTACGGCAGGTTATACAGAAGACCGAAGAGTATAACTTGCCACTTTGCTTAGCGTTTGTGGACTATGAGAAAGCCTTTGATTCGGTCGAGACTTGGGCTGTGCTCGAGTCTCTCCAACGATGCCGTATTGACTATCGGTACATCGAAGTGTTGAAGTGCTTGTATAATAACGCCACTATGTCGGTCCGAGTACAGGAAGAGAGCTCCAAGGCGATCCCTTTAAAAAGAGGCGTAAGACAGGGAGACGTAATTTCTCCGAAACTGTTTACGGCTACTTTGGAGAACGCCTTCAAGCTCCTGGAATGGAAAGGATTCGGCATCAATGTCAATGGCGAATACCTCACTCACCTTCGGTTTGCCGACGATATAGTAGTCATGGCAAAATCGATGGAAGAGCTCAGCACGATGCTCGAAGGCCTCAATCGGGTTTCTCAACAGGTGGGTCTTAAGATGAACATGGACAAGACGAAAGTTATGTGTAATTCCCATGTTGTACCCACCCCGATCTCTGTTGGGAACTCGGTTCTTGAAGTCGTTGACTCGTACGTCTACCTAGGACAAGTAGTCCAGTTAGGTAGGTCCGACTTCAAGAAAGAGGCCAATCGCCGAATCCAACTCGGCTGGGCAGCGTTCGGAAAATTGCGTAGCGTCTTCTCGTCCGACATACCTCAGTGCCTCAAGTCGAAAGTTTTCGACCAGTGTGTGTTGCCAGTGATGACTTATGGCACAGAAACGTGGTCTCTCACTATGGGCCTTATTGGTAAGCTCCAAGTAGCCCAACGAGCTATGGAGAGGGCTATGCTCGGAGTCTCTCTGCGAGATCGAATCAGAAATGAGGAGATCCGTAGAAGAACCAAAGTTACCGACATAGCCCAACGGATTGGCAAGTTGAAATGGCAATGGGCAGGGCACATAGCGCGGAGGACTGATGACCGATGGGGTCGGAAAGTTCTCGAGTGGAGACCACGTACCGGCAAGCGCAGCGTAGGACGTCCACCCACAAGGTGGACGGATGACCTCATTAAGACCGCAGGATCGCGCTGGATGCAAGCCGCTTCCAACCGGTCTTATTGGAGATCCATAGGGGAGGCCTATGTCCAGCAGTGGACTTCTTATGGCTGATGGATGGAATTTTTATTCCTATTTGATTTTTTTCGGATGAGCTATTTCTAGTTGGAATAAACTCTGCGTGAGAAAAACGGGACTGGCGCGTTCAATCATATTATATTATATTATCTAATTATTTTAGTTTGGTGTTTTTTTGTGTTAAGAAAATACCAAGTAAACCTTACTCAGGTCTTCATAGTAGGTACAAAACATAGCAACGAGAAAACAATACCTAGGTCGTAATCGCAATTCAATCGATGGCATGCCGACAGCAATTGAGACAAAACAATGTAATTTGCGATGGCGTAAAGACCGTTGGCGAGGAACGGAGTCACCCACCGTGGACAGATATGATCTCCTTGGACCGAAGGATATTCATAAAACCTTGTGTGCCAGTCTGTTTGACGACACTGGCCGGATCTGGTGCCTGAAAAAAAAGAGTAAAAAAAGATATCGGGTTGCGCGGGAAGCTAGAGTTTTTGTGAGAATATCGAGCTCAGTTTTTAAGGCATTTTGACAGTTCTAAACTTTATTTTGTAGTGTTATTGTCTTTGTCTAATAGATTGAATGAAAAAGACAGGTTGTTTAAATGTGAAAATGTGTGTTGTAGAAATGTTAACTAACAAGTAGTCCTATTTAAGTATTTATCGGTATTATTATACCGATAAATAATAATAATTATTAGAAATAGACATAGGTATTGGAAAAGTGCGTCATTTCATTTAATGAATTATGCATGTGAGTATATATTTTATCTTAATATTATCCCCATTGTCTTTAACTCATAGAGACAGTAAATTAGCTAAAGCTAAAAGAGACATATTGATTACTTTGTTTTCTTTTTTCTGTTTAGAAGGCTCGACTTAACATTTTCTTAAAAAAATGTTGCTAGTACATAAGTACTTTTGTTACGTAGAGAAGTTTTTATCAAAACTATATAACAACATAATGAGACCCTCAATGCACCACTTACACTGACTTATTACTGAACAAAATTTACGTTACATGCTCCAGATTTTCGCAACACGTAATATTTATGACAAACAATATGAATGAAAACAAATGAATTCCACGTGTCTCCAACTCTCCACCTGACCTAGAGCTAAAAAGCACGGATACTGAATTGCCTACTTCTCGGTTCCTTGACCGCGACCAAAATACCTACAGTACGAGAATGACAATGCTTACGTAAGAACCTCTGTGTTCGTTCGCGAGTGTGAACGATATTATTGTGTTTTTTTAATGATTCATAGTTTTCTTCGTCGTCATTGCGAGAACTTTCTTTAATGATGATTGTTTTTTCTACTATTTACTAATACATTGATTGTGATTCGTAGGATTATACTTAGGTCTGGATTGTGGTCTATAGATATAGGTGCTTGGGTATTAGCGATAATTTGCCAATGGAAAATGCCGCATTAGTTAATAGTTCAAAAGAAGTCCATTTTAACCAGAAGAAAACAGGACTAGATTTGCATTAAGGTCTCCCCGCAAGTACACAGTGGCCACATATTGAGGGAGAAAATACAATTTTGAATTAATCATCAGCAAGACAAAGACAAACATCGTAGAGCAGAACTCCCGACCATTCTTTATCACCATGAGTTTGAAGGGTGCCTTTAGTGACTTTCTTCCCACTAGTCACAGTCTTCTACAGAAAGTAAAAAAAACTTTCCAGTTGTTAAAATGCATGTCGAAAATATCTACGTTTAATATAAATTTATTTTAGTTTATGTACATGCAGAGATATTTATAGGCGTAGTTGTCAAATATACATATAGTTGCCTGTAAATACGTAAACTATTTCACCGACACAAGTCTATTCTAACGTTTCATGCCAAATTGAATCTTAAAATAACATATTAATCTTCCAAATAACAAATAGGTCAGCGAGTACATCGACACCGAAAAATTAAAAGATAGCATTTTATGTGTTTCAAAATAGTTTAAGTATAAAATATTTTTACAAGCATAATTTCACGCTTGTCTTTTAGGATTTTCTTTGAGTGCGTGCCTGAGCCGCGTCGTCAGTCACTCGCGTCGGTGATGGCCTGATTTCCATGATTTACTTGTCCAGGATCTGTAGGGCTGTCTCATCGTCATCATCATCTCAGCCATAAGACGTGCTACCGTTAAAATCGTGGTGGCTTAACGTAAGAACGCCACCTTACAAGCGTGATGAAGCGTGAGGCGCGAATTGAAACCCGGGATCGTACCAATGAGTTCTTTGAATTTATTGCGGATTTTGCACAATACTGGGTTTTCTGTGAAGGAAAATATAATGAGGAAACCTGAATAGCCGTTGAAGAAATTCGATGGCGTATTTGAATCCACCACATAACAGCTGAAGTAATAAAGAAAATACAAACATTTCAACGATCAGCAGAAAGAAGTATGCTAGGACTGAAGTTGATTGACAAAGTAAAATGCTCAGACATCCGTAGTAAAACAAAAATTATGGATGCTGACAAAATGTTGTGCCGTTTGAAGTGGCGTTGGGCGGGCCACACAGCAAGAACGCGCGACAACCGATGGAGCGAGCGGGTGCTCCACTGGTACCCGCGCGACGCGCTCCGCTCGCCAGGGCGCCCGGCCGCGCCGCCGCTGGGCGGACGACATCACTGCCGTCGCCGGGGTCACCTGGACGCGCTTGGCGCAAGACAGACACGAGTGGAGCCGGAAGGAGGAGGCCTATGTCCAAAAATGGACAACCCAATCTGGGGACTAAAGGCTAATATAATATAATAATTTGAATCCACCAAGCAACAACACTACTGTAACATGTTCACAGTGTAAGATGTCCACTGCTAAGCAATAAGACTCCCTTATCTAATGTCTATAAGTAAATGTGTAATATTGTGTATGTCGTATAGCTGCTACACACTGTAGAGTTTATTTCAATCCAAATTCCGTATTTATTAGTTTTTAATGTCAAAAAAATTTAATCAGCTACATTTGAGCTGAGGTGAAAAATCTGTAGATCGTTACAAACACAAAGAAAAACTTCGCAAAAATGGAAGAAAATATCACACAAGTCTTAATTTGAACAAGATGATAAAAAAAGAAGAAATAATAAACAGATGGACTGACAACCCTATACCCTTTCCAGAAATACAGTATGTTCGGAAATTAACGTCACTATTCTTACAACGCGCAACGGTTTGTTTTCGCTCGCCCGATGCGAAATTTAATTAGGTGATGGTTTGTAACTTACCTACCTACAAAATTATCGGGAATTATAAGAGAAATATAAAGCTTATCTCATCATCATTAAATTCTTCATCTTCTCAGCTTTACGAAGTCTACTGCTTGATATCAGCCTTCTCGATTCGAAATCCGATATCGATCATAGATTTTCGATTATAGGTTTCCGAAGATCCAGGACTTTTCATCGATTTTCCACGTTCAGAGCTATGTTTCATTGTACGTAACATTTATATCAAAGTAAAGATAAATATTTAATTAAAATAACGTTTCTTCGAGAATTGTAATGTATAAAATATATTTTTTTTAATTCAGGTATAGTAAAATTATATTTTATTTTATAACTTCGTCTTTTCTCTTCTTCTATCAGAAATATGTATGTTTTATGTTATGTATCTAATGATGAGAAATAAAAGGCATTTTTGTTTTTATTTAATAGTAAAATTGAAAACATCCTTAGGAACAAAATGACGCAGACAATAGACAAGTATCTTCCATAATGACGTCACGCGAAACAATATTATTATGTGCCAAGAAAAATAGTTCAAAAAAAAACATTATGCGGTTGCAACATATTTAAATCGATCTGACAAAGACCCGAGACAACAGAAGCACACTCAGTAGGTTGAAAAAGCTCGATGCGCTTGCGTCGCTTTTCGGGAAAACCGTCGCGAAAACTCATTCGAAAATCGAACGAAACGAATCTGAACTTTCGAAATTTGGATCATATTTTAACTTCTGTGATGTTCAAAAATCTTATTAGGTTAAAATTAAATAAGAAAGTCGCTGGTCAAAAGGACTGATGCGAAAACTATTCGAATAACGAAAGAAACGAAACTGAGATCTAGTGTTATGTGGTAATAATGACGTACAAATAACTCAATACATAGAAACGAACAAATGTTAATAAAGTTAAATCGCTTGATGGAGGAACTAATGCGATTTATTCGTAAATAAAACTAAGTGACTGACCTTTTCGGGATTCGGGCTTTTAAAAAATGTGACGTGTAAAAGTGCTATTATTGCTACGTATTACTCGTATTGGGCCGAAAATATTCAAATCACTCTGCCTGTAATAATGTTAAATACTGGAATACACTTCACTGGGATAACTTTAGCCGTTAGATATCTTGTTGGATCAGATAAAAAATTAAGTAGAATAAACAATTAATTATGTTTTTGTATTGCGTGCGATTGCGAATGTTTTGTTTTATTGTCGTTATTTTTCTTTAGTCTGGGATTCCAACGGGTGACTTTTAAATTTTGTCATACTACTAAGAGAAAGAAAAATATTATTTAGGAGTTGTTAGAAAATTAAGGAATCATCCATCCACTAACCATAGGACGGACACTGCTGGACATAGGCCTCCCCTAAGGGATGCTGATAGTTACAAATACGTAAATACAAAAACGTTTTAAACGAAGCATCTCTGAATGTTTTGATGATTAATTCTTTGTCGATTAAGTGCAATTTCAACCTACATAAACTTGTAATGTATCTGATTTTAGCCCTTAACAAAAGAACTGAATTTTATGTTACCAAATAATTTCTTTTTCTTTCATACATTACATTTATAAAATAGAACACTTAAGTAACTACTGCGATTGAATGCCAATAATTTATATTTACTATTATATAGCCCAATAGCAAGGCAATACAGGCTGCCAAAGCTCGCGTCCGCTTAATGCAACACTATGTTGACACAAGAATCGAGAACAAGATGCAGAATGCAGAGCGCCCGCCGTACCCGCTGATGGGTACAAATGAACTAATGTTTCTTTCAAATGTAGCTGAAAACCATCTTAATAACAACTGCTCAAAGTTGATATATCTATTGGGGAGATGTGAAGCAACATACAAACATACAGATACTCACGTGAAAACACGAAGGGTGTTAAACCATTTAAGTATGTTTTCGTCGGTGGTTGTGTGGAAACGCGATATAATTTTTTGTACGTTTTCGTTTGACCAAATTTGGCCTAATGTCTGGTACACATAATTGAGCGGCCTGCAACAAACGCGTAGATCGCGTCCATCGTGTTAGCTGGACGTACTCGTAAGTTGAAGATATTACGAGTATAAGAAGTTTTTTCGGCACTAGTTTCGCTCGGAGCCAATTTACCAAGAGCCTTCGTCCTATTTCAACGTCCGTAGAATTTGCCTAATAGTCATTGTGTTTGTTTGTAGTGTAAGTATATGAAAGAGTTAAACATAGACTGATAGGCAGCCAAAGTAGCGGGTGTTGCATCAACCGGACGCATTGGCAGCAGCCGGGCCGTTGTTATTTATTTCTATCGGCTATTGACGGCCTGTGCTCGGTCCAGCTGGGTTGAGATGAACCCTTGTTAAATAGAACTGTCTTGTGGTTTTGGATGATATAGACGCTCGTCCCGACTATGTACGGTTGAAAGAACTCTATAACTCCATTACAATTGACAGAAATTATTTTCCTTCACTGCAGCGTTCGCAAAACGTCCCGGCATGCGGCAGTCAATGCCAGTCACATCAAGACAAGTTTATACTTTACCAAAAATTCTAGCTACAAGCAAAAAAGCTTTCTTCCAGCGATTTCATTTAGGTGTATTAGAAAATTGTGTGTAAAAAAAGAATTTACGTGTCATTAGCTCAACCATAAAATGTGTGTTTCATTTTGGAATTCTATTCCATCCCAGCTCCTTTCGGATGCCTAAGCTACTCACAAAATAATAATCTAGCAGTGTATTGGTGCAGGTATTTTTTAAATCAGCCTAGTAGTTTTTGAGCCCATTAATAACGAACAAAAATCTAAAAAATACACAATAGCCTAATAAAATATATAATAACTTTTCGTTGTATTATTAATGTAAATGTAAAAGTTTAGATATTATTAGCCCAGAAAACCCTGAAAAACTATCATACAGTAGAGTGAAAATCGGCCAAGTGCGAGTCAGCCTCGCGCACGGATGATTCCGTATCACATGAAAGCCCCTTCACCCTAATTTCAAGCGTTGGCGTTATTAATATCAAGCAAAAAAACGGCAATATAAAATCACGTTGTATGGGAGCTCCTTAAAATATTAATTTTATTTCATTTTTAGTATTTGTTGTTATAGCAGCAACAAAAATACATCACTTGTCAAAATTTCACCTGTCTAGCTATCACGGTTCATGGTTATTATAGCCTGGTGACAGACATACAAACGGACGGACGGACAACGGAGTCTTAGTAATAGGGTTCCGTTTTAACCCTCTGGGTACAGAACCCTAAAAATAGATAGCTGTGACCAAAAAGTTGAGTCTGTATGACGTGCTCTGCGTTGCATCAACCTACATCTCCGGTTCGACGGCGGACGTCTCGTATAAACGTCCCGAATCGTAGCCCTTTCAACTTTAATGCACGATTTATCCGTCTAGTGTGGAGGTAGGTCACTGTGTCGGTTTGTCGGAAGTTCTAACGCTGTAGTATAGTTATATGGGGACTATGTAACCGATTTGTTATACCACTCAGCACATACCTATTAACTTTAAATCTGCTATATCGACCTCTTTGCCCCTCTTTTCCTAAAAAAAGATTTATGGCATTAAGACCTTCCGCTATAGTTTTCGCTCTCTTAGACAGCCAACTTAAATATTATTATAATTTACCTATTATTAGTCCAATTTTCTAGTGTGGCGTATAAAAAAGTATTAACACTGCTACTCATTTTTACTTTCATTTAACCTACGAGTATACTATCCTGGACAAGCAAAGGTCTCCACCATCTCCTTCATGAGTCTCAATCCCCTGCAATATCTTGCCATGCAACAACTTTCTAAAGAGGCAAGCTGGTATTACTTGTATTCATTTTGAAAGAAATTGGGCCGAAATTACAGTAAAAAGTGCGAAATACCAATAAAAATATAAAGGCATATCCAAGCTTTTGAATTTTAAACACATTTTTTTGCATAAATGCGTAAATCAAACACGATCGATTGTTTTTATTAGTAACGTCAATCGATATTTTTCTATCGGAAAATATAGTGTCTCGTTAAAATTCCAGTACGAAAATATTGTGGAATCTATAATGTAATGCATGCAATAGCGCAATGATAAACTGAGGCGTTGGAGCTGAAAACTGAAGTTTACGCTGCTCTTCCACTGGAGGTGGGATTAAAGCCTCTTACATAACTAAATGGTAGAGATAGAATAAATTTGACCAAAGTTCCCGACATAGCCCAGCGTATTAGCAATTTAAAATCGCAGTGGTCAGAGCATATAGCACGTAGTACTGATGGCCGCCGGGGCCATAAGGCTCTTGATTGGAGATACGTCCCGGCAAACGCAGTATAGGATGGCCACGTACTTAGAGGAGGGCTCAGCATGGGACATATGCCCAGGAGGGGGCGTCATATTGCTGATAAGATGAAATATGCGAAAATGCATAGCAAAGTCTATAAAGTGGAGCGATGTTTTGAGATACTACTAGCACTACATGATACGTTTCCTTTGTTAGATTTTTTCCTCGCTTACCGCTGGTGTTATCTCATCTCTGGTGGAAATGCAGCTTTAGGCCAGCGTGGGCTGAAGTTTTTATCGGTGTTAGATTTGACCTCCATTTAACATTACTTCGTGGGGTTAAAAACTACTGGGCCTGAAACCGACTCTTAAAAGAAAAGAGGATCTCAGTTCTTTTATTTCAATTTGTTTTCTTGTTTCGATCTAGGTAAATGTCTAGAATCTATCTACTTTACTAGATATGTTCGAATTTAACAAGCCGTTGTTTATGCCAAAACCTACTGAAAATTCCCTATACACATGGTCATTTGAACAACATTTACTTACGTTATTTATCACGTATATTTCCCTGCCAAAATGGTTTTAGTTGGTGGAATCCTAATTTCGCAATTTGAGATAGGTATTAATATTAGGTGCCACTTTGGATAAACATTAGTAATTCCTTAGATTATTCCAATTTGAATGTAATTGACGCAAATCTTGTTTAAATAAACAGTCAAGGGTATACTACAGGGCGTTTAATCTTCCTGAGACTGTTTACAATCAGAATTATAAATATAAATTTATTAGGCGCTATTTTGGAGAACATTCTCAATCGTAAAGCTACCGATAACCATTCTACAAACAGTCGTAATCCAACAACCTTCACAGTGTCCGAACAACTGTGAACAATTTATATATGGCATCTACATCCATTGACATGCCTATCGATCGACCTAATTAATCTTCCGATTACTGATATTTTCGTTTGGAATTTTTATAAACAGAGGGCGCGTATGTCACTGGGTTGAACGGTCGTTCTGCTGGATTTTGAAGGTCCACCGCGTGTCACTTCGCCCGTGCACTTCGACATCTAAGTAAACTAAAATAGTCGAGCGGCCGCTGTGACGGCCCGGCGACCGAGATAGCCGGCGCAGTGCGTCCGCGGTTCCCTCTCGCGCCGGTTCTATTTCCAACCGATGTCCCGCATCCAGCGCTCGCGACGATAATACTGCATCAGACAACGGTGAAATGGCACTGGACTTTCACCGCCCGCGACACTTCCGCTATAGGAAACGCAGGCGAATAACAGTCTAACATGCCGCACCTCAACGGTCACGCTCCCTTCAACGGGACGTCCCTCCTCAAACTCCAGATACCCGAAGAGAACAACAGCTATGGTGCTCTCTCGCCGCCGATCATCATTGACCACTACAATGGGTCCAATGGATCCAACGGAACTTCCAATGGCCCGCTGTCCCCTCCCTCGCTGGACACGACTCCAAAGAAGCCGCCTAAAGCGCCTCCGAGTCGACCCATTTTACCCATAAAGAAAGCCAAAACACTGCCTATTAATTTTGAAGAAAAAGTTCCGTCGAAACCACAATCCTCGCTGCTAAATGGTAAAAAGCTTTTCATCACTAAACCTTTAAAAGAAGTGCATACTATACCGAACCCGCCGGATTATGGATACGGAAGCTACACGTCGGCTAGCCCTATGTACAGACGTAGCAATTCTTCAGCTTCCGTGGAGACTGGTTCGATTGCGGAACTCGCTCGAAGGCATAGTACCGTTACCAGTTTGGTGTCTCGATCTCCAAGCCCATTATCATATAGCAGCAGGAGAAGTTCTACTAGTCAATATTCAACATGCAGCAGTAATGGGACTTTTGTGCCCATATCTCGATCTTCGAGCATGACCTCCACAATGGGGAACAAAACTCCGACACCTAGAAGAATGTATCCTCAATATTGTGACAATTCTGAAAACGTAGACTTGAAGGAACTAAGATCTAAAGAACAAGCTCCTGTGGTTTTTGATGCTAATTTATCGTTTGTGCTTGGATGCAACAAACAACCGCTAAGACAGAATTTCAAGCCAGTTGCGGCTCATTTAGAGGAAGGCACATCTTCAAATTACTTAAGCAGTAAAATCGATAATTTCTTGAAGAGAACCGATCATGTTATGGATGAATGGCGAAGATTAGGCCACAAAGAAGATCCAGAAGATTCTTACTATGGAGGCAGAAGAAAACTGGGCCGTTCAAAGTCAGCTACGAATATCATGATAAAAGGATTTACGCTATTCAGTAGAAGTGGTAGCAGAGCGAGCAGCGTTTGCAGATCCAGTAGGGGGATATCAGAAGATCGTACTACAGTTTCCGAATTAGAAGAGGTTTGTGAGTCACTATTCTGTTATTATGATATACCGGGTCCTTCAAATGGTTTCGCGTCGGTCGTAAAGATACGGAACGCAGTAATGATAAATTATGATCGTCAGACGTAAGATTGTTTTACGTTTAACCAGCGGCGCTTGCGATACCATCGCCGAAGCGCTTGCCAAAACTTTTTTTCTTATTGTTGACTTGTGTTACAAATGCGTGAGATTCTTCTCTCGACGCGTCGTTGTCACTCAAATAAAACAGGAAGCTCTTGTTTTTTCCTTGGCGTTTCGTTTTTGCGTTTTGGCCGAAGTTTTGGCAAACTGTGGTTTGGGGCGTCATTATGCATCGGTCGGCCGCCTGCCCTACGTCAGTGGTTCCAAATTTAACTTGTTGTGTCTGAAATATTACCGCCTAGTTAATGCATCGTCTCTGGCTCGGAGTTGTGCGCAAAAGTTATGATAAATACACGTTGCGTTGGTAGCCCACGATTAAAGCAGATTAATCGAGCGAGACTAATCGCACGATCTCGGATATCAAAATAATGACTCGTAGACGCAGCTTCGTGATCATGGTGTGATAATCACGTCTGTCGGTCGCCGCTGCGAAATTATATGTCCATTATACAGAACCAGGAAGATTGCTATTACCAGCTTTCTACTGGAACGTATTAATTTGATTGCAGCGAATATCTGTTCAGGGGTCGTTATGGGATAATTGTAGACATAGCTCGGCTTGGTGTTCCTGATCGATCTGTGATGTTAAGCAACTGGCTATACCGTCGGTCTTAAATGCAAGATCGTGATTGGATTATAACTGAAAGCTTCCGTAGGTGATTGTACTGTTTGTTTATCCTAAAGAAACAACCATCTAAGCATGTGGCAGATATAGTAGAACTGTTTAAGGAGATCTAATGTTACTTTAATTTGACTAAGTTTTCCAAGTAACTTAGTTGGTTTATGGATGGAAACATATAGAAATTAAATGCTATTTATTTAGCTGCTTCTGTTTACTCGTAACATTTTCTATAATAATTATTATAAATTATCGCTATTGTATCTTTTATTAGTAAAATTGAATTACCTATTTGCATTTGTGTTTGTCCGCTAAGTTTTTTATGCGAATTTTATCGTCATTAAGAAAATGTTCCAAAGTTTGCGTTACTTTTCATTTATCTGTAAAAAATATCAACGCGTGCGAACGGGAGCACGTCACTAGTTATTAGGTAATTTAGGTATGATTTATTTATTGTGATTTTACAATGTAGTTATTTACTAATTTCCTACAGAAATCGTACTGTCTACATATTGCCGTATATTACTTAGTATGTTCATTACAATTTCCTTTCGTTAGTTTTAAAATATGTTAGGAAGCGAATGTTAATTTGTGGTCTAATTTCTATACATTACAACATTAAGACATTGTTTCTTAACGAACATCGTTTTTCTCAAATTGATGATAAATCTTTGGGAGGTGGTTTTGGATATGACAACAATTTACTATTACTAATAGAGAAATATATATAAGGACGTTCTCAGCATCACATTGCGTATATAGGTATATATAAAATAGATACCTAGCCCAATTATAGAGCTTAGAATTTTATGACTTTCATCTGACGTCTTATTTTTTCTATTTCCACTTTTCTCGAGTTTTGCCCGGATTTTCCCAATTAACTCTTTTCCTGTTTATTTACGTGTGACGTAACGATGTTTATTGTTCCAGCTATCGGAGGTGGGCGGCGAGTTGGCGGAGGAGCGCGCGGCGGCCGGACTCGCCACCGAGCGCGCGGACGCCGAAGCGGCCGAGAGGCTGCGCGTCGAGAAAGACAATAGAGACCTGCTGGCTAACAACCAGAGACTTCAGCAGGTGAGCTGTGATACTGGTTATACAGTAGGTAGTATTACCGAATGGTGGCCCGCTAGCGGTGGTCGCGACGACCGAAAAAGCATCCTAATGCGCGGACGCCGAAGCGGCCGAGAGGCTGCGTGTAGGTAAACTAAGACTGCCTCGGTGGCTCAGTAGTTAGTGACCCTAACTTCTGGGTCAAAGAGGCGTGGGTTCGATCCCCACCCAGGGCATGGATTTATGTGATAAACATAGGTGTTTGCTCTGTGTCTGGGTGTTATTTAGTTACTATCTATATAAGTATGTATTTAAAAATATGTATATGTAGTTTATCAGTCTCTGGCGCCCATATCACAAGCTTTGCTTAGTTTGGGGTCAGAGACCCTGAGTAAGATGTCCCCAAATATTTAAAACAAAACACAAACGACTTGCAGGATAATAAGTATAGACTGCAACAGGTAAACTATGATAGTGGATAGATATTCTGGTCGGGGGATGTTTGTGGATCGAGGAGCGCGCGGCAGCCGGACTTGCGGCCGAGTGCCCGGACGCCGAAGCGGCCGAGAGGCTGCTCGTCGAGAAAGACAATAGGTTCCTGATGCCAATTTAGTCTGCAAAGCTTGATTACTCATGATGAGATGTAGATAGAAATGCAGTAATAGAGTAGGTATATAGCGGAAATTAAACTTCAAAGTTGTATTAATTCAATTGAAATGGACTTGGACAACAAGCTAATCAGTTCCATAACAACACTGTTGTTAAGGAACTGATTAGCTTGTTCGTGTTGTTACAACAGCATATATCTCTATTTAACCACTTCAAATGCGTTCCATTCTCCGTAGTCACCGAGACTCGGAGATCTAGATTAGGCTATTATCTTATCTAGATGTCTAAAGACGTTATCTCAATTGGCAGTTCAACTTATCAGCAGCTTACAGAAGTTTAGTCACCGTCCGCATTCGCACTTAATTTACTTAGACCTGATAGCTCGGGCAAAGAGTACTTTTGTTCAGTTTGTCCTGCAAATGCATCGCTATTCGTAAGTAAAGCTAGAAAATTGCTGAGATGGTTAAAAGCACCCAAAACAGATTTTCTTGAGACATGAACTAAGAACTTTTTAAGCAAGTGTACTCGCTCGAATGCCGAAATGTAAGTTATTACCGCAGGCCGCATCAGTATGAAAACGTACACAAACAGTTGCATTAAAAAAATCATAATTACTTCTCCTTGCCGGGTTAAAAACTGTGGTGAAAATATTTCCACGCAAAGAGTTTGCTCTGGAAACTTTAAAATTAAAATGTTCAGAATTCAAGGTGCCTCAAAATGCCCTCAGGACGACATTATAACACACATATTTTTGTCGACCTACGTCGTCACCAAGAAATGACTCAACTGATAAATTACTCGCCTTTCACATAATTTTCGAACACTAAAATCACGGGGAAAATAATATCGTATCTCTGAAAATTCGCAACGAATCTGCGAACATAAAAAAACCTAGTCGTTCATCATTGTAAGCATCGCAACCTGGCATTTTTTCTTGATGATTGTAAGAGATAAAACAAGACATTTGTTACGGTGCTTAGTTGTTGACAGCTCAGTGATTTGTTTGAAATGGATTGCGCGCTTTTTGAACCTCATCAAATGGTTGTTTAAATATTGAGGAGAAAAAAAAACAATTAAATTATTAGTGTACTCTTTGTCTATTTTATAAATCGCTTTTTAACATCTTTGACATTATGACACGGTACGCGCGTGTTTTCCATAGATTCTTTCTCCATAGAAAACCTTTCTTCTTCTATAGTCTTTTTAATGCTTATACAATTAATATTTGTGATAGATGAGAAGTAAGAAGTACAAAGTTATATCTCACAGATGTCATGAAATAAAGTTGACAAATTAAGACCACTGCTCTTACACAGTTTATGTACAAAAAGGATAAAATAGGTGTCAAGCTGGAAAGAGCTCGGCAATTCTATTAACTCTACGTGGTCGATAAAACTATGAGTAAAAATAGTCAGCAATCATAAAGACTGACTGATGCGAGTTGCAGACCAAGAGCTAAGCTAAGTTAGTTCCGGGTTAGCTCGCATAGCTGAAACAGTTTTCAATAGATCTGTGCAGACTGCGAGCTATGCACGATCTATGAAAAACTGCGTCAGCTGTGCGAGCTAATATAAACTACCTTGGTTTAATTCTTGGTCTGCAAACGGCATGAACAACAATCAAAAATTACATCACTTTGTTTTCCTCAGGCATCCGAACGCCTGGAGCTCGAGCTCCTCCACTGGCGATCAGCAGAATCCGGCAACGCCGAGCCTTCAGACTCTGAAGGCTCCGAGGCAGACGGCTCAGCTTCAGGGGACAAATACAAGCGGCGATATGAGCGGGCACACCGCGAGCTGCAGCTCCTGCGCGCGCAACTCCGCAGGCAGCACGAGGACGACCTGGAACAGCTCGTCTCTGTCAAGAAACAGCTTGAGAAGAAGGTAGGTGTTCCAAGTGTGATGTATACAGGACTCGGGCAGAAGCGACTATACGAGCGAGTCAATTGGATTTCAATACATTGGAGAGGGGGTCCTACAGTGGATCGTGAATGCGGTAAAACTAGGCAATCAGGAGCGGGTGTGCAAAGTTTACATAGTCTGGTGTTCAAGATATAAGGTAAACTTTTTTACAAGTTGTCAATGTCAAGCTCCACATTTATCTAATATTATACAACAACTTTTCAATTTTGTAACTAATAGTAACACTAGTTCCTGCCAAAACTCATTCATTCGCCAAAATTACTTACAGCTCATTTACATACATCGTGGGTGTACGCCTGTACCGATACTATTTTTGCGCGCTGTCAAATAATATATCTAAACAATACGAATTGCCCAACTAAGATAGAAAATAAGACATTTACATTGTTGGGCAAAAGCCTCCCCTGATCTTTAAAGCAAGTATAATACACTAGCGGGGACCCACTGCAGCGCGATCTGCCGGGCTGATTTGTGAACCTGCGCCCAACGCCCTGGATTTAGGGCGTTGGGTGGCGCATACAAAAAAAATCATTCAAATCGGTCCAGCCGTTTAGGAGTTCAGTGACATACACACGTACAGTAGAATTAATACATAAAAAGAGAAGATATAGCAAATATATATCACATAAAACAAAAATTAATGGACAGACGCGTACCGAAATATATCAATAGCAAGACTGTGTGTACTTACTCGTAGCATTTACCATTTTATTTAGGTCGATTTTAAAAGCATAACTTCTCAAAACCACCATCGTAACGGGGCGCATAAATCAACGATATATCCAGGCGTAAAATTAAGTGGCCATAGCTATCATCTAAAATATAAGCAGTGGAATTGAGATAAACAGTGTTTATTGGAAGGAAACCCGCATAAAGCGACGTCAAAGAGTGGGCGTGCAACTGTGCACTAAGTCGTCTTTATCGCTTCCGCCAAACGACTGTTTAAAACGTTTCGTGGACAATTTAATGGCATACCGTATGTATTTTATCAAAATATAAATAAATTAGAAAACTTAAAAGTACTAGTGCATTCTACACACTAAGAACATGGAAGAAACCATCGGGTCCAACTTCAAATTGAATTCATTGCATTGACAAACTTTTTACATTATCATTTTTATTCTATTTTACAACGCAGTTTTCGGCATGTGGTATGTAAATTTGACAAAAGAATTTATAATTCACAATATATTTTTGGGATTCGGGCAAAGCGATGGTTTCAAATGTGCTGAATGGCTCTCTACTTCTTTTTGAATGAAATGCTCTGTATCCTCTCCTCATACGAACAGCCAGAAAGTGAAACACGTTACCTGAGTCTGTCTTTCCATTAAAGTACAACGTAGGTGTCTTCAAATCTCGAGTAAATAGGAATCTTCTAGGTAAGCGTACTGCACCCTAGACCGCATATCTGCTTAACATCAGACAGTGTGTAGTCAAGCGCAAACCTATATTAAATAAAATAAAAAATTACGAACGAAAAAAACTACTTAAATCTTTTTATACATGTACATATTACATAGTGATGCCTATATTATAGGTACTACATTCATCGTTTATTGTTCTTTGTTTATTTTTAAATTCTTTTTGTTAAGGCCGCTGTTTTGTTAATTTGCTATTTCCTGTCCGTTCTTGGTTGCCTGGAAGAAATCGCTTGAAGCGATAAGGCCGCCATTTGGTATAACTTTGTAATGTTTTTATTTTTCGTATGTTTTTTGTATTGTAATTGTACTAATAAAGAATTATCTATCTATCTATCTACAATATTCTAGTATAATAAATGTCTGCCATCATAACCGTTAGCCATTATAATGTAAGAGAAATTTGTGCAGAAAATACTTTTCTGCCACATTTTAACAATGATCTACTATTACTTGCTAACTTATTATATCTTTGCACATTTATTACAAACTGCCAACGTCAAAACTTTCCAATTTGGTCTACTAGTGCCAATGTTCACAACAATAACAAAGCTTTCTTACGTCTGTTGTCTAACAAAGTGAAGACAGGTACGTGGGTATTATGACGTTAGTTTTCACGTAAATGCTGAACTCTTCTGGCATCACAGTGTAATTATTCACAGATCTACCGTCACGTCAAAAAACCGTAGTTATTTCTTCTTATTCTTAAATTACCTCAGGCACGACTATATACTTTAGGAATTGGGTATTAAATCGAAATATCATACCATTATCATCATATATATTTATCATTATCATTACCTACTCATTTTCCTTTCCGATTTTTTTTGTTTTTCTATTAAGTAGCTAGATTTTGTTAACTATTTAGGTAAACTACTACCTATAACTCGAAAAAATAAATAACAAACGAAAGAAAATAGACTAAAAGTATCAAGATTTTCCAAATTCTCTATCACCTAATAATTCTACATTGTGGAAGCTCATAAATAATAATATGAATATGAAAGGACAATTGCCGTAGTACCTTCGCAAACTAGCGTATGGTCACAGCTACAGACGCCACTACTGATATCCCCCACAAAAAAAAAAAACAGAAAAGAACTGATGATCTCGTATCATGTAATAAGTCAGTTTTTACAATCCTCATTTTCCTCTTTCTTTGTTTATTTGTGTGCAATTTGATAGGCGAGATAAATGATCAGATGTTGAGATGACAATACGACATGTATGACAGGTTTGAAAGATTGAAGTGACGAACGAAAAGAAACCTGCCGGCACTACCTTTAATAAAGTAGGATTTATACCTCTATATGTAGGAAGCCGATGACTGTCTTCTAAAATGTACGTTTTTGTTTTGTTTTTTTTTTCATATGTTGTAGCATTTTACTTGTCTTGTAACATCAGCGCGTCGATAACACACAATCATATAATTATGCAACTGTTACCTAATCTGCAACATGCGTGTAATCACTATAATAATATTACGGAGTGATAACGTGTTGGCAAGCGTCGAACGGACCGGACTTTATGCTAATTACAAACAGTACTTCTTAATGATGAGCCGTTCGTACACGGGATGACAGTGACACTATTATTTGGTGTTGTTAAAAATTTGGTGTTGTTAAAAAATATTACCTTTGTTAAAAAATGGATATCGCATACTGCTGTACAGCTGTACATACATCCTGATAGTAGCATATTATTCTGGCTACATATTTATTACTTATAATGTTAGACTAAAATCATAATAGCCCCCGAGCTATGGAAAGGGTTTTGATGACCGGAGTCTATCAGTGAGATCGAATCAGAAATTAAATGAGGAAATCCGTAGACGAGAAGAAACAAAGTCGCCGAGAAAGCCCGACGCCTCAACAAATTTAAAATCCCAACAGGTAGGGTAATGCAGGAGTAATTGCCTATGGAGTCAGAAAGCTCTCGAATGGAGACTCGTAATGACAAGGCCAGTATAGATGTCGACCGCCCACTAGCAGTATTCACTGTAGATCTAAAGCCTCCTCTCTCTCTCTCTCTCTCTCTCTCGCTCTCTCTCTCTCTCTCTCTCTCTCTCTCTGTCTGTCTGTCTCTTTATGTCTGTTTTTCACAGCTATAAATTATCGTTTCTTCAGTCGCCTCATGTTTAAACAGCTTAACTGTTGTTTGTTCACAGTTTTTAAGAAATCCCACGAGATAAGACTTGAATCGTGAATCACCCGTCTCGATATTTATTCCATCTCCATTTGGAGAGGGTTTTAGATTAAAATAATGTACAGCATTCTTATATTTATAGCATTAAGAAAGAAAGAAAATAAATACCTATTTACGGTGAGAAACTTAAATAGGTACTTTCTAGGGTGAGCATGTTGCTTACTTTAGACCACATATCTGTTTTATATGTCAGGCAGGACGTGGTCAAACGCAGACTTATCTTGCATAAAATGTATACTATGCTGAGCATTTTCATTCCTCTGTAAGACACGTTTATAAGAGTTTCAGAGAGCTCCAAACTAAGCCTGAGGTTTAAGCACTGTGAATTATTTATTATATATACGGAACCCTCGCCAAGAGTCGAATCGCGCAAAGCAGCAGCCGTAGATATATAACTCATTCACGTATAACATTTTTATTTTTAACACTATAATAATGTCATTGAAGATATTATTTATAAACGCGAAGTATTTTTCGTGCCACATTCATTACATTCCCTCTGTGATTCAGAAATATCCAGGGCCCCTATTCCAGCTCGGTCGAGATGTCACAATCTGTCTCATTAAAAAAAATCTCGTGTGAGAGTGATAGGGTTGGTCGCGAACGCGACAGAATTAGTGCCCAGTTTTATTATTTGTCAGGCTGTTTGCCCGACGCCAACATTCCAGAAGTGACCTTCGTGATTTTACGAACGTCCCTACACTAAAATACTAAACACTAATTTAATACAGTAAACAGATAAATCTGATGCGATATTTTTGGAACTAATTTTTCAAGGGCGACATGAACTCAGGCAAGTACAAATATTATTATGTGGTAATACTTTTGATGGAAATGAACACAACAATATGAGATAGAACATAAAGCAACAGCTCCGGGGTTAATAAGCGAGTCGAGTTCATGCTGCAGGCTCATGGACTCTTCCTTCTGCTTCAACACGTCGTCTCCTGGGACGAATAATTACGAACGCTACCGTGGCTCGGATGACACGCTCAATAATAGGTCCCGGTTGTTTCAACCGTTTAGCCAGTAATGTCAGGGGCTTTCAGGCGGCTTAAAATCTCTGACACCAGCCGGGCTAGTATGCGCGCCACGAATTATTTCGTTTGTAGTGTCAGAACGAGACAGCGTTATGGCAAAGTATATAACTGTCACGTTTTCACACGTTGAAATGAGTTTTTTTCGTCGTTTTTCGTGGTCGTATGCTTTATAGCCAGGGTTAGCCACTCGGCCTATACCTACGTACTTACTTACTTTTATTATAAACGTTTCAGTTCATCTACACACTGATCAGCCTAAGCGTTTATTTCAGAGGGAGATCAACTAAACGCAGCATTTTTTCTATTTTTGACACATAGTTTTAGACTATAAAATGAAATAATAATTGTCATATCCTCATCTCTTTTTTCTTTAAAATAAAAAGTACACATTTATCTCATTCGGCATTCTCATCACAATTAGGTCGACTGACAAAATGCTTTATCTATCTAAACCTATCTCAAGATCATCCTTGAGTCGACGCGTCTGATAGTGGTACATTCCGATATGATCGTACGGTACCTCTAGTATTATTACGTACACAGTTTTACGTGTACTTTTTTATGAAAAAACACGTATCGGTGTGTCAATTAATTATATTATAGTCCCTTATCGCGGTGTAATGCTGTAATCGAATGAGCTTGTATTGATTTATTTTGGTCTGTCGTTGTCGCTATGTGATTTTTGTCACGGATTTTGCTGTGGTTTTGATTTTGTGAAATATTTTAGTGGAATTTTACCACTCTATACTCTATTTTGTTAGTGCGAGTGGGAGCGAAAGATCAAAACGATTTTTCAAAAAGGAAGCCATAGTGATGTGTCAATTTATGTGACTCGATTTATTAAACTTAAATGTCTATGATTGAAGTTACGAGTATGCCTAGTAGCATGTATAAAATGTGTACCTAAATATAGTTTTCTCGAGTTTTAAATAATAATTATAGGGCACATAGTGATCTGTGTTTAGATTTAAACAAATTGATTGTTCTATCACGTAAATCTCAGTTCTTTCGAAAAGAATTTGATTTAATGTATAGTATCAATAAAAGTGATTTGTAGATCGATTTAAATGAATCGATCATTTGAGATGTATCGAACCACAAATAGTGACGTTTTAGCAGTTAATTTGAAATTCTAAACTGCAATCGTTAATAAAATTAGTGAATGTTTTGTTCTGGTTACGAAATTCACTAGTCATTCGCCTAAAAATGTTATCAATAAATTGTGACTAAAATAAAACTAGTTCACATATTTTGAATATTCATAGAAAATTAATACAAGACATTTAGATTAATTGCTATCTCTAATTTCGTTGCGCGCCAATAATATTATTTAGTTTAAGCGTTAGGTACCATGGAGGAAGACACAGAAGAGGTTAGTGCTCCCATAAAACCTATAATTTTGATGAGTTTATGAGGGACATATCTAATGGTCTCTTTTACTTGGCTCGTGTCCAACTCTACATACTTTGTACTTCTATAATTATTAACAGTTTTAACTGTATTTTTGTAGTTGTTTGAACTGTCAAAAGTGTGATATAATACTTTGTTTTACGCCTACGCATTTCTGGACAAGGTTACTGTTCCAAAATGTAAATAGAATAGATACTTTGCTATGAAATAATTCTTAGGACTGGACTAATCTCATAGAATTACTTTTGTAATGTTGACTTGTAAAATAATTGTATCAATAATTATGACTATGACTGTCAGAAGTTCTTCAAATTGTATTTTTTGTTTCACATTTATTTATTTTTTGTAAGTGTGTGAATAGTGATTGGCGTTTTAGGGTTCGGAAAAAAAACATTGCTATTATGGGCTCTGAAATTCGCCACAAAACTACCTATTTACTACGCAAAAAATACTCGTTTTGCATAGCGGAATATTATTAGATTTAATATGACTTTGATTGTGCATATCTATTTGACTGTACTACGAGTATTATTAGAGTTCTAATTCTGCTTATGGTTCGTAACACTAAAAACTATAACACTACAACACTGTGCCTGAATCAATTAATTTACAAAGTCGAAAGTCAAAGTAATTTTACAAAGTCTTAAATTTAGTTACAATTGACATTATTACTGCCGACTAATACACATATCATCCTGTCGCCGTCAACACAATCATATTGCAATGTACGTTTTATTAACGTTAACAAATTTAGTGGCTCTTGACGTAGGTGTCCCCTTGCTACACTTCTGTGTCTTGGTGCACATTAAATTTGTCTCCAGAATCTCTTTGAATTTAACAATCGTAGATTTGTTTTACTGTGAGACGTGACGTCTCACTACAGGTCTTGGCCTGAAAAATTGTCATCATCATCATCAGCCTGTGTCGACCCACTGCTGGATATAGGCCTCCTCTCTTATGTGTTATTAAGCCCGATTATAGAGGCGCCAGCGTAAATTTAATAGAGACGTAAAAAGCTTTCTCTACATCGAATGCTTTTAAAGTGAAAAATAAACAGAACTATGCTATTTAACTCATATAATTACGATGGCGCCTCTGTAATAAGGCTTATTTTTATATTTAAATGTTCTATATATACCTAATATGAAACATTGTAGAGCCATTTAAAATTTTGACATCAAGATATATTATGACGAGTGATGACGTAATATTGCTTGTCTTTATACTTAGTAGGCAGTTTTATTAGAACCATTGTTCTTTAGGTACTCACTTCATAACACGAGACCACGCTCTTCTTCTTGGCAGCTGAAAAACTTGACGTTTTTTCGTTGTTGGTGAAAAACTAGACACCTTCGCAATGTTTGTGAAAACTATACCGCCAAGTTCATATTTTATTTTCAATTCCAATGACGTTAAATTTTGAAGTAGACTGAAAAACCTCGAAAACTAAGTTGAACACCGTTGTAGAATATGCTAAATTCATTTTTATTTCTTTCATTTTTAGGTTCAAGATGCGTACGAGGAAGTGGAGGAGCAGAGGGCTGTCGCGGCGCAGTGGAAGCGCAAGCTGCAAAAGCTAACCAACGACATGGCCGACTTGCGTTCGTTGCTCGACGAACAGGTAATATTATTTATTTATTATACCTAAAAAGTACAAGAAACAGGATACATTCGATATGAAACTAAATACCTATATGTAATACCAATAGTGTTACGTTCTTTTCAAATGTACATAGATTGATGTATTATGTTTTTTTTGTTTGTAATAGCTGATTTTAACGATGTCAGTGTTGATCCCATAGTAAAAGTTTTTTGAGTGATACTTAACTTCAAGTATTGTTACCTTATTTATTTCTTGTTAGGTAAACATGTGGTCCATGATTTTACGCATAATCGGGAGTTTAATTGCATTTAGGTATATCATTACCGTACATTCAATAACGCTGTTATGCAAAATCATGTCTATTACAAGCGCCACAAATAATATAATACCTGTTAGCATATCTTCTTCTTATATTTAAAAATGAATCGTGGTTGTTAGTCTCTCTAAAACTCGAGAACGGCTGAATCGACTCGGTTCCGGACTATAGTCCTGAAACATTTGTGAAGTTAAGGGAAGATTTAAACGGTGAGAAAATTAATAAAAATTGCGAGAAAAATAATAAAAACATTAATTTAATTTTCCCATACAAAATGTTCCTTTTCATGTAAATGTTGTCATTCACAGTTGACAGATGGTGAGATGAAGTTCACCGGGTCAACTAGTAGTAAATAAAATAGACATGATTTTTTTTTACTTTCCCTGCAAAATTATCATTGATGTAGCAGGCCATTTATTTTAGAGATGCCAAACCGATATTATACCGCAGGCTAGATCAATGGATTAAAAATAATAATTAGACGGCGCATATTGCGCTTGTCGTACAATGTGATTAACACTGTAGAATTGCGCTAGATGCAGTACTATCTACAACCAGTCCAGCTGGAAATCTATCTAGAGAGGTCTATATTTATCTGTGGACTTGTGTGTGCAGCTTGCGGCAACCATAGCAGCAGACTGTACAATGTCGACATAATTCAGCAGCATTATTGGGGCGGGTTAACTTCGCTACGTCTATATCCTTTAAAAGTCGTGTTGTTTGTTAATAGACTTGTCGCAACAACCTGCTGGAGAAACGCCAGCGCAAGTTCGACGGTGAGCTGCACGCGGCTCAAGAGGAGCTGAAACGCGAGCGCGCGGCCAAGGAGCGCCTCTCGCGGGAGAAGGACCTGGCCAGCGCTGACAAATACGCGCTCGAGCAGAGCCTCTCTGTGAGTGATACTATCCCATACCGTGTACCATAGCCTTGTAGCAACAGCCTTCTGAAGGAACATTAGTGTAAGTTTGTCGGTGAGCTGCACGCGGCTCAAGAGGAGCTGAAACACGAGCGCGCGGCCAAGGAGCGCCTCTCGCGGGAGAAGGACCTGGCTAGCGTAGACAAATACGCGCTCGAACAGAGCCTTTCTTTGAGTGATACCATGCCCCACCGTAGCCTGCTATAATTTTATCTGCTGAAGAAATGTCATCGCAAGTTCATCGTGACGCAAAGAGCAAGAGAAAGACATGTCTGGTGCTCCAGTTATGATCAATTTTCTGGAGCAAAGCTTACACTTAAAGTAATCACCTTGGTATAAAGGTGATTTACATTTTCATACAAAACTGCTTTAACCTAACCTAAGCACATAAAAAACTTTGACGTGGTACAACCGAATTTCTTCACTGACCATAGACTAGTCAGATGCAGAATAAACACCAAAAAGACAAGACGTCATATCAAAAAATCGACGCAGATAGTAAGAAAAGTCCCCGAGCTCTCAGAATCTGTTAAAGAAAAGTTACAAGGTCAACTCCAAGAGGCAATAGACTCAAAAGAAGATATAAATACGCAATATCGCAACCTGCAAACGAAATTATCATCATCTTTTATAAAGGAAATGCCCCTACCTACACCACAAAGGAAAAAAGAATTAAGCGAAGTTACAGAAAAACTACTACAAGAAAGAAAAATGCTTTACGAACAAACAAAGACACGAGAAGTTAGAAAAGAAATCACCAGAATAAGCAAGGAAATCAACAGACAAATAAAAAAAGATACACAACAATATAGACAAGAAACATTGGAAAGACATGTAAAGAAAAACGGAGCAGTAAAGAAGGCATTCAAGGAACTAAACAAGAAAACAGAATGGACAGCTAACTTGAAAACGAAAAACAATAAACTGGTGAATATGCGACCGGATATACTAGAAGAAGCTAGAAAGTTCTACCAAGAACTCTATTCTTCTGACCTTTCAAATAATCCTACACTTAATTTGACATCAAACCCAGAATTATTTTATGATAAAGACATTAACGATGACCACATCGAATATAACACGACATCAAATCCAAATCATAATTCAAATTTGACATTTCACAATCTTGACATGAATAACTCAGAATCTACATTACCCGATATATTAGTGAGCGAAATTATGCATGCAGTAAGAACACAAAAAGACGACAAAGCTCCCGGAGACGATCAGATAACCAATGAATTTATAAAATCACTCATTGATCCACTACTCTTACCGCTAAAACAGATCTTTGACAACGTACTGAGGAACGGCAGCACCCCGGAAGAGTGGAGTAAGTCGACAACTATTTTGCTACACAAGAAAGGAGATAGAAGTGACCTAGGAAATTACAGACCTATAAGCTTGATGTCAAACATATACAAAATATTCTCAAAAATTGTTTTAAACCGCATCACAACTACTCTAGACGAAAACCAACCACCAGAACAAGCAGGATTCCGGAAAAGTTTTTCAACAAACGATCATATCCAAGTAGTGGCCACTATAGTAAACAGGTGCAAGGAATATAACAAAACCCTCTACATTGGATTCATCGACTTCACCAAAGCGTTTGATTCTCTGGAACACTCTGCAATATGGAAAGCACTCCAGCAACAAGGTGTCGAAGAAGAATACATAACCATACTATACAACATCTACTCAAAAAGCTCATCAAGGATCAGAATGGAGAGAGAAGGAGAAGAATTTCAAATAAGGAAAGGAGTAAGGCAGGGAGATCCTATGTCCCCAAAAATCTTCTGCGCCGTACTTGAAATGATATTCAGAAACATAGAATGGAACAATATGGGAATTAATATTAACGGAGAGTATCTTAGTCATCTAAGATTCGCAGACGATATCGTAATATTCGCAGATTCCGCACAAATTCTCGAACAGATGCTTGACGACATAGCTAGAGAAAGCAAAAAAGTAGGACTAGCGCTAAATGCTTCTAAAACAAAAATAATGACTAATGCAACGAAGGAACAAGTGACGGTAGAAGACAAACTAATCGAATATGTGGACGAATACATATATTTAGGACAATCAATATCATTTGACGACCTCACGGAGAAAGAAATAGGAAGAAGAATAGGACTAGCGTGGAAAAAATATTGGAGCTTGAAGGAGATTATAAAAAACAAGACAATTCATATGAGAATAAAAAGAAGACTATACGAGGTAGCTATTCTACCCAGCCTTATATATGGCTGCCAGACTTGGGCCCTACGAAAGGAAGATGAAAATAGACTTAGGATTTGTCAAACGAAAATGGAGAGAAGTATGCTGTGCATAAGACTCTCAGACAAAATGCGTAACGAAGACATAAGAAAGAAAACTAAAATAAGGGACATCATAACAACAATAAGAACTTTAAAATGGAGCTGGGCTGGCCACATCTGCAGGATGAACTACGATCGTTGGACGAGGAAAGTAATGGAATGGGTTCCCAGAGACAGAAGAAACAGAGGAAGACCACACAGAAGATGGGAAGATACTTTTACTCAAAGACATGGAGCAGAATGGATGAGAATTGCTCGAAACCGAAAAATCTGGACTAGACTGGGGGAGGCCTACGCCAAAGAGGCGACAACTACGAATATACAACACAATGACCTGACAAGAGAAATCGCATAATATATTGACATAAAAATTAAATTTTGACATGCTCTCATTGACATCTTATAATATCCTCTAAATTTAATTAATACCTACATATTTGGGACATGAGACATAAAGAAAAGTAAAATGTGTGAAATTAACAAATATATACTAATGCAATGTAATAATAATCTTGTAGTTGAATAAAGGCTTTTTTACTTTACTTTTACTTTACAAAACTGCTTTACTTCATGACTTAACAATGTTGTGACACATTTTGTTCATATTTCCCTCTCGTTCACAGGAAGCTCGGCTAGAACTCGAGCTGAAAGAAGAGCGTCTGGCGGCCGCGACCCGCGAGCTGGAGGAACGCGGCGGAGGAGGAGACGAGGTGTCCTCCCTGCGGCGCGCCAAGGGAGAGCTCGAGCGGCGCCTGCGCGACCAGGAGGAGGAGCTGGACGACCTCGCCGGACAGATACAGGTGAGGCGGGGCTGGAGGAGGGGAGAGGAGGTATCCTCCATGCGGCGTGCCAAGGGAGAGCTCGAGCGGCGCCTGCGCGCCCAGGAGGGGGAGCTGGACGACCTCGCTGGACAGATACAGGTGAGGCGGGGCTGGAAGAGGGGAGGGGAGGTGTCCTCCCTGCGGCGTGCCAAGAAAGAGCTCGAGCGGCGCCGGAGCGACCAGGAGGAGCTGGACGACCTCGCCGGACAGATACAGGTGAGGCGGAGCTGGAAGAGGGGAGGGGAGGTGTCCTCCCTGCGGCGTGCCAAGAAAGAGCTCGAGCGGCGCCGGAGCGACCAAGAGGAGGGGCTGGATACATGTGAGTTATACTCAGTCCTTGCTGCTTCTGGGGTTACCGGGAATTGACAACATTTCAAATTTTTAACATAATTATGTTTATTTATTTTCTGAAAGAATATTGCAAAATAACGTATACGTATTTTTAGGGTTCCGTACCTCAAAAGGAAAAAACGGAACCCTTATAGGATCACTTTGTTGTCCGTCTGTCCGTCCGTCCGTCTGTCAAGACCCTTTTTCTCAGGAACGCGTGGAGGTATGAAGCTGAAATTTATATCAATTACTCAGGTCTACTGTCCCTTGAAGCTGTGAAAAAATCAAACTTCTAAGCCAACGCAATCAAAAGATACAGCCGTTTATGCCGCAAATTTTCGACACTTGCAAGGGAATCAAAACCTACAGGGTGCTTCCCGTGAACTCAGAATCTTGAAATTTGGTACGAAGCAACGTCTTATAGCATAGATAAAGGAAAAATTACGAAAACCATAAATTTTTAGTTACATCACATAATATATTTTTTTTTAATAATTTTAACCTTACTACCCATTTCCTCATAAACGCGTAGAGGTATTAAATTGAAATTCATACCAAATACTCAGGTCTATAATACCTTTAAGCTGTAACAAAATCAAACTTCTATGTCAACGCAATCAAAAGAAACAGCAATTTAAGCTGCATATTTTGAAACTCGCAAGTACTCGCAAGGGAGTCAAAACCTAAAGGGTACTTCCAGTCGACCTAGAATCTTGAAATTTGGCATGAATCAACGTTTTATAGCACACATAAAGGAAAAATTCCGAAAACCTTAAATTTTTAGTTACATTACAAAATATATATTTTTTAATAAATATAAACTTATTACTTTTTTTGAAGAACTTTGAACTTAGAACTTTGTAAACCTTGCAGGTTTGTACGGAACCCTCGGTGCGCGAGTCCGACTCGCACTTGGCCGGTTTTTTATTTTTCCAATACGACTTTTATTTTCCGTAAAATTAAGTTTTGAAAAGTAGCTTATTCTAAAAGGACGTAACTGCAAAACTATGGAATCGTAAACAATTTTACTGAAGCCACATTAGAAAAAAAAAATGGGAGCTAGCGTTGCTGTCACTGTCAATGCCAATCAATCCATCACAACATTCACACACAATTCACACAAATAGGCCGGGAGGTCAGCGCAAAAAATGCAAGTACATTCTAACAACTGCATTTTTGGTATTACGTTATCATGGTGGTGTACAACAATATCCCGGAGTCAGTGAGCTTTCTTAGCGTTTTTAAGCGTTGGGCGTAACGGGGGTATCCATTTCAAAGAAATGAATATCATGCAACTACTTCTAAAAGCTGAAAATTGGTGTACTATGGGAAGAAAAATATAAAAAAAAAGTTTAACGACTGCCAATCACCTGAAATATGTAACAGGGCCTGCCATAAAGGCTTTAAATTAGCACCACTTCAAAGAAGAAGAATAAGTACTACTTATTTACTTATTAAGTAGTACCAAGATACTTTTAAAATTCGAACGGATTCCTCCACCAAATGCTAAGGAACCCAGTTGACTTACTCCGGGTATTGATACACCACCTTGATAACTTATTACCGAAAATTCGTCATTTAATTTTGGAAGGTACTTGCATTTAGCGCTTATCTCCCGGCCTAACGCAAAATAAGTCATTTGACATTTTATTTTTAAACTACATAGCACGTGTCAACAGTCAGTGTTAACTGTCATTTTATACTGCTAGTGTTGTTTTTTATCATAGGCAACTGAACTTTTAGTATAAATCCCGAAACAGCTTGGGTGAGAGATTTAATTTAATATCTTAGCAGTTACTGCACTAAAGAAATTGGAAAAATTAGCACAGTGATCAGCATCCCGATATCTCGAAATGTTTTTTGGAATTTCATAGCCTTATAAAATATGAAAACTTGTCAATTTTGGCCTAAATACAGATCAGTCAGAACTGGAAGTATGGGACGAGGTGTGTAACTACCAGAGAACTCTAGTGAGAATCAGAAGGAGGTAGGTGATTGCGCTGGGCAGATATAGTTTAGTAGGGATAGGGAAAGGAAGGGTTTGTAGAGTTTTTCTATTTAAAAACGCTGAAGTGATCGTAATAGTTCTGACCAGCACCCTTAGCATGGCAAAGGAATAAAACCATTTTGTCCACTATTAATGTCAACATACTTCCTCTTCTAGGAGATAAATTGGTGGAAAGTCAATTTGTGCAAGAGTGTAGCAACGAAAGCATGGCAACCCTCCCTCCTACCTGTTACTCACGGGCAACAGGGATCAAATCTATGGGATTTAATTGAACGCCTATACACGACTATGAATCCAGGGGTTGGAGATTCCGGGGTTCAGGCGTTAGATACGACGAACGCTTTTGGGCTATGATTTTATTTTTATGACTTAAGGCTCGTGTAACGCAAGTTACATCAGTGATTTCTACCTTGTTTATAACGTTATGTATTATGTGTCCAGCTGTTGGAGAGCTCCAAGCTGCGTCTGGAGATGTTGCTGGAGCAGCAGCGCAAGGAGGCACGGCTGGAGGCGGCCGCGCGCGACGACGAGATGGAGGAGACACGAGCCAACGCCGCCAAGAAACTCAAGAGTAACTACACCTCTCTTATGATCCTACATCCTCCTAGTGGCTCCTGTGAAGTCAGCTCCAAGCTGCGTCTGGAGATGTTGCTGGAGCAGCAGCGCAAGGAGGCGCGGCTGGATGTTGCCGAAATATTTAAAAAAAAAATTAAACTTTGACACTAACAATATATTTTATGGTGTTACATTGTTTATAATCTGTAAGCTATAATTTTGTCATCAAATGGCCAAGGACCAAAAAAGGTTGTACGATTTGTACAGAAGAGTGGACTGTATGTGGTGCGTCTAATGATGTTTAACCCCAGATGATCCTGCAAGCTGCAAGACGGTAAAAAGAAATCTCCGCCAACCTTCAATCCACGACCGCCTCCAGACTTCAGCTTCAGTCGCGACGGGGACACTGATTGATGACCGGACACTTTCCTTGGCACCAGACACGTCCGTTGCACGCGACACGGAGTAATTTAAATGTTTAGACGATGACCATAGTCTTCAAAGTAGGCGCAACGTGCACAGTTCAATTGTCGTCGTTGCACAATGGCCACAACCGGTGCGTTTGGACTGCAACAAAAAAAGCAGTACATTAATCTGGCGTGTTTGGTACGTTCCAGTGCTGGAGAGCCAGCTGGAGAGCGAGCACGCGGAACGAAGCTTGCTGCTGCGCGAGCGACACGAGCTAGAGCGAAGACTCGCCTCATTGGAAGAGACCGCGCGCGCTGAAAATCACGAACAAACGCAACTGCTGCAGAGGCTCAAACGGTCAGCTATACTCATATTTATTTTTACGTAACATTACAAAATACATTATTTTTTAGTAAATGTAAGACAAATCTAAAGATCGTGTGCATACTATAGACTGAATCAAACTTCTTGGGGTCTGTGAAGTTAGCTACAAGCTGCGCACAGCCCCGCTTCTCGCGTAGCTGACATAATACATACCTAACTTCGAGCAAATATCTACAGAGCCACAGTTCTTAAGTGAAAGTAGTAAAAAAATGTCCGAGCGCCGTCATACATACCGACTTAGTTTACATTAAATGATTCACAATGACCCGTTTTTTTCGAATCTCGACGCTATGTCACATAATTAGTGCTTGTAACCGATCACTTTGGCATCGCGCGGCGTTGTAGTCGGCTTGCAATCGCCTTACGACTAACTAAAAAGCCTGCTCACTACGTAGTTTGTACAGAGTTTTGCCTCGGACACTTTTTTTGCACGATTGTGACTCTATAGATATTTGCTCGAAGATACCTAATGAATTTGCTACTGCGCTATCTCTCACCTCGTTTTCATAATAATAATAATAATATAGCCTTTTATTCAGATCTCTTAGTACAATGCATTTTTAAACTTATGTAAATAACTTGCATTAAAAACTTAAACTTAAAATCTTATTTTTCATTTAATTTATGGATTGTATACGTTACAGAGACTTGAAGCGATACCGCGCACTGTTACGTGACGCGCAGACTATGCTCGAGCAGAAGGAGAAGGAAGGCGGCGGCAAAGCGCAGATTAGACAGTTGAAGAACCAGGTAACGTACAACCTGCTTGCCCCCTCCAGTAAAAAAGTAGTGATCGAAGTTCAACGCATGTATTTGTGTCTCGTATGTCTGTGGGATTGTATCTCTCAAACTAGTGTTAAAACTCCTCTAGAGGAGTCTCAGACCAAGTAAAAAAATCAAGACAGAACATCGTGAACAGACAAGTGAGGCCAGTTTCTTATGTATTTATTTACATGTGGTGAGTGCGTCGGTATTGTGCCGCCATAGTTCGACTGACGAGCCAAGGCATAGTTTCGTTGTACGTGTTTGTGTGTGTAATTATGTCTGTACACGGCGAGGCGTAGTTTTGCCGGCTACACTTGTTTGTTTCTCATCATTCTGTCTTGATATTTTTATTTGGTCTGAGAGAGGAGTTTTGTTATTATGAGCTCGATCGTAGCTATTATAAGATTCGTGGTCAGGTGTTTTTTAGATTTTAATTTTTCAACAAGTTTTGTTAATTGAGTAAACTATGCCGTTAAAATAGTCTGATAGAGTGCGATCATATGTTGTTAAATCTGCCTTCGTGTTCAGGTGGAAGATCTGGAGCTAGCAGTGAGAGCGGCGACCAAAGCAAAGCAGACTGCCGAGGCCGAAGCGAGCGAAGCGAACGCTGCCCTCGAGGAAGCCACACGAGCCAGGAATGACGCCTCGGAGCGCGCGCTCACTGCTACCAGGGAAGCAGCCGCGGCGAGAGCACAGTTGGATGACGCGGAGGAAGAAGCGGCTGAGGTAAACTACTGTTTTACTATAGTAGGTGGAATATCTAGACCCCACAGCGAAGCATATAGCCGAGGATGAAGCAAACGCAAGTCTGGAAAAGGCGAAAGCCAGGAACGAAAAAGATCTTACACAATGTAACGTCTATATCAACAGGCTAGAAACAATAAAAAGAAGTTTATTGCGATTCCTACAATTTAAGTGAAAAAAACGTGACATCAATTATGAATCGAGACGTTCTAGACATCATACATATTATTATACTTCCGCGTAGAATAGCAGACATTACTAAAATAATTTCTTTACTAAAATAATAATAATTCCTAAATACCATTACCTACACTATGCATGCGCCATGCACTATGTGACATCGCGTGGGGTAGAGAATCGTTTTGCTTATGTAAACGTATTCAGGTACAACACATGGTCGTGTCCATGACTCCGCTACACCCCATTTTTGAAGTGATAACTTCTTTAGCGGCGTTTTGCCCTATTTGGGATGGGTAAAAAAATGTTAAACTCGTGGAAACAGGACACGTGATTTGATCGAAAATTCATAAGACGGGGGGAGAGTAGACTGCCGGCGCGACGTAGGAGAGGAAGTAATATTCCCCTCTCGTTCTACCGCGCGGCGAAAATGTATGCCTGCTCCTGCACGGGAAGCATGGCAAAGGGACTAATAGTCTTTCCACCATTATATCCCCTCGAAGAGGAAATAAAGTATGGATTGACAATGACATCTGACATTATTAGTGGATAAAATGGTTTTCTCCCCTTGCCGTGCTACCCGGGCTGCTGTTTCGTTTAAGCGGCGCAGTGCGCTTGCGCGAGTGAGCGTGTGTGATATTGTATTTTACCACATAAATGATAGTACTTTATCTGTTCAAATTTTCACTTCTGACGGCACTCCTGGAGTGCAACTCGTTGTTTTTTTTGTGGTTTTCACCTATAATTTTATTGTTCCAGCTGCTAAAGAAATACCGCGCATGCACGACGGCCCTGTGCGCGGCGCAGGCGGAGACCCGCGAGGCGTGCGCGCGCGCCGACGCGGCGGCCGAGGAGGCGCGCGTGGCGCGCGACAAACTCGCTGAAATCAGCGCCAAGCTGGCGCACGCCGAGGCCGGACACTCGCTCTCGCACCACGAAGCCGAGAGGAGGCTCGAGCTGAGGAATAAGGTACTTTAGTCTCTCTCATAGAGTTGTCTCTGCCTGTTTGTCAAACGGTTTTGTTTGGAACTCGCCAGAATCAGCGCCAAGTTAGCGCACGACACTCGCTCTCGCACCGCAAAGCTGAAAGGAGGCTTGAGCTGAGGGATAAGGTAATTTAGTCTCACCCAAAGATGTCTCTCTATATTTGTTGGAAGGTTTTGTTAAGAACTCTATAATCAGCGTCAAGTTGGTGCACGGTGAGGTCGGACACTCGCTCTCGCACCACGAAGCTAAAAGGAGGCTTGAGCTGAGGAATAAGGTAATTTAATCTCTCCCACAGATGTCTCTGTTTATTTGTCAAACGGTTTTTTTTGGAATCGATGAAATGAGCGTGAAGTCAGCGCACGCCGAGGCCAGACACTCGCTCTCTCTCTACAAGGCTGAGAGGAGATTCGAGTTAAGAAATATGGTACGTGCTCACAAACTTCGAAATTTAGTTCAGTCTTGCAACATGAATATCCTTTCTCTTAGTCCTACTCATCATTTCCCTAACTCTGCCCCTTCTTTTCTAGATCTTATAATGGTTTCCTCTCTTTCACATGTTGTTAAGCATGGGCAACTATCGGCTGATTTCTCATATCACGACCTAATATTCTTGTCTTATAAAATTCGTCCTCCGAAACCTAAGCCGCCTGTAATTGTGCAGCGTAACTTTAGTAGTATTAATCATGACAACCTTAAAAAAGATGCCGGTGATATTGATTGGTCTCCGGTAGAGTCTGCCAGATCTATTGAAGATAAAATTGCAAATTTCAATACGATTCTTACTGAGCTGTATGATATTCATGCGCCGTTTCGAACTATAAAAATTAAACACGCACCTGCTCCTTGGATTACGGACGAGATCAAGGCTCTTAAACACAAAAAAGCAGTAGCGCATACCAAATTTAAGACTCATCCCAATGATCATAACAGAGACCGGTATATCAAGTTGCGGAATCGCTGCAATTTGGTGTGTAGAGATGCTCAACGACGCCACATTTCAGAATCGGTTCAAGACAAAGACCCAGCTAAGGTCTGGAAATTTCTTAGGTCCCTTGGAGTCGGAAAGTCACGTCAAGAAACTGTCCCCAAGAATTTAAACATTGATGCGCTAAATCAGCATTTCTCTGCTGCTCCAAACATGGATGCTGCTCTCAAAGCCAGCACTCTAAATTATTTGTCTAATATCACGACTCCTGACTCTTCTTCTTTTTCTTTTCGTCAATTTACCGCTTGTGATGTTAAGAAGAGCATTCTTTCAATTTCCTCGAATGCTGTTGGTTTTGACTCAATCAGTCGTAACATGATAATTCCTATCCTAGATCAGCTACTCCCTATCCTCTGTCATATTTTCAATTATTCCATTTCCAATAGCGTCTTCCCTTCTTCTTGGAAAGAAGCACAAGTAATCCCATTGCCTAAGAAAGCCAATCCTGTTTCTTTCTCTGAATACCGTCCTATATCCATCCTCCCATTCCTGTCTAAAGTCCTTGAGCGGCTCGTTCACAACCAGTTAAATTTGTTCCTTACCAGTAATGGGCTGCTCAATCCTTTTCAGTCTGGCTTTCGTTCCGGGCACAGCACGATTACAGCGCTAGTCAAAATCACTGACGATATACGTCTAGGGATGGAGAATGGCCATTTGACCGTGTTGTCGCTGCTGGACTTTAGCAATGCTTTTAATTCCGTTGATTTTGATATCCTTCTTGCTATACTTCGCTCTCTTAACATATCTCCAACGGTAGTGGACTGGTTTCGTAGTTACCTGTTTGGCCGTCGGCAGAGAATTCGCCTTAACGATTTTTTTTCTTCGTGGTGCAACACGTCTGCCGGTGTGCCTCAGGGTGGCGTCTTATCTCCTCTTCTTTTCGCAATATTTATTAATTCTATCTCTTACAACCTTACTTCTCTCTACCACCTCTATGCGGATGATCTGCAGCTGTACTGTCAAGCGCCGCTGGAATGGCTATCAGAAGCCGTAGAGACAATCAATGGTGATTTACGTCGTATATCCCAATGGAGCAGATCGTATGGCCTCAAAGTGAACCCGTCGAAGACGCAAGCTATTATAATGGGTAGTTCTCGGACTATTAGCCAAATTGAATGGAGCACTCTTCCACAGGTGGTTTTTGATGGAGTCACTATACCTTTCAGTGAAACTGTGAAAAATCTCGGAATAATCTTTGACCGGGGTATGTCTTGGGTTCCGCAGCTCGCTGAGACTAGCCGTAGAGTATTTGCCTCCGGAGGCTCGTTGCGTCGATTGCAAAACTTTTTGCCCATTGCTACTAAGGTTGCGCTTGCTCAGTCGCTCTTACTCCCTATCCTTGATTATGCGGATGTATGCTATCTTGATCTCACCGAAGAGCTACTGGATAAACTCGAGCGCCTTCAAAATTACAGCATTCGGTTCATTTTTGGTTTGCGTAAATTTGACCATATTTCTGAATTTCGCACTAAGCTCGAGTGGCTCCCCATCCGTCGTCGCCGGGATGCTCATATACTATGTCTTCTTTACAGCACTCTATTCTATCCTACTGCCCCTTTTTATCTTTCTAGTCTCTTCAAGTTTAGGAACACAGTTCACTCTCGTACATTGAGATCTGCAGATAATTTGACTCTGGATATTCCTTCCCACAGAACGTCTTTCTATAGTTCCTCGTTTGCGGTAAAGGCTGTGAACCTTTGGAACGAACTGCCTCTTAATATTAAGCGTGCACGTTCACTGGAAGCTTTCAAACGCCTTGTAAAAAGTCATTATCTCTGTAAATAATTTTGTACTGTATCATTTATTTCTTTCTGTTATTACTTTATGTGCTTTATATATTTTATGTATGTTTATCTATGTGTTGTCTATTTATGTAGTAGTATTATTATGTTAGGTATTGTATGTAGTATTAGTATTTAGGTTTATAGTATATTTTTTAGTATTTATTGTACTCCCCGTCAAATATTTTTAGCACATTCCTTTCCGTACATGGGTTGCCTGGAAGAGATCGCTTCCAGCGATAAGGCCGCCTAGTGTTGCACTACCTTAAGAAGTTCACTTAAGTATTTTTTTTTTTTGTAAGTTTCATTTTTGTGTACAATAAAGAGTTATTTGTTTGTTTGTTTGTTTGTTTGTACTTAGTCTCAGCCATAAATATACATCCTTATTTGTTTGAAACTCTCGGAGATTGGCGCCAAGTTAGCACACGCTGAGACCGATAATTTGGCCTATGCAGAATAACATCCCGGTCCCGTAGCAATGAGTTATTCGGAATTAATGTACGGATTTTCACACCACTGGCTTTTCGGTGAAAGAAAACATCGTGAGGAAACCTGCATACGTCCGTAGAAAAAATTCGGTGGCGTATGTGAAAAAAAAAATCCACCAACTCGCATTGGGCCAGCGTGGTGGTCCTATCACCCTTCGTGTGTAGGCTTACGTCATGCGGTGGACAGTGGCAGTGGACTATAAATAAAATAAAATTCATTTATTTCAGACATGTAGGGCCCATATTAGCAAAAATACAAAATTACACATCATAAGTCATCATAACAAAATTCGAACTATTAAAAAAGGCCGGTACAGTACAGAAGCGAGATGGACACTCGCGTCACAGGGCTGATAATTCTTCTCTTTCTTTTACTTCACCAGAAACTTTGTTGATATTTATATTTTATTCCAGGAGTTGGAATCCAGCCTGGAGCTGGAAGCGACGGCCCGCACGCGCACGGAGGGCCAGCTGGCGCGCCTGCGCGAGGCGCACGAGCAGCTCGCCTCGGAGCTGGGAGCCGCGCGCGCGCGGGAGGCGCACGCCGCCGACGAGACCAGGAAACTCACGCGCGCGCTCAGGTACATACCCGGCGCCCCACTGGACGGACCATAGGCACGCTTAGCACGCATATCGCCTGCGCGGTAAAAACGGAGCGGGGGGAGATGTTACCGGTAACATCTCCCCCCGCTCCCTTCTTCCATACGCGTGTTAAGCGTTCGGCCTATAGTACACTGTAAGGAGTCTTGAGCCTTTCAGGCTTCAAAGTCTAAAAGGTTTGGTCGCGCACGGAAAACTATATAGGTATCTTATTAGTTTTCATCATCGTCCGTAGCCTTTTTTACTTCTTTATCCCACTGCTGGGTATAGGCCTCTTTTATAGTGCCGTCTACCTCGGTCGTTTGCCAATCATGTCCAGGTTCGATCCATGTTTACAATTATACTCGGAATTTTAATTCGATTCCAGATTTGACATTAGCTACTGTCATTACTGTCAAAAACTGTCGAAAATGACAGTAGCTAATGTCAAATCTGGAATCGAATTAAAATTCCGAGTATAGTTTTATTCGTGTCAAATTCTTCCCACTGTACCATCCATTATTGTTATCATGTATTTTATTTCTGTTACCTCATCCATTTTACTCTGTACCGTTGTAATATTTATCAAATAGATTAAAATATTACACTTTTTTATTGGCTAGGGTGAAGTTTGATAAAAAATTATGGCTGACAAAATTCCCTGAAAACCGTTTGTTGTTACATACGAGTATCTAATCTTTTTAACTTCTTTTTAAAATAAACTGAATACTTATTTATGTGTACTTTATAGAGAGCTGAAAGAAGAGAATTCGAATCTGAACGCCAAGCTGAATGAGGCGGGCCGCGCGCGCTCGGCTGCAGAAGCGGCTGCGGCCGCGGCCGCGACTGAGGCGGCGGCCGCGCGGGACGAGGCGCGGCTCGCGGCCAGACGAGCTACTGCTCTACAGGAGGCTATCGCGGGCGACCTGTCCAGCCCCGGGGATTCACGGGACACTGACAGGTAGATCTTATTGATTTGTTGTTAGAGGTTAACTTTCGTGGCTTCTAGGAGACATGACGAAGAGTTATTGATCTTATACACAGGGTTATTTCTAATCAATTAGCATCCTTTTAGGGGCTTATTCTGTACATCAAAACTAACAAATTTTATTCTGCGACTTTTCTTAAAACTTAAAAAAATCAGCTGTTCCATACATGTCGAGGGTGAACGATATTTTTCTATGGAACAATTTTTTTTTTTATTAATTTATAAAACTCGTAGAACAAAAGTTGTTAGTTTTGATGCACAGAATAAGCCTCTAAAAAGATGCTAATTGATTAGAAATAACCCTGTATAAACAAAGGTATTATTCCAGTCTGTCCCCCGGAGCAGTGTACGGGATGAAGCGCTGCTTGTCGGGAAGCGAAGTACCACGATACTAGAGGCTATTGCTAGAGACTTGTCTAGTGTGCCTCTAGGTCCTAGGAGTCGCAGGACACGTAGGGACGTGTCCTGCGACACGTCTACATCTACCAACTGATTACTAAGGTTCACCCGTGTGAACCTTAGTACTCCGTTGGTAGATGTTAATTTTTAGTAGCTTATGGGAGGTGGATGGTAATACCCTCAAACACGAGAAAAGAAGATATCCGAGTTTATCTTAGCTGTCCGTAAAAATGTGAAGCCTAACCGGCTTGTTGTAACAAGAAACGAACGCAAATTGATAGAATAGATAATGTTTGTACCGCGCTAATGGAAATCTACAAGATAATCTCTTGGATAACTTCTTAGCTATAATTTATATAATGCCTTTTGAGTGAGCTATAATTGACGTAATGTTGTTGTATGTTGCAGCGAGAACGACAGCTACAGCTCGGACGAGTCGATCGGCACGTTCCTCGCCAACCACAAGCTCAGCCCGTCCGCACCCGCGCGCGCCTCGCTACACCTCGACTCGCACAAGTAACTATTTCATATCTGCTAGAAAACGCTTCTTATGGCGAGCGGTAGAGCTTACAAAACATTCTGTCGCGGTGGCATCAGCGCAAGAGCGTGTCATGATTGTGTTCTGCGGACTGACAAGGCGTCTAGTCAGTCCGCGCTGGTCACTTCTGGGACCGGGAACGGGAAGTGAGATGTTCACGCGCCACCTCAAGCGACTCGAGCTTATTTTTTTTAATGAAAGCTGTTGGCCTCTGAGGCCTCTACAGCTTACTGGACTTGGGCGAGCGCAGAAGGCGGCTGAGCCCTAAGAGCGACTCGAGCGCTGACGCTTGCCCTCTTGATGCGGCGAGAGGCATAGAATGCCATGTAGTCAAACTAAAGGGCGTCTCTTAATGCCGCTATACGCTGCGTAGTACCCTACTGCTATATAGTTGCAGCAACTTGCCTCTTGTTAAGTATGAGTCGGATTAACTAAACGGAACAAAAAACATTTTATTTCCAGGTCGACCACCCCAGAAGGGCGCCAGAGTCGCTCGTCGAGCTCCACATCCAAGCCAATTTCACCGACCAAAGAGTCGTTCGCATAACATCCGCCCGCGGCCGCCGGCCTGCTCACGAGCGCACTGCCCGTGCTCTGCGCCGTGTTCTGCTCGCGGCAGCGCAGCGACGACCACCACCGAGTCATCGAGTGAGACGGCTACGTGACACCTGTCAGTTGGAACACCGTCACCTTGATAGCTGTCACTGGGAAGGCGAGGGTGGAAAGACTAACGCCATTGTGACATCTGTCGGTGGGAAGGCGGGAACGAACTTACAATGTGATCAACTTGGGAAATGCGCCGACTGTACGGTTACAAATTCCTCTGCAGTACGATACTAATGTCACTGTTGTCGTAACTGGTGTGTGAGAGAAAGAAAGATAAACCGATATATAGTCTACAGTGTAGCTAATGAAAAGCTATGGTTTTAAGAAATAAATCCAACATATAAGGCTTTAATTGTGAGCAAAAAAGAATCAGAATGATTAACAAAAAGATCGCAAGAAGAAAAAGGAAATTGCACCAGTCTGATTGAATCTGACGGCTTTGGTAATTTTCCCACGACAGCTTTGCCATCAGTGCATGTTCGACGAGGTTCTTTAGAGAAGTTGATCACATTGTAGTGGTAGCGGGATCAAAGTAGGAGTGGAGTTTGGTTCTGAAGTGTATGGTTGTGCTGCTTTAACCCTCCAGAGTAGTGTCAGTGCTTGATCGCAGATTGAAATCTTAACCAGTTAAGTCAGAAAAATTAATCTCTTTCCTATATTCAGTCTAATATTTTGCGCATTGAGTGACTGATTACTTACCTCAATCAAAGTTTTAATGTTAACTGTAATTTGAAACAAAAAATTGAACAAGAGTTCTTTCATTAAAGCTGGTCTAGACTGGTTAGGATTTCGACCTACGCAATGATTGTTGTCTTTGCTTACGACAGTGTCAGTGACGAGACCCTAACGAACTGTGAAGTGATGAAGCCCCATTACGAATTAAAGACTTATGAATTTATCTCCGTACAACGCTTGGAATTAGAAAATTGGATCCTAAAATTAGACTGCTCAATATACAATAATCATCTACACGTTTTTTAACCATATTGACGTTTTAAAACTTTCATGTACTCGATTTTTACGTAGGAAGCTTTTGATATGAAATTAGTACCTATTGCGAGTATGATACGGTTTGATAAAATTAGTTAATTCGAAAGGCGCTAGCGTTTGAATGAGCAAATGTTTTGTAGCCACTTTGTGTGTGAAAAATGAATGCATTCCAAAAATACAGCTCAGAAATGTCACAAGTTGTAAAATGCTAGCGCCGTTTAGGCTTCGACAATTAATTTATTTAGCGTAGATTTTGTAGATAATATAATTCTTGTCTATGGTTTTATAAAGTAATTGCGCGGCATAGCGCCGGCGCCGGCCAGCGCCAGCCAGTATTCGGCTAGTGGCAAGATAACTTACAAAATAATGTTAGGTTCTTTGTTATTTAGTTAGCTAACTTTTGTAAATAACTAGATGGCATATACGATTTTTTATTATTATTTAATTTGTAATATTTGTGTGATCAGACTGTTATTCTATGATTTTTTGTTACATGTGAGTTATTGCTTTATAGACATTGAAAACATATCTGTTAAGTGTAATAGATTTTTTTATCTCCTCGACTGGTTTAGTGATGGATTTTTTTTTAAATATTTGATCTGTATTCGATATTAATGTATTCCAAGTAGTAAATGTATCGTAAAAATGTAACTCCAATTACCTAATAAAGTTTTCTATGTATAACTTATTTATCTATGTGTCTGTAGCCGCAAGTATAAATTCGTCTAATGTGTATTGTATAATGTGATGAAATGTTACTTCTTTCAGTACTGGTTGTAAAATGAAATTATATAATAAAGTAACAGAAAATTATTTTCGTCGTTTTATTTTCAAAGGAGGATAGGCGTTTTTGTATGGTAGACGCTTTATCGTCGGGTTCTGAACCCCTAGCCTCACCGTTAATCCAATATTTTAAAATAACACAAAACATAATTTTAACATTAGATATTTATTTAACTGCTCATACTTAAAATATCGTGTATTAAGTCTAAACCATAATTACTCATATTATCAACATTTACTATATTTTATAGATAATTAGATTACAATAACTATCGGGCACAAAATAGCCCGACATCTAAAAGCTTAAAACAAACTATAAATACCATTCATACTTCGATAATATTGGAATTTACAAGTCTTTATTAGGAATACTTCATTACCAACATATACATATACGAATCTTTGAGATTACGATTTGATGATAGCTTCATAAGCTTGGAAAATGCACTGGGCCACTTCTACGGTGCGGGACTTCAAGCTGAGGGTTGCTTCTGGATTTCCGGGTTGGAGTTTTAGCTCTAGAAGGACCCAAATGTTGTTAGTAAGTTTGAGAGACTGGTACAGCATGTCTTGTCCTTCGACGTTTCTCTTGGCGATGGTGAATATGTTGTTTAGGGTCATCTTCTGTGCGATGGAGTCGGCGTTGCCGACGACGTTGGAGAGGTTGTGTTGTACTTCGTTGGCTGCGGGGATTTCCTTCCAGGTGGTAAGGAAGACGCGTTTGTCGAGCTGCCCGTCCTCCGTAAACAGGATGTGGGCGGGGATGAGGCACGCGAAGTAGAACACGTCCACGTTGTTTTTGATGGCGACCTGACGTGGAAGATTATTATTACATTTTGTAAAAAGGTTTTCGAATGAAGATTACAAACAGGAAACATGGTTATGTTACTTTAAAGTAAGTTTGTATAGGCTGGGTGGCCTTATATAGGTGTCAGTGATTTTAGGCTGCCTATAGGTTTCTGAGATGACTAAGAACAAGAATTATAACTAGTTGGGCAGGAACATGCGTTCTCTACTCTCCGAAAATCTGTACGAGACTTTGTATGTTGTTTACGCTACCATGTTTCTGACAAATAAAGTATCTTGAATCTAAACCGATTAAAGTAACCGGGGTGTTCCATTTTCTAAACTTGAACAATCCGGTTGTTTTAACCGATTTAGTCATCACATACTCTTGTATCCAGCAATGGTAGCACTCAGCTGTATATGCCACCAGTGGTAACCCGTTCAAAAGTTGATCATGACGATTGTTGCTAAACTTCAATGATAGTTTAGCCAAACTGCGCTATAAGCGCTAAAATTATTACAGTACGATGTTGACATTAAAATAACATACTACAAAAAGCTTTGACAGTAAGACTAAATGATTTTTTTGAGATAAACTACAAAAGATTAGTTAGGCTTGTTACACATACAAGCGGGCCGGCATCGATTGGCTCTGCCGGGCGGTAAAATCGATCATATGTATATGACTTTTTGGGAGAAAAGCCGTTGTCAGGCTGTCGTTAAGCTAGGTGGCAGCAAGCACCTTCTTACTGGAACTAGAGGGTTCAAATTTCCGAAAAAGACAAATGACCTAATGTAACCAAATTTTAACCATTTTGACATTCCGACTGGTGATTTTGACGTATGCGACAGACATTGCGTTTTTTTTGTTCCACTCACTCTCGCGTATGCTGTATGACTAGATATGAATAAGACAGCTGTAACGTAGTTTTTATTTGAGTAAAATTTAGCAATACTTCTATTACTTGTGATTCTTCTGAGGTAAAAACAAATGTTAGGGAATGCCGTGACGCGCGACAGCCGAATCAAAACCGAATTTGTCGTAGGACAAATTCTGATGAACTAACTGTGCCGGCTATCTTATGTGTCGCAGCCCTTACCTGCAGGTTGTTGAGCGGGTCCATCCTCTGCACGAGGCCGGTGGTGGCGAGCGCTAGTGGCGCCTCGGCCGAGCCGCCCGCCGGCAGCGCGCCCACGCTCAGCCCGCCCGCCGGGTACACGCCGAAACTGACACAAACAATCATGTTAAACCGAGGCCAAACGACCGTCATTTTTGATCTGGGAGTCCCGTGATTTGAGTATACTAAGCGCCACACAAATCGGCGGATGGGAAGTTATGCGCAGAACGCTGCGCAAAAGCCGAAATATAGGTATGCGCGGGAGCCAGACAGACTCGCGCCGGGGCACACCCGCCCGCCTACCTCATGCCTCCCGCGCGCTCCCTACGCCCGTGCACACATGCGCAATAATAAGCGAATCACGGCGAAGTGTCATCTGCGGCTAACTTCTCATCCGCCGACTTGTGTGGCGCTTAGTAACCGCAATTTACACTCAACTGCGATTCTAATAGGCAGCAACGAACGTAACTGTGGTATGAATACAGCGTAAATTCCACAACTTATATTACGAGACTCACAGCTCAAAAATGAATGTATGCTTTGTTTTATTACAATTATTAAATTTAGTGCAATTTTTGTACTGGTTGAAAAGTAGATACAAAACGTATCGATAGGTCAAGGACATCAGAACCTTTGCAGTTCATTTGTGCATGACACTAGCCCAAAATAGGAAACCATGGCACCAGCGAGATGAGGCCCGCAGTGGGTTGATACAGGCTAATAGACTGAGTGGGAGGATATCATGTACCTAACATTCATCTAGCTCTGATCCAACTGTATAGGTTGGATCAGAGCATCAGCAATAGGACGTGCCGCTGTTCATAGGCCTCGCCTATAGATTTCCAGTAAGACCGATTGGAAGCGGCCTGCATCCAACGTGACCCTGTAGTCACAATGAAACAAGTGGAACAATTAGTATCTCAAATATTTAATGTTAAGTCGTTGATTTAGGCATTTGTTTTCGTTCGCTTTTTGTCGCCCTTTCAGTATTTCCGTATGCTTTTAATTTGAATCAATTTTCGCTCGGTTCAAATTAATAGGATCGCTTAAATACTACTCTAACAATAGAAAGAATAGCAATGACTACCTGTTTTTGTTGAGTTGTATGGCGAAGCCGGACATGGCCTGCATGGCTTTGTTTGTGAAGGTCATGTCCATGCGCGGCTGCCCGTTCTGACGACTGAACGTGCCCCAAATCTCCAGACCTGCACATACAGCACAATTTTCCATTTAATTTACCTTGAGTTGATAAACATAAAGTGGAGCATCCTATATATGTACATATGGCGATGAGCGTATCCGCTGCAATAGCTACCTAGGTAGACAACTTCACGTTAAATAAACCAAGTTCTGTGTTGTACCTACGATCTACCAAAGTTATTATGAGTGAACGCGCGCACCGCTATTATATTTTAGTATAGTTTTTTTCCTTGATCTGTTCAGAAATGTTAAAAATTAATAGAAAGTTAAGTTTCGACATTGTGTTAAATTATCTAATGATGAGAACTTATTGTCAAGACAAACCATTGTTTTAAGTTTTTGAATAAAAAAAAAAAGCTTTAGTAAACAAGCACCTGCTAGGTAAGCGTGCTAGATCCTTAGCAGTATCTAAGGTCCGACTGCTTTTTGAGTCAGCTACCTACTTTCGCTGACTCCTGAAAAATAGAATGAATTGAATTTCAAGTTTTTTCTGGGGGTGGGCAAGGCTACTTACACAATACATAATAGCTCCTGTTAATTTCGTATTAAGAATAATGAGAGCACAATGGTATCCTAGCTATAATATAGGCACACCAATCAGATACAGAATGTACACCAATGAAGATGTACGCTGTAAGCCGCGTTACCTTTTCCTTTGTCTGCGGGCAGCCAGCACTGTTTGGGCGGCACGAAGGAGGCAGGCGCGACCGACACGCCGAAAATATCGCCCAGAAGACCCGTCGTTCCTGACGACGCGGCCGCAGCGGGCTCGGGACCTCCGCCCAGCTATAAAAAATATACGCAGTTATTAATATTTTTTTCATCCCCCCATCTCGGAAAGACTTAATTTTGCTCTTCAATATCCGAGTGCAAAAGTCGTTTTTATCCGCTACAGGGGAAAGTGAAATTGAATTTAGAACATCGTGTACTAAGATGGCGCTAAGTTTGTGAATTCTAAAAATATCATTAAGCCTATTTACTTCTATCTCCATGATGCCGAATTTATCATAAAACTATTTTTTAATTTCTTGAAAACTTAGACTCGGATCCTACTTGGAGTACTTTCTTTTTTAATTTGATTTGCGCGCGCCCTTATTTTTTCTAATGTTTGAATCACTCCTTCGCTTGCTCGGTCATCAAAATTGAGCAAGCGGTTGCACTCTTGTATAACAAATAACTATTAAAGTATTCTTATACTTTAAAAAACACTTTATTTAGTCATCAGTCATCAATCATCATTATTCCTTTGCACCCTAACGGGGGTCTGTTTTTTGTACTTCAATTAGACCATTTGTACATTGTGGCCAATTTTGAATGCGCCATCCTAAATTTAATAGAAATTTTAAATAGTGCTATTTCTTTTTCACAACCTATATGCATTTGAAAGAGAGAACAATATTCTAAATTACTAATAAAGAAGGACGTCGGCAGCTCATTCATACGAATACCTGTTGTATACGAATACACTCATTTTTTCCCAAGTTTATTTCTAAAAATGTTTTGTTAGTCAGAGTAATTTATGACGCTTCTAAAACTGTTCTGATATGTACAAGTTCGTTTTTAATGAAGTTTTAAAATATTTGGCCACACAAGCATTGGTAGGGGATTTAGGTGATAAAAACAATAAAAAATCATTGTAATTTTTCTGGTGGTCTAATTTTAATTTTAATTACTGATATAAAAACACCAAAAAATCACTATATTTTTGAAGCACATATTATTAGAATAGATGTTTTGTTTCATGCTCGCAAAAAATAAATTAAAAATGTCTTGACAGGTCGAGTCTCTGCATCCTTCTTTAGGATGGCGCCGTCATAATTCGCCACAATGTGCAAATAAATAAATAGGTTTACAAAGTTTAAATGAAATGACCGTCTAAAATGTGTCAAAATCGAATTCAAATGAGAAAGTTTCAAACAAGCATATGGTTGCAAACACAATTTTAAAACTAACACGTAATATCTCAATAAAAGTAATATCTCTCTAACTTTGTTTGATATTTGGTTTGCCCGTGATCCTGGGGCATGCAATTTTGCTGAAATATCAAAACACCAAATAAACTAAAAAATTAGTAAAAAATTAAGTATTAGTTTAAAACTTGTGATAATTTAAAAACTCGATACTAGTTGAAAGCAGAATACAACACGCGTAAAAGAAACTTACCAGTACATCGAGACCACCCGCCAACAGATCCAGATTTGTAGAAGTAGGCGCGGGTGCGGCCGGCGGACCGCCTATGTCCATCGATAGAAGGTCGCCGATCAAAGATTCCTACGAAAAAAAAAATCTTCAATATCAATTAGTAGTAATATTCCCTACCTATAAATATGAAATTGTTATCATTCTGTAAAAAAATAGCTAACCAAAACACGATAAAACTTGCTTGGGTTATTCAGGTTTTTGGAAATGAGCGTAAAATGATAAATTTGTGTAATAATGTTCTAGGGGACATTATTTAATTAATTTTAATTTGAATACACTGGTTGTTTTTGCTGTCAGAAATTAGAAAACGTTTGTTCCAACACTATGTACAATGTTCTTACAAATCCTACTAATATTATAAAAAGTGAAAGTTTGTAAGGAAGGATGGATGGATGGATGTGTATTACTCTTTCACGCAAAAACTACTGAACGAATTGAGATGAAACTTTGTATAGCTTATATATCAGAATAACACATAGGCTATAAATTAAAAAGATATTGAGTAAATTTTACATATTATAACAATAAGTGTTAAGTAGGAAAAATTCTTGCATCTGCGAGCTTTTCTAGCGTGCGCTCCAAGAAATGTCAAAAAAGAACTGTTGAATCGAACAAATGTCAAATCGATTTTTTTTTTGTTTTTTTATTTTCCACCTCCTTTATTAAGGGTGGTAACGTAGGGCCTCGAAACATCATGCGGGCGAAGCCGCGGGCAAAATATAGTAAATATAATAGTTCCAATAGTGGACCCGTAACGGGCGTGCAATATCATAAGATGTTGTATCTTGTCATTTGGGATGTATATACCAATCAAGTACAGACTGAAAAAAAAAAGTTTTAGAGCTAACAACGTTTTTTTACCGGAACCCTATTACTAAGACACCGCCGTCCGTGTGTCCGTCTGTCTGTCACCAGGCTGTATCTCATGAACCGTGACAGCTATTTAGAAAAAAATATTTAAGGGGGCTCCCATACAACAAACCTGAATTTTAGCCTTTTTTCGCTTCCTATTAATAACAGTGACAGGTAAATTAAAATATTCACAGAATATTTAGTTAAATATTCACTTCAAAAATAAATAGTTAAATTAAAATCAATATATAAGGGGGGCATACAAGAAACGTGATTTTGTTGCTCAATATTAATAACGGCAGCAGGAAGATGCTTGAAATATTCACAGGATATTATTACTTTGCATATTCCCTTTAAAAGTAAATAATTAAAATAAAATATATTGAAGGGGGGCTTCCATACGGCACGGAACCCTTCGTGCGCGAGTCCGACCCGCACTTGACCGCTTTATTTACTTTAAGAAGTTAGTACTAATCGTATAGGTACCTGGTGAGTCTGATTCGGTATGACAGTGGCGTGGGGCACGTGGGGCTCCTCTGAAGTCGCGCCGCGCGCCGGCAGGGACTTGCGCACGCCCGCGCCGCGACCTGGAGAAATAAATCTTATTGTAACGAGTTATGACACAAAATCCAACACTTCAATCTTCACCATCATTATGTCATCCATGAAAGTGACTCATCTAAGAAAGTTATAATGCATGATTACAGCAAGATGGCGTCGAAAACGTTTAAAAACTGTAAACTGTAATCTTGACACAAATGCCACTTGAACTTGTGATTGCATTAATATAGCGGACAAACTTCAGAAGCATCCTAGACAGAGCTTATATTTTGAACCTTATTATAAAAACAATAATGCTATCTTATTTTAAACTCCGGGTCCACTCTATATACGGTTGTAACCTCAGGTTGTAACAGATTTCAATAGCAATATCAAATGACAAGCGAAATGGATGAAAGATGAAACGCATATGAAACTTTTATATTGTTTGCCAGTGTCAGAGTTGCAGTAGGTAATCGATATCGATAAAACTACCCTCTGACATGCCTTTCGTGCCGATTTCGATCACGGCAACAATTTACTACAGCAGCTGGTTACTGTCTTATGTACTCAAGTAACGAAGCTAGAAATATTCTAAAACAGTATACCTATAAGTAAGAACACCATACATTATTTTGTAATTTTAATATTCCTCACCTTCGACAAAGGCTGTGGGTGGTTTGTGGTAGACAGAAGCGAGACTGCTAATATGGCAGATGAGCTCGTCTAGTAAGGTTGGCTCCAGAAGGTCGGTTTCCTCGGAAATGAGAGGTTTGTCCGCTAACACTACTTCCTTGGCGGCCGCCGGGTCAGTCGATAGCAAGCGCCAGTAGATGAAACCACGGTCTCTGTGGGTTTGAGTAATACGATTATTGCACTACACGGGGCCCTTTCCTGAAAACAGGTTGGTGTAATGAAAGTTATAAAAATACGACAATAAATTAAGGCCTACCTTTCCTACCCTACATAATGCGTAGTCTAATAACTTTATAAACACATTTTTATCGGTAATCCCTACGTTTTTAGGGTTCCGTACCCAAAGGGTAAAAACGAGACCCTATTACTAAGACTTCGCTGTCCGTCTGTCTCCAGGCTGTATCTCATGAACCGTGATAGCTAGAAAGCTGAAATTTTCACCTGATGGTGTATTACTATTGCCGCTTTAACAACAAATACTAAAAACAGAATAAAATAAATATTATATTTAAAGGGGGCTTCCATACAACAAACCTGTTTTTTTGCTCGATATTAATATTGGCAACAAGTAGATGCTTGAAATGGGGTTATATGGTACGGAACCCTTCGTGCGCGAACCCAACTCGCACTTGGCTGATTTTTCTTATATTTTGATTACAAAATATTTTGTTCAATCTTGGTAGCGCGAGAAACATCTTCTAAGTAGGAAATGCAATTTGATCAACAATATACGCGACCAATTCTGAAATCGTAAATAAATTCAACTGTTTCATACATTTTATAGAAAGAATGGAATGATCCGATTTTTTTGCGGTTTCAGTATTGATCTAAAAGGAATAGCTTTTCAAGACGATAAGTAAATATGGCAAGTCTTGTTGCAAAACGCAGAAGTTACAAGATACTCGCCTGAGATCAGGATTGTCAGAGTCCTGAGTGGCGAGGCTGAGCACGTGCTGCACGAGCTCCTGCGTGTCGGCGGGACGCTTCAAAAACAGCTTCACTACGGCGGTCAGGAGCTGCAGTTGCACCTGGTAAAGGAAATACAATTTTAAGCTAAAAAAAACCTTCACACTTAAAACTTCTAACGTGACTACAGTCATGATATATCATACACATGTTATATCAGTACCAAAATAATGTTGTACTACTACTTGGTTTATCATGTAATTATTATTTTTAGCATGCTTGGTTTATCATGTAATTATTATTTTTAGTCGGATGGGCGAATATCATGTTTTTTTTCAATTTTGTGGTAGTTTTGACTAGATATTAAAAAAATAGAATTATAATTAAAAATCATGATTAGGGTTTCCTGTCCGGGTGATACGTGGTTATGTTAAAACTTAAAAATAATATGATATGATGAGTAACAAAACTCACCAATTTATAGAGATACATAAAAAATTAGACTAACCTGTGCGTTTTCATCATGGAACCCTTCAAGGAACGAGTCCAGGAGCTCGTCCGCGTTGTCGATACGCTCAGCATATTCACCCACAATCCATACCTAAAACAAACGATAGCAATTCAAATCTAATTCTAACAGTGTTTAGGGGTAGTATAATCAACTTCTAAAAAGCGGCAGGATATTGTTATGAACAACTTTTAAAGAAGTCTGGAAGCCCAGGCCTTACTAAGTCATAAGTAAGTAATTTATTAATAAAATGTGAGGCAAACGTTATTCTATAGCAAATCGACTGCAGGTTCCACCTGAATTAACTGCAAAGATATAAGAGTTTACCATATTTTTCTTCAATGAAAAGACAGTGGCATAAAAATCTGTACATACATTTCAGAAAAATTATTGGTACCAGACCGGATTTAAGCACACGACCTCACGATTGTGAGGCAAGCGATGTTCATTAGGCCACTATAGCATATCGGCTGCTTGGTTCCACCTAAATTAATTACATCTTACCATGGAAGCCCGGGCCTCAGGTTCATCCAAGGTGTCCAAGTTTTCACACAGCGTACTAATAATGCTCTCATATTTGTTGGGGTACTTCCGGAATATGTCCTTGATAACTACGATGGCCTCTTGTACCACGTAGTTCACTTTGGTCTGGATTAACTCGAGCAGGGTCGACACGCAACGCTCGGCTGACGGTTCCACCTAAAAATAATGAAAGATTCCTAAAACTTCATGTTTTCATTTTATTGCCATTGGGAAAACCATAAGCTTTCTTTTTTTGCAAAAGTTACCGAAATACTGAAGACAATTACATTAGAAAAAGCTTATGACGATGATGATTTTATTATATTTACAATTTCACCTAATTGTTATTACATTATATTTTGATTGACGTTTCAAGTGGTCCTAAGTGGACCTGAACCGTCCAAACTTCAAACTTACACCATGGACTAACAAAATAGTAGTTTATGCAACTGTCATATAATGAAGGGTATTAAAACACGAGTTTCATAATAGTAACGAGTGTTTTAATACCCGTGTTATATGCAGTTGCATACACTACTTTATCTTCACTAATAAAAATAAAAAATAGAAACATATTGCGACGGGACGGGACGGGACTGGACGGGACGGGACGGGATGGCACGGGACGGGACGGGACGGGACGGCACGGGGCGGGACGGGACGGGATGGAACGGGACGGGACTGGACGGGACGGGACGTACGGGACGGGACGGGACGGGACGGGACGGGACTGGACGGGACGGGACGGGACGGTACGGGACGGGACGGGACGGTTTTGGGGTTAGATAGATAGATAGATAAACTCTTTATTGATTCACACACACATAAAACAGAAAAATAGAAAAAATTAGATGATACAATATGTGAAGCAACCGGCGGCCTTATCACTGAAAGTGATTTCTTCCAGGCAACCTTAGGATGGAGAGAGATGGTACAAAAGAAAAAACGACGGGGTGTGCTAATTTAGAGGACACTTTAAAAATAAAAAAGAATTATACAATAGACATATACATACAAATATTATAAATACTAATACATAAATAAATGATATAATAAAATAAACTAATAAATACTTTTAACTTCTAACATACACAAATAACCAATGTACTCGTATAAGTAAACAAATACAATAATAAGCAAACTACAGAAATTAATAAAACACCCAAAAACTAAGAACTATTTGAAGATTGCGACAGATATAATTTTTTAACCTCCTCTTTAAAAACAATTACTGACGGGGCCCGTTTAATGGAAATGGGTAGAGGATTCCATAATTGGACTGCTTGGAATGAAAAGGATTTGCCATAAAAAGTAGTTCGAGCAGAAGGAGTCATCAGGATGAGGTTGTCTTTAGACCGAAGAGGGATAGTGTGGGATGTATGCCAATAAGAAAAACGCTCTTTAAGATAGGTAGGGGTAGAAGGGTTAAATAGAATATTATAAAGGAGGGAGAGGATGTGAGCATTCCGACGAAGGCGAACAGGAAGCCACTTGAGCTTTGCGCGAAATTCAGATATATGATCATATTTACGTAGCCCAAAGATAAATCTTATACAGTAATTTTGGAGGCGCTCTAGTTTGTCAAGTTGGTCTTCCGTAAGATCAATATAGCAGGCGTCAGCGTAATCAAGAATAGGGAGTAGTAGAGACTGCGCAAGTGCAACTTTGGTGGCAGTGGGTAGGAAGTTCCTAAGACGTCTTAGGGATCCCCCAGAAGCAAACAACTTGCAGCTAATCGACCTGAGGTGGGAGTCCCAACTTAAGGTGCGGTCTAGAATCACGCCAAGATTTTTTACCGTTTCACAGTAGGGTACCGTGGTTCCTCCAAAAACGACTTTTGGAATTCCATCCCAGTCAATTTTGGATATCATATATGAGCTACCGATTATTATGGCCTGAGATTTTGTAGGGTTGACTTTAAGACCATAGGAGTTACTCCATTCCAAAATGCGACACAGGTCAGTGTTAATAACTGATATGGCAGAGTCTAGCTCACTGAGCCGGGCTTGTGAATAAATTTGGAGGTCGTCTGCATAAAGATGGTAGGAAGACGAAAGGTTTTGAGAAATAGCGTTTATAAAAATTGCAAACAGTAAGGGAGATAGCACGCCACCTTGAGGAACGCCGGCATCAGCATTACACCAAGAAGAAAAAGATTCTCCGAGGCGAACGCGCTGCCGACGGCCAAACAGATAACTGTGAAACCAATCGAACACCGGTGGAGATATGTTAATAGAGCGTAGTATAGCCAATAGAATGTCGAAATCGACGGTATTGAACGCATTACTGAAATCTAACAAAGCTAGAACAGTAAGCATACCGCCATCCATACCCAACCGTATGTCGTCGGTGATCTTGATAAGAGCAGACACAGTGCTATGCCCAGGACGAAATCCGGATTGTAGAGGATTTAGGAGATTTTCTCGGTTAAGGAACTCGGATAGTTGTTTGTGAACAAGACGTTCGAGAACTTTGGAAAGGAAAGGAAGGATAGAAATAGGTCGGTACTCGGAAAAGGATTTAGGACTGGGTTTTTTCGGCAGAGGCAAGATTTGAGCGTCTTTCCAGATGGTAGGGAAAACCCCAGATGAAATGGAGTAGTTGAATATATGGCAGAGGATGGGAAGAATAGCGTCCAGAATGGGCATGAGCATGTTCCGACTTATGCTGTCGCCGCCAACTGCATTGGAGGAAATCGACATTACACTCTTTTTAACATCACATTCAGTGAAACGATTAAAATTAAACGGAGAGAAGTCAGGAGTTGGAATGGCAGAAAGAAAATTGATAGTTTTATTTTTATCAGCATCAGATATAGTAGAAGCAGAAGAAAAGTGTTGGTTGAGAGCGTTAATATCGATATTGCTCGGACTAGATTGGCGAGATGATTTGCCGACTCCCAATGACCTAAGAAACTTCCAGACTTTGGCTGGATTCTCATCATCAACAGAGGCATGAACGTGGCGTCTGAAAGCATCCCTACACTTCTTATTCTTAGGATTCACGCGTACGTGTATTGTCACAGTGAACATGGCGCCATTAAAATCTAACCAATGAAAGCGCAGGTGCGCGCGCAGGGCCAATCAGGAGCGAGCGCGCGATGTTATAATGAGATTTTACGATATCGATGTGGATATTATAACATCATGTGAAATTGCTTAAATTGAGTGTTTTGTTGTCTGCGCTATAACAGTAGTCATTATAAGTCAAGTATTGGAAACATAAGTAGAATGTTACAACATTAGTGTAGATAAACATTATTATGAAACTAAGTTTATCATAAAAACACGGATCAAATAGGGCACTAAAGTTAAACCTGTCAGACCCCTAGTTTAACCTCAGAAGAATTACAAGTAATAGAGGTATTGCTAAATTTTACTAAAATAAAAACTGTGTTACAGCTGTCTTATTCAGATCTGGTTATACAGCATACGCGATAATGAGTGGAACAAAACAAAAACGCAATGTCTGTCGCATACGTAAAAATCACCAGTTACAATGTCAAAATGTTTAAAATTTGGTTAGATTAGGTCATTTGTCTTTTTCGGAAATTTGAACCCTCTAGTTCCAGTAAAAATGTTCAAATCTCTGATCATTTTACCTCCTACTTTTTACCTTTTTGAATTTTATAAAAGTTTTAAACATGCAAGAACGAATGAATGATTGTATTTCCTATTTTTTATCTGTGGCTAACGCTTAAACCATAGACTATCATTGGTTTATCTGATCTTATGTTAGTCTTTGATTTGTAATAGAAGCGTATTTTAATCCTTAGATTTAATACCGTAACAACCGTGGATCTGCTAAGCCTGGTTTAAATCTGGTACCGATGAACTTTTATGGAATAAGACTGAAAATGTTTATAAGAATGACTAGTTCTAACAATATACCTTGATAGCGCACCGTCCAATCGCGCGCACGGCCTTCCTGACAAAGTCGACGTCCACTTCAGTAGCATACTCTTTCAGTTCTCCGAGCACTTGGGTGATGTTAGCTTGGGACGCGAGCCGAATCATAATGTCCAGCTTCTCTAACTTCACGTAGATTGGGTCGTTGTACTTTACGAAGAACACCTGGGAACATTAAACAGAAAAGGTAAGTTAAGTTATAAAAAATATTTTGTTCTGTTTATTTTTGCTTTGTTATTTTATGTGTTAGCTTCATTTTCCGTTTAAAAAAGGTGATTTTTATAACGGAACATTCGCAGCTATAGGTAAGTGCAATCCCGAGGGATTCGGAAGCCGGTGATTGCTAATGCTACAACTTTAGATATTTTACCTTTGCTAAGAAATATATACCATTGATTTGTGTGAGGCTGATACGATCCGGAACTCAATATTTGCTTAATCTATCTCGTTAGCATTCGGGCGCTTCTGCAGGACGATGTTGATGTTCCTAGAGCCACGTACTGCACCTCGGGCTCGGCGCTGAGCAGCGTGACAGCGACCAGACTAGCTATGTATCTATTGATACCTTCGTTTATACACACCTTCATCTCGTGTTTCAAGATTTCAGGGCTTTTCTGCACGACGAGGTTGATGTTCCTGAGAGTCACATACTGCACCTCGGGCACGGCGCTAAGCAGCGTGGCAGCGACCTGACTAGCTGTGTATCTACTGGTACCTTCGTTTATACACACCTTCATCTCGTGTTTCAAGATTTCCGGGCGTTTCTGCACGACGAGGTTGATGTTCCTGAGAGCCACGTACTGCACTTCGGGCTCAGCGCTGAGCAGCGTGACGAGCGGCGGCGCCAGCTTGCGAGAAAGCGTGCTCACTAGCTCAGTGTCTTCCGCTACCATCTCCATCAGTTTCATTAGCACCTAGAAAGGGATTATTAGTCATGAAATAAGACAAAAATCAACATCGATCCACTTCTCTGTAATGTTTTAAGTAATAAATTGCAATAGCTCCTTATTTAAAGCTAACACATAGCAGTCGCGGCTAGTTTTTGGCTAATTAGAGAGCCCGAAGTGGTTAAATCAAGAGCAATTACTGGCTGTTGCCTAGGTTGCAACCGCAGACCGCTTCAGTGTCTAGGACGTTTAACTTGACCATGGCGAAAGATTCTATAGAGCCCCAGTGACAATCCTATATGAATGACAAAATTGCTGGACACACTTGCTAGAATTTCGCCAGAAATTCGAAATTCGCGTCCAGGACGGTGTTTCAAATTCGAGATTATTTTTCTTGAATTGTGAGTCGAACCAGAACAGTATTGGCAAAGGACCAAATCAGATGGTACGGTAGGAGGCTGCTTGTAGAGACTATTTTATTTATTCGTTTTAAATTTCACATATTTACAGCACCCCAAACGATTATGCGATGTTGCTAAGCAAGGAGAACTGCACTGAATTTACCCAACTTGTCAAACGTAGCATACCCAGGAGTGGGATAAAGAAAGCTGCTAAGGATGGTAATGTTACCTTTACGGCAGACAATACGACGGCCGCGTTAGCGTGCGCCAGTCGCGGCGTGATTCGCTCGCAGATGGAGTGAGCCTCCCTCGCGTCTCGTGGTTGATAGTTGGAGAGAGCGTCCAGAATGAAAACTTGGCCCCATTCCGTGCACTCGTTCAGGGCCGTTAGTAGCTTGTTGATAGTTGGCGCGTTCATTTCTACAACAAAAAAGGTATAAAACTAAACAATGACGACTAAGAAGACGTTTGCGGCACAGTGTTTAAACTATCATTGTAGCTGAAATGGTTAACTAGAGGCAGGGACTTACTGCTGGACAAACCGCGGCCACAGGCCGTCTTAATTGGACACTTCAGATTTATAACATAAAAAGAGTATTGGGATTTCTCGTTGGGTTCTAATTGATATTATAGTCGAATATAAAACATAGAAAAATATAGTCTTACCAACTAGAGGATGTCCAGAGACACTGGCCTCATTTATTTCCGAGAGGGCGGCTACAGCATTGGCGACGACCATCGGGTTAGAATCGCTCAACAGATCCTTCAATTGATCTAAGAAACCCTAGAAAATAAACCAAATGTTTAAAATATGTACAATCTAACTAAGCCATAACATAACTTGACTGGGTGTGTCTTACTAATCGCCGATACGAAATTAATACTAGTAGTTTCCGAATTTGTACCGACGTATGAACCAAATTGGTAAAGAGCGAGTCGAGGTCTACTGACCTCACGATACATCTCTTTAACAGCATATCAGAAGCCTGTGTCTCGACTCGCTCCTGACCAATTTGGTTCATACTTGCAAATCTTGAGGATTTAGATATATGTATTCACTAAGCAACAGTGTTTCGGATACACAGTTTCTGAAACATCACATGGATGTTTACAGAAACATACCGATAAATGCCGACTGTAGCATCTTACCACAAAAGTTTTACGCACGCACAATTTTTAACAGTACAAATTGCACAGTTAAACAGAGTTTAAAGGGTTTTTAAATCTTTTGTAGTAAGGCGGGTAGTGTTTACAGAAACAAAACAATTGTGTCTGAAACATTATTTTTTGTTTCAGAAACACGTAGATTTTGTTTCTGATACAGAGTTTAAAAAACAATTGTTGCTCAGTGAATACATGGCAGTGGCATGGCGACATTGGTAAATAAATAGCGCGACAGCCAATTTCTCCCCTATTTCAGAAAAATTCGGTGATTTTTCTACACAGGAAACACAACACAGCTAGACAGGGCAGGGGCGGTCCCCTAAACAAAAATCGCCGACGACAAAAAAAAATACTTTAATATTATTGAACCTGCATACTAAGTTTCGTCGAAATTCGTTGAAAAATTTGACCTGTAGACAGAGAGATGAAAGCAAAATCGTCAAATGGAAGCAAAGACCTTCGCTTCGGTCAATTAGATTAAGCCATAGATAAAATCACAGATCAAGGGAGATTTGGCATGGGCTTTTTACAGATCGAAACCCGGTGCATCCAAGGGGCTGGGACCCTTACCCCACCCACTTCACTAACACAAAAACAAAAACTGTAAGAATAGCACACATGTTTGCAATTGTCACTCACACTAAAATCTTGCTGCAACACAAATTAGCCCTTTAATTGCCTTCAAACAAAAGCAGGGATGTGGCTTTGACGTGCAGCTATGCATTCAAAATACAAACACTTTGACAAAGTAGAGATGAAAAGTAATAGTCGATGGATAAAATTCGATAAAATTTATTTATATGCAATGGTACAGAGTAATTTTTAAACTAATTAAGCTATGCTATGAAATTCTTTACTGTACTACAGCGTAGTACAGTTTTCTTATAAAAAATAAAATAATACTGTTTAATTTTACTAGGGATCAAGTTAAATGCCTAAAACAGTTGTAATTACCTAGATCTCTTTAATGGATGTTCTTCCAGGTTTGAGCAACGGACCCATCTGGCGCTCTTTTTTATCTTGTATTGCTCTATTGTTGTGCGAATACTGCGAATAACTTAACACTAAACAGTCCCTAACTAACGGATTTCATTGATCATTTTAAGTTCCATTAATTCCTTGGTCCCGTTAAGAATCGTGGGAATTTAAAGCTGGACGTAACATTTTCATTCATCAAAAGTCCTTAATTAAATTAAATTTGGGATCTTTTGGATAGTTAAAAAATCATTAATTTGATTATTACTTGTAAATGACTAAACAATGATGGACTACGCAACGAAAAATATCGACAATCATAACATCGACAGCTCATCTCTACTCTACGGACTCTACCAGCGGCCGCACCATGAAAAAATTGGGTTCAAAAAGGTATCGCTGAATGCATATCCATCGCGGCGTAAGAACAGCATATTCATGGCGTGCCTCATACTACACAAGCAATGATACGATACTTAATGTTCACTAACACTAAAATAGGAGCCCGAGTGCGTTCTTGGTCGGGATTATTCCATAGCTTGTGCAGATATTTTATTTTGCCGAATTTACTAAATAATAAATAAGTATTAGGGTTCTTACAAGTGAAATGAAATTCCATCTTTGGTATAATTCACTTTACTACTAGATTTTTTGCAAACAACTACTGAACAACTAGGCATTTTGAGAAAATTACCGAACTACTCGTACGTCTTGCCACCCGAGACGTGAGACTCGAATGATAGTGGACGGGACTAAAATGGGCTTCAAGTTGCCCGAAGGGCCCCGCCTACTTACCATATCTCCCTTGTTCCCTGATCTGTGGATAAAATCGATTTATTGTATGAAGAGTTATTTTAATCCAAATAATTACCTGATCCTCAACCATGCTCGAAGATATATCATAGAGCTTAGCAACACACACCGCTGCAGTCTTCCGCACATAAGGGTCCTCGTCCTTGAGACACTTTCTCAGCGGCTCACACAAATACTCCGTAATTTTATCCACTCTGATGCAGCCCATCGTTCGCACGGCCAGCGCTCGGATCAGCGGGTTGGAATCCTCACAGTCCTATATGGAAGGAATAAGGTTTACAATTTCTTAGCAAAATTATGTAGCAACATTTATTGTGAAAGCAATTTAGCTAAAAGCGAAGTTAAGAGGAACTTGCTGGGTTAAACATTGATTGTGAGTGACAAGAATTCACAGATTACCCCTTGTAGATATTGAGAAGTTACCTTGAGATGACAAAATTACAGGATATGTTAAATAACTCTTTTAATTCCATGATGATAAAACATTTCAAATGTTGAAATGAAAAACAACTAAATCTTTTGGTTTCATTCAAATAATAGAGGTACTTCAGACTGAATTATTATGCAGATATTAAGCCCGATTACAGAGGCGCCATCGTAATTACATTAGCTAATTAGCATAGTTCTGTATCTTTTTCACTTTAGGCATGAGAACGCTTTTTTACGTTGCTATTAAATTTACGCTGGCGCCTCTGTAATCGGGCTTATTATGTATGTATAGTTATAATAGTGTTAGTTGATGCAATATTATTATAAATTGTTTTCTTTTCATAACTTTTTCATTACTTCTTTACTAGGCCTTTAAAATTGGTATCATTCTAAGTCCTGCACTTTCGTCAACATTTCATGTTCAGGCCAAAACGAAAATATTTTTATATGTTTATATCATAAAGGAGACCCATGCTCAGCACATCAGTGCAACATAATTTAAGACAGTCAATATATCTGCATTGATGTGGGATAATCTGTGGACATATTCACTTATGCGCTGGTAAAAAACTTGTGTAATTTCTCTTCTAGGTATAAAGAGACATATAAAAGCCCCAGCAGCGAGATCCTCCAGTAAATTACTACATGGGATTAAAAAATGGCCAATGTGCTATGAGAATAAAGTATGAGGCATGGAATTTTATTTACCAAGTATAAATATTTGGTTGTACAATATTGGTTATCTTGTAAATAGTATTATTATATATTTTGTAGATTTACACATTACTGAGTTAGTGAGTATGATATTTTAATGAGTGATTCATGCATTTTTGACGTGACAACGTCTTATAAATTGGTTTGCCGGGTGACACTTCAAGAATCTGCGTTACGCTCCGCTCACGTTATGCGCTCATTCTCATTCGTCTCAAAGTCGTTGTCACGTAAAACTTTCGCCCGTATACCGACTTTACAGGCAACCAATTTTTTTTTCTTTACTAATCATGCATTATCTTAGTTAATACAAGGCAATGCTGCAAAGTACTTGAAATAGCAACTTAATTATTTTATTAAATTAATCTTCTTGAATTGTATGAGTTTTATTTTCGGTATATTTTGAAGGCCAAGACAGTGCGTGAGTGTGGCTACGACTGATGTGACAAGACGATGGCGCGACTAACGTATTTTGAAGTAGGTATGATAATTTTAATAATGATGTGTAATAATAATAGTAATGATAAAAATGGTAGTCTAATTCGAAGACTAGGATTCTAAATCTTCAGTTTAAAATATCTACATGTATACACACCTGTCTCTAAGTTAAATTATATTTTTTAGCCTTTTCATTTCAATTAAAGGCTTGTTTTTTGGAATTTATGTATTGATTTTCTCAACATTTTCGATAAAGAAAATAATGTGTGCAAACATTGATATGTCTGGCAAAGGAAGATAGAGTATGTGTATCTAACAATCCAAGGCCAGTATAGTGGTTATAGCCCAAACGCCCATCTAAGACAGGCCTATGTATTACAGTGGTAGTCCACTGCTATACTGTACTGTCCAGTAGGTACTGTATGGTCCAGGTTTATAACAGATGATATTTTTGAAGAAATGTTATGGCTATACCTTATAATAAATCTTTAACTATTTGTGTCAGAAGAAACTTATTTACTCTACAAAAAGGGCATAGCCTTCTATAATTATTGTGTTTATGCTTAAGTTAGTGTCATGGTGGTATCAAGTGTAGTGATTAGGGAAATTGAGTATAGTGCTAGAATTAGAAATACATGATACAAAAGTTACATCATAATACCAATTTACCTAATCTATTATTTACATTCAGCATTGCCTTGATTGTTACTCAACATGTAAAATGCTAAATAACCTAATTCTTAATTTCTTTTCTTAATTATGTACTTAGTAAAATAATGTGTAAATCTATACAAAATGAGTCGCTTTCATAGGATCTGGTTACCTTAACAAGCTGGTATGTTGGTAGGTCCTTCCAACCATTTTATGGTACAGTAGACATTAAAAAAACCATAAAAAACACATGTCACACACATATAACTACACTACTTGTAGTTATTGAAATAATTCAAAAATTTCAAAATGTTGAGGCTTTTTCGATAGGGTGAATAATCCCATGCTCATTTCTTTGATAAATTTTATATTGATCTACTACTTGAAACTTTGGTTACAATAGGATTTTATATTCATTGAAAAAGACATGCAAGTTATCTGTCAAAAAAGTCTTGGAAGGGTTACTCAGATGTTTTAGCATTATTTACGATCAGTAATTACTTGTGTATAATAAATCACCCTTCTCTCTATTGCAAAACTTTAACAAGGTGACAAAAAAATTATAAAGATTAGAACAAAAACACTGTGAATTGTGAATACTGGCAATATCCAAAATTGAAACTAAATAGCTCTTCCAATAGTACACACACACTCAGTACATTATCATACGAACCTTGACAAATGTATTGACTGCCATTATCGCCATGTCAGGCTGAGACTTAGCATAGTTCATCAGATATAGATAAACCAGCTTCTTCAATTCAAGATTGTCTGTTTGCATGCAGTTGACCACGTCGGGGAAAAGGGCAGAGACATCCTTACCCACTGTCATTGACGCTATAACCTGTGAAAGTTGAACCTTATGTGAACTTTTGGCTTTATTTGATTGAACATTTTCAAAGTATTAATTCTAACATTAGTAAAAAATATTTTAATGCATACTGATTAACATGATTTACAAACTACTATGACAATTACAATTAGTAGGTATGAACGTAAATTTCAATCAGAATGAACAGCCAAGTTACCCCCAGCACGGGTAGCGTGGCAAAAGGATGAATGGTCTCTCTACCATTATGTACCCTCGACAAGGAATTAAAGTATGGAATGACAATGACAACTGACATTAAAAGTTGATAAAATGGCTTGCTCCTTTTGCCGTGCTACCCATGCAGGTTTACCTGTCCTGTATAAAATTGCATGGAGATGATACTTTTGAAAAATTTCTACATGAGCTTATATGAATGTAATAGCATCTTACCTTTTTCACTGCTTCTTTCTTTTTCTCTTTTTTATCACTGTTCAACTCAGATTTCAATTCGAAAATCTCACCCTTCTTCGTTGTGGTAAAATACTTAGAATCCGTCATCTTGGTATTTCCCTTTGAGTGAAAGATCTTGGCTTCTGGAAACTCCTCGGTATATCAACGAAAATCAAGTATTTTTCTGCACCCTTCCTAAAAATCAATAGATATTTTAAACTTGATGATGTAGGAACAGTTCCTTTGCGGCATTAAAAACTAGGTTTTGCAATTAATAGCAGCCAATAAAATATGTACGAACACGCATGAGGAAATAAAGAAGCAGAAAAAATAGTTAAATCGATGGTAGAAGTTATATTTCACCAATTTTTCTAAATAAAATCCAAAATCTCACTTTTGTTTAACACGACGGAAGGGGCGTAACAACTTTAGTGTTGTAATGCTATCGAGATTTCAATATCGATATTATTGCAATTAGTCATGATTTCGATAAAAACATATTTATATTTAATACGAGAACTAGCTAGTCTAGCTATACTTAGTCGAATCAAATCACAAAGTCGTCAGTTAAGTTAGCTACAATCTTCGCAAAATTCAATCATGACTGAAGCTCGCATTAAGCTGCGCGTTGATTGGATATTGCCGTGCGCAGCTTGTTGCTGACTTTCCATCCACCGATTTGTATGATTTTCAGCCTTTAACTAGACGAGCGAGCCGACTAACTTTAAAACCACATCTTTAATAAAGAAATCTTTTTAAAAAGTCCCGTTTTACGATTTCTTCTTTAGCCGTATCCAGTATAGAAGTGTAGCTTGAAAAAGATAATTCTTTATTTAAAGAAAATTGGGATTTATGATTAATTAGATCTTAAGAGTTTGAGATTTGAAGTAGAAAGATGAGATTTGTAGAGAGGTAGAGGTAAAGGTTTTACTCACGTTATCTCGCGTAAAAAACACGTAGGTAACTAATAAAGATTTTTGTAATTATTTAATTACCATAAACATCTAATGTATTTACTATTGTAGTAAAATTATTCGGTATTATTATAAGACTGAAGAAAAAACTAGGACGAAAGAATATTGCAAAAAAAAAGTGAAAACTTACTTGTTAAATTGTTAGCTAGAAAATAATCACGGAAAGTATGGGTTAGGTAATAGATTGATTTTATTGTCCTTTTCTATGTAATGCTATATCCTGACTTTCCAAAGAATGTATTTCGAGCAGAACCGGTCTATCGATATTTTCCTCAGTATTGTAGAATACATCACTATCGATGACAGCAACTTTATTCGTTCAAAGATTGCAACTGTCAATACACCACAGACTAAAATTTTAATAGGACGGGCAAAAGTGCCTTTATAAACTACAACAAAACTACACTACTATTACACAAAAAGCATTGGATCACCCTCAGACCTTTGAAGGTCTAAAGATAATCCAAATGCTCAAGCCCAATGCCAGTTGGCAGCGTGCCCAGCATGCTGGCTGCATTGCCACGCTGAATGGCAATGCTTATGCGTTGAGCCAAAAAACACCAGCATTTTGGTCACGCGTCGCGTCCACCAGACGCCCAGAAAGACTAAAATTGTTTTGGCTGTCTATGGTTTTAGAACGAATCTCTAAGAATTTTTGTACGTGTTCTACCCACCACAGCTACCCACATTCTACCCCACAGATTCTAACCACAGAATTCTAACATCACGGAAAAGTTTGGGGATATGGTAAATAAGGGAAATTGTAAAGTTCCTATTTTACTTTATTAGTATACAATCCAATGAATGTGTACCGAAGAGACCGAGAGATGTAAGAATGTTCCTATGTTGTACCCACCCCAATTTCTGTCGAAAACTCTGTCCTTGAAGTCGTTGACTCGTACGTCTGTAGGATTAGCACAGTGGTCTAGTTAGGTAGGTCCGACTTTAAGAAAGAGGTCAGTCGCCGAATCCAAATCGGCTGGGTAGCGTTCGGAACGTCTTCTCAACTTTGGTGCTCTAAGTAGCACAACAAGCTATGGAGAGGGCTATGCTCGGAGTCTCTCTGCGATCAGATCGAATCGGAAATGAGGAGATCCGTAGAAGAACCAAAGTTACCAACATAACCCAACTGATTGGAAAGTTAAAATGGCAGTGGGCAGGGCACATAGCTCTGAGGACTAATGGCTGATAGAGTCTAAAAGTTCTCCAGTGGAGACCACATACCAGCAGCAAGTTCACGTCCATCTACGAGGTGGATGGAGGACCGCAGGATCATAAAATTATAATATTTAGTACAGTACGACTACTAGCAGCAACTGCTAGAACAGCTACTATAAGGGTTTTTGTATGTTGTATCTATATCAGTGAAGATGTAATATTACATATGGATGTAAAGAGAGAAACGATTCGGTTCTTAGTTATCTGATGGTTTTGTATAATCGAGTTGATTATACAAAACTTGATAATTTTATGTATTGTGTGCAGCGAGGGGAGGACCATCTCTCTTTGTCTGCAGACGAAAGCTTATAGCCTGAGCTTATTTGTAAAAAAAAGCTCATATTACTTGAAAAAAACATACCAAAAGAAAACAAACCAGTACCAGAAAATCATTTTTGCACTTTATTTTCTTGTTCCACATTTAAGTCACTATATACAAAATATAAATATATTATCTTGCCGCGATGGAAAAGACTATCTTCTTTACACTCAGCCTATCAGAAAATTTTCATTTATAATCTTTCCCGCTTTGTCATCAGCAGTAATGATGACAGAGATAGACATAATACATATCACAATGAGAAACTTTCCAGTGGGTCATATTTTCTCGAACATTCTCGCGATTTTTTTATACAAAACAGGGAAAATCAATTATGTAAAGCCCCTGATCAACGTACAAAATAAAACCGCGGTTTTAAAGTTTTCTCTGTGATTATACCGTCACAGTATAGAGAAAACTTTTAAACCGCTGATTTATTTTCTACATCGATCAGGGTCTTAAGGGTACAACAGTACCTATTTAAACTTCCAACTTCATCATGCAATATTAAACAAATTGAATTCATAGAACAACATACATTGACAATACATGAAAATAGGAAATGTAGTGAACAGAGATTCTATAAAATAATACAAAGGAACATTTTACAAAGTTATGTCAGGCATAGAAACATATACATCATAAAATGAATTTTCAAATCCATTGATAAAAAATAACATCATTACATTAAAATTACTATCAAATTCAACAAGATAAATGTCACAAAATAATAAAAATTTCATTAAAATAGCACACTGTTTTTTTTTTTATTTGAGGAACAAAAACAAATTAAATAATTCTGGTTCTACAGTAGGTATACAAATAAAAAAATCATTACACTTAAATTGGAATTAACCATTCATTGAAAATATTAAAATTGCATTTATTCAACATCATTTTATAATCAGAGTACATATTAATTTCAGTTCAGGCAAAAAATAGAAAACATTTCATCATAATAGGAACAAAACAAAAAAATTAATTAGGAATAATACTTACAAAGATAAGGCGGTGTCTTAATTAGCTATCACTTGAATAAACCCGATTTGGCAAAAGGATTTAACAACTTAAGTTTTTCGATATATCTCGACCTTAGAGGCATTAGGTCGGATGTGAAGATCCGACCAAAATGTCTTTTTAGTGTAGCGATAATATGGCGTTGTTTCTCTTTCTATCAAACTGATCGTGGTATTTCTATCTCTTTCCGTTAGCAAAATACACGCATGCATAAAGTCGGATTTACGCACTTTTTGAAATGCCTTGGAGGCATATAGGTTTACGTTCACTTACATCTTTATGCACTAAATTATTTTTACTTTAAGGAGCCTTATGTCAACAAAAACTATTATGCATCTAAAATATTTGGCACATCACGCTGGGCGCTTCAACTCATACGACCTTGTGCACCTAATTTATTATTCAAATAAAGAAACGTATCATCACATTCAGCATTATGCTTGGAAAAATGTTATCTAGCATTAATAAGGCATAACGTCGTATGTCAATGTAAGACTTTCTTGCTGTAATAACAACAATATTGTATTCGGATTTTGGTACGTTTGTTGACTTCCATCCTTATGTCTCCAAATAAATTAAAGTTACTTTGTCCTGCTTGGTCGGTAGTTAAGATAGTTCGGATATTTCCGTATAGAAAATTTTGGTCGTCATGAACGCACGTGGCGCATCGACAAATGGCGTGAGACAGCATTATAGCTCGTCGCCGCTAGAGTGAGAGTGACAGTGATAGTGGAGCAGTGGCACGTGCCGCACCACGCCCGCCCCGCCGCGCGTCGGCCGTTGGTTACAATAGCAAAATTTATTCGTTCGTTCGGCACCGGTCACGCCGGTCACTTGTGTATGGTTTTTAGTTTTATGTGAAAAAGCAGTGGTTAATGAATACTTAGTGCGATATTTTGTATTACAAACTGTTTATGTTTCATCAATGCAGTGAACAGTCATAACATAATGGAAAAAAATGAAGTAAGTACCTACTTAAATTAGAATGCAAGCAAGTTGGTACCTACCTACATAGTTTTTTCTAACCAACCTTTCTTAAATCTCTTGATCTAGCTAAGTAGATAACAAATACATACCTACTACTTGTACCTAATTATTCTTGCAGAACACAGTACCATTGTATGAACAATTATTTGAAAAACGACGACGACTTTCTAAGGTTCGCGAAAAAGTTATTCAGGCTCGAGGAGGAAAACCATTCGGTGATATAGAAAGTAAGTTTTGTACAATTAATTACGTAATTTACTTATGAAAGTTCGATAACATGAAAATAATTTTAGGTACATAGGCAATACAGAGGACAACGATCGTAGAGATTGTATGGTCGTAAAGATGGTTCATTAAAGTACAAGTATATTAGCTAGCTATTGCCCACTGTTGCCCCGCTTGGAATTCTGTTATAGGTATATTCATTCATAGATGGATTAACATGTTAATCCAGGTGCTGATCTGTCAATCTGCCTTAATCCGTCAAGTTGTTTAGGCATGAAGTGGACATACATACACAAATTTCAGCGTTATAATTATTAGTGTGATAATTTGAATATTTTTTCAGATAAACTACCTCATGAAGAAGAAGGAACTAAGAATACTGCGTGCGTTTCAAAAAAATCCAATATAGCTCACGACATAGATATGAATGGTAGGTAAACTTCAAACTTCCAATAATTTAGCAATGCGACTAAAATGAAATTTGAATAACAAACAAAAGCCTGCCTTTTTACGTGTTTACTTACTTCGATATTGGTCCCCAATAAGTTTTCTGGTTTTTTTTTTTAATTTGATTGAATATTTATTTTTATTTTCAGATGGCGAAGAAGACATTTTTGATTATGGAAGTGATGACAGCGTTAAAGACAAAGATTATGAACCTGATATAGAGAATGACTCAAGCTGTAGCGAGATAAGTGACTCTGCTCAATTCAGGCTCTTAAAAATGTCTCAAGATCAAGTAAAAAGACGCCTATTCCCACCGGATAATTATTGTCCTGAAGCTTGTAAACACGAACCTTGCAATGCTCCAGTCAGTATACATCTATCATCACAAAATAAAAATACAACAAATTACCAAGGTAATGCAGAGAATACTTCTGACTTAATAACGGTAGAAGATCTTATAGGTCCACAGAATTTAAGTAGTAAAAATATCGATTCTGTTCCTGATTTTGATCAATGTGCTTATTCGCCTCTCAAGAAAAAGACATGTTTAGAAAGACCAGAGATTCACATTAATGAAACTGGTGAATTGAGTGATGATTCCGATACGCCATGTACTGACAAAACAATATTTTTGCCTTCAAAACAAGAAGGTTCAAAAGCTTTAGTTTGCTACAAAAAAATTGACAAAAATGTTACGATGTCACCGACCTTGACACCTGATCATTATCCCATAATGGTTGTTGACTTAAATGGAGTGGTGTATTTGAATCAAGTACAAGGATTATCAGAAACACAAAATGTAAAGAAAAAAATTGCTGATCCAACGAAATGGAAAAGGAATTCTACCAAAATCGCGAGATTGAAGGGATCTCCATATCACTCAACAGTCGCTAAGAAGAAACCAGACGTAGAGGGTCGTATGTTAAAGCCTCCGTGTTCGTGTAAAGCTAAATGTTATACGAAGATATCTCATGAAAAAAGAGAACTTATCTTCAACCAATTTTGGAAAAATTGTCGTAATTGGGATCAGCGTCGACAATTTATTGTTAGCAACGTAAAAAAAGACAGAAAGCGAAACATGAAAACTAGTGGTGACTTGGAGCTAGATAGAAGGAAGTTCTCTTATAATTATAGTTTTACTGTAGACGGTTCCAAAGAAAAAGTATGCAAGGTTATGTTTTTGAATACACTGTCGATTGGAGAAAAATTTGTAAAATTAAGTGTAGAAAAAAAAATGGAGGGAGGTTTAACGATTGAAGATCAAAGGGGAAAACATGTACCAGGAAACAAATCACCTGCACCCATAATTAATAAAGTAATGGATCATATTAATTCCTATCCATCCTATGAAAGCCACTATTCACGCCAAAAAAGTGGGAAAAAGTATTTAGGTCCGGACTTAAATATTGCAACCATGTATCAGCATTACAAAGAACTTATGATAAAAGAAGGAACACCTAATAACCTTGTAGCAAAAGAATGGTTATACCGAAATATATTCAACACAAAATTCAACCTTAGCTTCAAACTCCCGTCAGTAGACACATGCGACGATTGCGATGCTTATGAGAGAAAATTTAAAGACGCTATAGAAGAAACAGAAAAAAAAGAGATTGAAAAGGAACATAAATTACATCAAGATGCAGCAAATGAAAGATATAATTTAAAGAAAATTGATAAAGAAGAAGCACAAAACAGTTCTGGAAAGAAAAGAGTTTTAATGTTCGATTTACAAAAGTGTTTAGCGACACCTAATTTAACCAATACCAAGTCTTTCTACCTGCGAAAACTTTGGACATTGAATTTAACAATATATGACGCAACGAGTAACGTTGCTTCAAATGTGATCTGGTCTGAAAACATAGGCGGAAGAGGGGGTAACGAAGTAGCATCCTGTCTCATTCGTTGGGCAGAAGAAAACAGAGCTAAACTCGGAAATGTTGAAGAATTGCTATTTTGGTCAGATAATTGCGCAGGCCAAAACAGAAATTTGATGATAGTGATGGCCTACATTTGGCTCCTGCACAAATTTCCTAACATAAAGATCATTAATCACAAATTCATGCTAAAAGGCCACACACACATGGAAGTTGACCAAATTCATTCCCAAATTGAAAGAAGAAAAAAACAGCTGAAGACAATGCAGATCGCCATTCCCAGAGATTGGTCCCAATTCATAAGAACATGCGGAGGAAAAAAAACTTTTGAAGTGTTTGATATGGAATTACAGCATTTCAAAGATTTGACCAGTTTATATAAAAAGAATGGACCATTGGTGATGCGAAAAAAGAACAAGGACGGTCAAGAGTTTAAAATCTCACAGTGTGTTTGGCTTCAACTGAAGCAAGAACAGCCGGGAACGCTGTTTTACAAAACAAACTTTTCAGCGCAATTTTCTGAAATATCATTGGTACGCAATTTGTCTAAAGGTATTGAGTTTCCCAGTGACTTGCCGAATGTTCGAGAAGAAGCAAAACCGATATCTTCTGCAAAATATAAAGATTTAATTACCCTTTTGGAATGGGTACCCGCAGAATTTCATGATTACTACAGGAATCTGAAACATGATGCCAATGAGCCTGACTTTCCTGAGACTGACTAGATATTTTTTTTATTATTTCTTGCCAAGGTGCCTTCTTAACTATATTTTTGTTATCATTTGTCGGTTCTTCCGACCCTTTGCTTTTGTATTAATATAATGCAAACCAATTTTATGTTATCTTAAAACCTATACTTTGTTGTAAGTGAGAGATTTATAAAGGCTTCCGACCTTTTGCTTGAAATTAAATAATTAATAAAAATTTTAGAAGTATAAAGTAATATCCACTAATCAGACTTGGTTGAATTGTAATATGTCTAGGAGCATAAAACTATATGTCATTATAAAGCTAAAAGTAAACGCTTGAAATTGCAAGTATAAAGTCGGATGTAGACATATGCCTGCAGTTTCAATTGTAAATCTATAATATTTCAGGCATAAGGTCGGATGTAACTGATTAAATAAAAAAACTTTGTTTATTTATTTATATAAATAGGTACAGTGATTCTTGTCATTAGAAGTAAGAGGTACAACTATTTACCTAATTATAAAAAAAGAAAACTGATTTAAATGCTTAAAGTTTAATAAATATGAAGAGAATTGTTCGTCAATTTTATTTTTCCTCTCCTGAAAAGTTGGAGTTTTGTACATCCGACCTTATGCATCTGATGTCGAGATATACAGGGTTATTCCTAATCAATTAGCATCCTTTTAGGGGCTTATTCTATACATCAAAACTGACAACATTTGTTCTGCGACTTTTGTCCAAACTAAAAAAAAAAACAGCTGTTCCATAGATTTTGTCGCGGTTGAACGATATTTTTCTATGAAACAACAATTTTTGTTTTGATAAAAGTCGCAGAATAAAATTTTTAGTTTTGATGTACAGAATAAGCCCCTAAACGGATGCTAATTGATTAGAAATAACCCTGTATTTTACAAAAAATCTCCAATGGCAATTATATTCTATTATAAAGGGTGTAAAATAGGCCATGCTAGTTAAGTATTTATGAAAAATAGTCATAATTTTTAGTTTGAGTTACGTTGGCATATTTGTTTGTATAACATCGGGTTACAAAATATGCGAATACAACATAAGCACAAATTATATCTCCCACCATGTAGACTACAACTACCTAGCGTGCGATAATTGCTATATAATGTGCATTCGAATATATAATAATATACCAAACGCATTCAAAGAATTTCCTTTCTTTAAGTTCAAACACTGTTGACTCAATGGCTGGCTGAGAAATGTTTTTATGAATTGAATCAATTTTTTAATGTTAATTCCAATAGAAATATATATTATATGTGAAAACTTAATGTAACCGTGACAAATGTCCTTGAATTAAAATTTTAATTTTTCTCTGACATAGTTACCTTAATCTTTAATTTATCTGTGACATTTATAATAATAGAATTACTAATGACATTTGTGCACTAATCTTAAATATTCAATGATATTTGACAAAATCAATTCAAATAATCATATCCTATGTGTTTGAACCTAATGTATTTAATAAACTTTGACTGCCTCGGTGGCTCAGTGGTTAGTGACCCTGACTTCTGGGTCAAAGAGGCGTGAGTTCGATCCCCACCCAGGGCAAACATTTGTGTGAGGAACATCGGTGTTTGCTCTGTGTCTGGGTGTTATTTAGGTACTATATCTATATAAGTATGTATTAAAATATGTATATGTAGTATATCAGTCTCTGGCAGCCATATCACAAGCTTAGTTTGGGGTCAGACACCGTGTGTAAGATGTCCCCTAATTAAAAAAAAAAACTATTTGTTGCACGCCCGCAATACGTAAGCTGTCAGGACGTTTTAGTTTTAAGATCTTGTTTACTCAGTTTTATGCAATAAAGAAATTCTGCTTCTGAACGCATTGTTTCTAGTACCCCTCTTCGTACATATCGATTTCGCGATAGGTCCAAAAACTGTTTCTGAACTGAACATTACAGGAAATCATGTTTCATTACACCAAATTATTTAGACATAATATTAAAACTGACGATACGAGTATAGGTGCAAGGCAGTAGTCTAGCAAAAAATGTGTATCACGTTAATGTTGGTTGATAGCTAATATGTATAATAATAGGCAATGTCAGAGCAGCTGAAGTTGCAGTTTCTTCTTTCAAGAAATAGCTAATTAGGATGCCGCCAATTTATCAAAGAAAAAATGTATACATCAAGAACAGTTTTCAAGTGGTACTGACTGCAGGCTTCCAAAGATGCAATGAGCGCCACGATTGAAATATTGAATGTATTTGTGCAAAAACAAGACGAAGCTATTAGATAAATGATAAATATGTTGTCTTATTTTTGCGTAACAAATATCTGTAATCTATTGTCATGTGGGGCAAATATTTTTTAATGCCACACAGTTAATGATTTGAGACATGTGATTAAACACATGCAGCAAATGTTAGTATTTTTATGCTAATAAATTAATCTTAACAACATCAACATTTGAGCAATTATTACTGCGTTTGTAAAATAAAAATTAAAGTAAAATAAATCTTAACCCAATTTTTGGGCCACTTTTTTTTTTAATTTCTTTATCGTGACGCGCAACTGAGATCGTCTCAACATTGCTTGCAGAATTTACATGAATACTGAATTAGCTTTATCGGTACGTACATAACATGTTGTAAAACATTATCATAAAACATGTTTCACTAAGTAAGTTCGTATAGGCCGGATGGCTAGCTCTGGTGTCAGAGTTTTTAGGCCGCTTGAAAGCCTCTGACATGGCGAAACGGTTAAAACAACCGGGACCAGTTTCAGTAATATGGACATAAAACGTGTTGTTATAATAAGTTATTAAGCATGTTATAAAACACAAGCTATACAACATATTACTTAATATGTACGCACCTTTAGACCTTCTTGGATCTTTAGTTTGTTTTCATATCTATAAAATCCAAAGATAATAATTTGCAACCGAATTATTACGTTTAGCAAATAAGTCGAAAGAAGGCGTAATAAAAAAACATCGTCGGCAATCTCTTGTCAAACTTTAACAGTCAGATAGGTCAAAAACGTAATAAAAACACCGAGGACGATCTTTCGGCAAACATGACTGACTTTTTCTAAAAATGATGGGTACAAAACTGCCCCTCTTATGATAAATAGCGTTAGTATCTTGCGACGTCATCTGAAGTCTGAACTTTCGGACTGGAGTCAGAAGGTTGCCTTTTCAGATCACGTCGAAAAACACATACGCTGTTTTACCATATGTACAGAAAAATTCTGGCAATTCGTTACCAACATTCAATATTTAAAATGTATAATTTACCCACGACTTTCAAGTCGAATTTAGCTACGATAAAACTCTATAAAAATACTAATCGATCTTGACTAAAAACTCTTCCACCTCTAATTTTTGCCTCATAATGGCCGACAGCACCACTTCAGTACTACAAACGACATTCAACGTCTTCTCCGACTGCAATAAATAATAAACTAAATGCAAATCATTCGGAACCGTCAACACTAAGTAACTATAAGGCTTTGTGTTGTGCATTTCTTGTATAGAGACGTAGGAACGTCGATTTTTCTCGACTTTTCCGCCGCTAAGCTCGATCATTTCTATTAGGGAGGACTTGGCCGGTTTCACGCAAGGGGTTAGGAAGAATGTGACGCCTTCGAAAAGTTTTCGCCTCTGTTCCCCGCATAGTAAGACTTCGGATATGTCGCATTTGAACATTTTGTTGAAGGCTTCGTCTTTGAGACCGTATTTTGCTTCGTCGGCGAATTTGTTGAGTCGTTGGCTTTCGTAGACCCATTCGGGTGATATCAGGTGTTTGACCGTGACTAAGCAGCTGACCAGTTTGCTAGTCCGAACGAGTTTCTCCATAATGAGGTGGGTCGCTTCAATTGGTGATGAGACTACTAAGCCGCCGAGTTGACTGAAATGGAATAAATATTATTAAACAAGTATATATTACATTAAAAAATCTTTGTTTTTAAAACAAGCTTTTACTGAACAAGTGCTCGCCAAGACGAATCAAACGAGCCGCAACTTGATGGGGTTGTGTCGTTTCATTACAGAGTTCCTATGACTACCTTCCAGCTCCATCATCAGACCCTGGTTACCATTGAAAGACAAACTACTCGACAAGACGACTCAAATGAGCCCAAACTCGATGAGGTTGTGTCGATTCATTGCGAAGTTCCTTTGGCCACCTTCCAGCTCCATAATAATAATAATTAATAATAAACACCATGTCATCATAATATTGCATTGTCACGCGATTTACATAATGTATGCAAAATTTCAGCTCAATCGGTAACCGGGAAGTGGATCAAATTTAATTTGCAAGATTTTATTACAGACAGACAGACAGACAACAGGACAGGTGAAACTAAATAAAAGCTTGTAAAAAAATAGGCTTACTACTTTGAAAGTGCCCAAGTATGCGTTTGTTACTTTTCACACTGCAACTGCTTATCTTCGAGGAAGGATATTCTAAGATAGGATATTATTGGATCATTGATTTTCAATTTCTTGAAATCTCGAGAAAAACCACTCTAGATCTAAAATCAATAGCCGCGTAATGACAGCCCGAAAACTCTGTCGAAGAAAACAGAAAAGTTTTTGTCCTGCTTAGTATCTAGTCATTACTGAATGACTTTATACTAGCCACGTCCGCTTGGCTAGCCAAGCCAGTGGTTGTAGAATCACAGTTGTGGTAGAGATTCTAGCTTGCTTCTTACTTAATATTGGTGACATACTCTTGTGGCAGAAGCCATGGTGGTCTAGTGGTAGTGACACCCGTCTTACAATCGTGAGGTCGTGGGTTCGAATCCCGATCCCGTACCAATGAGTTCTTCGGAATTTATGTACGGAATTTAATACCATTGGCTTTTCGGTGAAAGAAAACATCGTGAGGCAACCTGCATACGTCCGTAGAAGAAATTCGATGGCGTATGTGAATCCACCAACCCGCACTGGGCCAGCGTGGTGGATATGGCCCAATCGGCCTTTGTGGGTAGGCCTACGTCCTGCAGTGGACTATTGAAAGGCTGATACAGTACTCTTGTGTCATATTACTTACCGCACAATGTTGGTCAGTTTGTTCTGGTCACTGGCAGGTAGGCCTGAGAACAGCACTCGAGGCGCGAGGTGCAGGGGCGGGGGCTGCGCGGGCGGCAGGGGCGCGGGCGGGGGCGCGGGGGGTGACTCCAGCCTCGGCCGCTTGGCTCGCCGCGGGTTGGCCAGTACAGCGGCCGCGCTGCGCTTTGCTCGCTCGTGGGACTCTTGTGTTATGTTTATTGCCATTTTCCACGCATCTATAAAATATTTAAAAAAAAAAAACGATGTTCTATCGTTAAAATTGGTTTAATAATGCGGGTCTAGCAATGATATGATTACAAACCTAATAGATCTGGCGATGAGTTTTTTGGACAACCGTGACATTTAAATCTGCAGATTTTGAATCTTGTTGCCGATTGACTCCTTTCTTACATCCAAGACCCACAACATGGAGGATGACTTTAGTGGCGGTTAATATGGCAATAACGCAAAGCAAAAAAAATTGTTTGCTTTTTAATTGACTGTTCGATAAAGAAACACTATGCGTCATCGAATTAAGTTGATTTTTCTCCCTATAATAGTTTAGAGCCCGTCATTGAGCCAAAGTCCCATACAAAAAAGAACATGTCCTTTAAAGATCTTTGAGTAAAAGTGTAACTTACTCATCAAATGCGACACCAAACTGTAGTCCATCCTAAACGGACTCGCCAAACTGAACTGCTGGTACTTCGCGTTTTCAATCTGTAACCGAAGTATATACACATAAATACAAAACTTTCTGATGTGCGTATCTTATATAAATAAATACAAGTTTTTCGTACAACATTCTAAGATACAAATACTTGTTTGACTAGATCGTGGCTAGGTTCTCACCTGTGCCAGTTCTCTAATATAAACACGTGTAAATAACGTGTTAATTGAAATTAACAAATGAATAAATACCCTGTTTTTATTTATGTCAGTGAGCCAGGCGGCGGTGACGACGGGGATGCCCCACTCGCGGCGTCTGTTGTTGGTACTCACCTGTGCTAGAGCCGACATATTCCCCAGCAACAAGTCAGTGAGCCAGGCGGCGGTGACGACGGGGATGCCCCACTCGCGGCGTCTGTTGTTGGTACTCACCTGTGCTAGAGCCGACATATTCCCCAGCAACAAGTCAGTGAGCCAGGCGGCGGTGACGACGGGGATGCCCCACTCGCGGCGTCTGTTGTTGGTACTCACCTGTGCTAGAGCCGACATATTCCCCAGCAACAAGTCAGTGAGCCAGGCGGCGGTGACGACGGGGATGCTTCACTCGCGGCGTCTGTTGTTGGTACTCACCTGTGCTAGAGCCGACATATTCCCCAGCAACAAGTCAGTGAGCCAGGCGGCGGTGACGACGGGGATGCCCCACTCGCGGCGTCTGTTGTTGGTACTCACCTGTGCTAGAACCGACATATTCCCCAGCAACAAGTCAGTGAGCCAGGCGGCGGTGACGACGGGGATGCCCCACTCGCGGCGTCTGTTGTTGGTACTCACCTGTGCTAGAGCCGACATATTCCCCAGCAACAAATCAGTGAGCCAGGCGGCGGTGACGACGGGGATGCCCCACTCGCGGCGTCTGTTGTTGGTACTCACCTGTGCTAGAGCCGACATATTCCCCAGCAACAAGTCAGTGAGCCAGGCGGCGGTGACGACGGGGATGCCCCACTCGCGGCGTCTGTTGTTGGTACTCACCTGTGCTAGAGCCGACACATTCCCCAGCAACAAGTCAGTGAGCCAGGCGGCGGTGACGACGGGGATGCCCCACTCGCGGCGTTGTTGTTGGTACTCACCTGTGCTAGAGCCGACATATTCCCCAGCAACAAGTCAGTGAGCCAGGCGGCGGTGACGACGGGGATGCCCCACTCGCGGCGTTGTTGTTGGTACTCACCTGTGCTAGAGCCGACATACTCCCCGGCAACAAGTCAGTGAGCCAGGCGGCGGTGACGACGGGGATGCCCCACTCGCGGCGTCTGTTGTTGGTACTCACCTGTGCTAGAGCCGACATATTCCCCAGCAACAAGTCAGTGAGCCAGGCGGCGGTGACGACGGGGATGCCCCACTCGCGGCGTTGTTGTTGGTACTCACCTGTACTAGAGCCGACATATTCCCCAGCAACAAGTCAGTGAGCCAGGCGGCGGTGACGACGGGGATGCCCCACTCGCGGCGTGTTGTTGGTACTCACCTGTGCTAGAGCCGACATATTCCCCAGCAACAAGTCAGTGAGCCAGGCGGCGGTGACGACGGGGATGCCCCACTCGCGGCGTGTTGTTGGTACTCACCTGTGCTAGAGCCGACATATTCCCCAGCAACAAGTCAGTGAGCCAGGCGGCGGTGACGACGGGGATGCCCCACTCGCGGCGTGTTGTTGGTACTCACCTGTGCTAGAGCCGATTTATTCCCCAGCAACAAGTCAGTGAGCCAGGCGGCGGTGACGACGGGGATGCCCCACTCGCGGCGTGTTGTTGGTACTCACCTGTGCTAGAGCCGACATATTCCCCAGCAACAAGTCAGTGAGCCAGGCGGCGGTGACGACGGGGATGCCCCACTCGCGGCGTGTTGTTGGTACTCACCTGTGCTAGAGCCGACATATTCCCCAGCAACAAGTCAGTGAGCCAGGCGGCGGTAACGACGGGGATGCCCCACTCGCGCGCGCGTCTGTACTTGTTGCCTTCAGCTCGTTTGCAGATCAGTACCGTGTTGTCTCGCGTCATGTATGGGGTTAACTGGGAACAAATGTTTGAACATGGTTACTAAAAGATCTGATCCACAAAGAAATAGACACCCTGTGATTTTTAGCTGATCGGTCGCTGCGTACATACCGGGCAAATATAACCTATAATGCAATATATCTTAACTCCAATATGCTGTATGCAGTGAGCCACTCCCGCTTTGCGTCCTTTCACCCAGATATGGCCGCTCGGTGATGTTTGGCGGGCCGGTCCCTTGCCGCTTACAACGTTCCTACATGCTTGGCTGATTTAAACTTTATTACTACGTACCTTAGCTCCAATATGCTGTATACAGGCAGTAAGCCGCTCCCGCTCCGCATCTCTCCACCCCGATATAGCTGCCCTGTGATGTTTAGCGGGCCGATCCCTTGCCGCGTACATACTGGGCAGGTGTAAAGCCTGCCACGGAGGAGTGACGCCGCGACGCAACATGGCGTCTGACAGCCAGTACGCTGTCACGCAGCGTTTCGCGTCTCGTAACGCCTGCAAATAAATTTGGATGTTAAAATTAAGATTAACAGACGATTCTGCACTCGACCTAACAATAACGCCTAGAACGATAGTTTCACATAAAGAACGCATCAACACGATTGATGTGCGCGTGGATCACATGTATTTACGCGCGGAATCACGCTCTCTACGATACTGATGACACTAAGTAATGTTGCTATCGGAATCACTTTTTCTGATGTTCCATCCATCCATCAGCCGTAGGACATCCACTGCTGGACATAGGTCGCCCCTATGGATTTCCAATAAGGCCGATTAGAAGCGGCCTGCATCCAGCGGTTCGTGCGATCTTTATTATATCGTCAGTCAGTCTAGCCGGTGGACGTCGTACGCTGAGCCTGTTGGCCCGTGATCTCCTTTCGAGAACTTTACCCCATCCGTTCTTCGAACTGTGTCCTGCCCACTGTCACTTTAATTGGCTAATCCGCTAGGCTATGCCGGTAACTTTGTTATTGACGGTTGATATTCTCTTTACAACATATACTCAGATAACATCCCGAGAGTAATCACGAACCTGCATGACGACGCCATGTTTCTGCGTCTCGCACAGGACGTGCGTGACTCGCGCGCAGTAGTTGGGCTCCACTTCCCCGCCGCGCCGCTGTATCGCTTCAGCCCAGCGCGCCACGCGCTCCGTGCCCCACGACTGTTGATACTCCACCTTAACAATAAACATATATTATAACTAGCTGACCCGGTGAACTTCATCTCACCAATGACAACTTTTACATGCAGGAACATTTTGTATAGGAAAATAAAATTCACGTTTTTATTATTTTACTCACTACATTTTTATATTTTCTCACGGCTTAAACCGTCCCTTAGCTTCATCGGATATTTCAAGACCAAAATTAGCCCAATCGGCCCAGCCGTTCTGGAGTTTTAGCGAGACTAACAACTACGATTCACTTTTAAAATTATTTACAGGGTTATAGGTATTAAACGCTAAGCCTTTTAAGGGCGGGTCTAGTAAATCTAGACAAACAATTTTTCTTCTAGGACTATTGGAACTGGAGTGGATAATGTGAAAATTAGTATATCGATGAAATATTGTCCCACTCGAAATATTCGAATTTTGTACACGGTTGAAGTCGGTTATACTATTTTTTGCCATAAAATATTAATTATACGTACGATGTGGAACACGCATCCCAGCAGGAACAAATCAGGCGGTAGCTTGAGATTGGGATTGTGTCCGTAGAACTGCGCGCGCGCCGGCGGCGCCCGCACCGCGCCCGCGTACACCTTGCTACTCACGCCCACCGGCGCCGCTGCCTGTGGGGAATTATACGTACGACGTGGAACACGCATCCCAGCAGGAACAAATCAGGCGGTAGCTTGAGATTGGGATTGTGTCCGTAGAACTGCGCGCGCGCCGGCGGCGCCCGCACCGCGCCCGCGTACACCTTGCTACTCACGCCCACCGGCGCCGCTGCCTGTGGGGAATTATACGTACGATGTGGAACACGCATCCCAGCAGGAACAAATCAGGCGGTAGCTTGAGATTGGGATTGTGTCCGTAGAACTGCGCGCGCGCCGGCGGCGCCCGCACCGCGCCCGCGTACACCTTGCTACTCACGCCCACCGGCGCCGCTGCCTGTGGGGAATTATACGTACGATGTGGAACACGCATCCCAGCAGGAACAAATCAGGCGGTAGCTTGAGATTGGGATTGTGTCCGTAGAACTGCGCGCGCGCCGGCGGCGCCCGCACCGCGCCCGCGTACACCTTGCTACTCACGCCCACCGGCGCCGCTGCCTGTGGGGAATTATACGTACGATGTGGAACACGCATCCCAGCAGGAACAAATCAGGCGGTAGCTTGAGATTGGGATTGTGTCCGTAGAACTGCGCGCGCGCCGGCGGCGCCCGCACCGCGCCCGCGTACACCTTGCTACTCACGCCCACCGGCGCCGCTGCCTGTGGGGAATTATACGTACGACGTGGAACACGCATCCCAGCAGGAACAAATCAGGCGGTAGCTTGAGATTGGGATTGTGTCCGTAGAACTGCGCGCGCGCCGGCGGCGCCCGCACCGCGCCCGCGTACACCTTGCTACTCACGCCCACCGGCGCCGCTGCCTGTGGGGAATTATACGTACGATGTGGAACACGCATCCCAGCAGGAACAAATCAGGCGGTAGCTTGAGATTGGGATTGTGTCCGTAGAACTGCGCGCGCGCCGGCGGCGCCCGCACCGCGCCCGCGTACACCTTGCTACTCACGCCCACCGGCGCCGCTGCCTGTGGGGAATTATACGTACGACGTGGAACACGCATCCCAGCAGGAACAAATCAGGCGGTAGCTTGAGATTGGGATTGTGTCCGTAGAACTGCGCGCGCGCCGGCGGCGCCCGCACCGCGCCCGCGTACACCTTGCTACTCACGCCCACCGGCGCCGCTGCCTGTGGGGAATTATACGTACGATGTGGAACACGCATCCCAGCAGGAACAAATCAGGCGGTAGCTTGAGATTGGGATTGTGTCCGTAGAACTGCGCGCGCGCCGGCGGCGCCCGCACCGCGCCCGCGTACACCTTGCTACTCACGCCCACCGGCGCCGCTGCCTGTGGGGAATTAAATAAATAAATATTAGGGGACATTTTACACACGGTCTCTGACTCCAAACTAAGCAAAGCTTGTCATATGGCTGCCAGAGAATGATAAACTACATATACTTATTTTTAAATACATACTTAGATAGATAGTAACTAAATAACACCCAGACACAGATCAAACACTTATGTTCGTCACATAAGTATTTGCCCTGGGTGGGGATCGAACCCACGCCTCTTTGACCCAGAAGTTAGGGTCACTAACCACTGGGCCACCGAGGCAGTCAATTCATTTCATTAAAACTAAAAAAAAAAACAAGCTTTAATTATTGTATTGTCATCAGTTCTTTTTAATATCGATTATTTTATATTACTCACGACAAAATGTATGGAAATGCAGATTTTTTATTCGCAATATTGGGAGGTTAGTCCCATAGTAAATGTTGATCATAGCATAATGATGAGTACTATGATACCCTAGAACGTATCAATGCCTTAGAAAAATACCCGGTATAGAATGAAGCACTTTATTTCCTTACTCCCGCCTAACCCACTGAGCGGCTATTGAGTGTTGTGACGTCACACGCATAAATCCGTCGCGCGGCTTTTTGGTTCCGTACGGTCATGTTTAAACATTTATAACTCCGTCATTTATCAAGATATTCGAGTAATTCTTTCACTGTACCTCATATAATTGTAACGTCTTTAAACGAATGTATTATTTTTAATTTTTATGACAAGAGAAACTTCCTTATTATAGATTTATTTTGTAAGATATTTCCTAAAGTATTATCTAAAATGAAATATAGATTAATTTTTCTAGTTCTATATTTGAACAGTACCTGGTGCGGGTGATGGGCAGGTCCTAGTAACAGTCTGGCGGGCGCACGCACCGCGCCTCCCGCCGCGTGCGCGGCCGTCATCAATCTGTACAACAAATACATTTATACATACAAAAATAACAAAAACATTCTCTGAAAGACAGTTTTTTGCACCGAAAGCTTAAGAGAATAGCTGAGCGCCAAGGAATTTGAGAAGTAGGTATTTGAACTAAACTGTTGCTGTCGCGATGCCCCCAAGACAGGGAGCTTCTATGTGTGGTGTGATGCAATTGTATTTGTGTGTGTGTGTGCTGCGCACCATCTCCGCCCGCGCCCTTCCCGCGCCCGCCCGCGCTCTACGCTCAGGCTGCCGGCTGATTTATTCTTTTGAATTGTAGCAAAATATGGTAGGTACATAAGCTCCGGTTTTTTGGGATAGCGCATGGCAAACGAAAACATTTATACTGAATATTTTTATCGAATTAGAAAGCTACATTATTTTTTACACATAGAGGCGAAGTATATTGATTTTAATTTTCTTTCGAATAATATTTTTTGAAAAAACCTTTATATATAGCCAACTTTACACAATTGACCTCAAGCCAAAAGCTGCGAACAAAAATAGCTATTTAACTAATCGATTTCTGTAGGCGCTGCAATATACGTACTGAAAATTCTACCAAATACCTAACTTAAGATATCCCAAATAACTTTTTTTAAGGAAAACACGCACAAAATTCTTCAACAGACAATGAATAAAGTTTAAATAGCTTTTATTTAAATTAAATAGTCCAAAAAGAAGAATCTAAACTTTAAAATGAATTCAACCTGTAAATTTTGAATATTACACAATTTTTGGGGTATAAAATCTTTCAAGAGATTTAGGTACGTAATAAATAACAGATAGCTTCAATATCTGCTTCGAAATTGCGTTGCATGGTTTGACCCAAAAAAATATATTATTTACATACATTGCAAGTTAAACAAAAACTTGTAAAATAAACTTGAGAATTGGCTCAGAAAAATCGAATATGTGAAGTAATCAGAACATACACAAATTGCAAATCCCTTTCTTTTTGTAGGTCAGTCGAAATGAAAGGTTTCTCAATTCATCATCATCATTTCAATCACGTGACGTCTACCTGGTGGATACACGATACCTCTTTACAAGGTCTTGTTTTACAAAGTGAAGGAAGTTTCAGAGGTGTACCTACCTACACGTTCGTTATTATTAACAAAGTTTACTATGTTTACTATATTTTGTTACAAATTCATATTTGTTAATTTATTAACTATGCAATTTTTGTCATTTTAAGTTTTGATATTGTAGCATTGTTCAGATTTATATTAAATGATTATCATTTTGTTTTTACGATTTAATATTTAATCATTTATTTAAATATACAATTTAATTAATTTAACTACAGCTATTTTAAGTTATTGTAATTTTAAGATAATTATGCTTTGCTTTAGCTAAGCTGAAATTTTAAGGATATTATAATTATAACTACAATTGTAATTGGTTTGGACTGACTTGTATCTTGTATTTTGATACCAATAAAATAATATGAATTTATGAATATGGGTCCAGCTGCGGATTCGTGAACTAAAAATCAGCTGTTCCATACAAAACTGCAACTTGGACTCGACAAAAGGTATGACACGATTGGTTTTTTTCTCGAATTTCGGTTTGGCCACATGTATTAAAAGTTGTTCATAATAATAGTCCGAATCACCTCCTTTCGGCTAAGTACACCAGTTCTGGATAACCCTGTATAGCTGGACATATAAAACTTCTTGCCTTTTATATTGTAACTATTTCCGTATTTTCATTGCGCGATTAGTCCCGTAGTATAAAAAATAATTAAGAATTCAATGAAACAGATGCAATGCATACTGTTTGGAGAACTGCTTGTCATACTTAGGTTCTACTTTGAATAAGTTTAAAAAAGTTGAAACTATTAGCAAATTAAAGCAGCAGTGCGTAGCACACACCATATAAATACAGAATAGAACATCCACAAATTACTACACACTTTTCAGCAAAACTCAGCGGATAGGCAAGTTAAAATGACAAAGGGCAAGGCACATAGTTCAATGAACGGATAGCCAATGGGGCTGTTTTCTCGAATGAATCTCACGTATAATCCGCGCCACACAAGTCAGCGGATGGAAAGTTAGGCGCAGAACGCTGCGCAATAGGCAAAATATAGGTATGCGCAGGAGCCAGAGAGACAAGACGCCGCACGGGCACAACCGCCCGCCAACCTCATGCCTCCCGCGCGCACGCCCGTGCTTACCACTACGCCGCGCGGCGTCGGCATTGTGCGCACATGCGCAATAATTAGCAAATTACGGCGAAGTGTCATCTGCGTCTTACATCTCATCCGCCGACTTGTGTGGCGCTACCTATACTGGCAAGCACAGCATAGAACTTATTTATTTTATTAGATACAGATTTATTTATTTTGTTGTATTTGTAATGTGACTGATAATGTGTTTTTTAATTATTTGATGTTGTGTCTTTGATAATTTAATAATTTAATAGAACGTTTTTCGCTTAGGTAAGTGGACTAAGGATAATTATATTTATACGTTACAGTTATTACACGATTTTAGAGAGCACGTGATTTTCCTGATTAGAACTATTATTTCGCTTTAGGCGCAGAATTCTAATAATGGCACATAGTTTTAAGAAAGTTCAATTTTACGAATGCCCAATTCTATAAATGCCCAATTCTCACAATGTTCACTTCTAAGAATGCTCAATTCTCAAAATGGCAAAATAATTTCAAATGGAAAAAATCGGCCAAGTACGAGTCAGACTCGCGCACGGAGTGTTCCGTACTGTATGGGAGCCCCCCCTTAAATATTTATTTTATTTTAATTTTATTATTGAAGGGAATATAAAACTAAATGTTCCTTAAAAATTTCAAGCAACCTGGTACCGTTATTAATATAGAGCGAAAAACGTCTAAAAGTTCAGGTTTGTTGTATGGGAGCCCCCCTTAAATATTTATTTTATTTTGTTTTTAGTATTTGTTGTTATAGCGGCAACCGAATCATATCATCTGTGAAAATTTCAGCTGCCTAGCTATCATGGTTCATGAGATACAGCCCGGTGACAGAGAGACGGACAGACGGACATCGAAGTCTTAGTAATAGAGTCCCGTTTTTCCCTTTGGGTACGGAACCCTAAAAACACATTTTCATTTTAAAAAAACACCGGTAATGAAAGCACAACCTCTTTAGGGCAAAGGTAATAGGTTTGAAAAGAACAATTAACTCCGCATTGGCGATAAAAAACCAGCTGTTCCATGCACTTTGTCCATCATCAACGGACTTTTTTCATGGTATAGTTGATATTTCTCGCGGATTCGGCTCTGGTCGGTCCCATAGTAAAAGTTATAATGTCCTTAACTCGCAAACGGAGGTTGTTTTAGGTACCGGTAAGCCCTTACATGTATTTAAATTGTATTTTTTTTTAGAAAATTCCTAATCAAAATTATGTTGCCACTTTGAGAATTGGGCATTCATAGAATTATGCTTTCGTAGAATTGAGCATTACTTGGGCATTATGAGAATTGGTTATTCTGCGCCTAACTCATTTAGATGTCTGCGGATACAGCACGATATTCTGTATAATCGCTGCAATATGTCGCAGCAACTAAACGCCTATATTCCAAATATAAAATCTTTTCTTCAAAAGTAACAAACATACAACGGTCAAATCACAGGATTTGAAAAAATAACTAATATTTTTAATAAACATCGATATCGATGGACATCACTAGAGCATCGACAAAAATATCGACTATTACTACATCCCTAGTGCTTGTGTACGTATAGGTTTGAACCTCCCTCACCTCGACCCTACCCCCGCATCGTGCAATAGGGACAATTGCAGCTCAGAGCGATTTATACCTACAAAAAACATGGCGAGACAACGTTTCGTATTACGCTGTTTTCTTCTTCGAAAACTAGATCTATCAAGTATTTTTTTATGTCAAAATTTAAAAAAATATGTGTTCATGATTCTATCATTTTATATTTTGTTAGATATTATTTAGTCTCTTCTGGTAGGTCTCTAAAGACGTCGGTAATAATGGTGATTTTTTTTGTGATTTTGAAGGGTCATATTTTGCCTGATAATTAACTTATCAAGAAATAGAAAAGACAGAGTAGTCTAAACAGCTAAATTTAATTTTATGACAAAAAATTGAAGCTCCACAAGTATTTTCCAGGAAGAAAACAGCGTAATACGTTTGTATGGAAAATTACAGACCACCGGGGCTCTTAACAACTCTCTGCTATACACTCGTTTGCCTTTCAGGCAGTCCAGTTATGGAATGCCTTGCCCGTTACTGTTAGAAAAGCTCAATCACTGAACGTATTTAAAGATCAGTTTAAAAACCATTACCTGCAGAAATTGTCAATTCTTTAACTATGTAACTGTTGTTGTTGTTATTTATGTTGTTTTATGTAAGTACGACAATATACTATATTGTAATTTATTATGTATTAGTTCATTATTTAGTCATAGGTTTGTTTTATAATTTTTTATGTATTGTTTTCTTTTTTTAGGTATTTTAAGTATTTATATCAATTTTATTAGTATGTATGTTTATGATGTATAATCTATATTTTTATCTAATGCGAACCTCGTCCATTATTTACCTATATACGCTTTCTGTCCTCTCCATAAGGTTGTCTGGCAGAGATCGCTATCAGCGATAAGGCCGCTTATTTTTGCACTGTTTATGTATCTTTGTTTCTTCTTGTTGTTTATTTCTTGGTGTGCAATAAAGAGTTTATCTATCTATACAGAGAGATACACGTATCCTATACGTGAGATTAAGTCATCTTCTTGCCTTCATCCCACTAGATGGGGTCGGCACAGAACGCTTCCTTTCGCCACTTCACTCTATCATTCACGTCAACTTATGCGTGTGGCTAAGAGCTTTGGAGAAAACCATTTACACATTGAGGTAAAGGCTTCGAGCAAATATCTATAGAGTAATAATCATCAAATAAGTGTCCGAGCTAAAACTTTGCCCAAGCTACGTAATGGGCAGGTTTTTAGTTAGTTGTAAGGCGATTGTAAGTCGACTACAACGCCGCGCGATGCCAAAGTGCTCGGTTACAAGCACGTATTAGGTGACATAACGTATGTCATAAAATATCGATCTCGATACGAGAAAACGGGTCATTGTGAATTATTTTGTGAAAATATCTAAGTCGGTATGTAAGACGGCGCTTGGACATTTTTTTACTACTTTCAATTTGGGACTGTGGCTCTGTAGATATTTGCTCGAAGAGTAAAGGTGTAAAACGTCTATATCTATCAGCATCCAAAATTGCAAATCGACAAACAGACACATGTTTGTAACAGCTGATTTTTTCCTAGAATTCCGAGTTGGTCCAATGGAAAATGTTGTTCATACTGATGGTATGAATCACCTCAATTTGTTAACCAGTTCTGAATAATCCTATACAGGGTTATTTCTTATCAATTAGCATCCTTTTAGGGGCTTTTTCTGTACATCAAAACTAACAACTTTTGTCAGAACTCAAAAAAAACAGCTGTTCCATAAATTTTGTCGCGGGTGAACGATATTTTTCTATGGAACAACAAAGTATTTTTTGAGTTTTGACAAAAGTCGCAGAACAAAAGTTGTTAGTTTTGATGTGGAAGGTTTATATGTATAATACACCTATGCGAAGCCGGGGCAGGTCGCTAGTATTAAAATAAGATATTGCCAGGAGATTTTACCTCAAAGTGCCGGCAGCTGAAGGCTCGTGCTCGGACGGCGGCGCGGCTCCTTGTAAACGGATACTCAGCATGTTGGCCAGGGCAGTCTTGGTTTTAGGGTTCACCAGCAACGCGTTGTTTGCTGAAAAATAAACCTTAATGTTAAGGATGAAGGTTCAGATTAGCGAGCTAAGCTAAGAGTGAACGAGAATACAGGGTGGATTGCTGACGCCGACATTAATTTGACCCACAAGTAGTACTAGTAACCAGTAATCATAATAGTAATAAGAAAAAAAATCCTTACATAGAAAAAAACTAAATTTTTAAACAAACTAAATAATAAATAAAGGAAGTAATTAGGCATCATACTTTATACGGAACTCATTCATGCCAATTTGACATTAGAATAATCAAAATAGCTATTCCCGGTATTCCCGTTATTTTGACTAATGTTAAAATAGCTCGAATTACTATTCAGATTCAAGTTGCTTTAAAATGTTGTTTTAGAAAATTGTACATAACTAAGTAAGTATCCGAAGAATAGTAAAATATGTCGAACATAATAAAAAGAGAAAGCCATATATATTTTGTGGCTTCATTTAATCTCGCTGTCAGCTCTCCACTCTGTACAAGTAAAATTTTCAATATTTAGCTCCTATCTTTTTCCAAACAAAGCTATCACGTTTAGTTGAGGAGCATGCAGTTTTAAATTGAAAGATCTCTAAAACATTGCACGAAATTGCTTATCTCGATTCTTGATAGAAGACGTACTGAATGATTGATCCTAATAGTAAGATTTACCTTGGTGCTGATCTGGCGTGGTAGGGGTCAGTAACTGCTGTTCGCCTTGTCCCTCCGGCACTACGACGTGTTGGGTCACTCCGGGTGATACCTGCCAACCAAAAAAAAACTTTTTATACTATACATAGAATAGCGATAAGGGTTAAAACTGCCTAATTAAAACATGAGTTGCGAGCGAAGCGGCAGACCGTAGTCTAATAAACGAGTTGAAATAAGAAAGAAACATATTCTTACTTTTCGCCAGTCGTCTATTCTACTACAGCTTTGAAATGTCAGCTCCATCCAGAATTTTAAATTTTAACAAATAGTTTAAGTCTACATGGATTATTAAGTAAGTTCGTATAGGCCGAGTGGCTAGACCTGGTGTCAGAGTTTTTAGGCCGCCTGAAGGCCTCTGACATGGCTAAACGGTTAAAACAACCGGGGCCTACAATTTAACGTGTCATCCGAGCCACGGTAGCGCTCAGTTGGAAAATGCCACCCGCGGTCACCCATCCAAGTACTGACCGTGCGGAACGTTGCTTAATTTCGGTGATCGCTGACAATCACCTAGTCAAACTACGCTACGAGCGCTACAGGGTTATTAATACACACCAAGAGATGGGCAGATTGAAGAACAGTAGACGAAGTCTAAAAATATCTAGAAAAAGATAGCGCTAACTTTCCGGTAATGTTGGCGAAAGATTTGGCAGAATTTGCGAGATGGGCAAGAACGTCAAAAGTTGTACATGGTACTTTTTTACATGTCCCCAAATGATATTATACTGTTTCGCTGCTTTCAAGGTTTTCACGACAATTGTCACCCGGTTATTTGATTTTAGATAAAATAGGCATGCTATATTTGTTAAAATATTACGCATAAAACTATATTAAAATAAAGAAAAATTAGTTTAAAAATTTGCAATTTTAGTGTGTAGTACTGTCCCCAAAAAAAAAACCAGCATTTGGCGGCAGTTTGTTATAAAAAAAATACTACAGTGGCAAATTTCTGGTTGTGTATTTGAAATTTGGCGGGATTTTAATTATTATTTTTAAGCGCAATTTACTGCCAGAGCTAGAATTTCTACTAAATAAGTAAATTTAAACCTGTCCCCGGCATATGCACCTGCAGGACATGTCCGGGCACCGTTACCGCATTTTTGTATCAAATTTAAGATTTTTTATTCGATGCGGTAGTTATTTTTTAATTTAAATAGCAACAGTCCAATATGACATAAAAAAAAGTAAAAGGGATGTCTATGGTTGAATCAACCATTTTGTTTAAAACAGCTGTTCTTTTCTGTGCGTTTGGCGAGAAGAGTGTTTTTGCGGGCGCTGTCCGGTGAGTAAATTTGTGTTATTTTTAATGTTAAAACGTGTTTCCAAGCCATATTTTATATTAATTACGTAAATTGACTATTCTAGATTACTTTAGTGTGAAGAAGTGTGTGATAAATATCAGCAATTGTAGAAATAATATGATTTCGTATAGGAATACCCGATTCCGTTACCTCCTGTCCGTGACTATAGCGGTGGTAACGTATAGGCCGGACTTGAAAGTAACGGACAGGACCACGTAAAGCAAAGTTTACATGGTGCTGCAAACTCGTCTTTTTTTACTTTTGATTTAGACTCATATTTACTATTAGACATTTTTACTAATCATAATTTAAATGTACTGTTTCATTTTAGTTCCGTTTTCCGGAGTGAAATTTTTTAATTGATCATTAAACAACAGAAAAAAATTACAACATTAGTGTTTAAAATAATAAATATTCTAAATGAAATTTCAGATTTCAAGATGGCGCTAACGTCAGCTGAAAAAATGCGCCATTATCGCCAAAAAATAAAAGGTAATCCCGAAAAATATGAAGAACAGAAGAAAAAAGACAAAGAACGCATAAAAATTAAAAGAAAGAAAATTTCACAGCTCGATGATGAAAAAAAAAGTAAAATAAGACAACAATGGAGAGATAAAAAAAAAGGCAAAGGAAAAAAAAAACAGGAAATGAAAATCAAAACGAAGACAATATTGATGGAGTTGCGCTAAGAACAGGTTCTAATAGCTCAACAATGAACAACAGAAAAAGTCAAGACTCGGATTCAGGTTTGAAGTCCAAATTAAAATACATGAAAAGAAGGTGTTACATATTATCAAAAAATCTTGAACAATCTCAGAAAAATGATCATTATTTGATGATCATTATGATCTCATTATTAAAATGTTAATTATAGTAAGTACAATATATTTTTATGAACAAAATATTGAAGTTACACATTAGTTGCCTAAGTAATTTGTTTGTTTGTTGATTAATAAGAAAGAACGACTATAGTTTGTAAGTTAATTAAAAACTGTTATTGAAACATGCATCGACGACATGAATGTCTTATTTCAAATTTTACGACAAGACTGTTAGTGTATTAGGCTAAATAAATAATGATAACGATTTCGGTCCATGTTTCAAGCTTTTTATATTATTTTAGTTTTTCCTACTTTTAAGCGTCATGTAAACCTAACCCTACAATGTCCTGTTCGTTATGAACATGTCCTGTTACGAGACTGTACCCTAAACTAAAGTTCCTAAAATGTTGATTATATTAAAAAATATTTAAAATACGTTTATATATTATTTAAAGAAATAATTTTACTCCTTAAAGTACGATACATTTAAATAGGTTATTATGTAAACGGTCAATATTGTGAATTTTATGATAAACTTTGTGATACATTTTATACTATGAGTAACGTACTGGACAGGAAAGGTAGATAAATCTGGTGTGTTTCTATGTTAATAAACTGATTATTACATTTAAAATGTAAAAAAACATGTTTCCTTTCGTTTAATAAATTATATTTTCACATATTTATGTATTTTACTATCTTAATGAACCAAAAACAGTCGGTAACGAACAGGATTCAAATGAATGCCTACTGTTAGAAAATTGATAATTTCTCACAAAAAAACGATTTTACAAGAAAACTTTTAAGATTTTCAGAAAAAAGAATTATTAGAGATCATTCATAAGAAATATCAAAGGATATTCTGCCAAAAAAAAATGAAGTAAAATTTTTAAGCAGTGTACAACTTTTGACGTTCTTGCCCAGATACCTTTTCCCAGTAGTGGAATAATAAATAAGTATACCTATATTAGAAAAGAAATACATACCACTTGCTTGACAGCCGCATGATGGTGCGCTACGTGGTCTCTCTGAGCTTGAAGCTGTTGCAGCCGCTGGTGATGCTTCCTTTGTAGTTGTAATTGCTAGAGTTCCAAAACTAGCAAGTTACCATTCTATTTTCCTACCATTAATACATACCTAGAGAAATGGCAAGATCGTTACACGGTGGGTACTCAATAGCAGGCGAAACCACGGAGAGTCAAGAAAAAAATTGACTCTTTCCGGGAAGGCTGGCTAATAACAAGCGATGAAGCGCAACACATGCGAAGAGGTAGAGTACACTTATGCCTAGTAATACGACAGTATAAGTTACAAAACACATACCACTTGCTTGACAGCCGCATGATGGTGCGCTACGTGGTCTCTCTGAGCTTGAAGCTGTTGCAACCGCTGGTACTGCTGCTGCCTCTGTAGCTGCAACTGCTGGAGTTCCACCGACGTAGCGCCGCCGCCCGCGCCCACCGGGCTCGCAACTGGCGCTGCGCCCACTGGAACAAGCCGGGATATAATTCTTCTGGGCAGGGCAATAGAATACAGAATCGGGATTTTCTACCTGTAGTAAGAGCCTACGAAAAGGAGACCTCTGGGATCGTGAATAGTTAGAGAGAGACTCTTGCCATTCACACAAACGGGCTCGGAGAGGACGACAAGATGTGTGACCACGTTATGGACAGTCAAGCTTAAGTAGGCTCGAAATGTCAAAGTGCTGGGAGCTCCGGGGCGTTCCCCTGCAGATACCAGAGCTCTCAAGAGCGCACAAAGGCCGGCCAGCGAGGGGGTTTTTGTGGGTATAATCCTTGGAGCAAATATGTATAATCCCACATAACCCGGCCCCAAAGGAGTCGGATATCTTACAAAAATTTGCCCCTCGGAAAAATGACTTCTTGGCCCTGATTCACACGACACGGTATCCACTGCTGCGATCTACTCATTTCTGACGGAATATCTAGTTGAATAGCGCTGACAAAAAGAAAGGTGGAACAGACATTTCACTACATTCGCTTCGGTATACATTTTCAATATGGATAGTAATAAACCGGGTGAAAAATATCTTAGGTGTGCGACAATCTTGTGGGCGACTATCAAGTGTGTGACTATTTGTCAGGTTTGAGCTGCGTTTTATGAGCAGCTTTTATGAGCTGCGGTAATAATATTGTTACATACGGTTTTCTGCCTTTTCGAGGAAAATTGTTAGGCTGATTTTTGTATGACGTTTCAGTTGGTAGAATTTATTTTATTAAAATAATAACAAAAAACGTTTGGAGCATTTATCATTTGTCAAATCTTTAATTAGGCCAAACAACTATTAGACGAATAAAGTTTCGTCGAATATTGTCACACTAAAGATTAGGTGTGGAACAAAAAATAGGTTAGGTTAGAACATGACAAACAACGCATGATCCGAGCGAGCGAAGCGAGCGTGCCGCGGCAGCGGCCGGCGAAGTGCCAGAAGCAAATCGCTTATGTAGATTAGGTGTGAAACAAAAAGTAACAATCATTATTATCAGCAATAGGACCGATTGGAAGCGGCTTGCATCCAACGTTACCATTTAGTCACAATGAAACAAGTGGAACACTTAGTATCTCAAATATTTAGTGTTTAGTCACTGATTTAGGCATTTGTTTTCGTTCGCTTTTTGTCACCCATTCAATATTACCGTATGCTTTTAATTCGAATCAATTTTCGCTTTATTCAAATTAAAAGACACTCGATTACATACTACCCTTTCAATATTACCAAACGCAATTGAAATTCCTGCTTCGTCCTTTATATTTTAGACATTCTGGACCCACATGGCACTTATTTCAAACAATCAAAGTCTTACTTTCAACATTGGAATCCATTTCAAAAATAATATAGTCATCACCGACTGCATCCATTGCACTAGAAATATTATATTCACTATGTTTAAAACCACTGAAAGTAACTGTAAAATCTCAACCAATATTTGTAAAACCTGTGTAACGTTCAAGTCGGGCCGTCATAGGCTTAGAACAGAGATAGATAGCGCATTGAAATTATAATTCTGTGATAAAGGCAGCATCGCCGATCATTATGTATGGGGCACATGATCTAAATACCAAAATTTTATTGACGTCTAAGCTTGCTTCTACGCAAACAATGTATTTATAATACTACACCTATACATTTAGTATTATTGTGGAAATGTTTTACTTCAATATTGCAACTTTTCCTGTAATTTATGAATAGATTACTAACTAATATGAGGTCCAGTCCGAGAATATCCTGTGATTCTACATATCCTCTATGGCATACCTAATATTTATACCATATCCTCATAATATCTCCACTTGTTCTGCAGATTTCTTCAAAATAATTCATAATTTGACTGTACCACGGCTGTTCCATGGAGTTCTAGAGAGGTTATCTCTGTACCCGAATCGCGAGTCACTTATATGCAGCAAAAAATAATACAGCGCAAAATACATGTTTACGGAACATAATTACTAACTAAACGCCAGACGACCACTTCCTATTTCTGTTAGAATCTTTAGAAACTATCAAACATAGATTTCCTTACGATTTTGATTTTCCTCATACTAATAATAATTGTATAAAAAAATTTTGTTTAAAAATCATTTAAATAATTGTATAAATATATTGGGCATTACGCGTAGTTGTCACTTGTCGTACGAAATTATGTCTCGTTTGTTGCCATTAGTTCAATCTATCAGTTCGATCGTCGAACTGCGTCTAGATTGTGACGATAAGACTTATCTCGTGAGATCTGCGGGCAAACCATACTTAGATACAAGCTTATATGTGCAGACTGCAGACATAACTCTTCTTTATGACTTGCTTGCTGGTTGTCGGATAAAAATCAGAACGTAACTTGACAAGACCCGCATTGTAACTTATCATTCGTTAGTCATCAAACGCGACCTTCATAAAAATGTAATGAACTGATGTTATCCAGGTCAGGGGCCTTTGTTATCAGCCCCTGTATTCAATCGTACGCTTACCACTTCTGAACATAAGCCTCTTCTCATTGCGAGGGTTAGGCCACTAACTAAACGCCAGACGACCACTTCCTATATCTTTTAGAATCTTTAGAAACTATCAAACATAGATTTCCTTACGATTTTGATTTGCGGTTATTGATTTTCCTCATACTTTAAACCTAAGGGGCAATACGCACATTACATGCTAATATTTTATTCCAAGATAAAATATCTGTCCATGAGTGAACTCTCCCAAGACTAAAAGCTCCTTACAGCTTTCATACCTCTCCCCAAAATATGAAAGTAAAGTTACAATAAATTCTTGTAGTTTTTAAAATAGACCGTATGTCCACCGCATAAGTGAATAAGAGATAAATCAATCAATATGAATAATTTCCTTTAAAAAAGACACCATTATTGTCTATATGACGCAAACAAAAGTGTGGGAAGCTAGAAAATTATGGGTAAAACCGAAGAGTGCGGTTTTTCCCATGACTGGTTTTGAAATCAGACACAAAATGTAAGGTATGTCTATACTTTATTCTTAACGATATAAGGTTGATATTAAAAGGAAGACTGGTGTTGTTGGACTGATACAACGTAGCATCTGTTAAGCCGGAGTTACATCACGAAATTCGTGACAAAATTAATTTCACGACAATAGTTTTATCAATAATTTCGTTTAAACATCAAATTTTACAATGCATGCATTTATTTCATAACACAAATTTAATTTTGTGCCCTGCGCATTTTTTGGTACCTAAAACTAATGTCACGCAACTAATTTCAAACGCAAAACGCGACAAAATTTGTTTCACAAAAGCGCATGCGAAAAATGGATATATGTGTTTAAAATGACGAACCAATGTTGGACATCGATAAAAATATTTTTTTTACTGTTTTTTTGTAACTAAAAATACTTTGTTCTTTATTTTGTAAATAACTGTATTTAAAAAAAACGTTATGCATTTCAGAAACAAGTTTCGATGCGTATGGTTCCATGGTTACTGTGATACTGAAGGTTTCATGACACTATTTATTTTAACGAAACAAGTTTTACAAGTCCTGCAACAAGTTTCACGAAATTAAAATTTTCATGTGTGCCATTAATTTCGCAATGTAACCCCGGCTTTAGGTATCTTGACCCTCGAAAGTCACCACAGCCTAAATCAAGTAAGTAATGCATGCCTTTTGACACACACAAGCCACTTGTCTTTATGAAGCCAAGGGTAACTTCACTTGTTGAATGATTATCGTGTGGAAACCTGGATATCAGAGTTTTTTAAGCTGTTGAAAATACGTGAATTACAATCTTCATTTGGCCAGCGAGCTAGACTATGGTCAGTTGTCCACCTTTTGATCGCCATAAGTCACCTATACTTGACCAGTATTACAGGGTATTATATGAAATAAAAATAAATTATTTGTCGTTATTGAGAGATTTTAATCCCATTTTTTTCAGATAGCTTCATGTTATGCAAGTACCTACCCACACAGGAAACCAAAAAATGTGCTTGTTCTAGAATTACTACTTTATCACTGCGTCGTCTTTTAGACTAAATCTCTATGTTAGTTGTTTGTTTTTCCTCTAAAATTGTTTCTGTTGTGCTTTAATATGTTTTGGAGTATGTGCTAATTTTACTTTCTATGTAGTTGTATTTTTTCCAGCATCTCAGACAGGCACAACCGGCAGGTGGTTATTTAGTCGTATTTAGATTGTTTTTTTTTTTGTTTTTTTGTTAAGTAGTTATTAAGTACGTTTATTTTTATATTATTTATAAGTATGATAAATATTTTTAGCAACAATGACAACAACAGTGATAATGAATATTTTTCTGCATCTTCCTCTGATACGATGGCTAGCAGTGACGACAGTTTTGCTAGTCTATTACCGCTATCTGATTTCCTGGATTCAACATTTTCAGACGTATCTAAAAACTTCAACGTCGTCCATATTAATGCCCAGAGCATTCCATCGTGCTATCCCGAAATGCTGGCGTCTCTTGATCACCACAATATCCACGCAATATTAGTCTCCGAAACATGGCTCCGTCCTTCTCTTCTCACTACTTCTTTTTCTCTTCCTGGTTTTGTTCTTATTAGGAACGACCGTGTCTCCCGAGGTGGTGGTGGCGTGGCTATATACTTAAAAGCTAATATTCCTTTCACGATCATTAACCAGTCACCCCAACCTCCCCCGATAAATGCTGGTGAACACCTCTTTATCGAAATTCTACTGTCCCACACTAAAGTTCTTCTCGGAGTCTATTATTGTCCTTCAAAAAGCATTGATTACTTTTCTTCCTTTGAAACTATTCTTCACAACCTTATTCCTTCTTACAATCACTCCATCATCATGGGTGATTTTAACACTTGTCTCAATAAGAAAGATCATAGAACATCTTCACTAGAATCCTTAACAAAATCTTGTAACTTGCATATTCTTCCTCTTAATGCTACACATCACTTTCCAAATTGTGTCCCCTCTCTTCTTGACTTAATGATAGTGTCTTCTCCTAACAACGTTGCCAAACATGGTCAATATGCTGCTGACAACTTTTCCTATCATGATTTGATCTTTCTCTCTTATAAAATTCGTCCCCCTAAACCTAAACCTCAAATTATTCTGCAGCGTAACTTTGGTGGCATGGATCGTGAGGCTCTTCTCCGAGATGCTAGTAGCATTGACTGGGGTATGGTTACGGATGCTGAGTCTGTTGAAGATCAGGTATCTATATTTAACTCTTTGGTTACGCAATTATACGATACCCATGCATCTTTACGTAAGATCAAAATCAAACAACTTCCTGCACCATGGCTCACTGAGGATATAAAATGCTTAATGCACAAAAAAGAAATTGCTAAAACCAAGTACAAGTCGCGCCCCACTGAGATCAACCATGCTAAATATGTTCAGGCCCGAAATCGCTGCAATAAAGTGTGTAGGGATGCAATGCGTCGCTATGTTCATGCATCAGTCGATGATGAGAATCCAGCTAAGGTCTGGAAATTTCTTAAGTCAGTGGGAATTGGCAAATCTCGTCAAGACACTTCTTCTAACAATATTGACCTTAATGCCTTAAATTTACATTTCTCATCAGCTTCCATTATTTCGGATGCCGATAAAAGCCATACACTACGTTATCTTTCTGCCATTACTCCTCCCGACTTTCCTCCCTTTGAGTTCAATCGTTTCACTGAATGTGATGTTAGGAAGAGCCTAATGTCGATATCCTCCAACGCGGTTGGCGGTGACAATGTGAGCCGGAACATGCTTTTGCCTATTTTAGACATCATCCTTCCTGTCCTGTGTACCATTTTTAATAATTCCATCTCATGTGGAATATTTCCTACAGTCTGGAAAGATGCACAGATTATACCACTACCAAAAAAATCCAATCCCAAATCCTTTTCCGAATATCGTCCTATCTCTATCCTACCGTTCTTATCCAAAGTTCTGGAGCGTCTTGTCCACAGACAGCTGAACGATTACCTTAACAGACATGATCTCCACAATCCTTTCCAATCCGGTTTCCGTCCTGGGCATAGCACTGTGTCCGCGCTTATTAAGATTACCGACGACATACGCTTGGGTATGGATAACGGTAAGCTTACTGTTCTAACCCTGTTAGACTTCAGTAATGCCTTCAATACCGTTGACTACGACATTTTATTAGCATTATTGCGCTCATCTAACATATCTCCATCAGCGATCGACTGGCTTCATAGTTATCTGTACGGACGCCGGCAGCGGGTTCGCCTTGGAGATAATTTTTCTTCTTGGTGTGACACTACTGCTGGTGTGCCACAAGGCGGCGTGCTATCTCCCCTTCTTTTTGCCTTTTTCATTAATTCCATATCGCTACGGCTCACTTCTTCCTATCACCTTTATGCAGACGATCTCCAAATTTATTCGCAAGCTCAGCTAGATGATCTAGTTTCAGCGATAGCTGCTATAAATTCCGATCTCTACCAAGTAACTGAGTGGAGCAATTCTTTTGGTTTAAAAATTAACCCCGCAAAGTCACAAGTTATTATTATTGGCAGCTCTTATCATATTTCAAGAATTGACTGGCCCAAACTTCCTTGCGTAGAGTTCGATGGAATCACTTTGCCATTTAGTGAATCTGTGAAAAACCTCGGTGTCATGTTTGATCGTACGCTATGCTGGGATACTCATATAAAAACAATCAGCTGCAAGTTGTTTGCTGCTGGTAGCTCCCTAAGACGGCTCCGAAACTTCCTGCCTACTGCTACTAAAGTTGCGCTCGCGCAGTCTCTTCTTCTTCCTATTTTAGATTACGCTGACGCCTGCTTTTTAGATCTTACTGAAGTCCAACTTGATAAGCTTGAGCGTCTCCAAAATTACTGCATTAGGTTCATATTTGGGCTACGCAAATATGACCACGTATCTCATTTTCGTACTAAGCTCAAGTGGCTTCCAATTCGTCTTCGTCGGAATGCTCATATCCTTAATCTTCTTTATAACATCCTCTTCAATCCTTCTACCCCATGCTATCTTAAAGACTCTTTTTCCTTCTGGCATGATGCACATTCCCTTCCCCTCCGATCCAAGGACAACCTTTCCCTTATGACTCCTACCGCACGGTGTGAAACTTTTTACGGACGGTCGTTTGCCTTTCAGGCAGTCCAGTTATGGAATGCCTTGCCCGTTACTGTCAGAAAAGCTCAATCACTTAACATATTTAAAGATCAGGTTAAAAACCATTACCTGCAGAAAATGATGATACTTTAATTTTGTAACTGTTGTTGTTGTTGTTATTTATGTTGTTTTATGTAAGTAGTATATTATAATTTATATTATGTATTAGTTTATTATTAAGTCATAGGATTCTTTTATTATTATTTTTTTTATTTTGTAATGTTTTCTTTATTTTTGGGTATTTTAAGTATTTATATCAATTTTATTAGTATGTATGTTTATGATGTATGTATAATCTAATTTTTACTTTTTAATTAATGCGCACCCCGTCCATTATTTATACGCTTTCTGTCCTCTCCATCCTAAGGTTGCCTGGCAGAGATCGCTGTCAGCGATAAGGCCGCCCATTGTTACACTGTTTATGTATCTTTGTTTCTTCTTTTTGTTTATTTCTTGGTGTGCAATAAAGAGTTTATCTATCTATGTCATTGTATGGTAGAAACTCTAGGACACGATAGGTACTAAGCAGAAATAATTGGCAAAATAGATAGGAGGATCATATCCAGCAGTGGGCTACAATGAGCTGCCAATGATGATGATGTAATGTAACCAAAGCCATCCTTTTATCTAGATTGAAAGATCAATGCTAGCTCCTACTTGCACGTCTCGGTATTACGATCAAAATAGTTCATAACACCATTATAACTGTAAACATTGTTTCTACATTAAATTTTACCGCTGTATCGAAATACTTTATCACTGTCAATCAGCCTTTGGACCAAAGGCTATAGAATAGACATTATTATGGGTTTGAAATTAATCATTGCACTCGACCCGATTGTGAGAACCGTTAAACTATATTTCAACACTTGTGATTATTTGTACCCGTACATAATTACGTAGTCAGGGCATAAGTATTGTCACACAGTAAAAACTTTTCTTTTAGAATGCTGGCCACAAAAAAGTTTATTGAATTCGAATTTCGAATTGGTCATGAAAATAAAAATGTATACTTTTTAGAATTTTACTCATTTTAAAATATGGAGTGGACGCTTAAAGAATACCGTGTTGCAGTTATAGCGTTGCATCGTTGCGGTTACGCGCCAATTCAAAATTTTGACATTCTGAAAAATTTGAATATAACCAAAAGATTCGTTTATCGTACCATCTAACGATACAATGAAGACTCTAGTGTAGATGACAGGTCAAGAAGTGGTCGCCCTCAGTCTGTTAGGACTCCAGCAGTGATAAAAGCTGTGAAGGCGCGAATTCAAACAAATCCCAAACGTAAGAAGAAACTGTTGGCCCTTCAGATGGGGTTAAGCAGAACCACGGTGAAAAGGGTGTTAAATGAAGACTTAGGGCTTCGGACATATCGAAGAAAAACAGGACATCGTTTAATTAAATGCTCGTCTAATGGACCTAAAAGTTTTTACCGTAGAAGATAGCTACAACAAACAAAATGATACTCGTAAGGTGTACGCACACAGTAGTGAAGAAGCGAGCAACCGTATTCCCGCGTGTCCAACGAGGTCATTTTCCATCCTCGCTCATGGTATGGTTGGGAGTTTCTTATTGGGGCTTAACAGAGGTACATTTTTGTGAGAAAGGTGTAAAAACGAATGCAGTTGTGTATCAAAATACAGTCCTGACGAACCTTGTGGAACCTGTTTCTCATCCCATGTTCAATAACAGGCACTGGGTATTCCAACAAGATTCGGCGCCAGCTCATAGAGCGAAGAGCACACAAGGCTGGCGGCGCGTGAAATCGACTTCATTCGGCACGAAGGCTGGCCCTCCTCCAGTCCAGATTTGAGTCCGTTAGATTACAAGATATGGCAACACTTGGAAGAAAAGGCGTGCTCAAAGCCTCATCCCAATTTGGAGTCACTCAAGACATCCTTGATTAAGGCAGCCGCCGATATTGACATGGACCTCGTTCGTGCTGCGATAGATGACTGGCCGCGCAGATTGAAGGCCGGTATTCGAAATCACGGAAGTCATTTTGAATAAACTTTATTGTCATAAGAATCTGTTTTGTTAAGTTCATTTTGGTATATAAATGGTTCCATAATGAATAAACTTGTTTCAATTATTTTATATTAAACATGTGACAGAATTTATGACCTGACTGTGTATAAAGAAAATAATGTTTATTTTAAGGCTTCATTACATATCTTTCTCGTATAAAATACAACATAGGTGTTCTCGAATGTCTTGGCACATTTAAAGCATTTTTGACTATGGAGTTAATTATGTTATGACTTAAATAAACATAAATATGAAGTTTGAATTATTTACCCGCCAAAGCTGTTTTACAAATAAGCTTAATAAATTATCATTTTGTACGTAAGAGTAGTTGTATAGCAGAGTAAAACTAGTAATAAAAAAATGGAATTTTCCTTTTTTTTACCAAAAAAGAAGTGACATTCCGAAAATATTTGCCAATTTAACGACATCTCACGCATCAAAACCGGTCCAATCTTTTGGGATTATAACAATCCTCCATCTTCAGGAATCGAAAAACAAATAGAGACTAGATAAGATCGCAAAATGAATTCATTAAAAAATATCTAATCCTTAGTAATATTATAAATATATCCGAAAGTTGTTGGTTTATTGGTTTGTTTTTCTTTCATGCAGCAACGGCGCAACGTATTGACTTGATTTTTGGCCTGGACATAGTTTGAAAGACAGAAAGTGACCCAGACTACTTTTTATCCCGAAAAAATGAGGTTTCTATGGGATAGCACAAATCAAAATACCTTACACATAGATAGGTACATAAAATACGAATGTATGAGTAATGTTTCGAGTTTTGTTTTTTTACAACAGCGGTGACCCTCGATATTAAATAAGCAAGAAGCATAAACCTTTTTTGCTTTTTTATGTAAACAATAACTTTATTTTCAGAATGTTACTAGGACATATAATCCTTTATTTTCACTTTTGTAACTTTACTTTTTATACGTAATACTTTTTAAACGTCGCTTTTGTTGTATAACTATAATTATACCTAGAATAGTTAGATAATATTAATTACTTTCCTAGTATTATTGTAATTTTGGATACCTAACATACTTTTAATAATAAGGAAGAGCCTAGGTCCCACGACACAGGTCACCTACCTGGGAACTAGTGCACAACTTGTTTTTGTAAACTTTTTGGAACAATAAACGTTTTATTTATTTATTATTTTGAAAAAATCACGCGAGCGAAGTCGCGGGCAAGAGCTAGTTTTTTATAACTATAACACATGCCAAATTGATACCTTAGGGTAATTAACACACACTTATAACGAAGGTTGTTATTTTAACAGCCCTGTTAATGATAAGGAAAAATATAGCCAATATTAAAAGTATGAATAGGTACCAACAGATACCGTTGGGTAACTGATGTTCTTGGGTAATGCCCATTTTCGTGATTTATTTTTATGGCATAATTTTCGCGGTTAACGCATAACATTCATCAGATCATCATATTTCCTTCCATCCATCCAGCCTTCCATATCGATTCCCAATCTTAAGTGGGCTTGTAACTATCCAACGTGACCCGTCGGTCTTGAGGTGGAACGAATACGATCTCAGTAAGACTAGCAACTAAATTCACGTAGTGTAGCGTCGCTATGGCTAATTGATTGACAGAATTTAAATTTTAGAAAAATACATACATTAGCTAACAAATCCATAAGGGCGAGACTATACGAGCTTAATTTTTTGAGATGTAAATCGTGTAAATTGAGTAGCAGAATTTACGCTGCATTTGGTTTCATCTCTTTCTATAGTCTTGTTAGTACCACACAGCGACCGCAATTGAGTCTGCTCATTTTGGAACTTTTGTATGATATCGAAATTACGCGACTCACGTTTCACAATATAACGCTAGTTTGGCCTTGCCCTTATGAAAGCTTTTTCGACAGATTTTGTGCTGCGCATATTGTTTTTTTTTTATATTCTGAAATTTTATGTTATTAGCTTACCGGGAGATTGCGGCGGCGGCGCGGGCGCAGCCACCGGTATGGTGGCCGTCCGGGCACCTGGTTGCTGCAGCCATTGTACCTACAAAATAACATAGGGTATAGACCGCAGTTCAACAAGACAAGGTGTACAAAAATAATCTACAAATTGGCAAAATAGAATTAAAATTCATAGTAGGGCTTACTTACTATCCATAACAATGGTTCTGATTAGGTACTAGCAAAGAAGATATAATAATACCAGTACTAGTATGGACTGAGGTGGTCAATGGTCATCCATATGGAGAGGTGCGTGGAGAGCACAGTGAAGAGTGATGACCACCAGCATTACCAACTCCACGCATTTTGTCGTAGAACTACGTATTTTAGACCTTTTTTGCAAACCTACGAACTTCGGACTCAAAATCTACGTTTTTTTTATTTTTGATATTAGCAACATAACATGACTTATTACGCTGAAAAGCCATAATTTCCATATCGTTTGTAAAGTTTAATTTCTGCTTGTGACTGACCGACGGGCGGTGTTAGTTCTACTAGCGGCCGCATGTAGATGATGGCGCTGCATGTAGCGAAGTTAAGCGCTACATCAAGAAACTCTACGATATTTTTCATGAGACAAAACATCTAAACACATTTGTTTAGTTTTAAGTTTTTTAAAACAGTGATATCCATCAATTTGTTTACTAAAACTGCAAAATTACCTATTATTTTGGTTATACCTAGAATAAGTTTCGTGATAATAATATGTGAAATGAAAATGATTATAAATATTTGCCGACAATTCTTGGAGTTGAAAATGGGGGTTTGGGGTAACTCAACACAAACTACAAACAAATTTCCAAAAAGTTTCATTACATCTTGTGGTCCGCTACTTAAATAGATAATAAATAAATAAAATGTTTATTGTTCTTAAAAGTTAACACAAAACAAGTTGTACACTAGATCCCAAACTAGGGCGACCTGTGTCGTGGGATCTAGGCTCTTCCTTATGTTATCAAAAACAAAATTCCTTTACAATTTACTAACTTAAATTAACATTCATAGTGCACTGGATCCCACACTAGGGTGACCTGTGTCGTAGGCTCCAGGCTCTTTGCCATACGTGAAGGTAATACTTACTTAATGCTACATTTACCTTTCTAATGCTATATTTACATTTATTTAGGTTACCTGTTGTTGCTGCGCTAGCTCCGGTGCGATCTGGCTGCGTATGAAGGTGACGCTCTGCGGCGCCGGAGACTGCGCCCCGGGCGAGCCCTGCACCACGCCAGGTTGCTGGAAGACATTCACAGGCATTACATTTTACTATGAACGCTATACGACTTTGCTTTCATCTGTCCGGACGTTGGTTTTCATCTACATGATGCATTTTTCAACGAATCTGGACGAAACTGTATACTAAGGTTCTACATATATGTATGTTAAGTTTGGACTTTTTTATCGTCGGCGATTTTTGATTGTAGTAGTATATTTCCCTCAAAAAGGTGGGTTTGCTGTTCCACTATTTATCAGCCGATTTCGATAATATTTGGCAAAACATGTTTATTTATTCATTTGTTTAAAGGCAAGCATACTGATGTGCCTATAAGCAAGCAGAGTCGAATAAAAATTGGTATTTATCAGTCTATTTTTAAGTGTGTTTATAGTTCTTCCTGAGATTACATCCTCAGGCAACCTATTCCAATTGTAGACAACTCTATTGCAGAGGACGTGGTGTGCAGTATTGGTTTGTGATGGTGTAGGCTGTAAGAGGAATTTAAGGCGTCTGCTATCGCGCATATTTTCCTTTAAGGTGTTTACGTCGTGAATATACGGAAGATTATAGAAGCCATTAAGAATTTTGAAGGCCCTTATCAAGTCTCCACGCAATCGTCGTTTTTCGATGATCGTGAGACGAATAGCTTTTAACCTATCTTCGTAGGTTTTACGGCGCAGAGCATTTGGAATCCTGGTGGCGTTTCTTTGTGCATTTTCAAACAAATCAATATTGAATACGAAGAATACGTTTAGTACCTAAATCCTATCAAGATTTGCGGGTATAAACCAAATCGGTCAAGATTTAGGCTTATGAAGATTCAGTTAAAGATATTAAATATAAATAAATAAATAAATATTAGAGGACATCTTACACACGGTCTCTGACCCCAAACTAAGCAAAGCTGCCAGAGACTGATATACTACATAGACATATTTTTAAATACATACTTATATAGATGGTACCTAAATAACACCCAGACACAGAGCAAACACCTATGTTCATCACATAAATGTTTGCCCTGGGTGGGGATCGAACCCACGCCTCTTTGATCCAGAAGTCAGGGTCACTAACCACTGAGCCACCGAGGCAGTCGTATTGTGCCACAAGGTCTATTATTCGGAGAACTATTGGTAGATTAACACATTATATTTGCAAGTTGTGTTGAGTAGCAATGATGTTGTTGCTAAGTAAACAACTATGTTAGTTATGCTGGTTTAAATGTTTAACGTAAACACATTACCACTCCTTTGCGTCGCGCAGTCGGGTAAATAGTGAGATGAGTCTGTCGCACTTCACCTTTATTTTTATTTATTTTGATTACCACAACTTCGTTTTCCTCATACTCGTTTCAATCTGTTCAAATATCGGGGTAAATAAATGTGCTACTGTTAACCTGTTACCGAGATCTAAATTACCTGTTGATGTGCGAGAGCCTGCGCCTGCGCCCGTTGCAAGGACAGCTGCCTGCGCTTCTGCAGTTGGGCCACGAACATGGCGCGCTGTTGTGGGTTCATCTGTTGCAACTGAGCGTGCGTCTGCGCGTCTAAATGGATGAGCTGTCGACCGCCGCCGCCCGCTGTCCAGGACACCTGGAAGAATACGTTAAATTAATAAAACTACCTTTTCCAAGACTAGGAAGAATCGTTAAATCTTTATTCTAATACAAAGTGGACAGATGCAGTGCAAAGCGAGAGCTATATTTGAGTGAAAGAGTGTATTGTAACCGAAAATTATATGGAAGGCTGAGCGAAATGGAAGATAATTATTTTCGTCAAAAATGGCATAACCAACTTCAACCGTGTAAGTACAGAATTGGAATAGCACAAATCAATGTATCATCGATGTAGTAATTTTCACATTATTGTTGATTTTTCATAAACGACCCAACTGATTTCGATAAAATGTAAATGGGACCACCACTGAAGTATGACCTACCAAACAAAAAAATAATCACCAAAATCGATTCATAATTGGCGTAGTTATCGCGTAACATACATACAGACGAATTGAGAACCTCCTTTTTTTAAATCAGTTAAAAAAGTGAAGATGGCTGACTCCACCACCATGTGGGATAGACAGTCGGGAAGAGACAGAAAGCTTTTATTACTTATAATTTTTCAATATATATTTTCTTTATCAACGCTGGAATCTTTTAATTAGATTGCTGGACCTAGGCATAAACCTCCTCGAGAAGTTACTGGTGCTTATTATTTCTGGCTATTTCTACAGTATTGTTCGGGTCATTCCCTCATCTTTGAAGCCATTAAAAGCATAAAATATATATGGGACATCCACAAGCACTAGTTTCATTTAACCCATCTGAACTGCACGACCTTATCCTACCATCCCCTTTTTACTACAGGACAAGTAGGAGGACGCCACATTACCACCCCTACATTGTCGATTTTCCTTCGATACGCGAAGCGGTTTGACTCAACATTTCTGATTCGTACCGCCAGGGAATGGATCAGTCTTCCTGCTTTCCTGTTTCCTAAGAGATATTATCTAAAGCTTTTCAAGGTCAGAGTGAATAGGTATCTTCTAGGTCTGCGTGCTTCATCTTCGACCACAACGTCGCTTACCAACAGGCGAGTTGGTGGTCAAACGCGGACTTATTTGCGTTAAAAAAAAACCCAAACGCCCAAATTGAATCTGCCGGTTAAAATTACTGGCACTTGTTATTTATTGCATAATTAACTTGTTAAGAAGAAAAGTCAGATAATTATTTCAGATAAAAATAGATTCAAAATATTTAATCACTACCATCTTATCATATTTATATTATACACTAGCAGCACCCCGCGGTTTTACCCGCGTTGTGCCCGTTCCCGTGGGAATTTCGGGAATTTTTATACATATAAACCTTCCTCTTGAATCACTCTATCCATTAAAAAAAACCGCATCAAAATCCGTTGCGTAGTTTTCAAGATTTAAGCATACAGACAAACAAATAAATAAACAAACAAACAAACGAAAATAGCGACTTTATTTCATACTATGTAAGGACAATGGCCTATGAAATAAGTGTACACACACGGATAAGATGTTTAAATTAATGTAGGTTAATACATTAATTTTAACATCTTTTGAGCATTCATTGCCTTCAGTCAGATAGCCTAAAACTCTAAGCTCAAGCTCATATTCTCAATGATTAGAAAAGCCTACATGTTGGAATCTGTTCTCGTTTTCTCTGTCATCATGACTTCTGATAACAGAGATGGAGAGAGCAGTCTTTGTTCAGAATACTTTCTGAATGGTTTAGTATGAGGGTTTAGCTACTTGATTTGTACAAACTTACCTGGTAACTTGAGCAGTAATTGTGGAACTGCTTGTTTGGTATTCCTTTAGTCGTTTATTACCCTTTCCCAAGTATGATACTGAGATGAAGCAAAAATAACGAGAGAAATTGAGAAAAAATAGAGCTGGATCTCAAGTCTATGACAAAACAAACTATTTAATACCAATTTTTTTGTGTCTGACCTATAGTGAGGGTAGTTCTGAAAAACAGTCTAGTGATTCGAACTGACGTGTCAAACGGCGCTTACGAAAATCCGCGGAAAATCGGTGCGAACATTAAAAAAATTCATATCTAATATGTATGTAGTGCTGATCCTAAATTATCACTATTTTACCTCTTTCCCACCTTTAAACTTAATACAATCGGGTAAATATTCTCCCTCCAAAAATATAGCCTGAATTATACAAGTCCGCGGATGTGAAGTTAGCTACAGGTTGCGCGAAACCAAATCAACACGCAGCTTTATGTGAGCATAAGTCAGGATTGGATAATGCACAGCTTGTAGCTATCCTCACATCTGCTGACTTGTACCTGTGCTTCGACTTAAACCTTTTAAGTAAAACTAGCTGAAATTAGAATACTTTTCTTTTTAAATGGAATAGTAGTTAAATTGCTGAAAACATGTTTTAGTTTGGTATAGAAAAAGCAATACACCCAACTTATTGCTCCAATGTCCATCTGTTTGTCCATGCCATGCTTAGGACTTCTTATTCATAAACACTATAAAACCCACACATTTTTGAGAATCTGCATTTGGTGATAGATATGGCGAGATGAAATCGGGTGCAAGTGTTATAAACATTAAGATTGCTTAGAACCAAATAGGCAAATGAAAAAAATGTGTTATTAAACAGTGAAGCAGTGCAAAAAAATAGGTAAGACTCAAACACAAGCATAGAAAAGCATGAAAAGAAAACATTTTATTTAAACATATCAAATATGCAAATTATAGTAATATCTTACCCTAGGACCCACACCTCCAGGCTGAGTGATCTGTTGCCTTTGTAAGTATTGCTGCTGTTGCCAGCCAACATTCTGCCCGCCCTGGACCAGCTGCTGCCCGGGAGACACTATCTGCTGTCCCCCCGCATGGGTTATAATCTGCTGGATGCCCCCTCCAGCAGTCAGTTGAGACCCAGCTTGTGGTGACTGGGGCAATTGAGACAGAACCTGCTGTGTTTGCCCCACAGTCTGCCCTAGAATCTGTTGCCCAGACTGAACTATCTGCTGGGACGACTGCGCTATGACCACTTGGTGCTGTTGGCCCTGCTGAGTAATCACATGTTGCCCAGTCTGCGACAGCACTTGTTGAGTTCCCTGCGCCTGTATTATCTGTTGCCCACCCTGGTTCACAATCTGACCCCCTTGATGCACTATCTGGTTTTGGGACACAATTTGCTGCCCCCCCTGTAATGTCACTTGCTGATTTCCATAAGATGATATCAAAACCTGTTGAGGCCCCTGTACCAATTGCTGCTGCCCTGAACTATTCAACAGTTGCTGTTTTTGCACTAATATCTGATGGTGAGTCTGGCCAATACCTTGACCTTGGGAGCCTAAAGACTGCTGCAATATTTGTTGAGACGTTTGCTGTATTGAGTGCTGTTGAGGACTCAGCTGTGACTGTTGGTTATTAATCAAAGCTTGCTGCTGTTGTGTTTGCAATATTTGTTGCTGTAATATGACTTGGTTTTGTTGATTTCGGCCTTGCACTAGTGGTCCTCGGATGATTTGATGCTGCCCCTGAACATTCTGAACCATTTGCACATTCTGTTGTCTCCAAGTGCCTTGCACTGGCACATTACCAGTTTGTTGAGTTTGGATTGTTTGCTGTACTGATTGTATCTGCTGTCCCAATACGTTTTGCTGATTTTGCTGGCTGACAAGTTGGTTCAACTGCACTCCCTGACCAGACTGAGCCTGTGAAGAGGACACTATTCCCTGAGTGACCACTCCCATGTTTATATTTTGCTGTTGATTAGTCATTGCCTGAACAGTTTGTTGCTGAATCATGCCCTGGGTCTGCGATGATATCTGCTGTCCTGTGCTTAATATTTGCTGGCCAATAACTTGAGACTGCCCTAAGTTTTGATTCAATTTAGCATTCTGCAGGATCTGCTGAGTGGATTGAGCCAGCTGGTGAGCTATGTTCTGAACGGCTTGGGATGCCGTCTGCTGGCTGAGACTGAGGCTCTGTTTCATTGCCATATTTTGCTGGTTTAATTGAGCTTGTTGTAAGTTATTAGCGCTTTGGCTCAGCATTTGGCTAATGTTCTCAATTTGCTGTTGAGCTGAAGTCATTGAACTAGTACCAGATTGAATAGTTTGTTGCATGTGGTGCTGGTTGTTCTGGATATGTTGTTGCAACTGGCCCGACAGATTCTGAGTCATTTGTGAGACGGACACATTAGGCTGGGAAAATTGGCTTGTTATTGATTGATTCTGCTGATTCAACTGTTTATTTTGCTGTTGCATCATTTGCATTTTGAACTGATGTTGTTTGAGCATGTTCTGTTGCTGAATTTGTATTGCTGTCAATCCATGGGGCTGTTGCTGGTGCTGCTGCTGTTGTTGCTGCTGCTGTTGTTGTTGCTGCTGCTGTTGTTGTTGTTGTTGTTGCTGCTGCTGCTGCTGCTGTTGTTGCTGCTGTTGTTGTTGTTGCTGCTGCTGCTGTTGTTGGTGCTGTTGTTGAGCTTGGTTGTAAGCTTGCTGCTGTTGCAAATTGATTTGCTGATTTTGCATCATCCCAGCTTGTGACACCACAGTGTTTTGAACAAACTTCTGCAGCAACTGTGTATTAGCTTGACTGCCCTGGATCTGCAGATTTTGCGTAACTACTCCCTGGGGTATTGTCTTGCTCATAATACTGGATGTGGGTATAGAAGTAGAGGTATATCCCATAGTGTTAATGCCAGATGTGGCTAACTGAGTAGTGTTTGCACTTGACGGAGGATGGTTCCATGGCATCCTCTGCTTCAACTTGTCTAGCATAGCTTGAGTACTATCATCTTTATTTTCAGCCATGTTCTGTGTTGGAACCTCGTTCTTCGCAATACCTTCTTCAAAGTCAAATCCTGTGATGGCACTGATACGGTCCATTGGCTTCGGGGGAGGCTGTGGTAATATCAGAAGTTTTGGGTGAAATACATCAGTGACAGCCTGAATTCGAGCCCTTATACTTTCTGACACCCAATCAGGAGTAACTATTTTTATTCTGGAAGAGGGTAGACTGAGTGCAGTATTGTATTTCTTGCCTGAGGCGGAGCCACAGATCAAGTGGGTGCACTGAGAGTCTAGGTTTAACGTCACTTTTCCACCATGATATGTTATCACCGCGAATAACGCTTTTGCGTCAGTTGCACTCACCTTGGACACACAGGCCACTACATTTAAGAATATCTTACTCTTGGTTGGGCTGTAGGGCTTGGGATTGGCTAGTTTTTTTAGACGCGCGCAAGCCAGTACCCAATGCTCGGTCACAGCCGGTATCTGATAGATATCCTGAGCTTCATCGACGTCGTTTTCAGCGGCATTATGCCCGCAGATTAGATGAGTTACATAGTCGGACAGATACTTTGTGTTCTCGGCGCCGCCCGACAGTAGAAGTTGTACAATCTACAAGAACAATAAAAACAACACTTGTAGGTCTTGTAGGCAACCATAAACAATTAAAAAACAACTTTTAAACAGGTAAATAACAAAAAGAAACAAACCCTTTCCGAGACATCGCCAGAGAGGTAATACTTGACATCTTTGAATATTGGTTCTTGTAAACACAAAGAATCTTGATCGTCAACAATTGTTACCATTTTCTTATAATATTTTTGATATATAGAACAGCATTTGTTATTTCATTTTGCTTATTTTTCAATAAACACTAAACGCCGTCCGAGTAAACTCCAACGACGGCCATTATTAACATTACCAGTATGAAAAAATAACATGAAAATGTTGTCAAGCCAGGACTGATAAGGCCGTTCACAACTCATCAAACCATTGTTCACGTATTCATTCTGAAAAATCCAAAAACATTTATGTCATATATTTTTAGTTTAAAAAAAAATTATATTTTAAAAAAAATTATACGTCATGAAATGGTTTAACATAATTTAGAAGAAGTATAGTTGACCATTCAAACGTCTGCCGTCTGGGGAGCGATTTTTTAACTTCGAACGGTTTGGTCGTATACGGAACTTGTATGGAACATTCGCAACTTCCTTAGACAATAAATATAGAGTGTTTTCATACAATCTATCAAAGTTACTTATGTACATACCAAACCGTGCGAAGTTCAACCAACACTCAGAAAGAAGGCTAGATGAGGCCAATGAAATGAACGACCAAGCCGTTCGCAGTTGAAAAATCAGGCCCCTAAAGCATGATGTTTCAACTTCGAATGGCTTTTCAAAGTTCCATATATAGTGCGTTTCATCTTATAGTTCCTATGTCGTCATGTTGGCAGTGATGCAAATAAGTATGGGCATTTAATTCTTTCTTTGCACTCCTGCAGGGGTGCCAACATGACGGCATAGGAACTATTTGATGAAACGCACTCTACGTTCCCAGGCATTCGAGAATGAAAAATAAGGACCCCTGGGCTTTCGATTTTTGAACTTCGAATGCCTCGGAACGTATACGGAACTTTGACTGATTGTATGAAATCCCTCTATATTGTCTACGGAAGTTGCAAGTGCTCCATACAAGTTCCGTATACGACCAAGTTGTGCGAAGTACAAAAATGAGTCCCCTGGGGCGAACACCTAGGATCCTAGGAAAGTATACGGAACTTTGACAGATTGTATGAAAACCCTCTAAGGATATTGTCTATGGAAGTTGCGATTGCTCCATACAATTTCCGTCTACGACCAAACTGTGCAAAGTTGAAAAATCAGGCCACAGGGGACCGTTTTATGAACTTCGAACGCCTACGAACGTATACGTAACTTTGACAGGTCTGGAGAATCTATAGAGAATATTGCAAATACTCCAAACAAGTTCCGTATACGACCGTGTGAAGTTCTAAAACGTACCTATATGGAACTTTAAGGATATTCCATAAATGTCAAAGTTACATATTATGTTTCGCAGCTTCATTCTTCGCGATTTATTGTTTACATACTGTAGCCGCGATCCAGCCCCAACCTTGCACGGATTTTTTTTGAGTTTTTTTTTTTTTTTTTTTTTTAATATCTTTTTTATTCTGTGGTTATATCCCCTCTACAAGTTACACTCCTGATTATATGTCGGCTTATGATTTCGAGTCATTCTGCGTTTCCGTGCTCAAGCCTTCGCACGTCAACCTACAAATCTCGCCAAAGTTAGTAGCAAGCAGTATTCCGGACTCTGAACTTGGGAAAAAGAAGAAAAGAAAACAACTAAGAAGAAATTCGCCGGAAGATCCAAAAGTGGAATAGCAAGTAACAACTTGTTAAGTGATGCGAGGATACCATACCTGGGTTACCTCTGTCACGTACAAAAGTGATGCGTACTGCTATACTTGGGCTGTTACTGTCACTATTTTGTTATAAAACATGTTCTAATAAGAACAGTGTTATCACGGATCCAATCCTGTACGACGACGAATTTGCGTGTCGCCATCGTCACAACTGCCATCATCCCGCCCGTGCCCTAACTTCGGCACTCGCTTCGAGCTAGGTGTTGCCGAAGCAGGTCCCACCACCACCTCATACGAATCCTCATCCTCATTCCTCATACGAACAGCCAGAATGTGGAACGCTTTGCCTGGGTCTGTCTTCCCGTTAAAGTACAATGTGGGCGTCTTCAAATCCCGAGTAAATAGGTATCTTCTAGGTAAGCGTGCTACAACCTAGACCGCATATCTGCTTAACAACAGGCAGTATGTGGTCAAACGCAAACCTATTCAGAATAAAAAAAAAAAAAAAAAAAAAAAAAAAAACCTCCACAACCTGCTAAAGAAGCAGATGACGGGGCTCCTGGAGAGGAAATTTTGTCAGATGAAATCCTATGGCTGCGGGGTGATGCCCTCAAGCCAGAAATTTGTTTTGGGTCCGCAGATACATATTGGATATTGCCTACCAACGGCGAAATATTCTCGATCAGGGGCTGCCTCAAGAAAACAAAGATAATATGTTGAAAGAATATGTAATTCACGGCAGTCTCGAGCGCCTATTACAGGCTACCCTCAACCCAGAAATAAAGGCGGCCTTACCTGATTCGTTGGTGAAGCGAAACACCTCTCTCGGCCACAAGCAAGAACAACTTGGCGCTGCCCTGTCCGCGCTGGCATCAGTGACCGATCTAATATTAACAAAAGCTTATAAAACCAATAAGCGATGTCTGTCGCGTATTTTGTGACATTCACTATTCAGACACGAGAACTCGCAGAGGCTTCGTTATATCGGCAACAAACACTTAATTAAGAGACGCCCTCATCTATCATCTAGTCGATAAGAGATAAATTATTGTTTGGTGAAAATTTAAATTCTTGTGAGGTGAAAAAGTAAAATCAGCTAAAAGTATTCAGCAAGCCGGTGATGCCATGAAAAACGCACAGAAACATAAATTTCAGCGCCCAAATGTAGCTTACACAAGCGGAAGCAACAACGATAGCGGCCGAAACTTCGTACCTCAACACCGCAAGACGGACTACAAGCCAAACAACGTTCGACGAGACCAAACAACTACCCGTAATGACAGTCAACGAGCAGCAATGCACGCTCGCGGAAAGCGAGAACAGCAGCTCCGCCGCGGAACCAGGTACAATATGTTGGACGACTTCAGTATTTTCTCAACAATTGGGTTGAATTTACTAATGATGAAACATTAATTTCTTGGATATGGGGCTATACCATACCACTTAAATCTACCCCCCATAGAACTTAAAAACCTAGTAAAAGACTGAAAAATGTCTGATGAAAATATTCATCTTAAGAGCCTCGGTGGTCTGTAATTTTCCATACAAATGTATTACGCTGTTTTCTTCCTGGAAAATACTTATAGAGCTTCAATTTTTTGTCATAAAATTAAATTTAGCTGTTTAGACTACTCTGTCTTTTCTATTTCTTGATAAGTTAATTATCAGGCAAAATATGACCCTTCAAAATCACAAAAAAAAACACCATTATTACCGACGTCTTTAGAGACCTACCAGAAGAGACTAAATAATATCTAACAAAATATAAAATGACAGAATCATGAACACATATTTTTTTTAAATTTTGACATAAAAAAATACTTGATAGATCTAGTTTTTGAAGAAGAAAACAGCGTAATACGAAACGTTGTCTCGCCATGTTTTTTGTAGGTATAAATCGCTCTGAGCTGCAATTGTCCCTATCGCACGATGCGGGGGTAGGGTCGAGGTGAGGGATGTTCAAACCTATACGTACACAAGCACTAGGGATGTAGTAATAGTCGATATTTTTGTCGATGCTCTAGTGATGTCCATCGATATCGATGTTTATTAAAAATATTAGTTATTTTTTCAAATCCTGTGATTTGACCGTTGTATGTTTGTTACTTTTGAAGAAAAGATTTTATGTTTGGAATATAGGCGTTTAGTTGCTGCGACATATTGCAGCGATTATACAGAATATCGTGCTGTATCCGCAGACATCTAAATGAGTTAGGCGCAGAATAACCAATTCTCATAATGCCCAAGTAATGCTCAATTCTACGAAAGCATAATTCTATGAATGCCCAATTCTCAAAGTGGCAACATAATTTTGATTAGGAATTTTCTAAAAAAAAATACAATTTAAATACATGTAAGGGCTTACCAGTACCTAAAACAACCTCCGTTTGCGAGTTAAGGACATTATAACTTTTACTATGGGACCGACCAGAGCCGAATCCGCGAGAAATATCAACTATACCATGAAAAAAGTCCGTTGATGATGGACAAAGTGCATGGAACAGCTGGTTTTTTATCGCCAATGCGGAGTTAATTGTTCTTTTCCAGCCTATTACCTTTGCCCTAAAGAGGTTGTGCTTTCATTACCGGTGTTTTTTTTAATGAAAATGTGTTTTTAGGGTTCCGTACCCAAAGGGAAAAACGGGACTCTATTACTAAGACTTCGATGTCCGTCTGTCCGTCTCTCTGTCACCGGGCTGTATCTCATAAACCATGATAGCTAGGCAGCTGAAATTTTCACAGATGATATTTTTCGGTTGCCGCTATAACAACAAATACTAAAAACAAAATAAAATAAATATTTAAGGGGGGCTCCCATACAACAAACCTGAACTTTTAGACGTATTTCGCTCTATATTAATAACGGTACCAGGTTGCTTGAAATTTTCACAGAACATTTAGTTTTATATTCCCTTCAATAATAAATAATAAAATTAAAATGAAATAAATATTTAAGGGGGGGGGGGGGGGGGCTCTCATACAGTACGGAACACTCCGTGCGCGAGTCTGACTCGTACTTGGCCGATTTTTTCCATTTGAAATTATTTTGCCATTTTGAGAATTGAGCATTCTTAGAAGTGAACATTGTGAGAATTGGGCATTTATAGAATTGGGCATTCGTAAAATTGAACTTTCTTAATGTGCCATTATTAGAATTCTGCGCCTAAAGCGAAATAATAGTTCTAATCAGGAAAATCACGTGCTCTCTAAAATCGTGTAATAACTGTAACGTATATATATAATTATCCTTAGTCCACTTACCTAAGCGAAAAACGTTCTATTAAGTTATTAAATTATCAAAGACACAACATCAAATAATTATAAACACATTATCAGTCACATTACAAATACAACAAAATAAATAAATCTGTATCTAATAAAATAAATAAGTTCTATGCTGTGCTTGCCAGTATAGGTAGCGCCACACAAGTCGGCGGATGAGATGTAAGACGCAGATGACACTTCGCCGTAATTTGCTAATTATTGCGCATGTGCGCACAATGCCGATGCCGCGCGACGTAGTGGTAAGCACGGGCGTGCGCGCGGGAGGCATGAGGTTGGCGGGCGGTTGTGCCCGTGCGGCGTCTTGTCTCTCTGGCTCCTGCGCATACCTATATTTTGCCTATTGCGCAGCGTTCTGCGCCCAACTTTCCATCCGCCGACTTGTGTGGCGCGGATTATACGTGAAATTCATTCGAGAAAACAGCCCCATTGGCTATCCGTTCATTGAACTATGTGCCTTGCCCTTTGTCATTTTAACTTGCCTATCCGCTGAGTTTTGCTGAAAAGTGTGTAGTAATTTGTGGATGCTCTATCTTGTATTTATATGGTGTGTGCTACGCACTGCTGCTTTAATTTGCTAATAGTTTCAACTTTTTTAAACTTATTCAAAGTAGAACCTAAGTATGACAAGCAGTTCTCCAAACAGTAAGCATTGCATCTGTTTAATTGAATTCTTAATTATTTTTTACTAGCAGCGCCCCGCGGTTTTACCCGCGTTGTGCCCGTTCCCGTGGGAATTTCGGGAATTTTTATACATAATATAAACCTTCCTCTTGAATCACTCTATCTATTAAAAAAAAACCGCATCAAAATCCGTTGCGTAGTTTTAAAGATTTAAGCATACAGACAAACAAACAAACAAACAAACGAAAATAGCGACTTTATTTTATACTATGTAAGGATACTACGGGACTAATCGCGCAATGAAAATACGGGAATAGTTACAATATAAAAGGCAAGAAGTTTTATATGTCCAGATATACAGGGTTATCCAGAACTGGTGTACTAAGCCGAAAGGAGGTGATTCGGACTATTATTATGAACAAATTTTAATATATGTGGCCAAACCGAAATTCGAGAAAAAAACCAATCGTGTCATACCTTTTGTCGAGTCCAAGTTGCAGTTTTGTATGGAACAGCTGATTTTTAGTTCACGAAATCCGCAGCTGGACCCATATTCATATATTCATGTTATTTTATTGGTATCAAAATACAAGATACAAGTCAGTCCAAACCAATTACAATTGTAGTTATAATTATAATATACTTAAAATTTCAGCCTAGCTAAAGTAAAGCATAATTATCTTAAAATTACAATAACTTGAAATAGCTGTAGTTAAATTAATTAAATTGTATATTTAAATAAATGATTAAATATTAAATCGTAAAAACAAAATGATAATCATTTAATATAAATCTGAACAATGCTACAATATCAAAACTTAAAATGACAAAAATTGCATAGTTAATCAATTAACAAATATGAATTTGTAACAAAATATAGTAAACATAGTAAACTTTGTTCATAATAACGAACGTGTAGGTAGGTACACCTCGGAAACTTCCTTCACTTTGTAAAACTTCACTTGTAAAGAGGTATCATGTATCCACCAGTAGACGTCACGTAACAGAAATGATGATGATGAATTGAGAAACCTTTCATTTTGACTGACCTACAAAAAGAAAGGGATTTGCAATTTGTGTATGTTCTGATTACTTCACATATTCGATTTTTCTGAGCTCACACTTTCTCAAGTTTATTTTACAATTTTTCAATTTCAAAAGTTCTTTATTTACACACAATTAATTTAATAAATACAATACCAGTGTTAATTCTATCCTAGTACTATAAAAACTTAACATAATGATTGTTCTGCAAACACTTGGCTTATACAAAACTTAAAACATAAATGTAAATATTAAAAAAAAAGGCGTCTGATAAAATTAAAGAGGATAAGTAACATTTTGATTTGCTATTGCAAGCTTTTAGGAGAAGCATTACATTTAAAAATAAATTACGAACAGTTTAGTTTATTTTACAAGTTTTTGTTTAACTTGCAATGTATGTGTGTAAATAATATATTTTTTTGGGTCAAACCATGCAACGCAATTTCGAAGCAGATATTGAAGCTATCTGTTATTTATTACGTACCTAAATCTCTTGAAAGATTTTATACCCCAAAAATTGTGTAATATTCAAAATTATAAGTAGGTTGAATTCATTTTAAAGTTTAGATTCTTCTTTTTGGACTATTTAATTTAAATAAAAGCTATTTAAACTTTGTTTATTGTCTGTTGAAGAATTATGTGCGTGTATTCCTTAAAAAAAGTTATTTGGGATATCTTAAGTTAGGCATTTGGTAGAATTTTCAGTAAGTATATTGCAGCGCCTACAGAAATCGATTAGTTAAATAGCTATTTTTGTTCGCAGCTCTTGGCTTGAGGTCAATTGTGTAAAGTTGGCTATATATAAAGGTTTTTTCAAAAAAAATTTTCGAAAGAAAATTTAAATCAATATACCTACTTCGCCTCTATGTGTAAAAAATAATGTAGCTTTCTAATTCGATAAAAAATATTCAGTATAAATGTTTTCGTTTGCCATGCGCTATCCCAAAAAACCGGAGCTTATGTACCTACCATATTTTGCTACAATTCAAAAGAATACGAGTAAATCAGCCGGCAGCCTGAGCGTAGAGCGCGGGCGGGCGCGGGAAGGGCGCGGGCGGAAATGGTGCGCAGCACACACATAGAAGCTCCCTGTCTTGGGGGCATCGCGACAGCAATAGTTTAGTTCAAATACCTACTTCTCAAATTCCTTGGCGCTCAGCTACTCTCTTAAGTGTAAAACAGCTCAACAAAGTTGTTGATATATTTCAAAATTTAAGAATGATCGCAAGGCTTTAAAGTTAACAACAAAAAATTGCTTTATGGGAAAATAGATTTTAGCATCCTGTTTCTTTATTTCCGTGCAAAAATCATATAGAATGTAGGTACCTGTGTTTTGAATGGTGTTCTTTGTGAATTTAATTGTTTACCTTGCGGCTTATGTACTAAGCCATTGGTTTTCACCACAATGCTCACACCTGTAATGGAATTTCTAAGAAAAACACATCGTTCAATGTATGTTGTGTTCTTAGGCGACGTTTTGTGTTTCCGTAGAACATTTTCCGAATGTAAAAATAACCTTACCTTGACCAAATCTTTGTTGGAAAAATTAGGGGTTTTTCGTTAACTCCGAAAAAAGCCGCCCTTTACCGAAAACTCAATGAAAATTTCTAGACTTTATTTTTGACTAAAAAAAAAAAAAAAAAAACTTGCTTTTATAACTACCCGCTGAGAAAAATAATCTAAGATACAAGTTATCTGTTATGATAAAAACACGTTCGTGTAAATTACGGGATTTTGCTCGCTTTGTAGAATTATTAATTTCAGCGTGCCCTGCGGTCCAATACTCATGGTTATACACCAAGTACTTCGAACAGTTTAAATATTCTTGCTTTTTACATAACCCCAGCTATGAACAAGTAGTGAACATTCATGAAAGTTTAAAAGATGACTAGCTTTAGTGGTTAAATAATATGTTTTGATCAGGGTTACAAACCTATTGATTCAGATCAGTTTCATATAGAGATATATTCAGAAGCATCATTCACAGGTTACGGTGCATATTGTAATGAACAGGAATGTTCTGGATATTAGAAGGAATGGGAAAAAACATTACATATAAATGAATAAGAAATGGTTGTCGACTTAAAAATTGTACTGTGATTTGACAAAGTAACAGGTTATATCATGTATGTAATTGTATAAATAGAATGAGATGTGTTCAATTTTTTCATTCATTTTCATTCATTTATTCAGCATTTGGTATGATACATACACTTATACATACAATATGAACATTTGAATATAATTTCTAGAGAAATATGGCAATGGTGAAAAATGCGTAAATTAACAGTCTTCTGTTCTTATCCCGGAAAAGGTTTTTAGATACAGAATGGGAGTAGTAGAGTATGTAGCCTATGTATTCAAACCTACTTATGTGTAATTTTGGGCTACCAGAGATTGATCTGTTTGCAAGCAAATGCAATGCAAAATGCCCTTTGTATGTAACTTGAAAAAATTATCTAGAAGCAGGAGCTGTCGACGCATTTACCATTTTCTGGAAGAATAAGTTCTGTTACGCATTTCCACCGTTTTCTTTTATTACAAGGGAACTAAAAAAAAAAATAAAAAAAAATAAAAGAAAAAGCAGATGGTAGGTATAGTTATGGTACCATATTGGCCTACTCAATCGTGGTTCCCACTGTTTTACAAATTAATCATTTCGGATCCCATATATTTGAACCGAGTGTAAAATTGCTAACCTCTCCTTTTGGAATAAATCACAATTTGTACTTACCTAACACTGGAGGCTTTCAGGGAAGCAGTATTGAAGAAAGACTTGTCCTTCAATATGGTAGAAATTATGTTATCCTCACTATCTGATTCAACTTATAAGCAATATGCCATTGCATAAAGGCATGGAGAGATTACTGTAATGCCACAGTTATAATTATAGGTACTAGTAGTACATTCGTCCCAATAGTGCATAGAGCTATATTACTACGTATTCATTTCTCAAAGCAATAGTGTTTATGACGCGGCCAACTTTTACAAATCTGCCTTATCATTATCACCAGAAAATTCAGATGACGATAGGGTTAAGCGATTTATGAAAGGAGTTTTCAAGCTAAAACCTACCCTACCCTAAACATAATTTAACGTTGATCAAATTATAGTCTAATTATTGCATAACAGGGATCAAATGAAGGTACTGACTTCAAAACTAGGTATATCAAAAAAGACTGTGACCCTAGCGCCTTTGCTTACTGCACAAGTGCACATCGTATTCAAACGTAGTAATTAATACAATTAACGATATCGAAATACAGTCGCCTCGCGATATAATAATTATGATACCAAATATAATAAATATCTCAAAACCAAATTCTACTCAACCAGTTTTGAGGAAATCTAGTTACCTTATTTTAATATAGGTAATCGACTTGAAATTTGCCCAGCCAGTCAAGCATGCGACTACGAAAAGCCACGAAAAGTACTCTAATCGACGTGTAAATTTTAACAGATATACATATACCTTGCCATAACGCTGTCTCGTTCTGACACTACGAAAGGAATAATTCGTGGCGCGCATCCTAAGCCGGCAGGTGCCTAGAAGCTTCCATTAGTAAAACAAGTACCTATACTTCGAAAAATAATTCATTATTTGTTAGTTACAAGACACCACACTCAAAAATACTTCACAAACTATGGAAAAATGAATAAAAGACATTATTTTTAAAAGTGGTATAGATACATCAATCTATACCTAGTGGGCATAGTACCCGACAAGCAGCTACATCCACAGCCAGAAGACTGAGTCAATATTGACCTCATTCGAAAAACTGCAGGATGGACAGATCCCTCCTCAGTCTTTGTTAAATTTTATAACAGACCTACAAATATCAGCACATCAGCAATCCAAATTTATTTGCCACAACGGTTTTGTCTTTTGGTGGAAATCTGTTACAATTAATCTTCATGTTACGGAATTATATAGGTATATACTCATATTATTACAATGTTAGTACCTGTAAATTCTAAGCTAAGCTGTAAAATGACAATCATATGCAAATAAACACTGATTATACATAGGTACTAAGGTGTATCTCTTCACATTTTACCTACTCTGAACATCTACAGTATGTAAACAATAAATCGCGAAGAATGAAGCTGCGAAACATAATTGTAAATCAAACGAACATGTGATGTTCGATGACAATTATGTGAGCAGCTTCATTCGAAGCGATTTATCCATACCCTCCCTGTGTACAGCTAAGACGCGTACAGAATTCTACACCCATCCCTACAAAGTAAAATGTGAATTTGTAAGCTCTAAACAAAATGACTCGAAATCATAAGCCGACATATAATCAGGAGTGTAACTTGTAGAGGGGATATAACCACAGAATAAAAAAGATATTAAAAAAAAAAAAAAAAAATCTCTAAAAAAATCCGTGCAAGGTTGGGGCTGGATCGCGGCTACAGTATGTAAACAATAAATCGCTTCGAATGAAGCTGCTCACATAATATTGTCATCGAACATCACATGTTCGTTTGATTTACAATTATACATTCCTCGAAGATTCGTATACGTTCGAAGTTCAAAGTAGGTACAGATCCCCAGGAATTTGAAAACCCCAAACAAGTTATTAAATAACATTCTTGCCATATATACTTCGCAAACACAAAAGCAACATTTTGTGTAGAACAGTATATTTTTTTACGATTTAGGGTTAAATTGGACTCAAAAAAAGTTACTCGTAACGATGGGTACATAGTGACACCATTACCGTGATTGTGATCCATTTTGACTTATTTCTTGAAACTGCAAGTACCTACTTAGTTACTTAGTTTTCGCAGAAGCCACAAATCAAGAATTGATTGATAGTTACTTAGCTGTTCTCTGTTCTACTCACTGCCTTTATTTCCAAAGAGAAACAGAATGAAAATCAATGAGAATCTTTGTTTCCCATATTAATCATATATTTTATACAGAACTATAAATAAAAGTGTCTAAGAGATGCTAGATTTTTGATTTAAATTTTAAGTATCTACAATTTCCGCTGCTTAAATATGTACTGGCCGCATCCAACTGGTCTTACTGGAGATCTACACATAAGGCCTCTGTCCAGCACTGGACATCCTAAGGTTAGTGATAATTTGATGATGATGTATCTGAATCTCATGCAGGACACGGAGCGTACCATATTGTAAGGTGAAAGGTTTAATCATTATTATCACCGGCCATTCGCGAGGGAAAGAAAACGAGCATTCTCTCTAGCCCGATTAAAAACTTATCTTGTGGTTATCCAATTTAACTTATTTTTCTTCAAACGTGTTGTATTTTATTAAATAATTCACTAATCTTATTACTTTGAATAAATATAATAATAAACACACCAGAGAATTATCTTAATTTAACAATGGATGCATAGCAACAGCTTGTGTTGAGCATGAATACCGATTTAAGTTTTAGATTGTGGTAAGTGCCTACCCCAGATTATCATTTAATCACGTCCTAGAATATTTTTTTTTGCGAGATACAATCTTTAAATATTTTTACAATTTATTCTATAGATATTTTTACGTCACTTTTCAACGTCACGATCAAATAAACGAATAGAATGGATTAAGCACCGTTTAACTGGTATTTCCAAAACGTGTTTCGATGCGTACGCGTTTAGTTAATTATTTAAATTTTATATTTGTACCTATTCGTGTAGGTGTCTAATTTTCCTGATATGAAACTGTCCACGTTTTCCAAGTTTAGGTATGTATAATATTCAAAATCCTAGCACGTGTGGGAAGATAAAATTAGTTTGTGTATATTTGATTTCCTTTTAATTTAATCATCCTACCTACCAAATAAAAACTTGACGTAGATAAGCTTTTTGTGTGTACCTAGTGATGCGAATTTAAGATCTTTATTTATTTATCTCCCTATTTTTCGTTTGTTTTTATATGTATTTATTGTAGTTCATAAACCAAGGTATAATAACAAACTCTAACGTGAAATTAAGCTCTAGCCCGCACAAGTCTAACACTTTTATCTTCGTCTAAGTATATGTATTATCTTGATTTTCACTGACAGTTTTATCTTAGAGAGTCATATCATATTTACCAGGAAAAATAGTATTCTATTGGTGTCTAATGGTATTGAACTGAATGAAGCATACCTACCTACGTGCAAATATAGATGAATTATGGGTCTCGCTGCCCTATACGAGTGAGACCAATAATTTATCTATACGCGCAAAGTTCATCCATAAAATTAAAGCTTGCTGAGTCAAAATTAAAGGAAAATAGGTAAATGCTGTGCACTGCTGATTAATTTTTCAAAACTTATAAATCTGATCTATAAATACTTCAATAGAATCACTAAGTAAATTATTACTAAGACAAATTGATTTTGTTTAAGGAGAGCCAGACAAATTGAGAGACAACCCACATAATAAAAATTTGCCTCAATCAGAGGTATTTATGAACATGCCTTAGGGTGTTTGTAATTTTATGGCTTTAAAAGTTGTGTTCTGCGATTCTGCGAATATAACTTATGTTTGGTAGATTTCAATAAGAAAAAAATACCTTACTAAAAATTACTATCTCAAGTGGCATTGCCCATCTTTATCATTTGAAATAAAATGATAAATTATGTGAAAACGACCAACGCCGAAAGCAGAAGGTAGTGAACGAAGTTCTTGGCCAGCTTGGGCTAGGTTCTTTACTCTGCGTGGATGGGTCATCAATCTGCTGTGAACGACGGCCAGTACTTCGCTGGACGCCTTGAGAAGGCATTGTCGCGAGTGCGGAAAATATGCGATGTTGCGGCTTAGTGACAAAATGAGACGAATAATAAGTTTTAGCGTCTTTTATATTGTAGTTATAGTTTTGACTGTAGATGGGCAATATACATCGCCATGTCCAAACCTTTTTTCTTATCGAAGTGACGGTAATGGGGTGTATGGATTGATACACCTTGAGCATACAGGAGGTCCAGTTAGTACTCTACAAGTTAGAGCTAATTTCACGATTGCTGCACGTCTCTTCGGTGTAAGTACATTTGCAAATTTTTTTAGTATATTAATAAGTATGCTTATTTTAATATGATGTTAAAATAGTTTCAACTTTTTGTACAACAGTCATCTTTTAAGCTCTTATTGGTACTATTTTTCAAAATCAATTATCTAATTTATTTCCGTAAAATTTGATTCTACTGGTAAATATGATGATAACTATTATTTATGTACAAAAAAGTAACTTACATAATTATGATTAAGAATTGATAAGTAGACTAGGTAGGTAGTACGAAAAAGAAGTTTTTATAGACAAAGCTTTATTTATGTATCAATCTAAAAGTTTTAGTTTAATAATATTCTTAATTTATATTGAAATATTTTCTGATTTTACATAATTATGTATTGTATCACTTCAAGAGAGGTTCAGTATAAGAACATCATAACGGAATTTTATTTAAACTCAACCTATTTAAAAAAAATATGACAAGCTCAGAACTTCTTACTGATTTTGGATATAACACGTTATGAATATTTTAAAATTACCTACTTATAATTACCTTTTTATATTGTGGTTACATATATATTATTATCACATTATCTCATACTCTATCTCTCTCTATCTGTCTATCTCATACTCTTTCTAATAATCATCTAAACAGATACTACTTTAAAGAATGTTGACCTAATGTCAACGTAAACATGATTTTTAACTAAATTACGAAAATTGACCTTGGTGACATTGAACGCAACCAACTTACATTTTGTTTCAAAGATCCGGTTAAACTTACCATAAAATACGTATACGTAATATTTATGAGATCAAAACATAAAATTTAAATAAATTACAAATAAATTAATTTTCATGGCGTTGACGTCATATTAAATTGGTATTTAATGAGATAACTTACTCAAGACATGTGTATTAATAAATAAAAAGAGATAACTTATGAGTAAGTTATCTCATCAATAAAAAGAGAAATTGAGGTCGGCAAGCGCGGGTTTATTTTAATGAATTCAGCCCATGCGTTAGCTTTACTGATACTTGAATACTTCACCTTTGCCTGACATAAATACAAATGATCCATGTTGTTAATGATTCGACCGGCACTGACAGCTACTGGAAATACTACGTGTAGGTTAAAAAATGTTTTTGCTCGCACAAAGTATGTGGCAAAAAGTTAAGCAAAAATCGCAGTACTGTATTAAAAACAGCTTCTTATAAAGTTAAATCAATTTTTCTGAACTTTACAGAACCGCAAATGTTTACATCCGCATAATTAAAATTCTCACAATTATTTAAAAATAATCGGCCCAGTACGAGTCCGACTCTCGCACGGAGGTTTCCGTACTGTACGAGAGCCCCCCTTAAATATATTTTTGTTTAATTTCATTATTATTTATTATAAAAGTGAATATACAACTAAATATTCTGTGAATACTTTAAACATCTACATGTTACCATTATTAATATAGAGCGAATGACGGCTAAAATCAGGTTTGTTGTATGGGAGCCCCCCTTAATTATTATTTATATTCTGTTTTTATTATTTGTTGCTATAGCGACAACAGAAATACATCATCTGTGAAAATTTCAGCTTTGTATCTATAACGGTTCATGAGATACAGCCTGTAGACGGACAAACAGACAGAGAGACGGACAGACGGACAACGGAGTCTTAGTAATAGGGTCAAAAAAAAACGCAAATCCTTACATAGTATAAAATAAAGTCGCTATTTTTGTCTGTTTGTCTGTATGCTTAAATCTTTAAAACTACGCAACGGATTTTGATGCGGTTTTATTTAATGGATAGAGTGATTCAAGAGGAAGGTTTATATGTATAATACACCTGTGCGAAGCCGGGGCGGGTCGTCTAGTTATGTATTAAAGATAATTATATTGAGTGGAGAAATATTCAATGAAACAGCTTGGTAACTGTTCAGCTAATTGGGTCCATTAATTATTAGTGTTGCTATCTTTGTTATTGTTAAGTTACTGAAGGAAATTTATCATCAACCATACATGGTGGAGAGCAGATGCCGACATTAGATAAAATTATATTTTATAGACCTTCTGGTTTAAAGCCTCCGATATATTTAGAATTCAATAAATAAAGTTACCAATGTACCTACTTATTTATGTACAATTTTCTAAAATAAAATTTTGGACCAAGCTGTATCTAAACAGTGATTCGAGTTATTTTGACATTTGTCGAAATAGCGGGAATAGCACAGAGACCCCAGGGGGTTAGTGTAGTCTATCGAGAAAATCTGAAAGAGATCAAAGAGATGCATCGATTTAATATGGCTCGAGTAAGAAAGATACATGACAAATATCTCGATTCGGTGGCTGTTGTCAGATTTTAGACAAGGGACGTCAAATCTCAATACTTGTTTTGATAGTTTTGACAGCAGCTTAGAAGATTTTCCATGCATTTTTTGTGGTCGAGCATTGCTTCAAGCGACAACAGCATTATCAAACTGTTATATGTAGATATATGTAGGGAAATAGCTATTTTGATTAGTCTTATGTCAAAATAGCACGAATGAGTTTCTTATTAAGTACTAGATGTTGCCCGCGGCTTCGCCCGCATGATATTTCAAGGCCCTACCTTACCACCCTTACCACCGCCAAGTACGAGTCGGACTCGGGCACGGAGGGTTCCGTACTGTATGGGAGCCCCCCTTAAAAATGTATTTTATTTTAATTTTATAATTTATTATTGAATTGAAGTGAATATAAAACTAAATATTCCGCTAAAATTTCAGGCATCTAGCTGTTACCGTTATTAATATAGAGCGAATGACGGCTAAAAAATCAGTTTTGTTGTTTGGGAGCCCCTCTTAAATATATATTTTATTTTCTTTTTAGTATTTGTTGTTATAGAGGCAACAGAAATACATAATCTGTAAAAAATTCAGCATGAGATACAGCCCGGTGACAGACAGACAGACAGACAGACGGACAGATGGACATCGAAGTCTTAGTAATAGGGTACCGTTTTTCCCTTTGGGTACGGAACCCTAAAAAACAAACAAAAAAACGATTTTACATTTGTTCGATTCGACAGTTCTTTTTTGACATTTCTTGGAGCGCACGCTAGAATAGATTGCAGATGACAAAATTTTTTCTACTTACTTAACACTTATTGTTATAATATGGAAAATGTGTGCAATATCATTTTAATTTATAGCCTATGTGTTATTCTGATATATAAGCTATGTAATTGCAAAGTTATATCTCAATCCGTTCGGTAGTTTTTGCGTGAAAGAGTAACAAACATCCATCCATCCATCCTTACAAACATTCACGTTTATAATATTAAGTAAGATAATGCACTTCTTTATTTATTATTTAGTTTGTTTGAGAATTTTGTTCACACTAAGGATTTTATTTCTCCTCGATTTTGTGATTATTGATTACTAGTTACTAGTACTACTTGTGGGTCAAATTAATGTCAGCGTCAGCTCTCCACCCTGTATACTAGTAGTTTTCCGAAAAACAGACCTCACGATTCATCTCTAACTGAATCTTCATATCGTTTTTGATACTTCAATATCGCTTATAAGCACTTTGTAAAAAAACACGTTTGCAAATTTTACAAAAGCGAACCAGAAACCTTTTATGTTTCAACAGTTTCTCAATGTTTTTTTCGACTGAACTCTTTTGTGACATCTCTGCCTCTGTACCCTACTATACGAAGTCGAAAAAACATTGATAAGCTGTCGATTTTTTTTTTCTTTTCTCTCATAAACGCGTTAATTTCAAAATGCTCTTAATCGGTTCTGAAGTATCACCGACGATATACTTATAATTATCTGGACTCGCTTTTGATCAATTTTGTTCATACTCGCAATTCCTGTTAGGATTTATCTTGCTTGATTGATCTTGCTAAATATTATTGAAATCGGCTGATAAATAGCACGACACTACATCCCCCACCCTCCCTTGAGATTTATTGAGAAATGCGAACTGTAGACAAAAACGGACAGACGAAAGCAAAATCGTCGTCAAAGCACAGAGGGGCTAGTCCAGGTTTACACGTAAATTGAAACTACAGCTGTTTCCGTATGGATCTATACATTTTTGTACAGTGCCCCTGGCGGAAGAGAGGAAGAACTAACCAAAATGTATGGAGCCACACGTAAACGCGAAAGTTTAAGTAAACTACGCAAACTGGACTTAGGGCTCAGAAGTCGCCGCGCTTTGGTAAGGTAGTTCGTGAATTCCGTTACGTGCCGCTTTATCATTTTTGATTATGTTTAGTAGGTAGTATTCTAAATGTGAGAATACAATTATTATGACGCAGTTTACAATTCCCAGTTATCTCGACAATTCGTAAGAAGTAGCACAATCAACCACACAAGTCAACATTGACTTTTCAAATGTGCCTGTCAAATCTTTTTAAATACAAGATCAACTAGATTGGTAAGTCACGACTTACGGTAGAGTATAGGTGTGACCGCAAAACGTGCATAAAATTAAAATTAGGCACAAAGATACCAAAAAATGCTCGGTGGTTAGTTACAAAACATTTAACTTAAACAAAGCAACTTACTTCTTTTAGCTAGAATTTAAAACGTAACGTTCAGCTTCATCTTTATATAACAAGAGGGTGCATAATTATTATTTAATTTGGTCAATTTTAAGTTAGCTTTTGAACAACAAAAATAACTTCCTGATTACTTTTTATGCCCGCATATTATGTACATACAAAATTTACAAGTTCTCGTCTGAATTAAAAAAGCTTTATTGTTATTTTATTACATTTCGGCGAACCAAATTCATGAATCATGCGAGAAAGGGTTTTTGATTGGCTTTATTATGCATCCTCGACACGAGCTCGTCAAATCTTAAAAGATGACATGACAACCTTTTGACGCTTCTTGTGAATTCGATTCATTGTACCTATTTACCCTGTAAGGTCATTGTGCAAATAATGAGTAAACCGTTTTATTTGACCAATGCATTATAAGTTTACACATAATATTATTACGATTAACCATAATTTTATCCATAATCTTTAGACCTTCAAGGGTATGTGTATGATCCAATGCTGTTTGTGTAGTAGTAGTAGTCTAGCACTTTTGCCAATATTTTTAATAAAGTTTTTTTTTTTTTTTGTTCTGTTCCATATAAATCTACGATCAGTTTCACTTTAAGTAGATGTTTTGGGTGTTCGGTTGACATGTCAAGTGTGCACTCCAGTGAGTGCATCTCCTCTTATTGATATCCTTTTAATTGATGACAGGCTTTCTTTTTAGCCTCGGTACATATCCTTGCTCTGTGAGTGTCACAGCTAGCTCATTGGGATGTCTTTCCAGCCGATGCTTGTATTTTTTGCAGGTTGCGGATATCTCTTCTTGGACTGTGCTCATTTCCAGGTTGCTGTGGATTTCAGTATTGGTTGTGTACCAGGACACTTCGCTTATAGTTCTTAAGATCGTGTTTTGCATCCGTTGGATCTTTGAGATTTGTGAGTTACAAGCGGATCCCCACAATTGGATACCATACATCCATATTGGCTTGAGAACGCTTTTGTATATGAGTAGTTTGTTGTCGATTGACAGCTTGCTGTTTCTTCCAAGGAGCCAGGAGTAGCTGGTGTATCTTAATTTGATTTCTTCTCTTTTAGCTGAGATGTGGTCTTTAATAAAGTTAAAGAAAATTTATCTATCGTACTCATACTTAAATATTCAAGCAATCGATAGAGATCTCGAAACATAATAGACAAATAATAATTGTTCTAAGTAACAATAAGTGAATAAGTTACAATTTTATGTTTTGGTTTCGAATTATTTATGTTTAGATATTGTTGTTTATTGCACTTGCTTGTGATACAGCTTTCAGATTTTGGTGGAGAAATAATGTAATTTTTGAATTCACTGTAGATAGAATATTTCATAACGTAAAGTTGTTAGGTAAACAGTGCAGTTAGACTTATGTCTAATTACACTGTTTGCCGTTTGCTTGTTGTTTGTTTTGGTGTTTGTGAAAAGTGTAGGTTTTTTTCACTTTTCACTAATATTTAAAATAGAATAACCAGCTAAGTGCCAGTCAAATTCGCGCACGAAGGGTTCCATACTGTTTGGGAGCCCCCCTTAAATATTTATTTTATTTTAATAAATAATTATTGAAGTAAACATATAACTACCATATATTCTGTAAATATTTCTAGTATCTATATACCTGTTACTGTTAACGAGGGAAAAAAAGCAAAAAAATCAGGTTTGTTGTATGGGAGCCCCTTTAAATATTCATTTTATTTTGTTTTTAGTATTTGCTGTTATAGCGGCAACAGAAATACAGTATGTATCTGTGAAAATTTCAACTGTCTAGCTATCACGGTTCATGAGATACAGACTGGAGACAGACGGACAAACTGACGGACAGCGGAGTCTTAGTAATAGGGTCCCGTTTTTACCCTTTGGTTACGGAACCCTAAAAATGATGCATGCGTTTCTTTAAGCTACTTATAGCGCGAAGCAAGATACTTGCATATTCCTACAAACTGTTAGAAATATTGATTTTAATATATTCTAAGACGTATTTGCCTTTGTGGACATCTAATAGACTCATCCAAGGACGCTAAATGTATAAACCGTTTGGCACTTGGTGCTATGACTTTAAGACATAAAATTGTGGAGTTATCTTTATACCTAGGCAGTACTTAGGCCTTTTCCTACTTGAGGTTTTGGTCACGACCAGATTGGTTGCTTTTTCCTTGAAGTGACTGTACCAAGGCCCATTATTCACTTGAAAGTCAATTTCTTTAAAGGTGAACACAGTTGTAGGATGCAAGTACTAGTGCAGATATATTATGTACGATAGTAACTAGTTTCGCAGCTTTCTTTGTTATAATATAAGGTTTTATATTAAGCAAACTACGCCATAATAGTCATAAAGTTTGATAATGACATTGTTACCGTTTGACTACATATTATAACATCTACCCAGAGAATATCAAGTATATTAATTACATGACGTAGATACCCACGCGGCACACGCGTGGATAAGATCAGCCCGAGACAGGGAAAACTGGCACAAGGGAGAGGAGGCCTATACCCAGCAGTGGGTCGATACAGGCTGATGATGATGATGAGATACCCACGGTACATATACATACCCTGTCATATTATGTTATCTAATCCTTGGTAGACGCATCAAAGCCTCTCTAAATACCTAAAGATTAAGGAACACTGGTCTGGCATAATTTGTTATGAAATTTTCTTTGAATAATCTCTATCTTCAGCTTGAGCAGAAAGTATATTTTTTAATTAACATTTTAGTGCCATCAATCACTTAAGATTTACTGTAGAACAATGTGGATGCTTTTAAGTAAAAAATAATCAAACAAAAGGCGCATGTTTTATTTATCAAGGGTACATTTTCCTCGAACATACAATGTTGATAACAATAAGTACATTGCGAGAAAACCAACGGGAATTCCACACAAAGACAGTAATACTTTCTAATAATAAAGGCTTACACTAAATGCGATAACTCTGCCGCAGGTAGCTCTTATTTTTACTCAATAATTATGTAAACTTAAATACTCATGCCACTAAATTTCTTGTGCCTATACTTTAATCGGAATAAAATACCAAGCAAGTGAGCATAATAAATAATAAAATAAACTTGTTGCAAGTGCATTACATTAAAACAAGGTTAAGATGTCAAAGAATGATTTTTATAGGTAGAATAAATAATACGATCTAGAATCATAACTGTAAAAGATATTGCAGATACCACAAATTTGAAATCTAAATTACCCGTACTAGCTCATAATAAATGAAATTGGCACTACACATTTTACCGACGTCGTTTACTTTCACCAATGTACCAAAAATGAATTATTTGAAAGTAGATTAATAGTACAGTGAAAATAAAAATGATTGCTCTTGAAAACGTGCTATATAATAAAACAATTTTCATTGTTGCAGACTTATATTGGTCGCATTGAGACTATTGGACAAGGGCAATTACTGCAGAACTTTAACCGAGGAGTTCCTCTAAACTACCGCGTGAACTTTCCAGTAACTTCGCCATTGCCACGGCTTACCGGAATCATTGCAAATGGCGAGTTGCTCTGTTATGGCCCTGGCGGTGAGTCCATAGTATTAAGTCATCAATAAAAATTATGGTTGTAGCACAGACTTATAAATAAAAGTATGTGGGTTGTAGAAGTGACGTAGTTGATTTAGGTGCAGTTTGACGAATCCACGTTTTCATGGCAATTTTATAATGAAAAAGATACCCGTATAATATGTGTTTGGGAAGCTCTGATGATACATTTAATCTTTGGCAAAATTGATAGAACACTAACTCAGTGACACATTATCCACCAAGAGTGACTATTTTCTATACACATTATTGTTTAATTAAAATGATACTATAAGTAAGTAGGTACCTACTAGTTCACATCGCATTGCAGTTCGCACTTGTCAGTTTACTCTACCTCATTTGTCATGACAATATGATCTATGTCTACAACTCACATTCCTGCCTTCCACATTACATGTTCAAAAAATTTATAAGACAAATATTTTGTTATTCGCAGATATTCCAGCTCCAAACCAATATGTGACAACGATCAGTCTGGACCACATGCTATTTCTGAAACCAGGTTCCTCTCCAGGATTCTTTAATCAATACGAACCTGCTCCAAACTCTGATCCAATGGACTTTTTCGGATCATTCGGTGATAATACTTTGACCACAATCAATCTCGACAATAAGGGTTCTTGGACTTCCGGTAAGATTTTGCTATTGAGAAAACCCTTAGGTACTAAACTACGCAAGTGTAAAAATATTCAACGTGCCGTACTAAGTCTGCCTAAGTGGGTCAGTTATTTATTTTATAATTATGCGTTTAGCACATAACATGCTCAGGTAATGGTATTAATTATACCCTCATCTTATGAGCAGGTGCATTATTGATTCTTTAACTCTAATTTAGACGCAATGTAGATAAAAATGCTGTGACAGGAATGTAAATTGATTTCACGGTGCGCAACACTGCGTAATATTTCGTATACTAGAATGATTTTAATTTTATAGTGCATCCCACACTAGGTTTATCTCAAAGAGTTATTTTTATGATAAACATTTCGAGAATTCGTCGCGGATGCAGGACTTCAATTATTAAGATATTTGGATCACTAGCCCGACGCTCTGCCAACTGAGCTAATCCGCAGTACTGACCCCGCGCCGAATTTTGTGAAGTGTTTATCATTTTAACCAACTTATAGCGTTGGGGGCGCCATCTGTGATACCTGTATTAGACAGGTTATCACTCAATTGAAGTTATAAGAACTTCTGAATATTAACGAGAGATGGCGCAGTGCTAAATCAATACCACAATGGGTATGCTGTAATTAAATACCTCGTATTTTTTTCAGTTTATTATCCATCCAATAACAAGGAAAATAGTCAACCTGGAAATCCAAACTATGAACAGCCTGCAATACAACCCGCAATACCTACTTACGAAATGCCTACAAGTGTACCCAGCCGTCCTCCTAATCAGTCTAGACCACCTAAGCCAGAAGTATACTATCCTGACCCGACTACTCTAGCAACTAAGGCTCCTCAGACACTTCCTACTCCACCTCCTACTCAACCAATGTAAGTATCTATCTACGGAATAGTGGTTCATAAAAAAAGGGTTTCGTATTTCTTATTTTTGAAGTGAAACTCCTAATACGACTTCTAACAAGGCTGTGTTAAACGTTTAACGCTACCATAAAGGGGGTATGAAAGCACTGTTGCATCGAAGTTTCGCTTCTTCCGCGCGGAGGGACTCCACTTGCATTTTTTATATTAATTTTTACGTATTATGCTCATTACAGTCCATCAGTCCCATCGAGACAGCCCGAAATCTCCAGTCAAGTGGAGTGTGGAGTAATATCTGGTGGTAATGAGCGTATTCCTCTAATATATCAGGGCACTTCATATCCCCGAGGAGACTTGCCTTGGTTAGTGGCAGTCTACAAGAGGCAGGAAGGCAGTTTAACCTTTATATGTGCTGGAACGTTAGTGTCTGACCGCCACGTTGTTACAGGTGAGTTCCAAAAATATTCTTAAATAAATCATTTTAAGAGAAGTAACAAATAATAAGGTTCTTACGGCTATATCAACAAGTATATCATGGTTAATGTTCATTATTTCAGCTGCTCACTGTATGCATCAGAAGAACAGAATTTACACGATCAAAGACATGGTGGTTAAAATCGGTGTGTATAACTTGGAAGATTGGGGAGATGATATCAGCACCACAAGAACTTTACAGGCAGCAGCTATACATGAATCTTATAACTCGACCACCCTAGAAAGTAAGTTATTCGTGTTGTCACAAAATTTTTACTCATAAACAATACGTATCAATGAATTAGGAATTATTAGTATCACATTAATATGATGTATTACCAATTACAAATTTACGTATCAATGAATTAGGCATTATTAGTATCAGATTAATATGATGTGTAATATTTCCCAATTACAACACGTTGTTATGACGTGTGACAATAATTATGTTTTGTTTTTTTGTTTTGTTTTAGATGATATCTTGGTTTTCACGTTAGAAAGAACAGTGGAATTTAATGTATATATTCGGCCAGCTTGTTTATGGAATGGAAATACCGATTTATCTCGTATAGTTGGAGCTTCTGGAGTTGTAAGCTCACTCATTTTTTTTTTTCTAGGAAATGATGTGTTAATTTATTCAGCATTCATAATTCATCATTAAACTGGTCATTCAACTATTATGATTGCTTATTTGTTTGATGTTGTATATAATATTGCTGCTAAACTTTGTTGATAATATTCACTTATGTTTTCTATTACATTGTAGGTAGCCGGCTGGGGTGCCAGTGAAGTGGGGCCAGTAGGGCAAGGAGAGCCACGAATGGTTCGGATTCCAGTTGTCAGTACTGCCCAATGTAGAGCCAGTAAACCAGAGTTTCACAAACTGACATCTGCAACAACTTTATGCGCAGGTAAGTTTTATAATATAAGTAATAGCTGTACACTGCGTAATATTTTTTATTTAGAATAATACAATTTTGTTTTTAAATATACATACTATGGTCCTAAATTTAATATTTTAACAAAACATAATAATTTTCATAATATTACCCATTAGCTTTTGCCTGCGGCTACGCCCGCGCAATATTTTGATTTTTATGCTAACTCATAAGCATCTTTTATACCACTTACATTACAGTTCAACGTTTTTATGAAAGGTACCTATTGTAATATTTGACTTGTAACAAATGGTGTTATGAATAAATGACTATATGACTAATACTGCAACCACACATGAGATACATGATAATGAACAACTTTTACTACGGGACCAACTCAGAATTGTCCAAATGTATGAAACAGCTGATTTTTTCCTCGAATTCCGAGTTGGTCTCATAGTACCCACCTAAAGGTTGTTCATTATGATATACCTACCTCATTTGTGGTTACAGTAATACTAAACCTTTCCTAAACATTTTGCATGTATAGGTATTAAGGTATTATTAATGTTAATGTAATGGTTTAAAACGTGATTTTTGATCAATTGTATAGAGATTTTTTGTCCGAAATCGTAAATTAAGTTATTTTTATAATAGTTTGTTATTAGAGCATTTAATTTGAACGTTGCAGGTGATCGGAATGGTTCGGGTCCTTGCTTGGGTGACTCTGGAGGAGGACTTTACATATTAGACAACGGGCGATGGCGACTTCGCGGTGTAGTTTCTCTGTCACTTCGACCACAAAGTGGTGACAATACCTGTAACCTTAATGAGTACATTGTTTTCACAGATACAGCTCAATATTTGGGTTGGATCAGAAAAATATTGTCTCAAAATTATTTTGATACTTAGATAAAGTAAGACTGTTTGTTAGTGCGATACACAATAACTAACTTTATTTATAATCTTTAATAGACTGCAATTAAAAAATAAGAACGATTAAATAAAAACTTTTATTTTTCTCTTTGCTTATTTATCAAAATAATAAACAAAAAAAATATATTGTTTCGTTTCTAATTGAAAACACCATTAAATAGCTTTGTGGAAAACACGTAATTTCATGGTTTATTACCAGTGTTAATACCAATCTTACTACCAGTAGTAAGAACGGTAAATGAATTACCGTTGTTACTACTGCAGTTGAAAGTTGTTAGAACAGTAAAAATAAATTACCCGTGTTACTACCTACCGTAAAACTAAAATAATAATTTGCCTAAATACGAAGAGACTGACGTTTTGTAGACACCCTTATAATTTTTTAAAGCTGGCAAGTTACATCCCATTAAAATAATATGTATATTTATAACGTCAAGTAACTTTTTAATGTCGCCGTCAAATTCTTAGTAAAAAAAAAACTAATAAATAACTGTATGAATAAAAAATCCCGATTTGCGGGGATTTAATCGGATGATTAAGAGGCGGCGGCGTGGGTGATGAATGACTAAAATGCCTATATTATACAGCCATGTTTAGTCATTTAACTAATGCAGATCGCATTCTAAACTATTTTTATACCATACCTCAGATAAGACCAAATAAAAAATCTTTTTGTTTAGGTTCCATACGTACAAACCACAGAATAGGCCCTATTACACAGGGCATCTTTAAGGTCGCTGGTACAAACATGTATGTTACAATAGAAGCATGTAGGTACCTATACTTCCATTGTAATTTTACAAGCATAAATATTCACGAGAGAGAGATTGTGTAAACTGCAATGTATGCAAATTATAATTAAATTCATTAGTACAGTAGTATACGATTTTCAAATTGAGTACGTATCTATTAAAATATTGTGACAGCATTTCAATGCACACAGTGCACACTGCCGTCATTACCATAATCTTGGTGTTTAGGTATAATTGTTAACATTATTTTATTTCTATTGTTGTTAATAGGCAGTAGAAGATGTGTGATAGTCTGATAGTTTAATTAAATTAATAAGAGATATAAAGCTCATTGTGACGTTTTAGTCATCGTTATTGAAATAAAAAATTAAAAATCGTCTTATACCTAATAAGTGAGTTCTTCTAGGCTGGGTGGCTACTGGCTACCCGTGGTGTCAGAGTTTTTAAGCCGCCTAAAGCCCTTTGGTAGTTAAATATCAGAAAAAGACATCATGGTCTTTAGATCTATTTTATTTTATTGTAGAAATTAGCTGAAAAACAGGGAATTTAGTTCACGATTTAGGAAAGTTAGGATCGCTAGGGAATTTTAGCAAGATGAATGAGGCAAGCTTACATAAATGACAGAAATAAGAGACTTTTTGGCGGGAAGTCGAAAGAAGCGGGCGTTTTTAATATTCAATTATTCATAAATTTTAATTTTGCAATTCTCTGAGATTTGTGTTGGGTGTTGCGGCGCAACAATAACGTCATGAGCGTTGCTAGTGACGGGGAGGACCCCGTCATTACAGCAGAGAGAAAGAAGAGAAAACTTGCAAAATCCTCAACGAACAATGATGGCTACAAAGTATTTCAGAAGCCCCTCTACAAGAGGCTATTCCCCGAAAATCACAGTGGGGACTGCGTGGTTTACGTTGAATCCACAGAAGAAGAAAAGGTTGGTAATAAAAACCCCATAATATTGACAAATCTTTTCATTGAAAATGTTAAAGGCATTGTAGGTGTCCACCGAATAAATGCTTATAAGGTTGGCGTCACTTTCAAAAAGCCAGCTCCAGCTAACAATTTTTTAAAGATGGATAGCTTCCTGAACAGATATAAGCTGAAAGCTTTCATTCCTGCTTACATGACTGAAGTTATAGGAGTCATCAGGCATATTCCGCTGACAATGTCTAATGAAGAAATTTACAAAAATATTACTTGTGATGCTGATGTTGTCTCAATCAAACGTTTTATGCGAAAAGTAGACGGAAATTTGACTCCTCTTGGAACAGTGGCTGTCACTTTTGCAGCCACCACATTACCTCAGTATGTATACATCAAGCTATTCAGATACCAGGTTCATAAATACTTTCCACCACTCATGCAATGCTACCGTTGCCTCCGATTCAACCACTCAGCTAAGAACTGCAGAGCAGAGCAGATGTGTTCATCCTGTGCAGGACGGCACTCCTACAAGGAATGTGATGTGGAAGAAATAATGTGTGTCAATTGTTCTGGCCCTCACCTTGCCGTGTCGAAAGACTGCCCTGTTAAGCAGAAAAAAATAGAAGAGAAGAAAATTAAACAACAACAAAAAATGTCTTATGCCAATGCGGTAAGTCTGCCACAAATCTCTGATAGAACATCCTTCCCAGCTCTAACACCAAAGCCGAGACAAAAAACCTTCCAAGATCTCAATGCCAAAGAAATTGTTGATAACGATGTAATTATAAATGCCCTTGTGAAGTCCGTTGTTGCCCTTGCAAATAGCAAGAATGAACCCATTACAAATAAAAGAATTAAAGAAATTTTGTTGTCAAATTTAATTTAATTTAATTTCATTATATGGACACATATATTCGTATAGCACAATTCAATATTCAAAGTTTACATAGTAAAAAAACGCTATTGTTAAAGTTTTTAACTGAACAAAATGTAGATATATGTTTACTAAATGAAACGTGGCTTAAGAAAAACAGTAAAATTCCAAATTTTCCATCCTATAATTTGATTCACAAACTGTCTGTAAACGAACATAATGGGGTAGCTATATTAATTAAACAAAATTTTAAATATGAAGTTGTTCATACCTCATATTACGAATCAATTCAGAACATTTGCATTGCACTTGATACATCATTAGGTAAATTACATGTGTTGTGTATTTATTGTCCCCCAAACAGCGAATTTACTAAATTTAATACTAATAAATTAAAAAAAGTATTCACTGAAACTCCTAAGCCATGTCTCATAATGGGAGATTTCAATGCCCATCACATTTTATTTGGTTGTCTAAAAAATAATAGTAGAGGTAATTCTTTGTACAATCTCATAGATGAGTTTGACTTGTGTGTTTTAAATGATGGTAATCATACTACAATTAAATATCCAAACAAGAATTCTTCAGCAATTGATTTAGCCTTAGTAAGTTGCTCGTTAGCTCCTCTCTGTGAATGGCAAGTCCATGATGATGCAATGGGTAGTTATCATTTTCCGACTCTACTGGATGTAAATGTGAAGCCATCGGTGTATGATGTTCGTCCTGTAGAAGAAAAATATTTGTACAACAAATCAGACTGGTCTAAATTTAAAACTTTATCTGAAACCTGCTTTTCGCAATTAGATTTGGAAAATACAGATCTAGATGAATTATACAATAGTTTTATAAATATCTTGTATCAAATCAGAGATGAATGTATTCCTAAGCAGAAATCTAATCACACTCCAAAAATTCTGAGAAAACCAGCTCCATGGTGGAACACACTATGTGAGGATGCAGTTCAAAAGTCGAAAGAAGCTCTTAAGACATATCATCACTCTCCAACAATTTCCAATTTTATTAATTACAAGCGTCTTGATGCTAAAAAGAAAAATATATTAATTGAGGAACGGGGAAAATCATGGCATGAATTGTGTACTTCTTTCAACAGAATGACACCAGTTACTAGAATATGGAATTATGTTAAAAAATTTAAAAGGATTAACAGTAATTGTAGTAACAAAACTCTAAATGACGAATGGGTACCAAGTTTTCTAGAAAAATTAGCAGATTCAACATCAACCGATTTTACCACTTTAAATATTTTAGACAGGTCTGACAATAGCGTTTCCTTCTTAAATGAGCCTTATACACTGAATGAGCTTCGCATTTCTTTAGATAGTCGTAGGGATACTACACCAGGTATGGATAACATTCCATATAAACTTATTAAAAATTTACATTCAAATGCTCTGAACATTTTATTGGCAATTTATAACAGACTTTGGAATGCATCAGTTATTCCTGAATCTTGGAAGACTCAATGTGTAATACCAATTTTAAAACCTAATAAGCCTGCAAATAATCCGTCATCGTACAGACCCATATCTTTGTCATCCTGTCTGGGTAAACTTTTTGAAAACATGTTAAAATTACGTTTAGATTTTTTTGTTGAAACCAACTCTAAAATACCTAACACACAATTTGGATTCAGAAAGGGTAAAAGTTGCTCTGAAAGTTTTGTATCATTAATCTCAACATTAAAAAAAGCAAAGCTCAGCCACTCTAATGTAATCTGCGTCTTTCTTGATGTAAAAGGTGCTTTCGATAATGTCAACATTAAGAGCCTTCTTCTAGTTTTGAATGAGTTAGGTCTGCCAACAAAATTATTGAAATGGATATTTAATTTTCTGAATAACAGAACCTTGTATGTTAAATTTAATAATAAGCTACATGGACCAAAATCCGTCAGTAAAGGAACTATGCAAGGAGCTATCTTATCTTCTCTCTTGTATATTCTATATACATCTCAAATTTTAAAGTATGTTAAGATTTTACAATTTGCCGATGACTTACTTTTATACTCTGAAAGTCAAAATTTAAATATGGCTGTAAATCACTTGAATTCTGCACTGCTGCAGCTACACCATTATTACAACAATGTATTAAAATTAGATATTAGTTCTGATAAAAGTTCTGTTATTGTTTTTAGTAAAGATCCTTTTGCACAATCTTTTGTTAAAATTAAATACAATAATGAAATCATTCCTGTAAGTAATCAACATAAATTTTTAGGAGTAATAATAGATAACAAGTTAAAATTTGAAGAGCATATTAAGTATATCTGCAGCAATGCAATGAAAAGTATTAATGTTTTAAGATGTTTAGCTGGTACTTTTTGGGGCTCTGATCCTAAAACCTTGATCATGCTGTATAAAAGTATAGTAAGAAGTCATTTTGATTATAGTAGTTTAGCTTATATGAATGCAAGTAGCACCTTATTACGAAAACTCGATGTAATACAAAATATGGCTTTAAGAATTATTAGCGGAGCTATGCGTTCCACTCCTATTAATTCTATGGAAATTGAAAACTGTATACCTCCATTAATCCTGAGACGTTTACTTTTGGCTGATAGATTCTGTTTGAAAGAGTTGACTTCCAATAATGTTATAGTGCTGAATAATGTTTTATGTCATCCACAGATATCACAATCAGTTGAAACATCTAGCTTATCAGCCACATCTCTTGTTTCGGGAGTTTTGCCTGAAATCACAACAATAATGTCATTTTTAAAAAATATCAGTAAAAACATTTGTTCTCATGATATCTGGCCAACATATAAATGTCCATATAATGCCTTGATTAATTGCTTAAGTATAGATTGTCATTTAGATGTAATAAATAACAAATTTGATTTTCTAGAATTTATAGAGAATAAACCAGACTTTTATATTTTATATACAGATGGTTCTAAAAGTGATGAAGGGGTTAAAGCCGCATATTATGATCCACAAATGAATAAAACCCACTGTATAAAGTTAGATAATAATTGCAGTGTGTTTACTGCAGAAGCGTATGCAATTTTAACCGCTTTAACATTTGTAAATAACTCTGTAAAAAATGTAAATATACTAATAGTAAGTGATTCTAAAAGTGTTCTGTCTGTTTTGAACAACAGTAATTTCTCATATAAGTTAAATTATATTATATATAGTATTAGAGAACTTATAGAAATGATTAGTAAATCAAAACATGTAGAATTGGTATGGGTTCCTTCACATTGTGGTATCCATGGCAATGAAACAGTAGATTTGGCTACTCGGCAAGAGCATGATCTAGATCACACAGATATATTAAAAGTACCTTTCACAGATTACTATTGTGCAATTAATAAGGATTTACTCAGAATTTGGAAAGAATATTGGCACGTTACAACAGAATATAAGGGAAGGTGGTATGCAGAAATACAGAAAGACTTACCTACTACTCCTTGGTACAACAAATTTGAATATTGTGGCAGAAAGTTTATAACAGTTATAAATCGCCTGAGATTTGGACATTGCTTGGTTCCAGCTCATTTACACAGAATTAATATAGTCCCAGAAGATAACTGTACGTATTGTTTCCGACCGCATGCTGATATAAACCATATAATTTTTCAATGTCCCCAATTCACTGACCTCTATTTATACAATATATATAGAGGTCAGTGCCCCAATTCCATTTACAACGATTAATTTTAGCCAGTGACATTAGTGACATAGCAGCTCGTAACTCAATTAGTGTTCCCCGCCGTATTGAGGATTTACTAAAAAGTGAAGTTTTTTACAAACCTATTTATAAGTATATTTTAAATACTGTTGAAAAGATTTAGTTAAGTTTAATTTTTTATTTCTCTTCTATGTTTGTAAATTTTTTATTATTTAAGACTTCGACTGAAGGACTCTGTATCCATGGTCATGAATAAATTATTTAAAAAAAAAAAAAAAGACAGAAATAAGATAAATCACAGACTACTGATAAATCTTCAAAATACCGCGGAAAACGAATTAGGAAGGAATTACACAAAATAAAGTGTGTTGTTGTTGTGAATAGTGTTATTTAAATCAATTCCATTGTTCTGTTAGTCTATCAATTATGTCTTGGGGTAAACTGCTGTGTAACCATCAGGAGCTTCATCTTCTCGGCACTTTATCTGGTGGTCAAAGTTTCAGGTAAAGTCTTTGTGATGTTTAATTTAACACTAACTTTTTAATTTTCCTCTGACCTACCTAGTACCTACTGATATTTTTCTTTTTTCCAGATGGACGCATCATAAAGAACCAGATGAATGGGTCGGCGTCTTTTCTAAAACTGTCTGGAAGTTACGCCAAGCTGACAACTTTTTACACTACCAAGTACTAGGCACTTTACATGAAATTCAATCAGATAAATCGAAGAAAAAGAAAGATGCAAGCGCTAATGATGAGTTTTTCAGAAAATTACTAAGAAATTATTTCCGTTTGGATATGAACTTGGTTGAATATTATGAGGACTGGTCTGAGAAAGATGACCTATTCAAAAAAGCATGCAAACAGTTTTATGGGATTAGGATGCTTAGTCAGGAGCCGGTGGAAAACTTATTTTCTTTTATTTGCAGCCAGAATAATCATATTTCTAGGTAGGTACCATAGATAGGAAGATTTTGTGTACTGAGTTGAACAATAAAAAACATTGTGATAGGAAGATAGGTATAACAGATAATAATAACTCAATGCCTATGTATTGTAGATAGCATTTTTTTTTAAATATTTGCTGGAGTTGCTGTATCTTCAAAAATGTAATGCAACTATTATTTTAGATGTGTTTATATGTAGGTATAATCCCTGTAACATGAATTGAGAATAGATCTTGTTTTATAGAATCTCAGGCATGGTGGAAAAGCTCTGCACACATTATGGTGAAGAAATATGCACACATGATGGATTGACATACTACTCATTTCCTGAAGTTGAAAAGTTATGTGAACCAGAGGTAAATTGCTGTACAATAATATGTTACCAGATATATTTTGCCGCACTAGCAAATTATACCAGTACTAGCTGACACGGCGAAATTTGTTTCACGCGATATTTTGATAAATTATAGTCTGTGTTATTCTGATGTAAATGCATCATTATTGCAAAGTTTCATCTCAATCGGTTCAGTAGTTTTTGCGTGAATGAGTAACAAACATCCATACATACTCACAAACTTTCGCGTTTATAATATTAGTAGGATTTTGACACTGCACACAACATCTAAACCAATAATCACTTTAAAGTTTTTCATAATGACCTCTATTATTCAACTAGACTGAAGATATAGCTTGGTCTGAGCACAGGTTCTTCTTGCTGTATACTACACAGTACACTGTATTTGTATTTTGTGTACTTTACCATGTTCTGACAAATGAAGTATAACCTGTTTTTTAAAAACAAGCTTTTACTGAACAAGTACTCGCCAAGACGAATCAAATGAGCAGAAACTCGATAGGGTTGCGTCTTTTCATTACAGAGTTCCTATGACCACCTTCCAGCTCCATCATCAGATCAGCACCATGTCATCATAATATTGCATTGTCATGCGATTTACATATGTATGTAAAATTTCAGCTCAATAGGGAGCTGGAAAGTAGAGCAAATTTAACTTGCAAGATTTGATTACAGACAGACAGTGGGGCAGGTGAAACTAAATAAAAGCTTGTAAAAACCTACTTAAATTTATATACACCTCCAAAATGAGGACACTCGGTTCTGCTGTACATCATTACATTTTTTGTGTGCATATAATGATATATTATCTCTCATCTAAGGACTGATTCTAGGCATATGTTTCAATATTTCAGGTGGAATCCCAACTACGGAAACTCGGTTTCGGCTACAGAGCGAAGTTTATTCAAAAGTCGGCATCACAGATTGTAGAATGGGGTGGGACAAAGTGGTTTGATAGCTTGCAAGACATGAAGTACAAAGACGCTAGACTGGAGCTTATGAAATTGCATGGAATTGGACCAAAGGTACACTGGACTAGCTAAAACACATATGTATTAGAACTTTTTACATCGTTTTATCTACCCACGGTCATGGTGCTTGTAACTGCAATATTGGGTGCTCTCCATAATAATAAATCTTTGATAAAAATCGATAGCAATAATGATATGACTTACCTACCTTTTCCCACTTCTGGATGATGCTGGCCTGTCATGTACATGGAAACATGGGTCTTGTTAATCAATGGTAGAAACAAATAATCGGCCAAGTGCGAGTCGGACTCTCGCGCGAAGGGTTCCGCACCGTATGGAAGCCCCCTTCATATATTTTATTTTAATTTAATTCTTTATTTTTGATGGAAATATACAACTAAATATTCTGTGAATATTTCAACCATCTTCCTGTTGCCGTCATTAATATCGAGCAAAAAAATCACGTTTATTGTATGGGAGCCATTACATGTATGGCCCCCCTTAAATATTTATTTTAATTTAACTATTTATTTTTAAAGTAAATATTTATTTAAATATTCTGTGAATATTTCAAGCATCTAAATGTCACCGTTATTAATATCGAGCGAAAAACGGTAAAAAAATCATGTTTGTTGTATGGGAGCCCCCCTTAAATATTAATATTTTTCTGTTTTTAGTATTTGTTGTTATAGCGGCAACAGAAATACATCATCTGTGAAAAGTTCTAGCTATCACCGTTCATGAGATACAGCCCGGTGACAGACAGACACGACAGACGGACAGACGGACGGCGGAGTTTTAGTAATAGGGTCCCGTTTTTACCCTTTGGGTACGGAACCCTAAAAAGAAATCTAAATTCTATCTTCTAAGTCTGAATGCTTCATCTTCGACCACAACATCACAGATTTACCATTGCAAGTTGGTGGTCAAGCAGGAACTTATTTGCGATAAAAAAATGTCAAAACCATTTTCAAAGAGTTTTAATTCCAATTTTTTTATCATTCTTTTACAGGTAGCAGACTGCATTTGTTTAATGTCGCTCAACCACCTCTCTGCCTTGCCTGTGGATACCCACGTCTACCAGATAGCAGCACAGAATTACCTACCACACTTGCGAGCGAAAAAGAATGTAACAGACAAGATGTATGCGGAGATAGGAGATCATTTCCGACAGCTGTATGGAGACATGGCTGGCTGGGCGCATACTGTAAGTCACATAACCACAGATCGCTAGGATCCTGGGCAGGATTTTTATGTGAGTGAGGCTAGACGCTGCAGGACTGTGGCTGCTACGCTTACGCAAATGAGTGCTTCTACATTTACAAACTGGGCCGCTGAAGATTTAAAAACATTACGCAGTAGTAGTGGTCAGTGGTTTGACTACTATCAATAATAGAGATAATGCAAAAATATATTAAGCTTCTGCCATTACCTTGTACGGTATTCAATTATGTATTTGCTTTATTTGTGTTGGAAAATGATATTCCTATTGTTTTCTTTCATAACAGTCTTCATTTAAAGGAATTTTATATTTGCGTACCTTATCTTTTGACATTGCTTGTAAAATATGGCGGCATAATGGCGGTCTTGAACAAAAATTAAATTAGAAAATATGAAATTCTATTCAAATTAAGCATTCAAAGCGGTTGTTTTGCTCTGCAAATATATTTACCTTATTTTAATGGATTTTTTGAGCTACTGTACAGTCTGGTCCCACTTTGCAAGATCTCCTTTGGTACAATATCGAATGGCATTAAGACCGCAGGAACGCGCTGGATGCAGGCCGCTTCCAACTGGACTTATTGGAAATCCATAGGGGAGGCCTATGTCCAGCAGTGGACATCCTACGACTGAAAATGATGATGATCAGTGGCTTAGTCAGAAAAGCTAAGGAAAGCCGTTAGAAGATTCCTTTGTATTCAGAAGGTTAAAAGCTACAAAATGCTGGTTTTAACCGACTTCCAAAAAGGAGGAGGTTCTATGTTCGTCTGTATGTACGTTTTTTGTGTATGTTCATCGATAATTTCGCCAATTGTGAACCGAATCGAAAAATGCTTTTTTAGTTGGAATGGGTATACTCCCGAGGTTGTCCCGTTTAAATTTTACAGAAATCGGCTGACCCGTGTTTGAAAAATTAACAATAATGTATTCGAGCGAAATATTCGAATTTTGTACACGATGGAAGGCGGTTTTACCATTTTTTGCGAAAAATAATCATCTATTGTAATGTTCAAACTGAATTGGTGGCTATGGACACGAGTAGAGTCGTTGCGCAGTCGCAGTCAGCGTGGTGAGGGATGAGGTTCCGCGCAGCTTGTAGCTAAATTAGCAATCGGCATTAAGATTGATTTGACCCATAACTAATATTAAAATTTGTTTCCTTATTTTAGGTCCTATTTTGTGCAGACTTGAAAAAGTTTCAACAATCTGAAAGCAACGACACTAGAGACTGCAGCGAGCCCAAGAAAAAAAGGAAAAAGTGAGTCATTTGCGTCAATCTTCAATCGCCTGTGATAAGTTTATATTTTAAGAATAAAATAATGTTTTACTAAATACCTTTTTTATTTGAAACTATGTATAAAAAGTACAAACCAAGGTACAACACTATATTTTTTGGAGGAATTAGATTGTTGACATATTTTGATATAATATGCCATTTTTATACATTTTGTATCAATCATATACACATCCTCAGACCAAATAAAAAAATCAAGACAGAATGTTGTGAATAAACAAGTGAAGCCGGCAAAACTACGCCTTGCCGTGTACAGACACAATTACACACACATACACGTACAAGGAAATTACGCCTTGGCTCATCAGTCGAACTATGGCGGAGTAACACCGACGCACTCACCACATGTATAAAAAACCGGCCTCACTTGTCTGTTCACGACGTTCTGTCTTAATTTTTTATTTTAACTGAGTAAACATCTTATAAGATTATCTCCGAGTTATTCTAGTGCTATGGGTACTAATTTATTCTAGTTAGTTAATTATTTGCTATATCACTAATACTAGTAATCGTACATAAAAGCCCCCACTGACGAATGCTTTACTTATCGTCTATTTAATGTATCCAATATAGTGACTGTCGCTATAAATGACTACTGTCGCTATTTTGTCTTAATGTGCACATAACAATTTTGGAGACAAAAGATTTTAACAATTCATCTGATTAATTTGAAACTGAAATAGCTGCTAAACAATCGCCAAAGCAGTCATGTCCTGACAGCACCTGCACAAACCAGAAGGAGAGAACACTAATTAAACCCATCCTTCCGAGCGATCTAACCCCGGAGAACCGGCGGGAATGCCTCGACAGTGCGGTGACCAGCTGATGGCTCCTCCAGCTTCCACTGCTCCATGGCCAGGATCGGACGCGTCTTCTCCATCATATCAGGGGAACGAACTCACTCCTGGACCGTGTATCGGACAGTAAGCGGTAGATGCTTGCTAACATCTCAGCGTCCAAATCTCCAGACGCCACCGATGCAAGCCGCCTCAAAAGATACTCGTATCTCTCTGAGCACCATAAATCGCTGCGGTCTACGTCAGAATTTAAGGATATGGGCGCTCAGAGCGTCCGCCCAGATCGAGGCTCCGTAGAGCGCCATAGATCGCACCACTCCCGTGTAGGGGCGTTTGGGCTCCCCACGTTCGGGAGTAAGCTCCCCAGAACCGACGCTGCACCGATGAGCCTCGGAGCCAGTCGCTTGAAGTGTTCCTTAGAGTTCCGTCGGCTGTCGAGTCCTGGGTACCTATTTAATTTTTGACCCGATACCGATTGGAACACCGCTCACGAAGCGGCCGGTGGCACGTTCCGAGGTCCGTACAAGCACACCGCCTCGGATTTGATCAGGGCCACCAGTAAGCCCCAAGCGCCGGGTTCGGCTCACGATCAGCTGTACCCGCTGTGGCCAGGATTGCCGCGTCCCTGCCGTCACGAACCACCCAGTTGTAGCCGAGAATCGATCCCTGCGGAACTCTGTCTACCCGTTTCATAGCCCCTCCCTCGTCGGATAGACAAACTGCTCTATCCGAGAAATCATAAATGGTCAGATAAATAGGTAGAGCGCAGTGCTTCCTTGCAGTATTTTCGGTTACCTATATCTTCAAGGATTGCGTAAAATATGTAGCCAAAACATGATTTCGCTGAATTGGTAATATTAAAATAGACTACGTCATTCGCAAGCATCGTCAGTCGGACCTTAATACATTTCCTTAATATTAAATAGGAATTACATGTTTTGGTAAAAAGAAAATCTTAATATAACACAACCTGGAATGGTTTTAAGAAAATTACTCTTTTTGAAAGATCCGATATCACAATTTCGAAAAATTATAACATTATTGCACGACATAGGAAGTGCATTACAAATTAGTTTGTGAGATTTTAATTAATACTTACTTGGAGATTATATCGACTCCTCAACTATTAGGTACTTATTAATATACTAAGGAAAAAACAGCGTAACCTAAAATTAGCTACATATTTGTTATTGGCAGTAAAGTTTGTTGAGTTTTAATATATCTAGTAGGTAATGAATAAAGCATCCTAAAATGGCATCAGAAAACTTTGTCATTCGAATCTGCTCATATTGGTATAATGACGAAAGTGGCGATGTTATGTTTTACTTACGAAACTAACGTGGTTTTCGCACATTTCTATTCTTTACAAATAGTGACTACCTACTTGTTTAAATCAATAATAATAAAATCACTTCCAGTTATATAAATTATAAAAAAGTTACCTGTGCAATGTATCGCCACTAAACAAAGAAAAAAAATGCAGTAATAATTTGATAAATACTGTAAATGTGTAGTTCTGAGTTCAACCACCAGCCACGAGCGTGACCGCGAAAACCGTGCTCAGATTCTAAACGCTCATTTTGTCTGCTCAGATTGTGAGCGTTCATTTTGTCTGTGCTAAGATTTTGATGAGTTCTCAAAATCTTTGTTTGTGCTCATGTTGTGAGCGGTCAATTTGCCTATGCTCAGCTTGTGACCGCTCATATTATCTTACAAAAACAAAAGACTGCAGACTTCACTCAACCATATAAATAAATATATTGTAAATTGGTCTAACACCGTGCTTAAATTGTGAGCGCTCATTTTGTCTATGCTCAGCTTGTAAGCACTCATTTTGCTCTACAAAAAAGACCGTAGACTTGACTTAACCGTATAAAGATACCTACGCATTTGTCTAACACCATGCTCAGATTGTGAGTTCTTATTTTTTCAATCGCGAATAAGTCCGCCCTTGACCACCAACTTGCCTGATGGTAGGCGACGTTGGGGTCCAATATGAAGCACGCCACTTAAAAAATACCTATTCATTCTGACTTTGAAAAGCTTCAGATTATATTTCTCAGGAAATAGGAAAGCCGGCCGAATGTTCCATTCCCTGTATGAAGAAAAGACTGCAGACGAGACTCAACCGTATGAAGATACTGTTTTGTCTAGTCAATTGACGTTGGTCCCGTAGTATATCTGGGGGCAATATTCTATAAGAGCCTGTAACGCGCGGATTTCGAAGGCGAGGTCGGTGATTGCGGGAGGAGTGGCCACGAGGGTCGGTGCGAACACTGTGCTCAGATTGTGAGCGCTCATTTTGTTCACCTCCGCTTGGAGCGATACCCTGCAAAAGTAAATAGATATTAATAATTGTAAATACTCAATTAACCGATTGATGTATGAAGCACAAGAGTAGCGAGCACAATTTTTTTCACAAATCTTGTGATTTGCTCTTTTTTTTAGGGTCCCGTACCCAAAGGGTAAAAACGGGACCCTATTACTAAGACTTCGATGTCCGTCTGTCTGTCTGTCACCGGGCTGTATCTCATGAACCATGATAGCTAGGCAGCTGAAATTTTCACAGATGATGTATTTCTGTTGCCGCTATAACAACAAATACTAAAAACCGAATAAATTAAATATTAAAGGGGGGGCCCTTACATACAACAAACGTGATTTTTTGCTCGCTATTAATAACGGCAAGATGAATTCCCATTTGGTACGGAACCCTCCGTGCGCGAGTCCGACTCGAACTTGGCCAATTTTTTTTTTAAATTGAGGACTAAACTTAACATTTTCTACGCCCGAGTGAACTTGAAAGTTTTTAAACCATACAATTATACCTTTAAAAAACGTATATTTCATCTTGTCGTACAAAATTCAAATCTCGAGAACGGCTCCAATAATTTTGACGAAGTTTGGTATTTATTTTCTTTATAAGTAATATATGTGTGTATGGTTTATTCAAATTGCAACTGTAAGGCCCAGAACACACGGTGAAACGCAAATGCAACGAAACTGCAAAGACTAGTTACTTTTGAGTTGCATTTAAATTTCTGCCATAGATTCCGTTGTGAGACCACACATGACGCGATCAGTTTGAAACCGGTTTGGAACGCGTTGCAAATCAGTCTCATTGAAACCGGCGTGCAGGAAACTCGCGTTGCGTTTCATTTATGTTTTGTCTTGGCGTCTTATGCAGACGTCTGTTCTCAAAGAAAACCGAAATGATTGTGGTTGCAGCGTGTGTGGAAAATGGTTGAAACTGGTTTCAAATATAATAATTTCAAAAGGGTTTCGTTGCAGTAGCGTTTCACCGTGTGTTCTAGGCCTAAGTGATATAATTTCCAAGTGTTACCTGTGTAAGTGCTGCACCATGTATTGCAAGCAGTTGAAATGTGCGGGCGGCAGCGAGTCGAGGCATTCCCGCAGCTTGCTGATTTGCAGCGCGGGGGTCTTCACCTCTATTACAAGTCAAATAATAAAAATCATTAATTAATTTTAACAATTTTATTATAAACTGTGCTTTTTTCCACATGCTAGTAAATGGCAAATAGTAGGAACCAATTAATCTAAGTCATAAGTAATTTTAATAAAATGTCAATTTACACGTCATAAATATTACATAAATGTAATATTTTACAATACAAAAAACATATTTTTTTACACACTTAGTGAAAAATTAATTGCAATATAACAATAATAAAAAATAATGGTGTTAAATTATTCTATAACACCATGTATATGTACTCTATTTAAAGCCATGTATTCACTGAGCAACAATGTTTCGAATACACAGTTTCTGAAACATCAACTTACCACAAAAGTTTTACGCACGCTTTAGACAATGTTTAACAGTACAAATTGCACGGTTAAACAGTTTTTAAAGCATGTTTAAATCTTTTGTTGTATTGGCGGATAGTATTTACAGAAATAAATCATGTAGATTTTGTTTCTGAATTAGAGTTTATAAACAATTGTTGCTCAGTGAATTTCGGATACACATAGTTTCTGAAACTGTGTATCCGAAACGGTGTTCCTCATTGCATAGGTACATGGCTTTAACAACTAGCTGAACTTCATATCACCTTCATCTCACTATTTAACGCCACCAATTGTCAGATACGGCAACTTTTACATGCAGGAACATTTTATACGGGAATATTAAATTGATGATTTTTATTTTTTTCTGCGCAATTTTCTTATTTTTTCATGAGAACCTACTTCTGACGATAACAAATACAGTCAAACCTGGCTAACTGAGAACTGGATAAGTGAGAAACCTATATAAGTGAGAGTAATTGTCAGGTCAGGTCCCGTCATTTCGCCCCTCAAATACCTCTATAAGTGAGAGACCAAAACCTCTATAAGAGAGAGTCGCTTTTCCCTCATGGACCTCTATAACTGAGAGTACTACTTGTCTGAACCTCTATAAGAGAGAGTTGAGGGTAATGAAACATTTACCCTATTTGCCATGACCCATTCCTAAATTTCGTGGAACTAACTACCGTTGCTTTCGGATCGTGTTCTATTCAAACATTTTTATTGTATTTTGTGGAAATAAGTATGTAACATTGTTTTTGTATCGCATCTTTTTGGAATGGTCACACATGCGTCTATACTATCCTATTTGTTTAATAGTGTTCTATTTAAAATTATTTTGTGTTTCTTTTTCATCTACCTAACATTATTTTTGTATCACATTATTTTGGAATAGTCACATTTGCGTTTACACTATGATGTCATAAAAGTGCCTTTTAGAATGAATAAAACAAACTATCTATGTTCGATTCTAATGACCACAACCCGAACAATTAGTACCTATATACTATTTATAAACATATTTATCATTCTTCACGCATGTAGATACCTACATACAAATTAGACGTATTTTTAACCTCTATAAGAGAGAGAAGCCATTTCTGAAACTGGATAAGTGAGAAACCTGGATAAGTGAAAAAACTCTATAAGCGAGAATAAAATGGCGGTCCCTTCAACTCTCTCTTATCCAGGTTTGACTGTACAACAAAAAAAAAAATAGCGAAATCGGTCCAGCCGCTCACGCGTGATGCCGTGACCAAGGAAATAACGTTTTTCTCTAGGGAGAGCAGCTGCCTACTCTTGCCCACTAAGCCGGAAGAGTATGTGATTAGACTTATCATTATAAACAACTTTTAATAAAGGGCCAATCCGGTATTCGAGAAAAAATCAGCTGTTCCATACAAAATTGCAACTCAGAATCGACAAAATGTATGAAACAGCAGTTTTTTTTAAATTTCGGTTTGGCCTCATAGTAAAAGTTTTTCATGACGATGGTCTGAATCACTTCCTTTCGGCTAAGCACCTACACCATTTCTTGATAACCCTGTATATAGTAGTCCATTTTACGTCACTGGTTAGTGCGAACGAGATAGCATGTTATCATTTCTTAATCTATAGAAATTGTGGTCCAGCTAGTTTAGCATACGACCACGAAGAGTTCTTTCGACATGTGAAAAAGTGACAGGATATATAGAAATTATATACTTCACCTTGACTCTGTGTCGTTCTGACACGTCGAAAGAATTATTTCGTGGTGCATATCCTAGATGAAAATTATAAATGCGCGAGCGAGGAGGCTCCACTGGCCTTCAAATTCTGGGTATGCTTGGAGATGAATTCAAATTGAACGGTTAAAAAATAATACATACGTATAGCTTGCACAAGCCTGGGATGCGCGTCATAGGTAACTAGCGGAACGGGCAGTAGACGCAGGTACAGCTTGAGCGCGCCCGCAACTACGTTGATATTGCTGTACACGCTCAGGTCCGCCGCTTCACCATCTGCAAAATTGTAATCACATGTAACTAAAGTCACATTGTAGTCGCTGCTTCGACGGTGGATCCATTGACTGGTAACTAGCGTCCGTTATAACGATTGTGAGGTGCCAACTTGACCGTACAAAAACAATAAGCTGTTATCTACCTCTAAATATTATCCGATTTGAGTGTTTTTTTTTCATGTAATCAGCACTTCAATAGCTATGTTTATACGTCTTAGTTTTTACAATTTTTTAAATGACCTTATAGTTATAAGCCTCTAAAAGGTCATATTTTTACGCAAAACTTTGGCTGAAAAGGAATAAACTAAAAACTTTTCTCAAATATATTTTTTTTAAAATTGATTTAATTGAGAGTAAAATTTTATATACCTCTGTCAAAAGCCAGCTTCAGGGCGTCAATTTCATCCGCAAAGCCAGAGACCCTGTAAATGCCTTCAGAGTCCATTCCCCTGGCTTCTATCTCATTCACACACTTCCTAACTACGAAGGGCAGGGTACTGGAGTGCGCGTTCAGTAACGTGGTGAGGTCTATTCCGAAAACGCCGTAGAGCTTTTTTAAATCGATTAAATTGAGAGTAAATTTTTATATACCTCTGTCGAAAGCCAGCTTCAGGGCGTCAATTTCATCCGCAAAGCCAGAGACCCTGTAAATGCCTTCAGAGTCCATTCCCCTGGCTTCTATCTCGTTCACACACTTCCTCACTACGAAGGGCAGGGTACTGGAGTGCGCGTTCAGTAACGTGGTGAGATCTATTCCGAAAACGCCGTAAAGCTTTTTTAAATCGATTAAATTGAGAGTAAAATTTTATATACCTCTGTCGAAAGCCAGCTTCAGGGCGTCAATTTCATCCGCAAAGCCAGAGACCCTGTAAATGCCTTCAGAGTCCATTCCCCTGGCTTCTATCTCGTTCACACACTTCCTAACTACGAAGGGCAGGGTACTGGAGTGCGCGTTCAGTAACGTGGTGAGATCTATTCCGAAAACGCCGTAAAGCTTTTTTAAATCGATTAAATTGAGAGTAAATTTTTATATACCTCTGTCGAAAGCCAGCTTCAGGGCGTCAATTTCATCCGCAAAGCCAGAGACCCTGTAAATGCCGTCAGAGTCCATTCCCCTGGCTTCTATCTCGTTCACACACTTCCTAACTACGAAGGGCAGGGTACTGGAGTGCGCGTTCAGTAACGTGGTGAGATCTATTCCGAAAACGCCGTAAAGCTTTTTTAAATCGATTAAATTGAGAGTAAAATTTTATATACCTCTGTCGAAAGCCAGCTTCAGGGCGTCAATTTCATCCGCAAAGCCAGAGACCCTGTAAATGCCTTCAGAGTCCATTCCCCTGGCTTCTATCTCGTTCACACACTTCCTAACTACGAAGGGCAGGGTACTGGAGTGCGCGTTCAGTAACGTGGTGAGATCTATTCCGAAAACGCCGTAAAGCTTTTTTAAATCGATTAAATTGAGAGTAAATTTTTATATACCTCTGTCGAAAGCCAGCTTCAGGGCGTCAATTTCATCCGCAAAGCCAGAGACCCTGTAAATGCCTTCAGAGTCCATTCCCCTGGCTTCTATCTCGTTCACACACTTCCTAACTACGAAGGGCAGGGTACTGGAGTGCGCGTTCAGTAACGTGGTGAGATCTATTCCGAAAACACCGTAAAGCTTTTTTAAATCGATTAAATTGAGAGTAAATTTTTATATACCTCTGTCGAAAGCCAGCTTCAGGGCGTCAATTTCATCCGCAAAGCCAGAGACCCTGTAAATGCCTTCAGAGTCCATTCCCCTGGCTTCTATCTCGTTCACACACTTCCTAACTACGAAGGGCAGGGTACTGGAGTGCGCGTTCAGTAACGTGGTGAGATCTATTCCGAAAACGCCGTAAAGCTTTTTTAAATCGATTAAATTGAGAGTAAATTTTTATATACCTCTGTCGAAAGCCAGCTTCAGGGCGTCAATTTCATCCGCAAAGCCAGAGACCCTGTAAATGCCTTCAGAGTCCATTCCCCTGGCTTCTATCTCGTTCACACACTTCCTAACTACGAAGGGCAGGGTACTGGAGTGCGCGTTCAGTAACGTGGTGAGATCTATTCCGAAAACGCCGTAAAGCTTTTTTAAATCGATTAAATTGAGAGTAAATTTTTATATACCTCTGTCGAAAGCCAGCTTCAGGGCGTCAATTTCATCCGCAAAGCCAGAGACCCTGTAAATGCCTTCAGAGTCCATTCCCCTGGCTTCTATCTCGTTCACACACTTCCTAACTACGAAGGGCAGGGTACTGGAGTGCGCGTTCAGTAACGTGGTGAGATCTATTCCGAAAACACCGCGCAGTTTCTTCAAGTCGGGCACGCAGTGGTTTGGTACTCGCTCTGAGCATTTCGAGTGGGCAATGAATCCGCAATCTGAAATGGTTTTTAAATACGTGTTTATATAAGTTAGTAAGTAAATTCGTATTGCCCGGGTCCCTAGCCCTTGTGGCAGAGTTTTTAAGCCACCTGATGGCCCACCATGGCTAAACGATTACAACAACAGGGATCTATAACGTGTCATCCAAGCCACGGTAGCGCTCAGTTGTAAATGCGCCCGGGGTCACACACCCGAAGACTGACCGTGCCGCAAGTTGCTTAACTTTGGTGATCGTACACAAACACCTAGTCAAACTACTCAACAACTTTAAATGAGATAAAGAGATATATTGCAAAAATACATGGACCATAAGACATGTCCCTTGAACCGTACCAGCGGTACCAGAATATTGGCTTTGTCGGTCAGCTTTTACGGAACTTCTGTCCTGTAGATAATTTATTTTTACTTACCAGGTTTTTTGTGTGTCCACTATCGAACAGGCCTACCCACGAAGGGTGATGTGGCCAAATTCCAAAGAACTCATTGGTACCCCACGACCTCACGAATGATAGGTCAGTGTTGCTACCACTATAATCCTACCGCTTATCTTAGTCCGGGGACCCGCCGCCCGCACCTGTCTCAGTCCCCTATGTCGTCTCCCCCGGCGCCCGTGTACCGCGCAGGCGGTAAGATAATTAGAACACCACGGTTTACGCTTACTTTAGGTACACCTATAATATTTTGCTGCAATTTTTTGATAACCTCTAGGTAATCCATCTTAGGCGAGGAATTAAACTAAAATTACACTATTGATTTTACGGGACTAACAACTCACAAAATTACACTTGTTTGGCCCCGCCCTTACTGATAACAATTTGTTTTCTATCTAAACAAATTCTAAGCATTATCTAAAAATAAAAATCTCTAGTCCATAACAAATGTTATCATAAGAATATTAAAAGTTGTGTCAAGGTGCTGTAACAATGTCAATGGCACCAAACATAGAAATCTAAATAATATTATCACTATGATATAATCAAGATATTTAGTAAACCATGGCACTGAAATCTATTTAGGTGAAGGGCTTTACAGATGCAGATTTTCATTCATCCCAACTTTCTAAAATTACTGGCCATTTCTAATTATACAAATATGTTCTCACTGAGGGATCCAATTTAAAACAGATTCATATTAGATTTTGCTTTTCTCGAGCTGAGAGATCAAGGTGACAACTCTATTTAAGCTTGCACCACAGAATGCTAACAACAGTATAAAATAGAGAGCAAACACCTATGTTCATTATAAAAATCCTTGCACTGGGTGGGGTGTGGTTGTGGGTAGGTGGGCCCACCCACCACCCACGCCCCTTTACACAGGAATCACAGTCAGAGCCTAGGTTGCATGTTGATATCAGTCTGCGCATCATCATTTTCCAACACTAGTCAAGCAGCTCAAGCTGAGCTGCAGATAGCTGGTATTTGCAGGTCGATACGCGACTTTACTGCTCGTCGCCCGCGCCCCATTACCACACATAGCGGCCAGGTTGTGGCTGAGTGGTTAGAAGAAAAAGAAACAGATTTACTAGCAACTTTAAAGATAAAATAACCAACCTTCACACTTAACACCCTGTGCTGTGAAGCCCCAAAGAAAATTAGCACACAGCTCACACCAGTTCAGTCCTTTAAATGTGTGCACTTTGAAACTGTGCGACTTAGTGTACTTTATAACCAGAGGGTTATCTTCTATAGTGGGAGTGAGGTTGAATGGTATCTTCGCTTCTTCAAGTTTGTTTTTCTGTTCTTCATTAATTCTGTTTATCATTGGACTAGATTTATTTGATGCTCTGAAAGTTAAATTGAAGGTAATTAAAGTTTTAAAGGATAATTAAAGTTTTAAGAGATTTGAGTAATTTTAAGACTTGTGGCATTTTAAATTGTCTTCCCTAACTACCAAGCATTACAAAGTAGAAATACTTAATAGGACCATTCTTTAAATAGAAGCTTATAATTTAAAATAATAAAATACAAAACAAGTAGTACAGGTGCATTCTGTTTTGTACCCTAACAATTAAACAGAATAGTCCTTCTGCTATAGCAAAACCAAATATAAAATATTTTACTTAGCGAGAAAAGTCTTTTTAACCAACTTCCAAAAAGGAGGAGGTTCTATGTTCTTCTGTATATTTTTTTTGTGTATGTTCAATTGTTCATCAATATTTTCGCTAGTTGTGAACAGTTTAAAAAAAGTATTTTTTAGTTCAAAAGGATATATGTGGTGGTCAACTCAAAATCAACTGAGCCGTTTTTGAAAAATCAACAATAATGTAAAAACTGTATACATCAATTCGAGCAAACTATTCAAATTTTGTACACTACCGAAATTGGTTTAGCCATTTTTTGCGAAATATAATTATTGGTTGTACTGTTGCCTGAGAAAAAGAAGTTCAAATAATAAAATAATGTCTCAGAACTAACTGTTGAACTTGCTGCGACAGTGTCTTCAGTTTCCGTCGATTGAGGGTGACATATGGACTCTCCGTGTAGCTTGCCTTAGAATTAATCATGTCCAGTATATGGTGGGCCTTCAGCTCCATGTGGCAAGTGATGAGGCCATCAGCTACAAGGTCGTAGATTGTTTCATACCGTTTCTCTTTTATGTAATGTGTGCCGTCATAATAGAGTTTGTAGTGATGGATTTTGTCATTGAACCTAGTGATTATAAATATCAAAGATACATAGTTGCCAAAGATTGGCTTGCTAAATAAATAGTTACATTAGTACTGAGGATTTAACAGTTTTTAAGTCTAGGTTGTGTTTTATATTCATATAGAAAAGTTTGTCATTTAATAAAAAAACATGATAATGAATGAAGTTGATGTTGCGGTGTTGCAATCTCAGAATGTGCTCAATAAACAATTCATCTTGTTAACTTTAGATCAACTCAATTGAATTCAATTGGTTTTCAGAGCGGTATCTTAAACGACATATTTAAGACTAATGTAATATTTACCTCCAAGTAAGCGTATAAAAATCGTTGTATTGATTTCCTTTTCTAATTAGAAACGCTCCGTTGGGCTCACTTTCTAAGAGCGATGTCGCTTCTTTGTGCCCCATGATTCCATGGTATTCTTTACCATAAAACTCCGGCCGATCGGGACAGTTTTCACAGGGAATACGCTTCGGAACAGGAGCCTCTATTTGTATACGATATACTGCAAAATCATCAGTTATATACCGTTATAAATACATCATGTTTATGGATGAAGTAGACCCTCTCTAACGACTACTTACGTTCAGGTTTCCATATGTTTCTAAGGTTCTCCATTATAAATATTTGTTTTCGTCGGCCCTTATGATTAATAAATCAACTTATCACCAGGTTAGTATGTCAAGGTACGAACAAAATTCTTTTGAAAACCCGAAAATCAATGTAAACAAATAATCTCCATGACACATCGTTCGAAATGAAATGAATGACGTTGACAGTAAGCGTAAATTGACAGCTTCAAATGACAAAGCAATCAGCTGGGATCTTAGCTGTCATAATCACAAGTTACCGGAAGTGGTCGGTTTCTACCAGAAACGGAAGCATAGACAATTTTTCACGTTGGCGGGTCTGAAAGGCGGGATTTACAATAGTTAGTGGATTGTGAATAGAAATAAATAGGTAGGTATTGCGAATTCAAAAAAAGCTTAATATAGTTACTGATATGGGACCCCCGTTTTTACCCTTTGGATACGGAACCTTGAAAAGGTACATTAAAATTACTGAGCTTTAATTTTATTATTTTAGACTAAGTACCCATGTTTTCGAGATGAAGGACTTATCAACTCGACAAGAAGAGGTGATAGAAAATTAAATACCTACCTACATATGTATGGAACTCTAGTCCTAATGAAACAAATTTTTCAAGGCTAAAAAGTCCTTGATTTAGTATAATTAAGTACAATACTTCCAAAACAATAAATCCGTGTTCCGTCACGTTTGGTATTGACCGAGAAATGAAACACGCGATTGTAACTTCCTCGATAACGGTGCATGCGTATCAAAATTATTGTTGAAAATTATGCGGGATACAGCATCAATTAATTTACTGAAGAAAAGAAAAAAATAATAGATAATAATGTTTGAGCTTTGCGGGATAAAGTATGAAAAATTCTATGTTCGTTTTTAGGGTATTTGGTATTGTACAGATAGGTCGATGACAGCAAACGAACAGTAGACTACAAATGAATGCAGTTGGCTAGAGACAGAGGTGAATGACATAGAAAAGGGAGGCCGATGTCCAGCAGTGTGGTAGAACGGGCTGATGATGATGATGATGCAGGATTACTGGCAACTTGCACACAACGTCTTAGGCGAATTTAGTGTAAGTAGGTTCCTATAGGTAGGGGAGAGTGGGGAGGGTTCGCACAGTTTTTACTTTAACTTCTGTAACTCAGAAACTAAAGAATATTTTAAAACATGCTTAACACTGTTAGATACTTCAACTATTTGGCTACAACTTTGCCCTAGGCTTCAGGGTCGTCAGATCACAATGTTAGCGAATAACGCAGTTTAAAAAAAAAAAGGAAAGTGTACGAAGCCACCCCGCTTATGGGGTGGCTTCGTACATAGGGTGGGGAACCTTCGTACATAGTGGGGAGCTTTCGTACATGAGTAATTTAAACCATCATTTGTTATCAGTTTTTTTTTATTGAGATCAATTTTGACAAATAATCAACCTTAAATCTAAAAACAATCAATGTTTATGACATTGCTTAACATTAAGCAAAGTTAGAGACTTTCTGATCCTATTGAATGTTGTACAAAGAGAAATTTTTCTTAAAAGAATATATATCAGCTGTTCTTGCCGTAACAGCTGACTTGGACTGCGACAGTATACACACAATGTCTGATATGTATACTGTCCCTTCATCTTTCGTCATCGGAAAAACAAACTTCCACCTAGTACCAAGTTTCTTTCTTAAAAATGAAACTTTGTACTCAGTGGGGCTGTATTTAGTTAGGACTTGCCCGACATAATATAAAACAGATTTCTTTTTCTCAAACTTTACGAGCACAAATGTCTTCTCGTTTATCTCATTTGTCGTAACAGGAGGCTCCGTGTCCATGTCAGATCCTTCGGATATCTCATCCATGGGAGAACAAGAACTTTCTCTTAAACTCATATCAGTCTCGTCTTCGCTTTCAGTCTCTTCGGTCATTTTCTGTTTCTTTGGTTTACTTTTAGTATTTCCTGTATTTTTTTTATTGTCTGACAACAAAGTAATAGCGCGTTTCATCTCTTTAGCCTTTTGTTTTCTTTCTTGCTCTTCTTTTTTCATTGTTTTAATCCTTTCTAAGTCTTCCAATCTATTTTTTTCTGGGGTATCTGTATATATTCTTGATTTTCCGGGCTCTTTTCCTTTCTTTGTCTTTTTTTGATTATTTTTGTTCACTTTTGGATATGGACGGACTGCTTCTGGGGTAACAATATTGACAGCTGACGAAGATGTTAATTCAACCTGCTTTGATGTCACACATGACCTTGAAGACCCAGGATCTGATATGGGATGGTTAGGTGGTGATTCAACTGACCTTGGCGTAACCCATGATGTTGAAGGCCCAGGCTCTGATATGGGATGGTTAGGTGGTGATTGAACTGGCCTTGGCGTCAAACATGATGTTGAACGCCCAGGGTCTGATCTGGGATCTTGTTCAGGGGCAACCATTTCTTCGGGGATCATGTTCAGCAAAGAAGGTGACGATCTTGGTCCTAAACCTTGTTCCTGATGAGCCACTCCTTCAAATACAATTGGTTGTTCAGGGACATCTGGACCGGCTGAGCTATAAACTTGGACGGGAGTGAAATCATCGTCACTGAACACCAATTTGTTGAATGGATAAATACCAGTTTTTTCAAAGGCACTTGTGATGTTCTTGCCAGTGAATGATTCAAAATAGGCATGTTTCGCAAGTTTTGGAATATTGTAAATATTCAGCGTTTTCCCAGGGTTATTCACATGCCAATCATTGAACGCCACTTTTAATTTAGCTTTGAATGGACCAAATACGCCAACGTCCAGTGGCTGGAGACGGTGCGTGGTATGCGGCGGGAATGACATGTAAATAATACCATTATCACGAGCATAGTCCACTGCTGCTAAAGTGACATGGCTCTCGTGGTTATCAACCAGAAGCAGAATAGGATTATCCTTAGAGCAGCAGGTTTTCTTTTGGATGTGTTTCAGTACGTCCAGAAATATATAGGAATTTATCCACCCACTTTTTGTAGCTAGTCCTAGACTGCCTTCTATAGTACCTTCCATCCAGCGATCCTTAAAATGGACTCTCGGGAATATAAATAGAGGTGGAATTGTGTTACCACTTGCTGAAATGATTCCCCCAAACGTAACAAGTTCGCCTCTTTCGGCCGAAACAAGTTGTCCAATCTGCTTTTGCTTTTTATCGGCCAAGACTTTTGGCGTATCCAGCACTGTTGATATCCCCGATTCATCAAAATTATAAATCCTATCAGCAGTTAGTTTATGTTTGACATAAACCGATTCAAGATTGGCAAAGAAGCGATCGACGGCTGTCTTGTTGAACCCGTATGATCTCGCAGCACTGGTGTTTTCAGGTTTTCTTAGGCTCAGGTCTGTATTTCTTTGGCGAAAACCATGCACCCAATCTATCCCTGCCATTTTGTTAATATCCCAAGACGGTGGGTACTTCAGGTTGTTAGCTTTGGCAAATTCATACGCAAGTCTTCTTACCTGTACAAGTGTTAGTCCATAGTGCATTTTTGAGCAGTCACTGATATACTTGGCTAAAAGAGCCTCTTCATCCTTTGAAAATACTTGTTTGGTGGCAAACTTGTTGCTGAATGCTCGTGCAGGAATGTGGTCTTCTTTTTCATCTTCTCGAAACTTCACCAAGCGACTCATAAGAGTTGATGGTTTGATATTATATTTATCAGCGGATTTTCTGATAGACAACGTATTGTTTACGACCTCCTTTAAAGCTTCTGTCATCGCATCTTCATCTATATCAGAACATCTAGTATTCTTTTTCTCGTATTTTCGCGGCATGATTCTGTAACATAATTATTTATACATTTATTTATTATTTTTGTTACATCACATTTTTATTTTTGTTTTTTTATAGTACTGGGGTGCCTTCGTACAGTGCGAAGCCACCCCACCACATGCTGTACGAAGGTACCCCAACCGCCCATATTCAACAATCAATTTAAAATAAAATTCATTGTTAGATTTATGCTGAAATTTACGTTAACATCATGAAATAGGCAAGCAGTACTATATAATGAATAAATGGCTCTAATGAAATAAGTTAATTTTACAGGTAATAAACGAATTCAAAAATCTATCGAAAAGTTACTTACGGAGCGCGGAAACACGTTTCGTCATGTCATGGCCAAGATCACGCGCCGACTGCCGGCCGCTTCCGCGTGGGGCTTCTTTGTATGTGTGGCCTCACGCACACTATAATAATAACGCGATAGCTTTTTGCCAGGCGGTACGCGGGACGCTGTATGAACCCTCCCCCTGTGCGAACCCTCCCCACTCTCCCCTATACATCAATAGCAATAAAAAGGTTTTATTACGGGACCAACATTGAAATTATTTAAAAAAAATCACATGTAATGGATGGAATGTACAAGAAGCCAACTGAATTTCGAAAAAATGTAATTTATTATTGCTATCTCAATGTTAGTGAAGTCGCCCTTGATGTGCTAGGTGAAATTTGTTCTGATTTCAAAATACATACTTATATAGATAGTAACTAAATAACACCCAGATGTTGTTAGTTTTGATGTACAGAATAAGCCCATATAAGGATGCTAATTGATTAGAAATAACTCTGTAAGTATATTTATATAAGGCGTAGTTTGACTAGGTGTTTGTCAGCGATCGCCAAAGTTAAGCAACGTTTGGCACGATTAGTCTTTGGATGGTGGACCGCGGGTAGCATTTACAACTGAGCGCTACCGCAGCTCGGATGACACGTAAAATTTGTAGGTCCCGGTTGTTTTAGCCGTTTAGCTATGTCAGAGGCCATTAGGCGGGTTAAAAACTTTGACACCCGGCTTAGCTATTGGATACTCTTGGTCTGCAACTCGCGTAACGAGGACACAGTTCTTCATGAATAAGTAGATAACTAGTGTAAATATACTAAACTTACCACTTTGAGACAGATTACTCGCCACAGGAGCTACATTAACTTCAATGTCGAAGATTAGATATAGAAAACAATAAGGTCTTGTACGGTAACGATAACTAACTTAAAAGAATTTTATTGATAAAGAACAAGTAGGTACCAAAAATATTTTGTCGTTATTTGTAAAAAAAAAAATGGTCTGAAACTTTCGTTTTTGCTCACGAAATTTTCTTTATGGATATTTCCCCGCCCCGAGGGGAAGACATGGGAGACTAACCGACAGATCAAGACCTTAGTATTTTTAATGGTGTATTACCACTAAAAATCTGGGATGTTCCCTCTCTGCGCGTAATAGGTTTGAATTACGGGAATTCTTGCGATTTTTTCCCCAACTAACCTTTTAATTTACCTACCTACCTGTTTTAAACCTAATTATTTTTCGCAAAAAATGGCAAAACCACTTTCTATCCTTTACAAAATTCGAATATTGCGCTCGAAGTGTTTACATTATTGTTGATTTTTCAAAAATGGCTCAGCCGTTTTCTTTAAAATTTAAATGCGTCCACTTTGGGAGTACTAAACCCTTTCTTAAATGCGTCCACTTTGGGAGTACTAAACCCTTTCGAACTAAAAAAAAAATTCGACTCGGTTCACAATTGGCGAAGTTATCGATGAACATACACAAAAACATACAGACGAACATAGAACCTCCTCCTATTTTGGAAATCGGTTAACAAACCTTTCAATATTGTATCAAAAAAAGAAGCTAGTCTATTTACATCCATTCTTTCACTACTGCTGAACCTGAATATCAACTGCTGCTTCGCTGAACCATCATCATCGTTATCATCGCGGTGGTTGGGATTATAAACTCTTCTCTTTCTTATTTTCTTTGGTTGGGATGTCCACTGGGCACAGGCACCGCGATTAGCTAATCCGCTGATGAGGTATCTCATGAGATGTGGTTTTTCACGACAGCGTAAAGCATTTATACGACACTAGCGTACCGCCCCGGCTTCGCACAGGTGTATTATACATATAAACCTTCCTCTTGAATCACTCTATCAATTAAAAAAAACCTCATCAAAATCCGTTGCGTAGTTTTAAAGATATAAGCATACATAGGGACAGACAGACTGGGAAGCGACTTTGTTTTATACTAAACTTGTAGTGATACAAATTTAAAGGACGTTCTGACTACAGAAGATTCCGACCAATATTTTACTTAGTGCTAAATGAAATAGCCTTATCTTTCGAAAGAACATATTTGTTTTGTGCAGCCTCATGCTTGAATTAGACGGTTTTTATTTTAATCAATTGGGTACACAACATTATTAAATGCATCTACTAAGTCCGTTGGCATGTAGGTACAACCTATATCTAAATCAAAGTAATTTTTTTAAACCTGTGAAACGTTTCTGGTAAAAATATAAAAAACTTACAACTATGTGTATAGTAGTACCTATCCGCTTCAGCGGTGTTTCTGTTATAATAAGTGACATCTAAGGCCATGGGACGAGCCATGAGCAGAAGCGATTACTTTTTGCATTATACAGGGTTATTTCTAATCGATTAGCATCCTTTTACAGAATAAGCCCCATTCTGTGCATCAAAACTAACAACTTTTGTTTTGCGACTTTTAGCTAAACTCAAAAAAAAAAAATTTGCTGTTCTACACATTTTGTTGAGGGTGAACGATATTTTTCTATGGAACAACTTTTTTTGAGAATTATTAAAAGTTGTAGAACGAAAGTTGTTAGTTTTGATGTACAGAATAAGCCCCTCAAAGGATGCTAATTGATTAGAAATAATCCTGTGATCAACTTTTCAGGCAGGTCCAAAATTACGACACCAGGGCTTTACGATCATACGGTAATTAAATATACGATTTTACTTAGGGGCCACTTCTGTCTCAAGACTGCATTACACCATGTGAAATTACAATTAATCGTAAAAAATACACAAATATGGTATTGTAGGTACTTATATTGCATTTCAGTTACACGCCCCATTTTCCAATAAATTACATCATACTGCGTTTAAATCACTCTTAGCCTGTTTGTCTTTCAGAAACGAGATATACGTTGGTGTGATGTGATTCCATTAGTGGAATTTTCCAAGCACATCGCTCACTTACGCAATACTTCATCTAGATATAGTGCAGCAGCTTTATTCCAAGACGCTCGCTCGAAGATACGTACAGATTGAGTCTATAAATGTTTCAAGCTGAAAAAAAATGTGTGATTCAGAATATAACGAGATAACAATATGCAATAGCCCGGGTAGCACGGCAAGGGGAGAAAACCATTTTATCCACTCTTAATGTCATATGTCATTGTCAATCCAGACTTTATTTCCTCTTCGAGGGGATATATTGGTGGAAAGACTATTAGTCCCTTTGCCATGCTTCCCGTGCTGATATGGTTTATTAGTGCGAGAATTCTCCTCTACGGGGAGAGGGAAGAGTTACAAACAACCCCCCACACATTGCACCCTGGGCAGAGTCCCAGGGCGTCCAGCACCAGCAAGAGGGGTTACCCTGACGCTAGTACCTGACTCCACCAAATGATGATTATGATCAATTCTCCTGGTAACTAAAATAGTGATAATGCATCCATAAAATAAAATTATCATGACAGGTCTATACTGTCGCGTAATTTACCTAAGTAATATTTTATAATTTTTATATCTACTTAGTACCTAAAATTACAAACGTTTTACTTTAGTCGAATGTAAACGCTCTCGCTTGCTCGAGCCCGCTGTAAATCGCACCACACATGCGTTCAAATAAACAAAACTCAAATAAGGATATATAATAGAAGGAACTGACTACCCTTCAACACAATTAACGTGTGCTTAGCTGTAAGTGCAGTGCTGAAAACTAAAACAAATAAAAATTTACGAGATGTCAAAAACACTGGTGATATGTTGGGTTATAGTTTTAAGTAATTTAGTTGACAGTTGGGTTATAAATGATATTAACATCCCAAAGTTGAAGAGGCAGTTACTAAACGATTTAAATCAGTTCGACAACGACATAAGTGAAGATTTTGCGTTGCAACGGATTAGTTTGATCTACCCAGGTACGAGTAAGTTATCTAAACTTAGGCTAAATAAATATGACACAACTTATATATTTATAGGACGACGTAGTAGCTAAGGGGTAGTAACGCTTGCCTTGCGATCTTGAGGTCGTGGGTTCAAATCGCAGTCTCGTACCTATCAATTCTTTGGATCTATTTCTTGTAACGTCAACTACCTACATGGCTACATGCAACCAATAGGTACCTACAGGTAATTACTTACCTAAACAAGACAAAGCCTGTACCTACTTACTTATTACAAATTTTTATTAGTAATCATGATTTTATGAAATACATAGGTACCTATATCAATTCTTGGCTCGAACAAAGCTTGTCAGTTCATTTTATTAGACCAGTGTCTTAAAAAATGGTAACAAGGGAATAATATAGTAGAATGAAACCCATTGGAAAAGTAAGAAGAAATAACAAAAATAATAGGAAAAATAAATTAAGGGTGACCTCAGGTCGGGAACCTTCTAATTTATAGGTTAAGAGGGGGCTAAGTGGGAGCTAAAGGTTAAAAAACGGTTTATCTCGATTCCCGGAAAAACTACAAGTTCTATGGAAATAAGTTGTATGATAAAGTTGTTGGTTATAAAAAGATCTACAACTTATGTATTCACCCTCGCCTTCCAAGGCCTCGAAGTGCGAGGCCCTGGGCGGTGGCTTTCTTTGCCAACGCCTAGCCACGCCACTGCTTACGAGGGATTATTCCAGTCTGTCCCCTGGATCTGTCCCCCGGGGGACAGAATGGAAGAAAAAAGACCGACATTGTTTCACTCCTCAACAGTGGAGTCTGTCCCCCGACTAAATGAATTATTATTTTTCCTATTATTTTCTTTACTAAAAATCACCATTTAAAGGAATCTCATATTTTCAGATCTTATTATCTTTTGACATTGCTTGTAAAATATGGTGGCGTGGTGGCTAAGTAAATACGAAATTCCATTCAAAATAAGCATTTAATGCGGTTGTTTTCTCTCTCTCCGCATTTATATATTTAACCATATTTAGGACATTGGACATAGGACATTTCAATTTTGAACGTTACAAAAGGACTTTTATAATCTCACTAGCAACCCGCCTCGGCTTCGCATAGGTGTATTATACATATAAACTTTCCTCTTGAATCACTACCTATTTAAAAAAAACGCATCAAAATCCGTAGCGCAGTTTTAAAGATATAAGCATACATAGGGACAGAAAGATAGCGGGAAGCGACTTTGTTTTATAATATGTAGTGATGTTATGCTATCCCGAATATAGTTTTTCAATGCTCGCTTCGTTCTCGTTACCCAATTAAGCATATAACGCATACGAGTACGTCTTAGCTGACTATCGGTATTCAACTACCATACTAGAACTTAATTGGAACGTATGTAAAATTTATTAAGGTACTTATTAACTGTGTTTTATAATTTCCGAAGCGGAAAAACGGTTAAGGTTCAATACAAATTCATCGTACTGTCTTCGTAGAGTCTTGTAGCAAATACGCACTTACACGCACACCTGAACTCCAAGATAACCAGTGCCCTGGTTATCGGAAAGTTTTGCGACAGTGTCATATCCATACAAGATTTTTGTATGGATATGACACTAGCCAGTTATATTTTTTTGCGTTCAAATAACAACATTTAATTTTCAAAACCGTCTTCCACATTTTTTAAGAGCCAATTTAAGTTAGGTATCGGGTCACGATTTTTTGTGACTATAGATGTCACCTAAAACAGGAAGAATTGCAAGTATGATAGACTGAAACTTATTCTATAGCTACCTTGCAATGCTAGTATAATGAATTTAAGCGTGGTCGATAAATTTTGTCGGATGAAGAACGTGCTAGCACATTAGAGTATTATTATATATTCTTTGACCTTAGCTAGCACTGAAAAAAATAACTAAAAATATTTACGAATTATACATCTAAATATTCAGCAAATTGTACAACTTGTGTTAGTGTTTTTTGTTTAAGTGTTTATTCCAAATTCTTCTCAAAAATCTTTCTGTGAGGAGGATAGTTTCACGCAAGCGTGCTTGGGTCGCACGACCGAAGCACGCTTGCGTGGAATTAGTGCCATGATATGAATAATGAAGCAGGCGTGTTCACGACATTATTTCAAGTGGAATCTTGGATTTATCAATATGAACTCATAAACAAAGTGCCATGATGAAAAACTAGCTCAAAGAGATACAGTTTTCGTCGTTGAAAGATGCACTATCAGCATTCGAGAACGCAAATTAGGTATTTCGTAAATTAGGTGTTTGAAACGGACTAATAAAAGTATTTTGAAAATTAGTTCGGACGCATGAAACTTTGTATATATGTGGAAAGGTTTTTGAAATTTTTCAGTTAAAATACAGTTACCCATAGAACATATTTTTTTGAGTATCTTACGAACTTAGAGTTCAGTTTAGGGTTCACTGCCTAACATGTATGTGAAATATACATTAAGTTTTACGAAATTAAGTATTACTGTAAACATTTTATTTCCTTGTTAATAAAAAAACTCCTCATCATCATCATCATCCGCAGAATTCTCTATCCCACTGCTAGGTATAGGCCTTCATAGTAACGTTCTAATTCAACAAATTCTCCCTCATTCACAGAAAGGTTCTTATTTCAGGTACGAAGTGGTGTGGGGCCGGGACCATAGCAGAAAACTACGATGACCTCGGAACCGAGATTGAGACAGATAAATGCTGCCGCGAGCACGACCATTGTGCGGATTTCATCTCAGCTGGCGAAACTAATTATAATCTCACCAATGAAGCTTTTTACACAAGGTGAATAAACAAGCAAGATGAAATCGTAGAAAAAGTCAGCTGCTCCATACATTTAATCTAGAGTTGATTGTATGGAACAGCTGATATTATACATTTATACAGTAGTCGAAATTTCAATATTCAGAAACAATTTATATATTTAACTAGGTTTTGGATGAAAATAAAACTGCATACTTACACAGATACACTAGTAAGATGCTCAATCAATTGCGTTTCGTGCTCAAAAACAACAGGCGTTTTTATTCAATGAAATATTTAAAATAATTTATGCATCCAATATCCATGATTATGCATAATAATGAAATTTTGATTAAAATTAGAAAGTATTATTATCAATTACTCACGTGACAAGACGACCACAAAGTTCGATCATAACAGGGCAAGGGCAGTGCTGAAATTATTTTAAAAAAATGGGCTGTGTTAAAACTGACTATAGAGAAGGCTTGCAGAAATAAATAATTGGGGTGGAGTTCCTCGGAACAGTATTACTGTACAAGGGAGCTGCCAAAATGTTAATTTGATTGTTTTCTTGGCAGATTGAGCTGCGAGTGTGACGAGAGGTTCCGAGGATGTTTGTACGCGAGTAGACGCAGAGCGTCCGACAACATTGGCACCGTCTACTTCAACGCACTCGGCACCAAGTGCTTCAGGGACGACTATCCTATTGCCAAATGCGTGAGAAAGGGCGGGTGAGTACTTAAATCATGGGTGGTAGCACTTTGGGACACGGGTGGGCCTTGCTCACCCTAGAAACTTCTTTCCCATCCAAAGAATTGTAACAGAAATTGTAAAAGTAGGCAATTATGGCCCCCCTAGAGAAAATATCTAGCTAAGCATTGGCTTCTTACGATGATATTGATGGGTAGAGTAGTACAAACGATATGACAACATAAGGCTCTTGAATACTTGATGTAACCCACCTTCAATCGATCTTTTTGAAAAAGGACAAAGGAAAGCCCATAGCCCAAACAGTGCTCAGCCATTAGTTAGGGTAATTATGATATTTATTATTGTTTCTTTTCAGGTGGTTGAAAAGGAAGTGCTTGGAATATACTTACAATACCAATGAAACCAAACGATACCAATGGTTTGATGTCGTTGATTATTAAGTTAGTACATTACGAGTATGTAGGTCGCTTTGCAAAGTGCAGGGACTTTCCGAGGTGTACCTACATAATTATGTTCCTCATTATGAACAACTTTCAAGACTAACTGTAAAATCGCGGAAAATAATCATCCGTTCTTTACAAAACTTTTTTTGACTATCGACAAAATGTATAAAGCAGCTGTTTATTTGGAATTCTACCCATGGCGAAAGTTGGTCATAATGATGAGTATATAATTCTATACACCTCTGAAAGTTCCTGTTCTTTGCAAAACACCACCCTGTACATAAAATTGTGAAACAAATATACCAAAAACTATTACTAGGTGATGTAATTTATAAATGAGACTAATATAAGAAAGGTTTTTATAAAAATACAATAAATAAAGAAGCGGCATTTGTATTATTTATTTTGTTTCAGCATATTCTCTTGGTACATTGTTTAAGAATTACCCGATATAGTGTTTTGTAATAAGTCATTAAGTAATATACAACTCTTTATATTAAAGTATGCACACATGAATGCACGATTAATATACAATAACTTTTATATTATCCCGTATAAATAACCATATATTATGTTATACATGTGATAAAAGATATGGATACAGATTTATAACAATGTATAAACAAGTGAACAACTTCGAACGGTGTTAGAAATAACACTAGAATAATTTTATTAATGATAGAAAAACTTCAAATACAGATTATTTATGTAGATATGTAGCGCAGTGCTTAGCTAAGATCATAATTTTCACCCCAGGCGCACGCATGATTATTTACAATCAAATTTAAATATACATCATGTGGTAATACAATACATTGGACTAATTTAGTGGGGTTATACATATAATTATATAATTGGTATAATACGAATAACGCTACGAGTTGTTGCAAGCTAAATCTGAATCGTATATGTGAATAGGTTTTAATAAACGAGAACAAGAATGTTTTGAATATATACGAAGCTTTATAAAGGACTTATAAGAGAATCCCTTGTACAAAGTGAGCAATCTTAGAGTAGCCTACGTTCAAGCGATCTTATTTGTATAATATATACAATAACAACTTTAGAACCTCTCATAAATTTAACCAACTTCGCTTAGTAGGATAGATGTTGCGTTCAAGAAACAAACATAATAGTGATTTAGAAATATATAGAATAGTAAGATAAATGTGTAAATAATGATATCTAACCATGAGCTACTTTCTATAGTGGGACACACTAAAATACTGACAATTATGACATTTAACTACAATATTGCTGACTTCCTTTTTTTTATTTAAAGTAAGTACTCCAAGTTTAAGATTCAAATAATGCTTAGAAGACAAAGTGATTTAGAAATAAAAGTCACTGAATATTATTTTTTTGTACGTTGCAATCGAGCACTTATATTAATATAAAGAATTATTGTATATGACTTCTTTAGTAAACATTTATTTGCAAGCAATCGAGTCGCTTGCAATACCTTGCCTTTAGGTAAAATTATTGTATAACATTATTAACTAGGTATGTACTTTTATTTATTGTAATAGCCCACCATTCCCATAGAATTATGTAGCAATAAATACGAAAATTTTATTGTTTTATTTACGTAGTTGGTAAAAATTTGAATATTAAATTAAAAGTATGGCAAGTATATAGGTGCAAGAAAAATATAACATACGGAAATTAAATGAGCCGAAAATAAATAATAATATTATATTTTATTGCTCATACATGGATTTAGAACTCTAGTTAGAGTTTTGGGAGAGCTTTATTATACAAGTCATATAACTTGCATAAAATGCTATTAAAAGTTACATAATTACACTATCATAAAGCTGCCATTATAAGGGAAAATGTGTCTTAATTTATACAAATGACAGTTGAAATATTAAATGAAGGCTTCTTAATACAGTCAAGTCTTCACAAAAAGATGTTACTTTAGATGACGCTGTATTATAGTAATCGTATATAAATAGAATGATAAAAGTGGTATCACTTCTACTATCACAGAATTTTATATAAATTTCAAGAATAATGTTTAAAACGACTCTGGAGTATTATTTCTCAAAAATGAAATGTGGTACCAATTATTTTATAATAATGGATTTTGAATAGGGCTATCAACAAGTTACAATTGTTAACTGTGTTTATATATACTTACAATGGTTTTTGACTTTGCTGAATCATAGCATGACTCTTTTCAGTCATCAAGTAGAACACAGTTGGTATTAAAATTGATTTTCATAGTTCGATTGAATATTGTTTTTCGTACATATCGAATACATTATTATATGGATGATATTTTTACTCATTTATAGAGGTTAATCGACACACGCTGGATGATAGTGTTTATAATTTACAATATGTATGTATGAGGAAATATGTATACGTAGGTAACACAGTTAGTCTAAAGTAATGAAATGAAGACATTGGTCAGTAATAGGACGGTCATCGTAGACATAAATAATTATCGTCAACCAATTCTTGAAATGTGTCAAATTATTTGGACTAGACAAAATGTTATGTGATACGAGTATAACTAAACAGTACAAAGAATTTGTTATCATCTCTAGGTACAATAAAGAAAACCTATACACAAGAACATTCCAAAAAATTCTTAACATGGTTATTTTATATTTAATCATTACATTACAGCAATAGTAATCCCGACCTTACTTGAGAGACGCTAGTGCAACATTCCGATTTATAAAAGGATTCTTTAATATTATCTTGTAAGATAATATAATGTAACAAAATGTACATGAACTATTTATTAGAAAATTGTTTTTATGGTGTAACTCACTGCTAGCATTCGAAAACGTAACATAGAAAATCACAATCCTTGATGCATATAGTTGTTGTCAACTATATGCATCAAGGATTGTGAAGTAACAACTAGACAGTAACATTGTAACTTCATATCTATACATAGGGAATAATGCAGTATTAATACAATAATATTATTTAATTATAATGTAAACAATTCATTCAAATCTAATCTATCAGACGGGCAAAAGTCCAAGAAAGCATTAGATACACGACTAACTGGAGGTGTACAATCTCCAACCGTGGATACTATCGAGATAGCACTAAACTCGAATATTCACTAGACTGTGCGTTTGAATTAACTATTTACAGCTCCTCTCCGGGTCAGTACCCCATAATCGACAAACAAAAAGGCTTAAAATAAAATGTCTCCACGGAAAAGTCTGCAAAGTTCCAGTACAAGATCCAGCAGAACCATATTAAGAGTAACAGGTTGTCCATCCACACTATAGAAGCCGAGCAGCGACGTGGGAACCAATAATAATTCGAAGTGATATTCGGTGTATTGGATGTAACGGTGGCGGTGACGGGGCGAGTCCGGCCGAGGCCGCCGGCCCGGAATCATTTGCCTCCGAGGCCGAACTTCATGAAGATGAGCTCTTTGCCCTTGCTGAGGATGTCGCCTCCGGGGGCGGTCATCTCGGTGAACTTCTGCATCAGGTTGGGCTGCGAGGTGGGCGGCGCCTGCGTGGCCGTGAGCGGCTGTGCAGACGGCGCCGGCACCACGGCGGGGCCGGCGCGGCGCGCGGGAGACGGCGCGGCCGGCGCGCCTGACGCCAGCGGCGTGCCGGCGCCGGCGGTGCCCGCCGTGCCTGGCGACTGCGCCGTCGGCGTGCCCGCGTTACCAGCGCTCGTGCGCCCGATCGTGCTCGCCGGCTGACCGATCGCCGCGCCTCTCGCCCTCGCCTGTCGCCACACATTACTTACTATTCTCTACTTACATTCGCACTATTTCTGCTTGTTGCTGCCTCGATACCTCAATATGAACTTATAGTTCGCAGATTCATTAATTTAAGATCTGATAAAATAAACTAGGTACTTGTGATTAGAGTTTAGTTACTCATATTTATTTTGCAGAGAGAAGGTGAATTGAACGACTTTGAAATAAATGCAATTAGGTAAGTAGATATGGTATAGGTACTGATGAATGCTTTTCTTGACTTCTATAGAGTAAGGTAAGAAACAAATGTTCGTATCAACTTTTGTGCTGCACCTAACATAATTATTATGTAAACACAGTAATGATAACTTTTTAGGTTTAACATGCTGCTAGTCAGATCATTCCAAAGTAGGTACCTAATGCATTGGAATAAGAATGTGCGGAAAAGGAGACATGCATCGCCATACACCAAAGCAAATTGATTTCTACAGACATAAAAATTGTCGAAAACAAACAGTCGAAAATACGACTGAAAAATGTAGACAGTAACATTCGACATGCTTGATATACTACGACGATAAGCGATTTCAGAAAATATAGTACTATTCGATTACATTGTTCTGGAGATTTAATTTTGGAATAACTTTGTGCCGATTGGATTATATCGTACTCGGGATTGTAATCGTCTAGTAAAGGGACCACATTCACAGGCCTCAGAGAGGTTATCATCGCTATATGGTGAATGCTATCTGATGTGAGTGAAGTATACTCCAGTGTTCGTTATGTTCTAGTCTCTGTATGATCAGTCCAGTATAATGATATGATAGCTAATGATGTGTATAATAATAATTATGTTATGACTGAATTTCCGCAAAAGAATAAATGGTTGGAAAGACCGCGGGCCGTCCCAGTATCTGACGCCCTCGTAGGTACATTGAGCGTAGTAAATAATGAACGCAGGGTAATAGATAGAATAATAAATTAAAAAGGAAACAGTGAAATAATAAAATCTATAGGTATGAAGTGATAGATAAACAAAAGACGACTAGTATCGTTGCATAGTTTATTTGAAACAGTATTGTTGTGGGTCGATATAAACGGTATTTTTACCTGAGAATTCGCCTGTTCTGGATTACTGGCGCATGTGTTGTGGTCTAACTGAGAAGGGGGAAGAGGGCAGGCATCTAGCAAACAGACAATACACACAACATATATAGTGACCACAGACAACCACTTGAATCTTGGATCACACCTCACGCGCATCGTGGATCTGTGCAAATTTATGTTGCGTGTATTTGTACAATCAGCCTACCCACTGACGTGTTGTTCACGAGTGGATCTAGTCGACATACGACTCGACTTAAAGAGTATACTTGAAATAATAAAATAAATACAGGAGAGACAGTGAGGATAGACAAAAATCAAAATAAGGTATCAACGTCTGCCGATATTCCTAACGTGTCGAGCGGGGCGTCACCTGTGCCAGATTACTGTGTGAGTTTTACGAATTTATAAGTTATTGAACATTGGCTTTTTAATAATATGTATTCCGTTATCTTAGACGATGTTTGTGAATGTGTAATCCAAGATAGTGTTTATTAGCAAAGTGTACACCAAGAGTCTTTGTGCTCCGTAGATTGCAACCGGACTCGCGTATCTTATTCCGTTTCACTACGCCCATCCTCACTGCCGATGAGGTGCTACAGGATGACGTCGGATCGAGAGAGATTGCCACGAAAGTAAAAGAATTTGAAATAGTAAGCAAAACGGAACGCGACATTTTGTAAAAATGTTTTGTCGAGTCCCATCGCAATCGCAAGTGTACAGGAAAGATGATAGAGGGTACCAGAGCGAAATAGCTAGCGTCTTTCAGTAGTCACATAGCAAGTCCAAGGTGCAAACATGAAACACTCAAAGCTCTCGGTGACCGGTGGCGACACGCGTCGTCACCGAACTTACCTAAACATTGGGAGCCTAGTCAGCTCATACGTTTCCGACAATGTTTAGAATCACGTACGCCAACTATATTATCAGATCAACTGTAAATATGAGACTTCAGCTCTAAACTGTTTTTTAATGTCACTTTTGTTCTCAATTGTAGACATGTGCGCTGTGCAGGTTTTAAGTGCTTAGGATATTTTACACATTGTCAGCTTCACGGTGGCAAATCTACCATCTAAGTATTATTCAATAAGAAACGCATCGTCGACGGACCTATGAGCTGACCACTCCGTAGGTTTATTCAAAAAATTACAAATTATCTGGAACTGATGGGTGACCGAACCCCACTGAATAGTAACTAGGATTTGGATAGGGCGGGTTTAGAAGATGAGGTGAGAGACACACCTGTTTTCCTGTGATGGTTGCGAGGTGCGGGCGCGACGTTATCCCTGGGTGGGGGCGGCGGACCCCGTGCGCCGGGCCCCGAGGGCACGGACCCCGGGGGCCCCACGGACCCCACGCCGGCGCCCCGCCCGCGACCCGCTCCCGACCCCGCTCCAGCCCCCACACCACGCGCGCCACCTGCGCATAACACGACATCTCGAGTACCTATATTAACTACTACTTAAATGAAAACATTGCAAAGGCTTTTGGTGGCACTGATACGAGGGGCATGCCAAATGTATTTAGAGTATCTTTAACCATTTATCCGAAATTGACAAGCAGCAAGCTAGACGTCATCTGAAACACTAGTTTTCTAGTAGTCATGTTGATGTTAAAACACATTATCTATCTATCTATTAAAACTTAAGTGCTTTTTTCTTTTAAATGGACTTTTCCGTGAGAATCTGGTAGGAATTTTCTCGTTACAATGAAACTCTTTTTCTCGTTTCTCGTTTTTCGTCTTTTTACACAAATGATGACTATTTCGTACTATGATTTCTTATGTTTGAAAATTGGTTTATAATGTAAAAATATTTAGAATTGTTGATTCCTTCTTTAGATGGGATTTTTATTCTAGTAAAATAGTATTTAACTGGTTGTGTGTTTAAAGGATAATTGGAAAGCTTTGAAATAGAACAATGATAAGTGGGTATTTATTCAAGGCAATGTCAATACAGATAAAAACTAGATCAAAAAATGATGAAATGATAAATAAAAATAGATAATGTACCAAGAGAACCAAGTCGTGTATCGTATACGTCTCGGGCGCCATATTGGACCCTGAGCCTAGCGTAGACTATATAGTCTACGCTAGGCGTCGAAGCGAGGGAATTATTTAGAGTCCTGAGTGAAGCGAGGGGTTCAAGTCGCCCAAGACGAAGACAGACTTGGTTCTAGTGGTATATTCTTGTAGCTTAAACTTTAGGATTTTCTACAGAACACTTGGCCCCCGTGTTAGATCTCAATTCTTTTGGTGGCGACACTTTGGCTCCCATTTCACATTTATGTTTTTGATGAGATATCATAATTTTTTGTTCAGAAATAATTATTAGTTACATCATGATTATCATAGTACACTTATCTCTAGTATTTATAAAAAGTTATCTAGTATTTATTATATTACTATCACAAATGGCATGGTTCATCTATCTATCTCAGTGCCTCGCGACGCTACCGCCATTTATTGTAGTATCGGGTAGTATTATTATATATTCTTTGGTATCGGTTAGGTAAATTTTACAATTACTTTGTTAATAGTACTAATTATCAATAATTTTCAGTTTTTAGTTTTTTCCTTTATTTATGCCCAATAGTCCACCTTGGTGCCAAATATCAAGATTCTAGGTCATCTGGAAGTGGGTTAGGTTTTTGATCTATAAGTCAGTGAGTGAATCAGTCAATGAAACACGAGTTTTTAAACGTTAATATATCAATAACTGACTGAGCAAAATTTATGAAATTTTGGATTCTTGATAAGTTAAAAGACTTTAGTAAATGTGCTAAATTTCATGTATGTAGGCTAAATAGTTTTTGAGTTGTGAGGGGGCCAAAAGTAGCTCCAAATGGTTCGTGTAATACACACGGCCGGTGCGTCGCCAGTTTTCTTTGAACACTTTGGCTGGACACGCTGCCGCGTGTCTAGATAATTCGGTTAATAGGTCTATTTCATTCGGGTTTCCTTTTTTGTTACTGTTTGGTTACCGGGTATTTGGTAGAGGGATCGACAAACCAAATGGGCGTGTTCGGGGACTCATTTGAAAAATACAAGTTGCCCAAAAAAATCCAAGACCTCCATTTTTTTTGTTGTTATAATAAATAAATAAATTTTATATCAAAGTTGAACTTTGAAAAAAAAATTCATGGTCAGGGATTTTTTTTGGCTATCTTGTATTCTTCAAATGGGTCCCCGAACACGCCCATTTGGTTTGTCGGACCCTCTACAAAACACCCTATACACATACACGTCTTCACTTGGTACGACTGGGTTAAAAGCTGCTATTTGTATAATAACCCTCATCATATAACTTGAATTTCTAGAATCTCAAAATTCTCAACATCATTATACAACAACTGGTCGTTGACGTCATTAAGGGAGATGCTGAGCCACGAGGGCGGGGGCACGCCATCTCTCTCCACCATGTAGAAGCCATCGTCGTCCATCTCTTCTTGACAATGATGACGTAGTCATGTACGAACCTTGTCTACTTCTCCCCTGCGTGGCGTACCGTTTGCTGGTCTTGGTGAGGAAGTTGCTGGGTACGAGGTCGCGCACGCCATCTCTCTTCGCCATGTAGAAAGCATCGACGTCCATCTCCCCATAAATGTGGATAAAATGATTCGTCTGGAATGAGTAGTGAACTACGAACCTTGGCTACTCTGCCCCTGCGTAGCGTACTGGTCGCTAGCGTCGGTGAGGAAGTTGCTGGGCACGAGGCCGCGCACGCCATCTATTTCTGCCATGTAGAAGCCGTCGTCGTCCATCTCCCCGTACACGTGGATGATCTGACCCGTCTGGAAGCTCAGCTCCGCCTGGAATCCATCAAAAGCCTGTTGCGGTTGGTAATATCGAACTGTTGCAATAAGGTTCGGTCTAAGTCTTAATCATTTAGTTAGGATTTGGGATGATTGGTGATTTAAAATAATTGGGCATCTTCTCTCTACATCAGTACAGGAATTAAATTTTTTGTTAGCCAACTGGCAGTGGGCTTGAGCATTTGGATTATCTTTGAACCTTCAAGAGTTTAAGGGTCTGTGGATGATCCAATTGCTTGTTATGTAGTAGTAGTTTGTGTTAGTTTTAGATTATGTAAAGCTTGTATTTAGTGGTAGTTAATAAAGGCACTTGCCCTGTAAAAAAAAAAATGTTTTATTTGTTTCTTGGGTTCATATCTCTTGTTATTCTAAGCTGTTGATCAGTATCTTCGCCATATGATATGATTTTATGTTTTGCTATAATTTCGAGTACTTTACTATGGGAACATAGCTGAAATTGTCAAACTCGTGACATTCTTTCTCATGGCATTCTGTTCGACGGGGGTAAAAAAGAACAACTTTTATAAAGCAGTCAATGATAACAATATCTTTGGCTTACAGGATCTATGGTCATATGATCATGATCATTTTATGATCATTTTTACTAAATAAATTAAATTGAAATTGAATTGAATGGTCCGTCCACCACCTTTTTGGTGTGATGACTATTGGCCTCAGGGATCTAAGTGTCTTATAGCGCGACTATTCTGCGCACGTGTTGGTTGGCGTACATACGCGTCCGACACCTCAGCCACCATGTTGTGTGGTACGTAGCCTCTCCTCCCTCGGCACTCGCCCCGGTAAAACCCGTTATATCATGAACCAGGAGCTAAGACTTATAAGGAACTCGTGTCGCCCTAAATGATAAGTCTCAACTTACATCAGCATCGACATTAGGGCTGAGCTCCTGCGGGTCGTAATCGTAGAGCGCGACCATCCTTCGCACGGGTTGGTTGGCGTACGCGTCCGTCCAGCGGTCGCGGGGTTTGGCAGCTTGCCCCGCCTCCGCCTCCGACACCTCGGCCACCATGTTGTGTGGCACGTAGCCTCTCCTCCCTCGGCACTCGCCCCAGTAGAAACCATCGGCGTCTTTGTCACCCCACACCTGGAACATTTCATTTTTGAACGATGTTTCAGTAAAAGGAAGTTCATGTACTTATGAGCTAGAGTTTGTAACAATTGTAACCCGCCTAATACCGACTGATGTGGTTAAACAACTGGAACAAGTCGTCTTGCCGGTTGTTTCACTCCGACCTCCGACGATCGCCAAAGACATCTAGTCAAACTACGGCTCTAGGGCTGATGCCTAAGATTGTTCTCTCTAAAATTTGAGTTTGTGACAGCAACGTGAATAAAAACGGTATCTATTCAGTTGTACTTAGTAAAGATGTGGTTGAAACATTAAAGATATTTAAATATGTGGACTTTTCATCTAGTGATAGAAAAAAAATCTTGCTGTTCTAGCTAAATATTTATTTTTAGTAGATTATTAAATACAAGTAGAGTAGATGAAATATTACCTTGATAGTGTCTCCTTCACTGAAGGGCAGTTCTTCATCACAGCTCTCCGGGTTGGGGCTCATCGTGGTCGGGTCGTAGTCGAACAGCGCCAGGAAGAATCGGCTCCGTTTCGACGACTGCGGCTGGCCGTGCGGGTGGCGGCCCCCCGGCTGCGGACCCCTCGGGCCCGACGGACCCCCGGCTCGGGGGCCGTACATACTGCTACCTTGTTGTCCTTGTTGTTGCTAAATCAGAACAAATAAATGGCATGAGTTTTACTTTACTAAAAATGTGTAACACATTTTTCAACTGTTGAAAAATGTGTAAAATATACCTGGTGTGGATTTGGGGGGCGGCCTCTCTCATGATGGTTCCTCGGCAGCGGGTTCTGGAACGACTGCTGCTGGCCCGGGTACTGGCTCTGCGGCGCCTGTCCCGGGTACGGCGCCGGCGGGTTACTTGGGTACGGCGGGCCGGCTGGCGGATACGGCGGTTGCTGCGTGCCATGGTAGCCGGGTGTACTCGGGTACGGCGGACCCGATTGCTGCTGCGACGCTTGCGCAGGTTGGGACGGTTGCTGCTGACGTCCGTACGAACCAACACATTAATAAGGTTAGATTTTCCATAACGAAGCCAACAGCAATATCGTCAAGCTTATAGCCATGTTTTTCTTTGCCATTGCGATTCGAAGCGATCAAAATATTACCTTCTCCTCGGGCGTTTATATAAAACAAGACATTCCGTTGTAGCGCTATCAACCCCCATGCACAACGAAAGCTAGCGTGCAGCGTATACACTTGAAATCACATCATTCAATAGCAGATATAAATTATAACATTTGCTTCCATAAATGCTGTTAGAATTCAAATAAAAAAAGAATTAATTTTTAGGTCGATGACTTCTTATTGACTCTCGAAGTTCCCTCACAGTAACAGCCCTTATCTTAACATCGAAGTGTGGAAGGTGTGTGAGAGGGTTTGTACGGTGTGTATGGTTCGCGTCGAAGCCAAGACAACATGCAGGAACATTCAAACAACCACGCGCCGCATGCTCGAGTGATGATCTGTACCGAGTGCTCTGTAGGGACCTAGTCAGGGCCTATCTGTATCCAGCCGGGTCTGACTGTGCTTGTGACTGTGTCTGGGCTCTGAGCGGACGTGTCCGGAGTGTCGAGTGTGGCATCGGACGTCGAGGACGATACGGTAAGTGAAACTGACAACACAAAACATCGAGAAGTGGAAACTCGTGATCGGGAGGCCGTATAGAAGAAGAGGCAAAGTGAACAGTGCTAGCACATCGATGACAGCAAGGAGAGATCGCAGACCTGCGGCCGGCGGCGCGTCGGATCCTCGTCTTCGCTACCCAGCTCCGCAGCTCCCTCTTTAGTGATTTCGATGGCCGGTATCCCCGATTGCTGATACCACATGGTCATTCAATATTTTAGAATAACAATGACACAATACGAAAGTGAAAATGAGCGTGCTGACAATGCGAGTGACGATGGTGCTGAAGACATTTCTCGAGTGATTGAAAATTATTTGACGACATAATATCGTGCTTCTTAATTGTATTTAACATTATTGAAGCCGAGAAAGTTTGTTAATAAAACAGGTACGGAAAGCGAACCAGAAGAAGCTAACAACAGGGAAGAGACAAAGATACTCGAAGTGGTAGAGACTAGAGTGTACATAATTAAAAGGTTTTTGCAAAGTGTAGAAACATATTCAACGACACAAAGGTAGGTACACAGGATAGGTGGAGCAAGTGAAGCCGCATTTACAGATAATAAGCAGAAGTGGAAGATATGGGGAGTTCACTGCCGTAGATGATTTGTTAGCTCCTAGAATACATTCCCTTCGAAAAAATCGAGTTAGTTTATGATTTTTGTGGGAATGGTCAATGTGTTGATGAGAAATGTCTGAAATTGATGAGTCATGTAAATATCATCATTGTTTTAAATAGTTTTCTAATAATCTATGTTTTATATTACTTGTTATATTTTAAAATTACTAACCATTTCCATATACTAGCTATACAAAGAAGTTGTAATCATAAAATATTCTAATTCTGTGTCAGTACTTACTAAATAGTGTCAAAAGTATTTTGATTTATTTAAACAAATGCATTAGCTAACTTTATAATACTCATTTTCTACTAATGAATATAGTTGTTCTCTACTTGTAGATATAAAGCATACTCAAAGTAAATATCGGGTCCGTTATGCTGATTATAATAATGGCTACGTTATTAAGTATGTTATGACACTATTATTACGGGCACACTGTGTAAAGATATAAAAACCAATATTAAAACAAAACTAGTACAGAACTCAAATTTAAAAACCACTCTCAAACCAAAATCGAAGAACGCTAATGAAAAGAATCGTGTATAAACTCCAGAAACAAAAGAAGATAATATAAAAAGACGTGTTAAAATTCCTTACCGAAGGGGTTATTTTGTCGAATATACTCTTTAGGAGGCCTGTGCCGAATCCACTCGTGGGCTACGGAAAGGTGTATAACAGTTATGTGAGAGAGCGAGTAAGGTTACGCTATGCGGCATGGTACATGAGCTCGATGGAGGGCTTTATTGTCTGTGTCACAAAGTACAACCTCTTTATCTGTTCTAGTATATTCTGTAGGGTGTTGTGCGTTGTTTTGGGTATCGGCCAATAGCACTAGTGACTACTGATCTAGTCGCAAGCAGTATGCATTTAATTTTGAACGATCGAGCCGAGTGCATAGCTATAGTCAATGGCGCGGGTGGTCGGGTCGTGACAATTTTCGGCAGAGAACTACTGGACGTAGAAGTTTCCAGCGACAGAACCACAGGAGAGAGTATAAAGAGTGCAGTTTGCAACACCGATACAGCGTGATGATCTATCTGTACACAAATAACCAACACGTGTAATGATTTACTTTCAACAAAACAATCGTTGTAAAAACAAAGCTGACGTAATTTCAGATAGTTCATCGCACAAGAAGAGAGCATATGACATTGATCGTTATAATGATAGCTAAGAAGACACAGACGAATAAAAAATCATTAGAGTCGAAATCAAAACTCAAAATGAAGCCGAGTTAAATAGATACTTCTTCAACATCATAAAGAAATTTACTGCCAAAATCAAATGTTAAGTTACACACAAATGTACAACACTGAATTGCAAACAAATAAGTATAAGACAGACAGAATGCTGTGCCAACATTTAATTACGAAGTTAATGATGATCATTAGGCAATTTCTTGAACATAAAATTACTTATTTTAGTAGGTTTGATAATTAGTTGAGGATGAAAGGTTCATTGAACAACATTTTACTGATGATATAAATAATAAAATGTGGTCACCTGTGCAGCGTGGGGGTCGTGCGGATGACGATTGTTGGTCGGATATATTTCCTTATCGGATAAGTTTTCGTCATGCTCTATGACTTGTTGGTGCTGCTGATAAGGCTGCGGGCGCGGCTGCTGCACGCCGACCCTGAACCCCGCCGTGGGCTGGTTCAGGCCCGGCGCGGGGCCGCGCGGCAAACGTGACATCACGCCACGCAGCACTGTCGGAGGGATGGCCGTAGGGGCGCTGTCACCCGATTGACTGTCGCGAGACTTTGTACGAACCTGGAATAGACAATGACAAGTTTTAAATGGTAATAAAATTAATTTTAGCATTAATAAATATATACATAATTGAAAGAACACACGCTACATGACTGATGAAGTCATTGAAATCGGGAAGTATATTGTCAAAACAGCGTTTACATAGCGAAATGAAGCTCCAAACAGCGGTACTTACGGTGACACATTTAGGATTGAGGCCGATCAGTTTCCCGATATCGATGAGAGCGTGGTCCCCCGTGGGCGAATCAACGTCGGTGACCTTCTTCCCATCAGCGAAGACGGAGTACCCCGTGACGGGCCCCGAGGCCGGGGGGCGCAGCACCGGCTGCCAAGTCACCAGCAGGGTGCCGTCTTGCGGGCCCGCTTCCACCTGCGACACCGCACCAATCACCACCAACAATCCAGCCAAACGATTGTATGCTAGCCAATTGGGTTTTGACAATATTCAAGTTTGTGACCAACACTGACGATGCTGAAGCGACATCGAGGGGGACTGACACCACACTGACGGGGATGCTAAGCTATCGAGGTGAGCGTTAGGAATGGTCAACATAATTTTTGCCCTGGAGCTGGATTTATGGTTGCGATTGACGCGACTTCCCCGATATTGTCGGACGTGCTGTGTGCTCTGAGGGTGTGATCATTGAAGGGCTAGGGTGTGTCAGTATCGTGAGTAAACAGCACACACTTTGTGGAGCGCTAGAAAGCGTCTTTTTTAAGTGCGCGTGCTGATTCTGATTTTGTACTGATTGATAGATCTTTTAATATATTATCCAGGAAGTGGCATGTTATTGTACGAATATTTGATTCCATAAATGTCAGACTGCAGATAGGGCGAGGGATGTGAGTGTTATAATTCGTAAAAGTTAGGACGGAAAGCATGCGTTACGACATACATGCTGGCACATTTTTTGTTATATTTACGTACCATGATTTCGTTCGGAGGATCTGGTAGACCCTTTGGTAGAGTTCTAAAATCGGTATATGCCCCAGGAGCCTCTTCTATCGGTATTCCTGGAGGGCCGGCCCTCAAATGCTTTGCTCTTACGGTAACACGATACTGTGTACTCGGTGAGAGGCCAGTGATCGTGTGACGATACACTCCTGGTTTAACCGTTCTCACCTGAAAATGATGTATAAATGAGTAAAAGTACTTATTGTTGATAAATTCAATGTTCAAGTTCATGTTCCAGAGCTTACTTCGACATTATTAACGCAGACCACGTGTTGATGGTTGGAGTTAGCGGGCAGCCAGGAGATGATAGCCTGCGAGCAAGTGACGCCGCTCGCGCGGACGCACGTGGGGCCCATGTTGGCCGTGTCCCGCCCGATCACCATCGTACACGCCGCGTCTCGGGACGTTCGCCGAGTCACCGTGACGGAACGCACGCTGATCCGATGCGGCTATAATATCAATAGACAATTTGGGGTTTGTCTTTTAAAATGAACATAACAAACTAACAATGATAATGAAAGTAAAACTAAAAGCAAAACACGAAACAGAAACTGAAACTAAATGACGGTGCTGATAACTAAGAACTACAAAAAACTTACCCGATTCGAGTCAACGCCTTCGACGAGGGCGCGAGTTCGTTCGCTCGCTTTGACGGTGGTCTTGAGAACCCCGTCGACGTAGACGTGGTAACTCTCGATGTTGGCTTGCTGGACGCCGTCGGGTGAAGTCCACCCGATGAGTACGGACTTGTTGAGCTGCCTCTCGAGTGTGAGCTGCCGCGGCGCAGGCACTAGCGACGAGAAAAACAGCTCAGCTGTTCAGGTCCGAGGTACACGGAGTGCGGCCGCGTGCGTGCAATATGCGAAGCGTGCAGCGAAGTCGGGGCAGGAGGGGGGAGGAGAAAGGACCAACTATAGATTCTATCACTAGTACTCTAATAAACCATGATCAATGTGGCGTCATGTTTTTCTAATATGATTTATGTTAAAAGATTGATACCTACACGTAAGTTGGTTTGGTATCTAAGCGATTCTGGTAGTGAATTATGGAGTGGTATTTGTTAGGTCAGGTTTATAGCATTCTGTGTTTTACAATAGTGCATTAGTGAATTAGGTAGTGAATGATATTGTTTTACTTAGTTTAAAATGTATCTAAAAGATCATTGATAAGGTTAAGTTTGAGGTGCATAAGTATGTAAATGAGGATTGAATTTTTTTACCATACTACAAATGTCTAATTTAATTATACTATTTCCTTGAAAAGCCTAAGTGTGCTTGTGGCTAATATAATTTAGATTAAATATTTTAAAAAAAGTCAATGTGATTCTTACCATTGTCATCATCTTCAGGTCCTTCGCTCATGTCAGCCATTTCAGAGAGGCGAGCTACGTCGCGGCTCAGAGAGAGATCACTGATGGCTGTAGTTGCTGACTCGTCCACGTCTCGGAGACTCGTCACAACCGCCTGAGAAACAGTCTCAAAATACCAATTAAACCTAGTTTCTTTCAGGCAAAAGCACAAAACATACATATAAAACTACTCGTAATAAATACCTGATGAAATTCCAATAGATCATCACCAACTAGTCGTTGACAGAAGTTCGAGGGAACCAGACCGCGGCGACCGTCTAATGTCTCAGCGTCCATTACAGATGCATTGGGATCCGGTGGACCCCATACTAACAGATAATCTCCAGCATTCAGCGACAGTTCACTTTCGGCACTTTCCATACTGAAATCAGATACCGAATTTGTCAAAGCCGTCCAAGAAGATACTAAAGCCATACTTGAAAAATACGTGTTCTGACTTACTCGGGTGGTTCGTAAGAAAAACGAGCAATGTAAACACAGCAGCGGCCTTTGCCGGGTATGTCCAGCATATCTACTTGGTTTTCAGACGCTGCAGCACCATTCATGAAGTGTGAGTTCCGTACTGTAATGGCGAAAAAATTTCAGTACCTTACAATACAAAGTTACACACTCACAATCAAATTCTTTACTAACCATCTAATTCTAATCCTGTTGTAGGCATGATCCTCGTTAAGCCCCTTTGGTTTCGGTCATGGCTGAATCCCGAGTCCATTCCTCCTAGTCTATCAGTTCCAAATTGGCTATCTAATCCTAAATTCCATGAGGGTTGATGAGGTGTAACAGGAGTTGCCACTCTTCCAACGCCCGATGTGGCTGTGGCGTATCGGCTCATGATGTCAATATCGTCTAAAGGTTTTAGTTTAATGTTCATCGGATTAGATCCTAGTCCTGAAGAGAGAAGAGGGTTAGTGTAGGTTCCCGTTCCTGTGCCATAAGCGCCGGTCCCTGTCAAACTTGTGTTTAAATTTCCAAGTTGAGTACCCGAAGTAAGATTTGTCAGAGCATTTCCAAGCGTCCCAGTCAAACTGGACTGCAATCCACCCAGTGCGCTCGTTAATCCACTCGATAAACTTGTCGGTGCATTGTTTAGACAGCTTGTCAAACCCGTCCCTGATATTGTTCCAGTCATGCCGGGGCCACCTAAACCCCCGCCCAAATTCATGGCTCCGACATTACTAGTCATATTTTGGAGGTTGCTCTGCAGGCCTGATAAAGTATTGGAGATTTGACCGATGCTATTGACTAGTGGCGCGGACACGGGATTGGTGAACGTTACTTGGTGAGTATTCGAAAGGCCGTAGGAATTTGTGGAGTAGGCGGAAACTGGATTAGAATAAGAAGTGGGATTGTGCGCACTAATAGAATAAGATACTGAATTAGAGTTGGGAGCGGAAAACTGTCCACCAGTAGCGTGGAGTGAAGAAAGAGTGGGCATGGTATTGCTTTGGCAAATGGCAGTGTGGCCCGAGCTGCTGTACAGATGCGGCAGCGGAGACGGCGTTGGAGAGTGGAACTCTCCCAGACCCTGATTGGACCCACTTGATTGGATACCTGCAAAAGGAACCGAGGTTAGAATTTTCTGCCTACGTTGAGGGCTCTACCATGATTATATAAATGGCGCAAGTACCGTGTGTAGTGGACCGAGTGTGTTCCAGTTCAGCAAGGATGCGATTATCTTGTTCGATCTTCGCCATAATGCGCTCGATTTCGGAGGCGGGTTGTGACGAGGGGTGCGACCACGTGGTCGTGACGCCGCGCGCTCGGAGAGATGACGATAGCTCCAGCTGCAACTCCTCGCAACGAACTGTTTCTAATGCAGCCTAAAAAAATTAAGTATAAGGAATTTTGGAGCGACTGGTATGATAACAACTACGCTAGAGCTACTAGTCCATTCTGGGAATTTTTTTTGAGTGATTTAAAGTTATTGGCCTATTCCAATTGTTTTTAGGGTTCCGTACCCAAAGGGAAAAACGGGACCCTATTACTAAGACTTCGATGTCCGTCTGTCCGTCTGTCTGTCTGTCTGTCACCGGGCTGTATCTCATGAACCATGAGAGCTAGGCAGCTGAAATTTTCACAGATGATGTATTTCTGTTGCCGCTATAACAACAAATACTAAAAACAAAATAAAATATATATTTAAGGGGGGCTCCCATACAACAAACCTGAATTTTTAGACGTTTTTCGCTCTATATTAAAAATGGTAACAGGTAGATGCTTGAAATTTTCACAGAATATTAAGTTTTATATTGACTTCAAAAATAAATAATAAAATTAAAATAAAGTTAATATTTAAGGGCTCCCTTACAGTACGGAACCCTCCGTGCGCGAGCCCGACTCGTACTTGGCCGATTATTTCGAACTACTGATATGGTTGGGTCACGGGTAGGCCTTGCCTTACAAACTACTATGCGCGTCCTAGTAAACTTAAATTTCAATACATTTTATTTAACTGGCGTAGGCAAAAGAAGGCTTCTGTCCTTGCTAGAGGAAATCTCTAACTAAGCTAATGGCTACTGCCATTGGCTTAGTTACACGGCTACCTTCTTCTCGAGTTCGCGCTCTGTCTTCAAGCATCCGCTGCGGCTGACTACATGGTTAGTTAGCTACTATAGAAATACAATAAGCTCTAACCTTCTTCTCGAGTTCCCTGACGCGGCTCTGCAGCTGCTCGACGGAGTGCGCGTCGTGGCGCTGCTGCTGCGCTGTCCGCAGCTGCGACAGCGCGTCGGCGTGGGCGCGCTCGGCGTCAGCGCGCGCGCGCTCCGCCTCGCGCAGCCGCCGCGACAGCGCGTCGGTGTCCGAGGAGGACATGCCGCCCGACCCGTAACTCATATTCTGGAAACAAAAATAAACGTTGTCGTATTATAAGGCCCCATTCACCATCAGTCCAAATGGATGACATCCAAATGAATGTGGCTAATGTTGCCAATTTAGTATATTTAAAAGACTTAATTTTTTACAGAACCATTGTTTGAAGAAAGCCAAAAATACTATGTACATAAAGATAAATCCACAGATGATTTAGTTTGAAGGTAATCAGACAAGTTGCTAAACTATTTTTGATGCTAAAGCGCTCGCTATACCGATGAAAAGTCGCCATTTCTAACGACGAAGTCGCAAACTCGTAACATCGAATGGATGTCATCCATTTGGACTGATGGTGAATGGGGCCCATTATGTACGAGTACTTAAATTACGTACGTGGTGTAAGAGACATATTTATGTAAAGAGGCCGGTCCCGTCAATTTGACTCAGACTCTACCATAGAGGTGTGTGTAGTGCAGGGAAGCTAAGTGATTAGTCAATGGGTCTACTCCGTGAATATCACATTTGCTAAGCAAAATCAAAACCGCCTTCCATGATTCTCGTCACGCAAGTATAGTATTTCTGCGTAGAAGACTGCGGCGTTTAGCTTATCTCCGCTCCGCTCCAATCCGGTGGACTCTAAAACCTAAACTAGGTGACCGAACAGAGGCATCTTAATACAAGAATCTATCAACACTTTTCCAAGTTCCGGTTGGTTCGTTGAAAATGACAAATTTTCAACGAACTTATTTTACTAACTAACTTATTAGTTTTATTTAAAATAGTTGACAAAAAATTATAAAAAATACGTTCATATTATAAGTTTTGTCTATACTCTATCTATCCAATCCTCAGAGATAAATTCTTTCGCGTTCAAAAACTTTGAGCCCTTTCGTATTTATTACATTTGTCTAAGTTAGATTATTATTATTTATGTTTTAGTTGGTTACTCTAACATTTCGTGTACACGCTTACACTATAACCTATGTTACAGCGATATAATTTCATTGATTTTATTTGAATAAGCTCAACATTGGCCTTCATAACTTGACGTCACAGATAACACTATCTACCCAAGTACTGCCACCAATACCGGTTTATTGCCTCACTAGCGGTCAAACAGCCATGCAAGTGTCACACCACTAAAAACGTCAATTTTGACAGTTCAACAGAGTTTCCCGAGAAAAAAATGTCACTTGAGCATATTTTACTGATGTAATTTTTCGAATGATATTATTGATATTGTTGTACCCTGAAAGAAACAATATAAACGATTCTACAAAGCTACAGTGTTTCCTTTTTACTACAATAGAAGAGTGCGCGAATGCGCCTTTCTAAAAGACCATGGCCAGCTCGATTATCATGGCTTAACACGGGCATTGCAAAGAGGTTTTATTGTATAAAATCGAATGTTAAGATAATATTGAGTTATTTTACATTGAGATTGAGATTGTATGACATATAACGAGTCATTTTTGAGCAGGTGGTATGAAAAGTATTTTTACAATAGATGTGTTGTCAGCAAAAGAATTTCTTTTGTTAAAAAGTAGTAAGTAGTTGCGTAGCAGTTATGCTACGCAAATTAGACGCTACGTTGAGCGTAGGCTTGTACGAATTTGGAGTTTTGCGACAGCACGACGACGCGACGCGACACAGCAAATGGAAATTTTTGCGACTAACCCACCTAGAACTCTATTTTGTATGAATAATTTTTACATGTCATTTAAAAGTTGATAAGTTTTACTTCGATATTCGGTTCATAATTTTGTGTTAAACCTTTCCGATAACTAGGTATGCTTATTATTTTAAGTATCATATGTTATGTTGGTTTACGCCGTAGACTTGTAGCAAAAAAAAATAAAGGAAATGTTGTTCTGAGTAGTACTCATTCTATTTGTTTAGGCCATTTACCAAAAATGAAAGATCTGGCTGCAGAATTATGTTTTTGAAATCGAATATTTAGAAGTAATTTATGATGCCGAAAGAGGATGGAATTTACATAGACCGATTTTTTAATTTGAACGTCTCTAAAGTTATGTGTAGGTATACCTAATAGCTAATACCTAGCTAATATGTATTATTTAAGAAAAAAAATCAAGTTTCTGTTTTTTCTATGACCTTTAAATTTATATTTTTGTATAATCTTATATTTTATGTTTGTGTAATAATTAGTATGATATTATCTTTTATGTTAAAATTAATTTGTTGCTAAGAAGACTATATTTCTTAGAATTAGAAATCTTTATTTGCATCTCTAAGTAACCTAAAGATATTAAAATACACACACATATTTGCTAACACTTGAAATACTTGAGAACCCCGTGTATACCTTATCTTCTGTATTACTACAAGTGGAAACTTTAAGGCTTATTTATTAAAAAAAAAAATTCTAAAGTTTATCAATTATAGCTGTTTGTTTTCCAACAATAAGCCCGATTACAGAGGCGCCATCGTAATTATATTAGCTATAGTCTGACCGTTTAACTGAGTCCTCGCCTCGAAATACTTGACAGAAAGAACCGTGGTAAGACGTAGTAGGTAAATAAGTATGTTTTGCCCGCCGCTTCGCCCGCATGATATTTCGAGGCCCTACCTTACCACCCCTAATAAAGGAGGTGTAAAATAAAAAAACAAAAAATTCGATTTGAAATTTGTTCGATTTGACATTTCTTGGAGCGCACGCTAGAATAGCTCGTAGATGGCAGAATTTTTCCTACTTACTTAACACTTATTGTTATAATTTGGAAAATTTACGCAATATCATTATAATTTATAGCCTATGTCTTATTCTGATATATAAGCTATATAATTGCAAAGTTTCATCCGTTCAGTAGTTTTTGCGTGAAAGAGTAACAAACATCCATCCATCCTTACAAACTTTCACGTTTATTATATTAGTAGGATTAGTAGAATTTTGACCCCAACATCTCGTCATTTGAATCGGTAGCCCTCGTAGTTGGATCATTTGTTATTCATACGGGATACACGACCTTGGCTAAGGAATATGACGCACATACGCTGTATAACTTGGTACCGGGTGTGTAATACGCATGGCATAGTACAGGGTGTTATAGATTCGGATGCCGCCACCCTGTCTAGCCCCCATCAAGGAGGTTTTACTTTACTTATACGACAAAACTCCATCTCGCTCGCGGAATTTCACAATCATTCATAAAGATAAAAAAAAATATAACCTGGGAATTTCCAAAAACTTTGTGTAGTATTTAATTTGTTTACGAAAAATAATACGCAGTTTTCATATTTTTTTCCATTTTCGAAATTATAATTTACACCCTTAGTTAGGCTTCAATCGAAAAGATGGAAAATGACATTTTTTTCGGTCGCTCCTGTAACATTAAAAGATATCAAAACCAACTTCTCTATGACGCATCTGTAATATGATTGATTCATTTTTAATAGGTTATTTAGCAATTCAATGCCACAACTGTGGCCGATTAGTAAACCGTTAAAGTGATGATATACAAGAAAATATCATCCTAATACTTCATTTATAAGTAAATGCTTAAGTGTATCAGCACCTTTACTCGCATGGCATAGTACAGGGTGTTATAGATTAGGGGCGCCGCCACCCTGTCTAGCCCCCATAAGAAAGAGCGCTGACCTGATTTTGCTAACCGCAGTGTTCCTCTCACAGAATAAAACACAGTTACTGAGCCTCTTGTAGACTCTATGGCGACGAAACAAAATGTAGACATTATCGAAATACAATAAGCTACAGAAGAGCTAGGTCCAAAGTATTTTTGTGTGAGGTATCTTGTATCACGGGCAACTGGTTAAAATTAACTCCTTATTGTAGAGTCCTGGGTTAAGCGAGGGGTCAAGCGGCCCAAAACAAAGACAGGCTTTGCTCTAGTGATGTATACTCAAATTTTCAGATTATCTTCTGCAATAAATACCCACTATGAATAATAATACATCAAACACCGTTTTGACATCACTTAGTATAGTCACTGGAGGCAACTAGCTATTGCCACAATAACGTTAAACAAATTAGAATGTACAATCACAGAAAAACACAAAGGTACCAGAGGGATAATGTGGTCGATCGAGAATAAAGATGCATCGATTTAATATGGCACGAGTTACAAAGAGACATGAAATATATCTCGATTCGGTGCATTTTTCCCTTAGATATTTTTCCTGGTTTTTAGGGTTCCGTACCCAAAGGGTAAAAACGGGACCCTATTACTAAGACTTCGATGTCCGTCTGTTCGTATGTCCGTCTGTCTGTCTGTCACCGGGCTGTATCTCATGAACCGTGATAGCTAGGCAGCTGAAATTTTAACAGATGATGTATTTCTGTTGCCGCTATAACGACAAATACTAAAATAGAATAAAATAAATATTCAAGGGGGGCTCCCATACAGTGGCGGACGCTTCATAAAGACAGAAAGACACTGCCTACCCTAGTTCTAATAATAGATCTCATAATATTTTATCAATAAACAAAATAACATAAAAACTTAAATCATAAATCAGCTCCACCTATCGAGTGCCGGTGGTATCATTAAGATAAAATCGACAGGTGATTTCGCATTCACCGATTCGCGCTGCACGAGCGCCACCCGCCCTTGCCACGGCAAAGACACAAACTATGGATCTCTTAATGTTTTGTATGTGTGCTCTCGTGGTAAGTCGTGGTCATGCGGATTTAATGTGTGTGCGTTCCTATAGCTACGTGGGCTTTGCTGACACACAATGACAAAAATCACGCACACAACTGCATGAAAAGACAGTGTCTTTTTGCTTAGCTAACACGAACAATGTACGACTCGTACCGAAAATTTCCGAAAGAAAGTTTGCTATGCAATGCAAATATTTTAGTAACATTGTTTCATTGAATTTTATACATTTAGATGGTCATCATTTTTTGTGGTATTATATTTCCCTTTTTTACTACTAATTTCAATAGTCAATAGTCGCCATATTGTTTGATGTGTATTGTGTTTTTGACTACGCTATCAGATATTTAGGATTTTAAAGTTGTTAATAGAGTGAAAAATGGATAATATTGTCTGTGTATTGAGAAAATAAAATATGATGCGTTTTCAAAACTATCTTTCAAAAAAAACTAGTTTTCGAGATAGGTCGTGCTACACCGGATTTGCAATTAATACAAATTAAAGGTAAAGTCAGTCGTAAATTCAATAAAAAACAATATGATTCATATTATTGGCTGACAGGTTGCATACACAGTAATCGGTTATTTTGTTTCATTTGTCTACTATTTTCAAATAATAAAACCGTCTGGAACGACATCGGTTACAAAACATTACAAAACATCTAACAAACGGGCCGAAAGGCCACTTCGAATATCCGTAAATTGATATGTCTATAAAAGCAGTCAATCTATGGATATTTGAGCTGGCATTTGGCAATTACCTACATTATAATGTTGATAATTATCAATCGACAAGACGACGAACCAAAACCAACGTGTTTTCGGTGAGCAAAATTTTCTGCCTACCCTGTCTTAAAACTGTGTGCACGCCACTGCTCCCATACAACAAACATGATTTTTAGGAGTTTTTTTGCTCGCTATTAATAACGGCAAGAGGAATGGGGCTCCCATACGCTACGGAACCCTTCGTACGCGAGTCCGACTCGCACTTGGCCGATTATTTAGACAGATTACGTCAAATTCCAATTTTTGACACTGTTTTCATAGCAGCTTGGAAAAAATACCATGTTTTTTTGTGGTTAAGAATTATTGCTTCAAGAGACATTATCGATCTGTTTTAAATAGATATCTGTGCAGAAAAACAAATCAAACCCGAAGTGAAAAATATTTAAAATGGCAACATTTCAGAACAAGAACTAAAGCTTAATTTTGCGTAAACTTATGGTAGAACTTAGAAAAGAAGAAATGTCGGAAACTATTAACTCTTTGTTAAAAATCGCGCGCGGTCCAAGGAGTTCGGTTTTTATGATATATACAGTTGCCTGTTAAAATTGGAAATATTTTTTCAATATAATATTTTAGAGTATTGCTGTCCAGCAACTTGTTTAATTAGGTATGTGTTAAGTAGTTACAAATTGTGTAGTGAAATAACCTCCTAACTATTTAGTAGACCTTATGTAAGGTTATATATTTATATTGTACCTCAAGTAAGGGTTGTTCTAAAGTACGTATCTTAAAATACTTACTTGTGAGTTATATTTACTTGTCTTGGAAATACTTTTACAAGATTTGAGCAACTTTTTCATTTTTAAACAAACAAATTGTCTAATACAAAATCAGAATCTGTAGTAAAAATGTAGTTTACCTGAAGTGGTTTTACAAATGAACGCTAAAACTGATTACCTTATCTCATGCTTCAATAGGTACATGAATTTTATCCATATTCCAAAAAGAAGGAAAATTCTCAATTCGACTGTATGATCAAGGTTTGACGAGTAGTTTTGAGTTATTATTTATAACGCGTAATATTTTTCTGTAGCGCGAAGTCAATAATTTACTCAATTTTTGCAGGTAGCTGCTTCAAAATATAGATGTACATATAATTATATACATAATAGCTGACCCGGTGAACTTCATATCACCTTCATCTCACTAATTCGGTCGATTCTAATTTCGATGGCGTTGAGCGCCAATAGTAGGATCATTTTGAAGTGAATCTTGTAATGCGACTTCCAACAAGGTTGCGTTTAACGTTTAATGCTACCATGTGGGGGGGTATGAAAGCACTGTAGCGTTGAAGTTTCACTTCTTCCGCGCGGAGGAACTCCACTTGCACTTTTTTGACTGGAAAATTAAATCGACATTTTTATTGTTTTCCACGCAATTTCCTTATTTTTTTATTTTATAAGACAGTAAAAAATACAACAAAAAAACAAAGAGTTGCACTCCGGAAGTGCCGGCAGAAGTAAAAGCTTGAACATTAACGTTGTGCATTTTTGAATATTTCGGATTGGTTAGTGAATAATTTCGCACGAATTGCTTTATTTATCAGTATAAAGTACTATAATTTATGTAGTCAAAAACGCAGTGCGTTTTTGCGTGTGCGTTTGACGCACACGCACATTCGCGCAAGCGCCCTGCGCCGCAGAGCAGGCATACATTTTCGCCGCGCGGTAGAAAGAGAGGGGGATATTACTTTCTCTCTACGCCGCGCCGGCGGTCTACTCTCGCTCCGTCCTACGAATTTTCAATCAGCTTACGCGTCTGTCCGGACGCGAGTTTAACATTTTGTACCCATCCCAAAAAGTGCACAACGCCACTAAAGAAGTTTTTACTTCAAAAATTAGCTAAATCGGTCCAGCCGTTCACGCGTGATGACATGACAAAGAAAATAGCAATCCATTTTTATTTAGTACATCTATTTATACATAACTATAAAGGTATATATAATATTTATTTACATATAATAATTATAAATATATAATATAATGTGGTCAATCGAGAAAATCTGAAGGAGATGCATTGATTTAATATGGCATGAGTTAGAAAAAAGACATTCAAATTTGACAGTTGTGACAGCTCTGGGCAAGATTTTCCATACATTTTTGCGATTGAGAATTGCCTCAAGCGATAACAGCGCTATCTCTCTGGTTGTATTAGCTCTGTGTACCTACTCTATGAAGTATTCCCGAAGTTATACGATCGCATGCAAACACTTGCAAAGTCTCGTAAGCAAAGGACGGTAAATGAAAAAATATTTCTTTCCGTAGACAGATCTTTTTAGTGCGTGCTTCTTTCCAAGTTTTTCCTCTTACACATTTCATACTTTGTAAAATTATTTTCTTGTTTTAAACTAGTAGGGAATTTTGCGGAGTTTCAGCTACTTGGGATTCAAGTTGCAGTAGGTACGAAGTTGAATCATTACCTTACAGACTATTTCTGAATGTAGTCTTTAAGTTTAAAATATAGTTTGCTTACAAATACTCTACACAGTGACTTAATGAAAAGATATGTAATCTTTTCATCCAAGCCATCAATCTAAGCACTGAAAATCTACAATTTGAATTTTTGTCTAATTCATTATTTTATTTTTATTACCTATTTTTGTAAGAAATTTACTATTGTTTCATTCGGTGTAATGTAAGTACTGTAACATAAGTGTTTATAGCACAGGAATTACTCTCGTTAGAGTTTGAAGTCTTGAAATGTGTGTAAAACTACGTTGGTTTTGATAGTACAATAGTTAGTAAGAAAGTTTTAATCATAACCATTCAAATGTGTTTAAAATTTAAGTCATATCTCGGATATAGAGCGAAAAATACATTTTTAAAATACTTAAAAGACTACTTGTTGTAGAGATAAAAGCAGCATAGCACAGAGTAAATAATAATAGCATGATTTGAACAAGCCACAAAATATTATAAATTAGAAAGGGTGTTTGTTTGTTACTTTTTCACGCAACAACTGAGACGATCGACCAACGGTTCGACTTTCTTTGCATTGGTATCCAAAGGTCGGAGAGTCATAGGGTATGTTCGGGGTGTTCGGGGTTGTCACTTTCTGACGGAGACACAAAATGGGTTTTGGAACATAGTTTTATTTAGTTACTAGCCTTTGCCCGCGGCTTCGCCCGCGCTTACTTTATAGCCTATGACACTCACAGATAATGTGGCTTTCTATTGGTAAAAGAATTATCAAAATCGGTTGAGTAGATCCAGAGATTACCCCCTACAACCTCACAAACTCACAAACTTTACCTCTTTATAATATTAGTTTAGATTTAGTATAGATTATTTAATTTTTGAATTCTAATCGAAGAAATTATTAATTTTAAGTTTTATTTAACTGTATATTTTTGTTGTACGAGTCCGAGAAATAGTTGTACGAGTCCGAGAAATAGAATTTAATTTGTTACCAGTGTACGATTTTGACAATAAATGATTTAAATTTTTTCAGGAGGGCAAAACTGTGAGTGAAAGATAGCTCTTTTGTATGAAGCGTGTCGATAGTCCATCACCCCTCACCTTTAGTCTTCAAAGGCGATTCCACATCACCGCTCGGCTGATACCGACGAGGGGGACAAGAGCACCCAGATTCACATCGCGCCTCGGCGCTGCTAATTAACTTACCCACCTTTTGATCTTGCACCCCTGGAAAACCACTATCGAGAAAACCTCATCTCGGTTACGTATTTAATAGGGAATGTATCAAAATGGAACAGTTCCCTTTGAGCTTGAATAGTTATAACTATCGAAGGTAAGAGTTTTAATATTGAATTATAAAAACATTTTTCATACCACCTGCTCAAAAATGACTCATTATATGTCGCACAATCTCAACGTAAAACTATTTTTTGGAACGTGTAATTCGTATAAAAATTTCTTAACTTAGAACATTAAAGAACATCATAAAGAGATTTTATTTTGTAAAATCGAATAAACTTCTTCACATTGCACGGCGACTGGCATTGTAAGGAGGTTCTACTCGACTTCACGGAATAAAACCTCTTTGGTACCGTATCAGTTCGATTTTATAGAATAAAACCTCTTTGCAGTGCCCGTGCTAGGCCATGATAATCGAGCTGGCCATGGTCTTATTTTTTTCATGTAGTATTTACATTCTTTGTTTTATTATACCTATAAATTGTGTGCGAATCTATGAAAATTCGTAGGTACATTCTAATTTGTTTTAATTTATTGTGAACAATACTGAGTTGCCTAATGAGTACCTACACTTAGTGAATTTATGACGTAAGTATTACTCATATTCTTTGGGTTATATTTTCTCGCAAGATGTATGAAGAGTATGGACCTCTAGCAAGTTTGTCTTCGTCTTGGGCGACTTGAATCTATCGCTTCACTCAGGACTCTAAATAAGCTGCGCTCGAGATCCCCGAGAGTAGAGTCCCTCGCTACGCTCAGGGTCCATTATGTCGCCCGTGACGTAAAACACGACTTTTTTCTTGGTTGTTAATCTACTATAGTAGCAGGATCGCACTACACTACGATGTAGCACGTTTAAAAGGATGAACTTGGAAATTAAAAATTTGAAAAATTTGGATGCAGTCCTCGACGACATCGTAGCATAGGTACCAGTGGCTTATAGAGCAAGCTTTTTATGACTTCGAAGAATTTTATAAAGTTATAAGAAAAGTATTTTTAAATTGTATATATAATATATTTCGTCAACTCCAAATGATGATTGTACGAGTAGGTATATAAATCGAATTGTTTAATTTTTATAATTGACAAAGTGTTGTGATTAGAATTTTTGTTATAAATACCTAATTATTCATTTATTACATAAACGTATTGTTTACAAATATTGTAACTTATAGAATTATTCTACACTTTTATTTGACATGTAAATGCTTTTTACCAATAAATATGACTATGACTACTACATGTTGCTATGTTACGGGGGCTACGTAGCATATTTTTGCAGTGATATCCATAGAAATCACACGTATCCCATGCACTAGCATAGCGAATATGCACAATTTGCTACAAGCAAACTGAAAAATTAGCTACAAACTGTGCAAAACTCAATCGACTCAAGAAGTTTCATTTGGTCTTTAACGGACGATAAGCTGAATCAATTTTTTTGGCTTCTGTGAGGTTGGCTCACATAACAGCTGCGACAGGATTGGTTGGCGCAGCAGCGAAATGTACACAACGTCAGTTAGTAATGACGAACTTAACTCTACACGTAAAGGCATTTATTTGAAGCATTCGATAAGAAAACTTGCTCGCTTGTTTCTTTTGTTCGACCACAAAGTTTTGTCATTTGTGTTGGAGAACACTTAGAACAAACTAGCACACAACAACATTAGTAGGCAGTGTAGACACATATAGAACTGTGTATCGTGAAGCGATTTCTCGACACGTTCTCACATCATAACATCAAATTATCGAAAAATATTTCGAAAATCCGCCAAATATTTTAACCATATTAATACTCGTAGTTTAATATTTAATAGTTTAATTACTGCAACCGTAGTCTATCTGATCATGGTTATTCTTTTACACATTCCAAATTCTTCGTAATAGCTTTGACAGGTGTTTTTAGGGTTCCGTACCTCAAAAGGAAAAAACGGAACCCTTATAGGATCACTTTGTTGTCCGTCTGTCCGTCCGTCCGTCTGTCAAGACCCTTTTTCTGAGGTATGAAGCTGAAATTTATATCAATTACTCAGGTCTACTGTCCCTTGAAGCTGTGAAAAAATCAAACTTCTAATCCAACGCAATCAAAAGATACAGCCGTTTATGCCGCAAATTTTCGACACTTGCAAGGGAATCAAAACCTACAGGGTGCTTCCCGTGAACTCAGAATCTTGAAATTTGGTACGAAGCAACGTCTTATAGCATAGATAAAGGAAAAATTACGAAAACCATAAATTTTTAGTTACATCACATAATATATATTTTTTTAATAATTTTAACCTTACTACCCATTTCCTCATAAACGCGTAGAGGTATTAAATTGAAATTCATACCAAATACTCAGGTCTATAATACCTTTAAGCTGTAACAAAATCAAACTTCTATGTCAACGCAATCAAAAGAAACAGCAATTTAAGCTGCATATTTTGAAACTCGCAAGTACTCGCAAGGGAATCAAAACCTAAAGGGTACTTCCAGTCAGTGGCGTGCAAACAGTTTTAAGAGAGGGTAGGCAGAATATTTTACTCACCAAAAACACGTTGGTTTTGGTTCGTCGTCTTGTCGATTGATAATGTAATTGCCAAATGCCAGCTCAAATATCCATAGATTGACTGATTTTATAGACATATCCAGACGGTTTTATTATTTAAAAATAGTAGACAAACGAAACAAAATAACCGATTACTGTGTATGCAACCTGTCAGCCAATGATATGAATCATATTGTTTTTTATTGAATTTACGACTGACTTTACCTTTAATTTGTATTAATTGCGGTGTAGCACGACCTATCTCGAAAGATTGTTTTTTTTTTCACCGAAAGATAGTTTTGAAAACGCACCATATTTTATTTTCTCAATTGGTGTTTTGGTGTATTGACACACACCATCTGAACAACTTTCACAGACAATATTATCCATTTTTCACTCTATTAACAACGTTAAAATCCTAAATAGCTGATAGCGTAGTCACACAATACACATCAAACGATATGGCGACTATTGACTATTGAAATTAGTAGTAAAAAAGAGTAGTTAAAAAAAATACCACAAAAAATGATGGCCAAGCAAAAAGACACTGGCTTTTCATGCAGTTGTGTGCGTGATTTTTGTCATTGTGTGTAAGCAAAGCCCACGTAGCTATAGGAACGCACACACATTAAATCCGCATGATCACGACTTACCACGAGAGCACACATACAAAACATTAAGAGATCCATAGTTTGTGTCTTTGCCGTGGCAAGGGCGGGTGGCGCTCGTGCAGCGAACCTGTCGATCTTATCTTAATGATACCACCGGCACTCGATAGGTGGAGCTGATTTATGATTTAAGTTTTTTATGTTATTTTGATTATTGAAAAAAAATTATTAGATCTATTATCAGAACTAGGGTAGGCAGTGTCTTTCTGTCTTTATGAAGCGTCCGCCACTGCTTCCAGTCGACCTAGAATCTTGAAATTTGGCATGAAGCAACGTTTTATAGCACACATAAAGGAAAAATTCCGAAAACCTTAAATTTTTAGTTACATTACAAAATATATATTTTTTAATAAATATAAACTTATTACTTTTTTTGAAGAACTTTGAACTTAGAACTTTGTAAACCTTGCAGGTTTGTACGGAACCCTCGGTGCGCGAGTCCGACTCGCACTTGGCTGGTTTTTAATAACTAGGTACATTTACGATTATTCAGTAATTTTTGTGATTACAAATTCAATACCTACCTCTAGGATGTAGATTGTAGATATGCTCGTCATAACTACATACTAGAACAGTGGTTCCCACAACCCAGGACCCACTTCTAGGATATGAATAAGACTTTTCATCTAACTAACACCAAAAAGGAGGTCATCATACATTTTTTATTCGAGCAAAGAAGCAAAGAAGTTGAGCCAAATAAACACCAGCAATTAGACAACGCGTTAATTGAAATTATTTAAATCATAGACATGTGGGTACCGTCTTACCACAAAAGTTGTACGCACGTTTTAGACAATGTTTAACAGTACAAATTGCATAGATAAACAGTATTTCAAGCTTGTTTAAATCTTTTGTGCTAAGGCGGATAAAGTTTTATGTACCTGTATCTACCAGCCTTTTTTTAAATAGTCCACTGCAGGACGGTAGGCCTACCCATGAAGGGTGATGGGCCATATCCACCACGATGACCCAGTACGGCTCAGTGGAACCTTTATGGGTAATTTATTTAATACATTTCACTTCAAATTCATTAAATGGTAATCGAAATCTCATTATAGGCACCTAAGCTTTACATTTATGTAACAGAATGAGAGTAAGGTTTTATGTTATTATTAAAAAAATCGGCCAAGTGCGAGTCGGACTCGCGCATGAAGGGTTCCGTACCGTATGGAAGCCCCATTCCTCTTGCCGTTATTAAAAGCGAGCAAAAAACTCGTAAAAATCACGTTTGTTTTATGGGAGCCCCCCTTAATTTTTTTTTTCTTCTGTTTTTAATATTTTTTGTTATAGCGGCAACAGAAATACATCATCTGTGAAAATTTCAGCTGCCTAGCTATCATGGTTATTGAGATACAGCCCGGTGACAGACAGACAGACAGACAGACGGACATCGAAGTCGTAGTAATAGGGTCCCGCTTTTACCCTTTGGGTACGGAACCCTAAAAACGGACAAAACGTAGTAAACTGATATGGCAGGTTGTAGAGTGGCTACATATAACTACCATAGTATACGAGTAGTAACTTTTTATACTAAGTAAGTTCGTATAGACCGAGAGGCTAAACCTGGTGTCAGGTTTTTACGCCGCCTAAAATCCTCTGACATGGCACTTATTTCTATTCATCTAATAAATAGAAATATCATGTCAGTATTTGTTTTCGAACACCTCTTAAACGGCTTGACCGATTTTTATGATTTTTTGGGTATATTTGGTAGGTTCTCACTGAAAATAAGTTAAAGGCTATTCTCCAGAATTATTTATATGACATAACAACGTTTGCCGGGTCTGACAGTAGCTAAGTATAATCCGAAGGAGTATTTATTATTTAGTTTAAGTCACAAAAATTCCTAAAAATGTCTATCATAAAATGTACAAGAATATATAGAGGTAGTTATACATTTTCCAACTCTAATTATAACTTTAACGGCTCTATTACGCGTGTCCTACATCGTAGCTAACAGGCCTCTCTTGCATTTTTGATAGGATTTTGTTCTGGAACAGTTTACAAAACACAATCCTAACGAACAGCATAATATCGCATGTTTTATTCCTCATATTTTGCTTTGTTTCGTCGGAATAGGGTTACCAAATTTTAAGTTAAGCGAAACATTTTTAATTTTTACCACGGAAAATATAAACTTCATTATTATTGTTAGACTAGGGTAAGAAGCCTTTAAAAATAATAAAAAGTGAAAAATAATAATAGTAGGATGAAACCCATTAGAAAAGGAATCAAGGAGATTTACTATCGTAACATTTTTTTTTTCACCATCGGAAAGTAGAGATTTCAACGAACAGAAAACATTACAATTTTTTGAAAAAAGCTTATATTTTGACGGGTGAATTTTCGATTGAAAATTAGGGTGGTTTTTCGATATTAATTCAAAATAAGGTGAAAAAATAAATGTTTTTAGTCAAATAAATTACAGCATATTAAGGACATAAAAAGGTAAGTTTTCACCAGATTTCGTTAAAAAATTTTTTTTGTTAAAGATAAAAATAAAAAATCAAATACTTGGTTTTTTGAATTTTTCACAGAAATTTTGAGGTTATGTGAAAAAAGTGTGAACACAAAAGTTTTACATCTTTTTATTACCTACAACTTTGCCATTAAACTTTTTTCGATAGGACTTTTAGTTTTGCCGGAAATCGAGAAAAACCGTTTTTTAACCTTAAACCCCCCAACCCCCTCCCGACCTCAAATCGCCCGTAAATTATTTTTCCTTTCATTTTTATAACATCACCCTCCTTTTCTAATGGGTTTCATCCTACTATTATTTTTTTTGGTTATAAAAATTATCCACCCTAGTCTATGTAGTCAAGTCGAGAATAATTATTCGAATAATCGGAATGATAGAGTCATCTTTAGGCACTCCATGGTGATACTACTTTATATAGATTTTAGAATAATATAATATTTTACAAAGTATATAGCGTCCACATACATATAACTATGCTAGGAAACTAGAAGTAAATAATTTATAGATTCTTTATTAATACTCGTATCTAGTAGGGCTAATGTTCTCTCTTTAAATTACGACGCCCTTACGGAGTCAATGTCGCTAAGTTAAGACTCTAGTTTGTATGAACTTTTGTTATAACAGTACATTGTGCAACAAACGAATATAAATATATGGCACCAGCTATATTCATTTAATCAAAGATGAATTTGAATTCTGATAACGGCACCTCCGTTCTGATAAGTACGTAGTACGTACTTAAGTAGGTACGAGTTTGTACTCGTATCGTGTAATTATCTGTCTGTTATTCTATTCTGAAATGTACAATATTTCTTTAGTGAAAATTGAAAAAAAGTTAAGCTTTCAAAAATTTATACAGTAGTTTTATTACATAGTTGTAGTTATTTTACATTTTTCAATATTTTGTAGATAAAATTACTCCAGTTTAATTTCAAGTGCATGGCAACCCTGTATAGTTAGTTCTACTGAATTACGACCGGAGGTTGCGTGAGGTCTGAATAATTCCTGACTTGGCTCTGAGGACGGAGCGAGGACGATATTTAGGGGGGCTGATTAAGATTTCAATTGAATACTGAAATTTAAAAATTATGTGCGTACAATGATGTAATCTCGGGATTTAATCTTTTCACTCATTAGATTAATATTATCATACTGTACACGTGTACACAATAGGACATCTTTAAAACTTTTCGTCAGAAATGTCCGTTTCAATAATGAAAATTATACTAAGTTTCATTGCTAATTCGCCGATTGTTACGTTATTTGAATACTGTTGTATTAATATGTTCTTTGTGCTGTATGCAATGCAGATTTATCTACCTATAATTAAATACAATACATACATACGGTTACACAGGAGTAGTCTGATTAAATAAATGTATCCCTGGCAGAACAGTTGCAGGTCTTTGCTTGCTTATAGATGTTTTTTTAATCATTAAGTAAGAACATTATGGTCGACTATAAACTGCTTTTCTAAAAAACCTTGATGGAACATAAAAGTTTCAAGTACAATATTTACGGGTGTGTAAAGTGTACTTTACAATTTAAATGGAGATTACAAGGGTACAGAGGTTCGAGCCCCAAAAGCATTCCTTAATACACCCGATAGCTCACACAGCTCGTGCAATGACCGATTTTATATTGTACTTCTTTGGTTCCAATTTTATTCGATAGGTTGACTGAGTTGATAAGTCGGAATAAATCTGAGGTCTTTATTTTTTAGGCGTGGGGTTCGAATAATAAGGTCGTAGGCGCTTGACCTTGGGACTATAGAATACGGATTTTGGGAAACAACGTTGAAACATACGTTACCATTGAACTAGAATACTCAAGATTCAAAGTCTGCTTCCAATAAGTTGTCAACTGCGTGTCGAGACACGCGTATGATAGACTTCCGTAGATGGTGACGATGATTATAATGATGATATTATGATTTCGTTAGATGATGATTTCGTTCGTTGGTTGATTGCTAAAAAACATAAAAGTCCAAGAAATATGTTTGTGAGCTCAATGACCTCTAAGTTGTGTGCAAGATCAAACATTTCTATTTCCTTATAACTAAAAAGTTATGATCCCACAGTGCTCAAAATAATGTTGAGAGAAAGTTTTTAGTATAATTTATAAACTCAGAAAGTTCCAGCATTCTATCTTGTACACTTTAGAAATTAAATACACAAAGGATTATGGGAATCCTGTATCTCACAAATTGTACATAAAACAAGAACACGTTTTATAAAATCTTACATTTATTTTTAAAAAACCCTATTCAAGGATATTCCACATAAGCGATTGAAAGAAATGTTTCACCCCCATCTTTACATGTTATGGGAGCTACCCCTCAAATACACAAGTTAGAAATTTTTAAGTGTTTTAAATAGCGATCTTACTTAAATTATCATAACCTCAAGTTTCATGCAATTTGGTTCATAAATGTGGAATTTATAAGGCTTTTTAAAATTATGACGAGCGGACAGGCACAACGAATTTATTAAGGGTTATTCGTTTTACTACAGAATTCTAAAAACTGCTCAATTCGTAACTAAAAAAAAATGGGTTGGCTTATTTTGATTGAAACCGTAGAGAATTGCGTTTAATTACAGATACACTTTTGTATAAAAGTATCACTTTTTATAATATACTTACTATAGGTATGTGAGACCTACAACACAAGTTTCAGATATTGAAAATTATTTTTTGGAAAATAAAATCTTATTTATACAACACGTGTTCTAGATACATTTCTTGACTTCTGAGAGTAGCAAAAAATTGCCACTCTTAGTTGGTCACGTTTAAAAAAGTAAATATTTTTAAAGAGGAACTAAAAGTAGTTTTTTTATTCGATAAGGCCCAATTAGAAATAATTATGTAGCAAAAAATAATCCCTACCTATATATCCTTACGCTACGATTTTGAATAGGATGGGCTACAAGACTGCTACGAAGCTACGATCTCTGCAAAGTGCGTAGACAATTTATATGATTGAAGACATGCAGAGCTAAGGTATACATATTATGAGACTTTTCTGGAGTTAATAAACTATTTAACTTAAAAAATTTCATTTACCTAAGTAGCTTGTTTATGACAACATAGTTATAGGTTAAAGGTTAATTTTTATACATTTCCTTAACGTTGCGCTACGCCTCTGGAGGGCATTAGTGTTCACGTTTTTCTATTTTTTTATTTCATTCCATTATTTTGGTGATTTAATAAAAACCTACTTTACAATTAGAATGAGGTGGTCAGTGGCACTAACCGTCAAGACTTGACAGAGAGACGTGAACAGACAAGTGAGGCCGGTTTTTTATACATGCGGTGAGTGCCTCGGTGTTGCGCCGCCATTGTTCGACTGACATACCAAGGCGTAGTTTCGTTGTACGTGTATGTGTGTGTAATAAACTCCTATTTCAACCTTTTGTATTCTAACAGAATACACAAAATCTGCGTCCCTTGGTAGACTCTTAGTGTACTACCAGGATTGCATAAAGCTATATTCGTTTACCACATATTCCAGTCATAGAGAACCTTAGCTTTTGGCTCGAAAGCAGACATCATGAAAGCCTACAAAGCAAGCTTGAGGCTCTCGAGCTCGACTCGCTTGCCGGAGCTCAACTGAGCGATATGATTACAATACCGCATTTTCGGTAATTTATTAGAAAAATATTTCTGAATTATTAGCTATTTTCTGCTATATTAGCCTTTTAATTAATTTTTGGAAACAAATTATACTAAGTTCGTTTTGCGTAGTGGAATCTTAGGGTAGCGTGCTACCAGGAATGCATAACCTACCTATAAAAACCTTTCCTTTTGGCTCGCAGACATCACGAAACGCCGACGAAGCAAGTTTCCGGCTCGCTGCCGCCCGGAACCCGACTGTGTGATGCGATTACAAACCGCATTTTTCGGTAAGCTAAACGAGAAAGCTTGTTCATTAAAAAGTTTTTACGAGTTTATTCAGCCAGTAGTTTGTTTTAAGCCGCACATTTTTGTCGCGGTTTGTAAGTTTTTTGTTTTTCGTAGTACCAAAGTCGTGTTTAGTTCACGCCCTGTATGCTCAGTGTGAGTGTTATCGTATACATGACGCGCTCTACGGCGAGCGCGTAAGCATGTAATTTGTATGAAGACAGTACAGTTCAAAAACGCGCCGCTAGTGGCGCTGTACATTTCTTCATACAAATTACATGCTTACGCGCTCGCCGTAGAGCACGTCATGTATACGACAACACTCACACTCAGCATACTGATCTTTGCTAAGCAGGCGTCAGTTTTTTTCTACATTAAGCCCGATTACAGAGGCGCCATCGTAATTATATTAGCAAACTAGCATAGTTCTGTTTCTTTTTCACTTTAGGCATTCGATAGAGAGAACGCTTTTTACGTTGCTATTAAATTTACACTGGCGCCTCTGTAATCGGGCTTATTATGTTTCTAAATGCTGTTTTTAAATTAAAATGTTTTAATTTACATTTGTTTTTCTTTTTTTTTGTTTGTGTTTAACTGTTTATAGGGTTAAGATCCAGTCTTAATACTTAATTTTAAACCTCTTTAAAATACCTATTGTGCTAAAATTTGGTACCTACGGCTCCGATCGACTATGCATAAAAATTTAATGAACTTTGCAATGAAACAAAATAGATTGCCATAGTTTTAAGCAATTTAAGTATATCTTCTTAGCAGTTACCACAACGCTAAAGAAAAATCGAAGCATGTTAGCTCAAATGTATTTCAATCAAACCATACAGCAAATATAAGTTACATGTATTGTGATGCATGTAACTTACGGAATTGCTGTTCTGTTGCTGTCCTTGCTTGGAATAAGTAGATGACATATTGTATGAATTTTAGCGTGGAAGCTATTGCCTCACCATCAGCTAATATTAAATAAATGTAAACACTATCCTGATTATAATATACAAATTCCTACTATTTGTTAAATATCATTTTTATGTTTATGTATGCAATCAAGTAATTTAATTTACCTACATAAAAATGTACTTAATTGTATTATTTAGACCTAGCGAAGCAACGTATTAATCATGAAATAAAACATTATCTTTTCTTAAATTAGCTAGCACATCTAGAAAATAAAGGTTTAAAGCAGATTTAAAAAAAACGAATTAGTAAGCATTGTGTCGAACCAATCGTACTATCTCGGTGGAATTGATTAAATAAAAAATTTTGGCAACCTTTTAGTCAATTTCGCCTATGAAGAATATAATTATGTTTTTGGCATTAAAAAATCCTAATTTATTTTTATCACTCTGACATCGAGCTTTTCTTTATAATAATAGAGTTATTTTGTTTTGTTGATTTTTTGTTTATTTCATTAACTTTTTTCTGGCTTATCTGTTCAGCTATAATATGTCAGTAACTATGAATATTAGGAGACATTTTGCTCACAGTCTCTGACACCAAACTAAGCAAAGCTTGTCATATGGCTACCAGTGACTAATATACTACATACACATATTTTTAAATACATACTTATACACATTATACCTAAATAAAACCCAGACACAAAGCAAACACCTATGTTCATCGCATAAATACTTGCCCTGGGTATGGGAATCGAACCCACGCCTCATTGATCCAGGAGTCAGGGTCATTAACCACTGAGCCACGGAGGCAGTCAACTAACTCTACAAGATCGATCAGAACTAAAGAAGATCTTTCTCTGAATAAAGTTATACTTCAACAATATTATACGTGGTAAAATTACAGGAAAAACTATTTGTGCATAAATAGCGTAGGTATGTCGCAGACAGCGAGCCGTGTCGCTTGCCAAATCAGGCCATTTGGAGCTCCTTCTATTTGCTCCAGAAGGTCCGCTGGCATCACATACGTGACTGCGACTAGGTCTATAAGATATTTAAAAAAAAGTAAAAAGTTTATTATGTTATTAAATATTTTTTTTCACCAAAAATCGCATCCATCCATCAGCCATAACAAGTCCACTGCTGGACATAGGCCTCCCCTTTGGATCTCCAATAAGACCGGTTGGGAGCGGCTTGCATCCAGCGCGATCCTGCGGTCTTAATGAGGTCATCCGTCCACCTTGTAGGTGGACGTCCTACGCTGCGCTTGCCCCATCGGTCATTAGTCCTCCGCGCTATGTGCCTTGCCCATTGCCATTTCAACTAGCCAATCCGTTGGGCTATATCGGTAACTTTGGTTCTTCTACGGATCTCCTCATTTCTGATTCGATCTCGCAGAGAGACTCCGAGCATAGCCCTCTCCATAGCTCGTTGGGCTACTTGGAGCTTACTAATAAGGCCCATAGTGAGAGACCACGTTTCTGTGCCATAAGTCATCACTGGCAACACACACTGGTCGAAAACTTTCGACTTGAGGCACTGAGGTATGTCGGACGAGAAGACGCTACGCAAAAATCGCATAATCCACTTCCATCATGTACAAAATTCGAGTAGTTCTCTCGAATTGATGTATTTTTTTTATCAGAGTTGTTATTTTAAAAACAGCCTAACCGATTTCGATAACATTTAAAGGGGATCTCTGAAGTATCCTACTAATATTATGAACGCGAAGGTTTGTGAGTATGTATGGATGTTTGTTACTCTTCCACGCACAAACGGCTGAACCGATTTAGATGAAATTCGGTGTGAAGGTAGCTTGGACCTCGGGTTAATATATAATAACTAGCTTCTGCCCGCGGCTTCGCCCGCGTGAACTACCCCCCTGAAACCACGTTTTTTTTCTAAGTAATTATAACTTAACCAAATAAGACTCATAATTATTATAAGTATACTTTTTAGTACAATTTTCCTAATTTATGTCAAAAAAGTAACTTGTTTTGAGTAATTAGTATAGTTATGTAGTTTTCCGGCCTGTTAATAGTCCATTGCTTAAAATAGACCTACTCACGAAGAGTGATTAGGTCATATCCACCACTCTGGCTCAGTGCGGGTTGGTAGATTCCCATACGCCATCGAATTTCTTCTATGAATCAATGCAGGTTGCCTCACTATGTTTTCCGTCACCGAAAAGCCCGTGGTGTGAAATTTCATACCTACATAAGAAATATATAATAATATATAATAATATTTCAGAGAATTCATAGGTACGGGACCGGGATTTGAAACCACGACCTCACGATTAGTAATTAGTATAATATTCTTATCAGTAAAAACTTACGTATTACCTAGAAAATAATAACACCAAAAAGTAGGACTTAGCATTGAGATCGCGTACAGGCTTTTTTAAGCCTGTGAGAGGTCAATTTGATGTAGGTACCTACCTACCTACCTAATATCGACTATTAAGAGAATCGTGAATAGACCAGTGTTTTCGCTTTTTCTCTAGAACATCGCGAAAATTTTCGATAAATATTTGATAAAATTTACGTTCCGGGAGAAAACTCTTTTCACTCCTTAAATTGTAACAAAATGTTATACTCATGCACGCTCGTAAGTAGGTAGGACTTATTTTTTGCAGAAAAGTTTTCAAGTTTTTATTAAATACTTTTCAGCCAAGTTTTTGCGTACAAATATGACTTTTTAGAGGCTTATAACCTAAAGGTCATTTAAAAACTGAAAAAAAATATTCACAGATGATGTATTTCGATTGCCGACAACAAATACTAAACACAGAATAATATAAATATTTAAGGGGGCTCCCATATAACAAACGTGAGGTTTTTTGCCGAAAGGCTCCCATACGGTACGGAACCCTTCATGCGTGAGTCTGACTCTTACTTCGACGATTATTAATAAAAGAGACGTACAAAATTGGAATAAGTAGTTCGCTCGAACACTATATTTTTGATTATTGTTGACTTTTCGAAAACTGCTCGATCTCTGAAGGATGATCTACCAAACAAAAAAGAATCATCAAAATCGATTCATAATTAGCGGAAAAATCGCGTAATACATAAATAATCGATCAAGTAAGCGTCGGACTCGCGCACGAAGGGTTCCGTACCGTATTGAAGCCCCCCTTAATAAGTATGTTTTATTTTAATTTAGTTATTTTTTTTTTAATCATATCTTAATGTTCTGGAAATATTTCAAGCATTTTACTGTTGCCGTTATTAATATCGAGCAAAAAATTAGGTTTTTGAATGGGAGCCCCCCTAAAATATTTTTTTATTTTAAGTAAACTATTGATTATTGAAGTGAATATTTAAATAAATATTTCAATCGGTAATCAAGAAATAATCAGTAGTTCCATGAATTTTGTTGATTCCGAGATGAAATTTTGTATGGAACAGCTGATATTTTTCTCGGATTCCATGTTCGGGTCCGGTTTCGGGGTCTTTTGATAAGTCTCATATTAAAATAGCATGAATGAGTTCCTTATAATGCTTAATTACGTCGTTTATTTATTATATAGTTTGTTTGGAAAAAAATGTTTTTTTTTTTAAATATAAGGACTAATTTATTTTCTTACTAGCTGACCCGGCAAACTTCTTTTCACGCAATTTATCTTTATAAATTAAAGCAATAGCCTATGTGTTATTCTGATGTGTAAGCATTGTTATTGCAAAGTTTCATCTCAATCCGTTCGGTAGTTTTTGCGTGAAAGAGTAACAAACATCCATACATACTCACAAACTTTCGCGTTCATAATCCTTACATAGTATAAAATAAAGTCGCTATTTTCGTTTGTTTGTTTGTTTGTTTGTCTGTATGCTTAAATCTTTAAAACTACGCAACGGATTTTGATGCGGTTTTTTTTAATGGATAGAGTGATTCAAGAGAAAGGTTTATATGTATAAAAATTCCCGAAATTCCCACGGGAACGGGCACAACGCGGGTAAAACCGCGGGGCGCTGCTAGTATTTATATAAAATAGGATTGCTTTTATGATTACTTGTTACTTTAGGTACAATTTGTGGATCAAATTAATGGCGTCGTCAGTTCTGAACTCTGTACGTTTTATATGGCTATCTGGTGTGTCGCACCTTTGAAATAGTAAAAAAAAACCAATTAAATTAGTGAAGTAGGTCCCGGCTAGAACACTTCTAAAAGAAGAAGCAAAATCCGCTAAGTACCTATTCTGACTTTGTAATAAGTAGGTAAGTACTCGTATTTGGTGTCGCAAGATAGATATTATTGACAATAACTAGGTACAATAGTTTAATAAGTATTTTCGGATTGTAACTGCGAGATAAAATAATTACAAAAGAAACCGCTGAAAGGGTCAGTCGAGAACTTAGATTATTTTATTGAAATAAGCATTAAACATACCTACTTTATTTACATTAAGCACCTTAAGTCGCCAAATGAAAAGACAAATGTTTCTGAGATAATAACATCGTATCATTTGCAATCCTTTACTCTCATAACAAAATGCAATGTTCGGCATTGGCAGTCTTTGGCAGTGGTCGCGGGTGGCATTACCAACTAAACGCTAAATATGGCTCGGACGATGTGTTACATTGTGGTCCCGGTTGTTTCAACTTTTTAGCCATGTTAGAGGCTTTCAAGTGGCTTAAAAACTCTTGAGCACCAGGGCTAGCCACCCAGCCTATACGAACTTACTGATATTAAAGGATACTTTTTGGATTGTATCTTGAACGAGTTAGATTAGATTAGAGCTTAGATTAATTTTTAAGTGTCTATTATGGAGACGTTATTACGTATTAGTGTGAAATTTATTCAAAATAACACGAAATTTATTAAGGGTACAGGTACTTTATAGTTAGGCACATCTACACACCCATGCAAATACCTATTATATTTTCTCATAGTCTATTTTGTCACAGTTGCATTGGACAAGTACAAAATGTAGGTAATCTTTGACCAGTAACACATAAATTACACAGATAGTCAAGTCAATGAATATGGATAGAAATAGAACATAAAATGGTCAGAGCTCCGAAGTATTTGTTACAATTTGACACTTTGTTCCCTTTGAGTCTAAGCATCCACCTAACCCCACGCATCAATCTTGACATTTCAATGTACTCTAAGAAGATTTTGATCAATAAAGCTATTTGAGGTAAAGAGCGCCTCATCCAAGGGCGCGAATCATTCGGATTGTCTAGTCATGGTACACGAAACTAAGTACAATATGCCCTATTAACACTACCCCTGCCGTGCTATCACTCCAACAAAGTATAAACATTTTCACGAGCTCCAGATAACGACCCGATCGATAAAAGGTGAAACTCGCTCGGGGGACAACCTTACATTGAAAACAATAGATCTATTTTGGAATCTCGACCTTTGTCCGATAGGAGTGGTTGTGCTAAGCTAGGGCTAAGGCTAGATACTCACGATGGAGGTCCGCGCGGGTTACATGAGCTCGACGCACTCCGAGCGAGGGGGTCAGCTCGTGGGGCTGTAGCACCTTCCCGAGAGCACTCCACCCCCAACTTGCGTAACATTTATATAACGAGACACATGCAGGTCGCAGGCTCGGAGGCGCGCTGGCGGTCAGAGACGTCGCCTCCGTCCTGCCATATTGGTTTCGATCGACACCGCGCGACGGCCGAGCGGGAGCCGCGGCGCTCTCGCGAATTCGACGGCCGTTTCCAGCGAGCGGGCGTGCTCCCGTGTCGTCGTCTGGACGTCGCGACGGTTCCCTTCAGTGGGAAAATAAAAAAATGCGAATCGTTCGGGCGGAGCGACGGGCCGGCTGCGAGAGGCACATGCCGCTCGATAGGCGGGCGCGTGCGCGGCGCCCGCGTGACGTCACGCGGCGCGCCGCCGCCGTGCCCGCCGCCGCGACCTCTCAATGGGCCGCCGCCCGCCGCCCGACGCCCGACTCTACCCTCTACTCCACACGAGCTCTTTATTTGGCTATCACTCACTCGCCACTCCGACACGACCAATTAACGTCGGCTCAAATCGATGCGGTTTGATTGAGCCGGCCGAGCGACAGGATACAACTATTCCCATGGTTCACACGGGTGCCATTAATTATGAAGGCGATCGATCGGGATTGGTAACATCATTTACAGCTATCGATGGAAGATGAAAATAGACTGGTGATTAATAAGAAATCACTTGGATACGATCATTGGGCTTACTAATTATGTCGGTTCATAATTGAGAGGATCTGTCGAAGAACTTTTGTAATCAATATGAGCTTTTGATTATGAGACGTCTGAAGGTAAAGTTAAGTTAGTTGATAGAAAGCACGTGAGGCGATACCAAGGAATTACTCTGCCATTCTGGCCCAGTGCCGACGCGGGGTCGGTGGACGAAACATGCCATGGAATAAATTATTAATGCGACAAAATTACAGCACTACCGTTTTTCGTGAGAAGATTTTATTAATTCCTAATTTATTCAACATGTTTAGGTGCTTAATTTGTTGCCTCTGAAGCCTAGCTTAAGTATTTGACTATGTCGTGGTAACACGTTACCATAGAATTAATTCCTAACTGATTTATAAAAAGAAGGAGCCTTTATTTGTATTATAGGTACTTAATGTCTAAAAGTTGCATAGATATTCTGGGTAAAAGTCAAAGACAGAACTTTTTGAAACGGTATAAAAGCCCCGAGAACTTAACAAATTCAAAACCTTAAACAATATACCTAATGAAATGATTTTTAGGGTTCCGTACCTCAAAAGGAAAAAACGGAACCCTTATAGGATCACTTTGTTGTCCGTCTGTCCGTCTGTCAAGACCCTTTTTCTCAGGAACGCGTGGAGGTATGAAGCTGAAATTTATATCAATTACTCAGGTCTACTGTCCCTTGAAGCTGTGAAAAAATCAAACTTCTAAGCCAACGCAATCAAAAGATACAGCCGTTTATGCCCCAAATTTTGAAACTCGCAAGTACTCGCAAGGGAATCAAAACCTAAAGGGTACTTCCAGTCGACCTAGAATCTTGAAATTTGGCATGAAGCAACGTTTTATAGCACACATAAAGGAAAAATTCCGAAAACCTTAAATTTTTAGTTATATTACAAAATATATATTTTTTAATAAATATAAACTTATTACTTTTTTTGTCGTAATGAACGAACTTTGTAAACCTTGCAGGTTTGTACGGAACCCTCGGTGCGCGAGTCCGACTCGCACTTGGCCGGTTTTTTTAATTTTATAGTGCATCCCACACCAGGTTTATCTCAACTCTTTTGAAATACCTATTGATCTACTAGTATAAAAGGGTGTACTTACTTCTTCGTCGCTATCACTTGATGACCGCCTTCTCGAAACCTTAATAAACACTGTCTCACTATCTCTATTATATGATTTATTCGTTTCTTCGATATCGTTCACTATTTCATCAGCACTGAAGCGAAATTCATCATTAAAATTAAACAAATCATTTCTAGATTCATCGATATCAACAAAAAAGATATTTCCATCATTATTTGGTGTTACATTCGTATTATTTTTAGATAACCAGTCACTGGGAATCGTTTCGACATCGGAAATATTAGTTCTTCTACATGTCGGGAAGATAGAAAATAAATTTTGAAAAATACTTTTGACGGGTTTGAAACAACAGAAGTACGGTTTCATGGCTTTATGTTAGTGGTATCTTTATTAAGTTTCGATAGATACTGTTCATTAATTTTATGCTTATCATATTATAGATAAAAGTTAACTTAATTGATTGATAAGTAACAATAGAGATATTATAGGCCCAATTATGATGGCGCCATCGTAAATTGAATAGCAACGTAAAATATGTTCTCTCTATCGAATGGTACAGTTTACATACTTACATTTTTGTACCTTTGCTTGAACTTTGACAGAAAATATCTCAGAACAATTAATTAAAGCTCAAATACACTAAGAGCGATGCTTAATGAAATTACCAAAAGTTCATAACATTGGGCGTGATGAAAATAAAATACAAAGTTTAACATATTTAATAGAAAATAGTTTCATGTATATTTACAGTACGTTGTAATAAGTGGTACAAATTGATTTAGGCATTTGTTAAAACTCGTTACTATAAAAAGCCTATTTAAATATAATATCTAGGTATATAATATGTGTGTAAATATGTATGTATGTAAGCCTAGGTAGGTATATGAGTATATAATTATATTGTCTGTTATATGTATTGTATATATCATTTGTATATTTTTTAGAAGTAGGTACAGTATATTCTATGTCAAATATATAGAATTAAATTCTAATAAAGGCAAGGATTTATTTGTCTGCACTAAATTTACTAAAAATATACCTATCCTTTTCATTGCCATCTTATACTTCAGTCAAATATATGTCGGTCTATCAAATAAAACCTTCTTTAAGCCCATTTCCAAATAAAAATAAAAACATAGACCAGACTTTATAAAATAATCCTTGATGAAGGACTCAAACATAACAGTACACTACAGTATATTTTAATATAAATCAATAAAAAATAACAAAGACTTACATTTATCTATTACCTTAATAAAGAGATACATATATAAATAGATTTTAAAACACGGTAACCTTTTATAACATCACATCATAATATGTGTATATCTATGAAATATAAAAAATCACAATGTTCTTACCTTAAACCCTGAAAACCGAGTATAAAAGTGTAAAAAAAACCTAGAAATATAAATGGCCTCAATTTAATATCAACTCACTGAACGAAATTAGTACTATCGCTGTCCGTTATTAACAAAAACACAAAAAAGCAGCAGCACGAATTTTAGTAAATCAGTAAATTAATGAAAATTTATTTACTAAACAATTTAGACATTACAAAAATGTATGGAAGAGCGTATGCCATCCATGGCCTTGTACCGTACCAGAATATTAGCTTTATCATATGTTTTGTAAATTGATTTTGCTATTATTGATCGAAGCGATCTCGACAAAACTCGGTACACAGGTTCTATACAGTGAAACCTGGATAAGAGAGAGTTGAAGGGACCGCCATCTCTTTCTCTCTTATAGAGGTTTTTCACTTATCCAGGTTTCTCACTTATCCAGTTTCAGAAGTGGCTTCTCTCTCTTATAGAGGTTAAAACATACGTCTTAATTGTATGTGGGTATCTACATGCGTGAAGAATGATAAATATGTTTATAAATAGGATATAGGTACTAATTGTTCGGGTTGTGTTGATTAGAATTGAACATAGATAATTATTAATTCATTCAAAAAGGCACTTTTTAAAATTGGAAAAATTTAAAAGTCGTATCTTTTTGATATTTCCATGTCCTTAGAGCACTGAGACCGTATAGGGTCTTTTGATTTTATTATTTTATAAAAGTTGCATTCTGATAAATCGAATTCACTGCGTATTTTACTTCGAGATTTTCCACTTTTGAACGCATTCAATTCCTATCTTAAGCTCATCACTTAACGATTTATTTATTTATTCCTAAAGACTTATTTATTAACACCGAACCTTTCTCCTCAATTGATACTTATCAACTGTAGTAAGTTTGACCAATAAGATAGTGTAAACGCACGTGTGGCTATTCCATAAGAATGTGATACAAAAGTAATGTTAGGTAGATGAAAGAAAATTCAAAATAATTTTGAATAGAGCACTATTTCAATAAACAAGATAGTATAGACGCACGTGTAGCCATTCCAAAAAAAATGCGATACAAAAACAATATTACTTACTAGCTTAAAACCCGCGGCTTCGCCCGCGTTGTCTTAGTAGACAGGTACTTGCTTATGAAAATAGCCGTTTGACCCGCGTTTGTCTCAGTACTTGCTTATAATTATAAAAGGCTGCCGGTTGGCCTGCGTTGTCATGGCACTTGCTTAAAATAATAATAGGTCGTGGTTTAGCAAAGCATTATCGTATAACGTATTACTTGCAAGGATAATGCCTATGGTTTGGCCTGAATTGTCTTAGTATTTGGCTAAAATGATAATAGGTCGCGGTTTGGCCTGCGTATTCTTAGTACTCGCTTAAGATGGTAATTTATAGCACGCAGCTTAGCCTGCGTTGTCTTAATACTTCCTCAAAATTATAATAGCCTACCGTTTGGCATGCGTTGTCGTATTACTTGCAATGATAATAGCCCACGGTCTGGCCGCTTTGTTTGAGTAACTGCTTAAAATGATAATAAGCCATAGTTTGGCCCGCGTTGTCTTGGCACTTGCTTAAAATAATAATAGTTCGTGGTTTCGCCTGCATTGTCGTATAACGTATTACTTGAAAAGATAATGCTTAGTAGGCATTATCTTTTCAAGTAATAGGCATTGCTTACGGTTTGGCCTTAATTGTCCCAGTGTTTAGCTAGAATGATAATAGGTCGCGGTTTGGCCTGCGCATTCTTCGTACTTGCTTAATATGGTAATTTATAGTACGTAGCTTGGCTCGCGTTGTCTAAGTACTTGCTTAAAATTACAATAGCCTGCCGTATGCCTTGCGTTGTCGTATTGCTTGCAATGAAAATAGCCCATGGTCTGGCCCGCGTCGTTATAGTATTTGCTCAAAATGATAATGGCGCGCGGTTTGGTCCGCATTTTCTTAGTACTTACTTTTAATGGTAATTTCCCACAGTTTGGCCTGCGTAGTATTAGTACTTTTTTTGCTTAAAATAATAGCTCTTCGTTTAGCCCACGTTGTCGTATTACTTGCAAGGATAATAATTATCCCACGGATTGGCCTGCTTTTTCTCAGTATTTGCTTAAATTGACTTGTGTCTAAAGCTTATTATGGAGTACGACAATTTTTAGATGATAAATTGCAAAATATTCGAATTAAATTTAATAATAATGATTGTATAATTTTTTCATGTTCTAATTATTTTATGGCCATATTGGACTTAACTGATAATTCAATATTTTTGTGATTAGTATTAAGATCTCTATGTAACACAGTTCAACAATAAATGTTCTTTGACTTTAATAGCCTACGGTTTGGACCGCGTTATTTTATAACTTGCCATAAAATAAATACTTATTAAGTTATATTTTAATACACCTACTGAATTTTTATATCGAGAAAAGAATATTTTTCGATATTTTGCTCGATCATGAGTTGACCAATGTAGTTTCCCACTCGTATACCAAATTTTATCCAACTCCATTCGCATGCATGGTCTACATTACAATCGTAAGGTCCTAATCCTGGTCAGACCACTGAGCTCTTTGAAACTTGTGTACGGAATTTCATACTACTGGCTTTTCATTGATGGAAAACATTGAAGCAACCTGCATATGCACGCACTGCATGCACGTCCTTAGAGAAAAATCGATGTCGTATGTGAACTCAGCAAACCGCGCTCGGCCAGCGTGATGGATATGGCTTAATCACCCTTCGTGGGTAGGCCTACGTTCAGTGGTGGACTATTAAAAATCGGCCAAGTGTGAGTCGGACTCGCGCACGAAGGGCTCCGTACCGTATGGGAGCCCATTCCTCTTGCCGTTATTAATAGCGAGCAAAAAACTCCTAAAAATCACGTTTGTTGTATATCCCATATTTATTTTATTTGTGAAAATTTCAGCTGACCAACTATCACGGTTTATGAGATACAACCCGGTGACAGACAGACAGACGGACATCGAAGTCTTAGTAATAGGGTCCCGTTTTTACCTTTTGGGTACGGAACCCTAAAAAAGGCCAGTACAGGTATTCATCATGTTTCATTAAGTCATTAGAAATTTAATTTCGATTATGCTGAACCCAATGACAATCTCGCCCAAAACCGTTTACCCAGTCAAAAGTGTTCGAGACACTTGTAGGACTTTCAGACATTCTCTGACCAAGTACAGACGAAAAAGTAGCACACAAGAAGGTACATTGAAAAATACATAGCGCACCTACATCTAGACGACAGGCATGTTCTAGGATTCCATTATACTCATAATTTGACTAACTTTTACTATGGTACCAACCCAGAAATCACGTAAATAAAATTAGCTGTTCAACCCAAAAAAATCATTGACCCGCGACAAAATGTAAAGAATAGGTAATTTTCGCTTTTTCAGGGTAGTTCCCATAGTAAAGTAAGTAGTTGTTGATCCGTATGTACCCTAAGTTCAAGTCTATTGGCTCACAAAATAAAATCGTTTATAAACTATTAGGGGCCCATTTTGCCCCCATTGAAGTATCTAAGTTATCTCAATTTAATTCTCGATATATTAAAAAAAACGCGACCAAGTTATTTTTCACGCTAATATAGGATGTTTGGTCTAGCGTTAGACAAGGAATCCGGGACTTTTCCCAGGACGTTAATAGTCATATATTAGTTAAAAGGGTGGGCTATTTTCAAACAATATTGCATCGGTTTTCGAACAGTCATTTAGTACTTTTTTTAGGAAATTGATATCCTGAAGGACCCACTGAAATTTTCCGGGATAGCAGTACCCCAAGTGGTAATTTGTGTTATTGTCTAGCGTCGTACTAAATTTCGTTAGAATTCATTTACCCCTTTTATCTTAGCTTTATAATTGATTATTATTTTGGGTATTGCTAAGAAACCCTATAGATTTTCCGGGATAAAATAGTTACTGTATTGAAACATGTGTGCTTCCTACATACCTACCAGATTTCATTTATAACCGTTCAGCTCGTCTGATGTAATTATTGATGCTTTTTTCACCAACTTTGGGAACTTATCTGACCCGTTAGATAAGGAAAATTCGGAAAAACAGGAAGAAACGTAACTTTTATTTTATTTGTAAAGCATACATACAAAGTTTCAAGTCAATCGGTACAGGAATACAAAATTAACTTACAAATGAAAAGAGCCATTTTTACCCCGTCAAAGGTCAAAAGTTCAAAGTTTTCGTCTTTAGTGCTCCATTACGTCATACAATGTACCTATATTCCAAATTTCAAGTTTATATCTTTAGCGGTTTGGGCGGCAGCCGAAACCGAGTAATTTTGGCTATCCCTAAGGATCCCCATAGAATTTCCGGGATAATAATAGTTCATGTGTTGAAACATGTTGTGTGCTTCCTCCATACCAGATTTCATCCATAACCGTTCAGCTCGTTGGATGTAATAGACGCTTTTTTCACCAACTTTGGGACCCAATTTGACCCCTTAGATAAGGAATATTCGGAAAAACAGGAACAAACGTAACTTTTATTTTGTTTGAGTAGCATGTATACAAAGTTTCAAGTCAATCGGTAAAGGGAATAAAAAGTTACATACAAACGAAAAGGGCCCGTTTTACCCCTTTAGAGGTCGATTTTTCAAAATTCCGTTCTTAGTGCTCCATTACGTGTTCCAATGTATCTTTGTTCCAAATTTCATGTTCGTATCTTTAGCGGTTTGGGCTGTAGGCTGTCTGTCAGTCAGTCACTCAGCGAAGCCTTTTATATAATAGATTCCCACAAAATACAAAAAAATGTTTGAATAGAACACGATCCGAAATCAACGGTAGCTATAGGTATCTTCTAGGTAAGCGTGCTACAACCTAGACCGCATATCTGCTTAACAACAGGCAGTATGTGGTCAAACGCAAACCTATTCAGAATAAAAAAAAAAAAAGCTATGTTGTTCCACGAAATTTAAGAATGGGTCATAAAGTGCAGATGTTTCACTACCCTCAACTGTCGCTTATAGAGGTTCAGACAAGTAGTACTCTCAGTTATAGAGGTCCATGAGGGAAAAACGACTCTCTCTTATAGAGGTTTCGGTCTCTCACTTATAGAGGTATTTGAGGGGTAAAATGACGGGACCTGGCCATTACTCTCACTTACGAGTATAGAGGTTTCTCACTTATCCAGTTCTCAGTTAGCCAGGTTTGACTGTATATTGATTTGTCGTTGGCGGTTTTCGATTGCGGGGTATTTCTCTAAAATAGGGGGAAATTTGCTGTCGCGCTATTTATCCGCCGATTTCGATAATAATAAGATAAGATCGATTAGTATCTAAATCCAAACAATATTTAATAATATTAATAGCGAGTATAACCCAAATAGGTCAAGACGGAGTCGAGATAAAGGCTTATGAAGATTGAGTTAAAGGTATATGCCGCGAGATCTATACGAGTATTTTTCGTTATTTTAACGAAAAAATATAGATCTCGCTATATTTTGAAGCATTTGTTACATTTTAAGTTTTGAAATGGTTTGACTAGTTTGATAGGAGTACATAGATAGTAGTAGTCAAAATCATGCTACTGCGTTAGCTTTTACTGATGAAAACTAGACAGAAACAGAACTATATTGTATTTAGTGAGGTGACATTACAATTGAGGCCAATGTCAACAATCGCATATAAAATTCTTTTGAATCTTGTTTAATACCTACAGTAAAAAAACTTGAGCAATAGATATAGCAACCCTAATCACTAATTGGAAAATAGATTCCTACTTCCAATTCCTATGTATTGTATGTACCCAGCCAAGCTAGTCTTAATACTAGAATATATATAGTATCCTTTAAAGTACTCTATACTATATACATTAAAATACTATGTAGCTTAAGATTATCTTCTCCTTGTTCATAAACGTTCAATAACCCTTAAATTGAAATGTCCTAATTTTTGTAACACACTATCAGTAAAAAATCATCTAAGGACTTACTAGGTGCTGTTTTGAAAATTGTAGGGATTTGAAGAGAAGATATGAACTATTTTTATTATGAGACAACGCCGAAATCACAAAAAAAACAGCTGTTATATACAGTGTGTCTAGACTCGATGAACTTTTTTGTATGAACAGGGAACCATTTTTTGCGAATTTGGGGTTGATCTCGTAGTAAAACTTGGTCGTAGGTAATTATGAGTATGTTTATAGACTACTGGAAGCCCCAGGCTTTTGTAATGCAATAGCTTGTATAGCAAAGCTATACTGTATGTGTATGTTGTATATTGAACATTTACGAATTTGGAGTTGTCTATAGATTTACTAAAACTAATGTTCTTTGAAGATATTACTGCGAAATTATTTTACCAATCGCACAATTTATTCGAGCTAAAGACTAGAAAGTAGAATAAGACTGACCAGTACATCAAACAAATAATGAATGAGATTAAAGTAACTGTATATGCCGAATAAAACTTAATGGCGGCTGTGAAGTTAGCGACAAGCTGCTTAAATCCCCACTCCGAAGCACCACTGACATAGGAATTTATTACTGCGCAACGATTCTCCTAGCGTTTACAGATACCATTACTAAGTTTGATTCGGCTTGTAAAAGAAGGCCAATAAGGCACCAGCGCGCAGCGTTGGAACAAATGTTTTGCCCAGCTTTTGTCAAGGGATATTTACTCATATTTCTAAGACAGTTTGAGACCATTGCATCAATCAAACATAATAACATTTTCCATGATACGATAATATAATTAAGTTCATTTTCAAATGAAACCTAGTAACCACTAACAAAATATAAATTGGAATATAAATTTATTGTGGTAGCTGTTTCCAAAAACATATAGTTTGTGATTTTTAAAAATATGTGGTCGGTCACAAAAGTTAATGAAAGAATGCTTTGTAAAAAATATATAGCTATAGATCAATATACGGTAAAAATACGAGTATATTGCTTAAAAAGACATTTAAAAAAAATAAACAGGAATAATTCTCTCATTAATAGATAATAATTATGTAGAATTTTAAAACAACACTGATTGTAGATTTTCAAGAATCGTAATTAAGAGTAAAGTCAGGATGCTAGACAGATACACACTGCAATCTTCATGTAGTATAAAAAATTACACAAAGTATATCCGCTCAGTACCATGTGCCAATGTTATATCTAGCATCCATCGTTCTCCTTTCCATAAACGCGTCAGAAGTGCCGATCAGAACTATATAATCTAAATCACATTACCGTTTCCTAATCAGTCAATATCAAGGCTCTTGAAGCTGCTGGTGAAGCTGGCAAACATCCCTCTGCTGGGCTTCTTAATTCTCTTCTTCTCATCAGCTTTGAATATTTCAGTTTCTATCAACCAGTCTCGATAATTCTCTTCCATGTTTTTTCTCTGCTCTTCGTGTAGCTGTTTGACGGAGACTCCTGGGCCTCCGAAGTCTTCGGGCAAGAGTTCCTTGTCGACGATGGCTTCGGGGCCTTCAGATGAGAAGTTGAGGAGATTCAGGAGATTAGAGTGGATGAGCGGTTTCACGAGGCACATCACTTGGTTGATGAATGACACGGTGTGGACTACGTGGATCTTCTTGAGACGACAGGGGTGCGCGTTCTGGAATTAATAAATTGATACTTGAATAGCGTTTTGTCATTGATTTAAGATCTATTTTGGTGGCACATGGTGTAAGCACCGTTAGCGGACCAAAGAAGAAAATATATTCATATATTTTTTTATTACACTAACTATTTAACACGTAGGTATTATAAATAGCTACAATGCATCACTTAATTAATAGCAAATCATAAACCCAAACTAATATTCAATATTACTAAACTAATCACGGTAGAGCTCATAAATTCTTGAACCAGGGTTGAACATTTAACAAAATTACGAGGACAATACTTTATCAGTTATTATTGAGAATCCTAACCTTCAAGCACCGTTGTAAAAAACGTAACTAGGTGCAATATCACAATCATGAAAATAGTATAGTCAAACTCAGCCAGCCTGTATAGGAGGTGGTAGTAGCCTTCGCTAGTCTTGTTGGGGAAAGTTACCAACCTGAATATAATGCATGAAAGCTCTGAGCGCGGGCAGCGTTACCCTGGTCAGATGGCCGATGCTGCAGCCCTTCATATCGAAGATGACGATGTAGCCTTCAGACAGGATGTCCTCGGAGAGCTTGATGTCGTTGAACATACAGAAGACACGCACGGCGTCCGCGAAATTCAATTTGCTGTAGTCGAAATCTGCCAGCCGGTAGAGGAGCACGTGGTAGCCCTCGGTCGTCTTGGTGGGGAGGGCTACCATATGCCTGGAAAGGACAAAAATACAGGTATTACAATTACGTGCTTTAGCATTGAACACATAATAAGAACACAACAAAATAGCATTTTAATAAGAATAAAACAATAAGTATATCATTTTCCAATTATTGGAATGAATGACGGTAGTGGTGAAATAAATTATTGGAATATATCTGTTCTGGCATTTGATAATCCTCGAAATGCTACTTTTCATTTGAGCAGCGTGGCATGGTGACTGAACCCTTCTCTTACTTCAGAAGAGGTCCGCACCTAGCAGAGGAGGAGTGCAATACTTAGAAAACAGGTCATGTATGACTCAGGATGTAGGTATTGTAGTCAAAATTATGAAAACATGCAGCAGTTATTCTCTTTTCTTTCCAGACAAGAGACATATAAACGTCCACATTCAGCAGCATGTCTGATGTCGCGCAGTATAACAGAACCCGTCGCCCGGATACAACAGTTCACTGAGCACTAACCTATAATCGGATAGATTTCTCGCTAGGAAGCACTCTGAATGGTAATCACGCTGTCAGCGTATAGTGTCACTGCGGATTGTCTCATGCTGTGTAATGGGTCTTTGGCATAATATATCTTGCTTTGCTTTGCCCTGCTACGATCGATATTGCAACCAACGTCGCAAATAATATTGAGGAGAAACTAGTAAACACTCTATTTCATCCGTCGACTTGGCATTTTTGACTGACGAACCACCGGAGGAGGTACTAAATTCGACGCATGTATTTTTTTTATGTATAACCACGCATAACTTTTTTCATAGTAGTCCGATTTCAATAATTCTTTTTTATTGGGAAAAATATACTTAGAAATTGGTTCCATTTAAATTTTATTGAAATCGGCTCAGCCATTTTTGATCAACAATAATGTGAAAAATGCTGCATCGATCTGTGCAAAATATTCGCGAATTCTGTACACGGATGAAGTCGGTCATGCTATTTTTTGGAAATAATAATTATGTTATTTCTGTTTTAATTTCATCAGATACGCCGAAGGTGCGTTGTTCTCACCTCCACTATTAATATATATTATGTCTGTCCTGTGTATGTAGGTAAATTCTGTGGCATTTCCGCAACATCGAATCCTAGTGTAGAAACTATGAGTGTGGAATGAAATTTAGTTTTTGTTGTACCCACAGAGATAGTGTATCATGCAGTTACTAAGCCAATGCTACAATGGTGCAACAAAACATTTACGAAAACCCATTTTTTAGGGTTCCGTACCCAAAGGGTAAAAACGGGACCCTATTACCTACTAAGACTCCGCTGTCCGTCTGTCACCAGGCTGTATCTCATAAACCGTTATCGCTAGAAAGCTGAAATTTTCACAAATGATGTATTTCTGTTGCCGCTATAATAACAAAAACTAAAAGCAGAATAAAATTAATATTTAAGGGGGGCTCCCATACAACAAACCTGAATTTTTAACCGTTCTACGCTCGATATTAATGGTAACAGGTAGATGCTTGAAATATTCACATAATGTTTAGTTGTATATACAATTTAATAATAAATAATTAAAATAAAATGAATATTTAAGGGGGGCTCCCATACAGTACGGAACCCTGCGTGCGCGAGTCCTACTCGTACTTTGCCGATTTTTATAAACCTTATGAAACTATTTTGTTTAGCCAAGTTAGCCAATGAGTATTGGTGATACAGGTGTGATACAAGTGATATACTAAGCGCCACACAAATCGGCGGATGGGAAGTTATGCGCAGAACGCTGCGCAAAAGCCGAAATATGGGTGTGCGCGGGAGCCAGAGAGACAAGACGTCGGGGCACACCCGCCCGCCAACCTCATGCCTTCCGCGCGCTCCCTACGCATTGTGCAGTGCACACATGCGCAATAATTAGCGAATCACGGCGAAGTGTCATTTGCGGCTAACTTCTCATCCGCCGATTTGTGTGGCCTTTAGTATACTAAAACGAAAAAAAATCTGTCAACTTTTGTACACTTTGGTACAGCTAATTTAATTCTAAAACTGTGTTTATTCAAAATGTAATAAACTATTACTTGGATACTCGATTATTTGAATACTTAATTTAGCATAAATGTTATGTTTATTTAGGTGGTAGGCAATGCTTGTTTCCAAATTGTAATTAATTTTTACAGCATAATTAACATAAATATGTGAGACCAAGTCACAGTAGGTATATAGGTACGGGTACGAGTACCAATGTTCAGCTCAAATTGGCACGGAGATCAAGTGCGCGACCTGTAGCCTACGACTGTATGCAAATTATCATGCAACGAATTGTCTATAGGTTAAGGATAAAATTGTACTAAAATGTAGCAATTCTTTTATTTATTGCGATCATCACACTAAACTTCTGCAAGGCTTAAAAAATAGACATTTGGACTATGAGGTCGTCCACACGATGATGATGTTAGGATAACCGCTCACAAAGGAGTACTCCACCGAGCGAGGTGGTGTTTTCACAGAAAAATATCACCTTATTGGTCACTCTACACGATTATTCAGAAAGGATGTACAATAACTAAGAAATTATTAGGGTGATTCAGACCAAGACAAGTTATACTATATGGTCAAATCGGTAAACCTAGAATTCGAGAAAAAAAACAGTTGTTTCATACATTTTAGTGATTCCGAGTTCCAATTTTGTATGGGACAGGTGATTTTTCTTTTCTCAATTTCCGGATTGACTAAATAGCAAAAGTTGTTCTTAATGATGGTCTGAATTAGTAATCCTCTTTAGGACTACACACCCGTCCAATAACTCTGGATTTTTTGAAATCATATTTATCAGTTATATTAATATTAAAATAGCCAATCTATATATCCTTACATAGTTTAAAATAAAGTCGCTATTTTTGTCTGTTTTTCTGTATGCTTAAATCTTTAAAACTACGCAACGGATTTTGATGCGGTTTTTTTTAATGGATAGAGTGATTCAAGAGGAAGGTTTAAATGTATAATACACCTGTGCGAAGCCGGGGCGGGTCGTCTAGTTATTTATAAGTAGATACATTTTTTATTTCTTCTTATGTGGTTGATTTGATTTCGTCAAAGTGCGAGTGAGACGTTTGCAAATCGTATTTCCTTACCTTAAGTTGTATTCTGTCATTGTCACTTAAGGCAATGACAAGTTAATTGCAGTCTTGCTATTAGTATTGTTATTACTAAATTACGTTTCATTATTTATGATGCACTTGTTGTTATGAACAGGTTAAAAGCGCCGGTTAAATTGCTCGTCAGACATCATATTATTAATTGTGGGTAAGTACTTAATGTTTTTATTTTGAATTCCTATAATGAAAAGATATTTTTAATGTACCTATATGTTAAAGAAAATCTGTGGTACGTTTTACTACTCTAGCACAATGTAATAAGATTTGTTTCACATAAAGATTTATACATACTTGGTAGTATCGTTTTAGCGCAACAGCAAGTCTCACTTTGTAAAGAGATTGGATTGGGACTTGAATAGTAAAGTTGTCATCGTAAAGAATCATCTATCGTGTCTTTTGCATTTCTATCATCTTGTAACAATAATTAATTAGTTTAAGCAATATTACGAATGTTATGCGCATTATCGTCGTATACCTATCTCATTTTTGTCGACGCGTAAAGCAAATTATAATATACTAGCAGCGCCCCGCGGTTTTACCCGCGTTGTGCCCGTTCCCGTGGGAATTTCGAGAATTTTTATACATATAAACCTTCCTCTTGAATCACTCTATCCATTAAAAAAAACCGCATCAAAATCCGTTGCGTAATTTTAAAGATTTAAGCATACAGACAAACAAACAAACAAACAAACGAAAATAGCGACTTTATTTTATACTATGTACGGATACGGAAGATTCACCTATTGCTTTTTTGCCTAAGTTTGATCTTGTAGTAAGGTAGCGGTTCTCTATTGCTGGCGCGAAAAGCAACATTATTGGAACACTACCAACAATACTCTTTACTACCTTTGGTTTTACCTTTGTTTCAATTAATTTATGGGAAATACAACTTTACGTTTTGTCCATAAAAGCAAAATCACTGAAACTCTAACTACTATTCTCTTTGTAACATCAGTTTTAGGGTTTACTCTAAAGTAATGTTTCAATAAGTGAATTTAATATAACGTGCGTTATAAGTATTCATAATTGTTTTTTCTTAGGCAGAAGCGAGTCTCTATTGGTGAAGAGATCGGGCGTGTTAGCGCGCAGAGTGAGTAACAACTCTATGGTGTCTTTCGTCTCTTTCACCTTGAAGTAGTTTGAGTGCAGGAACAGGATCATGTACTCGTCTAATATGAATATTTCAATGACAAAAATAATATTACCTACTTATTAGTCTACAATAGTCTTGTTCTTAGGCAGCAACGCGTCTCTATTAGTGAAGAGGCTAGGCGTGTTGAAGCTAATAGCAAATTCACTGAAATTCTACTCTAACTAATGTTCTCTTTGCAGCATTAGTTTCAAGATTTACTCTAAATTAATGTTTTAATAAATAAAGTTATAACTTACGTTATATCCATAATTGTTTTGTTCTTAGGCAGCATCGGATCTCTATTAGTGAAGAGATCGGGCGTGTTAGCGCGCAGAGTGAAGTAGCACTCTATGGTGTCTTTCGTCTCTTTCACCTTGTAGTAGTTTGAGTGCAGGAACAGGATCACATACTCGTCTGATATATGTGGTAGGTGCGGCTGGCTTTTCATCCTGGAAAACATAAATGTTATAAATAAAGTAAGTAGTTAAGTTCGTATGGGCGCCTAGCCCTGTTGTCACGGTTTTTAAGCCGCCTGAAGGCTTCTAACATGCCAAAGTAGATAATACAACCGGGGCCTGAATCTAACGCGTCGACCGAGCCACGTTAGCGCTCAGTTGTAAATGAAACCCGCGGTCATCCATCCAAAGACTGACCGTGCCGAATTGATGAGACACAACTCTTTGTTCCTTGGATATAACAAAATATTATTTCTTGGAATTATGAATACTGTTTATTTGCATGTTCAATACGGACTGAATGTAGTGCACATTTTTATATTTTAAGAGGATTCTGAAACGACCAGTGTTTCCGCGTTTTCTGTAGAACATCGAGAAAGATTGCGGTAAATTTTGATAAAATTTACGTTCTGTAAGAAAACTCTTTTCGACCCTTAAATTGTAACAAAATGTTATGTTTTTTTGGAGTATTAAAAAGGCTGGTACAGTATAGTACAGTTATGTTTCGGTGTCAATCGGTTAAGTAAGAAATATTGCACGCTCGTAAGTCTTTTTTTCAGATTTTTTTTTTAATTTGCCAACGTTTTGCAAAAAATATGACTTTTTAGAGGCTTATAACTTAAAGATCATAAAATTGTAAAAACTAAGACGTTTGTGCCTAGCTATTGAAGTGTAATCATCGCATGAAAAGAAAATCACTCAAATCGGATAATATTTAGAGGCATAAACATTGACTTTGCATTTTTTCTTATATTTCATATTGATGGGTATATAACTATATACCAGCTTATTGTTTTTTGTATGGCCAAGTTGGCACTTCACAATTGCCTTAAGGCATGTACCTACTCTGTGCAAACCACCTATGTTTTTTTTGCCGACCTCCTCTACCAAGTTTCCTCCAAATGGTTAATTGGAGTACTTTTCCAACGTACAATTTATCGACTTGTAAATTATTATTGTACGTGGGATGACGTTCTACAGTATATTTTTACATTGAGTAAAAAAGTTTCAAGAAACCACCTATGTTCAAGTAAATAAATAACTACGTCTTGGATTGAAACAACATTGATTCTTATTTTACGAATTCCGGGTTTAAAGGCGAAAAAAGGCTAAAGTCGGAGGCGGTTTGACACCAAGGCTAGCCACCGACCTTATACCAACTTACCTACTTCGTTGATATAGTAATTAAATTAAATCAGACGGTGATTGCTGGACATAGGCTTCCTCTATAAAATTAAAAAAAGTCCTGAGTCCTTGCGGTCCTGAGTCTGATAACCACTACAAAATATACTTTTCCGCTACTTACAGCTTATAAGTAGAGGTAGTAAAATAAAAATCACAAAAGAGGGCACTTAAAAGTTAGTCGTCAAAAAGTCTAGGTGACTTAACTTCATTGGTTACACCACAATGACAAAACCGTTAGTAAGTACCCAAGTCTAGTTTCTCCAAGCGACGACTGATTACCTGTAAATTACGCTGACTTTCTTCTAATCATTGAGAAATGCTATGACTGATGAGAAGAAAGCACGGCTTACGTTATAACAAGGTCAATAAGATGAAAGTGGGCATCGATATGGGCCAAATCATACAGGTCGGTGGCTGTGAAGTTAGCTACAAGCTGCGCGAAACCCAATCAATTATATGAGTTTCAGTCAGTATTGGATATTGCGCACCTCCTAGCAGTTGTAGCTAACTTCACATCCGCCGGCTTGTATGATTCGGTTTATTTCTGTATAAATAAACGGCCAAGTGCGAGTTGGACTCGCGCACGAAGGGTTCCGTTCAGAATGGGAGCTCCCCCTTAACATGTTTCATTTTAAATTAATCATTTATTTTTGTAGTGAATTATAGAACTAAATATTCTGTGAATATTTCAAGCATCTACTGGTTGGCGTTATTAATATCGAGCAGAAAATAAAATTACGTTATTTGTAAGGGAGCCCCTCTTAAATATTTATTTTATTTTAATTGTTTATTTCTAAAGTAAATAAATATACCTACAACTCAATATTCTGTGAATATTTGATGCGTATACGTGTTACCGTTAATAATGTACAGCGAAAAACGGTTTAAAATTTAGGTTTGTTGTATCGGCGCCCCCCTTAAATATTTATTTTATTCGGTTTTTAGTATTTGTTGTTATAGCGGCAATAGAAATACATCATCTATGAACATTTCAACTTTCTAGCTGTCACGTTTTATAAGATACAGCCTGGTGACTGACATACAGACGGACGGACGACGGACAGCGGAATCTTAGGGTCTCGTTTTTATTCTTTGGGTACGGCACCCTAAAAAGGAATCTGTTTGGTGTGTAGCCTTCGGTTCGACGGGAAAGCCCTAGAATATGTAGCCACTTTGAGACTAAACCTGAAACCGAATTAGTGTTATACTCCGTATATGAGTTTTTTCTATAAGCCCATGAACCCCTGATCGACGTACAAAATAAAACTGCGGTTTTAAAGTTTTCTCTGTGATTAGGTGTACCTACTGTGACGGTATAACCACAGAGAAAACTTTAAAACCGCGGTTTTATTTTGTACGTCGATCAGGGGATTTAGAAAACATTTTTGTTGTACCTCTACAATCAATGAACGTTATAGAAATTGACAAAAACATCACATCCTTCTCAAAAAAAAAACACTAATCTTATAAAATAGACTTGAAATAAAAAAAAGAATTGTCGTAATTAGTTTTCAACGGAAATTAATTTCAGACGGAATCTTAAAGTAGCAGACATTTAAAAAATCTCTGAAACTAGGTACAATAGAAAATCTTCATCTGAGAAGTCGCTTGATAAAGTTGAGACTCTTGGAATATAATAATTAAGTAAAAGAAATGAGCCCAATAGAATATTCGAGTAGTGAATTGCCTGTACATGGCAACATTACGTCTGTAGCTTTTGGCAACATTACCGGCGATAACTTATCACAATGCCCTGAATACGCTGAATACATTTTCAGTTGGCCTATATTTCCGCTTTGAAACTCACTGAGGGGTTATTTACGGCTTAAATTATTTTCGTTTAATGTTATTTCACCTAATTCTTTATTTTTACAATATGTTTATTACTAGCTTGTACCCGCAGTTTCGTCAGAAACCGTCATCATCATAATTATTATGAACAACTATTACTTTGGGCCAACCTGCAATTCGAGTAAAAAATCAAATTGATCCGTTGCTCCATTGCTGTGGGAAAGATTAACCAACAAACCAGCTAATGAGCTAACACACTTTCGAATTTATAATATTAGGTAGTGAAAAATTCTAGATTTACTTCTTTGTTATCGAACACGTCCTAAGCAGCTTGGTCGACTTGGGGGCTCCCATACAACAAACGTGATTTTTAGATGTTTTTTGCTCGCTATTAATAACGGCAAGAGGAATGGGGCTATCATATGGTACGGAACCCTTCGTGCGCGAGTCCAGCTCGCACTTGGCCGATTTTTTTATGTATAACCACGCATAACTTTTTTCATAGTAGTCCGATTTCAATATTTTTTTATTGGAAAGAATATATTTACTTCAAAATTGGTCCCATTAAAATTTTATTGAAATCGGCTGAGCCATTTTTGATAAATCAACACAATAATGTGAAAAATGTAACATCGATCCGTGCGAAATATTCGCGAATTCTGTACACGGGTGAAGTCGGTCATACTATTTTTTGCGAAAAATGATTATGATAAATATGTACAGATTGTACAGCAATTATTTTATCAAGAGGCGCGCACCTAATATGTATAAGTAGTATAATATAGGCACTTGTGCCATCGCTTAGCCATCTCTGTACCTACTTGTACTTACTAAATAGGTACTTATTATATATACTCGTAGTAAACAGTCGACTAGCGGTGGATTTACGACTCATAAACTAGGATCGTCCAATAGTTCCGGATTTCACACCTCAGCTGCCGTTGCGTTGGTGCGTTGCATTCGATTGCTCTATTTGTGTTTAGGTATTACTAGCCGTTTCGTCATTATTGTCATAACTGTACGAAATAATAGATACAGGATGTAGCTTTGCAAAGTTCAAGGACTTTCAAAGGCTTATGATTACGAACACTAATTAATTAAGCACTAATTGAATTTTACAAAATTACCGGAGTAGAAAGATAGGTATTTAATAGATTTTAACATCGTCTTGTATTACTAGTGGGCCCCAAACTAGGCTAAGCCTGTATCTTGGTGACCCAAACCGTGAGTTAACGAGTAGAATTTCGCGCGACTACGTAAATGTTTTAGTATTACTACGTATATAATATACAGTATGCCTATTCTGCCAAAGAGTCGGAATCGCGCACGAAGGGTTCCGTACCGTGTTGGAGCCCCCTTAGTCCCATTTCTCTTACCGTTATTAATAGCGAGCAAAAAACTCCTAATAAATCACGTTTGTTGTATGGGAGCCCCCCATTCATTTTTTTCTATTTTTAGTATTTGTTGTTATAGCGGCAACAAAAATACGTCATCTGTGATAATTTCAACGTTCTAGCATGCACGGTTCTTGAGATACAGCCTTTTGACAGACAGACAGACGGACAGACCGCAGAGTCTTAGTAATAGGGTGCCGTTTTTACCCTTTGGGTATAGAACCCTTAAAAACAATTGTTCCTTATAAGTAAGTCTTAATTAATACAGCCTAGACAAAGGCCTACGTTTCATAGATGCCGTGTAATTACATGATAAAGATTTCTCTGGCAATGAGAGCCAGTTGAAAACTTTAACTTGGCTTCCGGCCCGGATGCGTTTAATTTTTTACAGTTATACCATTTAATAGCTATAGTTACGGCTTGCAGGAGCAGACACTAAAAGCAGCACCACTATCGCAATTATTTCTGATTGCTTACTTAACTTTTTGGTTTAGCCAAAAAACATACTGGCAACGTGGTGCTGCACGCTGCAAAAGGGCAGTGGGATTGAGCATTTGAATTGTGTTTAGTTAGACTCATACAACCTTACCACATAATACTGCCTCGATGGCTCAGTGGTTAGTGACCCTAACTTCTGGGTCAAAGAGGCGTGGGTTCGATCCCCACCCAGGGCAAGTATTTATGTGATGAACATAGGTGTTTGCTCTGTGTCTGGGTGTTATTTAGTTACTATTTATATAAGTATGTATTTAAAAATATGTATATGTAGTATATCAGTCTCTGGCAGCCATATCACAAGCTTTGCTTAGTTTGGGGTCAGAGACCGTGTGTAAGATGTCCCCAAATATTTATTTATTTATTTTATATTTAAACACGCTTTAAACACAGTTTAATCGTGCAATTTGTACTGTTAAACATAGTCTAAAGTGTGCGTAAAACTTTTGTGCTAAGACGGTTAAGGTTCTTTGGATGATTCAATATTTTATATTTATAAGTGGATAATAGGCAGAATCAAACATCTGTGATTAGCTAGGTAAGTAGGTACGAGTACAGGTTGCGAATAACCTAATCCTGAATAAAGCTCACCTAACAGCTGCGCGATATTGCGTTATCCGCAGCTTGGAGCTGACATCACAACCGCCAAGATGTTTGATTCGACCTACTCCTACCTATACCTACGTGTGTAGTTACTAGTTACCTAAACACCTGTACCTACTGTAATTAATAAAGGCACTCGTTCAAACTAAAATATAGTGCATATTTTTTTTGCTATCGAAACACGGGTTCCTATGATAAAATAAGTGAATAACTTAATTCGTTCCCCAGATACATCATAAAATCAAGTACAAAACCGTATTAATAGAAACTATACCAGCAGTTATTTAATGCAGATTCCCCGCTCGTTAAAAAATGTACAAAAAACTTTATTTGATATGATAAGTCATTATCAAAACATAATCTACATATGAAAAACTGTAAATAATAACTGGTGAATGAATTCCGCGGTTCCGAACTAGTTAAGGCAATTGTAAAGTGCCAAGTTGGCCAAACAAAACCAAATAATCGGCCAAGTAAGAGTCGGACTCGCGCACGAAGGGTTCCGTACCGGGTGGAATCCCTCCTCAATATATTTTATTTTAATTTAATTATTTATTTCTGAAGGGAATATATAACTTAATATTCTATGAATATTTCAAGCATCTTCCTATTGCCTTTATTAATATCAAGAAAAAGTATAACGTTTCTTGTAAGGGAACCCCCTTAAATATTAATTTTATTTTAATTGAATAATTTATTTTTAAAGTGAATAATTAATTAAATATTCTGTGAATATTTCAAGCATCTACCGGTCACAGTTATTAATATTGAGCGAAAAATGGCTAAAATTTATATTTGTGGTATGGGAGCTCCTCCTGATTTTTTTTCTGTTTTTAGTGTTTGTCGTTATAGCGGCAACAGAAATACATCATCTGTGAAAATTTCAACGTTCTAGCTATCACCATTCACGAGATACAGCCTGGAGACAGACAGACAGACAGACGGACAGCGAAGTCTTAGTAATAGGTCCCGTTTTTACCCTTTGGGTACGGAACCCTAAAAATGAATCGTGGTTGTTAGTCTCGCTAAAACTCAAGAACGGCTGATTCGATTTGGCTAATTTTGGTCTTAAAATATTTGTATGAGTTAAGGGAAGGTTTAAACGGTGACAAAATTTATAAAAACATTAATTTAATTTTCCCGTACAAAATGTTCCTGCATGTAAAAGTTGTCATTGACAGTTGACAGATAGTGAGTGAAGTTCACCGGGGCTAGCTAGTCTATCTCTAAATATTATCCGACTTAAGTGTTTTTTTTCGTGTAATCAGCACTTCAATAGCTATACGTCTGAATTTTTACAGTTTTTTAAAACGACCTTAAAGTTATAAGCCTCTAAAAAGTCATATTTTTCCGCAAAACTTTGGCTGAAAACTATAATAATAATAATATAATATAGCCTTTATTTATTTTTATGGCTGAAAACTATACAGTAACTAAAAACTTATCTGAAAAAATATGACGTACATTACGTACAAGCTTGCAATATTTCTTATACTCACGCGATTAACACCAAAAACATAACATTTTGTTACAATGTAAGAGGTGAAAAGAGTTTTCTCCCGTAATGTAAATTTTGTTACAAATGTGCCGCAATTTTGTTTGTGTTGAATACGGTGGTTTCTCTTAATATTTCTACAAGATATATTGTAGGTAACATTTTTTTTTCTAATTTTTAGTTAAGTACTTTTAATTCACACTGATAATGCACACCTGTGCAAACCGTAATTAAAGTGCAGGCAAGTGCAACCTTTCTTGGGTAACCTCCTTGAATTTTCAATGTCAGTCCACGTAGGTAGTAGTTACGTACCTATTTACATATCGGTATATATGTGATGTGTATACTTCATACAACTTTATTCAGGGCCATTATCTTTTTGTAGGCACGACTAAAGCCGGTTTCCAGTTTTATGCCGGCATTTATTATGAGGAGTAGGTACAAAATAAAAGTTTTAACAGTCTTAAAACAAGTGTTGTATAAAGATATTCAGTAAAGACTCTACCCGCCTTACCAAAATAGGCGAAATTTAATTTTAATAAAATGTAATTTTAATTTTTTAAACCACTTAAGTAGTTATCCAACACTGAAAACTAAACCATTATATTTTTACTAAGCGCGAGCGCTGCGAGTGCGTTTATTTTGTGATTTTATAATAAACGTCTGGTTATAATTTAAGCAGAAAAGGGAATGACAACAACTACCTGAATTTGAATTTGGAAAAAAATGAGCAATGGCATTGACGTTGTTTTATTTCAACGCGAGCGAATATTTTTTTGTTACTTTTTTAAAGAAAACAACTTTTAGGTTATATCAGAGATAGGCGGCATCTTGGGTCAGGGCCCCGTGGGCCCCGTGGCATTATGCCAGCACTGCCCTCCTATAGTTACGCCACTGTGTGTAGGTGTAGCCGCAATGTTTTTTTTGTGTAAAGTCACTGTAAAACGATTGTAATTTATATTTTCCTACCTAAACTTTAGACCGTTTTTGAAGAAATTAATGGCGAAATCAAACAAAACCAACAAAGCTAATATCCAGGTGCGGTACAAGGTCACGACCGAAGCGACATAGATTTTTGAAATGTTTTATTTTTCTTTTTTTTCAATAGGGCAAGTGCCTTTATTAACTACAACAAAATACAACACTACTACGTAAAAAGCATCTTTTTCTTATATTATTTCCATCATTACGCTACGCTTGTGAACTGTCTAAATGAGTAATTAGGTATAATTATTTTTCGCCAAAAACGATTTTAATCATTACATTGCAATCTACGTAAGTACAAAATTTGAATAGTTCGCTCAAATCGATCAATGCCTTAAACTACGAGTATTTAACTGATTTCGATGACATTTAAATGGGACAACCTCTGAAGTATTAGTTAGTTCAGGATTCCATTCCTTTCTATTTAAAAATCTATTTAAATTCCATTTCATTTCATTGCAGCTATGTTTCCGGCAGCAGCAGGGGTAATAGTGGATGAATGTATACGGTGACCGTAGCGGTCTAGTAGTAGTGACACCCGCCTTACAATCGTGAGGATCCACGAGGATTCAAATCCCGGTCCCTTACCAATGAGTTCTTCGGAATTTATGTACGAAACGTAACACCACTGGCATTTCGGTGAAGGAAAACATCGTGAGGCAACCTGCATACGTCCGTAGAAGTAATTCGATGGCGTATGTGAATCCACAAACCCGCACTGGGCCAGCGTGGTGGATATGGCCCAATCACCGTTCGTGGGTAGGCCTACGTCCTGCAGTGGACTATTAAAAGGCTGATACAGTACAGTACAATACGGTGGATAATGTCAAAGGTAAAGAAACTCACCATTCTCTAATCTGCTGTATCTCATCGTCTATCCCTTCTGGCACGGGCTTGAGGCCGCGCAGGAACGGGTGCAGGAACTTGGTCGCCGCCATCGCTGCGCCCGCGCACCGCGCTCTGTAACAAGAAAGAAAAAATATTTTCTGTGTCTTTGGAAAAAAAACAATATTGCGACAGACTTGAAGGCGCCTTAAAGATATCAAAACTCTTTTCTGAATTATTTTTTATTGAGGTAATTGCCCGAAGAAGAGAAGCGTCTAGTGTCTACGCTTCGAAATTGACATCATTTTCTTTAATTTATTCGGGTCTTTGTTAGTTTCCATGTTGGTTCTCCTCTATAAGTAGCATTTTTCAAGGAATCTAGACGAAATTTGGTGTGTTTCTATATCATCAATGTAAAAAAATACATAGAACCTGTATAAATTCTATTTTTATTATTGGGTTTTTTTGTCGTCGGCGATTTTTGATTGGAAGAGACCTCTAATTTAACCTAAAAACCCCAATATTTGGCAAGATCGTTAAATCTCCAAATTCTAACAAGATTTCCGAGTATGAATCAAATCGGTCAAGAGCGAGTCGAGGTATAGGCTTAACAAGATTCAGCTAAACAGATGCGAGAAGAACTACTAGCAGGTAATTAGTATAGAACAAGAGGACAGAAGAGAGACGATTATTTATTATACTATCGGAGGTCAAGACACATTTCAAGTCACTGCGCTAGCTAACATAGTTAACAATTCATTATCTAAATTCCAATACCACACGGAACATAATGCACATGCGAAAGTATTAACAAAATAAACTGGTTATTACAAAATTTACGACGTCTGTTTTGGGTAATTCGCGGTTACAGCATATTCACCGATGCGGGAGGAATGCAGTTCGTTTGTAACTGGAGTCACGATATTAATTGTACGCCTGTTTGACTCTAATTAGGTGCATTTGGGGCGCAAAATGAAAGTTTTACTACATTTATGCATATAGAGCATTTTTTGCGAACTTTATGGAAGAAGTAGATTATTTTTTATTTGAAACTGGGTCACAGTTATCTGCTTATTTTTTGGAAATTTTACTATGTGGCCAACGGAATACGGGAAAAAAAGCTGTTCTAAACATTTTGTCGATTTGAGTTTTGACAAAAGTCGCAGAACAAAAGTTGTTTATTTATTTATTAAAATATACAGTTGCTATATAATATGTCTAGTATAATAAATCAAGTATAATACTTTCGTACATATTATACCCTGTCTAAGGGTGTTGCAAATCGTATATAATTATTAAGCCTAATTAAAATTATACAAATTAAAAATTATTTATCTTAAGGGTCATTCTTTTGGTCAGGGTTTTCAAGCGGCCTTACTTAAAAATAATAGAAATTTTAAAGTCAGCGAGCCAGTTTTTTTTTCGCGCAAAGCTTAAAACCTCTCTAAACTCTCTTTTTTATCTTTTTAAATAAATATGATAAAAAAATGAAATACCCCCATTCTTTGATTTTCGTGGAGTGTCCCAAACCCCGATCTGATCACTTAGTGAATTATACATTTTAAACTAAACGCTACATCGTTACCAAAAAAAACACTAAGTCCTAAAAAGTTTAAAGTACTATAAAAAATTAGACCATAGTTCTGAAAGAACTACATTGCCTGAAAAAAAATTAAATGTAACTGTCCCGAGGTAGTTCCTGATTTGCGTGGATTATTATAATTTCACTGGCACATCTTTAAATTCGCGACCTGGTGTTGCGTATTCCTACTTCAAGTTACAACTAATTACGCTTCGACTGCCGAGCAGAGTGCTTGGGTGATGGTGCGTCGAGTTTAAAAAAAATAGAGGTAAGAACATTGTTGCGTGGGTTTGGTTTCTCAAAACTTTGATTTGCGTGGTTTAATTATCTCCAGTGTCTGTGAATTTATTTACTTAGCAAAATATTGTAGCGAACAAATATAAAGTAACGTAACTTATAATCAAAACACAGTTTATTTGTTTAAAAGGTTTTTGTATATTTTTTTGCATAAAGGATTTATTTTGATTTTCGTGGTCGTGATTTGCGTGGTTTACGTGGTAGTTTTGACCCACGTTAATCAATTTTTGCCCATGCAAATAAAACCACTTTGAGTTTTGTATTAGTTATGAATGATAACATTTAATATTAAATAAGTTAAATGAAACTTAGTTTAGATCAAACTTATAATGTCACGTTCTGTGGGTTTCTGACTTAACTGGCAGAGAATTCCATATACCACTAAGTTCGCGTTGTTACATTAATCGTGCATTTATAAATAAGTAATACAATTGAAAATAGCTTTAGATTAGATACCTATGTTCAAGTTTAGTAATATTATTATGGATTATTAACATTTTAGACCAAAAATGCCATTAACAAGAGAAGAAAAAATAGAAAGAAAGAAGTTATCCGAGAGAAGAAGAGAGAGGCTTAAACATAATGAAGATTTATTATGAAACGAAAACCGATGGAAAAATACTTATATTCATGACTTAAACCGCCACGAGAAAAAAGCAAGACGAAAGAAAAGTAGAGTAAGTTCCCTAAAATATAACCTGAAGAAAAAATCAAGCTAAACGTTGCCTTGTTGAGGAACTTAAACAAGTACCAGAAACTCATTACAAAGAAAACCGTGATCCATTGTAAGGAAGCTCTTACTCCATTGATATTGTCACGTGCTGATTTACCAGTACCATCAGCTTCTGACCGCAGTGTTCGTTTAGCAGCAGTGTACGAAGTTCGCCGGGTCAGCTAGTAATAAGTAATGTTAGACTGATGCCTTATTATCTGCTTTAGAAACCACCTTTTTTGTTATTTTTTAAGATGTTTTTTTAATATGTGAATTTTTGTAATTTCTTCAATAAATAGTAAATAATGTTGGACTGATACAACTAAAAACGTTTTCTGCCTTAGTAACCTACCTATTTTTCACCTAATCATAACGTAATCACTTGTTTTCAATATGAAGTAACAGTAAGTAACTCATTTGAGAAAGTCAATTTAAAATTATCATTTTCGTGGGGTGTTTTATGATTTGCGTGGCCTCCATTTTTTTAACCTCGATTATCTCTGTAATTATATCGCTCTATGAGGTGCCTCTTCTATATAACATATTACTTTTACATATATTTTATGATTCTGACAAGGATTTGAAAAAAAAATTGAATTCGGAAATTGCCACGAAAATCACCAAAGAATGTCTTACTCGAAGAAGTACCCTTAATTCTAAGTTTGTTAGTTTTGATGTACAGAATAAGCCCCTAAAATAAAAGGATGCTAATTGATTAGAAATAACCCTGTATAGTACGGGCATAGGCATATAAAAAGTATTACAATGATATGTCAAGCAGTGAACGTCTTTCGATGATATTTTATGAACTTGATAGATTCTAGACTTGAACTAGAGTAGACATAAATAAAGTATCTGTCATAAAGTTAGAAACGACTCAGAAAGTAGAAGCAGACTGCTTGAATACATAAGAATAGCCTACTTTCCCATCGAACAAATTAATATCAATTTATGGTGGTGAATTAATTGGAGAGTGATTATAAAAGCCAAGATCGATATAAATCAGTCAGCCAGTCAGAGGGCCGAGACAAAGTCTCATTCACGAATTCGCTAAACGATAATTATGAGAAAAAATTAAAACAAAATATCTATATATATAAAAATGAATAGTGGTTGTTAGTCTCGCTAAAACTCGAGAACGGCTGAACCGATTTGGCAAATTTTGGTCTTGAAATATTTGTGGAAGTTAAGGGAAGGTTTAAACGGTAAGAAATTTTATAACAGTTGCGAGAAAAATAACAACAACATTGATTTCATTTTCCTATATAAAATTTTCCGGCATGTACAAAATGTCATTGACACTTGACAGATGGTGAGATGAAGTTCACCGGGACCGCTAGTAAATAAATAAATGAATATTAGGGGACATCTTACACACGGTCTCTGACCCCAAACTAAGCAAAGCTTGTGGTATGGCTGCCAGAGAATGATATATTACATATACTTATTTTAAAATACATACTTATTTAGATAGTAATTAAAAAACACCCAGACACAGAGCAAACACTCATGTTCATCACATAAATATTTGCCCTGGGTGGGGATCGCACCCACGCCTCTTTGGCCCAGAAGCTAGGGTCACTAACCACTGAGCCACCGAGCCAGTCGAAAATGTTATAGGTATGCAAACCGCTAACTCTTGTACACACACACGTTTGCGGTTAATTTACTTTCATTTAAAAGAGTTGAGTCGTCCACGTAACATGACTTCGACTGCGCTATAAAATTGTCCACTTTCTTTAAATGGTCCCTAACTGACCTATAAACTGAGGTTTTTTTAGTATTTATATAATCTTTCTTATGATAAGTGACCCTTGAAATAGTTAAACGATTTCCATTTATGCCTGTACGTGTCCATAAACATTTTATACATATACGAGTAGATAGGTAGGTACCGACTACAAGTTCACGCGCTACTCATGTGTGTGACATCTAGACATTGTAGAGCACTAACGACTTGTTTGTTATGCACTGAATTATTTTGATAATATAAATATTCCTTTATTAACTACAATAAAATACAGTACTGTGTAATTTCTATTGTATATTACTGTAATTTTTGGTGTACAATAAAGATATATTTATTTATTTATTTACTATTTTATATGCTAAAACTATCTACCTACACTACTACTACTTAAAAAGCATTAGATCATCCACAAACTCTTGAAGATCTAAAGATAATCCAAATGCTCAAATGCTGTTTATAATATAATATACTTTTATAAATAGGTATATACATAGAACCTCCTTCTTTTTGGAAGTCGGTTAGTCATAAGATTGATATTTAGCCATGGAATCTGCGCCTAGTTAAAGCGAAACGAACAAAATATTGGTGACTACTCCTTCCTAATAGTGTAACCACAAAATCTGCATTACGCGGAATGTGTTATAACCTATCTATACTATCCATGACCAAATAAACGAACGACAGTCGATTGCATTCATGATTAAATGTAAATTCTAATTAATATTATAAATCTGAAAGTGGGTTTGTTGGTTTGTTACTTTCACGCAGCAACTGAGCAATGTATTGACTTGATTTTTGGCATGGATATAATTCGAATACCGGAAAGTGTCATAGGCTTTTATCCAGGAAAAAAATAAGGATATTGTGGGGAAGCCGCGGATAAAGCAAGTCCTACTAATATTATAAACGCGATAGTTTGAGAGTATGTATGGATGTTTGTGATTCTTTCACGCAAAAACTACTGAACGGATTGAGATGAAACTTTGCAAAAATAATGCTCATACATCAGAATAGCACATAGGCTATAATTTATAAAGATATCGCGTGAAACGAAGTTCGCCGGGTCAGCTACTTGTCTATATTGCTGAACACTGAGCCATATAGAAACAGTAATTACACAACACTAGAGTTCATCTCCTGTCTTTACATTTTTAATTATCTTGTATTATCTAATTGGATTGTATATATAATAGAGATGTCCTTCACGTATGGTGATCATAGTAATCATGGCAATCTAAGCCTTTGACCCATGAAATAAAGATAGCCAGTGTACAAAACTCTATGTTTTATGATTATGTAGTAGACGTTATATCTATTTGCCAGAAAACCATAAAAAAGTTTATTACATTAGTTCGTGCTATCTCAATATTTAAATCCTTATTTTATGGGTGTTTATTTTATTTATGTGGAATTATGTTCATTTATTGTAATTTATGTAATGTATAATGTAAATCCTTTCAACATATTTAGGTATGCCTTGTATAAAATTTACGTACTGTGAATTTCAATGACAGAAGCTACATATTTTTGTCTTAGAGAAATAACTATTTTTGTAATGAAATATGAATTTCAGCGGCGGAAGATAATACATTTTTGAAACTACATAATTATGTCAATTTTGTTCAAGTTCTTAAGATAGTCATTTATTTTCAGTGAGGATAATTACGTACATTGGTAGATATACAAAAATATACTATGAGCAACATATTACAATACATTAATTAAAATTTGGTACATTACATTGAATAAAAAAATGTAAAACATAAAAAAATTAAGATGTCAGAAATACTGTAAGTAATTGAAATGTCTGCAATAGCATCGTCAAAAATAACAGTTTAAAATAACTAAAATTACATAGCAGTTACATGTCAAAAAAGCGACTATTATGTTATTGCCGACGAAAAATGGGAAAGATCAACGACATGTGGGTAAGCTGCGGATAAAGCTAGTCCTAATAACATTATAAACGAGAAAGTTTGATAGTATGTATGGATGTTTATTATGTTTACGCAAAAACTACTGAACAGGTTGAGATGAAACTTTGCAATAATAGTGCCTATACATCAGAATAGCACATAAGCTATAATTTACAAAGATATCGCGTGAAGCGAAGTTCGACGGGTCAGCTAGTTATCTATATTGCTGAATACTGAGATATATAGAAACATTAATTACATTAATTGGGTGGCAAATCAATGCAGTTGCCAAGGGGCAGAAGTGAAGAATGGCATAAAGAAGGGCAAACGTATGTACAGCAGCGGGTTATCACGGGCTGATTATGATGATGATGTTGTTAAAATTTACTAGCTAGAATAACTTATTAATAATAAGACCCGTAAAAAGATAAATGTGTTCAAATCGCGAAAGCTGAAAATAAACAATTAATCATTATAATTCTTTGAGATCTTATTCCTCATGAGTTTATCGTATTATTATACTTAAAATATTGGTAAACTATGGCGAAATCTAACACCATCAATGTTGGATTCAAAGGGGTTCACACGAAAGCTAATGACTCTACAATTCAAAGGAATGTGGCGACAAGCACAATGAAAACTACTTCTGGCTTGGTTCGGCGCGCATTGAAAGGTGCTAATGACACCGCAGACAAAATTACTGTTTTTATATTCTTTTGTGAACTGGAGTGACTGTTTTATAACTTGTTTACACATAACGAAGGTAAGTAAGTTCGTATAGATCCTAGTGCCCGAATTTTTAAGCCGCCTGAAGGCTTCTGACACTGCAATATGCAAACCTGATGCAGTGACAAAAATAAACTAGCGGTACTTTGACCTCACTCTTAAGAGGAAGGATGGTCTGTAATTTTCCATACAAACGTATTACGCTGTTTTATTCCTGGAAAATACTTTTAGAGCCTCAATTTTTTGTCATAAAATTAAATTTAGCTGTTTAGACTACTCTGTCTTTTCTTTTTCTTGATAAATTAATTATCAGGCAAAATATGACCCTTCAAAATCACAAAAAAAATCACCATTATTACTGACGTCTTTAGAGACCTACCAGAAGAGACTAAATAATATCTAACGAAATATAAAATGACAGAATCATGAACACATGTTTTTTTTAAATTTTGACATAAAAAACACTTGATTGATCTTGTTTTTGAAGAAGAAAACAGCGTAATACGAAACGTTGTCTCGCCATGTTTTTTGTAGGTATAAATCGCTCTGAGCTGCAATTGTCCCTATCGCACGATGCGGGGGTAGGGTCGAGGTGAGGGAGGTTCAAACCTATACGTACACAAGCACTAGGGATGTAGTAATAGTCGATATTTTTGTCGATGCTCTAGTGATGTCCATCGATATCGATGTTTATTAAAAAGATTAGTTATTTTTCAAGTCCTGTGATTTGACCGTTGTATGTTTGTTACTTTTGAAGAAAAGATTTTATGTATGGAATATAGGCGTTTAGTTGCTGCGACATATTGCAGCGATTATACAGAATATCGTGCTGTATCCGCAGACATCTAAATGAGTTAGGCGCAGAATAACCAATTCTCTTAATGCCCAACTAATCTGGGAATGCTCAATTCTACGAAAGCATAATTATATGAATGTCCAGACGCAGATGACACTTCGCCGTAATTCGCTAATTATTGCGCATGTGCGCACAATGCCGACGCCGCGTGGCGTAGTGGTAAGAACGGGCGTGCGCGCGGGAGACATGAGGTTGGCGGGCGGTTGTGTCCGTGCAGCGTCTTGTCTCTCTGGCTCCTGCACATACCTATAAGTATTTTGCCTATTGCGCAGCGTTCTGCGCCTAACTTTCCATCCGCTGACTTGTGTGGCGCGAATTATACGTGAGATTCATTCGAGAAAACAGCCCCATTGGCCATTGGCTATCCGTTCATTGAACTATGTGCCTTGCCCTTTGTCATTTTAACTTGGCTATCCGCTGAGTTTTGCTGAAAAGTGTGTAGTAATTTGTGGATGTTCTATCCTGTATTTATATGGTGTGTGCTACCCACTGCTGCTTTAATTTGCTAATAGTTTCAACTTTTTTAAACTTATTCAAAGTAGAACCTAAGTATGACAAGCAGTTCTCCAAACAGTAAGCATTGCATCTGTTTAATTGAATTCTTAATTATTTTTTATACTACTGGACTACTCGCGCAATGAATATACGGGAATAGTTACAATATAAAAGGCAAGAAGTTTTATATGTCCAGATATACAGGGTTATCCAGAACTGGTGTACTAAGCCGAAAGGAGGTGATTCGGACTATTATTATGAACAACTTTTAATATATGTGGCCAAACCGAAATTCGAGAAAAAAACCAATCGTGTCAAACATTTTTTCGAGTCCAAGTTGCAGTTTTGAATGGAACAGCTGATTTTTAGTTTACGAAATCCGCAGCTGGACCCATATTCATATATTCAAATAATTTTATTGGTATCAAAATACAAGATACAAGTCAATCCAAATCAATTACAATTGTAGTTATAATTATAATATCCTTAAAATTTCAGCTTAGCTAAAGCAAAGCATAATTATCTTAAAATTACAATAACTTAAAATAGCTGTAGTTAAATTAATTAAATTATATATTTAAATAAATGATTAAATATTAAATTGTAAAAACAAAACGATAATCATTCAATATAAATCTGAACAATGCTACAATATCAAAACTTAAAATGACAAAAATTGCATAGTTAATAAATTAACAAATATGAATTTGTAACAAAATATAGTAAACATAGTAAACTTTGTTCATAATAACGAACGTGTAGGTCATAGGTAGGTACACCTCTGAAACCTCCTTCACTTTGTAAAACACGACCTTGTAAACAGGTATCGTGTATCCACCAGTAGACGTCACGTGACAGAAATGATGATGATGAATTGAGAAACCTTTCATTTTGACTGACCTACAAAAAGAAGGGGATTTGCAATTCGTGTATGATAAGATAAGATAAGATATATTTATTGGCCTTATAACTACAAACGTTACACTAGGCAAGTCAAATTTACAATTGTATCACAAATAATCACAATGCATAAAATTCAAAAATAATAATAAAAACAAAACTTAAGTAATACAATATCAATTAGGTAGAAACAACTATTATAAAATTAGTAAAATTTAAAACTGTTAGGTAATTCAAGGGCTTAAAAATAGGTACTAATTACTTCACATATTCGATTTTTCCGAGCCGATTCTCAAGTTTATTTTTACAAGTTTATGTTTAACTTGCAATGTATGTATGTAAATAATATATTTTTTTGGGTTAAACCATGCAACGCAATTTTGAAGCAGATATTGAAGCCATCTGTTATTTATTACGTACCTAAATCACTTGAAAGATTTTATACCCCTAAAATTGTGTAATATTCGAAAATTTAAAGGTTGAATTAATTTTAAAGTTTAGATTCTTCTTTTTGGACTATTTAATTTAAATAAAAGCTTGTTTTTAATAAGATTTTACACTTTGTTTATTGTCTGTTGAAGAGTTATGTGCGTGTTTTCCTTAAAAAAAGTTATTTGGTATATCTTAAGTTAGGTATTTGGTAGAATTTTCAGTATGTATTATGCAGCGCCTACAGAAATCGATTAGTTAAATAGCTATTTTTGTTCGCAGCTTTTGGATTGAGGTCAATTGTGTAAAGTTGGCTATTTATAAGGTTTTTTCAAAAAATATTATTCGAAAGAAAATTAAAATCAATATACCTACTTCGCCTATATGTGTAAAAAAAGATAATGTAGCTTTCTAATTCGATTAAAAATATTCAGTATAAAGGTTTTCGTTTGCTATGCGCTATCCCAAAAAACCGGAGCTTATGTACCTACCATATTTTGCTACAATTCAAAAGAATACACCAGCCGTCCGCCTGAGCTAGGAGCGCGGGCGGGCGCGGGAAGGGCGCGGGCGGAGTTGTTGCGCAGCACACACACAAATACAATTGCATCACACCACACATAGAAGCTCCCTGGCTTGGGCGCATCGCGACAGCAATAGTTTAGCCAAATACCTACTTCTCAAATTCCTTGGCGCTCAGCTTTCCTCTTAACATGGAAGTAAAAAAAAACAAGAATAAAATCGCTACAAAAAACTTGCCAGCGTTATTATGACAAGTCAGCAACATTGACCCACAAACTACCTACAATGCATTCGGCTAATACCGGTTACTGGTAACTTATGCACACACGACCTCTCATCTTAGTGCCCATGAACTAAGGAACAATTTTTATATACTGAGGAACGATTTTTCTAATCGCTTAAAATAGCTGTTTCATAGGGACAATCCTGACTTAAATTTTAACAAAGAAATTAAGTCAAGTAAATTCTATTTTTTTTAGATTTAAAGCCCTTAGTAAAACTTGTTCATTTTAATGTCTCTCTATAACAAGCTGTGTAGTTATAGCTGTACAAGTTACCAGTAGCTCCGTTCCTAGGGCACGATTCCACCAGAAAACGTGTGACAACATGCAGGACCCACAATTTAACGTTTAGTAAAAGTACGTAAGCATTCAGTTGTAAATGTCGGCCGTGGTCACCCATCCGAAGACTCACCGTGCCTAACGCTGTTTAACTTTGGCAATCGCTGGGAAACACCTAGTCAAACTGTATTTACCAGCCTATTTGTTAGTCCACTGCAGGACGTAGGCCTACCCAAGAAAGGGGATTTGGCCATATCCACTACGAAGGCTCACTGCGGGTTGGTGGATTCACATACAACATCGAATTTCTTCTACGGACGTATACAAGTTGCCTCACGATGTTTTCCTTCACCGAAAAGCCAGTGGTTTAAACCCTCGACCTCACGATTTCAAGGTGAGTGTATATCATTACCACTAGACCACCACGGCTACCTAAACGACTATATAACTACTCTATAAGCGCTACACAACTCCGGTGGAACCACGCCCTACAAACTACAATGTGTTTCGTATAATATTTACAAAGTGCCGTAATGTTTGACGCGGCGCGGCGGTGTCGTATCTCGCTTTCTACGTATCCGCGAGAAAGTCGGACCAAATGCCGAGCTTCATTCATAGCGCTGGAAAAGCTGGAGACACACCGGGAACCCTTATGGTATGCGTGACTAGCGCGCAATTGGAAAACTGCAGCTTTAATATCATGCAGATGCCCTGTTGTTTTTTTGTTGGTTCAGTAAAGGTTAGTTTTCAACTTTCACAGATTTTAGCTACATTTATATTATAATCTAAATCATAATCATAAGCTTTTCAAGGTCTGAGTGAATATGTATCTTCTAGGTCTGCGTGCTTCATCTTCGACCACAACGTCGTTTACCATCAGGCGAGTTGGTGCTCAAACGCGGACTTATTCGCGATAAAAAAATTACACCCAAGCTACCCAACCCAGATGCGACTGCGCCGAAATATCGGGCGCTCATCATAACAACGAATCCCGTCCCTGAAAATTTTCGTAAGTTATAATAAAATCACAGTGGATATTTTTCAGAAACTGCTGTTTACGTAGTATCCTTAAAAATGATCTAAGCATAAACAAATAAAACTAAGTTTAAATAAACTCTTACGCTTGAAATATGTAATACAGTGTGTCTTACACCAAAATCGAAACAGAGTCATAATAGAATTATAAGTATTGTTTTCATACATAAATGAGATTTGAGGAAACATTCTATTGCTCGATATATAGGAGTCCCAAAATCGTTATACAGTCCCATATGACCTTAAGTTGTGGCTATTGGACATGGTATTCAGGTAATTCAGGCTCAAGCTAGAAATCCGTAAGTAGAGTAAAAAACGCCTTTGATTAGAAAAAAACGCTTTTGGTAGGTACCTCCCTAATTTCTTACTTTATTAAGAGAGTCTAGGTATCAAGGTCTAACAGAGAAATTGAAGAGAATTTTCAACTTTGTCTATCCATGAGAATATTCACGAAACATAGAATAAACTTGCCTCTTGCCCCTAAATATCAAAAAATATGTCTTATTACAGCATAGCATGTGTGGAGTTTGTTATGAACACTTGATCAAATTCGTTCATTAATTTCGTTTAATATTCATATTAATTAATTTATAGGTATTAAAATATACACGGCTAATATCTTACATACTCAATTACATTTTAAACTTAAGAGGATTCTGAATCGACCAGTGTTTTCGCGTTTTCTGTAGAGCATCGTATAAATTCACGGTAAAATTTACGTTCCGGAAGAAAACTCTTTTCATCCCTTAAATTGTAACAAAATTGTACCTAAGCTTTTGGTGTCAATCACTTGAATAAAAAATATTGCACTTTCGTACGTCTTTTTTTTTTTTGCAGAATTTTTTTTAGGTTTATAAGTCTTAGTTTTTACAGTTTTTTAAATGACCTTAAACTTATAAGCCTCTGAAGTCTTCAGTTTTTTTTACTCAAAGCTTTTGCTGAAAAGTATAGGTACATACCTAAAAAAAACTGAAGACTTCAGAGGCTTATAAGTTTAAGGTCATTTAAAAAACTGTAAAAACTAAGACTTATAAACCTAGAGATTTAAGTGCTGATTACATGAAAAAAAAAAAACACTAATCGAATAATATTTAGAGGTATATAACAGCTTACTTTTTTTTTGTTTTGGCACCTCACAATTGCCTTAATAATAGGTACATATTTTAGCTGCCGTTGATAAGATAAACAATTGGATGAATTTAAATTTTAAATTAGTCGCGGTGTAAATGTTAGCACAAACAGAAGCAAGTAGTGTGATATACCCTCGGCATAGGTTTATTCAGTGAATATTTCTGTACTTGTATTGAAATGAAACATTTATTACCCTTTCTTAACCAAGAAAATCATGTGAAGCTGTAACCATACCAAAGATGATATCGTTATAAGCGATTACGCCACATTATTGCATTAGTTTAAAACTTTTTCGTTTGTATGCATAACAATCGTGTCAAACTTTATGGCAACTAAGAAAGAGAAGTGTGCGCTACGCGAACCCACGGACTATCATTGATGTCAACAATAAAGAGTTTTTCGGGCGATGTGGTCGCTAAAAAAAGCCCTTTCAATAAAATTAAAATAAATCTATCTATCGTTCTCAGTGTCCAACAAACCTAATAGTAAAACATGCAAGTTATCGAATAATTACGTAAAGTGACACCCAAGGTCAGTGGACAGGCGGTGGGCAAACAACATAGCTGCTGAGCGTCGCTACCGGTGTACATAGTACCTGCTAAGTTTTTCTAACTTTACAACCGTGTCAAGTATTATAACTTGTGGCATTATCAAAATGGCTTTCAAGGCCGGTATACACCTCGACTTTGAGTAGATAGGTAACAGAGACAACTTCGAGTGGTGGAAAAGCCATGCAGTGGAATAGACTATTTGACTACTTTTTGGAAATGGTTTTAAATTATTCTTTAGTATATAACAAGTACACTACATTTATATTTCCGAGAGATCTACTGTATTAACAATGCAAATCAGTGTTAAAGGATAGATTTTTAAGATCCCGCCAAAACGACATTATGTAATGGCGTAAGTCACGTGACCCGTGTGATGTCACACACTAGTAAATAGCGTTAGTTAATACTGGTAAATACGCTAGTTCACATCCAAAAGATACTTTAGAAGTAACTTACAGATCCAATAATTTTACTCCGAAAACATAAAAGACAAATAACACAAACAAAAGTCGATCGAGAAATTCTCGCTTACTAGCATGTGATGTCACCAGAATTGCCACCCAACAAACAAGCGTTTTCGTCACAGATAAAATATCAAAAAAATGTCGTATTTTATTTCGTGCAATTTGCGTACCTATATTATACATATTTTAGTTTCAATCAAGTGAAATATGGATTTTTCAGGCCATTATCCGTAAGGATTACCACAATCAATATTGAACCAGAATCAGAATCAGAAATCATTTATTGCATAAAACTGGTACAAAGGTCTTGGTAGGTATATTGTATTGTACCTACACTTTTGAATACAATACTAGATTGTTAACCACAGCTTAAAATCATTTCGATCATCTTGGTAAAGTGCGCAAAGCACATGTGCCTATAGGCCGAATTAAACTTAATGACATGAGACAAGTCGTTGCACAGTAGCAAATTCACGGTGAGGAGTGGGAATTTGCGCACATTTCTACTAACTTCACAGACCAGGGGCCTTACTGCGTAAGCGCTCTGACGTTCGGCTTCGCTTTTTCTCCTGCTCGCGCCAGTTACTTACGACACGAGAGCGAGCGGGAGGGAAAGCGAAGCGGAACGTCAGAGCACTTACACAGTATCTACCCCTACCTACTTACGGCAACTTTAAGAGGTAAATAATAATAGACTCACTAGATAATTTTCCCATAAGAAAAGTTATTCTTATTGATTTGTAAACGAATATCTCTATATACCTACCCTTTGCAAAGCAACACCTTTTTGACCGACGCGGCGACGAAAAATCGGAGGACGTACACAAGTCAACGCGTAGGTATATTTATATTTTTTGTTGTATAACGTATTTATAACACACTAGCTTAAAACCCGCGGCTTCGCCCGCGTTGTCTTAGTAGACAGGTACTTGCTTATGAAAATAGCCGTTTGACCCGCGTTTGTCTCAGTACTTGCTTATAATTATAAAAGGCTGCCGGTTGGCCTGCGTTGTCATGGCACTTGCTTAAAATAATAATAGGTCGTGGTTTAGCAAAGCATTATCGTATAACGTATTACTTGCAAGGATAATGCCTATGGTTTGGCCTGAATTGTCTTAGTATTTGGCTAAAATGATAATAGGTCGCGGTTTGGCCTGCGTATTCTTAGTACTCGCTTAAGATGGTAATTTATAGCACGCAGCTTAGCCTGCGTTGTCTTAATACTTCCTCAAAATTATAATAGCCTACCGTTTGGCATGCGTTGTCGTATTACTTGCAATGATAATAGCCCACGGTCTGGCCGCTTTGTTTGAGTAACTGCTTAAAATGATAATAAGCCATAGTTTGGCCCGCGTTGTCTTGGCACTTGCTTAAAATAATAATAGTTCGTGGTTTCGCCTGCATTGTCGTATAACGTATTACTTGAAAAGATAATGCTTAGTAGGCATTATCTTTTCAAGTAATAGGCATTGCTTACGGTTTGGCCTTAATTGTCCCAGTGTTTAGCTAGAATGATAATAGGTCGCGGTTTGGCCTGCGCATTCTTCGTACTTGCTTAATATGGTAATTTATAGTACGTAGCTTGGCTCGCGTTGTCTAAGTACTTGCTTAAAATTACAATAGCCTGCCGTATGCCTTGCGTTGTCGTATTGCTTGCAATGAAAATAGCCCATGGTCTGGCCCGCGTCGTTATAGTATTTGCTCAAAATGATAATGGCGCGCGGTTTGGTCCGCATTTTCTTAGTACTTACTTTTAATGGTAATTTCCCACAGTTTGGCCTGCGTAGTATTAGTACTTTTTTTGCTTAAAATAATAGCTCTTCGTTTAGCCCACGTTGTCGTATTACTTGCAAGGATAATAATTATCCCACGGATTGGCCTGCTTTTTCTCAGTATTTGCTTAAATTGACTTGTGTCTAAAGCTTATTATGGAGTACGACAATTTTTAGATGATAAATTGCAAAATATTCGAATTAAATTTAATAATAATGATTGTATAATTTTTTCATGTTCTAATTATTTTATGGCCATATTGGACTTAACTGATAATTCAATATTTTTGTGATTAGTATTAAGATCTCTATGTAACACAGTTCAACAATAAATGTTCTTTGACTTTAATAGCCTACGGTTTGGACCGCGTTATTTTATAACTTGCCATAAAATAAATACTTATTAAGTTATATTTTAATACACCTACTGAATTTTTATATCGAGAAAAGAATATTTTTCGATATTTTGCTCGATCATGAGTTGACCAATGTAGTTTCCCACTCGTATACCAAATTTTATCCAACTCCATTCGCATGCATGGTCTACATTACAATCGTAAGGTCCTAATCCTGGTCAGACCACTGAGCTCTTTGAAACTTGTGTACGGAATTTCATACTACTGGCTTTTCATTGATGGAAAACATTGAAGCAACCTGCATATGCACGCACTGCATGCACGTCCTTAGAGAAAAATCGATGTCGTATGTGAACTCAGCAAACCGCGCTCGGCCAGCGTGATGGATATGGCTTAATCACCCTTCGTGGGTAGGCCTACGTTCAGTGGTGGACTATTAAAAATCGGCCAAGTGTGAGTCGGACTCGCGCACGAAGGGCTCCGTACCGTATGGGAGCCCATTCCTCTTGCCGTTATTAATAGCGAGCAAAAAACTCCTAAAAATCACGTTTGTTGTATATCCCATATTTATTTTATTTGTGAAAATTTCAGCTGACCAACTATCACGGTTTATGAGATACAACCCGGTGACAGACAGACAGACGGACATCGAAGTCTTAGTAATAGGGTCCCGTTTTTACCTTTTGGGTACGGAACCCTAAAAAAGGCCAGTACAGGTATTCATCATGTTTCATTAAGTCATTAGAAATTTAATTTCGATTATGCTGAACCCAATGACAATCTCGCCCAAAACCGTTTACCCAGTCAAAAGTGTTCGAGACACTTGTAGGACTTTCAGACATTCTCTGACCAAGTACAGACGAAAAAGTAGCACACAAGAAGGTACATTGAAAAATACATAGCGCACCTACATCTAGACGACAGGCATGTTCTAGGATTCCATTATACTCATAATTTGACTAACTTTTACTATGGTACCAACCCAGAAATCACGTAAATAAAATTAGCTGTTCAACCCAAAAAAATCATTGACCCGCGACAAAATGTAAAGAATAGGTAATTTTCGCTTTTTCAGGGTAGTTCCCATAGTAAAGTAAGTAGTTGTTGATCCGTATGTACCCTAAGTTCAAGTCTATTGGCTCACAAAATAAAATCGTTTATAAACTATTAGGGGCCCATTTTGCCCCCATTGAAGTATCTAAGTTATCTCAATTTAATTCTCGATATATTAAAAAAAACGCGACCAAGTTATTTTTCACGCTAATATAGGATGTTTGGTCTAGCGTTAGACAAGGAATCCGGGACTTTTCCCAGGACGTTAATAGTCATATATTAGTTAAAAGGGTGGGCTATTTTCAAACAATATTGCATCGGTTTTCGAACAGTCATTTAGTACTTTTTTTAGGAAATTGATATCCTGAAGGACCCACTGAAATTTTCCGGGATAGCAGTACCCCAAGTGGTAATTTGTGTTATTGTCTAGCGTCGTACTAAATTTCGTTAGAATTCATTTACCCCTTTTATCTTAGCTTTATAATTGATTATTATTTTGGGTATTGCTAAGAAACCCTATAGATTTTCCGGGATAAAATAGTTACTGTATTGAAACATGTGTGCTTCCTACATACCTACCAGATTTCATTTATAACCGTTCAGCTCGTCTGATGTAATTATTGATGCTTTTTTCACCAACTTTGGGAACTTATCTGACCCGTTAGATAAGGAAAATTCGGAAAAACAGGAAGAAACGTAACTTTTATTTTATTTGTAAAGCATACATACAAAGTTTCAAGTCAATCGGTACAGGAATACAAAATTAACTTACAAATGAAAAGAGCCATTTTTACCCCGTCAAAGGTCAAAAGTTCAAAGTTTTCGTCTTTAGTGCTCCATTACGTCATACAATGTACCTATATTCCAAATTTCAAGTTTATATCTTTAGCGGTTTGGGCGGCAGCCGAAACCGAGTAATTTTGGCTATCCCTAAGGATCCCCATAGAATTTCCGGGATAATAATAGTTCATGTGTTGAAACATGTTGTGTGCTTCCTCCATACCAGATTTCATCCATAACCGTTCAGCTCGTTGGATGTAATAGACGCTTTTTTCACCAACTTTGGGACCCAATTTGACCCCTTAGATAAGGAATATTCGGAAAAACAGGAACAAACGTAACTTTTATTTTGTTTGAGTAGCATGTATACAAAGTTTCAAGTCAATCGGTAAAGGGAATAAAAAGTTACATACAAACGAAAAGGGCCCGTTTTACCCCTTTAGAGGTCGATTTTTCAAAATTCCGTTCTTAGTGCTCCATTACGTGTTCCAATGTATCTTTGTTCCAAATTTCATGTTCGTATCTTTAGCGGTTTGGGCTGTAGGCTGTCTGTCAGTCAGTCACTCAGCGAAGCCTTTTATATAATAGATTAATTTTTACAGAGTGATACGATTTCGATATTTTTTATTGGAAAGAGTATACTTCGAAATTGATCCCATTTATGTTTAATCGAAATCGACTGCGCTATTTTTAATAAATCAACAACAATGTGAAAATTTCTACATCGATCCGTGCTCGGTCATGCTATTTTTCGCGAATAATTGTTATAATTAAAATAATGATTATTTTATGTAGAAGTATTGTGAGTGTCAGGATTTTTGTATTGTACAATATATTTTAATTATATTGGAATCAACTGGGTTGTTTTGAAACTAATCTTTACCTACAAACGAGTAAATATGATAACGCATTGTATTTAAATATGTGCAACGATAATTAATTATTCAGTTATCAGCACACATTCTGGAGTCAAAGGCTGATGATATCTAAAATTTTAATTGCAATTGCAGTAGGTAATCGTTGTATTTAGTTAATTATTTTGTTGTACCTACATGTACATTGTACATAACATATTGTTTCATTCACTCAAGATAAAAATACGGGTTACTTTATCTTTTAACTACGGACAAATACCAACTAGGATCATTATCATATGACCTATCGCGAACACAAATCAACTTTTCGATACAAAATGTTCAATACTCTGCGACTGAATGTGTGAAACAGCTGATTTTTAGGGTTCCGTACCCAAAGGGAAAAACGGGACCCTATTACTAAGACTTCGATGTCCGTCTGTCCGTCTGTCTGTCCGTCTGTCACCGGGCTGTATATCATGAACCATGTTAGCTAGGCAGCTGAAATTTTTACAGATGATGTATTTCGGTTGCCGCTATAACAACAAATACTAAAAACAAAATAAAATAAATATTTAAGGGGGGCTCCCATACAACAAACCTGAATTTTTAGACGTTTTTCGCTCTTTGTTAATACGAGTAATGGTACCAGGTAGATGCTTGAAATTTTCACAGAATATTTAGTTTTATATTCCCTTCAATAATAAATAATAAAATTAAATTAAAATAAATATTTAAGGGGGGCTCCCATACAGTACGGAACCCTCCTTGCGCGAGTCCGACTTGTACTTGGCCGAATATGTAATGACCATATTACTTAAACTTGGTCTATTTCATACACTCAAGTCATTCTTAATAGGTTGCGGTTTATTTATCAGTGACCATGTACACCTATAAACTAAACTATACGTTATTAAATCCAAGTGAGGAGCCGTTAGTATCCTGACTTTATAAATCTGAAAAAAAATATTTTTAACGCATCAAAGGAGAGACTGTTTTTTTTACGTGGATTACGTTTAAACTTTGAAAAATGTCAAGATAAAGCCAGAGTTTTTTTTCCTAATATCACGCGGGCTAATCCGAGGTTGCAAGCTAGTTTATACAACTATATCAGGCGAATTTTGAACACATTATCCAAGTGGTCCAACCGCACGAGACGTGGCGTGATCGCCGGCTCACGTAGCCGTCACGTAACCGCCACGTAACCGTTACGGCGCGCGGCTTCGGAGACTGTGCTAACGTTACTTGTGTTAGTAGCCCACATTTGACTACACCTGCTATAGTCCCAATCAAACATCTTGGCGGCTGTGATATTAGCTACAAGTATGGTTGCCATTTCTAAAATTTGGCAACTAGGACAAGACGCGTGAAAACCCCGGATTTTAGAGCCCAGAACCCGGACATGATTACAGTTTTTTTTTTAAACCGCGACAAGACTTTAACCGTCTTACCACAAAAGTTTCACGCACGCTTTAGACAACGTTTAACAATACAAAATGCACGGTTAAACAATGTTTAAGGCGTGTTTAAATCTTTTGTGGTAAGGCGGTAAAGTTTTAAGCCCAGGCTACAAATGAAGCTCTCCGGACGCTCAGACGCTCTTAGGACGCCCTCTAAACTAGAACAAATCTGGGGAAACTCGGACAAACGGTAACCTTAGCTGCAAGCTAGGAATAGCCCAAGCCCATTCCTGATTGAAGCTCACATAATAGCTGTGCGAAGATTAGGCTATCTGCAAGTTGTAGCTAACATCACAACCGCCTTGAAAGAGGTGAGATGGTAATGATGAAATGTCTTTCCGACTAATTTACAAATATATTAACAAATACAATCTGGTAGGTAGGTAGTCTACAAATCGAGGTTAAATAGGTACTTTCCAGGTAAACGTGCTACATTCTAGACCGTATCTTTGCTTTAGATAAGGCAGGATGTGATTAAAAGCGAACCTATCCAGTACCTTTACCTATATAAAAGCCGTGTGCGAGATAAAAGTGTCGTGTAAGAGAGCATAAATAAAATTAATATTACGCAAGAACGTATTGCTTAAGTGTCTTTAGATAATTAGTTTTTAATGTAGTCTCTGTCTTCCTTATTATCAGCTAACAAATTTGTAATTATTATTCAAGTAGAATTGTAAATCAGCGAATAATTAATCTATGTTTCCTTTTGAGAAAGTTGTACGATGAGTAAAACTTGTGACATGTAAGCCAAAGTGACGAACAGGTCCAGCTCTGGTACCTTATTAAGCGTGGTGGGATTGAACTTATAACAGTAGCAGATTGAGTATCAAAGAACCGCTTTTGGTAAGTCAAAACATCTACAGTAATTAGATGCATGTGAATAAACAAATTAATCGCAGTCATCAAAGAAAATATTAAAATTAAAAATCTGTACACATTAGATTAAGTTTAAAAATCTTCAATGAGACGTAAACACAACAAAGTGCCAGTAGTCCTGTGTAATTTAAATGATAGGATAACGTTTCATCCAGCTCACATCAATTACTCAGGGAAACACTAATTCTGCAGCAAGGTTTGTTATTCAATTTCAGACAATTTTGGTCTGATGAATACGTAAACAACATAGGTAAACAATAAGTTTTTGATGAATTGACTCTACTTTTTGAGATAAAGGCAATCCGATTGTGAATTATGAATATGTACAGTACACGTCACATGAGGGGATACACGGGACTATACTTAACGCAACCGTATTTAGCCGATAAGGGCCCTGAGGCTTTATAATAGGCATGATGATTAGATTAAAAAAACATAATCAGTTCGTGACCTTATTACATACACCTTATTACCTAAGAAATTTTCAAAAAATAAGATGCGATCTTCTGCGAACGTTAGAAACTATACTATAACGTTTCAAAAATTGGGTTCTATAAACTCGTGTGATGAGATCTGGGCCCTATTTTTTAACTTCACACGGCTTGGTCGTATACCGAACTTGTATGGAGTATTCGCAACTTTCATAGACAACATAGAAATTCTCCATACAATCTGTCAAGGTTCCGTTTACGTTCCCAGGCGTTCGAACTTGAAAAATATAGCCCCATGGGCCGGATTTTTCAACTTCGCACGGTTTGATCTTATACGGAACTTGTATGGAGCATTCGCAATTCTGTCAAAGTTCTGTATACGTTCCCAGGCGTTGGAAGTTGAAAAATAAGGCTCCAGGGGATCGTTAATTGAACTTTGAACGCCTCGGACTTTACTTATCATTACGGATTACTTTTTTTCTCGAAATGTGTTTAAAAATATTAATTTCAAAACTTTAGTACTGGACATGGCAATTTTAAGGTTTAAGGTCTCCAAGGGCCTGATTTTTCAACTTCGCACGGTTTGGTCGTATACGGAACTTTTGTGGAGCATTCGCAACTTTCATAGCTAATATAGAGTATTTTCATACAATCTGCCAAAGTTCCGTATAAGTTTCCAGTCGTCGAACTTGAAAAATCAGGCCTCTGGGTATCGTTTTTGAACTTCGAACGGCTAAGAACGTAGACGTAACTTTGACAGATTGTATGGAATATTATCTCTATGTTGTTCATGGAAGTTGCGAATACTCTATACAAGTTCCGTATACGACCAAACCGTGCGAAGTTCAAAAAACGCTCCCGCGGACGCAAGTCAACAATATTAGTTTCTGATATTATTATATTATTATTATCTTATTTGGATGTGTGTGACGCAAATCACGCAAATGCATTGTTTTGGCTTCGAAATTAGATGTTTAAATCACAATTTTAACTCAGGTAACTACTGTATAAGTAGTAAACAATAAACATGGTTAGTTTCTTTGGGGTTTGTTGGTTTTTATTGCTTACTAACTTGTAGCTTCTACATATAATAAAATAATCTTACTAGGATCACTCATCATTTGTTTCCGACATTTACTAAGGGCCAACCACAAAATAAATCAACTGCTCGATAGTTTCTGTTACAGTGATTTTTTCTATAGAATAGAATAGCTTTATGGTTTTGGGGTTAAAGTTTGCATAGCAACAGTCTGTATAAATATTTTGAGATTTGTAAGAAGCCTAATTTTACTAATGTTCCCATAAATACGAATAAAGAATGTTGCAATTTTATAGGTTAAGAAAGATTTAGATTGCAAATGCAGCTGCTATGTGATGACCACTTTGACCTCAGACGTAATCGCAAAGCCCGGCTCTGATAGATGTTTCCACATAAATCGAAACGCATCTTGCAATTGTAAAGACCAATTGAGACCAAAAATAAACAAATTTTGTAACGTTAGAATATAACTTTAATAATCGCACACTCATACGCTAATGCGTTCGAACTGATATGGACTTTAGGATATTAAAATGTTATTGGCTATGAGTCAATAGGTACATATGTTGTAATTTTCTAAAATCTAAGTTAGTAGCATAGCATCTTTATAGATGATATACTTCAAAACTAAATCGAGTGGTTTTCAATAGTTTTGGGAAAGATTTACTTAATTGGCGATAATTGTGTATTAATCACTACATAGTATAAAACAAAGTCGCTTCCCGCTGTCTGTCTGTCCATAAGTATGCTTAATATCTTTAAAACTACGCAACGGATTTTGATGCGGTTATTTTTAATAGATAGAGTAATTCAAGAGGAAGGTTTATATGCATAATACACCTGTGCGAAGCCGGGGCGGGTCGCTAGTAAATATAAATATAGGGTAATTGTGCACTGGTTGTGGCCATCTTAGTGTCCATTTTTGGCCACTTTTAATTTTTATTATTGCATAGACAGACAATTTTACATTAAATTCAAACTTTGATTTTCACACAAACAAATCATTTATGGTGTTAAATCGTTCATAATCTATGTATGCGAAAATTTTGACATCAAATGTTAAAAATTATGATACTAGTAATTTTTTCCGAGTCATGACTCGGAAAGTGGATATTTTTTTTTAAATAGTCCTGACATTAAAACTATAGTCAAGCTCTGGAAACCAGAAGCGGCGTTTGTTCCATTCCCTGGCCGTACGAATCAGAAATATTGAGTCGAACCGCTTAATGCGTATCGAAGGAAGATCAACAACGTAGAATGTAATTAATGTGTCTGATGTCTAGAAATATAAACCTTGCAGGTGACCAATTATAATTGACCTCTGCGGGACCGAAGAGCTGTACCGCTGTCGTGTCTCTATACGTAACGGTATAGATAAAAGAGTTGAACGAACCAATGGAAACAATCTTACATTAATAAATTTCACTCTCGTATCGTTCTTATTATAAGAAAGCTTATGACTAATGTATGAGTGCAACATTTTTTTATTTGAAGACTAATGTAAACATATTTTTATACTTATGGGTGTATGGCAATGTGTTTGATACATCGCAAATTACGTGAAAATGTTCGTCGTCATTTCAGCGATAGAAGAGTCACTGCTGGATATAGGCCTCCCCTGTAGATCTCCCATAAGACCGATTGGAAACTGCTATCCAGCGCTATCCTGCGGATGCGTATAATTATGCTCTATGTCAAATCCTGTTTCACAGTAGTCTCAATAAATTAGAAATTATTAAATTGTGTTTACGAATAACCCGTGGTTTGCTAGCATTAAAATAAATGGCACAAACACCCATAACAGTACCCTTTAAAAGTTTGGTTTCTAAGAGTACGCTGCGCGGTAATGCATTTCTATCAAAATCCTTAGCTGTTAACAACTGCCATTATAGGCGTTACAAACGTAGTTCTCACTACAAAATACAATTATGACAAAATCGACATAAGATGGTTTTCATTACAAAAACCTACAAACTATTAAAGATACAACTGTAAATAATATAATCAAATAAGCAAAACTCACAAAAAGTACAAAACTTGCATCGGTGTCAACAAAAACGCTGATACAGAAAAACACGAACAAAACGCTATTTTTACCTCCAACACCACAACATAGCTTATCAACGTGACATTCGCTCAATTGCAAAAACTTATTTACTTACGGAATTCCTGTGTGTGACGAAAATAACAAAACACGAGATGCGGAACACGCAAAACTTTTTCACTGATCGACACACGTGTTATCACTGCGATATGCTATACGCGACTGGGCAGTCGGCAGGTCTGCGAGCCTCCTCGTGCTTACCGGAATTAAAAGTTACTTTCTAAATTCGCGAAAACGTCAGGTGTATAGTGTGGACTGGAGGCACCGTCCGAAGGGCCGCGTGGTGAGCTGTCACGCGGTATTCATATCACCAGCTCTACCACTGAAGTAAAAGTGGCGCAGCACTGTTTCATTTGTTATAGTCTCTAAGGCTGTAATTATAGTATAGCCCGGTATAGCCTATTATATTTTGACTAAAGCGCAGATTTTGTGAAATTAGGGCTTGTAAAATTAGAGCGTGTAAGTAATAGTCAGAGGCTTGGCTCTACATGAGATCTTATAACTTTTTGACAGTGCAAGTCATAATTATTATAGCTTGTCGTGGCCAAATTTCAAATGAAAATGTTTTAGTGAGATATATTTACTTACTTAGTGTATATTTATAACTTTCTTAATCTTGCTGAACCGTGAGTCTCTAGTATTAATGTGTAGTTGTAAAAATAGGATTAGACACATTATCTGTGAGTCTTCAAAGTACAAGATTTATAGAGTAAAGTAGGTTAGCATGTTATACCCTGGACTACATTTAATTTTATGTTTAATATCAAATCAAGCAAGATGTTGTCAATCGGACATCTTTCACGAATAAAAAACGCAGCGTTGCACCAGTAAGACTAATAAGGTTAATTATTTATTATTTTATTTGTCCGCAGGGAAGCTATAGGTAGGTGCAAACAACTTCCAACCTTTCCTATTCTAAATCTTTAAAAAACTTATAGTATTTTTTACCTTTATGATTACATACAACTATGCAAATCATACTTGTTCAAACATTCTCGTCTATATACCTAAGTTACATAATCTTCAAGATCTCGTTTGTTTTTAACTCTTTTCGCATTAAGTACTTTTATAATTCATATTTACAATTACGTCTACTTTAATACCATTGTAATAGAGTTGAGAATAAAAAGCTAATGAGGTTTTGCATTGTCTTTAATGTGAATAGCGCTTGAGCTCGAAGTATTCGGGTCAGTCGGCCGTCGAATGCCCTTGCTTACTACTATTATTTGGAAACTAACCGATTACAATAAAATTGAAAACGCATTTTTACCGATGAGTAATTATCGAGCAGGTGGTACGATTTTTTTTTAGTTCGAAGAAGTATACTTCCAAGGTATTTGATATATCAACAATAATGTACATGGATGGCACATCGATTCGTGCAAAGTATTCGAATTCTGTAAAGTAATTTCTGGAAGTCGGTATTGCGGTTTTTTGAGAAAAAAAATAATTGTATTGGATATTACGAGTTTCGTATTCTACGAATAAGAAGTATTTTATATATTCATAGATTGTATCTACTTGTTTTAGTAAGTTAATTTAAATGCGAGTCATAGCTGACAAAAATACTGTGTCGAATACCTTCAGTGGTTCCGGAGATCAAAGCCGGAGAAAACATAAATAATATGAATAAATATAGGCAGATAAAAATGTAGATATAAATCTGTTGCAAAATAGTAAATAGTTAACTTTCGGAAGCGCAAGAGAATGTTTCTTAAAAACTAGAAATAAAACTAAGTTGTTGCCGATGCGAAGGCACAATAATTAATTAATGAAATACACTGATACATCTTACAAGATAACTTAGGCAACTAGGTGGTCTTATTCGCAGACGCATAGTCAGCTCTACTGATAAGACCAGTGCTCGGTTTGTTTCTTCGAACCGGCCGCTTATCTCTAGTATTAAGTTACGTGGGAACATACATCGAATTACATCGCTTAGAGTACTAGAGGTGGTGCTGTTCGATGAGATAACATAACGTCTCCCTCCCTAAGCGAAAAATTATCGGAGCACTCGATTTTAGAGGGATTCCGATAATTTTGAATGAAAGGATTAATTTTGGTGTACGAAACATAAAAAATAATCAAAACTATACTTAATACTACTAATCCTAATGCTATGATACTAATTGTAGAGTCTTTTTCTCTGTTTTCACCGAAAACTTCACTGTTCTTCAAAGCAAAGGCCATGTATTTAACTTCGTCGAGTGCAATCTCGCATGTTGAGTGCATGTGTACTGGATAGGTTCTCGGTTGCGCGTAATTTCGGAAGGTTGATGATGGGTAGTGGGGTCCCTGGGTCCGCTTCGGTGTAAAGGCGGTGGTACCGGATGGTCGTCCCGTTGACAGTGACATCACAGGGCCTAATTAGCGTCTCAACGTGCGTTCCGCATATCTGCTGCTTCGAAGCCTCTTCGCCGCAGGTCTCTGTGAGGGTTGTTTCCGATCTGGTGTATAGTATCCAGTTTTTTCTATCTATTTTCTGCAGCTTCACGTCCTCGACGTGAATGGGGTGTTGCTTGCAGATGCCAGTGACGTCCTCGTACCTCATTAGTTTTTCCTCGCATGAGGGTCCGCTGTATGGGGCGCGATTGTCATCGTCGTAGAGAAACTCGTCTCCAACAGCGAGTGAGCGGCACGGCTTTATGATCGGCTGATACTCGTACTTCAGACCTTTCGCCAATAGGAATGGGTACTTAGGAAATATGGCAACGGTTAGGTTTTCAGGTTTGAGGAGGATGGGTAAATGTGTACAATTTAAAATAGTTATACGTAACATTATCGGTCTGAGGGATTTCCAATATAAAGGTAATTTGGTCCTTTTTGATAAAAGATTCAACATCAATAGTTTCCTCAATCTTAATTAAATTAAATTCATTGGGTACAAATACCAGGTTTCTAGATTCTGCTATCAAGTTCAAATGGTATAGCAGCTCGGTGGAATTAATTATAGACTGGTGTAGTATGGAGCTCTTGCTTAGAGCTAGAGCGGTTTCGATTTCACTTAATCTAATGAATATAGTCCTAAAACTACTTATGAATAGATTATATAGTTCTAAGGCATAAGATGATATCCCTAAATTATTTTCTCGGAATTACAGTCTCTTTAAGGGTCCCGTTAAGCAAGCAAAAGTTGCAATAACATTACTGAAAGTAACATTAACGAGCCTGTAACTTACAAAGATATGGTTGCAACGTTCATGCAAACTTACAGCGAGCTTGAAACGAAGCCCTAACGGCCACGCTGTAGATAAACTTGCCCAGAGCTGATCTCCTAAACTTTTTAAAACTTGAAAACGTGAAGTTCCAGTAACATTACACATGAAATATATCTGAAAGTTGTAAAGTTAACTTTCCGCAAGTATAACGTTTAACATTTCCACAACTTTAAATTTGAAAGGTAAAAGTAACTTGTTTCATCTATCTTGCTAAAAGGTTACAAAATATTACAAATGAAACTTGCACTTGGCTTGCATTTATTTAGTTTTGAATTGCTAGCATTTTATTAGTTGTCGCAAAGTTACATATCTAGGTTTTCAGTTTCTAAAAAATAATTTGTTTTTCTAAATTTTGTTGAGGCTATAGTTTTAAGTACATGTCCTAGAGGCAGGTTTGTGTGACTTTTCCTCTTTTCGCTGTAAGGAATGTTATAATCAAATTTACAAATGGGAATACCAATTTCTGCAAACACAACGCCACCTCGATGCTGAATTTCAATGTGCGATGCTAACGCCATCTAGTTTTTCAGTGTTAAGTAAGAAACTCTACAGTAACATTTGATAACTTTCGAAAATTAAGTTCCAGCAACATTACTTACATAGGTTAGGTAAATAAAAAGAACAATTCGTAATGATGTAGGAAAGTTGAAAAAAAATATAACAATAGACCTATTGTCGCAATGTTATAGTAAAACATTTCAGAAACTTTCATTTGTAAAGTACAGGCAATGCCAGACAGTGAAGTTAGTAAAATTACATTGCAGCAACGTTTTATCTTGTAACGTCCCAATCACATTTTTGCAACAATGTTAATTACTTACATTTAGGTATGTTTGGGAGGCTATATCCCTGCAAAGTTGAAACGTAATCTTTCATGCGAAATATAACGGTAACATAATAAAATAATTTTTAATAAGTTTCAACATAACAATAAGATCTATGTAAGTGACATGTTCCTGCAAGATGATGTTTGAAATTCACAAATGTGTCATATACAAACTTACTTCAACTTATTGCAAGTTTCATGCTTAGTGGGGTACTTGTCATATTTGTATAGTCCGTACATGTCGTTTTTGTGAGTATAAGGGTAAGTATCATCAGGGTAAAAATTTTGTTCATCGTCGTCACCGGTTATCTCGTTAAGCTTAAATCCAATAGAACGGGCGGTCCTTAGGGATACGTCGCCGGATTGCAAGTGTGGCGGGTCAACTTGTTGAGGTTGTTCATAGGGTGGCTTGTACCCAAATTGGGGTGGCTTGTACCCGAATTGGGGTGATTTGTTCCCAAATTGGGGTGGCCTATAACCTAGCTGAGGGGACGTCCCTAATCGGGGTCTGAACCCTTGCTGCGGTCTTGATTGTGGGCCTAATTTACCAAACTGAAGTGCGGAGCCTAGCTGCGGGCGGTAGCCAAATCGAAGCTGTGCGAACCTTGGAACCGGTGGTCTATTTAAATTTTGGTTCCCAGGTATACCGAACTGGAATTGAGGCGCGGAAATCGCGGAACTCATGGTATTCTGCCTACTAGGCATTGAAAACTGAGATCTTAGTAAATTTGACTTCATCCCTGCTCCTTGTTCCTTGAAGTTTACTTCTTCCAGCACAACTTTTAGAGCATCCTTTTTTGGGATTTGCGTTTGTGCAAGAGTAGCAGCTCTATGTCCTTGCGCCATTTCTAATTAATTTTATTTTAATATAACTAAAACAAAATAATTCAAACCTAATTTAGAGTCTCGGTAGAGTTTATACCGACACTATTACTTAATATTAAATATTTTATCCTTAATTAGCAAAATTTTATCGATTTGAGACAAAATTATCTGATACTATTACTATTATTAAACACCTATCCTTAACTAACACAATTTAATCGATTTGAGACTAAATGTTCCGATACTATTACTTACTTTTATTAAATAACCTTAATTAAAACAATTCAATCGATTTGAGATTAAATGTTCCTATACTACATATTACTTACTTTTACTAAATGTCCTTAATTAAAACAATTCAAACGATTTGAGATTAAATGTTCCGATACTATTACTATTATTAAATAATATATCTTAATTAACACAATTCAGTCGATTTTAGACCAAATTTTTCAATACTACAATTAACATAAGCAAATCTGACCGATGACCAAGGTCTGAATTTACAACATTCGAGGAAAATGGGGGTGGAAGGTTAAGGAAGGCGAAAAAGGCTTACTCACCAACCGACCTGCATCTTCTGCGCCCGTAGATAACTTATTTGTTTGGTTCGTGTGGATAGCCGGAACGGATACAACTGAATTCAGTATTAACACCGTTTACTTAATACTGCACAACGCGGGGGAAATTCACCGAATTTAAGAGCGAACTTTTCGCGCTGGCAGCAGCCGGCTATCCTACCGGCTGCGCCAGTTAACTTTCGGAAGCGCGAGAGAATGTTTCTTAAAAACTAGAAATAAAACTAAGTTGTTGCCGATGCGAAGGCACAATAATTAATTAATAAAATACACTGATACATCTTACAAGATAACTTAGGCAATTAGGTGGTCTTATTCGCAGACGCATAGTCAGCTCTACTGATAAGACCAGTGCTCGGTTTGTTTCTTCGAACCGGCCGCTTATCTCTAGTATTAAGTTACGTGGGAACATACATCGAGTTACATCGCTTAGAGTACTAGAGGTGGTGCTGTTCGATGAGATAGCATAACGAAATACTTGAATCAAAGAAGTGAAATACTTGTTTTTTTATAAACTGAACTTGCTCTACAAGCGAGTGAATCAATTAAATTTGCTCATGAATACAATATACTCGTATTTAATCTTGAAATGTAAGTATATCAATATATTTTACTATCTGAAATTGGTCATAAACAATTTTCACCATAAAAATGTTACGAAAGTTTTTATAGCTTTTATATAAATCCAATATTTCAGATGAAAATGTTATAGAAAAGACGTAAATCAGCCACGTTTTAGTCAAAATGTTAATCTGTACAGACTTTTTCATTTTATTTAGCTCTATTTTGGTCTTAGCTTTTTGTGAAATACCAAGTTTGAATGTTCGAAAACGTAAGTCTAGCTATAACAAATAAATTACTTTTAAAACCATAAATTGTGTTTAAGTAGATTATAATATTTACAGCGCGAATAAAATACTCTAGACTCTCTTAGCCTCTTTTACTGTTGAACAATAATCGGCCAAGTACGAGTCGGACTCGCGCACGGAGGGTTCCGTACTGTATGGGAGCCCCCCTTAAATATTTATTTTATTTTCTTTTTAGTATTTTTTGTTATAGCGGCAACAGAATTACATTGTCTGGGAAAATTTCAGCTGCCTAGCTATCATGGTTCATGAGATAAAGCCCGGTGACAGACAGACAGACAGACGGACAGACGGACATCGAAGTCTTAGTAATAGGGTCCCGTTTTTCCCTTTGGGTACGGAACCTTAAAAACAGTTATTCCAATTCTACTCGTATGTAACAGTAGGTAGTTCAATCAACTGTTCAACACAATTTTTATGTTTTAGTAGTAAGTACTATTTCGTATTAAAAAGCTATAATAATCATCAATTATGTACATCTTTCATCTTTCTTGCAACGTCATCTGCTATAAATGATTTATTATCAAGTTCGTTTTATTTTTTTCGAAATTACCTATCTGATTAGTGGACAGAGAGCTGATCGCGAAAAAACGCCAAGACACCCTCGACATGTGCAGAATATTCACCGAAGAAACCGCGAAGATTCAAAAAACCAAGCCCAAAATCATCAAATCCTACAAGAAGCTACCTAAATACCAACACAAAAGGCACAAAAGAAGTGCAGACAATCTTGATCACGAAGCAGAGTATTTTGGTGACACATTCGTGAAAGGAAATCTTGGTCCAAGATCAGAAAACATAAGAAGGCATAAGAGAGAAATTATCGATCGTGAAACGTGGAAAGAAGCTAGTGAAGGCAAATATTCCATCAATCCAGCTCTGAGTCCGGCTGACGCCCAAAAAATTGAAAGAATTGTTGAGAAGATGTACGATGATATGGAAGAAAATGGAGAAAAGGTTACCTTTAGACGGAATCCTGCCATCACAACTTCAACTACTACGACTAGTACAGAGGTAAAAAATCAAGAACTTTGCCACATTACATTCTGATTTACGAGCTATGCATCAAACTACTGAATAGTGTTAGAAATCTTGGAAGCTTATCATAACTGTGTTTACCTCGCGAAGCCCTGCATTTTGTCTTGGTCTATGTAGATTGTAGAGCTAGCTTAGTTTTTTTTCAGTATTCAGATATTTATTTAATACTAGCTTTTACCCGCGGCTTCGCCCGCGTTATATTTTGATTTTGGCTTATGTTTATGTCGGCTGCGAAACCTAACCTAACCTAACCGGCAAATATCAAAATACCTTAGAGGAATGCTTTTGTTGGTTAAGTTACGGTTGGAGTGTATATACAACCTAAATCAAATCTCCGCTTTCCATAAACTGGGCATTCCAAGATTATGTGCAGTGGAGTCTCCTCTTTTGTGGGTTCACAGATGCACGATGGGCTTTCCCTCAACTTAAATCGATGTAAGTATTGGGAAAACTCACCATGCCCCGTCAGCACTTGAGTTATGATTCCCACTGGTGCTATTTCTCTTACGATCTTGTATGCCGCAATTGCATCCGGAAAATATGTTTTGGTTACCGCCGCTGTGTGTCCATCCTGATACCGCCGGTTCCACTCGTCAAGAGAGTCCTTTCGGATTTCTCGCTTGACGAATGAAACGGGGCAGTTATCGTAAATAGGTCTGCACTTCGAGTGCAGTGCTGCTTCCTTTGCTAGCTGGTCCGCTCTCTCATTTCCCTCCATCCCCGCGTGCGCTTTAATTCAATAAAGTTTCACTATTTTATTTTGTGCGTGTAGTAACTTTATGTTAGCTTTGAATTTACTGCTAAGGGATGGAGGGAAGATACGCCAACTACCGTTTCCAGTGCAGACCTGGAGTCACAAAAGATTTTTGCTTTTTCGGTAGCCTCAAGAAGTGCCAATAACTCGGCCTGGTACACGGAGCACCAATCGGCCAATTTCAGCTTGCGGATACTGATCTCAGCGGCATCATCCCAAATGGATAATGCCGCCCCAACTTTCCCTTTAATTTTGCTGCCGTCTGTAAATATGTTAATTTCTCGGTTAAGATTTTGCTCTAGTGCTGCTCCGTCTGCCAGGCATATGAACTCCAGCTCCTCCTGCTGCACTGGGTGTGGCTTCTTTTCATCTCCAGTTACTTGCTAGGAATAACCTTTCTTAGTTTCATAAAGCAAGGCTGCTTCCTGGACTCTGATATGACAGCCGAGGATTAGGGGCCGCGGTGGGATATATGGAACTGGTGGTGTGGGTGCCGCCACCTACCCTACCTTCCGCTAGGCCGTCAACGTGTTGGCAGACGCAGTGGGGGTGCAGGGGAAGAGAGGTGTCGGTATCGCGATGGCCGTTCTCACTGCCCTCTGCAGTTGAAGAGGCAGGCGCTGGGCTACTATGACTGACCCGCTGCACTGGGACCAGGGCGTTGGAATGCTATCTGACGTTCAGTACTGGTTAGTCCCGACTCATCCACCGATGACGATGTGTCTTGTCATGTCCGAAACACTCCGTCATTATGGCGAGAGCGCAAGCTCCGTTATGGAGCCCGAGTCTGGGCTAGCGTTGTGTGCGCTGTGTGCCGAGTGCCGCGAAGGAGTGCGAAAAATGTAGGAACGTCCTAAACTTGCCATGACAGGTTATTTCTGGCGCTTAGACGGCTGCTACCGCAGCCCGCTCACTTGGTTTTTATCCTATCCTACGGGAACTGTTAAAGTTTTTGCGATAAAAAATGGGTCTATGTCACTTTTCGTCTTTCAAACTAAGAGTATATTCATGCAATAAGCCAAGGCAAGTTGCTCCGTTGCTGAGAAAAAATTATTGTTAAGTCCTACGGGAACCACATTTTTTTCGGGATGGAAAGTATCCTATGTCACTTTCCGTCTTCCAAACTATGCCCACCCCAAATATCAAGTCAATCCGTTGCTCCATTGCTGAGAAACAGTTATTGTCCTATCCCATGGGAACCACAATTTTTTCGGGATGGAAAGTATCCTATGTCACTTTCCGTCTTCCAAACTATCCATCATCCATCCATCCATCAGCCAAAGGACGTCCACTGCTGGACATAGGCCTCCCCTATGGATCTCCAATAAGACCGGTTGAAAGCGGCTTGCATCCAGCGCGATCCTGCGGTCTTAATGAGGTCATCCGTCCACCTTGTGGGTGGACGTCCTACGCTGCGCTTGCCGGTACGTGGTCTCCACTCGAGAACTTTTCGACTCCACCGGTCATCAGTCCTCCGCGCTATGTGCCCTGCCCATTGCCATTTCAACTTGCTAATCCGTTGGGCTATGTCGGTAACTTTGGTTCTTCTACGGATCTCCTCATTTCTGATTCGATCCCGTAGAGAAACTCCGAGCATAGCCCTCTCCATAGCTCGTTAGGCTACTTGGAGTTTATTAATAAGGCCCATGGTAAGAGACCACGTTTCAGTGCCATAAGTCAAACTATGCCCACCCCAAATATCAAGTCAATCCGTTGCTCCATTGCTGAGAAACAGTTATTGTCCTATCCCATGGGAATCACTAATTTTCTCGAGATAAAAAAAGTATCCAAATATCACTTTCTGTCTTTTAAACCATAAGTATCCATACAAAAATGAGGTCAATCTTTTGCTCCGTTTCTGCGTCAAAGAGGAACAAACCAACAAACTTTTCGGATTGATAATATTAAAGTATGATGATTCTGTACCATAAAGGTAGAATAAAGAAACATGTTAAACCTCTAATGATAGAAGATTTAAAAATATTTTTAATGTCAGGCAAAATGACGGCCTGGTATTAAACGTCATAGTAACATGTAGCATGCAGAGGGAAAATAACATTTTATCTAATTTTAATGTCAGTTGTCATTTTCAATCCATACTTTAATTCCTCTTCAAGGGGATATAATGGTGGAAAAACAATTTATCTCCTTGCCATGCTACTTGTGATTTATAAAAGTCTGCAGACAATGTCACCTGTCATCTAATTACGTTTGGATGTGACGTTTCGTTAGTCCATATTAGCGTCATAGAGGAATTAATCACTTAGCGTCTTTGTGATAGTGGCGACAGTTTCGCTTTCGATGGTTTTTGTCCTGTCCTACAGGAACTATGCAATTTTTCGGGATAAAAAGTATCCTAAAGCTCCTTCCCCCTTTTAAACTATGTCCATGCCAAAAATCAACTCAATCCGTTGCTCCGTTGGTGCGTGATAGAGTAACAAACCAACAAACCAACAAACTTTTCGGATTTATAATATTAGTAAGGATTTATTTGGCTTACGAATAAGGCCCTCGGTAGGTATTGAGCCCTTTTTGGAACTTTCAAGACTCTGTTTTATCCATAATTCAATATAAAAAAAGTTAATAAGGCCGCAATGATACATATTATTTCGTGGATAGGTAAATTTTACTTATGGGTACATTTAAATGGTAAAATGTGAGAAGTATATTACTTTTAATAAGATATCCAGGTATGCTGCCTTGTGTGAATTATAACCCAGTGTAGAAAAAACCAAGGCAAGTAAGTTTTGCTGAAAGCAAAAGTGAACAGAAAATAATTAAAAAAGATTATAATAGCTGCAACTAGTCTAGAAAGTATAGAAATTAATCTAATCAGTTAGGTAGTTACTTAGCGTAACTAATTAGAAGGTAATGAAAATAACAGTCAAGCTATAGGTACTACTTTACAATCTGCTACGAAATTCGGTTTGTATATTAGCTATTGTAACTAACTTTACTCGATTCATAAAAGGGCAATATATTATATTACAACAAAACCTAACAAGCTAAGCACATAAACCAATGTTAAATACACAAAAAAAGACTGGTATTTCCATGGACCACTAAAGGTAGTAAAATTCATATAGAAAACAGTGCTTCATACGGTTTTATAATGCTACATAAAAAGAAGGGATGCGTTTTTAACTTCGAACGCCTATGAACGTATACGTACTCGTAACTTTGACAGATTGTATGGAGCATCTCTATGTTGTCTATGGAACTTTCGTGTGCTCCATACAAGTTCCGCGTATATCCGTATACGACAAAACTGTGCGAAGATTATAAAACGCATCCAAGGACAATAATAATTACGACAAGTGGGCTTAGCATACAAGACCACGACAAGAGTTTATCGTCGTGTGCAAGGGTGACAGATATATGCTTCATCATAACTCTGTCACGTTCTGACACGTCGATAGTATAATTTTATGGTCCTTATGCTAAGCCCGAAGGACTAGTGAATTTACATTATTTACACTATAAGAGCGCTTGTTTAGGGCGGTTTTGGACAATGGATCATCAATAAACAGATGCCTACATTTTCACCGGATGGATGTTCGGTGCACACACATTCATTATAAACCATTCACCACCGGGAATCCGATAAAAAAACGGTCTGTTGTCTGGTGAAAAAAACTGTCATGTACAAGCGCTCTAACATTACAGAAACCCCAGAACGATTCAGAGAAATCACCTTCGAGAAGGCTGTACTTTGCTCCAAAGCTTTTGTTGGGTCCAAGCCCAAACGAAAAACTGCAGACACAGAACAACAGATCCTCCATCTATGAAAAAGCTCGTTGGAAATACGGCGTCATACCGTATTTCATCGATTCTAATACTTACGGTGAGTCCATCCATCCACCCATCAGCCACCTCCCCAATGGCTTTCCAACACGACCAGTTGGTAGCGGCTTGCATCCAGCGTGTTCCTGTGGTTTTGAATTCATCTCCGACCCATCTGGGTCGGTAATATCATCAATAGATGAGTGTATATTACAGTAAATATTACAGCCTGGACAGGCCTTATTGTGTAAACGCTCTGACGTTCGGCTTCGCTTTTTCTCCTGCTCGCGCCAGTTACTCACGCCACGAGAGCGAGCGGGCGGGAAAGCGAAGCCGAACGTCAGAGCGCTTACACAGTAAGGCCCCTGGGGCCTCATTGTGTAAGCTTTACTCCCGGGCCTTAATGAACATGCATATATCTCGATGTAACTAACACAGTGCGGTGTCGGTGAGTGGTGCTGTCACGGGCATGACTAACAGTAACTCAATCGTATAAAAAGTAGGTAAGACGTGGACTAACCTATCTTGAACACACAATTTCATCTAGCACACTATGCTAGGTAGAAGTAGGTCAGAGGAGGGCGAGTGGCCATATCGTTCAGTCGCTCCATTGTTATTTGAGATATCTTGATCTACTCCCATAAAAGAAATCTCAATTAGATCAATCTCAATATCGTCATTTAACAAAGAATGTAGGATGTAGGCAAAAAGCCTCAATCGTGAGTCAGCTTATTCTGAGATATTTTTATAGAAGATAATATTCAAACTTTGCACAGAAATAATTCACATATGTAAATGACGGGATTACAAAATGCCAATTAGTTCATTTCTACTCAAACTAATAGGTACCTATTTTAAATGCGAAAGTTGAGTGTACCTACCAGTGAGTAGGTACTCAAACTTCTTCCTCTTTCACATAGCAAAAAAATAATGACTTGATTTTTAGAATTAAGTACATACCAAGCCCCTCTGGTTTTAAAATTATTGAACTTTTATTTTGAAATCGCGATTCAAATCCACTTGACGAGATTCTGAAAGTCTTAGTAGATATACACAGTATGACAAATGACAATGAATAAGTATGTATTACACTTTCGTTCGTTCGTCAAGGTTCGTCATTTTTCCAAAATCTTTTCGCGGATTTACAAACAAACAACAACACTTTATTAGACAACCACATTACATAAAAAACAGATTATAAGGACAAAAACAAAACAATAGGTATCTAATTTAATAACATTTCAAAATATTCAGAAGCTGTGATTAAGTCTTTGTTTACTAGAGTTAGAGTTTTTAAGTGGTTAGCATTTAGAGATTAATTTATGTATATTTATGATAGCAATTTTTGATAAGAAAAATAAGATTCATACTAAAATCCATCGTCAAAATACCCAAAATGTATTTAGACAAAAAACAAGAACCGTAAAAATAAAAAGGTTTTCACGCAAAAATATCTAAAATTTAATGTTCAGTCGCTGAAGGATAATAAGACGATTCACGAAATATAAATAAACTGCAAATAAAAACGTTACACACCACATAAGAAATAAATAAAGATATATATATAATATAAATATGAAATATTATGTACCACAAACGTCTCATCAACAACTTTGAAAACTGTAACCGCAAGATTTGTACCAACCATCTTGTAATTCGGATATGTTCACTAAAATTTACAAATCTCTGGACTTAATTTTTGAAAAGTTTATCAAAAAATCTTTGTATATAAATACTTATACCGTAGAGTAAAGCCGTGGTGGTCTAGTGGTTGTAACGCTGGCCTGTCATTGTTGAGGTCGTGGGTTCAATCCCGGTCCCGTACCAATGAGTTTCTTCGGAACTTATGTACGGAATTTCACTCCACTGGCTTTTCGGTGAAGGAAAACATCGTGAGGCAACCTGCATACGTCCGTAGAAGGAATTCGATGGCGTATGTGAATCCACCAACCCGCCCTGGGCCAGCGTGGTGGATATAGCCCAATCACCCTTTGTAAGTAGACTTACGTCCTGCAGTGGACTATTAAAAAGGCTGGCACAGTACGGAGTAAAATCACTGAGAGTAAAAGTTTAAAATAAAATCCTTTCCATATTACAATCTCTAAAGTTAATAAAACGCTTCGTTTCCTGGATATTTTTCCTAGATGCAATATTCTAATTGAATGTATGTACAATTCGATATCTAATTACAGTAATCGCGATATTCATTCATACGATTATAGCATCGAACCATAATTTATAGAATACAATATTAGGTAGGCCGGTGCCCGGATTGTGGCAATCTTATTTTCACTTGTGGTCACTTTGAATTTTAACGATTAATTAGAAAATTAAATGTTCAAATAATATTTTAAAATCAATCATAATTTGAGATTCACACAAACAGTATTTTTGTTGTTACATTGTTTATAATTACCGTTTATGCAATAATATTGACACCAAAATGGCTACAACCAGGTCAGTGTCCACAACCGGGGCACCTGCTAAATGTTTTATTTCCTAAAATGCGGGCTACCTCAAATAAGCAGCAAAATAAACAAAATCTTCAACTACGTCAACAAACTTACCAAATTTGCCGTATTTAGACTTAAAAAATAATTATAAAGTGAGATCATAAAGCAATAAAATATTGTACCATTTTCTTCCCACAGATGCACAGCTACAAGAGACCATAATGGGTGCGTTCGATTACATTGAAAAAGTAACCTGCATCCGGCTGCAGAAGTTGCGAGAGCGCCCCACAGACAGGAAGTCTTTACAAGAAGTCGACTGGGTCTACATCACCAATCCCTCAGGAGTGCGCCAGTGCGTTCACAGCAATGAGAAACGGAAGATCGACGGGGTTCAGGTAAGTTAGAAGTTAGGTTAATCCGTATAGGCCAGGAGGCTAGCTCTAGAGTCAAAGTTTTTAAACCGCCTGAAGGCTGCGACATGGTAAAACTGAAATGATAATAGTTATTTTTCTCAAAAAATGGCAAAACCGCCTTCCATCGTGTACAAAATTCGAATATTTCGCTAGAGTTGTTTACATTATTGTTGATTTTTCATTAACGGTTCAGTCGGTTTCTGTAAAATTTAAATGTAATTATTTCGAGAGTATTACCTTTTGAACTAATAAAAGAATTTTTTGATTCGGTTCACGTTTGGCGAAATTATCGATGTTCATCATGTACAAAATTCGGATGATTCGCTCAAATTACCTACTTACAGTATTGATGGTGTTTTCAAAAACGGCTTAGCCGATTTTTGTAAAATTAAAATAGGACTACCTCGAGAGTATACCCACCCTTTCGAACTAAAAAAGATTTTTTCGATTCGGTTCACAATTGGCGAAATTATCGATGTTCATCGTGTACGAAATTCGGATATTTCGCTCAAATTGCTTACAATATTGTTGATTTTTCAAAAACGGCTCAGTCGATTTTTGTAAAATTTAAATTGGACCACCTCGGGAGCATACCCTTTCGAACTAAAAAAAATTTTTCGGTTCGGTTCACAATTGGCGAAACTATCGATGAACAAACACAAAAAAATACATACCGACGAACATAGAGCCTCCTCCTTTTTGGAAGTCGGTTAAAAAATAACCAGAACCTACAATTTAATTTCCACTCTTTCTGGTTTCCGGTTGCGAGAAAGAAAAGATTTATTGACCGTGCACACTCGTAAAAGCGAAGAGCACGTTGATGTCTTTTGTTTGGAAAATTTAAATTGGAAAATATTCAGTTTGAAATATATTTGAAATCAGTAAAACCCTAAAACTATACACAAGACAAAGAGCTATAATGGTCCGGACCTAATGCATGTACTGACTTCCAAGCATGGACGTGGAAGCGGCTTGCATCCAGTGCGTTCCTGCGGTATTAATCAAGTCATTTGTCCCCCTTGTGGGCATTACCTCAGTTTGCTGGTAGAGCGAATCAATAGGTAGACCACCGTAATTGCGCTATCAACGAAATGTATGTAGGTATTCAGCTATTGATTTACGAAGGGTACTAGTATGTCTGAGCGGTGAACGGACTAAAAAATATAATTACCTAGTCCGTCAGATAGACTATCGAAAAATATTAGACACGTATTTTTATTGACAAACAAAAATTGATGAAGATATAGCCTGTTAAAGTTGCGCGTGACGTCACAAGTGCCATACAAATGTATAAACTTCTGTGAGAGAGATGACGTCACGACCCACACTCCCAAACTTTAATACGGATTATCTTTGTTGTTTGATTGAGAAAAGAAAAAATACGTGTCCAATATTTTTTGATAATCTAACTCACGGACTAATTATAATAACGATTTTTTTACCCAGTCATCATGGTAATTATGGTACTATTTTCAATAGATAAGCGTCCTCGGTTACGACTGCATGTCCCTGGGAGACATCATACACGAGGTGATGCACATCCTGGGATTCTCACACGAGCACACGCGCCCGGACCGGGACCAACACATCTCCATACTCTGGGACAATATTAAACCTGGTGAGGAATATTTTTGCAAAATGTTAGTTTAAGTTTATTTTAAAGACTTTCTTCTGAGTCTGAGTAAGTGAGTAAGCTTGTCATTGTGAGTTTGGTGGCATCCATCGACTTGTTTTTTTTTTTGGTTTTGTAGCATTTCTGACACGTAGATAGCTTTTTTTATCGAAATCAAAATTGTTTATGGATCCCATCTACAAAAACCTGGTTTTGTAGCCACTGTTTGTCCTATTTTGCTTTTTTGATATTTTTCAACCTGTAGACTAAAAATAACATTTGGGTTGCAACTTAACATAGCATTGAGATCAATTTACTCAAAAAATTAAAAAAAAATGATGTACTCAAAGATGTTGTCATCATCACTCATTGAGTTATACCTAGTCAGGTCATAAGTATTGTCACACCAGTAAAAACTTTTCTTTTAGAATGCTGGCCACAAAAAAGTTTTTTGAATTCGAATTTCGAATTGTTCATAAAAATAAAAATGTATACTTTTTAAAATTTCACTCATTTTTAAATGTGGAGTGGACGCTTAAAGAAGACCGTGTTGCAGTTATTGCGTTGCATCGTTGCGGTTACGCGCCAATTCAAATTTTTGACATACTGAAAAATTTGAATTTAACCAAAAGATTCGTTTATTGTACCATCAAACGATACAATAAAGACTCTAGTGTAGATGACAGGTCAAGAAGTGGTCGCCCTCGGTCTGTTAGGACTCCAGCAGTGATAAAAGCTGTGAAGGCGCGAATTCAAAGAAATCCCAAACGTAAGCAGAAACTGTTGGCCCTTCAGATGGGGTTAAGTAGAACCACGGTGAAAAGGGTGTTAAATGAAGACTTAGGGCTTCGGGCATATTGAAGAAAAACAGGACATCGTTTAAATGCTCGTCTAATGGACCTGAGACTGAAGAGATGCCGCGCTTTGTTGAAGCGGTACGCGGGAAAAAAGTATCGGGAAATTATTTTTTTGGATGAAAAAATTTTTACCGTAGAAGAGAGCTACAACAAACAAAATGATAAGGTGTACGCACACAGTAGTGAAGAAGCGAGCAACCGTATTCCGCGTGTCCAACGAGGTCATTTTCTATCCTCGCTCATGGTATGGTTGGGAGTTTCTCATAGGGGCTTAACAGAGGTACATTTTTGTGAGAAAGGTGTAAAAACGAATGCAGTTGTGTATCAAAATACAGTCCTGACGAACCTTGTGGAACCTGTTTCTCATACCATGTTCAATAACAGGCACTGAGTATTCCAACAAGATTCGGCGTCAGCTCATAGAGCGAAGAGCACACAAGACTGGCTGGCGGCGCGTGAAATCGACTTCATCCGGCACGAAGACTGGCCCTCCTCCAGTCCAGATTTGAGTCCGTTAAATTACAAGATATGGCAACACTTGGAGGAAAAAGCGTGCTCAAAGCCTCATTCCAATTTGGAGTCACTCAAGACATCCTTGATTAAGGCAGCCGCCGATATTGACATGGACCTCCTTCGTGCTGCGATAGACGACTGGCCGCGCAAATTGAAGGCCTGCATTCAAAATCACGGAGGTCATTTTGAATAAACTTCATTGTCGTAAGAATCTTTGTTTTGTTAAGTTCATTTTGGTATATTAATGGTTACATAATGAATAAACTTGTTTCAATTATTTTATATTAAACATGCGACAGAATTTATGACCTGACTGTGTATATAGAACTCATAAGTCATAATTTAACTGATCTAGACTAGATTTGTTTCACAAAAAATCTTCTCAAACTTGAAATGCATGCAATGAAAAACGCAAGTCATCGTGAAAATTGATTCGCATGTCTTGAAACTGGATCAGAAAAAAAACGTTATAAAGTTGTAGCTAAGATTACAGTAGATGATTAAACTAATGTGAGGCTACAAAATTATGGTTTTTGGAATGTATCATATACCTATCAAGTATCATAGTTACATTATTTCTTTAGTACTTATTGTTCCTGTAACCCGTAACCGTATTACCTGAATCTCAACAATTATTGTCAACGCAGGACTGCGTACCTACTTATAGGTACCTTCCACGAGTTCACTACAGAAATGCCACGTTTGAATAGCGAGAAAAAAAAAACGTCCACAGATTTCCGCTAGACTCAACCAAAGGGTAAAAACAGGCGACTAAGACTCCGCTGTCCGTCTGTCTGTCTGTCTGTCACCAAGCTGTATCTCATGAACCGTTATAGCTAGACAGTTAAAGTTTTCACAGATTATGTATATGTATATGCTGCCGATATAACAACAAATACTAAAAACGAATAAAAATAAATATTCAAGGGGGGCTCCCATACAACAAACGTGACTTTTTTGCCATTTTTTGCTCGGTATTAATATTGGCAACAGGTAGATGCTTGATTTTTTTATTCTCGCTAGACAAATAACAGTTTCAGTAAATAACAGCGCCTTCTAAAATAGAATAGCAAAATTGCTACTTTCGTTAAAACAGCATTTCGGCTTCGGGGTGGCTTTTTTGAAGTCAGTCAGTATTGTACCGTTCTGTTAGCAAATAATTTTACTAAGATCATTCAATTTGTTTTAGGATACAAGAAATATTTCGAGATTTCCAAAGTGGCAGACCAGTACACTCTAGAGAGCTTGCCGTATGACCACTACAGTATTCTGCACTACCCTCCACGGGCGTTCTCTAAAAACGGACAAGTCACAATTATGACAGAGGTGAGTCTCATACTACGAGTATCCCTCTTTGAGCGACACATAAATGGAATCTGCGCCAGACTACGAGTAGCTAGTATTCATAAATAGAGGTACATTGAAACCAATAGTATTTCGGCGGTACTGTAGTCTGACACTTTTCATGCCTTGATAAGCGTACTCATACAGCATCTCATCCACAAATCTTATATCAATGCGGGTGGTACTTACTGCAAGCATTGCCATTCAGCGTGGCAATTGTAGTAAAACTCCATATCCTTAAAATCACTGGTTTATTATTTCACTTTGCACATTATTAATCATTCCTTTAAACGTCACTTATAAACCATATCTCACTTATACCTAGTCAGGTCATAAGTATTGTCACACAGTAAAAACTTTTCTTTTAGAATGCTGGCCACAAAAAAGTTTATTGAATTCGAATTTCGAATTGTTCATGAAAATAAAATTGTATACTTTTTAGAATTTTACTCATTTTTAAATATGGAGTGGACGCTTAAAGAAGACCGTGTTGCAGTTATTGCGTTGCATCGTTGCGGTTACGCGCCAATTCAAATTTTTGACATACTGAAAAATTTGAATATCACCAAAATATTCCTTTATCGTACCATCAAACGATACAATGAAGACTTTAGTATAGATGACAGGTCAAGAAGTGGTCGCCCTCGGTCTGTTAGGACTCCAGCAGTGATAAAAGCTGTGAAGGCGCGAATTCAAAGAAATCCCAAACGTAAGCAGAAACTGTTGGCCCTTCAGATGGGGTTAAGCAGAACCACGGTGAAAAGGGTGTTAAATGAAGTCTTAGGGCTTTGGGCATATCGAAGAAAAACAGGATATCGTTTAAATGCTCGTCTAATGGACCTGAGACTGAAGAGATGCCGCGCTTTGTTGAAGCGGTACGCGGGAAAAAAATATCGGGAAATTCTTTTTTCGGATGAAAAAATTTTTACCGTAGAAGAGAGCTACAACAAACAAAATGATAAGGTGTACGCACACAGTAGTGAAGAAGCGAGCAACCATATTCCGCGTGTCCAACGAGGTCATTTTCCATCTTCGCTCATGGTATGGTTGGGAGTTTCTTATTGGGGTTTGACAAAGGTACATTTTTGTGAGAAAGGTGTAAAAACGAATGCAGTTGTGTATCAAAATACAGTCCTGACGAACCTTGTGGAACCTGTTTCTCATACCATGTTCAATAACAGGCACAGGGTATTCCAACAAGATTCGGCGCCAGCTCATAGAGCGAAGAGCACACAAGACTGGCTGGCGGCGCGTGAAATCGACTTCATCCGGCACGAAGACTGGCCCTCCTCCAGTCCAGATTTGAGTCTGTTAGATTACAAGATATGGCAACACTTCGAGGAAAAGGCGTGCTCAAAGCCTCATCCCAATTTGGAGTCACTCAAGAGATCCTTGATTAAGGCAGCCGCCGATATTGACATGGACCTCGTTCGTGCTGCGATAGATGACTGGCCGCGCAGATTGAAGGCCTGTATTCAAAATCACGGAGGTCGTTTTGAATAAACTTTATTGTCATAAGAATCTATGTTTTGTTAAGTTCATTTTGGTAAATAAATGGTTACATAATGAATAAACTTGTTTCAATTATTTTATATTAAACATGTGACAGAATTTATGACCTGACTGTGTATATAACTTATATGAATTTGGGCAGTTTACAGTGTAAACTCTGGAGGTGCACATCGCACCGCTTCACCGAACAGACTGCCGACTTTCTTTCGCCCCTCTATGGCTTGCTTTTTCCCCTTCCAATTTTATGTCAGGTTGTCCTTCTACCGACTAGGTAGTCAAATCAAAGTCTTCAAATCAAATTGAAGACTAAATCAAACCAAATAATCGATTAATATCAGAGTCAAATTAAATACTTATTTTTAAAAAACAAATACTTACCATTAAATACTTAAAACTTAACACAATGCTGCCAGCATGCTGGGCACGCTGCCAAGTGGCAGTGGCCTTGAGCATTTAGATTATCTTTGGACCTTCAAGGGTCTGTGGATGATCCAATTGCTTTTTATTTAGGTAGTAGTAATTTTTTAAATTATGAAAGTCTTGTATTAAGTGGTAGTTAATAAAGGCACTTGCCGTTTAAAAAAAGTATTTACTGCTATACCAACTTCTAAGGCTCGATGACATGTCCATGGTTGTTTTATTTAATTAAACCATGTTGTAAACCTTCCGGCAGCTTAGTCGTTGAAATCTGATACCATGGTTAGCTACCCGGCCTATACAAGCTCATTATGTCTCTGGTAGACAAGCATACTCAACCAACACATGTTAACTTTCAGCCCGGTATAAAAATTGGCCAACGTGAAGCCCTCAGTGAACTAGACATAGAAAAAGTCGGTACCATCTACTCGAGTGAATGCGTCGAGAGAAACAAGGACTACCTTCTGAAGACTTGCCCCAGCGTCGTGAAGTCAGAGGCTGAACCCACTAAAGTATCTCAGGAAGATATCGATGATTATTTCAAGGATAGATTGTGGCCATTTGGCCTAATCAGCTACAAGTTGAGGGACAAGATGGAATTCTGTGAGTTAAAACTTATTCCTGTACCAGCGACCTGGCCCGGCTTTGCGCAGGTGAATTACATGTAAACCTTCCTCTTGAGTCACTCTATCTATTAAAAAAACGCATCAAAATCCGTTGCGTAGTTTTAAAGATATGAGCATACATAGGGACAGACAAGCAGGGAAGCGACTTTCTTTTATATTATGTAGTGATTATTATCATATCTACCTTAGTTCCCAAAATAATATTTATTAATTAAGTACTAGTGTAATCAGCGCATTATGTTTAACTTCATTATCAATAAAATCACAGCCAAACAAAGTCATTAACATGAACAACAACAAGCTGTTGAATAGAAAAATCTGGACAGTAGCAAATAAATAGAGAAAATAAGGACTCAACGCTCAACGTTCACCTCCTTACAAAAGAAAATCCTTAATACAGGACGGGTCCAAAAGTTGAAAAAATTACTCAAAATCTGTCCATTTTGGTCAACGGTTGAACATATCGTTGAAGATATTGGAGTAGACAATACCCGTTCCATGTGCAAGTATCATGCTTCTTATAACTTCTTATTGAGCGTCTGTTATTATAGTTCGGCCGTTCGGCCGTGCGTTCCTGACACGTCATCTTGAAAAAATGTTTTTGGCCGATATCTCGGAAACTATGTACTTAAGGGAAAAAACATTAAGATCATTATTGTAGAAAATAAAATTTCGCATCTTTTGTTTTCATTAATCTTTTTTGTAAAATTTACCGTTTAAGCGGTAAGTTTTACAAGCAATCTCGTTACGATTGAGACGGCGATGATGAATACAAAGCGAATATTAAATTCAATATAAAACCATTGCAGCTATTGAGGAGAAAGAGAACATAAAAGCTGTGATCGATCACATCGAGAAGGAGACCTGCATCCAATTCCAAGACATCTCAGCGGCGGAAGACGATCACGAAGATCACGAACACGAAGACGCAGAACCTAAGACGTATGAATGGCATCTTTTTTTGATCCAGAAAAATCATTCATCGATATCACCAGCTTGGAGCGACCGGACCGGCGGGTTCTGTATAATGCCGAAACACTCCAGGTTTTAAGTGGGTTAATTGTACATTATGATATAAGTGCGGTAAGCCTCTGCTTCTTTATAACCCTCGCCTTCGGCTCGGGCTTGCAATATCGCCTCGGCTGTAATTTTCAAAGCGCACGTACCTATGTCATACGACGTTTTATAACATATTTGCGAGGAAATTAATAAAACTCTGACTTTGAGTGAAAGTCGTGCATCAGTTGAAGCATCGTGCGTTTTACATTACATTACCGCACAAGTGCCGTAATGTCTCTCACTCTCTTGAGTGAAAGTAGGAGAAACGAGACCACAGAGTTCTGCAGTCGGTGGCGGCATGCGTTTTACATTACAAGTGCGTAATGAAATACATTACGATATTGAAATTGGTGTAATTACAGCCACTTTACGAGCAAATATGTTATAAAATCATTTACAAACGTGGGGTATTTTCACTCTGCTCCTTCCGCCGGGGCTACGGGCACGTTGCCGCACTCCTACGCGACCCCAACAGCGTATGTATCGTAAGTATAGGCACTATATGCCGAATGAAATGAAGAGATATTCTATGAAATATGAAATGTTTTTTTTTTTTCGACAAACATACACCATACCAAAATAACAAAGAAATAACAAAGTTTCGAAAGGGACTCACCTCAGCAATAAATGTTCAGTGCTAGGCGCTGATGTTTTAGTAAGCCCCTTTATTCAAGAGTAATCATAACTAAATGTTAAACAAACAAAATAGCAACTCTGCGACAAAATGCTTCATTACAATAAACCATTACCAAAACATAATTATTTTTAGCAAAATAATGGCACCACTGACTTCCACCGTGTACAAAATTCGAATAGTTTGTACGAATCAATGTGACATCCATGTTGTCAAATGTTTATCAAAAATGGCTCAGCCGATTTCGATAAAATTTAAATGAGACCTCCTTAACGTATCGATAAACATACACAAAAAATACATACAGACGAACAAAGCCTTTTTGGAAGTCGGTAAAAATCTATAAGAATCAAATTTCTTGGTGGCTCTGAAGTTAGCTACAAGCTGCGCAAAACCCTTCGAACAAATATCTATAGAGTCACAATCGTGTAAAAAAGTGTCCGAGCCAAAACTCTGCCCTAGTTGTGTAGTGGGCAGGCTTATTAGTGTAGTCGTAAGGCGATTGCAAGCCGACTACAACGCCGCACGATGCCAAAGTGCTCAGTTACCTGCACTAATTTGGTGACATAGAGATTCGAGAAAACTAATCATTTTGAATTATTTAATGTAAATATCTAAGTCGATATGTATGACGGCGCTCGGACATTTTTTTACTACTTTCACTAAAGGGCTGTGGCTCTGTAGATATTTGCTCGAAGGCAAAACCCAATCCTCGGGCAGCTGTTATGAGCTTCAGTCAGGATTGGGTTTTGTGCAGCTTGCAGCTAACTTCACAGCCGCCTGGAAATTCGATTAGACCATTACTTAGTATGAAAATAGTGTAGCATAAAGAACGGAATTTGCTATACCTACCAACAAGGCATTTTTTTTACTAACAGGGTTATGGAGGAAGAATTAAGTGTTCATCAGCTCTCCAAAGAACCGCCTCCTCTCACCACAGTCGAGCAAGACTCGGGACCGCCGCGAAATGTTGCAGAAAATGAAATAAGCAATACAGATGACCAAAAACCAGTCGCTGTTATCGAAGGTACATCGCATATAGGGTTATTTCTAATCAATTAGCATCCTTTTAGGGGCTTATTCTGTACATCAAAACTAACAACTTTGGTTCTGCTACTTTTCTCAAAACTCAAAAATGTTTTTGTTGTTCCATAGAAAAATATCGTTCACCCGTGACAAAATGTATGGAACAGCTGTTTTTTTTTAGTTCTGACAAAAGTCGCAGAACAAAAGTTGTTTGATGTAGGTACAGAATAAGCCCCTAAAAGGATGTTAATTGATTAGAAATAACCCTGTATACAAAACACTCGACTTGTGCATTGATAAAATTAATCTATTATTTACATACTGCTTGGATAAACTACTCTGTCATGCTAATCATCCTTATAAACCACTTTTACTGAGGAAATAACCCTGAAATAGCAAAAAAATATGTTCTATACAACGTAGGAACATTTCATTGAACACTAACAAAATGAAAAAAAAGTTATTGGATTTAGTATTTATATTCGTTTATTGCACAATGCACTGTTATAACAAAAGTTCTTACAAACTAGTCTTTTATTTTTTACTAACAGAGTTATGGAGGAAGAATTAAGTGTTGATCCTATTTTACCGTAGGCACCACAATTAATAGGTAGGTACTAAGTACTTATAGATATAGTAGATAAATATCGTAATTGTGTGCAGATGCATCCGGTAACAGCACGCGTGTGAAGAGACAAGCGTCCCCAGCGACGTCTCAGCGACGCCACGCAAGTAACATCTTGATCTTCGCGCGGTCAGCCATGCCGGGGTGCAAGTGCCCCAAACCCGGGAAACCTAACGGGAATGCGGTAATAACATTATTCTATATAATCGGCCAAGTACGAGTAGGACTCGCGCACGAAGGATTCCGTACTGTATGGGAGCCCCCCTTAAATATTTATTTTATTTTAATTATTTATTATTGAATTGAATATACAACTAAATATTCTGTGAATATTTCAAGCATCTACATGTTAGTCTTGTTACCATTTTTAATATCGAGCTAAAAACGGTTAAAAATCCAGGTTTGTTGTATGGGAGCCCCCCTTAAATGTTAATTTTATTCGCCAGTTTTACATATCCCTACTGATCTTCAGTTTCTAGTAGGTATTTGTTGGTGTAGTGGCAACAGAAATACATCATCTGTGAAGAGAGAATTTATATCTATGGGCGCTTCGCAAACATCTTGATCTTTGCCCGTTCCGCCATGCGCCATGCCGAAGTGCAAGTGAGCTAAACCCGAAACTTTAAGACCTGATACATTTTAACTGTTTTCATTAGTATACTATACCTGACAGGTTATTGTGGTGTAATAAGAGAACGCTTGACATGAGTGAGGCGTAGGTCCAAACCCGATATCAATGAGTTCTTTTGAAGTGAAACTTGTAATGCGATTTCCAACAAGGTTGCGTTAAACCTTTAACGCTACTACGGAGGGGGTATGAAAGCACTGTTGCGTCGAAGTTTCACTTCTTCCGCGTGGAGGGACTCCACTTGCATTTTTTATATTTATCTATGGCTTTATACACCACTGGCTTGTCCTTGAAGGAAAACATGGTGATGCAACTTGCATACTTAAGTAAGTGCGTAGAAGAAATTCGGTGGTTTATGGAAACCACCAACCCGACCTTCGTGGGATGCAATGTTCAAAAATGGATTATTAAAAGACCGGCTCAGTACAATACCGAGAAATACCATAGAACCAGGTGGATGCAGATACCTAATCAGGAAAAGAAATAGACCTGGCAACACCATGGAAGTGCGGAGCGGCATTTTTGCAATGGGCTCTTATAACAATACTCCACCCAGCTATGCTTTGGTACATTCTATCATAAATCCATCAAAGACATGAACGGTGGAGATATAGCCTCTGTAAATATGGCAGGGGTGCAAAACAAGCGCTTATATAAATAAACAAGCAACAAATCCAGTGATAGGTACCTAACTGGCGTGCGTGTTATACCAACCCCGATAAACCGTCGCAATTATGAATTTTAGTGGCTTCATGCCTCAATTACCAAGTCGACCAGTGGGTTGGACTGGCTCTTCACACAACATTGAGTTTTTTCGTTCATGCGAAACTTACATCAGCAACTGGTTCAATTGCATATGCGGACTCATTTCGTCTTTTGGTATTCGCAAGTTTTTTTCCGCGGGTCGATGGGTCAGTTATAGACCAATCGTCGGTCGTCAATTTGGTTGGGTTAGTAGGTAGTTTATCGGCAATTCAATAGAAAAGTAACTCCAAATTTAAATTCTGAAATAGCCTTTAGTCGAAATTGCACAAAGCAGCCTGGACTGGATGTACAAGAAATACAGTAACGTATAGGCCGAATCATACAAGTCAGCGGATGTGAAATTAGCTACAAGCTGCGCGAAATCCAATCAACCCGCAGCTTTATGTGAGCTTCAGTCAGGATTGAACATTGCGCATATATTGCGCAACTTAGATATTGCGCAACTTTATATCCGCCAACTTGTATGATTCATTTCATTTCATTTATTTATCATACACAATACACATATAGGTACAAATAACACACTCAACCTATTTTCATACACAATATAAAGACTCTTAAACTTAAAGATGTGGGTACTTAGAAATGTTATCTTAAGGTAGGTATGCATGATAAATATTGGCAATAAACATAATTAATAGTAATGCAAAATAGTAAGTACCCGTGGAACTAGGACAACCCGTGTCGAGGACTACTGCAGCCCGCTTATCCCTCCACATTGCCGAGCAAACGTATGCGCATACAATTAGGTATCTATTCATCATACAATTGATTCAGCAAACAATAAACATTTGTATGCCAATACAAACAAACATGTAAAACATTTTTTTACACAAATGTGTAAAACTCCTCAGCAATACCAGAATATGTATACTGGTCAAGTACTCATAGCATCTTCAAGATACAGGCTTTGACTAATTTGGGGCCCGTTAGTACGCCTCTGTAATGTTACAATTTAAAGTTAAAGTAAAGTTTGAGTTTGAAAAATGTCATATTATTACATGTCGTAGTTAACCGTACAAACCTGGTTCACTGCAGGCGAGTGGACATACGAAGTGCCGAGAGCACCGGTGCGTTCCTCTTGGAGATCCCGGAGCTCTGCCAAGAAGGCACAAAGGCTGGCCACCGAGGGGGTTTTAGTGGGTACAATCCCACATAGCCCGACTGCGCCCCAAAGTGGACGGGCAAGTTGGAAGATTTCCCCCTCGAAAAAAAAGTAACTGCTTAAAAGTTAATATTTTCCGCAGGTGCTAGAAATCAATGCAGATTGCTTCAACTCTGCGAACGACCTGCTGCACCTGTTCGTGCACGTGCTCGGGCTGGACCATCAGCACAACATGCACGACAGAGACAACTATCTTCACATCGTGTGGGACAACTTAACTCCGGGTACGTTTTGAACCTCCTTAGTTAATGCTGCTCTATTTATTTGATCCAAATCCACCATCGTAAAACATCCTTTTCACCCCACCATCTCGGAAAGAGTATTTTTGCTCTTCGATATCACAAACAACCGCCACAACGGTACAAAAGCCGTTTTTATCCGCTAGAGTAAAATTGAATTTGGAACATCGTGTGCACTAAGTTTGTGAATCCAAAACTTCATTAAACCTATTTACTTCTCCATGGTGCTGAATTTATCATACTCGTAGGTACAACCTTTCTAAATTCGTTAAAATCTCAGAGTCGGCCCTTCATTGTGTTTTTTTTTTAAATTTGCTTTGCGCGCGACATTTTCTTTTCTCGTAATATTGTTAAAAACATTAGGTTAAAAATAAGAAACTTGAAAACAAGTGAAAAACCTAAAATGCACATTATATCGACGAGGAAGTTTATTTGTCACCAACAGAATTGACTGAAACCTTTAATAATGCGCATAGGTATCTTGTGATTATTTTTTTTTCTTTTCATTCAGTCATTTCCTCGCTGAGGTGGGATGAAAAGTTACGTGTTGCACTTGAGTGCAAAGATTTTTCACTTTGTGCTCTTTTGATTTCCTCGCTAACACTCAGGATTCTAATTTAGAATTCAGACTCCTTCGCTTGCTCAGTCATCAAAATTGAGCACGCGGCGCGGTTAAAAAGCAACTTAGCACCCTTGTATAACAAATAACTATTTTTACTCCTACAGAGTTATATATGTGTTATCAGCCTAATTAATACCATTGAACTTATCAAATAAATCTTAGTATGAGTTTAGACTACTGTGGAAGTTAAGCAACGTTCAGCATGCTCAGTCCTCGGATGAGTGACCAAGGGTGACATTTTTAGCTGAGCGGTACCGTTTCTCGGATGACATGTTAAATTGTATATCCCGCATGTTTTAACCGTTTAGCTATGTAGAGATGTAAGTAGAGACCTTTCATCATCATCATCATCTACAGCCTTCTTGATCCCATTGCTGGGTATAGACAGTAGAGACCTTTAGGTAGCTTAAATACTCTGACACCAGGATTAGCCACTCGGCCTTTGCGAACTCACTTAGTTTGAATAAAACCCAAAAATATATAAGTTCTATTCGCATGATGATGAATTAATTTTGATTTGGTTTAGAAATCAGGAATGACTTGAAAGAGAAGCTGCCTCCAGCCGCGTCGGTAGGGTTCCCCTACGATTACCAGAGTGTGATGCACTACCCCTGGCTTCAGATCAAGAACGGAGTCTCCAACATGATGTATCCTATTTGGGTAAGATAAACTTTCCTAGATCCTTAGATAAGACATTCCCTTTACATAAACATCTTCGTTTCTCGGTAAGAGATTGTTCACTTAGGCACATGAATGAAATAAGTTGATTGCCAAATATAGTTAGCCAACTTCACACTTTTGAGAATAGGAAGGACTATCAGACGTGCAGGTTTTTTCAAGATGATGTTCCTCTAAAATACCAGCATTAAAATATTTTTAATGCTGGAGTGTTAAGTGCTAAGGAGTGTTAGTTTATTGTCAAAACGACAGAACCGTCTTAGAATTCAAAGCCAGGACCTCTATATACCTACGTCAAAAAATCCATGGTCAGGCGAAACATGACATACACTAGCTGGTGAAACATCAGACTTTTACTTCTCGATATCTACTAATGCTTTTCGACAAGAAATCAACAAAAAAAAGCTTTACTTTTAAGACAGATGACTGCTTTGCAAATCCTACCGGGGGAATAATGACACCTTTACCAACTGACAAGCAACAGTATGCAAGCATCATAAACCAATATTGCGGAGGTTTTTACTGTATTCTTCTTTTTCAGAACGACGGCTGGGCCATGGGCCACTGGCAAGGCTTGAGCTCTTACGATGTCCAAAAACTAAACCTCCTATACTTCAGCCAGTGTTCGGAGAGGCAGAAGCAATCACAACATTAATCAGTTTGTGACAATTCAGACGAGCATATCGCCACAGTCACAAACGCTGTCACCAATGTTTGTCATACATTTTATGATTGCAACTTTGCCAGTAGCTGATTTATCTTCTTAAACTGCAGCATTTGCATATGTGGCAACACGCTCATTTACGATCAGTCTTAATAAAAATAAATATGTAACAGCAGCAGTACAGTAACTCTTATTTCGATTTACTTGTCCCACATGTTACCCCAAAAAAATGTTACATATTATTATTTGTCTGTTGTACTTGTAACTCATTTCTAAGGAATCGTCCATCACGTCACACTAACCTCATTTTTTTCCGAATCCCTTCGAAAAAATTCGCTTCGGATCGAAAAGGAGGGGCCCTTTCGAGCCTCACGTGATTAATGAATGATCCCTTACTTATTTCTAGTGAAATGTTGATAAATAAAAACATTCGCTAATGACGTCCAACAGAATAACATTTAATGACGGTAAAACTTATGTGCAGTCTAATTTTATCTCCGGGATTTACGGTCCGTACATAGATTTAAATTTATTTGGAATCCTTTTATAATCGTCATCGACGTTTTCTGCTCCTTTTGTAGAAAATTGAAAATTTTTATCTTGTAGATGTTCTTTAGTGAGCTTTTCGTGAAGTGTTTCCACTTGTGGCAAATTGTCTTCGTCTAGATATTCGTTAGCTAGCTTTTCTTGAAATGTTATTATTTGGGGTAAGCTACTATCTTCATTATTGTCTATATTGTGGGAATCGTCTGTTTTAGTTTCTTCATTTGCTGTTTGAACGGCTTCGGTATCTTCATTTAAATTTTTAGCACCCTCAGTACTTTCGTCAACATTTTGAACTATTTCTGTATCTTCCTGTACATTTTCACCCGCTACGACATCATTGTGTAAACTTTTGTTGGATTCAATTTGACCTATTTCTGTCTGTTCAGCGTCTTCTTCATTTACATTTTCATTAATATTTTGACTATTATCAACAACGTCGTCTTCTTCAAATTGTTTCTTTTTTGTCAACTTCTGTGATGATAAAGAATTTTTGCATGTAATAAGTAAATCGCCAATGTTCCGTTTATTGCACTCGTGGCTAAATGCCAATTTTAGTCTCATTATATCCAGTTGAGACAAGGTTTTCGGAGACGTTATCTGTAGCCCTGGAATCTGAAAACATTATTTTCTGTATCATATCAGTTTTAGTTAAATAAAACATCGTTCGTAAGTTCGTCGTTTAAAATGGTTGATTATCTTGTGTTCCTATATTTTTTAGTATTATTGAAGTACCAGTTATGTATATAGTATTTTAGGTTAATTTGTGTAAAATGTCAAATTCAAATTCAAATTCAAATTTATTTATTCATCTGAAAACATTGTCACAAATTTATCATGAATCCTTTGACACCGAACTAGTATAAACTGTGTTTCGGGTGCCAAAGGCTTCTCCCAAAATAATGTAGAAAAATAAAAAAAATTAACGTTAAATGACAGTTACTAAAAATTAATGAAAAATAAAGAAAAAAGTTAATTTACATTTAGCAAATTTTGACAAATATAAGTTAGTTCTCTTTTTAAATTCAACTAGTAAACAATATTATTACAATGTAAGACAATAATATTAAACTTAATTAAAATGTTAAACAATACAACATCAAAAATTTAGAAAATAAAAATACAATATATAAAATTTAAATAGCCAACCATAAAAGTAAAGATAAAGTTAATTTACAAATATATTGTATCCATTGCGTATGATCTATGTATACTAATTACCTCAAAATAAATTTATATAAAAAAAAATATATATTAAACAATAAAATAAGCGATAAACGAACCATACCATAAGTCCCAGTCCTGCAGTCAGTCTAATCAGTCGTATCAAGTTACATTCAAGTTTTCAAGCATATTTTCAATATCATCATAGTCAAACTTATCGAGCCAATTCACTATAACTTTTTTAATCTCGTTGTTACTGTACTTTTTTATTTTGCCATCCCTATCTAATTTATTATATAATAGTATAGTAATGTAGCATATTGGATTTCATAAAATCTGTAAATATTTATATTTTACTGTAAATAAATAAATTTAAATTAAATTTAATCGTGAGCTCCAAGTTTTAAAGTCTATATATACAATAAAAGCTGTTGTCACATCATTTGTCCACCCCACAGAATAAGAAATGTCTTTCTCTCTTCTGTGGTCCACCCAAGGTCCACCCCCTTGTTCCCTGATCTGTGGTCCACCCCATAGAGATAGACGTCTCCTTTTGACAGTTTTGAGACTCCATTAACTATTCCTTTATGTTTTTATAGATTCCTGCTACACACATAGGTACTTACGACAGCAGCGATGGTGGCCGCTCCGTTATCGCTGAAAGCTCTGTCGTGGAAATGCATTATACTCATCGGGTCGTACTCTACAAGTTTGTAAGAGGCATCTTCGTGGCGGATACGGAACAGCGATCTGTATTCTAAAATAATTCATCACACGAAATTACTTGATTATGAATAATATTTTTACTACCGAAGAATACCATACCTACTACGGATATTTATATGTTAGACATGAAAAAAAAACTGTATTTAACTACACTTAAAGAAATCTTACTTGGTTGGATATTATTCCATAGCACCCTGATGTATTGGTCGCGGTGGGGGTGAGTCACTTCGTCCCGGAATCCGAGGGCGTGGAGCAAAGCGTGGAGAATTTCATCAGGGTGAAGGCAATCGAAGCCGAGGACTAGTTCCTGTAACGTTTCATAAAAACCATGTTTCGTTTCTTGCAGTGCCTAGCGCGGCGCCGTGGGTTGCTTGATACAAAAAGGTAGAGAAAACTCTAACATGTCACATAGCGAGATGCTTCGCGGAGCAACTCATGAGGCGAAGCGTTTTGTGATTTCCTAGCATACACCTAGAGTACATAATTAGTGTAGTTATAACTCGATGCACCATGCAGCTCTTCAAGGACTGGTATTTTTAGGTATTCACGACGCGACGGTGGGTGACATTACTTAACATCACTTCTCAATGTGAGACAACAAATTAACCGACATCTGAAATTTTGGTGAAATTGTTGGCAATTCTGAAATATAATAAATACCCTTTTAATGCTAATATGAAATTTATTCAAAATAACTGAAAATATCTTACGATTTCACTATCGATGGATGAAAATTCGTGAACACATTCTCTCTCTTTTCTGGGGTTAGTAAAGTGCAGCCAACCGTCGGGGTTGTCTTTGGGCTTTTTGTCCAGCTCCTTGAAAATTACGCAGGAGACAGCTTCTATGGCACCCATGGCTTTCACAATCCTATTTACTGTGGTGGGATCTGGTGATAAAGATACTAAGTGGTAGCAATGTAGGTAAATGAAATACTTAATATTAGTGGGTCGAACCTAGACACGATTGACACAGGACCAAAGCAGATGATATCATAAGAGAGAGGTTATATGATATGTAGGTAAAGGCAATGGGATAAAAAAGTTGCTAGTAAGTTATGTTAAGTATTAGTATTGTACAATACGTGAATTAAAAGTTGTAGAATACTCGTATCGTCGTATAAGTTATGCTGGAAAAAGGTATAGGTACTGCTAAAATAAAAAGAGATTTATCTTCACAAAATCTCAGTTTAACGAACGTAGGTAAGGTAGATACGCATGGTTTCTCAACGAACACTCCTGTATTTATCCTGTATTTTCTAGGGGCTTAAAACGATCAGAGTTACTTACCATAAACTTCTTTATTAACAAAGTACGGAACAACTCCTATGGGCCATAATTGCCCAGTCATTTCCTGAACACGGTTGACATTTTGCGAAACAATCTTTTCTTTTTTCTTTTTACCCGACTGTGGCGGGCCATCAGGTCCAAGGTTTTTTTCGTCATCTTTTGTTTGGATCTCGTTACTATAGTACTTTTCTTGAGCAACTAGTTTTTGAACATTATCATCTCCTTCCTGCGGGTGTAAGTCTATCGTGTCATGTAGTTCGTGTTCCTCGTGTTCTTCGGTTCTTAACTTCGGAAGATTGGCGAAAGAAGGCGGGTTTCGACCGTACAATGCTGACAATAAAATTTTGTAAAGTCTTATTTGGTAGGTTTTATTCTGCTACTGACAGTTAGTAAAGAAATTACATTACATAAGCTCTCAGCTTATTCTATGCATAAGCTACTTTAGGCACTGACAGTCTTCGGATGGGTGACCGCCGGTGGCATTTTCAACTGAGCGCTACTGTGGCTCGGATAACACGTTAAATCGTAGGTCTTGATTGTTATACCTACTTAACCGTTTAGCGTGTCAGATGCCTTCAGGTGCCTTAAAAACTTTGACACCACGGCTAGCCAACCGGCCTATACAAACTTAGCAGTACTACTAACTACTATCACTTAGTATAAAACAAAGTCGCTTTCCTGTCTGTCTGTCCCTATGTATGCTTATATCTTTAAAACAATGCAACGGATTTTGATGTAGTTTTTTAATAGATAGAGTGATTCAAGAGGAAGGTACGAGTATAATACACCTGTGCGAAGCCTGGGCGGGTCGCTAGTTGATTATAAAAAAATTACATTGATTTTATTGCCTGAAAAATTCTGACGTGGCTTATGAGTTCTAACACAATGACTAGCCACCAGCCAGGTAGATACTAAATTTTTATTTCTGTTGTAAATTTACTTTTTAGTTGCTACTTACTGACCATTGTTTTGAACTTGACTGCAGATCGTTCTAAAAAATAAAAATAACAAAATGACGTTGACTGCACCTAACATTTTCTTAAAAATGCGTATATGCTTATTTTTTACGTGAACGAGTCCTATAAAACTTAAAATGAAATCGTATTATTTTATGATGCTATTTCGAAACTTAGTCGTAGGTTATTACAGTGCGACATAAAAGACTTGAAAATAAATGAGGTCGCCACCATCGCTTTGTTCGCACATTTTGCATTATTTTTTGCATAATGATACTGTTTTCCTGTTCATAATCCACAAAATAACACAAAACAAGAAAAATGCTAGGATGTTAACAATGATTAGCAGCTCATATTGTGGTTCCAGCAAAAGTGATAATTTAGTTCCCGAATAATTAATTTCATCACTTTTGTGTCGCACTGTATTTGCCTACTTACTTTTGGTTGTAAACTATTGAGACTTTACACACGACACTACACAATGCAAGAAACTATTTTATTGCAATACATATATTGTTCGTTATAGGCCTACACTACACAAATTATATCCACCTCAGGCCACCTCTCTGCATGCAAAGTTAATTAGGTACCTATGCTAGATTCAAACAAAGGATAAAACCGTAAGGAACCTTGAACTAAGATCTCAGTCTCAAAGTAATATTCATACTCTTATACAAAGTCATGTGAAAAATATAATATCTACTAGTACCTGTACCTATAGGTACCTACACTCCAATAGTAGGCTAGCTCAAGAAGGAACTTTTGTGTTCCTCGACCAAGGGGAGTTTCCTAGCATCCTGTGAAATTCATGATAAATGCAAAAAAATGTGTTAAGTACCTACCTATATATTGTACCTAACATTAAGTTTATAGTTATAAATTCATAAGTACATTTATAATTTATAAATTCGTGCGTCTAAGACAGTCCATTAGTAAGTATAGTAGATAAGTATATCTAAAACCAACTTAATTCAAATTAAAAAAATTATGACATTATAAATAACTATATCCCTTAAAGTACCAAGTAGTTAAGAGAAGTGGTAGCTGATGTTTTTATAATTAATTTTAATTCCAATATGTTCCCGTCCATATCCTACAGGACGGGATATTGATCTGAATTTGTTGGGGGAATCTTTGCAGAGGCTTTGAGAATTTCATTTTTAGGGTTCCGTACCTCAAAAGGAAAAAACGGAACCCTTATCCTTATAGGATCACTTTGCTTTCCGTCTGTCCGTATGTCAAGACCTTTTATCTCGAGAACGCGTAAAGTTAGCGAGTAAAAATTTAAACCATATACGCATATCTGCGACCTCTCTTGCAGTTGTGAAAAAATCATACTTCTCAGATATCGTAGAAAAAAGTTAGATCCGTTCATGTCGTAAAAAACACATATTTCGACACTCACAAGGAAATCAAACAACATATTCAAAGAAATTCCCGTTGATCTAAAACTATAAAATTTGGCAAGGGGCATTGTCTTGGAGTACACAAATAGGAATAAATCTGAAAAATGTACACTTTTAATTCAATCACAAAAAATAGAATCTCAATGCAAAACAATGGGCAAAATAATTTCATGTATCATGTGGGGTACCTATCATATGAAAGATATGTATTAGCACAAGCTAAAACAGGCTTTCAATTATTTTTACGATGTGTGATTTACGATGCATGACGAGAAAAGTAAACAAAACGCTTTATCGATGATAATGTTAGAGTTAAGCTTTGAGGTTTTAGCAACTTAGTTCCCAACTTAGTTTGCAATTTTCAATATTTGTAGGTACGGAACCCTCGGTGTGCGAGCCTGACCGATTTTTTTCGTATCCGGCTAGTTTTTTTTTTTTCCATATAGTCAACTTTCAAAATTGCGTGTACCTACCTATATTTATTTCGTATCTCTACTTCTTGTTTGCCATCCTGAGTTAAGTTTTCATTTTCAATTTCTTCAAATATTTCTTTCCATCTCCTGAAATCTTCTTCATTACTTTTTGATCTTCGTCTATACATACCTACACTTATTGTTCTATTTTAATAAATGGGAATTTGCGTTTAAATAATGTGAAAGCAGTAGGTAAAGTCTTGATTGTCTTGATTTTAAATATGATCTAAGTGGTCTGAATTAAGCAATCTATGCATTGCAATATAATATACTTAGGAATGTGAATTACTCGTAACTATGAATGGTACCTACCTATTCAATTTTTATACAAATAAATTATTATTCATTGGCTAATTGTCTGAAGAATCCTCTTGGTTTCACAACAGGTAAATTGTTTAATGAAAATCGCCACTGAAAAAAAGATCATTTTATTTGAAAATAATTAGTTGCCAAATGGCCTCCACTCTTTTATTGCCCCTAGACCTCCAAATCAGGACCTGGCAAAGAAGTTAAACCATTTATTTCCTAACTAGCTGCGCCCCGCGGCGTTACCCGCGTTAACCCGAGATAAAAACTAGCCTATGTGTTAATCCAAGGTCTATCTTCATATTGACTGCCTCGGTGGCTCAGTGGCTAGTGATCTTAGCTACTGGGTCAAAGAGGCGTGGGTTCGATCCCCACCAGGGCAAATATTTATGTGAAGAACATAAGTGTTTGCTCTGTGTCTGGGTGATATTTAGTTACTCTCTATATAAGTATGTTTTTAAAAATAAGTATATGTAGTACATCAGTCTCAGACAGCCATATCACAAGCTTTGCTTAGTTTGGGTAAGATGTTCCCTAATATTTATTTATTTATTTATTTATATCGAATTTCATTCAAATCGGTTCAGCCGTTTGTGCGTGAAAGAGTAATAAACATCCATACATACTCACAAACTTTCGCGTATTCGCGCCTTATCTTCTTAGCCATGTTCTTCATTACTGAAGGTCGACTCTAATTTTGAGCGGTTTCTTCCTACCTAAGTCACTGCTTAGCTGACTTCAAGATTCTCTTGTACTGTATGTTTTTTTGTATGTATCTATGAAATGACTGAACATAATATTTGACTTGTTTGGCAATTAGGACTCGTCGAAATATTTGCGAATTGTTAAGCTTTCACTTATTTTATAAATCTACATTTTTACTACCACTCATTTTTTAATTAATTAATTTCAATTTTGTATAGTGAGCTCCCGATATTACGCAGTCGCTATATAATAAAACTAGACGACCCGCCTCGGCTTCGCACAGGTGTATTATACATATAAACCTTTCTCTTGAATCACTCTATCCATTAAAAAAAACCGCATCAAAATCCGTTGCGTAGTTTTAAAGATTTAAGCATACAGACAAACAGACAAAACTAGCGACTTTATTTTATACTATGTAAGGATATGTGCAATGATTACCTAACGGTAATCTGAAAATAATTTAATGTAAATAATTATTTTACGCAAAAAATGGCAAAACTTCCATCGTGTACAAAATTCGAATAGCTCGCTCAAATCGACGTATCCAAATTGTACATAATTTTTGATATATCGATAAAATTGAAATGGGACCACCTCGGGAGTAGGTACTTACACCCTTTCGAGCTTAAAAATATTTTTTGAATCGGTTCACAATTATTATTAGCGATAATGTCGATGAATATACACAATAGTGGATTGTGTATCAAGAGAACCAAGTGGTGGGTACTTCTTCGAGTAAGGCATTCTTTGGTGATTTTCGTGGCAATTTTCGAATTCAATTTTTTTTTCAAATCCTTGTCAGAATCTTAAAATATATGTAAAAGTAATGTGTTATATAGAAGAGGCACCTCATAGAGCGATATACTTACAGAGATAATCGAGGTTAAAAAAATGGAGGCCACGCAAATCACAAAACACCCCACGAAAATGATAATTTGAAATTGACTTTCTCAGATGAGTTACTTACTGTTACTTCATATTGAAAATAAGTTATTATGTTATGATAAGGTAAAAAATAGGTAGGTTACTAAGGCAGAAATAGTATTTAGTAGTATTAGTCCAACATTATTTATTAAAGAAATTACAAAAATGAAAAAGTAAAAAAAAAAAACATCTTCAAAAATAACCAAAATAGGTGATTTCTAAAGCAGATAACGTTTTTAGTGCTATCAGTCCAACATTATTTATTACTAGGTGACCCGCTGCTAAACGAACTATGCGGTCAGAAGCTGATGGTACTGGTGAATCAGCACGTGACAATAGTAATGGAGTAAGAGGTTCTTTCAATGGATCACGGTTTTCTTTGTAATGAGTTTCTGGTACTTGTATGAGTTTCTCAACAAGGAAAAGTTTAGCTTGATTTTTTCTTTAGGTTATATTTTCGGGAACTTATTCTACATTTCTTTCGTTTTGCTTTTTGCTCGTAGCGGTTTAAGTCATGAATATAAGTATTTTTCCTTCGGTTTTTGTTTCATAATATCTCGTTCGGTTTTTCGCTTTCAACTCTTCATTAAAGCCTCTCTCTTCTTCTCTCGGATAACTTTTTTCTTTCTATTTTTTCTTATCTTGTTAATGGCATTTTTTGTCTAAAATGTTGACAATCCATTATAATTTTACTAAACTTAAATATAGGTATCTAATCTAAAGCTATTTTCAATTGTTTTATTTATTTATAAATGCACGATTAATGTGACAACGCGAACTTAATGGTATATGGAATTCTCTGCCAGTTAAGTCAGAAACCCACAGAACGTGACATTATAAGTTTGATTTAAACTAAGTTACATTTAACTTAAGTAATATCAAATATTATCATTCATAACTAATACAAAACTCAAAGTGATTTTATTTGCATGGGCAAAAATTGATTTGCGTGGGTCAAAACTACCACGTAAACCACGCAAATCACGACCACGAAAATCAAAATAAATCCTTTTTGCTAAAAATATACAAAAACCTTTTAAACAAATAAACTGTGTTTTGAATATAAGTTACGTTACTTTATATTTGTTCGCTACAATATTTTACTAAATAAATAAATCCACAGACACTGGAGATAATTAAACCACGCAAATCAAAGTTTTGAGAAACCAAACCCACGCAACAATGTTCTTACCTCTATTTTTTTTAAACTCGACGCACCACCATACAAGCACTCTGCCCGGCAGTCGGAGCGCAATTAGTTGTTTACTTGAAGTAGGATTACGCAACATCAGGTCGCGAATTTAGAGATGTGCTAGTGAAATTATAATAATCCACGCAAATCAGGAACTACCTTGGGACAGTTACATTTAATTTTTATTCAGGCAATGTAGTTCTTTCAGAACTATGGTCTAATTTTTTATAGTATTTTAAACTTTTTAGGACTTAGTGTGTTTTTTTTTGGTAACGATGTATCGTTTAGTTTAAAATATATAATTCACTAAGTGATCAGATCGGGGCTTGGGACACTCCACGAAAATCAAAGAATGGGGGTATTTCATTTTTTTATCATATTTATTTATAAATATAATTGAATAATAATCAGTATCCCAGTTTAGATAGGTTTTAAGCTTTGCGCGAAAAAAAAACTGGCTCGCTGACTTTAAAATTTCTATTATTTTTAAGTAAAGCCGCTTGAAAACTCTGACCAAAAGAATGACCCAGGTGTCTTATGTCACGGGCGAAAATTTCGCTTCACACAGGACTCTAAATAATTGCATTAAGAGGCATTTAGAAAATAAACACCAGCATTTTTAACTGACGTCCAAAAAGGAGGAGGTTCTATGTTCATCTGTATGTATATTTTTTTTGGAACCTCTATCTAATTCGTATAAAAATTTCTCAACTTAGAACATTTAAGGACATCGTAAAGAGGTTTCATTTTGCAAAATCGAATATAACCTCTTCACATTGCACGGAAACTGACATTGTAAGGAGATTCTACTCAACTTCACAGAATAAAACCTCTTTGGTACCGTATCAGTTCGATTTTATAGAATAAAAAAAGGTCTTTGCAATGTCCGTGCTAGCCCATGATAATCGAGCTGGCCATTCTCATTTTTTTCATGTATTTACATTCTGTTTTATTATAAATTGTGTGCAATTCTATGAAAATTCGTAGGTACATTCTAATTTGTTTTAATTTCTTGTGAACAATACCGCGTTGCCTAATGAGTACCTACACTTAGTGAAATTATGACGTAAGTATTACTCATATTCTTGGCGTTATATTTTCTCGCAATACTAAAAACTAACTAACGTAACGACAGCGATTTTTGGCATTTCCGTCAAAAAATCAAAACTCCCGCGGTTAAAATTCACCGCCAAAAATGACAACCAATAAAAATCAAAACTGACTTGGACCAATCAACGGAACGAGTTTTTTTTTGAGTTTACTCTAAATAACCAACCAGCTCTCCTGCTTGTTGCTTGTTAACAATAAAATAAATATGTTTGGAAAGATAAAAAACTGATTAAATAGGAAACCTATAAAAATATTTAATATCACATCACAGTCTACTATGTAGATATAGATAATGCTCTATTTTCTTTAAAAGAAGTATTTGTCCTTGTCGTCTGTGGTTGATTTCTTTCATAAAACGAAACGTATAAAATATTTTCGTCCCTACTGTCAATGTCAAATTTTGACATTAGAGTGAAGCTACCAGTATCGCGATGTGAAAAAATAACTTTTATTATTAAAATGAAGTATATGTACGCTTACTTCTAATGCTTAATGCTAATCTGAGTTGATCCCACGATAAAAACTAAATGATTACATAAAATAAATAATATTTTTCATTTATAAACATTTATTCAACCACATTGTTAAAACTTGCTTTCTAAAAGCAAATATAACATGGGGATACGCGCGGACCCCACGATAATTATGTCGAATTAACCATACCAGTTTATGGTTAATTGACGCGTTGGAATAGATCACACATTAATAAGATGGAGTGCGTAAATATTCACTTGGTTTGTCTTGTGCGGCACGATTATTTATATTTTGTTGTCACTGCATGTACCTACAAAGAATATAACTATCTAGTAATTAAAAAAAACTGTTGGTTAGTGAGGTTTTTACCTTTCTTATGGTTGATCATTTAAAGCAGATGTCGCGCGCGTGGCTTAATTTAGCAAATTGATGATCTATGGAATCAGAAATGGTTTATTGCGATTGAACCAATGATATACTTTTGTTCAGGCAGTAGGTATTTGGAATAGTTTAGAAGACATAGGTAGATAATCATTAATCTACAATTAACTTGCATGATTATGTAATATTAAAAATGATTCCACCATGCCTCCAAAAAGTAACGCAAACAACTTTATTTTTCCTGCACTGGCATTACTACTTTGAACCACGTCAGTGAAGATAACGTTACGGTATAAAACGAGATTTGCCTAAATATTTGTTTTATTTTTATACTGCCGCTGATATATTCCCAACCGTAGTTATACCCGATATAGTAAGCTTGAAAGCTCTAGAATTTTCTTGAATACAAAACATCCATAATGCGACAATATCTGGTCTTGTTTTGCTTAATCTTGGCCACTCCGTATACTTACCAATCTACGGCTCCTAGCGGCTCCGTTGAACTAGACGAACTTTCGTTTAGTAAGATAACCGGAAAATTCAAAGCCTCCCTCGTAAAGTTTGATGTGGCATACCCCTATGGAGACAAACATGATGCTTTTGTGGCGCTCGCAAAGGATGCGAGGGACGTCGAAGATCTGCTGGTCGCAGAAGTCGGTGTGAAGGACTACGGTGAAAAGGATAATGAAGGGCTAGCGAGGAAATACGGAGCTACGAAGGACAATTTCCCCGTGGTAAAGCTTTTCGTCCAAGGCAAAGATGAGCCTATAACTTTTAATGACAAAACTGGCTTTACAAGCGATGCTCTGCGCCGTTTCGTTCGAGAAAATACCGGCCTGCATCTCAGCCTGCCTGGGTGCGTGAAGAAACTGGATGCCCTTACTGTTAAGTTCATGGAGTCAAAGAAAAATGAAAGAAAAGAGATCCTGAAAGAAGTTGAAGAAATATTAAAGACGTTGGAGTCAAAGGTAAACAAACTTTACATTTAATTATCACCTGTCTCAGCACAACTTGAAATCTATTTTAAAATGAATGTCTGCAAATTGATGCTAATGACACCAATTTTAAATGCTAAGTCAGGTCATTCTTTATTTACACTACACAAAATAATAGGAGTCAATAATACTGTTAACTTAATTCAGTAATATTCTATGGCACTTATTTCAACTAGAAAAAATTTATGGTAAACACAGATGTTGATAAAAATTACTTAATAATTTATTTCTAGCAATATGTCTGAACTATCATTGAGAAACTTTTGCTCCATGAATATAATTGCTTACTAACATTCAACAGGAGGATGCAATCAGCTATAATTTACAATTGTTGCACAATATAAAATTACCATTTTCCATTATAACTGTATATTTTTTGCTGCAGGATAAAACTTCTGGAAAGATCTACAAAACTATTATGGAGAAAATTCTTGACAAAGGCAATGAGTTTGTATCTGGTGAATACGAAAGGATCAAGAAGTTGCTGAATGAAAAAGTATCAGATAAGAAAAAGAAGGAACTGGAAAATAGAATTAACATTCTTCAGTCGTTCCAGCTTTTTGAGAAGAAGCCTAAACAGATTGATGAGCTGTAAATTGCTTCATATTGATGAAGGCACTGCATTTTGTGATACTGGGGCATGTTCAAGCACTTGATCAGAAAATCAAACAAAATTAACAATGTGGCTACAACCAGCACTGAATTAAAAGAAATTCAATTTCGGCATATTCATAGGCTTAGCTAGGAGAGGGGGAGACAGGTTGGTGACGACCAAGAAAGATTTATTGTCAATACTTTCTACTTTTCCAGGGTTAATAATATATTACAAGGAATGTTTAGAAATGAAATACATGTTGCAAATGAGTCAAAAGATAAGTTGCAATAAGTACTTCAATCCATCCATCCACCAGCCATTGGACGTCCACTGCTGGACATAGGCCTCTCCTATGGATCTCCAATAAGACCAATTGGTAGCGGCTTGCATCCAGCGTCATCCCGTGGTCTTAATGAGGTCATCCATCCACCAAGTGGGTGGACATCCTACACTGTGCTTGCCGGTGGTCTGCACTCGAGAACTTTTTGACCCCATCACCGGTCACCAGTCCTCCGCGCTATGTGCCCTGCCCATTGCCATTTCAACTTGCCAATCTGCTGGGCTGTCAGTAACTTTGGTTCTTCTGCGAATCTCCTCATTCCTGATTCGATCTCGCAGAGAGACTCCAAGCATAGCCCTCTCCATAGCTTGTTGGGCTACTTGGAGCTTATTAATAAGGCCCATAGTAAGAGACCACATCTTCATAAGTACTTCACTTAGCAAATATGCTGTTGTCCATGTTGTTTAACTGTACATTTTATTAGAATGTAGAATGTGTGTATTTGGTACTTAAGGCACTGAATTTTTTTCATTGACATGCCCTGGAAAGTTTAAATAAACAAAACATTCCTTTAGTATTTAATTATTTTAAGTAGTTTTTTTTTCTTTATTTATCGCAGCTGTTTGATATCAACTATGAATTGGTTCAAGTTTTAGTTGACAGCAGAAATCTATTTTGATCCAGTTTTTCATGTATGACATGACCAGTGTATTTTAAGGACTATTGCATGTGGGTTACTGTTGTTTCTGTGAGTTTTGTCTCTCTGGACCAGTCTATTAACTTTAAGTTAGCGAGGACTACAATTTAATAAAATGAAAGTTTTTTTCAATGTAATTATGTGCTCATTGGTTTGCTCTTTTACACTTGGGTAGTGAGAATCAAAAATGTTTTGCAGAATTCTTTTGTTTGTTGTTAGTTGTTCTTTCATATCACAATGTGTGATCATTTACATCATGTAACATGTCATAGATCCTCATTGTGAAGAGCAATAAATACATTTACTATTTTATATTTTAAGCCAATATTCATTTTATTAGTAATTTAATATAGAGAAGAGTGGATAAGAGAGACTGGACTGACATAGAGTAAAATACTATGTGACCTATGCATTGTTTATGAATCTTTTGTAATGTACCTATTAATATTATAACAGTAAAATTCTATATGCATATTTGTCTCAAATTATGTTTTAAATTAGTTCTAAACTAAAAGTTTGTAATGTGTGTGTGTGTGCATGTTATTTAAATTGCACAAGTGTGTTTCACAATAAAAAAAATAAAAGAAACGAATTTCATGATTTATTTAGGTATGTATAGTTTTAGGTTATGTACAATTGCACATATTATTTAAATCTTCGCTCATTTACTGTATTGGCCTTTTTCGTAGTCTACTGCTGAATATAGGCCATGTCATGAAGGGTGATTGGGCCATATCCGCCGACCCGGTGCGGGTTGGTAGATTCACATACGACACCGAATTTCTTGTAAGGATGAAAGCAGGTTGCCTCACGAAGGTTCTAATACCCACCCATACCATACAAACAAGGGGAATTACTAACTGCTTTCGCACAGCTAGTCGTGCGAACAACAATACAACATGTTGTTTCACAAAGTGCAGGAACAAATTTTACACTACTGGACCTACTTCGAAATCGCGGAAAAAAAAGTCAGAGCTATTCCATACTAAAAGTTTGTCTCTCGACACAATAGGCCCAATTGTGAAGGCGCCATCGTAAATTTAAAAGCAACGTACATATAAAGTGTTCTCTCTATCGAATGCCTAAAGTGAAAAAGAACCAGAAATAGTTTATTAGTTATTATAATTACGATGGTGCCTTCATAATTGGGCATATTGTATAGAGCAGCTGATTATTTTCGCGATTTCTCAGGATCCCATACCTACTACTCGTAAAAATTGTTAAATTATGATGAGCCTAAACACTAGACTTCTGAAAGTCCCTGTACCTACTTAGGAAGAATCATAAACCTAGTCATTGAATGATAAATATGTATTACAAAACTAAATCAAATGGATAATTATTTTTCGCAAAAAATGGTAAAACCGCTTTCCATCATGTTCAAAATCCGAATAATTCGGTCGAATTGTTTACATTATTGTTGATTTTTCAAAAACTGCTCAGCCGATTTCCGTGAAATTTAAATGGAACCACCTCTATACCCTTTCGAACTAGAAAAGAATTTTTCGATTCGGTTCACAATTGGCGAAATTATCGATGAACATACACAAAAAAAATACATACAGACGAACATAGAACCTCCTCCTTTTTGGAAGTCGGTTAAAAACCTAAATATAACATCTGAGATTTTACTTTACCTAGCTGTAAAATCCGCGGAACGCAAATTGTTATAACATTTTCACAAAATATTATTTTGTTCGTGAAATCCTACGTTTAACAATAAAATATGTAAGTCTGTAATTTTCCACATTTAAATTTTCCCTGATAAGACAAGACATAAAATGTGGCGTGCCGCGCTACGATTGGCTGTTGATAAAAGACTGGGGCATTATAATAATTAGAGCGCCTAAACGTATGCGTAAATGGTGGTAGGTAATTGTATGCGTAATGCTAATAGGTACGAGCAGAGCTAGAGCATTGAACATCTGTATTTGTGCGAACAGGAGAGCATGTGCGAACGTTAGAAATTCTAACGTTTCAAAAACTGGGCTTCTGACTTCGAGAACTTAGCGAATCCATCGGCCATCATTTCTCCACACCGCCAACAACGTCTATAGAAATACGAGATTCCCGTGCCTTCAGCGCCACTACTTCTATAGAAGTAATTCATTGCACTTATAAACTAAAATAATAGTAGTTTATGCAACTGTCATATAATGAAGGGTATTAAAACACGAGTGTGAGTTTATGAAACGAACGCAGCGAGTTTCATAATAGTAACGAGTGTTTTAATACCCGTGTTATATGCAGTTGCATACACTACTTTATCTTCACTAATAAAAATAAAAAAAAACATATTGCGAAACATTCAAATTCACGCGTACGTGTATTGTCACAGTGAACTTGGCGCCATTAAAATCTAACCAATGAGAGCGCAGCTGCGCGCGCAGAGCCAATCAGGAGCGAGCGCGCGATGTTATAATGGGATTTTACGATATCGATGTGGATATTATAACATCATGTGAAATTGCTTAAATTGAGTGTTTTGTTGTCTGCGCTATAACAGTAGTCATTATAAGTCAAGTATTGGAAACATAAGTAGAATGTTACAACATTAGTGTAGATAAAATACCATTACGATACTCGTACATAATAGTAGTTTATGCAACTGTCATATAATGAAGGGTATTAAAACACGAGTGTGAGTTTATGAAACGAGCGCAGCGAGTTTCATAATAGTTACGAGTGTTTTAATACCCGTGTTATATGCAGTTGCATACACTACTTTATCTTCACTAATAAAAATAAAAATATTGCGAAACATTAAATTCACGCGTACGTGTATTGTCACAGTGAACTTGCCGCCATTAAAATCTAACCAATGAGAGCGCAGCTGCGCGCGCAGGGCCAATCAGGAGCGAGCGCGCGATGTTATAATGAGATTTTACGATATCGATATTATAACATCATGTGAAATTGCTTAAATTGAGTGTTTTGTTGTCTGCGCTATAACAGTAGTCATTATAAGTCAAGTATTGGAAACATAAGTAGAATGTTACAACATTAGTGTAGATAAAACATTATTTGCTAATCCGTTGGGCTATGTCGGTAAGTTTAGCTCGCCTACTACGGATCTTCATTTCTGATTTGATCTCGCAGAGACTCCGAGCTCAACCCGAAAAGCGTAGCGTAGGACTGAGTAGGACACTGTCTAGGTGGATAGACGACCTGATTAATAAGACCTCAGGAACGAGCTGGATGCAAGTAAGTCCAACCGGTCTTATTGGAAATCTATAGGAGAGGCCTATATCCAGCATAAGACGTCCTACGGCTAATTATATAAATACGGCAGTATGATGAAAATGATAGGACTGAATAAAACAACAATTTACGAAATACATCAAGATTATCTATTCGATCAAATATCGATTCAAAAATACAAAATGGACATTTTGTCACAAATATAACACATGGCCTCTCGTTTTTTTTTTCAAAGTTACAAACCGGAATGTTAAACTTAAATGTTAAACTACCAAATATATTTCTGTGACAAAATATGTAGGTAGGTATACAACATTATTCCTTGGAACTAAACATATTTTGAAGGTGCGCTTAAAGCATGGCCATCCAACATTGTGGCATGTATTACTGTCAAATCCACACTAACTTATAACCTGCGCTATATAAGTTGTTTTGCTAAGATCAGGGACTTTTAGATCTATATATACTTATTAATACTTATCTATTTATACAACTTTCAATATAGCACCAACCCCGAAATCTGTAAAAAATTCAACACATTACATTTTGTTAAGTCTTAATTTTTTTTTATAGAACAACAGCTGATTTTGTTTCCGCTATTTCGGAGTTGGTCCATAGTAAAGTTGTATCAATAATGGGTTTAAAATAAAGACCTCTCAAAGTCCCTGCTCTTTAGGTAGAAAGTTAAAGTCTGTGTTGAAAGTTCGCATTGTGCTATATTTGCGCATAAGGGATGATTTATATTAGACCGGGTCGTGTCCTGTCCAGCTCGTCCTGGTCTAATATAAATCGTCATACCTAAGGCGCCACAGTGGTTTTAGTTATACAGGGTGTTAGGTATAAGCGCGAGTCCAGCAAACGCCGACAAATACATTGCTATTCTATTTTGATTTTCGCCAGCAACATGCCACTTCATGCAGTGAATTTATACAACATAAGCTAACATAACCTTTAAGGTGTCTACCAACTTTAATTATATACCATACCATTACCGTGCTAAGAACGAATCTTTGTATTGAAAAGTATGAGACTTTGCCCACTAGACCGTTCCGCCACCGACCAGCACCGGCAAAATATGTTTGACTATTGCGTAGATACGTTTTGGCAGGCAAAACATACAGTATCGTGTTGTTTTCCATGCCAGATACGTCCCCGCCTCCGTCTGTCGCCCTGCTACCTCGTCCCCGCCACCGTCTGTCACCCCGCGGGACGGTCGCACACGAGATTGCCGGGCTATGGCACAGTTATGGTGTGGCACGTTATGGTGGGCAGACACCTTTATTGGCTAAGGAACTTGTCAGGTTTTGAGGAAGTTTTTTCTGTGTAATCGAACTTGGACCACGACAAAAAAATCGTATATTCCATACATTTTGTGTAAAACGAATTTTTGGTATGGGACAGATGATATTTTTTTACCTAGGTTCCTGAGAACGCACCTTTTTAAAACTAACGACTCATGAAGAGTGTATTATGCAATGCAATTATGATATTTATGGTCTTAGGGCACAAAAAGAAAAACAAAATTTTCTTTACACATTAAATTATTTCATTTCCTCTAACAGAAAGTCCATCTAAATAATATTTTGTAGTGCCTCCACAAGCCTAAGATATTATGATAAATCGTGAAAATATGAACTATAAAACACTTATTCGAGTTAAACGTTTTTAAAATATCAAATCCAATTAGAGATGATGATGTCAATTCTATTGACCATTATCTAATCACTCCAACTAAAGCTAAACGTAATCGTAACTGTCAGAATTCATTTTAATTTAGACAATGATGGAAAAGAATTGACACCAATACAGGAATGTCTCTAGATGACGAATATAATATAATATGGTATCATTATGACCAAATTTTACTATACGATCAACCCTGAAAACGTCTAAAAATCAGCTGTTCTGTACAAAAAGTTTACTACTGACAAAATGTATGGAACTCATGATTTCTTTTGTGATTTTAGGATTGGTGCCATAGTTAAAGTTAGTCATAATGATGAGTAGAATCTTAGAATATGTCAGTCATATAGAGAAACACCCAGTATATCTAGATATAATATATACACACAGAACTGTGTAAGTCCACTTTACTAACCTAAATGAATGATACAAATAAAAGTAAAAGTAAAATACTATACAGGGTTACACAGTGATGGTAATAAATCCAAAATACTTTTGTACAGCTGCTTTGATTTAAAGAAACCTGTAAACATTTTAAACCGACTTGCAAAATGGCGGAAGATATCAATTTCATTATTTTTATTTATTGAAAGATAGTTGATGAAAAATCATACTCGTAGCAACTATCTTTCATTTCAATAAATATTTGAAATGAAATAATGAATGGATGAGCGTGAAAGATTTTCGTTAGTGAGACGCGCAATTTCGGTCAAGTCACAAAACAGGAAATAAACTCATTTTTGTGGCACAAACAGGACTTTCTTTAGATTGACGTATGAAATCTAATGGAGCATAAATTATGTTCAGCAACAGCCATCAGCTTTTTTACTGTTTCAGAGTAAGTAGTAAAATTAGTTCACAATAATGAACACAAGTTCTTTTTAGCTCTGGTCCAACAATCTGTGTAACCCTGTATGATTAATTATTTCCCCATAGTTCAGGAATATTTAATGAACTAATCTATTATAAAATGCATTCTTAAACTTCACACCGCTATAGGAATGTGATGTACACAAACAGTACAAATAAATTTTAAATGAAAACTAAGAATTTATATCCTGTAGAAGAAAACTACTTCTGAAATAAGTTTTGTGGAAATAGAATTGTGAATAAAATTGATATAATAGGCCCAATTTTAAAGGGGCCATCGTAAATTTAATAGCAACGTAAAATACTGTTCTCTCTATCAAATGCATATTATATTGAAAAAGAACCAGGGCTACATTAAATTGCTATTATAATTACGATGGCGCCTCCAAAATTCGGGCCTAATATCCTGTTACCTGTAATAAAAGGCTATTTCTAGCTTTTCAGTTTTACATAAAATTAACTAATAAAAACCATTTATTGCCTGAAAAAAAACAAATGGTTTTTATTATTTTTATTTATGTTCCTTTTTAGCATGCATGCCAATCTAATTTGTGCGATAAACGAATTGTCTTCTTTGAATGACAAAATAAATAAATGTGAAGTTATTCCAATGTGTCCAAAAAACAGTTTTGATAAATATGAACCAAAAATTGATAAAACGTGTTTCTTTCAACTAAGATATAAATTCCTCAGTTGGCTTTCTGAAATTCATAAACATAAAATACATGAAATAAGGTCATAATTGAATTCTTATTATAACTTCTACTAAAAATTACTACTGCAAATTAATAAAGAAATCAGTATCTTTCAAAGTACTTCATATATTACATGTAATTGGCTTTTTGCAAACTATTTGACATCGTTTTTTTTATAACACTAATTTAACTTGATTGATAACTATCCATCTCTATTTAATTTTGTTTATGAGATAGATATAGCATCAATTAAGCAGCATCAGTTGAGTGTACAAAAAAAATCGACGCCAAATTTAAGACATTAGAAATTTATATACTAATTTAGCAAAAACCATGAGCTTAACAGCTACCAGTATTACATGAACTTGACCGTATACTTATTAGATTAGAAGGTATGGAATCATTATTTCATTAACAGCCTAAGACGGTATGTTTGTAACTTCCAAATGAATAAATCAATTAAAATACAATCAAGACGGTTCTTATCTATATTTCATCAATATCAGACCAGCTGTTTAAAATTTCGCTTCGAATTGGTCAATTTTTTAACTCGTAATTCATACCTACCTGTTGACATCAAAGGGGTGAACATTTGTGGCATATCGAACTGACGCCATTATGATTTTTTTTCAAAGTTTCCGCGCACGATGAAAGTAGTATATATCAGTAGGGGACACTTATACACACAATAAATGTTTCGTACTATGGTACCCTAAAGAGTCACGTTCTCGAGATATTTGGATATAAAGATCGCTGTACAGGAAATTTGCTATCTTTACATCCAAATATCTTAAGAATGTGACATTTTAGGATATCACAGTACTGAACATCTATTGTTTGTATAAGTGTCCCAACCCATATATACAAGTATCATTGTGCGCGGAAAAAAAATCAGTGCCGACGGGTGGATATGCCTCCATACAAAAATGTTCAAACCCCTTTGGCACTAAACATGCAATCTAATCCGATTTTTCACTATCAACTTTTAGTTCCTTTAATTTTATAACTACACCGTCTGACTCTGCATCCTGTTTATCAGCAGATACCTCTTTTCCTGGAGATTTGTCAGTACTTTTAGGCTCCGGTGTGTCGGTGTCTTCACTCCTAGTTATGCTACTCTCTTCGTCTGAAGACAGGTCTTGTGTGTAAATACTGCATTTGGTTCGGACAATCTCTTGGGCTTCCGCGAATTTCTTTTTCCATAGTTCAGCATCTGTAGTTGATGTGAAATATGGGATTAAAATATATAAAGAAGCAATTTGCTATGACTCATTAGTATGTCTATTATTCTGTAATTATTTAGGGTTATTATGGATTAGAATGTTCAACTCATTCATTAACAAAACAAATGTGTATAGCTGGTATGTTTAGACAAAATGTACTAATTTCACCAGAGTTTGTTTGCAATTTCCACTGATCTGATTATTTCTATAATAATAATTTAAAAATGTCATAGAACACACAAATATAAACTTATAATAGTTAAAATATTCCACAAAATTGTTGGAATTGGTGTCATGAGCTGTGAAATAACTTCAGCTTTTATTGCTTACTTCTAAAAGATTATACATCAATATTACAATCCAATCTTTGTACTCACTTTGAGGATTTCCAAACTTGATGGCCAGAAGCTCCTGTTTCATCTGCTCATCAGCAAAATCAGCAAAAACGGACCAATTGAAAGCCTTATCCGAGCCGCAGTGCACATTCATCCTGATATCAGGAGTTATGAAGTGGTTGGCGCACACTTTATGGGTCTTATCACGCCGCATCACCACTCGAACTGTGTTGTTTATAGTGTGCCGAAGCAGTTTAATATCTCCTGTACCACGCTCCTGTCCATATCACAAATAAAACAATTACAATTTTATTCTAACTAAAATATATATTCATTTGAGGTATTCAATGAATACCTCAAAGACAAAGGTGATGACAAACAGACACAAACATGCTATTAAAATAAATAATCAAGAGATAGAATATGTATATTTAGGCCAAATTATATCTCCAGGACCAATGATGGATAAAGAAGTGCAAAAGAGAGTGAGCAACACTTGGGCCCGATACTAGTCATTGAAAGAAATTTTTAAAAACAAAGAAGTCCCAATGTTTGCGAAAAGAAAAGTATTCAATATGTGTTTACTACCTGTACTAACATACGGATGCCAAACCTGGGGCCTGACAAAGGCAAAAAGTCAAAAATTTAAGGTGTGCCAATGGGGGATGGAAAGAAGCATGCTCCATATAAAGTTAAAAGATAGGTGGAGACTGACAAAAATCCGAAAGGCCACAGGGGTAGCAGATGTAAGCCAAAAAATAAAATGGCGTTGGGTTGGGCATGCACTGAGAAGCAAAAAAGATAAATGGACCAAAGAAGTCATGCTCTGGTACCCAAGAGACGGGAAGCGGTTCAGGGGACAACCTCAAAAACGGTGGGATGATGACCTGCTGCCAGGGTGGCCAGGAAAGCCAGAGATAGGGAGCTCTGGCAAATTCTAGAGGAGGCCTATGTCCAGGGTGGACAACCTAGTATTTAAGAAATAGAAATAAGAGTAATATTTTGTAAGGTATATATTAGTGAATAATGGCTATTTTTATTTTATTTATTTATTTTATAAAATATAAATTAAATCATTGGTATTACTTTATAATGCACAACATAGAAATCACATTAAAATGATATGGCATCTGTGCGATGCCAGAGGCACTGTTCAAATTATAACCTTATCACACATATTCCGAAGAAACAAAACAAAGCAAATAGGAAGTGCTAAACAATTACGCAGCTTACAACCATTTCGTACCTTCCACTCGTGGTCTCCTGTATCGTACCGGTAGAGTCTCGCGCGAATCTTGACCAGTTCTTCCTCATCGTCCTCGTTGGTATGGACGTCCACCAGCGGCAATGAGACAATAGGTTCGTAGTGAGGGTCGTGTTCGCTTTCGGGAGTTTCCACTTCCCCGCTTTCGCTGTTACGGCGAACGCTTTCTTCTGTCTACGAACGTAAGTACAATAATTGAATTGAAAATGCATTCTAGACACAATTTTTTAAACTCGTAAAAGTTGCGCTTGATGATCATTTATAACCAAATATCACTAAATACTCACCGGTGAAGACATTTTGACCTTCAAAAGTTGGAAAAAACACTACAGACAAAAGAAAAATTAGAAAAATTCAACAAAATAGTAACAACCCCAACAATGAGCAGTTAAGGAATGAACTGTTTGAATCTTTGAATGAAAGAAAATTCGTTTTCTTTTGTTTGAATGTGAATCTTGGAGTGATTTCTAAATAACACCAGCAGAAGCAAAAAAATACAACAGCGCTAATTATAACCAACTCAATTTGGTATTCAAAATGAGTTTATGAAGTTGGTTTCTAATGGCGCTAGAATCTATTAAAACAACCAAAAGAGAAGTTCTGACAACACAGACACAGACTATATGCCCGAACGAAACTGAATGAGTTTTTATCATAGAGAAAATATTTTTCTTTCAATTTTCAATTTTCCTTGGAGAAATGACAAGACTTTCTCCAAGCAATTTTCATTCGGGATGGAAAAAACTCCAACTCTACATTCTCGTATGTACCTTCCTTGAAAAACTCAGAAAGAAAAAAAACAGTGTAAATAATCTGCCAAGAGCGAGTCGGGCTCGCGCACCAAGGGTTCCGTACGGTGTGGAAGCTTACCTTATTATATTTTATTTCTTTATTTTATGTTTTTGAAGGAACATACAATTTAAAAATTACTACTTATTTCAAGTATCTACCTGACGCCGTTATTTATATCAAGCGAAAAACGATTAAAAATTCAGATTTTTTCCATGGGAGCCCCGAAATGTTAATTATTTTCTTTTTTTTAGTATGTATTATTATCGCGGCAACAGAAATATATCATCTATGAAAACAACGTTCTAGCTATTCAATAAAACTCATATTCAATTCATGAGATTACAGCCTGGTGACAGACGGACAGACAGACGGACGGACAGCGCGCAGTGGAGTCTCAGTAATAGGGTCCCGTTTTTACACTTTTTACACTTTGGGTACGGAACCCTAAAGAGAGAAACTTGATGAGCGTCAATAAAATAAAGTTGTCAATGTCATTTTTATTACAGCTTTTGTGTTACCATGTTGAGGAAATTTTGCTGATTCTAGTTAAAAAAAAATTCTAACAATATCTTTCATTACATTTTTTAATTATCACTGATAACAAATCGTTTGTAATATAGTTTCTATATTATTAACTAAGAGAAGGAGAAGATAAGGAAAAATTATTAATATTCTTAGAAAATAATTTCTAGCAAAGTTGGCATTAATGTGACAGTGAACAACAATCAGAAAGTGTTACGTCACGACCCGCGAAACATCATCGTCAAGAAGTTTGGATTTACATAAATACTTCTTATACAAACTTCTTGATCATCGTAGTAGTTCACGTTTTCACTGTGACTGTGACGGGTTGTGACGTCATTCAAAACGCCATGACACTATTCGCGTTTTCGAGAGAAAATACGCATACTTACTGCGTTGGCGCTGTGACCCCAAAGTGGGTCTTGGCCTCCGACACTAAAAGGCGCCAGTCGTCATGGCGCTGCGCGGCGCTCCGCCAGTCCGGCTGCTGCATATCGCGCAGATCCTTTTCCACGGCGTCGAGCCAGCGGTACTTGGGGCGTCCCACCGGGCGGCGCCCGGTTGGTTTTCCCAAGTAAGCAATATGCATGTTTACTAAAAAAATATAATTAGTCCGTCAAACCGCGTGACGTCACTAACCGCTATCAAATGTACCGGCTAGAGCTGTCACGTGCCCCCACTCTCAAACTTTGACAAGATTTATCTTTCTTTGCCATTAATTGTTTGATTGACAAAAGAAAAAATACGTGTCCAATGTTTTTTTAAAGGCTAATTGACGGACTAAATCTATTAATGATTTTTAAACCCAGTAAACATCCCTATTAAATTATTTTTTTAGAAATACAAAATACGTAATTTAAATATTGGTATTTAATTATAATAAAGGTTTATTGGGATAAAATTGATTTTAACGTATAATATATTTAACCAAGTTTTAAAAAGTTAACTAGCCGATATCGTCGTTAAGATAATTTGATTGAGTGATTTTGGCAACATTGGCAAAATTTAGTGATAAAAAGATAAATAAAAATTAGTACTCACCGTTGTTTTGGAATAATTTGGAAATAAGTAAAGAAAACGGAAAACCTGTCAGAATATATTTTGTTCACGTAAAGCCGAACGAAGATACAATCCTGGAAGCTTCAAAGTTAAAACGCCAAGGTAGCTATTACAACCACCTAAGATAGTTAAAAATGGGAACCATGTATTTATAAAATTGAAGTCAATGACTTCTTCGATACATCGTCGACCTATTTCTCGGTCATTTATTTAGAGATTTCTTCCTAATTCATAGAATCTTAGGCATCGGTCACCTAACTCGTTACCCTAGTTTTTAGTAACCAAACAATTATCATCTGTATGGAAGTGTTTAGCTAGTTCACTGTGTTTACACCCACATGGAATAAATCCATCAGCATACAAGTTTAAGTGGTGCTCGTCTACGATTGTGCTTGCTGCAATTTTCTACTTAAAATATTACCCGTCATACATAAACCTTTTAGACCAGAGGCTTTAAGGTATGCGTCCAATTATTTATTAATGAAAAATTCATAGATATAAAGATCATCATTGTCTAAACTGCTGCTTCCAGTAGATGTATTATTAAGTTCAGTGTGTTAATTGTATACTCCTGGGCCTATTTATTGCATTGCTTATTTATTTCTATTAGTCCCTAAAAAAATTTTTTACATCAATTTTGATTTTGGTATAAATACTGCCCTTTCAAGCTCAAGAGCAATATTAAAACATTGGTACAAATTGAGAAAATTTAGTTCATCAGGTTCATGATTTTTGAAGCTATCAGATGTGTAAAAATTAGATATCTGGTTTTGTTTGAGATACCACACCTGAATACCACAAAATAGTTGAGTACTAACTAACCAAACAATGCTTGTTATGGGCCGAATAAAATATCTTGGTGGCTGTGATGTCAGCGACAAACTGTGAATAACCCAATCCTCGCACAATTACTGATAAGTGTGCTTCAGTCGGGATTGGGCAATCCACAGCTTGTAGCTAATATCACAGTCACCAAAATATTTGATACAAACTATAGTAAGTGAGTAGAAACAAATGACACAAGATCAAATAAAATAGAAGTCCCAGGAAGAGACCTACACCGGAAGGCTAGCTGAAGGTCGAAAAATAAGATTTAACAATTAGAGTTATTGATGTCACTGATAAAAACTAATATTAATAAGTAAATGAAAACTAATAATATATCATGAAAGACAAAAATATATACTCGTATAATTAATTAAACATGACATCGCATGAAAGTATTAAAAAAAAGAAAAAAACTGGAAGAAAAGAAAATATATTTAATAATAATAAATGACAAAAACTTGACTTAGCATGATAATATAACAAAAAAAAAACATCAAAAAAGATTTTATAGTCTTTTTTGATGATTGTATTAGCACTCAGTTGAGTGCTAATGCAGGAGAGGAGGCCTCCATCAAAGTTATTTCCTCTAGTTTTCTGCATGGAATATTGAATCAATGTTTTTAATTGGTATTTCTCAATTTCAGGGACTTTGTCCGCTATGGCGAGTTCAAACCTTGGCAAGATGCTGACAGACCAGCTTCGTAATCCAAATGAGCTGGACATAAGTCTTCGGATGGAGTTTGGTCCCTTTGAGACTGTGCACAAGTGGAAACGACTCTCGGAGTGCTACGAATTTGTTGGTGCTAAGTATGTTTTGATAATGCTTACTATTTTTCCTTACAGAACTTTGAGCAAATAAATATCTACAGAGCCACAGTCCCTAAGTGAAATTTGTAAAAAAAATGTCAGAGCGCCGTCATACATACTGACTTAGATATTTACATTAAATAATTCACAATGACCCGTTTTCTCGAATCTCGACGTTTTGTCACGTAACCGAGCACTTTGGCATCGCGCGGTGTTGTAGTCTGCTTGCAATCGCCTTACGACTAACTAAAAATCCTGCCCACTACGTATCTTGGGCAGGGTTTTGGCTCGGACACTTTTTTTGCATGATTGTGACTATAGATATTTGCTCGAAGTTAGAGAAGTAGCTTTTTTTTATCGCGATTATGTCCGCGCTTGACCACCTGATGGTAAGCGACGTTGTGGTCGAAGATGAAGCACGCAAACCTAGAAGTTACCTATTCACTTGGACCTTGAAAAGCTTTAGATTATATATCTTAGGAAATAGGAAAGCAGGAAGACTGTTCCATTCCCTGGCAGTACGAATCAAAAATGTTGATTAGTCCAGTTACGATGTTTTTAATGATGGAGTGAATATTCAAATTAGGTTTCATCAAGTCCTTGTTGTCTCAATCATAATAAATATTTTCTTTATTAATTTCCATAGGCAATAAGTCTATCCTTTATTGTATTGAATGTTGTATTATATTGTTTTGTACTATAACCAAAAATATGCTGTTATAATGAATGGTAAGCAACACAATATTACTCTCCTGTTCGTCCCTAACCTTAATAAACTTGTAACTCCCACAGACGCAGCAAACACACAGTAGTGGCGTACGGCACAGGGCTCTACATATTCGGGGGAGACAACGGCAAGTCGATGTTGAACGACCTCATCAGGTTCGATATCAACGAGATGTCGTGGACGAGAGCGGGCTGCGTCGGCGACGCGCCCGCGCCGCGGTACCATCACTCCGCTGTTGTAAGGTTTTACTTTAAACTTTTTTGACTGAATCGAATGAAATGAGAGAGGTCGCGGTTTTAACTTGAAATTTTGGACAGACAAAATCTGTCCGGAGGTTGATCCTCCTCTACAGGTCGCATTTTTCAAAGAATATCGACGAAACTGGTACACAGGTTCTTTTATAACCTCGGACTGCAGACCGCCATCTTCGGTGAAGCGACAAGGGCCCGTGATTTTATTGCTCTATATATTCGAGGGATACAACGGTAAGTCGATGTTGAACAACCTCATCAGGTTCGATATCAATGAGATGTCGTAGACGAGAGCGCGTCGCCGCCGCGGTACCATCACTCTGCTGTTGTAAGGACTTTGGACTTTTTGAGTTTTTCTAACCCACTTTCTTATACCCGTGGCTCCGCCCACGTAAATTTTTGGTTTTTAACCGACGAAACAAAGGAGGTTTACAAGTCGACGCGTATATACAGGGATACTGGTAATCAATTAGCATCCTTTTAGGGGCTAATTGATTACCAGTAACTCTGTATATGTATATTTTTTTATGTATGACCACGCATAACTAGTAGTTACGAAGTAGGACTACTTCGTAAAAAGTTTCTTTCAATAAACTAAAAAAAAAAATAGATTTCTATAATTCTTTTTTTTTTGTTTAGTTTATAATACTTTAAAGGTTTACCGTTTTAACCCGTTTAAATTTTAATGAAATCGGTTCGGCCATTTTTTATAAATCAACAATAATGTGAAATCCGTAACCCGTGCATACTATTCGCTAACTAGCTGTCAAATTGACCGAACCCCCACCTCACTTGCGCCACCAAGCGGGAACAGCTGCGGGCATAGTCGCCATTCTGGACACAATTGAAGTCTGTTATGCCATTTATTGCGAAAAATAATTATTGTACCATCCCAAGGAAACATTGTTTTTCGGATTAAGGTAGCCTAATGACACTGTCTGATCTTTAAAGTATATCTATAGTAATAGTAAGTATGTCTGATATATCCTTCCAAATCAATTTGATCATAAATATGCTTAAAGATTTATAATATCAACAAAACCACGGTGGCCCTGTGGGCAAATACCCGCCTTAGAATAGAATCTTCACGTTATGGGTTCTATTCCAGATTCAATCCCATTATATTTATGTACGTTGTTTACGCTACTGGTTTTTCGGTGATGAAATACATTGTGAGATTTGTGAGGCAACCTTCTTATGTCCAAAGAAGAAATTCGGTAGTGCATTTGAATCCACCAACCTGCATCTGGGCTGACAATGGGAATATGGTCCAATAGGCCTTCGACGGTAAACCTGTGTTCCACAGAGGACTATTAAAAGCTGGTACAGGTACACTTTTAGGCGGACTGGTTATTTATATCCCTAGCTAGGAGGAGGACGGGTGGGCAAGGTCCACCATACTAAAAACTTCTTTACCCATCCCAGATAACTTGAAAGTCAAAAGTAGGGTAGTAGAAAACTCTAGTTACACCTGTGGATATTAAGTATATGTATTGGGTATTTTGCTACTTTGTATATGCCAAATCAAACAACTCTGCGGCTGTGATGTTAGCTACAGCCACCGAATGCTGACTGAAGCTCACTTAACAGCTGCGCGAGGGTTGAGGATTCGGCCTATACTACCGTTACCAAACCTTATCCTACAGTTGAAATGCATATCCTAAAGTAGAATTTGAATGTTGCAGATCTACCGCACATCAATGTTCATATTTGGCGGGTACACGGGAGACATACTTGCTAACTCTAACTTGACAAACAAGAATGATCTCTATGAGTATCGCTTCTCCAGCTGTATGTGGGTCAAATGGACTTTTAAAGGACAGTAAGTACTTTTACACGTTTAATGAAGGCTAGTACTTCTCTGAGTTGTCTTAATACTAGACCGCAGCTGAGCAGCTCTGTACATCAATATAAAAATATACAGGGTTATTTCTAATCAATTAGCATCCTTTTAGGCGTTTATTCGCAGAACAAAAGTTATTACGTTGCATGTACAGACATGAAAAGTAATAACTTTTGTTCTGCGACTTTTGTCAAAATTACAAAAAAATGTTGTTCCACAGAAAAATATCGTTCACCCGCGGCAAAATGTATGGAACAGCTGATTTTTTAATGAGTTTTTAAGTCGTAGAACAAAAGTTGTTAGTTTTGATGTACAGAATAAGCCCTAATTGATTAGAAATAACCTTGTATAATATAATAATTAACTTGTATGATGTAATATAATAATTACATCTTACAAGTTAATCTGCTTGACTTTGGTTATTTTAATCGTAATTCAATGTGTTTTTTATTATAAACTAACGTAATCGTGGCTTCTCAAAAAAACCTTCTATTTTTCCGGGATAAAGAGGAGCCTATGACACTTTTCGACCTTCGATCTATATTCATGCCATAAGCCAAGTCGATCATGTATTTGTTGGTGCGTGAAAGAGAATCGTTTGTTGTAACAAATAAACTAACAAACCACCAAACACACATTTGGATTTATGTGAGGGTACGGTAGTGCCCCGCCAAGACGGGCCAATAGAGGCGCAGCATCTTTTCGCGAAGCGCTTCGTCATTTTGAAACAGCCAAGCTATGTATTTTCACTACTAGACGACCCGCCCCGGCTTCGCACAGGTGTATTATACATATAAACCTTCCTCTTGAATCACTCTATCCATTAAAAAAAACTGCATCAAAATCCGTTGCGTAGTTTTAAAGATTTAAGCATACAGACAAACAGACAAAAAAAACAGACTTTATTTTATACTATGTAATAAGGAAGGTGCAAAGTTTGTGAAGTTAGGGCTTCTACAGTTAGAAGCTTAGCTCTACATGAGGTCTGATAACTTCTTGTTAGTGCAGGTTATAGTCCCGTCTTGGCGACATTTTACAAGAATACTTTTTGGTGGCGTAATATATAAGGATATATGTATAAAATAAATTATTATAAAAATATAACTTTTTTAAAATACAACCTTTTGAGATCCTTGGTGTAATGTAGTAGCAGAGTGCTAGCCAAGACAAGTAAAACGAGCGCAAATAAGACAGGTTTATCTGGTTTAGAACAGTAGTTCCTATGGCCACCTTTCGATTCCATCATCAGATCAGCTCCGTGATACCATAATATTGCATTGTGTTGCGATATACATAAGCGTGCAAAATTTCAGCTCAACCGAAAACCGGGAAGTTGGTCAAATTGAACTTGCAAGATTCCTCCCGAATTTATATTCAATGCAAGTTAAATAAAAGCTTGTAAAATAATCGGCCAAGTTGGCCAAGCTCGCGCAGGAAGGGTTCCGCACCGTATAATGGTACATGGTATACCCCCTTAATTTTTTTCTGTTTTTAGTATTTGTTGTTATAGCGGCAACAGAAATACATTACCTGTGAAAATTTCAACGTTCTAGCTATCAACATTCCTGAGATTCTGCTTGGTGACAGACAGACAGACAGACAGACGGACGGACGGAAAGCGGAGTCTTAGTAATAGGGTCCCGTTTTTACCCTTTGGGTACGGAACCCTAAAAAGCTGAGATCTAATATTCATCGTTATTTGTTTGTAAGGGAGCCCGTGCCGCGGTCGGCGCACGGCGCGGTGGTGTACGACGACAAGCTGTGGATATTCGCGGGCTACGACGGAAACGCTCGCCTCAACGACATGTGGACCTGCAGTCTTATTGTATGTACATTCATCAATAATTGACACATTTAGACACTGAAGTGATTTCATTTTATAGTGCATCGCACACTAGGTTTATTTCAAAGAATTGTTCTATTTGTCGCGATCGCAGGATTTGCACCTGCATTTTTAGGAGTCCGGCCCAGACGCTTTATCCAATGAAGCTAGATCGCTTCACGCCGATCATGTAAAATTTGTAAAGTTTTTATTTCATATCATACTCGTATCATTTTCCAGACTCCCAAAAGATGCAGGTTCAAATCTAGCGATCGTGGCAAATTTTTGACCGACGAACCACCGGAGGAGGTACTCAATTCGACGCGTATATTTTTTTTTTTGTATAACCACGCATAACTTTTTTCCTAGTAGTCCGATTTCAATAATTATTTTTTTATTGGATAGAGTATACTTCAAAATTGGTCCCATTTAAATTTTATCGAAATCGGCTGAGCCGTTTTTGATAAATCAACAATAATATGGAAAATGCTACATCGATCCGTGCGAAATATTCGCGAATTCTGTGCACGGGTGAAGTCGGTCGTGCTATTTTTTGCGAAAAATAATTATTGAAATGTTTATTACAAAAAAAGAAAATGCAAGTGGAGTCCCTCCGCGCGGAAGAAGTGAAACTTCGACGCAACAGTGCTTTCATACCCCCTACAAGGTAACGTTAAACGTTTACCGCAACCTTGTTGGAAGTCGCATTAGAAGTTTCACTTCAAAATAAATCTTTAATATTTAGACTAGTGGCGAAACATGAAACAGTGCTCTCCTTCTTGATTTTCGTAGCTATCTCTTTTGAAGTGAAACTTGTAATGCGACTTCCAATAAGGTTGCTTTAAACGTTTAACACTACCATGGAGGGGGTATGAAAGCACTTTTGAGTCGAAGTTTCACTTCTTCCGCGCGGAAGGATTCCACTTGCATTTTTTATTTACCGTCGGCCGGTACCAATGTGTTCGTTATAGCTTCTGGACCAAAGATCGTTATTTAACTTTCACCATAAGCATTGCGTAATTAATAGGCATGTTTACTGGGTATAAAATTAGACTGTTACTTAGATTATAAAATATATTAGACACGTATTTTTTCTTTTGTCAATCAAACAATTAATGACAAGGATAAACCTTGTCAAATTTGAGAGTGGGGGCCCATGACGTCACTAACCGGTACCGGTATGTTTGTAGTAGGTTAGTGAGTCACGCGGAACTTTAACGGGCTACATCTTCAACAATTTTTGTTAAATTGACAAAAAAAAACGTAATTTTTTGACAATCTATTTGATGGATGAATTATATTTTTTAGTAAACAACCCTAGATACGGAGTAGGTAAACTTTTGTGTTAGACATACCTACAGATTTGAATTAGAATCAATTAATTATTGTTATTGTAGACCTAGGTTTTTTAACAGTTTAGGTTAATCAAAGGACTTGAGGTGAATTAAAAACGGACTCCAAGGCTCTTTTGACGTAAAATATATTAGTATTAATAAATAAACATATTATCTCTATGTATACTATGGAAAATGAAATATTATGTTTAATTTATTTCAGCAAGATGGCAGCACCACACAGAGAGACCAAAATAATTACTTGACGGTAATACACTCATATTTCAATCGACATTATCTTTTATTATGTTGATTCCTAAAATTTCCTAAATATTATTTTAAGTAGACTTTTTTTTGGAACATCTTTTTTTTTGTAGACCGAAGTCCACCAATGGGAGCGCATCGAACAGAAAGGCCAATGTCCACCAACTTGCTGCAACTTCCCAGTGTGCGTGGCGCGAGGCTGCATGTTCGTGTTCAGCGGACAAAGTGGAGCCAAAATCACTAACGCACTCTTCCAGTTCCACTTCGAAACTCAAACGTGAGTATTCAATCAATAGGAGGCCTTTAAACAAAAAGGAACTAAGCCCACATTGTTCAGAATTCGACCAATAGGAGCTTATTTAGTAATAAGGTCAGAGTTACCCACAAAGTTGCAACTTCCCAGTGCGCGTGGCGCGAGGTTCCATGTTCGTATTTAGCGGACAAAGTGGCGCCAAAATCACTAACGCACTCTTTCCAGTTTCACTTCGAAACTCAAACGTGAGTATTCCACCAATAGGAGTGTGTTCAGCGAACAAAGAGGCGCCAAAATCACTAAACGCACTCTTCCAATTTCGCTTTGAAACCTTAAACGTGATTATTCCACTAATAGGAGCTTGTTTTGCGGACAAAGCGGCGCCAAAATCACTAACTCACTCTTCCAGTTTCAGTTCGAAACTCAAAAGTGAGTATTCCACCAACAGGAGCTCACATTAATGCACCGGATGCACTAATAAGAGCGTATCAAACTTTACATACATACAAACAGCATACATAGCGCTACGCTACAGCAGCACTTCAGGAGAGGGATTGACAAGAGGTTACTGAAGATCGCGACACATAGAAGGAAATTGCCTGAAATGGGGGAAACCCTGCTGTGGGACAGTATAGGTAAGAAAAAAAAAGAAACAAGGTCTTCTTGGAGTGTTTTTACAATGTTTGAGGTACATTTCCTCCCTCAATTGCATTCCACCACCACATTTCGCCGTATTTTGCTTGAGAAGTTATTTGATCGCTATGTTAGGGTTTAAAAATTTCTATCATTAATTTAGTAAAACTTTATCCTCAGATAAGTCGCGCAGAATAAGTTCGCCACATACGAGTACACACCACGCACTCACACATCACATACACACACACGCACTCACACATTACACACCCACACGCACATGCACTTACACACACATTCAGCTAAACAGCGTATTTGTAAATTAAATTCTAGTCCATAACTTTCCCTATTAAATCGCTACTGTTTTTATTAGCATAATTTTGAAATTATAACTATTAATGTATTAAATAGGACACCTCCACTTATAAGTTGTCTTGATTCTCGATATGTAAGGTTCTCACAACACGGGCCTAGAGCCTAGTGTGGGGCCACTGGCTAGACTTGGTGTGGGTCTACGGTAGTTTTATAATTTAATGTATTGTGTTGTCTTAATTTATAATATGAAAAATCTATTGTATTCCACTGGATGTTGTCAGAGATAATAAAAGTTTACTTTACTTTAGATGGACGCGTGTTTGCACGGAACACCTGCTCCGGTGCGCCGGGCCCGCGCCCGCGCGCCGGTACGGCCACGTGATGGTGGCTCACACTCGACATCTGTACGTGTTCGGAGGCGCCGCCGACAACACGCTGCCGGCTGACGTCTATTGCTTCGATCTCGATACTAAGATGTGGTACGTATTGCCATACATTTGTCAATTTTAGGGTTCCGTACCCAAAGGGTAAAAACGGGACCTTATTACTAAGTTTCCGCTGTCTGTCTGTCACCAGGCTGTATCTCATGAACCATGATAGCTAGAAAGCTGAGATTTTCACAGATGATGTATTTCTGTTGCCGCTATAACAACAAATACTAAGAACATAATAAAATAAATATAAGGGGAGCTCCCATACAACAAACATTATTTTTTAACCGTTATTCGCTCGATATTAATAACGGTGACATGTAGATGCTTGAGATATTCACAGAATATTTAGTAACTTATTCACTTCAGAAATAAATAATAAAATTAAAATAAAATAAATATTTAAGGGGGGCTCTCAATTAAGCAACGTGTTTTTTTGCTCGTAATTAATAATGGCTTCAGGTAGATGCTTGAAATATTCACAGAATGTTGAGTTGTTTGAACATTTTTTTTTATTTTTTATTTAACCTGTACTGTCCCACTGCTGGGCAAAGGTCTCCCCCAATTCCTTCCATTCCTTTCTGTATAAACATAGGTATATGAAAAATAAATAATTAAATAAAAATAAAATATATTAAGGGGGCTCCCATACAGTACGAAACTCTACGCGCGCGAGTCCGACTCGCACTTGGCCGATTTTTATTGATAATTAATTGTATTATATTGATTTATGATTGATTATACTGACGTGTAAATAGCTATATAATTGTAAAATGACTTGCCTTATGTGACAGAATGTTATAAAGGCCAATAAGTGATTTCTATTTCTACATGTAAATTTTATTTTGGTTTATATTTGTTCATCAATAACGTTTTTGTCGTCAGGTCGGTAGTACAACCAGCGCAGGATTCGCAAGTCCCTTCGGGTCGGTTGTTCCACGCGGGTGCGGTGCTAAACGACGGGTTCTATATATTTGGCGGCACTGTCGACAACAACGTGCGCAGTGGCGACCTCTATCGGTTCCAGGTTAGTATTTATTATTAGTGGTATATACAACCTGCCCGGCTTTGTCAAATTGTCAATAGGTTGGTAGTACAACCCGTAAGTCCCTTCGGGTCGGTTGTTCCACGCGGGCACGGCGCTAAACGACGGGTTATATACAGGGTTATTCCTAATCAATTAGCATCCTTTTAGGGGCTTATTCTGTATGGATCAGCTGATTTTTTTTTAGTTTGGCACAATTAGCAGAACAAAAGTTGTTAGTTTTGATGTACAGAATAAGTCCCTAAAACGATGCTAATTTATTAGGAATAACCCTGTATATTTGATGGAACTTTCGACAACAACGTGGGCAGTGGCGACCTCTGTCGGTTCCAGATTAGTATTTATTATTAATTTCGTCGTCGTTAGGTCAGTGTATAACCTACCACATTATCTCTCCAGCATCCTAAAGTCTGGTTACCCTAAAATCCCTAAATCCCTCTTACATTACAAAAAACTAGTTTACTGCAACGTCGGTTTATCACTACATAGTATAAAACAAAGTCGCTTCCCGCTGTCTGTCCCCATGTATGCTTGTATCTTTAAAATTACACAACGGATTTTGATGCGGTTTTTTTACCCACGACGGAACGGAGCAGGTACCTCGTATATGCGTTTAGGGTGAGATATGTTTTTTTGTGTGTGCGTTTGTGCAAAGTCATGTTACCACCTATCTTCTAAACTAATGATCCGATTTTGATGCGGTTTTCAATATCGGGTTTGTGTTTGATGAGTTCATGTTCTTAGACAGGTGTCATAGCCATGACACCTTAAATTAACTCACTAGGGGGCGCCACAATATTACTGCAAAACAATGTTGCAATATAATCAAAACAAAATGTCCGATTACAATTCTGTTTTCAGCAATGTGTATGTGGTAGCTTAATGCATGTTCCCAAATAATAAAAATTACGTCTGTAACTCACTAGAGGGCGCTACATTAGAGCAAAATAATATTGCAATAATATTAAAACGAATTGTCCGATTTCAATGCGGTTTTCAGCAATGGGTTCGTAGTTGATTGCTGCATGATCTATGCATATGCTCTCTAAAAAGTCTGAAATAAAATTAAGCAAAATTAAAAATTTTGAAAAAAACCCACGACGGTAAAAATCTCATCGAAGAAGAATAAAATAACTCAAAACCCCCGACTTAACCCAATTATTATGTGACGAAATATTATAATAGACGTAAAAATACTTTCTAAAAAAGAGTTGATATCTCGAGAAATCGGTAATAGATATCGAATATCGATGTTTTCAGTTTTTTCCTAAGGTGTCTGTTTCTCGAAGATATACTTAGATGTAGCGATAATAATTTTACCATAATACATTACCGAGGAATGTCCGTCGGAGTTTGTGAAGTAAGGACTTGCAGAGCAAGGCGTGTAGAGTTAGAAGCTTGGCTTTACGTGAGATCTGACAACTTATTGATGTGGGAACTGGGATTTATACTTGGCTACATTTCACATGAAAATGTATTTGTTGAATTTCACTTCTTTTTGTAGTTTACAAAGAGTAATTTAATCGATTTTCACATCTCTAGCTACAAAACTTGCGGAAATCTCATACCAACTTTACTAAAAATCTTGAAATACGAGTTTTAATATATTTGTAATAAAGAGTCCCTTTATCAATTTTTGGACATCTAGCATCAAACTTTGCAAAAGTGTCATACAAACTTCCATCCCCAAGTTTTAGGTTTTCGGGGGTGGTTTATTAAGAATCCTGAAATTGTGTTTTATTATCTATTACAACGAGTTCGTATATCCATTTTCTGACTTCTGGCATCAAAAGTTTAGAAAGTGACGTACAAATTTTCATCCTCCAATTTTAGGGGTTGGGGGCTGATTTATTAAAAATCCTGAAATACGTGTTTTATTATTTCTAACAGGGAGTCTTTATATCTGTTTTTAGACTTATAGCATGAAAATTTGTGGATGTCTCAAACAAGCTTTCTAGCAAGCTAACAAGCTTCTTTATTATATAGGGTTGGGGGGTAAAAGTTCAAAGTTTTAGATTTTTTTCTTTGTATATGCCTGATAGTCTACCTTGATGCCAAATATCAAGTTTCTAGGTCATCTGGAAGTGGGTTAGGTTTTTGATCTATAAGTCAGTGAGTGAATTAGTCAATGAAACCCCGGTTTTTCAACGTTAATATTTCATTAACCGTCAGAGCAAAGTTAATGAAATTTTGTATTGTAGATAGGTGAGCTAAAAAACTTTAATAAATATGCTAAATTTCATATATATATATATATATATATATATATATATATATATATATATATATATATATATATATATATATATATATATATATATATATATATATATAAATATAGGTTAAATAATTTTCGAGTTATGAAGGGGTCAAAAAATATTACACACGTCGCGTCGCCAGTTCCTTTTTCTTAGACTTGGCTGGACACGCTTCCGCGTGTCTAGATAAATAATTAATCATAATTATCCTGTCTTCCACAGTTATCGAACTACCCGCGCTGTACGCTGCAAGAAGACTTCGGCCTTATTCTAAAGTCTCAACAGTTCTGTGACGTCACTCTGCTAGTGGGTAGCGAGGAAACGCCCGTGGCAGCGCATCAAGCCATGCTGGCGGCGAGGTCGCACTACCTCAAGGCTAAAATCAAGTGAGTTGAAGCTATGTTTTATTTATATTCTCTATACAGTTATGGAACTCTCCGCGCAGTACGCTGCAAGACGGTTTCGGCCTCATTCTAAAATCTCAACAGTTCTGTGACGTCACTAGCAAGGAAACGCCCGTGGCAGCGCATCAAGCCATGCTGGCGGAGAGGTCGCACTACCTCAAGGCTAAAATCAAGTGAGTTGAAGCTATGTTTTATTTATATTCTCTATACAGTTATGGAACTCTCCGCGCAGTACGCTGCAAGACGGTTTCGGCCTCATTCTAAAATCTCAACAGTTCTGTGACGTCACTAGCAAGGAAACGCCCGTGGCAGCGCATCAAGCCATGCTGGCGGCGAGGTCGCACTACCTCAAGGCTAAAATCAAGTGAGTTGAAGCTATGTTTTATTTATATATATTCTCTATACAATTAACTACCCGCGCTGTAAACTACAAAAAGTCTTCGGCCTTATCCTAAAGTCTCAACAGTTCTGTGACGTCACTCTGCTAGTGGGCAGTGAGGAAACGCCCGTGGCAGCGCATCAAGCCATGCTGGCGGCGAGGTCGCACTACCTCAAGGCTAAAATCAAGTGAGTTGAAGCTATGTTTTATTTATATTCTCTATACAGTTATGGAACTCTCCGCGCAGTACGCTGCAAGACGGTTTCGGCCTCATTCTAAAATCTCAACAGTTCTGTGACGTCACTAGCAAGGAAACGCCCGTGGCAGCGCATCAAGCCATGCTGGCGGCGAGGTCGCACTACCTCAAGGCTAAAATCAAGTGAGTTGAAGCTATGTTTTATTTATATTCTCTATACAGTTATGGAACTCTCCGCGCAGTACGCTGCAAGACGGTTTCGGCCTCATTCTAAAATCTCAACAGTTCTGTGACGTCACTAGCAAGGAAACGCCCGTGGCGGGGCATCAAGCCATGCTGGCGGCGAGGTCGCACTACCTCAAGGCTAAAATCAAGTGAGTTGAAGCTATGTTTTATTTATATTCTCTATACAGTTATGGAACTCTCCGCGCAGTACGCTGCAAGACGGTTTCGGCCTCATTCTAAAATCTCAACAGTTCTGTGACGTCACTAGCAAGGAAACGCCCGTGGCAGCGCATCAAGCCATGCTGGCGGCGAGGTCGCACTACCTCAAGGCTAAAATCAAGTGAGTTGAAGCTATGTTTTATTTATATTCTCTATACAGTTATGGAACTCTCCGCGCAGTACGCTGCAAGACGGTTTCGGCCTCATTCTAAAATCTCAACAGTTCTGTGACGTCACTAGCAAGGAAACGCCCGTGGCAGCGCATCAAGCCATGCTGGCGGAGAGGTTGCACTACCTCAAGGCTAAAATCAAGTGAGTTGATGCTATGTTTTATTTATATTCTCTATACAGTTATGGAACTCTCCGCGCAGTACGCTGCAAGACGGTTTCGGCCTCATTCTAAAATCTCAACAGTTCTGTGACGTCACTAGCAAGGAAACGCCCGTGGCGGGGCATCAAGCCATGCTGGCGGCGAGGTTGCACTACCTCAAGGCTAAAATCAAGTTAGTTGAAGCTATGTTTATTTGTATTCTCTAAATACAGTTAACTATACTAAGCGCCACACAAATCGGCGGATGGGAATTTATGCGTAGAACGCTGCGCAAAAGCCGAAATATAGGTGTGTGCCAGAGAAACGACACGACGGGGCACACCCGCCCGCCAGCCTCAAGCCTCCCGCACGCTCCCTACGTCCGTGCTCAACACTACGCCACGCGGTGTCGGCACCATACATACATGTGCAATAATTAGCGAATCACGGCGAAGTGTCATCTGCGGCTAACTTCTCATCCGCTGACTTGTGTGGCGCGTAGTATACCCGCACTGTACGCTGCAAGAAGGCTTCGGCCTTATCCTATAGTCTCAGCAGTTTTGTGACGTCACTCTACTTAGTAGTCGGCTGCGATGAAACACCCGTGGCGTAATACAACACAACAACAAGTACAAGTGTATAATGATGGTGATTACCGCTGAGGCGCTATTGAGAACCGAGCCGCAGGCGAGGGTCTTAAGAGAGCCGAGGTCGGTAATCATTAACACACACGTGTAGCATACGACGTTTTTCAACACACTTGTGAATAAAATAATACTAAAAAAATATTTTCAACAGTGAAAACGAGTTGTGAAAAATGTCATACCTACCTCGGTTAAGTAGTGGAGACTTTACTACCGGCGCCTATAGAGTTTTGGTAACAACATGGAACAACATGATGCGTCACATTATATCACTTCCCTACACTCATGCACGTCAATCAGCTCATAATCAACGAAATATCACCATATTTCACTAATTATCACTGAGAAAAACACAAGCTTAACAAAATAATACAATGAGGCAACACGATTTTTCCGCGTTCCCGCCAAAACTCGCGGGAAAAATTAAACAGTTTTCCTATGCGCTCGCAATAGCAATCGGCCATAGACTAAAAGAATGAGGTTTTATAGGTACATTAATATATTTGTACCACAGAGCTATTACAACTCGAGACATAGCGCTGTTGTCGCTTGAGGCAATTCTCATCCACAATGTATGGAAAATCTGGCTCAGAGCTGTCAAAACTGTCAAATATGTACTGAAATTTGACACTACTGAGAAAAAAACACGGCAACTAGCCACTCGATCGAGATATTTTTCATGTCTCTTTCTAACTCATGCCATCTTAAATCATTGCATCTCTTTCTTTCTTTTCTCGATCGACCACATTATCCCTCTGGTATCTCTGTGATTTGTACTTACTATTGAACACGATCTTTTTGTATCGAAACTATTAAGAACAAAAGCAACTCAACCAATAAAATAAAATAAAACTTTATAACTCATTTGTGAATAATAGTACTGAAAAAGTCACAGTTTGATTACAGGTGTCATTATGTGCCCAATTGCGGTGAAATTAGAGCCACTTTATTAGCAAGTGTGTTGAAAAATCCATTAAGTTGTTAATTAACATCCCGAACTCAACTCTTGGGAAGAGCCCAAGAAGGAGGATATATGCCATGCGTTGGGATGTCTGTGACTGTGTGAATGTATCTGATATAGAAACATTTATTTAGATATATGTATTACCCAGTGGCGGACGCTTCATAAAGACAGAAAGACACTGCCTACCCTAGTTCTGATAATAGTCTAATTATATTTTATCAATAAACAAAATAACATAAAAACTTCAATCATACATCAGCTCCACCTATCGAGTGCCGGTGGTATCATTAAGATAAGGTCGACAGGTCGACAGGTGATTTCACCGATTCGCGCTGCACGAGCGCCACCCGCCCTTGCCACGGCAAAGACACAAACTATGGATCTCTTAATGTTTTGTATGTGTGCTCTCGTGGTAAGTCGTGGCCATGCGGATTTAATGTGTGTGCGTTCCTATAGCTACGTGGGCTTTGCTGACACACAATGTCAAAAATCACGCACACAACTGCATGAAAAGACAGTGTCTTTTTGCTTAGCTAACACGAACAATTACGACTCGTACCGAACATTTCCGAAAGAAAGTTTGCTATGCAATGCAAATATTTTAGGAAGTAGGTACCTAACATTGTTTCATTGAATTTTATACATTTAGATGGCCATCATTTTTTTGTGGTATTATATTTCCCTTTTTTACTACTAATTTCAATAGTCAATAGTCGCCATATTGTTTGATGTGTATTGTGTTTGTGACTACGCTATCAGATATTTAGGATTTTAACGTTGTTAATAGAAATAGAATTAATAGTAAAATGGATAATATTGTCTGTGAAAGTTGTTCAGATGGTGTGTGTACCTATTGAGAAAATAAAATATGATGCGTTTTCAAAACTATCTTTCGGTGAAAAAAAAAAAACAAGTTATCGAGATAGGTCGTGCTACACCGGATTTGCAATTAATACAAATTAAAGGTAAAGTCAGTCGTAAATTCAATAAAAACAATATCATTCATATCATTGGCTGACAGGTTGCATACACAGTAATCGGTTATTTTGTTTCGTTTGTCTACTTTTTTCAAATAATAAAACCGTCTGGAACGACATCGGTTACAAAACATTACAAAACATCAAACAAACGCGCCGAAAGGCCACTTCGAATATCCGTAAATTGATATGTCTATAAAAGCAGTCAACCTAAGGATATTTGAGCTGGCATTTGGCAATTACCTACATTATCAATCGACAAGACGACGAACCAAAACCAACGTGTTTTCGGTAAGCAAAATTTTCTGCCTACCCTGTCTTAAAACTGTGTGCACGCCACTGGTATTACCTTTACATCCTGTTTTGTATATTATACAGTACGCCAGATATTGAAGTGCAAATTCACATTTTATTCTCTTTATTAAATTATTACAAATAGTTATGTATGTATTTATTTATTTTTTGTTTAAAACCTGAATTGTTATCAGTGATGGCTTATTAGATTATACATCCTTAGAGCTTAATTTTACTGGTCTTCGTAAAGGCGATCAGATGTTAGTTATACTCGATAAATAAATAATAAATAAATAAATATTAGGGGACATCTTACACACGGTCTCTGACCCCAAACTAAGCATAGCTTGTGATATGGCTGCCAGAGACTGATATACTATATACATATTTTAAATACATACTTATTTAGATAGTACCTAAATAACACCCAGACACAGAGCAAACACCTATGTTCATCACACAAATGTTTGCCCTGGGTGGGGATCGAACCCACGCCTCTTTGACCCAGAAGTTAGGGTCACTAACCACTGAGCCACCGAGGCAGTCAGTGACTATACTAATAACCTATGAACGATGACTGCCTAACAAAAGCATTATATTAAGAACATTGAAATCGTACCTTTTATTTTAGTGTAGCTAGGTAAAGTTGCATATTGTTGTAATAAAAACTATTCATTATTATTTTTCTATTCTTATATCAGAGAGGCGCGCGAACAATATAGTCAAGATCCGACGCCCATACAAAGCGACAATTCAGACGAGTCGCCCCTTCCCAAGCTAGTCGTGAAGTTACCCGAGGCCACGCCCGAAGCCTTCAACATGGTGCTCAACTACATCTACACGGATAGGATCGACCCTACTGAGAAAGGTACAATTTCATTTAGACGAGACTTGCCTATCCAAAAGGCAAATTATCTGCTCGCCCGGCCTCATAATGTCAACTTGTATAGACCATTGAAAACGAATTGTGCACTGTGCTTGGCGTTTTATATCGTTTTTGAACATAGATGCTTTACGTATCTTATCTCCATAACATACCTAGAATAAATTAAATAATCCACCCGATGTCGCTTGATTGAACAGACAAAGCTGATGACACTATATGTCTGTAAGGTATGATATGAAGAAATATATCTTTCAGAATAATTTCTTTAAAATTAATTGCACTCAAAATATCCTCTTCAAAATATCGTTGATGTTTAAGATTACTCCGACCAACTAATATTTAATTGTATCGTTAATAATTTTTTTAATATTGATATCGGCCCATTTTCAGAATTCGAAAATATTATACGCATTCTAGCATGATATCCGAGAGGGTTTAGAGCAGATAACTGAGGTTTATTTTTTTCTAAACTTGTAAATTATTTGTAGATGAGGACCCAGCGTCACCAGCGACCGTCTTACTAGTAATGGAAGTACTAGGCCTCGCTCTAAGGCTCAGTATACCGCGTCTACGCGGGCTGTGTGCGCGATATCTGCGGGCCAACATGTGCGCCAACAATGTGCTGCCAGCCTTGCACGCCGCGCATCATTCTGGATTAGTCTGTATCAAGGAGTACTGTCTTAGGTATGTAGATCTATTTGACAGATGGTATATCGATCAGAATGAACGATAGTTCAGTAGAGTGAAAGAGGCCTCGCTCTAAGGTTCAGTATACCGCGTCTACGCGGGCTGTGTGCGCGATATCTGCGGGCCAACATGTGCGCCAACAATGTGCTGCCAGCCTTGCACGCCGCGCATCATTCTGGATTAGTCTGTATCAAGGAGTACTGTCTTAGGTATGTAGATCTATTTGACAGATGGTATATCGATCAGAATGAACGATAGTTCAGTAGAGTGAAAGAGGCCTCGCTCTAAGGTTCAGTATACCGCGTCTACGCGGGCTGTGTGCGCGATATCTGCGGGCCAACATGTGCGCCAACAATGTGCTGCCAGCCTTGCACGCCGCGCATCATTCTGGATTAGTCTGTATCAAGGAGTACTGTCTTAGGTATGTAGATCTATTTGACAGATGGTATATCGATCAGAATGAACGATAGTTCAGTAGAGTCAAAGAGGCCTCGCTCTAAGGTTCAGTATACCGCGTCTACGCGGGCTGTGTGCGCGATATCTGCGGGCCAACATGTGCGCCAACAATGTGCTGCCAGCCTTGCACGCCGCGCATCATTCTGGATTAGTCTGTATCAAGGAGTACTGTCTTAGGTATGTATGTAGTACTACTGAAATACCGTTCAGAATGAATTACAGAAGTTTTTTAATTACTTTTTTTCCAAGAACCACCCTTAAAATAAATAAGTAAACATCAAGATACATTGGAAGGCAGATTCTACCAATTAGAGTTGAAAAATCGTCAAACTCCTTTTTTTAAATAAAATCCTTGTTATTCCGTCAGACACAAGGTAAACTAAATGCGGCATTTCTGTGCAGCCGGTTGTTTCTATAGGATTCTTAATATATCCTGCACATCAGTCATGACATGAGAATTCAGCAAAAAGATTAAAGAATTTTTCCAATCCAACCCTTTTTATTCTCTTAACGAGTTTATGCGACTGCGCCTGACAAAGTATTCATTCTACAATACGAATGAATAATGATTCTATTGATTGTGTTTAATTATTGTTATCTAGTGATGTTTATTAAACAGTTTTGTTTTTATAGTGTATTCTAATTCTAATATTTGTGATGATTTTAATGTATGATAGTTTTGATTTTTTTTGGATATGTAAGTACTATCGTTAAGAATAATTGTAAAATGACTTGCCTAATGTGACGGAATGTTATAAGGCCAATAAATTATTACTATTACTATTACATCCTTTGGGTAATCAAAACGAAATGTTGGTGTCAGGTTCGTGGTGAAAGACTACAACTTCACGCCGATCGTGATGTCGAAGGACTTTGAGGAGATGGAGCAGAGCTTGATGGTGGAGGTCATCCGGCGCAGACAGCAGCCGCCCGCCAAGCAACCCAGCGCACATGACTCCGATGAGGAAATACTAGGTAAGTGAAATGACACTAAGCTCTTATTGTTTCCTAGGACAGCGGAGCATGAGTGTACTCATGTTACAAGTTCTCTCTCACTTTACGGTGTGTCAATTACCGCTCTCTAGGAAACCGCGCCATTTTGTTTGCATAGACAACATTCTAGTAAGGAACAAATAAAATAAAAAGTAAAAATGATTGAAATACCTACCTAAAAATGTCCCTGAAACTATTATAAATCCCAGAATTCAGTTTTTATTTATTACTTACTAGCTGACCCGGTGAACTTCATCTCACCATCTGTCAACTGTCAATGACAACTTTCACATGCAGGAACATTTTGAATGGGAAAATGAAATTTAAGTTTTTATTGTTTTTCTCGCAACTTTTATAATTTTTCTTATTTCCGTTTCAACCTTCCCTTAACTTCCACGAATATTTCAAGACCAAAATTAGCCAAATCGGTTCAGCCGTTCTCGAGTAGCGAGACTAATAACCACGATTTATTTATATACTAGCGACCCGCCCCAGCTTCGCATAGGTGTACTTATTATACATATAAACCTTCCTCTTGAATCACTCTATCTATTAAAAAAAAAAGCATCAAAATCCGTTGCGTAGTTTTAAAGATATAAGCATAGATGGGGACAGACAGCGGAAAGCGACTTTATTTTATACTATGTAGTGATATATAGATAAAGAGGACCTCTTTGTGTAAAGTTACCGGCGCCTATGGACTACTGCAACACACCTGTTAGCTTCTCATCAAACAGTTTCCTACAGGTACAACGCTGGAGCAAGACATGGCCGCTTTACTACAGAGTGGATCAGAACTAAGCGACGTGACCCTCCGAGTGGGAGGCCACTCGCGGCCCGCGCACCGCTCCGTGCTCGTCGCGAGGGCTTCCTACTTCGAAGCTCTCTTCCGATCGTTTGCTCCTAAGGATAATATCATCAATGTAAGTTATAGTTGCAAAGGGAAGAGCCATAAGTTGCCAGTACAGGTCTGAACTGAGCAACGTGAACAATTACCACGTGTTTGAGAATTAGAAGTTAATCTTAAGGATGTGTCAACGAGCCCTGAAGCGCAGTATCCTAATTAAATCCTTTGTTATTTAATTGTACTTAATCATTTTTTAAATTTAATTTTGTAATTATGTATTGACGAAAATCCATGACATTTTAACTGACCTACTTCTTATTATTTTAATCATTGTGTAAATTTGTTTTAAATTTAATTTTGCGATTATGTATTGTGCAATTACGAGATTATTTTGCGGTACTTTATATTATTGTACAACTGTTGTACATATAATTTTAGTATTAAGCTCAATACATCAATAAACGATTCTAATTCTAAGAGTCAAACTTTCAGACCGCATTAGAAGTAGCACAGGTACTGCGCTCCATGACGAAAATCGATGACGTTAGTCCGAAATCTGAGTCTGAGATGTACCCGGAGTCGCGAGTAGGCTCCTTTAACGCTATACAGCGAAAGCGAATTGGGTCGTTTATGTCTAGAGTTGACACGTGTAAGAATACCATTATAAAAAGCCTTGCAGAAAGATTGCCCCTGACTGCAACTTACCGAAATTGGGTGGCTATTGCCACATAATTATTTAGTTATTTTATCTGGACTGTGTATTATTTATACATTTTTCACATTTGTTTTGTAATTTGTAAATGGATCTTTGAGTCCGAAATAAACATATAGTATTATAATTTAAAAAAAAAACTGGAGCCTAATTTTTGAAACGTTAGAATCATTTCTAACGTTCGCAGAGGATCGTATGCGATACTCTCTCGTTCACAAAGGGATAGGTTTTCAATGCTTGCTCCTGTCTTTACTCGGTCTCGTGACCATTTGCGCTTACGTTCAGCCGTTCAAATGATTCAATTATAATATAACCCTTAAACAAACAAGAGCCCCTGTGGCTGTTTAAGAAAAAGCGAGGGTGTTTTCTGGGTAATTAGGGGCCGCTGATTTCATTTTTGATGAAAAAAATATAAAAAAGGGGGAGGGAAGGGGTGTTTTTTGTGTGGTAAATAACCTACCATTATCCATTACCGACTTGTAAAATTTTACGATTGTGGTAAAATAGTTACCATTATCCAACCCGGTTTGAAAAAAATCTATACTAGTTGTTTTCTCTGGGTTTGCTTGTCTAATTTAGGTAATTTAAATAACATATACATATTCACATTTCTTTTGTTCAATACATTATATTTCTTCTAAAGCATTCGACATAGAAGGAGTCTAATGGTTTTATGGTCTATCTTAGTAGGTAAATAAAAATAGTCGTTTTATGTGTAAGACTTTTATTAATTATCGGCGGTATAAGATAAGCGTTTCTTCTTCTTTTCCGACATTGCGGGTAGACCACTGAAATAAGCGAAATAAACAAAGCTAAGCAAATTAAAAAATATGCACCATACATAACCCAAAAATTCATATCGTTTTTATACAGCAACCAACTTTTACTATTGGGCCAACTTTCTATCTTCGAAAAAGAATCAACTGTTCCATACAACGGTGGATTTTGAAATTGACAAAATGTATGGAACAGCAGATTCTTTTCGATGATAAAAAAATGACCCCATATTAAAAGTTGGTCGTTATGATGAGTAAAACCACCACTTAAAATTAATGTCGTAGTTTGAGCGCCACGTGGTATTATCAAATAAAAATATGCACAATTCATAAACCAAAAAAACATATAGTTTTTATATTAGTAAAGAAAAATATGCACCATTCACAACCCAAAAATACAAACCGTTTCTATATTAGTAAATCCAATAACAGTTAGGCACGAATGAACAATGGTAGATAATTTACCACAATCACCCATAACTTCACATGATCGAAAACCATGCATAGATTACCAGAATTCTCAACCAAATGGATGCAAAACAACAACAATATAGCCTAGTTTATAAATCTGGACGCAAAAACCACTTACCAGATTTTTCGTAGAACAAAACTCAAATTTTTGTGGCAGCGATGCACAAATTTCAAATTTTTTTCGCCAAACTGCCGACTTGCCTTCTTTGACATTGACTTATAAGGACGGGTGACGTTTATTAGTGAAATGTTGCCAGTAGTTGGATAAAAAAAAATACAACGTTTTACTTGCTATTCAATTCGATTAAATTCGTTGAAAAAAAAGTCCTTTTTTTAAAAAAAAAATCAAGTGGTATGCATTCTACCTTTATTTTAATAAGGGATAACCCCTGGACTGTCGCATGTCAACGCCACAGCGGGTTCCTCAGGCTGTCAGGTCCAAGATGAGATGGCGGGACTAAACTAGACTCTTTTTGTAACAACTGGATCTATATACCGGGTGTTTGGCAGAGGGACCGACAAACTAAATGGGCGTGTTCGGGGACCCATTTGAAAAATACAAGTTGGCCAAAAAAATCCCTGACTCCTTATTTTTTAAAGATTTTTTTGTTATAATAAAAAAATAATCTTTTTTGTTTTTTTCACTCTATGAGCTCTACATCAGTTAGTTATGATTTGTATTTAATTTTACTTTACGTGGCCTAAAGATGTATCAGAGACACCAAACTTAAATACAAACATCCCTGTGTAAAACTGATTTAACAAATGTTATAAATAGGTACAATTTTGGTAAAAGCCGAAAAATTAACAAAAAAAAAAAAAAATTGATGGTCAGGGATTTTTTTGGCCAACTTGTATTCTCCAAATGGGTCCCCGAACACGCCCCTTTAGTTTGTCGGACCCTCTACAAAACACCCTATACAGTATAGCTTTAGATCGTGAAGAGTGGAAGGAGAATTAGTCGGCCTTTAAGTACGCAGAAGTGGGACGGAACAGGCTCAAAATAAAATTATAATTACTGCTTTCAGAAGAGTGTACTCTGGTCAGTTCCGTGGATTGGCGAATTCTCATAAATTCTTGATTTTTCTCTGCGAGCGTTTACAGGTTTTTATCTTATTTACTCACTTACACCCTTGAACTCGTTACAGATACCTTCTGAAGAAGCATTCGATTCATTACTTCGGTACATCTACTACGGAGATACGAGTATGCGCACCGAAGACTCGCTGTATCTATTTCAAGCGCCTATTTACTATGGTAAGACTAATATTACTATGTCTATTTATTCTATATTTTCCTCTTGTCCGTTATTAGCTACCGCATGACTACTGCAAAACACCACGCTCGATTATTAACTTTCTTTATAAACTTCAAGGTTTCACGAACAACCGTCTGCAAGTGTTCTGTAAACACAACCTGCAAAGTAACGTGACGCCAGAGAACGTGCTCGCCATATTGCAAGCGGCTGACAGAATGCTGGCCGCTGACATAAAGGAGTATGCACTCAAAATGATCGTTTACAACTTCAAAACGGTAAGTGTTAAAAAAACCGGCAACTGTTTTACCAACTAATCCTTCATGCTACACAAACAATCGTTTGTATGCTTTCCATAATGAATCCCGCAGGCATAGCCCGGAGCCGAATGGATAAGACGAACAAGTTTGTGTAAAACTTGTTCGTCTTATCACTCAAACACGTTACAAATAATACGAGTAAGTGTTGTATTGCAAAATGAAGGTATTTAAAGAAGTGGGGCCCGGAAATCGCGAGATAAAACAGCTGTTTACATTTGTTACAGATGGCTAGCCCTGATATCAGAGTTATTATGCCGCCTGAATAATGAAAGAGATGATTTCCATACTAAAATTTTCGCTATTTCAGGGTTGATCTTTGACCGACGAAACGGAGGAGGTACTCAATTCAACGCGTATATATATTTTTTATTGTAAAGAATATACTTCGAAATTGGTCCCATTTCAATTTTATCGAAATCGGCTGAGCCATTTTTGATAAATAAACAATAATATGAAAAATGCTACATCGATCGGTGCAAAATATTCGCGAATTATGTACACAGTTGAAGTCGGCCATAGCATTTTTTGCGAAAATAATTATTTAGTTAAACTTATATTATGAACTTTAACTAAATAATAAATAGTAAGTATATCTCTGTAAATACCTACTTCGCGAAGCTGCACCGTATACGTATCTACCTTAATCGTATATCGTTATCAACAGGTGGCCAAACAAGACGCGCTACGGAACCTGCCCCAGCCTCTCTTAGTAGACATCCTCGACGCCATCGCCGAGGAGCCGCACTTCGACATCCACTGCCCCAAGCCCGTCATCCTGCCTTCCTCCTCATCATCAGACACCCTCAACGAAGAAGCCGACAAGCCAGAAAAGGACAAACACAAGTGCGGAAAGTCATAAATAAAAATGAAAGACACTTAACATGTCGCGAATAGTCGCGGGACATTTACGTGCGAGTTGCGACTAACTGGTGACAATGTCGACCGACACTTCGACATCCTGCCGGAAGCCCGTCATCCTGCCCCCCTCCTCATCGTCGGACACCCTCAACGAGGAGGGAGACTAGACAAGCCGGAAGAGGACAAGCACAAGTGGGGAAAATCATAAATATATAGGTGTAAAAATGGAGGTAGTGTAACATTTTACGTGTATCCATTGACAATGTCGACCGACACTTCGACATCCACTGCCCGAAGCTCGTCATCCTGCTTTCGGAAAAGGATAAGCACAAGTGCGGAAAGTCAAGTAGTTATGCATGAAAGACACTTAATAAGTCGCGGGACATTTACGTGCGACTATCCGGTGACAATGTCGACCGACATTACGCTCAGTCACATACCGAATTTGCAGTTGTGAAGTCGTGGAACACAGCGACACAGTAGCAAATCCCATCAGACGATAGCCGCGGGACACAAAACCGCGCAATCGTTGACATGTACCAAGACACATAAATGCTATGTCCGATACGTAGAAATCGCGTCAGATGACAAAGTCGCGGGACAAATCTCCCCTAGTGAATATAGATTACACGTTAAGTGCGGAAAACACACACGCTGTTTTTGGTTTGTCCCCTGGGCAGGTGCGACTTACTCGCGCCAGGCGTGTTGCGCCGAGTAACGAGTTGGAAATGTAGGCGCTAGAAATACACGCATGTGTGGCTTATCTCTGAGTCTGATGGACAGTGATGGAGAATTGAATGTGAATCTGAATGTATTGTGATCAATTGAGACTGTGTTGTTAAAACTCTCTAATTGGGCTCCCGAAAACTGTCAATTATTGCTATAGTCTGACCGTTTAACTGAGTCCACGCCTGCGCGGTACAGGGGCGCGGGGGTAGACGACAAAGGGGGATTGAGACAGGTGCGGGCGGTGAGGACCCGCCGCCCGCACCTGTCTCAGTCCCCTTTGTCGTCTACCCCCGCGCCCCTGTACCCGCGCAGGCGTGGACTCAGTACGGTCAGACTATAATTTCTGTTAGTGTCAGGGGAACTAAAAATGAACTAGTGCCAATGATTTCTTTATTGTTTAGATCTACGCAAAGGAATGCCTTACATGTTTTATTACATTATACATATTATGGATCTGTCCAGGAACTTCAGTATGTGCGAATAAATAATAAACAGTGGGCTTGAGCATTTGGATTATCTTTAGACCTTCAAAGGTCTGTAGATGATCCAATGCTTTTTATGTAGTAGTAGTGTAGTTCTGTTGTAGTTAATAAAGGCACTTATTATAAAAAAACATCGGCATTTGGAAGGAGATAATTGGCTAGTTAAGGTTCATCACTGGTTTGTCCAATAATGCATTATCAGATAGAAAGAACTGTACAAAGCCAAGCAAAGCTGTAACTAGCCTATTATCTCTTACTAAAAGCCAATATTCATTCTTTATCTGCTATTTCTGTACATTGTATATACCAAATCAAACTGCTTCGTAACTGTGAAGTTGCTGACTGAATCTCACAACAGCTGTATGAGGATTAGGTTTGGCACAGCTTGTAGCTAATTTCACAGCTGCCAAGGAGTTTGATTCAGCCTATAGTCATAATTTAGTTAAAATCAACTATCTACTAGTGAGACTAGGATAGATTTGTTTATGGAAGTACTCCTGTTTTAACAGCAAGTTCTGAACTTGTCTTAGGGCCATACCACAAGCTTGAACAAGTGTAATGAAAATAAGAATATTTATGATTTGTGTGATATAGTCCTTATAAGTAAAAAAAATCGGCCAAGTGCGAGTCGGACTCGCGCACGAAGGGTTCCGTACCATATGGGAGACCTATTCCTCTTGCTGTTATGAATAGTGAGCCAAAAACTCCTAAAAAACACGTTTGTTGTATGGGAGCCCCCCTTAAATATTTATTTTATTCCATTTATTTTTAGTATTAGTTGTTATAGCGGCAACAGAAATACATCATCTGTGAAAATTTCAGCTGCCTAGCTATCACGGTTCATGAGATACAGCCCGGTGACAGACAGACAGACAGAAATCAGTCTTAGTAATTGGGTCCCGTTTTTACCTTTTAGGTATGGAACCCTAAAAAAGAGTCGTCTTTACACTTTTCTGTTGTTTGACGCAATATTTCTTAAGTTTTGTTTAGCCAAGTTGACGATATAATAGAACCAGAGTGATCCAAGTGACACTTTATTAGCATTTTGGCACAATCGCTAACCATTTGTTTAATGCATCTATTTAAAAAATGTGGTAATGTTGACAATAGACAATAGGCAGTTTATTAGGACAAAAATAAAATTAACAAAACCACAAATCAAACAACATGTTGAAAAATATGTAACCTGGATCAGTCTGGTTCATCAGTTAATGTTACAAAGTGAATAACTATGTTTAATTGGTTTAGATCTAGTCATAGAATAATGTATTTTTACATAAAAATGTATAATAAATAAAAAATAAAAAAATCTTCAAGCATTGAGATTAATGTTTAATGAAATAATAATAACAATTTACTAATAAATTATTGCATTTTAACACTGTAGTTTTGAATTTAACACTCGAACTTGTGCTTGATGTCCTTCCATAGTTTCTGTAAAAAATTAAAATCAATTTAAGTAAAAATTTAAGTATTAGCAATACTTAAAAATGTTCAATTGGTTATGACATTTGAGACTCAATTTGTTTCCTATAGGTAAGTACTAACAAAATTTTCAGACTGTGTTATATAGTTCAAATAAACAACAATCATCACAGGAAAAAAAATTACTTGCATAGGCTTGTCCTATATTTTCCAAATGAATTATTTGTAATTGGCTTGTTTTCAATATAATCACTACAATATAAAGAAAAGTCACCTTTTTTTGTGTGTCTGTCTGTGGATTCCCTTAGATCTAAACTATACAATAGATTGCATTGTGGTTTTCAATATCTTTTAAAATGTTTGTAGCTCTAAGTCATACAAAGCCGGGACAGGCAACTAGTACTAAATATTAAAACATTTGGCTATGAAAAGATATTGATTGCGATTTATAAACGTTCTAGTCATTATGTAGGAAGTGTCGTATGTCTATCTGGTGGTATTTTTGAAGGTTATAGAAATAAGAATTGGTGAGATAAGATATCACTGCGTCTTTGCAATCATTTTACGCTATTATCTGAAAGACAATAATAATTGTGTTATAAATCTATGAATGAGTCCTGAAGGAAAATTACATAATGAAATACTCACTCCCTTGTTTATTCTTTCGAAGATGGTCTGGGAGATCAATTCAAACGTTCTTTCAAAGAAGAACGTGCCCCCAGCTACCGCAACAGCCATGGTAGAGGTTCGTTTGAAGACATTGCGATTTAGGAAACTAAACAGAGACATTTTGAATAAATTCGAGAAAAATCTCTTTCCGTCGAATCGAATTCACCACGAAATTCCAAAATGGAATTTATTCAGAACGGGGTTACCAGCCATATGCTACTATTAAGTGCTAAGGTTTTAACAACAATCAAATTAATGGGTCATTCTTTTGGTCACAGTTTTCAAGCGGCTTTACTTAAAAATAATAGAAATTTTAAAGTCAGCGAGCCAGTTTTTTTTTCGCGCAAAGCTTAAAACCTCTCTAAACTGGGATACTGATTATTATTCAATTATATTTAAAAATAAATATGAAAAAAAAATTAAATACCCCCATTCTTTGATTTTCGTGGAGTGTCCCAAGCCCCGATCTGATCACTTAGTGAATTTTATATTTTAAACTAAACGCTACATCGTTACCAAAAAAATAACACTAAGTCCTAAAAAGTTTAAAATACTATAAAAAATTAGACCATAGTTCTGAAAGAACTACATTGCCTGAAAAAAAAAATTAAATGTAACTGTCCCAAGGTAGTTCCTGATTTGCGTGGATTATTATAATTTCACTAGCACATCTCTAAATTCGCGACCTGATGTTTCGTAATCCTACTTCAAGTTAACAACTAATTGCGCTCCGACTGCCGGGCAGACTGCTTGTGGGATGGTGCATCGAGTTTAAAAAAAATAGAGGTAAGAACATTGTTGCGTGGGTTTGGTTTCTCAAAACTTTGATTTGCGTGGTTTAATTATCTCCAGTGTCTGTGAATTTATTTATTTAGTAAAATATTGTAGCGAACAAGTATAAAGTAACGTAACTTATAATCAAAACACAGTTTATTTGTGTAAAAGGTTTTTATATATTTTTAGCATAAAGTATTTATTTTGATTTACGTGGTCGTGATTTGCGTGGTTTACGTGGTAGTTTTGACCCACGCAAGTCAATTTTTGCCCATTCAAATAAAACCACTTTGAGTTTTGTATTAGTTATGAATGATAATATGTTATATAACTTAAGTTAAATGTAACTTAGTTTAAATCAAACTTATAATGTCACGTTCTGTGGGTTTCTCACTTAACTGGCAGAGAATTCCATGCACCATTAAGTTCGCGTTGTCACATTAATCGTGCAATTATAAATAAATAAAACAATTGAAAATAGCTTTAGATTAGATACCTATATTCAAGTTTAGTAAAATTATAATGGATTATCAACATTTTAGACCACAAATGCCATTAACAAGATAAGAAAAAATAGAAAGAAAAAATTTATCCGAGAGAAGAAGAGATAGGCTTATTAATATAGAACATAATGAAGAGTTCAAAGCAAAAAAACCGAACGAGATATTATGAAACGAAAACCGAAGAAAAAATACTTATATTCATGACTTAAACCACCACGAGCAAAAAGCAAAACGAAAGAAAAGTAGAATAAGTTCCCGAAAATATAACCTCAAGAAAAAAAATCAAGCTAAACGTTGCCTTGTTGAGGAACTCATACAAGTACCAGAAACTCATTACAAAGAAAACCGTGATCCATTGGAAGAAACTCTTACTCCATTGCTATTGCCACGTGCTGATTCACCAGTACCATCAGCTTCTGACCGCAGAGTTCGTTTAGCAGCGGGTCAGCTAGTAATAAATAATGTTGGACTGATACCACTAAAAACGTTTTTTGTTTTAGTAACCTACCTAGTTTTACCTTATCATAACATAATAACTTATTTTCAATATGAAGTAACAGTAAGTAACTCATCTGAGAAAGTCAATTTAAAATTATCATTTTCGTGGGGTGTTTTATGATTTGCGTGGCCTCCATTTTTTTAACCTCGATTATCTCTGTAAGTATATCGCTCTATGAGGTGCCTCTTCTATATAAAATATTACTTTTACATATATTTTAAGATTCTGACAAGGATTTGAAAAAAAAATTGAATTCGAAAATTGCCACGAAAATCACCAAAGAATGTCTTACTCGAAGAAGTACCCTAATGACGTCTCAAGTAGATTAAATAATTAAACAATACAAATCGGAACCTTGGACTACATGAAATATTCGAGTAAGATGTAATATTTTTTAATAGGTACTGTTAGCTGAGAAGCCTAGTTTCGAAGAAAAACACGCCACTCCAATAAAGCCGGCTAACAAACTAGGGTAGTACTCGTATCTCTTTAGTTTGTGCAAACTAGCGCGTGTCTGTGTCCTTTCTGCTCGGGCTGGCTTCGTGTGTCGTTCTATCGCGTTACGTTTAAATCTTAATTAATATTGCAAAGAAGTCAAAGTGTAATTTCAGGTCAAACTTTATTCTTAGCATTTATTTGAGGATATAAACGGTAGGTTTAGTTAGCATAATATTTTTATGATACGTTGTTGTTCCTATTCATTTTATTTCATGTTTATATCTGTTCTATTATTTTTTGACGTGACAACGTCTTATAAATTGGTTTGCCGGGTGACACTTCAAGAAACTGCGTTACGCTCCCCGCTCACACTTCATGCGCTCACAATGAGAGCGAGTGAGAGGCACTTACGTGCCTCTCATTCGTCTCAAAGTCGTTGTCACGTAAAACTTTCGCCCGTATACTGACTTTACAGGCAACCAATTTTTTTTGCAAAATTTTAATTCGTAGTCTTCAAGAATAAAAAAAATATATTTGTAAAAATAAAAAAAATAATGTCACTCTTCCAATAATACATACAGTGAAAAATCACAAAATTATAGTTTTAAAAACAATTTATGAGGTTCAAATTATAACTCCCCATAAGCAGGATAAATAGATCGTGGATCAATGAGTACAGCATTTTTATAGAATAACAATGAACAAAACAGTGCTAAATCTAGCTCATTTAGTGCCTGGCTGGCGACATTCATCTGAAGTTACTGTCAAGTTGACAGACAGTGTGAAGCAATTGTGTCAAGTGATACTTGTCAAATCACCATAGACAATTTAGTTTCTATAAAACACCCCTCACACAGGCGAGTGGTATCAATCGATATACTCCCAACGGCCGCCACTAAAACGTCCCCCAGTGGTGGTCATTAGCACCCAGTTAATATTTTTAGTAACAACGTTCACCAGTGGTGGTCGTTCGGACCACAGAATAGGCCCTATTCTGGTTCGGACATAATTAAATATTATTTTATTTTCAATTGTTTATTTTACTATTTCAAATATACATTTGCTATAGTAAGGTTATATTATAATTTAAACCCCAATGATAAAGCTATTTATTATTTTTATCTAATATTATATTTATTACATGTCAAATATACAAAAACATTTCGAAATCAATCAAATAACCCACCCCTGATGGCCCCCGGTGCAAAGGTGCCCATAATGCTAGCAGCATTACCGCGCTGAATAGCGATAGACATCCTTTGCACCAAGAACCACCCAGAGCGGGAGTCACCTCCTCGGTCCTTTATCCTCCGCCCAATGTCGCGAACCAAAGCCTTAGCTTCGGCCCCCCAACTGCCCATGGTCTCCACCGCAATGGGCACAAAGTCATAAAGCGGTTCCATTGCCTCTAATATCATCTAATATCATATAATACATATTTATTTTGCAAAATAATACTGCAATAATCCGGTATCAGGTGCTTTTTGTAATCAGGTATATTTCATAATCAATAAATCAGGTGCTTTTCTTAGAAATATAAATATCAGCTCTTTGATTTAAAATTTAGTTCGAACCCTTTTGTAATGTGATTGTTGTCAAAAGTTGTAACACTTATTAATAAAGATTTATTAATTTTACCGAAGCAAAGTGAGACAGAGATAAAGTAATGTTATTGCGGTTTAATTACCTAGCTACTGTTATATTAGTGTAATCTCAGCTATCAGTCATGTCGTTTTTTGCTATGTAATAATAAAAATTTTCATTATATGAAAATGTTTTTTTATTACATACTGGTATTTTGAACTATATTATAGAGAATCCCACCGACCATCGAACTCCAGAGCCCTGACTGTGATTCAGTAGTTAGTCGCGGCGGCAGTTTTTAAAATGTAATACTCAGTGCTAACGACCACCAGTGGTGGCAGTTTTAATGACCCAACGACCGCCAGTGGCGGACAATGGCACTAAAATATTAACCGGTGCTAGCGACCACCACTGGGGGAGGGACGTTTTTGTGGCGACCGTTGGGAGTATACGTATTAGAGATAGAAGTTATAAATAATGAGTTCTATCCACAAACCATTAAGAGAACAAGGTTCTATCTCCATAATCTAAAGTTCTGACGTAGTAGCTACGGGCTAGCAACACTTTTTTTTATCCAACTTCACTAAAAGTAGGTTCTTAATTATTACCGACAGACTTCCAGCCGCACTGAATAAGTGCCCAGCCGTCACTCACTTTTATTAAAAATCATATAAATTCGGTTTAAAACTAATGCGTAGGTTTCATTTCAGCCGCAGGATACTCACTGTTGAAAATACCTTTTCCGTGAATCCAAATCATCATAACATAGTATGAAACAAAGTCGCTTCCCTGTCTGTCAGTCCCTATGTATATTATCTTTAAAACTACGCAACGGATTTTGATGCGTTTTTTAAAATACATAGTGATTCAAGAGGAAGGTTTATACACCTGTGCTAAGCCGAGGCGGGTCACTAGTACCATCATAAAATATGTCTCCTCTGTAGACCTCAGAAAAACAGATTAGAAGCGACTTGCATCCAATGCGATGTCGTTAGTCCATCACACACACCAGTCTATTGGTGGATGTCCTAACTTGGCTCTACGTTCTTATTACATAGAACCCAAACAATGTACTGCCCACCAAATCCTGTCCAAGGAAAATAAAAACACTTAATATATTATGGGCAAAATATAATATCATCTATTTACATTTTAAAAACAAATAAAATGCTGGTCTCTATCAACAAATATAATCTTAAAAATAAAATGAGTAAGTAATGTTGATAAATCATGCATAAATAAAGATCAACGCTTGTACAATCATTTCTGTACCCACGGAATGATTATTGTGAAAATAACCAATTATTTTTAACAATTTATTTTCATGCCCCTGCGAGAGGCATTTTATTGCCATTAGAAACAACAATAAGTTTAATACACATACACAGAAATCAGCCACTTAACATAATTAGGGTTTCATACAATCTGCCCAGAAAGTCAATATTTAACGATATGTATTTATAAACCTACTCAGTATCTGAATTTGTGATGGTATACTATATCATACAAATATGAAACCCATTGAAATTTAAACATATGGTTATCATAAGCACAATGAGACTACAAAATAAATTTAAATAAAATAATGACTAAATGGTTTAGTTGATATCTCAGAATGTCAAAATTAAAATGTTGCAGGTGTAACCATACTGACACAGTTAAACTAAGTGAATATTTTAGAGGCAAAGGGGATAAGATTAGTAAAATAGACATTGGATAAACATATTGACTAAATACAATAATATTTATGCGCATTTGGAGCCCAATTTTAGAGGCGCCATCGTAAGTTTGATAGTAACGTAAAACGATTTCTCTCTATCGAATGCCTAAAGTGAAAAAGGAACAGAAATAGTCTAGTTAGCTATTATAGTTACGATGGCGCCTCTAAAATTGGGCTTATTAAAGATATTAATTAAAATCCGATTAGCAAAAATCAGCATAAGTATGGCAACACCTAAATAATTTCGTAGAAAATGTTGGCGTGCTGCATTTGGAACTAGTTTTCAAATAGCTGTGAAGATTGGACTCTTTCTACATATTTTTAACGATGCTTCAAAATAATATTTAGCGTGTTATCCAAATTCTATAAAATAAACTCGTAAAGGTCGAATCATACTATTCAATTCTTGTTTATGGCTTCTGTGAAGGTGTTTCACACTTTCGATGTCTTGTGTATTACTGCCATCAAGTGTAGAGGATTTGTATGGTGTCCAATATGACACCGTACAAATCATCATCAACGCGCAGCTTTATGTGAACTTCAGTCAGGATTGGATATTGCTAACTTCATATCCGCTGACTTGTATGATTCGGCCTATATGTATTCTATCGAAAAATATGTTGAAAATGAAACTGACAACCGCTGAATCTGGGGCTTCATTCTTTCGTTTAAAATGAACGAAGGGACGCTACCTTTTACCATCAGATGGTTAAAGGTACCGGCTAACGGCCCTCTAAACAAACCTATTACGAAAACTATTCCAAATTAAACAGCACTTGTATGAAAGGCCGAAATAATAATGCTCATAAATGCGATAGTTCATAATTTACGTTAGTTTCATTTGGACCTAAGTTTTATTATAATAGATTGTCTAATAGAAATATGGACAAGATCATTAAAACTTCGCATCTGAGGCGTTTGGCTGTAGAATCTACGTATTAGTTCAGAACAAAAACCAACCTAACGCGTGAAACGAGTTGCGGGCTCTTTTTACAACAAAAATATGTGGAATTCTTGGATCAAAAATTTGCTAATTTTTGACGTTTCTTGTCTGGCATACTTACCCATCGAAATAACAGAAACTACGTCCCTTTCTAACACGGGCCGTAGTAATTCTATGCATCTCTAGATATCTTAATCAACCATTAATGTATTATGAATATACTTCTGATTACTGTGTGACTTCAGTACTTAGTACGCCACTGGGTGCACTAACTGGACTGACCATAGAGAATACGCAACTTCTACAATTTCTGCTAGAGTCATTGTATTTATCATTTTCCCTTAACTGAAATGTAAAGAACTAATACATACAATCCACTTTGTTAACAACGCACTAGATATTACAATAAATAAATTTCAAATTTGGATACAAAAATACTGCACAAAAACTATGCCAATTAAATAAATACATTCTCACTATCATAATTCTAGTTTACACTGGATCCCATTTTTAAACCTGTGACTCAAAAATCGGGCTATTTTCATGAAAAACATACTATTCAGATAAATTTGCTTAATATTCTTTCCGTTAAAAATTTAGGCATCCAGAGAATGTCAAATAAGGTTAATTTTTTTCTACAATTTTGAAGATAGATATTTCACAATGTTACTATTATTACTGATAATTATGAAAGAAACTAAACACAAGAGAATTCATTATAATAATAAAAAAGGGAGTGCGCGGGCCCTTACTCCCATTAAATAGTGTTTCTACAAAAATGCCCAATTTCTAAGATCACCTTAATCATTTCAAAAAATCTCAATGGACATCTCGAAATAAATAATACTATGTAAAAACTTCTAGCGATCGAGTGCATTATTGTAATGTTAATTTCACCCTTTTTGAAGTAGGAACATTTTGAACTGGGACTCTACTACTATGATACATTATTTTAATGTTTTATGATGATGTTTACTGTAAACATAGTAAATAGGCCTTTTTACAATCAAAACGATTAATTTTACATTGGAAGAGTTGGAATGTATATGATTTCTCCAATGTACAGAAGACTGGGTTTTTAAGTTAAACACAATATGGCAAGTTTCTCCATGTAGTTTAAGGCCTGTTTAACTAACAATTTTACAAAATCAAGAAAAAATTCGTCTTGTAACATTCTCAGTATGTGTATGTATATAGCAAATAAAAAAAAAAAAAACAACTTTATAGTTACAGGTAAAAAGTAAGCATTTTAATTTAATAGTGTTTAAAGTGGGAAACTGTTGTCTCTCCCATTAATGAACTCAATATTTATTAACCTGTACGTACAGTTGATAAATATTCCAGATTAAGTATAAACCCCGGGATAGTGCAGAGTTTCTAATTATTTCATTTTCTAGGCCTTATCACCCAAGCCTTACAAAATGTTCCTGTTTCAACATTTAAATTGTTAAATTAGCAGTATACATTATATGCGAGACAATTTTCATTATACAACACTCCCATCACATTACATTTTAAAAAGAATACAATCATACACAATAACTATGCCTTTACAATATACTAAGAAATTTTTGGAGTCAATATACCTAATTTACATGCTCTTTGAGACTACACCCAGCGTGACTTATTTGAGATAATCGGAGCTTTTCGAATTTCGATTCGACTCACTTATTTGTAAAAATGGAGTGTGGTCCGAATTAAGACAACTGGCAATGGATTGACGTCAGTGACTGATTTATCTAGCTCAATTTAGTTATTCAATCAGCTTTTGTGAGCGCTGAAAGCGCGAAATGTGGGGTACAATAGCATGTGAAGACTATAATAATATATGTCATAGCAAGCCCAATGATGTTGGTATTAGAGCTTTTTGACTCTTAACGTAATTCGGACCAGCCACGAGTATGCATTTGCAACTGTTGTCATATTTCGGAACGCATCCCTTTATAGAATGATCTTCTAAAGGCGTTGTCGACGTTTTGGTACAGTTTACAAAAAAATACAGAACAGTGTCGTAGTCTACTCGCCAGACGCACGCAGGCATGTATGCATACATTTTGTTTTGTATATAATGCTATACTAAACCGAAAGTAACAATAGTTGTGCACGTCTGACGATCCACTCGCTGATGAAATAGTTGTGTAATCAGTACATTATTGAGTAAAACAGCATTCCTGAAACAAATCAGTTGCTTGCGATTGACGATATTAGAATCACCCCAATGTATGGTCAAGGCAACAAGGCCGCAACCGCGTTATTTATCTGCAGGCGAATATCTACCCTATATACATTTCGTAAAGTCTCATTCAGATTTAGGTTTATAGGACTTATGTTGTGGCTGGTAGCAACACTACATTCGCGGACAAGAGTAGGTATATACAATTTACAGATAACATAAAAATTCAGTCTATTTTGGGTCTAGAACTTGGTGCAAATTGATTTTAGAGGTGATTTCAAGATTTGGCTTTCTGATTACATGGATAAATCACACGCTGATAAATAACGCGAGTATCATAAAACAACGGAATACCTCTTTCAGTTGTCGTTTATACATTCAATTATCTCTGAAACTATTCTAGCCTTATTAAGGTGTAAATAGCACTTATTAGGCTGCAACAACAGTGCAATTCACAGATTCTATCCTATTACACAATGTTCTATATTGTACAGCAAATATTCGACGAATTCTTCAAACATTAGTAGTATGGGCTGGGGTTGTGCCACAGACCATATAACCGGTTGACAGCTCGTACCTATTCGTATCACTACGCTCAAAGTAGCATATCCTCATTGATTCCATCGCCTCGATTAGCTGGCTCTTCAAGACAGCTAATTCTAGGCGCAAATTGCATGATTAAATTTCGAATCACCCTGATCGTAAACGCAATTTACCTCATCCTCGTGGTGATACAAAGATATTTTTTTCTACACGCGCGATCAACTGGTTTTATTATCTTTGGGTTGTGCACTTCTCTATATATTTGAGCATTAAAGCATTGTCCGAGCACAGTGCGACCACTAGCAGCAGTTGTTCTTCTTTTTCGCCTTCTTTTTTGTGAGGTTGACTGTTTCGTTTGACGTTACATTTTGTCTCTCTTTCATTTCCAATTTCGATCGTAGTACCTGAAAATGATGTGATTTGTGAAATTAGTATTAATGAGATTATTAGGGCTTAGAGACAGTGAAAGCTGGTTAGAAGTAAAATTAATTATAACTCGCGTCAATAAAGAAAATGTTTAAAGGTTTGTGTCTTCTTGCTTGCATCCTACTAATATTATAAACGCGAAAGTTTGAGCTTGTATGGATGTTTGTTACTCTTTCACGTACAAACGGATGAACCGATTTGGATGAAATTCGGTATGAAGGTAGCTTAGATCTTGGATTAACACATAGGCTTCTTTTATTTCGTTCTAACGCGGGTAACACCGCGGGGCACAGCTAGTAACTATATAAGTGTGAGAAAAGGAAACAAACTTCCTTTATTACCACAACTTAAATAGTAGGGATGCGATTTGAAGGTGTCTTCATATTCGTTGTTTAGGAACTTCATTACAAAGGGTTAATTCAGACTATAGGCCGACCGCTTAACTCGCGTATCGCGTAAAATACTTTAGTTTGGACCTTTTAAACTTGAAAAGCAAAACTTTTATTAAGTAACACTTTATTCTTTTAAACTTTGGGTTTAACATAACACAAAAATGTAGTGAGGAGCTACGAATAAGAAGCGTTAATCGTCATTCATGCAAATAGCATAATTATCCCATCTTCTTCTTCTCGAATGAAAAGAATGCCTCACCTACTGAACTGTACAGCCTGCCCTGATACATGCACTTCCTATGATCTTTGCAACGCCATGGAGAATGCAATTGGGGTGGCAACATTTTGGTCAAACAAAATATGATTATTATGATATATTTTACCTGATCTGTTTTGAAAAATAATCGTAACATCGACTCGAGAAGAAGAAGATTATCCCATGGGCGTATAACATGCCGAACAGCTGTGATGTGAAATTAGCTACAAGCTGCGCAAAACCCAATCCTCGAGCAACTGTTATGTGAGCTTCAGTCAGGATTGGGTTTTTGAAGTGAAACTTCAAATGCGACTTCCAACAAGGTTGCGTTAAGCGTTTAAAGCTACCATGGAGGGGTTATGAAAGCACTGTTGCGAAGTTTCACTCCTTCCGCGCGGAGGGACTCCACTTGCATTTTTTTGTAGCTAACTTCACAGCCGCCAAGTTATTTGAATCGGCCTATAGCTAGGTTTTAGCTTCGGGGGATCTTAACCTTGTTGCGCCCAAAATTTTTCTGTTTCTTTTCTATTTTTAACACAAGATAAACATTCAACATGGAGATAAATTCAAGGGTCAGACAGCATTGATGTAACTAGAGCACCACCCATCCATTCCCAGCCACGCCCATGTCAGTTAATAAACCCTTGTTTATAATATATATGCCTACTCATAGCAATATCCAACCCACTCAAATAAAACCCATTTACATAAAATTTCAGATAAAAACCGCTGCAAAGGTTAACATGAAAAATGGAATTCTGTGTAATGTACCATTTACATTGTTAATGGACAAATTAGTCAAATTACGAGATTGGCTTATCAGCTCATCCTGTGGGACAAAAATATAATTTTTTTACTGAGAATTTTTCCTCATTATACAGTGTTTCTCTAGCTACAAGAGCAGGGACTTTTTATCTCCAGACTAGAAACGCACTACAATTCGGATTCAGCTTTACGTGAGCCGCGGGGGAGGAAGTGTTCACCGAAGTTTCGACTCAAAATATATGACGATAAAGTCGAAACGTTAACGGGTGACGGGTTTTTGGAGCGGAGCGAGCGAGAACAATGCAGCCCAGTTGCTGATAATTCATTTTCGCCTTAATTGCTTAGACACTGAAGTCTAAGTTTGTGTAATAAAATGTCTGGTGTCTCGTTTACGCGTAGGTACAATTTTTCTTATACCATGACAAAGACGCGCGCTGAATCCTTCTCCAGTAGCTAAATCCTCCAAGTAAGAGGCATATTTTAGGATATATTTGTACCTACTCATTACAATATAACCAATGGCTTTAGTCGGAATCAAACGTAGTGGCGTCTGTGATCGCGAGTAGAAAATTTGCGCTGTAGCAAATTCATATGTCAGCGGTGATAAGGAGTGGGAATTTGCGCAGCTTGTGGCTAACTTCACAGACTTCGGTCTATACTATGGGCCCAACCTTGTTTTATGATTTTCTCTAATACCTTTCTTATAATTTTTGGTAATCATAAATTCTACGAAATAGTACTACTACTACAAAAAAGCTTTATAATAATAGGTATGATGACTGGGTACAAAAATGATTATTATAATAAGTCCATTAGTTAGATTATTAAAATATATTGAACACGTAAAAATAAACTTTGTAAAAGTTTGGGAGTTGGGGCTTGTAACGTCACTAGTACTACAAATGTACAGGTACTACATTATGTACGTAGTCTGTACATTTGTAGTGCACTCGTGACGGCACGCAGAACTTTAACAGGCTATTATCTTCGTCAATTTTTGTTTAATTGACAAAAAAAAATTTCTAATATTTTTCTTAAATCTATTTGACAGACTAATTATATTTTGTTGACCATCATGCCTATTGTGCACAATGCGCCTGCATCAGGTATTGTCACATAATTTTATAACTTGACAAATCCAGGAACATGTAATTTGTCTAAGAAATAAATTGTTTTGAATTGAATACAGGATGTTTCCATTCTGGTTTACACTCATTTTAAAGTCTATTCTGTTGTTTTTAGGGTTCCGTACCTCAAAAGGAAAAAACGGAACCCTTATAGGATCACTTTGTTGTCCGTCTGTCCGTCTGTCAAGACCCTTTTTCTCAGGAACGCGTGGAGGTATGAAGCTGAAATTTATATCAATTACTCAGGTCTACTGTCCCTTGAAGCTGTGAAAAAATCAAACTTCTAAGCCAACGCAATCAAAAGATACAGCCGTTTATGCCGCAAATTTTGAAACTCGCAAGTACTCGCAAGGGAATCAAAACCTAAAGGGTACTTCCAGTCGACCTAGAATCTTGAAATTTGGCATGAAGCAACGTTTTATAGCACACATAAAGGAAAAATTCCGAAAACCTTAAATTTTTAGTTACATTACAAAATATATATTTTTTAATAAATATAAACTTATTACTTTTTTTGTCGTAATGAACGAACTTTGTAAACCTTGCAGGTTTGTACGGAACCCTCGGTGCGCGAGTCCGACTCGCACTTGGCCGGTTTTTACAATGTGGTTTTATATCCAACAAAAACATTTTCATGTGAAATGAAGCCAAGTCACAGTTCCCACTATCAAAAAGTTGTCAGATCTCACGTAAAGCCAAGCTTCTGACTCTACACGCCTTACTCTACAAACTCTACAGCTTAGTCAATATATGTGACTTGGCCGTTTCGTAACAACAAGAACTGTTTGTATAACAGAATTAATGAATTAATCTTCACTTTACGCCCATGCGCAGTTAGCGAAACAGCCAAGCCGCATATATTGACTAAGGTAGTTTTCGAGTTATGAAGGGGTCAAAAGTGGCTCGAAATGGTTCGTGTAATATTACACACGTCGCGTCGCCAGTTCCTTTTTTTTGACTTGGCTGGACACGCTTCCGCGTGTCTAGATAACAGCAATTTTAAATACTAATAAGGGCATGTTAGGTCACATTGCCATTAAATTGTAGGTCCCGGTTATTTTAGCTAGCTACCTGGCCTATAACTTACTGACAATTGACATCGTATGCTAAGCTTGCCAAGCCATACCTAAGGACCTGTGTACTACTCACCATTTGTGTTATGGTAAGGAACATCTCCTCCACATTGATATTTTCTTTAGCGCTGGTCTCAAACAATGGTATGTTCATCTGACTGGCGAACCTCTGTGCGTCCTCTGTGACAACCACTTTCCGTGACGGACAGTCATTCTTGTTGCCCACTGAAACAGTTTCAAATGAAATTTTTATTCAACTGCCAATGAAGAAGTGTATGTTAGGGATTTAAGAGCGTATCGAGCGTAAACGCGCTCTGCGAACAAAGTGAGACGGCGAGGGGACGAGGGGAGCAAGTCTTTGTATGGTGAAATTAACAATAAATTGTATTTAAAATTATCAAGTAAAATTTTTAACTGTTTATGTGATTTGCCAATACTTTAGCTACGGCATAATATGTATATCACTACATAGTATAAAACAAAGTCGATTCCCGCTGTCTGTCCCCATGTATGCTTATATCTTTAAAACTACGCATGCTACGCAACTACGATTTAGATGCGTTTTTTTAAATAGATAGTTTTCAAGAGGTATTTTTATATGTATAATACACCTGTGCGAAGCCGGGGCGGGTCGCTAGTTAATCATAATTAAAAAATACTCCTCATAAAACCTTGTCAAGAAATAAGACCTTCTTTCAAAACAGAGGGGACTTTTGTTTTATTTCGATCAAGCAAAGTTGTTCCTTGTTCACATCGGATTACCTATACCAATTGAAGATATGCTCGAAAATAGCTCACATTCTTTTCAGATTCAGATACTTTATTTGTCAGAACATGGTAAGTACACTTCATACACAATAGATATGGATTTCAGTCCACAAAAACATGTTTTCCTTACAAAAATGTTCTCCTCAGACATTTTAGGGTCGGCGCCCCCTTAAGTATTCTACATAATTATATTTCACTAAAGTATAGCATGATTCAAACTTAATGGTGTCTGCGATCACAAAGCAAGATGTTGAGTAGAATAAAATTCATGTCAGTAGGGGCGAAGAGTGGGGATTTGAACTTCACATTTTTCATTAAGTTTGATTCAACCTGTGCATGGAATTTGGCTTAAAAGAGTGATATTGTGTTGATTCAGTCTCCATATTATAGAATTATGTAAAAAAAATTAAAGGCCTTTGGATAGCAGTGGGATACAATAACATAAGGAAAAGTTTCCTCCAAAAAGGTTCTTCTACATGTCAAAAATATAAAATGATCAATTTGTTTAAAACTCCAATTAAACTTGTTATCCATAGATTTTATTAATGGATCTATGGACTTCAGACTCTCTTTTGCCATGAAAGATTTCTCAATTAATATTGTTCATAGTATTGGGTAAAACCAAATATTTATCCTCATAGTTGTTGACGCATCATATTAAAATTATGTATGTACCTATCTTCACAGTGATAACTAAGTTCATAATTTCCCTTACTTCATGGAGGCTAGTTTGGAACAATGTTAGAAATCTGCAGTCTCTCTTTATAGGATGTGAAAATGACACAGATATTTTGTGGTTACATGCAAGATGAAAGTGGAACGCTTTGCCTGGATCTGTCTCCTTGCTAAGGTACAAAGTGGGTGTCTTTAAATCCCAAGTAAATAATAATAAATGTTAGAGGACATCTTACACACTGTCTCTGACCCCAAACTAAGCAAAGCTTGGGATATGGCTGCCAGAGACTGATATACTACATACACATATTTTTAAATACATACTTATATAGATAATACCTAAATTACACCCAGACACAGAGCAAACACCTATGTTCATTACACAAATACTTGCCCTGGGTGGGGATCGAACCCACGCCTCTTTGACCAAGTAGTTAGGGTCACGAACCACAGAGCCACCGAGGCAGTCGGCAATAGGTATCTTCTAGTTAGGCATGCTACACCCTAGACCGCATATCTGCATCACATCAGGTAGTATGTAGTCAAACGAAAATATATACAAGATAAAAAAAAATGATGCTTGCCAAGTGTAGGGACTTTCGGAGGTCTTTATTATAAACAACTTTTTGTATGGGACCAACCTCGAAAATGCAAAAAGACGTGTTGCAGGGTGTGACCATCTAATATTTAAGAAATAGAGAAGGAAAATGTATTTTGATAAGATATTTTATTTATTCCATACATTTTGTTGAGAGTCAATAAACTTTTTGTATGGAACAGCAACATTTTTTTCAGAATTGATAGGGCATCCAATATTAAAAATTGTTCATGATTTTTTTATTTGGCTCACATAACAGAATACAGTCAATAATATCCTTAAATAATGTAGTGTTAAGAACTATGAGCTAAACCATATTCCAAAACATGTGTACACATCATGATAACTGTAACAGTATTTAAGTATTTGAAAAAATACAATTAATATTAAGTAGGTTAATATGTAAACAAAGTAATTTAATTATAACTATATTCACAGTGCAATCTTCCTCGCATCTCTTTTAAATTTGGGTAAACTTGAATCGAAATCGATATTGATAACATACACCTCCAAAAGCCAATATGCTTTGCGAAGCAACACTGTATAATTGTATGATGTTCATTTGACATAAAGATAAAACGGATGGACAAATTTTATCATAAGCTAAGCAGGCATAATTTTTGCTTTGTTAAATTAGTAGGCTATGTTTACTAATAAAATTGGAATAATTCTATGAATGACAATATTGTTATCTGGCAAAATAAAATGAAGAGCTACAAAGTGAACCATTGTAAGTTGAGCACAGTGTTTTCTTCATCATATTTTAATGTTGCCTTTTCAACTGTCAATAAAATCGATGCCTATAATTTTCTATCAACATAACCAAATGTGCCTAAGTAATTAATTATTTTCATTTGGAATTACGTTTTAAATAGGAAAAAACAACCATTGAAATTAACTTTCAAAGCAAGTCTATTACTTAATAGAATAAGAAATATTTCTCAAAAAAAAATCATCAACAATTGCAAATTATTTTGATATAGATTTACCCTACAGCTCAAAAAGCATTGCACAGTAACAATAGAATTATTTTCTATTACTATTTTAGAATGCAACTGTTTATATCAGTGGAGATTAGGTTTAAAAGGAAGCAAAGCTTAAATGTGGCTAAAACATACATAAAGCTTTAAATTTTCATGCAAACTGTGCTTTTTAGAGAGATTACAGTAATATAGAAAGGGTATGAATGGCTAATTTAACAAAATTAGTTCAATGTTTTTCTTTACTATTAGAAGCACCAGAAAAAGATAGTGCACACTAAAATTCTTTCAAACTATACAAATTAGCTGCTTAGAAAAATTAATAGATAAAACACTTTAAATCTGGCTTTTTAGTTAACATACATGTTTGGTTTGACTAAGCTTGTAAAATTTTAACAGTTAGGACATTTAGATTTTCTTGTTTATATGGAAAGGAAGATTAAATATCTTTTTTTCAAATTTTGCCATTTAACATGCAAATAAGTAGTAACAGATTATAGTAGCAATAGTTTTTACTACTACTGTTCAATGATGATAATTTTAAGTTGCCTAATTACTTCTCAATGATAAACAGTACAATTAGCTGACATTTAAAAAAAAAATGTTTGCAAAACGAACTCATCCAAGCATTTACAGCAACAATTTACATAATCTTTAATTGCATAATTTGTTTGCAACCATAATTAGTAACAGCACTTTACTCAATTCAGAGTTTCATGGCATACTTTCAAAATTCAACCCATTTAGCATGTTTCTGTAATCCAAGTGGCCAAACATTCTACATTAGAGTTTACAAGCCTCTGGCATGCAATACATCACACAAAACAAGCAAAACAAAGCACACATTCCTAGTAATTATCAATCTATTAACATAAATAACTTCCTGCTGACTTCACACATTGTAAGAGATGATAGCACACAACAAATAAGTATAGAATGTTGGTATTTATCAGGGATACTTACCGAGGACTTTGTTTACCACGTCGCAGTTCTGTTCGATCTCATGGAGCCACCTCTTTACATTGGCAAAAGACTCCCCGTTCGTAACATCGTACACAACGATGACGCCGTGGGTGCCTCTGTAGTATGTGCTGGTGATCGTCCTAAACCGCTCCTGACCCGCAGTATCCCAGATCTGAAGCTTCACTCTCTCACCGTTTATTTCTAAAGTTCTTATTTTGAAATCCACACCTATAGTCGTGATATAACTACCGGAGAACGTATTATCCGCGAACCGTAGGAGGAGACAGCTTTTCCCCACACCTGAAACACATCATTACTCATTGACGGAACCCCTCGGACTTCGCTTGTTGTGAAGACATCACTGGCCTCGCCCACTCACCACTGTCACCGATAATCAGCAGTTTGAAAAGGTGGTCAAACTCGCGTGCCATCGTGTAATTTTGTAAATTCTAATTTTCTACTTGGTCATGTGTCCACTAATAACGTTTTAGATAGATTTAACGTTGGTACAAATATAGAATTATTGATAAAACGCATGCCGTAAAACGTTACACTTGCGTCATTTTACAATACGTCCGCCATTGTTATTATTAATTGCCATAAATAAAATTTATAATTTCAAAATACAAAAGTACATGTGAAAAGTACTAGCAAAATTAAAAATTCTTTTCAAATCGAAATAGTCACTTATCTTCTGCGCTTATCTCCAACAGTTTGCTGCTTAGCCAAAACAGTCCAAAACTTAGAGTTCTATCATTGGGCTATAAATAAGAACTAAAACTATTTGAATCTGATCTGAAAGATTTTGTCTTTTTTACTGGTAGTACTGAATAAACTTTGTTGCAACTTTTCTATAGAAATGGCCTGAGATATTTAGCATGTGAATGAAGGAATTCAACGTTTAATAATATTCTTTATGCCTCAATATTGATTTTGATGTTTTTGATCAATCATTTTTTTTAATGTTTAGATTTCAAATAAAATAGATAAAATCATATGATAAATGATGATTCATATCTATGCTAAACTTTTAAACAAGTTTGTGGAATAAAGACAATGACTCAACTCAACTGCTGTCAAATGTCAAAGTCATTCAACGATTTCGGGCTACCAGTGCATCAAAGTCTTTGCTAGGCCAAGTTTATTTTTCGGTGCAACATAAAATAAAACTAAGTTATTTTTTTTTATTATTGAATAGATGATTATTACCTTGTACCTTTTATACCAAAATTCAGGAAGCTTTTTCATCCTTCATGAAAAACTAAGACTGTGCTATGGATTGAGAGCGCGTTAATGTCACAACGCCACTACCACTCACAAAACTTAACAAAACGGGGACAATGTTCTTGAGTTTTGAACGGCACGGACGTGTACGTCACTTGCATGGAGACGGCTAGGACCTTTACGGATTCTACATACAGTCTGTGAAAGTTCAAAATATGTCCAAGCCCAAGTCCAAGTTATACGAAAGTCAAAAATAATGCCCCAGTATCTTGTAACTAAATCACAGCCCGGACACTCTGCGATTTTTCATACTTAATCTGCTGTCTTACGCACACTACACAATAATCACTCACATATAAGATACAACACACATACGCACGGTCGCTACACGTGCATTTATGTGCGGAACGTCTATGGCTGCAGCGATCACCGCAACGTGACGTCATGCCGCGTGAGTGAGACAGTTGCGTACTCAATTTGCAAAAATGAATATAAATCTAGTGCTTAAAGAGTAATTACTTAATTTGGAAGCATTTTAACTAAAAGTAACCGATCTACTTCATTTGAAAGAAAATATCAAGAGGAAGTTACCAAATAATGTAAAATAAGTTCCTCATATTTATCCTTAGGGAAACATTAAAAGGTGATATTGCAAAAAGGGCTAAGACTAGGTACAGTAGCTCAAAAAATCCGATAAACTATGATAAATAAATGCGCAGAGTAAAACAACCCCATTAAATGCTTAATTTATGAGTAATTTCACATTTTCCAATTTGATTTTTGCTCAGTTATTGAATTACTGCCATTTTGGTCACATATAACCTTTTTTTATATAACCTACATAGAATTAATAGCCTACATGTAAAAAATGCACTGAAGAGTTTAGTTTTGTTAGCAAAACTTCTCAGACGTTAATGATACATCAAATTATACGTTTATAGGTACTTTATACTTCGATCAAGACTTTATACGTTTCTTTTGTTTCATTTATTTCGTTGATTTTTTTTATCATGGGATCAACAGCAATCTTTAGTTGTTCATAATAACGTAGGTACTACATATAAGTGGTTTCAGTATTATTAGATCTCTGAGAGACACACGGTATATGTATGTATCTACCTTTGTGTGTATGTAGTGTGATAAGTGTAATGTTGTTTATATTCTCTTAAAAGTATTATATTATATCATATTTCTGTATAAATGGATCTAAACAACTGTGAATTATTTCGAAGTAACTTGCCCCGCATTCACATTGCTGTATTCTTATAATGGTGTATGAAGATCACGTAGTACATAGAAACCTCTTTAGTAATCAAACTCACGGGACAAGTTAGATCTATATATTTAAAAAAAAACGAGAATGAAGGATAAATACTTACTTTTTGGCGGGAAACTAACTAAGGAGGATAACAATGATGTGAAAATGGAGTGAAGAATAAAAAAGGTTTGTAACCATATATTTCTAAGATCGGAGAATGCTGAATAAAATATTTTGACTACGAGGTGTTTAAATCCTGTAATAGTTAACAATAAAAAATCATCCAACGAATTGCAATGAAACGTGTTCTTTTCGTTGTTATAAGAATCCAGGATAATATAGAAATCGGTTTTAAACAGGCATTTAGCCTATTTTTGTTATTTGTGTCATTTTATTAATGTTTCAAGTCGAGTATGGCCGGGTGGTTTTTTGGCGGGAACGGGAAAAAAACATGTCGCCGCATTTTATTATTTTGTGAAATATGTTTCTATCAGTGATAATTAGTTTGCCGATGCTTTAATGAGGTCTAACTTGACCGCGACTTTTTCGGACTATTGACGTGACTTAGACTGTAACTATTTTGATAAAATACAAAAAAAAGGTTCAATACTTATAGGTAACACTAGCAAATGCATAAACCATGCGACACCAAAATATAAAAGAAGAAGAATAAGTATGGCTGCCTTATTTTTAAACAATGTCAATGTAATTTTCAATCCGAATACATGAAATTACTTTTAATGGACACTGTTATTGTAAAAAATAACGGGAAAATAATTATCCGAAAGAAACGAAGTAAATTATGAAATACTGTACCCTTTGGTGGCCCAATTTCTATATATTTTTGCAATATCTCCTTTCTTGTTTTGTTACTTATCATTGATATTCAACCATACACTGTACAAGTCTTCCCTATTGTCACAGTCTAGGTAGTTTTTTATTAGAAAATCCACCGGCCAGAGCAGTCCACGCGCAGATTGCAAGTTCTGGCCGTGGACGCGGGGTGGAAGTGAGGAAGACTCAAACGGTTGGGGAGTAACGAGCGGCCGTTCTATACGTAGTATTATTATTTACTCTTTGACTAAATGTAAGTGGTAGGTACGTACCTACCTATACTGTGTTTTTAGTTATTAAATAAATTAAAAATTAAATCTTCATATACTCTAAACACCGAGAGAATGCGATCCTGAAGTCTGTCAATGGACCGTGACTAGTGATGGGAAATAAATAACACTTAACTTTTTAACAGACTGAAAAATTTATTTTAATTTGTTTATTTTCATAGAATTTAGCGCTAAAATGTGACATTTATTTTTGAATATTAAATTCACGCCACTTCAAAGTTATGTCATTTGATGACAACCTTTCAGGGTCACATTCTCTCGCTGTTTGGCTTTAGACTATTGTTTAGCGTTTTAGCAACTATTTGATAAGAGCAAGTTGGTAACCCAGAATCGTTATCGAATTGTCAAAGCTATAGGTGTGGTAAAGGAAAGAAAATATTTTTGTAAAATTAGAAATATGTCTGCTACATTAAAACCGTATTTAACAGCCGTGCGCCATACTCTCACAGCCGCTATGTGCTTAGAACATTTCTCCTCACAAGTTGTTGAACGTTACAATAAGCCCGAAGTCGAGGTTAGAACCAGCAAAGAAATGCTCTTGAATCCTGTTGTGATTTCGCGGAATGCTAACGAGAAAGTTTTGATAGAGGCTTCGATAAACTCGATTAGAGTGAGTATTATGATCAAGCAGGCAGACGATATAGAAAAGATTCTGTGTAAAAAGTTCATGCGATTCATGATGATGCGAGCGGAAAACTTTATCGTATTGAGACGGAAACCGGTAGATGGGTACCATATCAGCTTCCTGATTACGAATTTCCATACAGAACAGATGTATAAACATAAACTGGTCGACTTCGTTATATATTTCATGGAAGAAATCGACAAAGAAATCAGTGAAATGAAATTGGCTGTGAATGCAAGAGCCAGAATCTGCTCAGAAGAATTCCTGAAGAGATTTTAAGACTTCAGTTGTCGCCGCTCAAGTCTATGTCTACTTAAGTCTGTAAAAAGTAATAATACTTGCAATATAGCATTAATTTCCATTGTTTTAATGACTGATGTGATTCTTAGTTTATTAAGTGTAAACTTCTCTATGTTTCACACTACTATACCCTAGGTACAAACCAATATTGAAATAATCTTTATCACAATGTATTATGGAACATCCAGAAAAACGGAAAGGTGCTATTCCAACTTTGAACAGTTTACGATGCATTAAAGATTTATTTTGAATTTGTTTTGGCTACGGATATATTCAGCAAATGAAGCAATAGCAAATATTATGTTACACCATTTTAAATCAAACGAAAAGTTGTAATCATAAATTATAGACTATTAGCTAGATTAAAGAAGAAACTTATGATTGTAAGAGGCATTATGAAAAAATCATTTTCTATGGTTACTTAGTATAATTTTTACTCTAGGTATTATTTATGCATTTTTCAACTTCATATTATACAAATCAAAATTGTTACCTGCATTGTTTTTTTATAAATTGTATTGCACAGCTTAGTATACTGGCAAGTAGTCATTATTTACCAGTTAAAAAAAAAAAGTCTATTAAAATAATTGATGTACATACAGACTTACACATAGTAATTACTGTCAAATCAACTTAGCAATCTTTTTCTGTCTACGAGTCTAATAGACGCTTTAATTGCATTTCTGTAACAGATTGGCCATTCCATCATGGTATTATTGTTATAAAAAAAATTAGCCTACTTACTATATTAAATTTATGATTCCGTTATAGTATTAATTTTAATTGACTTGTAAACCATTGAATTATTATGTAAATTCTTTTAAAATATATTCTTTTATAAGTAAATTATTTTGATTATCTATTTTTACCTTCACTAATTAATTAATTTTGTAAATAGTCACAATCATTGATGATGTTTCGAAAAATGTGCACAAACACACCTAGTAGATTAATCTTAATGAAACTGAATGTTTTAAGATATTGTAGTTTCATTGATATAATTAGATTGGTAATCAATGTGCCCTGCCCACTGCCAGTTCAACTACTGGCAGTGGGCAGGGCACATTGCTTGAAGGACTGATGACCAATGGGGTCAAAAAGTTCTCGAGTGGAGACACATCTGTAAGGGCGAAGTAGGAGGTCCACCTTGTGGGTGCATGCCCTCAAAACCACAGGATCATGCTGGATGCAAGTCTCTTCCAACCAGTTTTATTCGAGATCTATTGGAGAGACCTATGTCCAGCAGTGTATGTCATAAAGCTGATAGATGGACAGATGGTTGCAGTTCCAATAATATATTAGGCCCCCATCGTATAACTAGTTGAGCCAAGCAGTAGAGCAACGAATTTAATAGCAAGATCTAAACAACACACAGGTGTTACTCACGTTTGATTTTAGTAGGAAACTGCTACTATAGTTCTGTATCTGTATACTATATACATGTATAGTTTAGTATCTAAACAACTATTTTAATTTGCCAATATAACTACAATGACCCCTTCATAATTGGGTCTATTGTGTTGATTAATCTCTTTTTGGAGCCAGTTTAATAATCCAATTATAATTTAGAGTACCCATGGGCTGAATTAAACATCTTGGCAGCTGTGATGTTAGCTACAAGCTGCGGATAACCTAATCCTGACTGAAGCTCACTTAACAGCTGCACAATGATTGGATTATCTGCAGCTTGTAGCTAAAATCAGAACCACCAAAATGTTTCATTTGACATATATCTGGGGTATATTGGGGTGTTCATAGGGATCAAAAAATTAAAAATCTATCCAGTTATAAAATTTTATTAATAATTTACAGGAATCAACATTTAGAGATATAAAACCAGTTGGTTTAACATATCGCCCATGCACAATACAAATGAGTCATGCATGTCACACCCTTTTATCTACTATAGATAAAGCATAGTTTTTTCATACTTTCTATAGGTACAGATAGATTATTTTTAAGATAGCATTATCACACAAAAGCTGCTATTAAAACGACACAAATAAGTATGTAAAAAATCTGCCAAGTACGAGTCGGACTCGCGCACGAAGGGTTCCGTACCGTATGGAAACCCCCTAATTTATTTTATTTACGCGTAGTTGTATATTCTCTTTTGAAGTGATTATACAACTAAATATTCTGTGAGTATTTCAAGCATCTACCTATTGTCGTTATTAATATCGAGCAAAAAAATACGTTTCTTATATGGGAACCCTTAAATATTTTTTGTATTTTAAGTATTTATTTTTCAAGTGAATATACATCTAAATATTTCAAGTGTCTACCTGTTACCATTGTTAATATCGAGCAGTAAAAAAACCTGGTTAACTGTATGGGAGCTCCACTTTTTTTTTTTTTCTGTTTTTGCTATATGTTGTTATAGCGGCAACAGAAATACATCATCTGTGAAAATTTTAACTTTCTAGCTATCAGAGTTCATGACATACAGCCTGGTGACAGACGGACAGTGGAGTCTTAGTAATAGGGTCCCGTTTTAATCCTTTAGGTACAGAACCCTAAAACGACAACTAATAGCCAGTTTAAAGGTACAATTCTGTAGCTTAGTGCAAGCTACAGCAACAGACCAGTGTCGTCGGACGACACATATACAGGCGCCGCCGCGGGCTACGTCTCACTTCACTAGCAACGGAATGTCATTATAGGGCGAATCAAACATCTTTGAGGCTGTGAACACCAGGCGAGTGGTCGCGCAGTCGCAATATATTCATATGTTAATGGCGCAAGAGGGGATGTGCGCAGCTTGTAGCAACTTTACAGCCGCCAAGAAGTCTGATTCGGCCTATGCATTCCGTAGCCAGTGAGGCGTAGTCTGCGGTACAACTCAACGGGAATTTTGTCTACTGCTGTATACTAAGCGCCACACAAGTCGGCGGTTGGGAAGTTATGCGCAGAACGCTGCGCAAAAGCCGAAATATAGGTATGCGCGGGAGTCAGAGAGACGAGACGTCGGGGCACACGCGCCCGCCATCCTCATCCCGCGCGTTCCCTACGCCCGTGCTCACCACTACGACACGCGGTGTCGGCGTGCACACATGCGCAATAATTAGCGAATTACGGCGAAGTGTAATCTGCGGCTAACTTCTCATCCGCCGACTTGTGTGGCGCTTAGTATAGCGCTTATACTGTACTACAGAAGTGTACCTTAACCTGCGCACAATGGACTTTGCATAAATGCGACACACAATACCGTCTCGCACTTGGCCAATTTTTGATGTTTAATGCATTAAACATTGTTCAATCTCAAAAATTATTATAGTGGCACCAAGTGTAATGATAAATAAGACTATGAAAAGTGAATGAAATACGATTACGATATAAATGCTTTATGAAAACTCAAACTACATAGTTTGGAAATAGGAATTTGTGCCAAACTTGATTTAGACATTTCCGAAAAATAACGGCAATTATCGAATTTATATAATTGTTTTTGGTAAGGTAATTTCAAGAAGCGAAAATATTTTGCAGAGAGAGTAAACCTAACTAAACATAATTTTTTTTATTTCTAGAGAAACTTTTTATCACTTATATTTTTGTGGCCTAGGCATACTAAGATGATACATAGGATGGGTTGTTCTGGTTATTTGACTCTGATTGAAATAACACGCTATCTCGTTCGCACCTACTTACATTTTCAATGCTGGCACTTATTCGCACTCGCTCGCTATTTTTATCAGGATCACTCAGGAGCCTCAATGGTCCAGCCTATTGAGATTAGCCCATCCATTTGTATTGGCCATTAAAAGCATGATTTTGGAGGCACCGTCATTACTGTAATATTTATATTTGTTTATTTTGTCAATCCTAGTGGTTTAGTTGTAGTGCCTGTCTTCAAAGCAGGGAGTCATCAAACTTCGAAGAGTGCAATACTCTTCAAAGTTTGAGGTGTTTTATGACAAAACAATTGTTCACTTTCATCCTTGGAGCAAATATCTATAGAGCCACAGTCCCTAAATGTAAGTAATTATTACAAAAATGTCCGAGTGCTGTCATATTATTTACCGACTTAGATGTTTACATTAAATAATTCACAATGGCCCATTATTACGAATCTCGACGTTATGTCACCTAATTAGTGCTTGTAAGCTTGTAACTGAGCACTTTGGCATCGCGCGGCGTTGTAGTCGGCTTGCAATTGCATTACGACTAACTAAAAACCCTGCCCAATAAGTAGCTTGGGCCGGGTTTTGGCTCGGAAACTTTATTTGCACGATTGTGACTTTATAGATATTTGCTCGAAGATCACAATGCCTCAAAAGCCGCTGCCTAAAACTAATCTAATAAGGTTGGTATCAGTTCTTCGGCTTAGCGGTGCGTAGCGTGAAACCCTCTCCTTTGAAGGCTTGGAATGGTTCAGAGGGAGTTTCTTCTTTAGCGCTGGCGGGCCGCGAGTTCCGCATGAAGCGGAGAGTGCCCACGGTCCATTCGTAGTCGGGAATGCCGCGGACGTAAGGCTGCCAAAGGAAATAACATGTTTTCGTATTTGATTGCCTCAGCGGCCTATGGGTTAGTGATCCTGACTCCTGGGGCAAAGAGGCGTGGGTTTGATTCCCTCCAGGGCAAGCATTTACGTGATATACACATGTGTATCGGTATGTTATTTTCTGTATAAATATTGATTTTAAACTATACGTATACTTATGTGGTATATCAGTCTCTGGCAGCCATATCACAAGCTTTTCTTAGTTTGGGATTAGAGACAGTGTGTAAGATGTTCCTTAATATTTATTAATTTCGGTATCAAAGAAACTACTGATGAAACAGGAAAACTGCTATAAATGCTTACTTTGCTTGCGCATTCATATATTTTGTGTTCGTTTTGATCTTTTTTTATATTTACCTACATTGAAGAATTGAGATTTATTGTTAGGGACACTTACTATAAGATAAATATTTATTTAACTTTCGACAAAAAAGAATAAAACAAGTGATTGCTTAATGTAATATCTGTATGAGGTGACAAGAATGTAAAACATCATCTCGTATACTCTCTTTGTCTTACCCTGCCCCTTATCCTCTTTTTTAACTTAACTGCGTAGGGTGCGAAGTTTGAGTCTCAGATTGACTGTTGCTGGTGAGTTTTTTCTTCTTCCGTCACCAAGCCTGTTGTCCTTTCCTTGTTAAGAAACTGCTTGGCTCCAGCATCATGAAAGAGAATTTTACAGTAGGTATCTAACTTTTTCCTTACCTGTCTGGGTTTGGAAGTTTGAGGTTCGGATTCGCTCTCGCTGGTGATCTTCTTCTTCATACCGTCGAGCCTGTTGCCTTCACCCATAAAGACAACGAAGCTTCAACGTCATGAAAGCTGGATCTTCTACCAAACTCTATTACTTTTTTCTTACCTGTCTGGTTTGTGAAGTTTGAGGTTCGGATTCGCTCTCACTGGTGAGCTTCTTCTTCTTTCCGTCGAGCCTGTTGCCTTCCCCACTGAAGGCTATGAAGCCGCTGGGTTCAGGCATCATGGCGGCGTGGTCCTCCTCCATGCCCTCATCTTCGCCGCCCTCGGGCCGCCTCACGTGCTCCTCCTCTTTGTAGCCCACCGGTGGGGCAAATTCTACCTGGTAATTTAACACGAAACATCCTTACTTCCAAACTAATATTATAAATCCGAAACTGTATTTGTTGGTATAATGGTTTGTTCCCTTTTCATGCAGCAACGGAGCAACGGATTGCCTTTTGGCAGTCGTAGTTTGAAATACGGAAAGTGACATAGACAACTTTTTATCCAAAAAAATAATAGGTTCCTATAAGATAGCACAAAAACCAACCGCGGGTCGAACCTGGACACGATTGGCACCGGACCGAGGCAGATGTCACAATAAGATATACAGGGTTATTTCTAATCAATTAGCATCCGTTTAGGGGCTTATTCTGTACATCAAAAGTAACAACTTTTGTTCTGCGATTTTTGCCAAAACTAAAAAAAAACAGCTGTTCCATACATTTTGTCGAGGGTGAACGATATTTACGATATATGATGATTGAAGAACGTCGGCCTTTGCCCAGCAGTGGGACGCGACAGGCTAACAACAACAACAACAACATTGAAGAACTTCTTCCATTTTGGGAGACTAATGATAAAACAAAAAATAAAACAATCTTGTATATATATGAGCAGGTATACATACATTCATGTCGCACTCGATAATGATGACCGCGTTTCCAGGTTTGGTCTCCAGCACGCACAGCTCGTACACTTTGGAGTTGTATTTGATCGCGATCACATCGCCGTTGGTGAGGCACGAGAAGTTGCGGAGGCAGTTCTCTAGCACTGCAATATAAAGAGAGCGGAATAGGTACAGTGTGAATCACGCAACTTGGCGGTCGTGATGTTAAAACAAGCTACAAGCTGCCGATGACCCAATCCTGACTGAAGTTCACTTAACAGCTGCGCGAGGATTGGGTTATCCGCAGCTTGTAGCTAACAACACAGCCGCCAAGTTGTATGATTAGGCCTATAATATGCACAATTAAAAAAAAAATATGATAACATTACTTCGTCAAATAATCGTAAAAAAATATCACCGTTCTTCCAAACTTTATTTCTTACATAGATTATAATTACCTATAATGTAGTAATTTAAAGAATATCAAACAAATCTGAGCCAGCAAATACCGGGCACCGACTAATAATCAAGACCAGCCGGGCTAGGATGCGCACCACGCAATATTTCTTTCGATGACAGAACGAGACGCAAGTATATATCTGTCACCTTTTCACACATTGAAATGTGTTCTTTTTGTTGCTTTTTTTGGTCGCATTCTTAGTCTACTGAAAGGAACGCGCTGGATGTAAGCCGCTTCCAACCGAGCTTATTAGAAATATATAGGAGAAACCTACATATGTCCAGTAAGTCAAGGACGTCATATTGCCGATGGGAATATTTTAGCAAACGGGTCAGAGGGGTACGCGGAGCAGAGCTCTGCCCCGCGTACCCCTCTCACCCACCCGGTTACATCTCCCCCCGCTCCCTTCTTCCGCGCAGGCGATACGCGTGTTAAGCGGTCGCCCTATAGGAATCGTTTGGAAATGTAGCCTGGTTTTCATAAAAGTACACGATTAATGAAAAGACCCAAGAATCATATATGATTTACCCATCCAAAGGCAACCCATAGATAAGCATCGATGTTTCAAAATGTATACCAAACAAAGCAATTTGTTAAATACAGTAGGAACAGGAAAATTAATTACAAGGAAACTGAATTGCACCACGTCAGGCTCGCTCCGCGTTTATGACACGAAAATATGCTAAGTCATAATGTACCTACTTACATTATTCAAGCAATTGTTTTGCATTACAACTTTCTATATTTACAGTAGGTATTAGCAAATAAAGAATGAAGATCAGCTTTTAGATAGAGACGGCTGGATACGGCTTTTCTCGGCTTTGTGGAGCGATATCATTATAAGTCTGCGTGCGGCCAAAATCGAAAACGAATCCAATGATATGATTTTTATTTAGAGTGCTTTCCACACTAGATTTTATCTCAAAAGTTGTATTTGTGATAAGCATTTCAAAATTCTGAAGCGAACCCAGGATTTGATTCTGCCCCTTCGAATCACTATAGCCTGACGCTCTACCAACTGAGCCAGCCCGCCTCCTACACAAGCTCCAAAGAAGGATGCAGAGACTCGACCTGTCAAAACTTTTTTTTTTGCAATCATGGAACAAAACATCTTTTCTAATAATGATATGTGCTTCAAAAATATAGTGATTTTTTGCTGTTTTCATATCACTAAATAAAATTAAAATTAGACCACACGAAAAATTACAATGATTTTTTATTGTTTTCACCATCTAAATTTAGGATTCACAGTTCATAAATTACTCTGACGAACATAACATTTTTAGAAATAAACTTGGGAGAAAATGAGTGTATTCGTTCGTATACATCAGGTATTCGTATGTATGAGCTGCCGACAACCTTCTTTGTGAAGTGCTTATCTTTACCACCAACTTATGGCGCTGGTGCCGCCACCTATGATACCCGTATTAGATAGGTCATCACTCGAGCATCGTTAGAGTTAGAGCGTCGGGCTAGTGATCCGAAGGGGCAGGTTCAAATCCTGCGTTCGCTTCAGATTTTTGAAATGCTTATCACAAAGATAACTCTTTGAATTAATCCAATGCTGCCAAAGCAGTCAATTTCCAGCGAACAAATCGTATAATCGCTATTACTTGCGCGCGTAGTTATTTAGCCTGGGCTCTATCAACCACCATTGGACAAATCAGAGACAAACGTCACACGTGACGTACCTACCTAACGCCCTAGTTCATTATTTATTGCGTGTACTAAACAGAGGCATATTTATTATTTTAAACTATTTTTACTATGGAATCCAAGACCCTGACATCTAGGGCTAACCACATGTCGGTGCCGCGGAGGAGTACGGAAGCGTGACCGTAGCCCCGACACACGACGACAGTAGCGGAAACACCCCAGGTTTTTAGTGAGTATACCACCGACTAGCGGTGGGGACTCCCACATAACCACCGGCCACCCCAGGCCTGGCGGCATCCATAAAGGATTTTCCTGCGTCAAAAAAGGGCTAACCATACTATAGCTAGACACTGCAAACCGACAGCAGTGGAAGTGCGCGATCTACTGCGCCGTCATACTGAAAAAGAACAACAAAATATGTGGGACAAGAGGATTGCAGGCATGCCAAAGCTGCTTTCCCAGCCCTGAACAGAAACATAACAAACGATCTGTTGAAGTTTCAGCGACAAGACCTCCGACTTATGGTAGGGCTCATTACTGGTCACTGCAACTTGAATAGTCACATGTATAAACTGGGAGCCACCGACAGCCCACTCTGTCGTGGTTGCCTGCAGGAGAATGAAACGGTGGAGCATGTTTTGTGGCATTGCAAGGCCACGGCAGAAACTAGAATCGCTTGCGGGTTGCATGACGCTACTATGCTTTGTCATCAGCATCGACATCATCATCCTCATCGCTATCTGGTACACCATCCAAGCCACTGGAGCAGTTATGCCAGCGGCCCAGAGCCACGCTCCGTTATTTTAAGGAGCTGGGCTGGCTCGGGTAGACGCTGGAGGGGGAAATGCACAAAACGCCCCATGCGGGACGTCAGTGCAGGACTTATCGCCCCTACATCGAATAAGAATAAGAAGGGCTAACCACATGGCCCACACCTATACGAACTGACTTACTCTTTTAGGGTTCCGAACCCGCTCCCATACAACTAACGTGATTTTTAGGAGGTTTTTGCTCGCCAAGAAGAATGGGGCTCCCATACGGTACGGAACCCTTCGTGCGCTAGTCCGACTCGCACTTGACCAATTTTATTTTCACAAGTTTTTGTCATGTACCTATTTTTTTGGCATTGTGCTTGTAAGATTTTTTTTTGTATTTACTTTATTTCTCCTGTGGAAAAACTTAAAGTTTTCCACAGGAGAAATAAAGTCCATAAGATATAGTATTACGTAGGTACCTGCTTTAGGATTGCTAATATCCAAGAAGTCTTCGGAAAGCGGTTGGAACTTGGAGAACGTCGCCACCGGCAGCGAGACACTCTCCACTTGAATCAGGGCACCTTCTTCCAGCACTAAGTTAGACATCATCTAGAAAAATTACATGGAAACTTACGTGGTTTTCACACATTTTAATATTTTATATCACGGGAATGTAGTATTCAGTGCATTGCGACACGGCTCCGCGTGCTAGCACACGACTTGAGAAAGATCGCCGAATGTGATCGAAACTATAGTCGTACTATATAGGTAACTAGCAGCGCCCCGCGGTTTTACCCGCGTTGTGCCCGTTCCCGTGGGAATTTCGGGAATTTTTATACATATAAACCTTCCTCTTGAATCACTCTATCCATTAAAAAAACCGCATCAAAATCCGTTGCGTAGTTTTAAAGATTTAAGCATACAGACAAACAAACATTGCGTGAGTACATTCCCGTGATATAAAATATTAAAAAAACATGATTTAAAGACATGACTTGAAACCAAAAATATTTTTTTTTATATAAAAAATATATGTGGCTATACTTAAATGGCTAACTTTATTCTTATATACTACGGGACTAATCGGGCACTCAAAATCACGAGGTAAATAAATACCTCATCATCCCGACGTTTCGACCGAGTTTGGGTAGATTATGGGTAGACAGGTAGGGTAGGGGTGATGAGGTATTTATTTATCTCGTAATTTTAGTGCGCGATTAGTCCCGTAGTATATGAGAATAATGTGTTCAAATCGCGAAAGTTTAAAAACAACATAATATAAATCTTGTTTCTAATGCCCTTAGTATAGGTTTTTTTATAGTCTCTTTATGTGGTTGAGTCAGGAGTAATACCGATCCATAGAAGAACCAAAATTACCAATTGAGCTCAGCAGTTTAGCAAACTGTTGAAATGGCAGTGGCCAGGGCAAGATTTGCTGGATGCCAGTACTTTATATAATAATAAAGGATAGGAAAGGTTTTTTTCTGCTCCAATTGGATGTGCCACTGACCAATCATCTGTATTAACATACCCAGTGTGGAAGATAGACTTTTCCTTCATCTGCAACAAACTCCAGCACACCACAATGTGTTATCCTTTTCGTCTTTTTGTTTGTTAGCTTGAAGATCATTGGATATTCTATGTTGAGCCTGGTCAACTGTTCTAGAGCTGATGGTGGCATTATAACTGCAAAAATAACAAGATAATTATCAATAGAGAGAAAAAACTAAGTAATTTATATATGAGTCAGAGCAGTAGTCAGTTTTAACCAAACCTGGCACAACCGACTCTAACATAGAATAGTTAGCATGGATTGATGTATCATCGGTGTAGTAATTTTCACATTATTGTTGATTTTTCAAAAACGACTCAGCCAATTTAATTGGGACCACCTCTGTGGATCATCCGATCTACCAAATAACCAAAGAATCATCAAAATCAGGTCATAATTGCCAGAGTAATCACGTCACATACATACAAAACATAGACGAATTGAGAACCTTCTTTTTTTGAAGTTGGTTAAAAATGATTGTTCAGCTCATGTTTTGTAATGATGGACATGGCTTTTAGAATCACATAAATATTATGCCATGTCACAAGTCACGAGACCAAGTGAGAGCAGGATCAAACGTTGGCCGCCTAACCACAAAAGTTTTACGCACACTTTAGGCAATGTTTAACAGTACAAATTGCAAAATTAAACAGTGTTTAAATCTTTTGTGGTAAGGCAGTGGAAATCTAAGTGATGTTTACTAATTTAGTTCCAACTAGATAAGTAATCAGGTCTGGTGGACATGTCATTGTGGACTCTGAATGGTATGCTTATTTGTCATTAACAAATAAGCATTACCATTCAGAGTGGCAATGCTGCCAGCATACTGGGCGCGCAGCCAACTAGTAGTGGGCTTTAGCATCGTATTATCTTTAGACCTTCAAGGGTCTGTGGATGATCCAATTGCTTTTTATGTAGTAGTAGTTTATGTAGTTTTAGCCTATGTAAGTGGTGTTGTATTTTGTTGTAGGTCATAAAGGTAAGCCTAGCCTAGCCCTAGTAAAAAAAATTATCAGGGACACCTTTATCTTATATCAACTATGGTATCAAACACCGATGAATATTACCCTCAAAAGGTGATTGTATTGAGTCACATGCACCACTCGGGCCTAGTTGCGAGCTGATGGTAACATAATATACTATTGATATTATTTGCTGGACACAATTATGTAGGTTTTGCCACAGTGTTTTCCATCATCAGCCCCATCGACTGTTCCAGAGTTTTTAAGAGAGCAGAGAAAACATATTTAGTCAAAAAATTGCTTTTTATTTAAAAGATGTGGAGGCAAATTTAACCATATTATTATACATTTTTACAGTATTTTTTTTTTAAATTCTGAATAGGTTTGCGTTTTACCACATACTGCCTTATCTAGACACGCGGAAGCGTGTCCAGCCAAGTCAAAAAAAAAAGGAACAGGCGACGCGACGTGTGTAATATTACACGAACCATTTCGAGCCACTTTTGACCCCTTCATAACTCGAAAACTATTTAACCTACGAGTATATATATGAAATTTAGCATATTCATTAATGTTCTTTAGCTTATCTACAATACAAAATTTCATTAACTTTGCTTCGACGGTTAATGATATATTAACGTTTAAAAACCGGGGTTTCATTTACTGATTCACTCACTGACTCACTGACGTTATCAAAAACCTAACCCACTTCCAGATGACCTAGAAACTTGATATTTGGCATCAAGGTAGGCTATCAGGCATATACAAAGGAAAAAATCTAAAACTTTGAACTTTTACCCCCCAACCCTATATAATAGGGGATTAAAGCTTGTATGAGACTTCCACAAATTTTCATGCTATAAGTCTAAAAATTGATATATAGACTCCCTGTTAGAAATAATAAAACACGTATTTCAGGGTTTTTAATAAATCAGCCCCCAACCCCTAAAATTGGGGGATGAAAACTTTTATGCACTTTCCAAACTTTTGATGCCAGAAGTCAGAAAATGGATATACGAACTCGTTGTAATAGATAATAAAACACAATTTCAGGATTCTTAATAAACCACCCCCAAACTCTAAAACTTGGGGATGAAAAATTGATAATGTCCAAAAATTGACAATGGTACTTTATTACAAATAATATCAAACACGTATTTCAAGATTTTTAGTAAATCTCCCCCTAACCTTTAAAACAAGGGGTTAAAAGTTGGTATGAGACTTCCGCAAGTTTTGAAGCTAGAGATGTGAAAATCGATAAAATTACTCCTTGTAGTAAACTACAAAAAGAAGTGAAATCCAACAAAAACATTTACATGTGAAATGTAGCCAAGTCACAGTTCCCACTATCAAAAAGTTGTCAGATCTCACGTAAAGCCAAGCTTCTAACTCTACACTCCTTACTCTACAAGTCCTTACTTCACAAACTCCACACCTTAGTCAATGGCTATATATGCGGCTTTGCTGTTTCGCTAACTGCGCATGGGCTTAAAGTGAAGATTAATTCATTAATTCTGTTATACAAACAGTTCTTGTTGTATCGAAATGGCCAAGTCACATATATTGACTAAGCTATAGAGTTTGTGGAGTAAGGCGTGTAGAGTTAGAAGCTTGGCTTTACGTGAGATCTGACAACTTTTTGATAGTGGGAACTGTGACTTGGCTTCATTTCACATGTAAATGTTTTTGTTGGATAGGATTTATTAGATTAGTCTATGTTTTAGAAGTCCTTCAAGTCAGTGAGAGAGAGATGGTAGAGTGTAGACAGACTAAATAATAGTTACTATGAGAAAGAAAAAGTTAGGAAATCTCAAAGACTAATCTAATATGATCTTGTTTTCTTACTTTTCCCTCCTCTTTCAACATCCTGTCTCTCGTTACCAGGAAGCATGGATACAGAGTAACATCGATAGGTCATGTTGAAAGGCCTCGAGATCTCGTGAAACATGTTGAATCCGAACTGAAACTGAAACGTGTATACATCAAACAATTTAAACATAAGTTATAACAATGCAGAGCTAAGTTACGTTCGTCAGAAATTATTACCATTTTTGATAGATTTTATTGATGCCTTTAGTTTTCAAAGATTTTACAGTAATTTTATTTATTGCAATTCACGCACAAAACACAAACAACTACAATATATATTTGACGTTGACAGTTATGAGATTAATGACATTGAGAACAGCTGTTTTGGTGATGTTGAAAGAGTAAGATAGATATTACAGTTTTTTCAAGTGGAAAAGAGAAAAAAATGATCCCACTGATCACACTGACTTGGAACAAAATATAAAGCGCTACGTAGACTAATTTGTAAAAAAATACTGTTAACTCAGTGCTCATAATTTAAATGTTTTATGAGAATACATTGAAAGTGTTTTTTAAGTAGGTAATATGAATATTTAATGCAATTCAAGAACCAACTGAATCCTTCTTTATTTATAACTTATTGTATTTACGTGTAAGGTGAAATTAGGTAAAATCAATAGCGCAAGGGATGGCGCACCCATAGCGCAATAGGGGGACAATGTAGCGCATTTAAAATATTTTTTGAGTCAATATATTTATGTATTAAATTATTGTGAACGCATCTGAAAAAATATCGAAATTATGTTGTTGTCCTTTTCTAACGTATTGCTATTTCACTCATTTGTATATGTGGCAGGCGCGGGTGTAGTTTGTTCGCCCTATTTCTGCGAATTAAATAGCAAAATTATCTACTTCAATTTCTTCTTCATGTAGAATTATAATCTATTGTGAGTAAATGTAGCTTTCTCGTGATAAAATCCCTTAACGTGTTACGCCCGGCCGTTGTCATTTCACTCGCGAACATGAACGCCATGTTGATTGTCAAAAGTGTTTTCGAATGAGATGAGACAGCAGTGAAATTGATTTGTGAATATTTTTTCAGACACCGCGATTTCGAAGGGTCGCTTTTTGTTCAGTTCGGTTTGATTAGGGCAAGAGGATAAGCAGCGATGGCGCAAGTGTTACCTATACGTTTTCAGGAGCATTTACAGGTGAGTCGTATAAACGCCCATCAGTTTATTGGATTTGCCGATAGCATTTCCTTAATTTCCTTTGAGGAAGCAATTAGTGCGGGGTAGTGTGAAGGGAGTCTCCGAATCTGTTTCTTTTGTTACGTGAGAGGAGTTGGAGGTAGGCAGGCGCGTTGCGCAATTTAATCGTATGACAGTTACCACCCCCTTTGGCCAGTCTCACAAAGCGGGCGGCCGGTATTGATTAATTCCTAAATTCTTTCGGATCATATGGTTCACGTAGATAGGTACTGGTATTATACTGCAATATTCAAGCTTATACTCAAGTTATTTATACTCTTTACAAAGGAACACCTGTACTTCCTACAACTCCCATAAATATCTCATGGAAGTTCCTTGAATGTTGTCTTGTTAGGATCTTGTAAGGGCTTTTCAGACCTCAAAACAATACCAAATAGTTTATCATATTTTGTTTCTTTCTATGTAAATAATATAATGCTGGAACTTATCAGATAGCACATTATCTTGGTGCAATGACATCAAAGTCAAAACTAATCATTGACAATGATATCATAATGGTGAAAATGTTAATCTAGGAAAATGTACAGGAATATTTTAGTAATTAATAGCAATAATGTAGGTATGTTGAATGTTTGGATATTATTGTTGAAGACTGTTAAATTGATAAGAATAATATGAACAATCAATTGTGTTAAGCTGTCCGACTAATAAAAATAATGTTAATAGTAAGATACCCATGTTATTTAAAAAAAAGGGACTTTGCTTTATAAGAGGAGAATTCCATATTTTATTGTTCAATACAATTATTGTGCATTCAAACAGTCCTAGTTCTATTGTCCTTTTACGAATGGGAGTCAGACATGAGAAACAAACTGATCATTGATATTTATTTGTACAATGACATTTAAAGAGCCCAATCACATCCTTCAGTGTTAACTTGGAGATGAATGAGTCATGTTTCAACACTTGGCTGGTTCAAATAGTAGCTATTGAAGTTTACTGTCCTGTACCTGTCTTATTAATAGTCCACTGTTGAACATAATCCTACCCTTGAAAAATGAATGGGTACAAAGACTGGTCTAGTGCATTTTCGTTGATTTACATATGCCATTGAATTTTTCTACTAATGTATTCAGGATTACTCAGAATGTTTTCCTTGGTGGAAAAGTCAGTAGAAAGCAAATTAGATTTGAACCCAATGCATTTTACAAAGTAAATTTTCTTCTACTAATGCCTAATATATTTTTTAGGTGATCTTTGTTGAATGCACTGATTATTCTGACAGGATGTTTAGTCGGATGTGTGAAAATATGATTATCATCATTTCACTCGCAGGAAGTTCAGTGCAATCTAAATTCAATTCAGATATCTACAAAAGCCATGGTGGCCGAGTGGGAGAAAGCTTGCTTTGTAAATTGTATTGGATTCAAATCCTGTCTATGTACAGGCCGAATCAAATTTAATGGCATTTGGGAAGTTAGTGATGCCCCATGGCTTCGGTGGTCAAAAGGTAGTGACATCCGCCTTACGATCGTGAGGTTGTGGGTTCAAATCCCCGGTCCCGTACCAATGTGTTCTTTGGAATTTATGTACGGAATTTTGCACCACTGGCTTTTCGGTGAATGAAAACATTGTGAGGCAACCTGCATACGTCTGTAGAAGAAATTCGATGGCAAATGTGAATCCACCAACCCGCACTGGGCCAGTGTGGTGGAAATGGCCCAATCACCCTCATGGGTAGGCCTACGTCTTGCAGTAGTATGGTACGTAGTGCTGGTGTGGTACGGGAAGTTAGCCACAAGGTACGTAGATCCCCTCACACAGCTGATGTAACTAATTTGCTACTATACAATGTCTTGCCTCATATTCACTGATGCCATAGTTTGATATGACCTATACCTATGAGTTCTTTGAATTAATGTATGGATTTTCTCACTACTGGCTTTTTTTGCCAATAAAGTGCTGCTTTGTAAACACAGTAGAAAAATGTTTGAAAAGTTGCACCAGCATAGAGATAGATATATTGGGCTGGATCATTTGGATGCCAAAAAATAAAGAATTTAATTACATCATGTATGTGGATGAAATATAATATCAGTTATAGATAAGTGTTCTCAAATGTCTGATCATGTTGTAATGATGGTTATTGTTAGTTAGAATGTGAATCATATTTGGGATTTTTACTAATGCAATTCTTTAATGTACTACAATTTTATCACTCTGTATTTTTTTTATTCGATGTTCAGATGCTAATCTATATAATATAAATAATATAAAAATGAATCGTGGTTGTTAGTTTTGCTAAAACTCGAGAATGGCTGAACCGATTTGGCTAATATTGATCTTTAAATATTTGTAGAAGGTAAGGGAAGGTTTAAACAGTGAGAAAATTAATCAAAGTTGTGAGAAAAATAATAAAAACTTCAAAGTCATTTTCCCATACAAAATGTTTTCCTGCATATAAAAGTTGTCATTGACAGTAATTGATAGATGGTGAGAGACGTTCTCCGGGTCAGCTAGTATAAAATAACAATGTTGACAATGCAGTCTTTTATAGGGCTTGAGCAAGTTAAATCGTAATATTTCAGCTTCAAACTCAATGAAAGAATTTAGAATGGAATTTCAACTCTCACATAATTCATCATTATAAAACTTATTAGTGAGTTATGCACAGTTGGATTCCCATTTGACCTTGCAAATGTAGAATTGTGTACAGTAAGTACAAAATAAATAAAAAGTATAAAACTTTTCAAAGTATTATATTGATTATTTGTTTATTAAATAAATGTCAAAATGTATACAGCCAAAATTTCGAATTCTAACCTAACAAATCAAATAACCTGCCCCTGATGGTTCCAGGAGCAAACCTGTTGATAATAATGATGATGATGATAAATATCTTGCAAAGTATATGTGCCATCTTTTATCTAAAATAATCTATGTATTCTGTATTCAAATGTAGTGTTTGTAATGTAGTACAGTCGCATTCTTTCAAATGTAACTACTTAACAAAGGGCACAGACCCTGGAGTCTGTGGATCAATATTTTAATTTAAAAAAAAAATGTAGTGTTTAAAATAACTTTCCAAGTATGAAAATGTTCAGACTAACTATCTTCAAACTGTAATTGCAATAGGTACATAATTTGCAGCATATGTTTTGACTGTAACAGTAAAAATTTACATATAAGTTAATAGAACAAGTTCAAACATTGCTGTCATTTACCTCCCACCTCCATTTGAGGGGGACGGGGTGGTACCACCCACCAAACCTTTTAAGTTGGGGCACATAATTGAATTTTTGCTTAAATTGAGTTTACTAAATTTCCACATCTGACATACAACATTGAATTAGACTAGATTATGTTAAGTAGGTGGCACTGGCCTGTAAAATTTCAGGTAATTTGATAAGTGTCTCTGGACCATTATAATGTTTTTACTTAATATTTACAAATTCTGGAATAATTATTCTCTGTAATGATCATAATAATGTTGGTTACTCAAGAGTTAAGTCATTATCATTTTTGTTTTGACAAATTATGTAAGGCCTCTGTATTCTAAGCCCTTTTTATCACCAAGAATTTCTTTAAAAGGTCACTCTTCGCCTATGTCTGCACCCAAATTTTGTGTGACAGGTTACACAAGAGCTAATATAAAGAAATTCTAGTTTGCTTCCGAAACAAAATTTCATATTACCTCTGTTCATATAAACTTCCCATATAATTTATGACTCGTTAGAACTTTCAAAACTTAAACTGTAGGCCGAATCAAATTTCTTACGTGTCTGTGAACTTAGATACAAGCTGGGAAAAACCCAATCCTGACTGACTGACTCATATAACAGCTGCACGAGGATTGGGTTTCGCGCAGCTTGTAGCTAACTTCACAGCCTCCAAGTTTGATTCGGCCTATACCAACACACCCCATAATATGTCTTCCCAATAAGACCAAGATCGGCAATGAGAACATTCTTACAATAAACTATTTCTTTCCAGCTCACAAATGTCGGCATCAACCCGGCTTCGATCTCGTTCAACACGCTCACGATGGAATCGGATAAGTTCATCTGCGTGCGCGAGAAAGTCGGCGAAACGGCCGAAGTAGTCATCATCGATATGGCCGACCCGACCAACCCGATCCGCCGACCGATCAGTGCTGATTCTGCGATCATGAACCCGGCCAGCAAAGTCATCGCGCTCAAGGGGAAGGCGGGAGTTGAGGGTATGTTTAGATCACGTTTTGTTTCTCACTTCAACCCGGCTTCGATCTCGTTCAACACGCTCACGATGGAATCGGATAAGTTCATCTGCGTGCGCGAGAATCTCGCCGTGACTGTCGAAATTATGATTGATATTGCCGACCCTACTTACCAATCCGATCCGTCGACCGATCAGTGCTGATTCTGCGATCATGAATCCGTCAGGCAAAGTCATCGCGCTGATTCTGCTGAGAACTCGACCAGCAAAGTCACTGCGCTCAATGGAAAACCTGGAGTTAAGGGTATGCTTAGATCGCATTGTTTCTTTACAGCTCCGATTAAAGACGTCTGTTGTTAGACATAGTTCCGAAAGGTACCTACCTCTTTCGTCATCATCAGTTAGAACGTCTTCTGAACTTTCTAAACGTGTATTGATGAGCTAATAACTTCTGAAACTAATATACATTTAACTCTGCTATTGAGCTTGAAAAAGTTTGATGCAATAGTGTAGGCAGATAGTGTCAATTTCTTTCCAGCTATCGCGAAACTGTTACGTTACTAAGTTCGGAGTGAAAGGACTGCGCGTGACACGTTCAATGTAACAGAAATGGCTACGACAACCCACTCTGTTATTGTTTGTGTTTGGGCAGTGATTTCGCGCATTTTTCTCTTCTCAATGAAGCTTATGGGCCTTTCCTTTTGCGATCCGCATTCGCCAAAGGCGCGGCGGCGGTTATAGATCTCCATCTGTCAAACTTACGAGCTATTCCAATAAAAATGCTATTCCTGTGAATTCTTGGTTCACTGAAAGAAATTGCGCATTAAGCGATAAGGCCTACAGTTATTAGAAACCTTTATGTATTGTTTCCTATATACCTATAAGTTGGTTCGTAATTTGCGATATTAAACGATAGTAGGTAACAAACGAAACAACTAAATCATTATTCTATCATAGACGCTGACTTTATGAAATTTATTTTATTTTGACTGGTTGGACCAACTCGAATCTATGCTGCACTTTTCTTTGGAAACCAATTTGTTCCGCACGCTACCGACCACTTTGTTTCCTTATTCGGGATAACCAAATTGAATAAATTAATCCATTTTAGAGAGCGTGACGCTTCCGCAATGGATAGAGCACTCGCCCAGTGATAAAACTTGGACTATGCCAGCGGTGGTCAAGCACAGGGCACAGACTTAGTGCTTGTAGTGGCACAAAAATAACCAACATGATACTTTGGATCATCCTTTTTAACTGACTTCTGAAAAAGGAGGAAGTTGTCTGTACTTTTGGTGTATGTTCATCAATATTTTCGCCAATTGTGAACCGATTTATACAATTCGTTTTTTTTTGTTCGAAAAGAAAATGTCTCGAGGTGGTCCCATTTAAATTTTATCAAAATCGGCTGAGCTATGTTTTAAAATACAACAATAATATAAAAATTGTATACGTCAATTTGAGTGAACTATCCCAATTTTATATACATGATGACACGTGACTATTTTTAGAGAGATAATCCTTGCACCGTGCCGGAAATAATTACCGTTAGTTTTTCCCTAATTTGAGTATAGGCCGCGCCACCCAAGTTGGCGGATGTGAAGTTAGCTAAAAGCTGCGCAATAGCCAATCAACGTGCGGCTTTATGTCAGGATTAGTTATTTCGCAGCTTATAGCTAACTTCACTTTCGCCAACTTGGGTGGCGCGGCCTATACAATCCTTGCACATAAAAAAAACGTAGTATTCGGGTTTGTTGAGCGATGCGCGAAGATAATATCCACCCTTGGCAACGTCACTGTATTGTAATGTAAATGGCCTTAATTTCTAATAGTCCACTGATAGGCCTACTTACGAAGGCTGGATTGGACCACATCCACCACGCTGGCCCAGTCCGATTTGGTGGATTCACAAAGCCATATAATTTCTTTTGCGGCCGTAGTTATGCAGATTGCCTCACGATATGTTCCTTCACCATCACATTCGATGTGAATTATAGATTCTGTTGGCTGATTTCATCCTCGCTCAATGCTCGTCTCATGAAATAGCATCCCTAATCAAACGCCTACCTTGTTTAGACAATACACAGTTAACTCCCCGTCTACTAATTCAAAGCAATCTATCCAGACGACTTGATTGATTGTAAACAAACGTTTAATTATAGAGATAAGACGTCTCCATTGGCGTGTATTCCCGACGATCTCATTCTTTTATCTATTCGCATTCAATAATAAACATTGGATGTGCCCATTCAGTAGCTAACCATTTGTGTCGAGTAATCTTTAAGGTTGTTGCTCTCGGATACGTCACTGGTTACGTAGTTAAAAGTAAGGGCGATCAAAAATCTATAAATGGAGTGGAAATACCTAAGCGTAGCTTTTTAATTGGACCCGCAATGGTAAGCTCTTACTGCGGCTTTATTTGAGTTATGTCTCGCGCTCTCTACAGTAGAAAGAGCAGGATAAAACACAAAGCAAGCTAAAAAGATTCGCTAGCGATTTATTGTCAGCATTCCGATCGAACTCACCAGTAGAGTATTCTGTAGTTAGTTGGATCGCAAGACTTAAAATGACTTAACATTCAAGGCCTGACCTTTTTTCTTGTCGAACCATGTATTCCTCAAATAAGAGTCCAGTCTAAATAGAACCACAATAATAGAACATCAGTATTATGTTTGTGTAATATTGTATTTTGCAACATTGCTATTCATTCCAGGTTTGGCCATAAAGAAGATGCGCTCTCAAAGAAAATGCTTAAAATGTGCCAAATTGCCGGCATAACCTCAATATTTAAGAGGCAACGAATCCCTATAACACTGCGGCCTTGGGCACAGCGCCAAGTACGCCAAAATGTATCGAAATGAGATAAAATTTGATACCTATTTTGGTACCATAAATTCCCGGGAAAGTTTTTAGACTTATTGGTTCTTGGTTACATCACGAATGAAGCCGTTGGGAATTTTGTTAGGAATCACAGTGCTCGCCATGAGTCACGTGTGTCGAATCTAAATTATTTCCAAAGATAAAAAGAGGCGCCAACATCACATTTTTAAACGGAACTAATGAAGATTTTTAGTTCGTTCATTTGACCACCGGTTGTGCTTAGCTCAATACGTCAGATTTATATTCTTGGCACCAAACAACGCAGCGGAAGTTGATAGTATAAATAATATCGAGGAAAGCTTTTATTGAGTCAATGCATTTCTTTGTCTCGAGCTTATTCCCGAAATCTAGCTAAAATTAGGGCCAGTGTACTCCTTGACAAAGTTTTTCCTCGTCGTCGGTACAGTTAGGAATTTAACAAGGACTTAGTAAGACTTTTCCAATCTAAAATTAGACCTCTTACCTCTTTGGCAACGAGAAAGCTGCCTTGTTTGTTCTTTATCCATTCTTTTGTTTGTCAAAAAATCATCATAATGAAGAAAACCCGCGTGTCATGATCTTGAAGGATATGGTCAGCGAACGAGCTTTCGATCATCTTGGTGAACTATGACGTAATCTTTCTCATAACGAGTTGAGACACGGCTTAGCAATAGGCTTCAATACAGAGATGAAGACAATCCCAGAAAAATCCTTATAAACTCCTGGTAAATGCAACAAATTGAGAAACCTGCTTACTGCCGCCCTCATTAAAACCGCAGGATCGAATGCAAGCTGCAAGACTTTCAAACGGTGTTATTGGAGTGGATATACACACATGAGGCCTATGTCTTACAGCGGACGTTTTATCACTGATTGATGGATGGATGGAACCATGACCTTAGTCCCACTCCGGCCTTCAAAAGCAACTAAACATTAAAACAAACAGTCGATCTCAGGATGACGTGGTTATGACCTTTGACCTTCCGAATTGGTGTCACCTGTTCATTGATTTTTATGCTCAAGTGCGTGCGGATCGTTCCAATGAACAATTTTGGCTTCTTCAATTTGTAAGCTCGGGCTTCTCTTAGTTTCGACTATTTCGACATTTGTTACTAAGTGCTGTTTTACTGTTATTTTTTTAACCGACTTCCAAAAAGAAGGAGATTCTATGTTCGTTTGTATGGTATTTTTTTTGTGTATGTTCAACGATAATTCCGCCAATTGTGAACCGAATCGAAACATTATTTATTAAATTTTACATAAATCGGCTGAGCCGTTTAAAGTAATGTAAACAATTCGAGCGGTTATATAAGGCGGTTTTGCCATTTTTTTGCAAAAAATAGTTATTATTTTGTTGAAATTATTGATTTTTGTACATTTTTTAGATAAATCTACAGTTCTTATACTGAGTGTTCCTGTAGATGACGGATATAATCTAAGAGTCAGAGTCTAAGATATCATTGTCGTCTGGAGAAACAATCCGTATTGTTAGTCTTGCAAAAACGTTCCATATTTGGATTCTCACTACTCGTTTGTATACCTACTACTAGTTTGTCTGCTCTGTTCTAGGTTTGGTTTTCGGCATATAATACATATACTTAGGTGATAAATATCGATATCTAGACACGCGGCAGTGTCCAGCCAAAACGAAGAAATAGGTCTCTTCTACTTCTAGATCTGGGTGTTAGCTTCTTCTAGTCTTTGTGTGTGTTCGTGTAGTTCAGAGCTAGACATAATTTATAGGTACATATTCATAATTCCATAAATCAAAAAATAAAAAGCCGTGGTGGTCTAGTGGTAATGATCCCGTACTTACAATCGTGAGGTCGTGGGTTCAAATCCGGGTCCCATACCAATGAGTTCTTCGGAATTTATGTCCGGAATTTCACACCACTGGCTTGGCCCAATCACCCTTTGTGGGTAGGCCTACGTCCTGCAGTGGACTACTAAAAAAAGGCTGGTACAGTACAGTACCTATTCATAATTCATATGCTATCGAAATTAATATTATGGTTTATGCAAAAAAATCTATGTATGTTTTTGACCTATCGCCATGCCCTAACTTGCGTCATCTGACGACTCTGGGACTCCGGTATAATTCTGAGATTAAAATCCTCTTCTAGGTCAATGCTACGAGTACGTTTGTTATTACCACGTCTAGTCTACTTGGTATTTTGTACAATTTGTACTGAGCACTGGTCATATTTTTCTCTATTACACATTGTCTGTGACTTCAAACTGAGCAAAGCTTGTGATATGGCTGCTAGAGACTGATATACATATTTTTAAATACATACTTAATCATCTATCTACTCGTATATCTGGTTTTTAACCACGATTGATTTGACGTTGTAATGGTAAAAACTGTCTTGTAATTTCTTTTGCGACGAAGTAATTACGAAAATAATAATAAAATAACGAGTAATTAATGATAAATATGTGCATGCCACGAAATTACTCATTTAATAACATACCTAATTAAAAAACCCCCGACACAAAAATATTTGACAACAAACTTTCAATTGACAACCATTTTGGGCACATTTGTAGAATTTTGGTTCTTCCATCCCCACTTTAACCCACCATAACTCTTAAACGGATCAATCGATTTTTATAAAACATAGCTAAGAACACTCTCGATTAAGTCTCCTTTCATCCAAAAAAAACAAAACTGAAATCGGTTCAGTGGTTCGGGCGCTATGGTGCCACAGACAGACAGACACACAGACAAACAGACACGTCAAACTTATAACACCCCTCTTTTTCGTCGGGGGTTAAAAAGTAGCCTTTAAGCATTACCTACGTCCGAAAATATCTAAGAGTGTCAAAGTTTTGACGAGTAAATCTGTTTCTGTCTGTGGTGTCGTTGGTCTAAAACATTTTCTTGTTACTTTAAGTGGATTTAGAACACGAGTTTTTCTGGTTGAAAAATTCAAACTCCATTTATCGAGTCGATGATTCAATATAGTCTTTTAATTTCATATTGTTTTCTCGCAGTACTTAGCTATGCGACCTACAAAAGATTGCTATAGGTAATTGAATATAATTAATTTTGATGCTTTCTACTCTGATTCCATTTTACTGCATCTGGGTTACTGATGCGACCTTTCGTGGCTCATGTACCCAATTTTAGCACATATGAGGACTTAGAATAGAATAGAATAGAAACGCTTTATTGTTCACACAATCGAAATTATTACAATAAAAGAGTACAATATAATTATAATAGTGCGACAATCGGCGGCCTTATCGCTAAGAGCGATCTCTTCCAGGCAACCTGATTTAGAGAGGAAAGGATTATAGAGGAAGGTAAAGGACGGGGTGTACAATAATAGCGAAATTAATTGAAACAAAATAAAGAATACTTGAATAAAGAGTCATAAATACTTGTACAAAATATATACATACATATCAATATACACATGTACATTCAAATACTACAATAATATAACCTACATACATACACATACTAATACTAAAATAAAAATAAATAATAAAAAATGCTACATACAAATTAATGAATTTAATAATAAATAAATATGATAAATTAACTAGAAATGACTTTCTAACATGGAGGCAACTGCGATAAATAAAATTTTATGACTTGCTCCTTAAACACAGCAAGAGAAGGAGCACGGACTTAAGTAATTTATGTAGCTTACTAGTACATAATGTTGCCATAATTAAACTACTGTACTTACAGAGTACTTACGCTGCTCAGTGTGTGAAAAAGTACAAAGTGAATATCGATTGCCCCCGAACATCTCAGTACATGACAAATTTAGCATTTTCGCAACATTATTAGCGCTTGGCTAGCCCAGTTCGCGTGGCTTAACACAATACACCACAGCTCTAGTCTAGGCACTCCATGGTTGCGTAATAAAGGAACCGGAGTTCTTCAATCTCCGAGCACAGGCACCGTAACGCGATCCCGCGATAATACCTATCTACCGTCCTCTTAAACATAACACCCTTGGTATATTGTGTGCCATGCCTCAGTTACACCTCAGATGTACATCAGAGCCATTCGGCTTATAAACAACATTGTTTCATCAATTCAATCAAACTTCTTGGTAGTTGTGAAGTTGCTGCAAGCTGCGCAAAACCCAATCCTAACTGAAGCTCACTTAACATCTGCTCGAGAATTGGGTATTGCATAGCTTGTATGTAGCTAATATGTAGCTAAAGTCGATATACGAACGAACTCATACGAACTGCCAGAATGTGGAACGCTTTCCCTGAGTCTGTCTTCCCGCTAAAGTACAATGTAGGTGTCTTTAAATCCCGAGTAAATAGGTATCTTCTAGGTAAGCGTGTTACATTCTAGACAGCATATCTGCTTAACATCAGGTAGTGTGTAGTCAAACGCAAACCTATACGAAATAAAATAAAATAACATACCACCTGCTCGTACTAAGCGTTTCGCTTCTTCCTTTATAATGCAGACGGTAAGGGATTGGAATGCCTTATTAACTCAGTCATTATTTCCTGAACAATGCAATCTGGATATCTTTAAGACAAGAGTGAAAAGGCATCCTTTAGGGGCTCTAAGTCTGCATACTCCATCTTCGGCCACAACATCGCTTTCCATCAGACGAGTTGGTGGCCAAATGTAGCCCTATTATGAATTTAAAAAAATTACTTTACAGCCGCCAAAAAGTTTGATTCGGCCTATACGATGCCTTAGGTACGCTGGAGACCTATCATCGTCCAGAGCCCGTGATCTGGCTTTTCGGTGAAGGAAAACACCATGAGGAAACCTGCATATGTCCGTAGAAGAAACTCTATGGCGTATGTGAATCGACCAATCCCCACTGGGCAAGCGAGCGTGGTGGATATGGCCCAATCACCCTTCGTGCATAGGCCTACGTCCTGCGAACCTGTGAACTATTAAAAATAAAGCTGATACAGTACACCACAGTTTTGAATTATACTCTGGCCTAGTTGATTACATCAAACGCTACGACCTACGAGATCATCCAAATATTTCGTCTCGAAAATTATTTTTCTGAACCTTGTTACAATTGATTTACCTTCATGATATATATTTGTATAAGCTCGCTGACACGCCTATCACTCTCTAAAGTGTGATGTTATTTGTAGATTATTATCTATTATCCTAACTTAGATATTTACTTCAAGAAGATGTCTTTTGACTTCGTTTCATTCATTTTTAGGGTTCCGTACCCAAAGGATAAAAACGGGACCCTATTACTGAGACTTCGATGTCCGTCTGTCTGTCTGTCACCGGGTTGTATCTCATGAACCGTGATAGCTAGGCAGCTGAAATTTTCACAGATGATGTATTTCTGTTGTTGTTAAAAATAGAATAAAATAAATATTTAAGGGGGGCTCCCATACAACAAACGTGATTTTTAGGAGTTTTTTTGCTCACTATTAATAACGGCAAGAGGAATGGGGCTCCCATACGGTACGGAACCCTTCATGCGCGAGTCAGACTCGCACTTGGCCGATTATTAAAACCAAGTGAGATCGACAAGGATAAAAGACAAGTCTATGCTCTGGATATGTCCAAAGCAGCTGGATTATTTCGTTGTTTATCCAAGTGTTAGACCCGACCTCTTAGTGTTGGGCTTGGCTAGCTTATGATGTCATTTATTCCATCAGATGCATAACAGGTTGTACTAGATTAGACACATAATATAATACTATTATATATAAGTATATAGGTATTAGACATTGTGTAAGATTGTAGATGACCGGCGCTTCTTCGGATTGTATCTAAATAGAACATCGGCATCGCTAGACCAAACCAACCCATTTATTATTCTTATAGTCATTTTTCTTGTGATCTTTTTCTCTACAATTCGACTTTATTGGCCTATCAGTGTGTTGTGTACAATTAAAATACTTTATTGTCTGCTTTTTAAATTCAATTTAATACATAAACTTCAAACTAGTCTTTTATTTTCGTTTTGCTTGTGGGCTCGAATGGAACTTAAATCCACACCACCTTGGATTATATCACAGATAGAATGCAGTCGTACGATTGTCTACACTCTATTCTAAGAACTTTATTCCTACCGATTCCACATAGTTGGTCTTTTCAAAGTGTTCTTTAGTATCTCTCGTAGCCTTCCTGTCTACAACCCCATTCCTGTTGTGTATGTCTTACTGTCCCTAAGCTGCACTATTACGTATTTACAACAGTATTTTAGCCCTTGTCGAGTTGACTATTCGATTTTCTTTCCGTTTGGTGATTCTAACTGGAACTACTTCAATTTTCGTGCACACGCACCGTAACGCGATGGTATCTGGCTTCCCCTGCTTACTGCTGTAACAATGTGCGCTATAGTCGGCGGATATGTCGATTGACCGGTAAAAGACGAGCACTTTACGTCCTGTAGTTGTCTCTATAACTCTTGGAATTTATAGCTTTTGCAGCTAAGTTTGTAGCTGTGAAATTATGCACCCAGTATTTCCTCCACATTGCTCCTTGTTTGTGGTCAAATACAGCTGTTGCTAAGTGGTTTGTATTCACCTGTACTTGCCTATTAGGACGAACAAAACGAATACGCAAATACAAATACGCTATTTGATTTTTGACTGGTGTTAGCGTTTTGTGGCTCATACGCTTAGTTTTAACGGAACTACACAAACTGAAAAAACCTCTATTCTGACTCAGTAAATTCTTCTTTAACAAAACAGAGTATATTATAGTGTTTTCATTGAAGCATAGTCATATTGAATCTAGTCTATTATCTCCAGAAAAAGTGAAATTTTGCTTGAGTAACAGGCTAACAGCTGTCGGCCTCTGTGACCAGTTTTACCGCTTGGGTCACTCAGTCATGAAACTGCAATTTTTAACGGAAGTTCCTTTGTTATCGACCCGATGATTCATAGTAACAACAAACCAATTAGTAAAAAACGTCCTAGCCGACTTTAAGCAGTACATAAATAGCTATAATGTAGGTACTAGTTGGGTATTTTGGAATTTTAGAGCTAGCTAGCTAGCTAGCTAACACTTTTGCGCTAAAACGTAAAATTATTTGCGCTCATTACCCAAGTATTAAACTGCATACTTACTCCTCCTATAAACGCGAATACCAGTTTTAGTTTAAAAAATAATAATTTTTCGCAAAAAATGGCAAAACCGTCTCGTAACCATATAATATCTATTAGAAACTATTATTCATTATTCAGAAATTTAAACGCAAAGAAAAATTGTCAACTTATAGAGGTTCCAAATCACATGGAAAATTCGTATTAGATTTCCGTGACATAGGCCTAGCCTAGTGCGGAAATCACGGTACCACGTTTTGTTTGTATATAACTGTCATAACATAAGTAATATTGTTTTTATTATATGTAGCATGTGTGTAATTTTTTTCCTGTTTATGTTAAATAAAATTTTTTCATTTTTTTCATCGTGTCCAAAATTCGAATATTTCGCTAGAATTGTTTACATTATTGCTAATTTTTCAAAAACAGCTCAGCCGATATCTGTAAAATTTAAATGGATCCATCTCGGGAGTCTATCCTTTCCAACAAAAAAAAAAATAATTTCGATTCGGTTCACAATTGGCGAAATTATCGATGTTCATCGTGTACAAAATTCGGATATTTCCTTCGAATTGCTTACATTATTGTTGATTTTTTCAAAAACGGCTAAGCCGATTTCTGTAAAATGTAAATTGGCCCACCTCGGGAGTATACCCTTTTGAACTAAAAAATAATTTTACGATTCGGTTCACAATTGGCGAAATTATCGATGCACATACACAAAAAAAATACATACAGACGAACATAGAACCTCCTCCTTTTTGGAAGCCGGTTAAAAAGTGGACCATTTTACTTGTTTTACGCGTTGCTATAATAATGTGAACTGAAAGAGATAAAGACACACTGACCTGACCAATACTATCTGTATTGCATTGTCTATCTATCTATGTACCTCAAAGTCATTGGAGGAGCGGGCACGATCCCTACATTACATTTAAATGTCTCTACATCTCTAGTATGTGATTCATAGATATCCGATATCCACCCACTGCCGTCGGCAGTAAACATGGATAATAGAAGTAGGTCACCTCAAGAAAATGGATATTGTATCTGGGAATCTAGAAGGCCATTAATACTACCTAATGCGTGCTGGAAAACATTCTGAAAGCTGTAACATTGTGAAAATATCTCTATCACACTTACTACTAGTAGAGTTGTTTAAAAACCCAACCAAAGTGATTTATTATACAGTTTTTAGGGTTCCGTACCCAAAGGGAAAAACGGGACCCTATTAATAAGACTTCGAAGTCCGTCTGTACGTCTGTCTGTCTGTCTGTCACTGGGCTGTATCTCATGTACCATGATAGCTAGGCAGCTGAAATTTTCACAGATGATGTATGTATTTCGGTTGCCGCTATAACAACAAATACTAAAAACAAAATAAAATAAATATTTAAGGGGGGCTCCCATACAACAAACCTGAATTTTTAGACGTTTTTCGCTCTATATTAATAATGGTACCAGGTAGATGATTGAAATTTTCACAGAATATTTAGTTTCATATTCCCTTCAATAGTAAATAATAAAATTAAAATAAAATAAATATTTAAGGGGGGCTCCCATACAGTACGGAACCCTTCGTGCGCGAGTCCGACTCGTACTTGGCCGATTATTCATTCAGATGTTTACAATGGATGCAGCTGGCAACATGCATGTTAGTGCAGGTCTGTAGATACCGAATTGAAGAAAATATGTTTTATAGATATTATTATCTACTTCCTATCATACGTTGACGTATGACTGAGTCATTGCGATTACAAAACAGAAAGATAAAACTGTTCGTGAATTACTAATCAATGTAGTTATGATACGTACTCGTATTAGTTTTATTGATCTTTTTTCAGTGCGCGATTAGTTCCATAGTACCTATACTATTGAAGCACGCTATTATGTATACTCGGAATTTTAATTCGATTCCAGATTTGACATTAGCTACTGTCATTTTTGACAGTATGTACTGTCAAAAACTGTCAAAAATGAGCTAATGTCAAATCTGGAATCGAATTAAAATTCCGAGTATAGTATTATTATACCTATCTTCTTTGCTATTGTAAACAGAGCGTCGATTTTGTTTCTTTGTTCATTTATATATTGTTCCGCATTCCTGATATTCTACAAAACCAATGCATCATCTATCAAATTATATTATCTGCTTAAAATCTATACCAATATTATAAGAGGAAATATTTGTTTTTTTGTTTGTTTGCATTGAATAGGCTCCGAAACTACTGAACCGATTTGAAAAATTCTTTCACTGTTGGGAAGCTACACAATCCCCGGGTGTCATAGGCTATATTATATTTAAAAAAAAAATAGGGAGGCTGCTAGTATTTAAATAAACTTGTTGATTGATAAATAATTTGACTCTACATTTTTTTATATGTACTTGGGACCTTTGAAAAGATTTTGTTCTGTACAAAATATATATCGCATTTTGTTAGGACTACAATTAATGGTTTGTAAAAAAAATGTACACTAATATAGGCCGTGTCTCACAAGTTGGCAGAAATGATGTTAGCTACAAGCTGCACAATATCCAACCAACCAACGCGTGGCTTTGATCTTCAGCCAGGATTGGAATATTGCGAAGCTTGTAGCTAACTTCATTTCTGCCAACTTGTTTAGCGCGGCCTATTAGTACTCTCTTTAAACGTGACCACTCCAAAGTACGAGCCTCTCTGCTAATGTCCTGCACTTATATCAGGCCTTTGAAGAAGCTTTTAACCTCTTGACTAGTGCAGAAAGGGGTGCGAAAATTCACACCGTGTCGCGGCACAGCCTGTGACGACATCCAATACATTTGTCGTAAAATCCTCCACATATTTTCAAAGTAATATCGCCTTTAACCTGAATCAAATAGGTCTCTGTTTGTCTTATTTCTCCGGCACAATGCCGCCGTCTCGCCGTGTCGATGACTCATACATTATGTATGGATATAATATGTGGGGCGTAGTGAATGGGTGAATTTTTCATAATTGTCCTATTTGTTCTGTTTCATTTGTATTTATACGTATCAGCTTCTGTATTGAGGTTGCGAGTATTTTGGAGTCAATGTTATCTAGAATGCATTGAAATAGGGATAGATAGATTCTGCACGCGCCCAAGCTTTGCCCAAGCTTTGAACAAAATCGCTCGGTAATAGTACAGGTTTCTAAACAATTGAAGACAAAAACAAATTTCTAATTGTTTAACATCTTCAGAGACTACTAATTAATCATCCAGCCCTAGGACGTCCGCTGCTGGACTTAGGCCTCCCCTATGGATTTCTAATACAACCATCTCAGAAGACCGTACAATGCGTATGAGGAATTTTAGGAAAAAAGTGAATATATGTAGTGCTACCGCATTTGCGTTATTTCGTGGGGTTTCGAAATACATACTTATTTTTTTACTACCATCTGAGCTGAACTCTTTGCCTAAAGAAAGATTTTTCTTTTGGGGAAATAAAGTAGCCGCTATCTAGTCGCTTCACTCTTCTCTACAAATAGGTATCATAAACTACACTCACAGATATCCCTCCACAATATTGGCATTATTATTTTAGTACCAGAAATAAATCACTGTAACACGAGTGAATGAACTGTCTATGTTCGTGACTTCGATCAATAAGTCGTCATTATAACAACAGGGCTACCCTAATCCCATTTGTTGTGTTAATTTTCTTTCTTTAACCGTGTTATATTGCAGTTTTGAACATGTCAGTAGAGGAATCTATCTGCACATCAAGCTAATAAAGATCAAAGTATGTATAGATCCATTGCTAGTCATGTTGTTAGACTTTTTATACCGCATGAAGGAAAGACATAGCAAAAACGAAACTTAGGTTTGGTTTTCACCAGTGAAGAGAATCGCTTCATTTCACCTAGCCTCGCTCCGCTAAGTCGTTTCTATAGAATTTGCGTTCAGTTGATTGCTGCCCTGAAGGCAGCGCACTAGAATACGGCATCGGTATCCCCTGTCTGTAGAAAGAGCCTGCTAAAAAAGGACCTCTGGGCTCGTGAATAGTCGGAGATTGGGCTCCATTCATTCAAACGGGCCCGGGGAGAACGACAGCGAGTGTGGCAACGTTGTCGTAGAGGACCGCACAAGCCTGGTTCTAGCACCAGAGGAGTAGTCTCATAAAGTGCTGGGAGCACCGTTGCGTTCCTTTTGGAGATCCCGGAGCTCCCAAGAGGGCACAAAGGCTGGCCACCGATGGGGTTTTAGTGGGTACAATCCTACATAACCCGACTGCACTCCAAAGCAGGGAATCGGGAATATTTCCCTTGTAAAAAAAAAGGATTTATTAGTTCTTACGAACACATCCCTTGCTACTCGCGCATCATCGCTGGTGGAACCACAATCTTACAGTTTAACATATCATCCGAGCCAAGGTAGGGCTCACTTGTAAATACCCAACAACCGCCCGCGCAATACACCCGCGGTCACCCATCCAAAGACTGGCGGGAATCATTTTCACGTCACTTCAGTAATTGAAAAAGAACACGTCGATCATTCAACCCACGTTTTGTGATTAGAATTTTTTTCTAAGATCGATATACCAAACACATTCTCGGAAATAAATAATGCCACTTAGCTCCCGCTGTAAGTAATTCCAAGTCTCTTTGCCCTCTTTGGTCGTCAGGGATATCAATGGCCAAACACCTACGCTCGACCTTTTTGTATTCAGGGTAATCCTTATATACCTTAGGGGATTAGTAGGTGATGTAGTCACGAGAGATTGGCGGATCGGTCGGATCGGATGCTCGGCCTTCCGAATAAAAACCCTGGAGTGTTCCAACACGTCGCTCGGTGTAGGGGGTACGAGTAACGCTTTAGCGAATCGCGAGGCCCTTATAGTGTCGTCCTATCCTATGTCTATCCGCGTTTTGCCTCTGAGCATTCACTTATTCGAAAATAAAGTATTCGGTTGCAAAGTGCAAGGACTTGCAGAAGCTACTGAGGTGTTTGTGTATGTATACTCATCTCATGAACCATTTATACTACAGTTCGCTAACTTTGATATCGCGGAAAAAATCAGTTAGTCCAAACAAGTTCATTAAGACACGACAAAATGTATGGAACAGCAGATTTTTCCGCTATTTTGGAGTTAATTCACAGCAACAGCTGGGATTGAGTTGCAGCCACTTGTAGCTTCCGAACCGCCAAGCAGTTTGCTTCGGCCTATACGTGTAGTATGTGTACCTCTGGAGATCCTGCACTTTGCAATATTGCAATGCAAAACCTTTTATCTTATCCCCTGAGAATCTATATCAATATCTTCCGCTCATAGTATACTTAAACCAAGAAAGTTGTTAATTGATATGTTTGTTAATTTTAATGCTTCGACGACTTACGGCCGTTCTCAATAACTTACTAACACTTGACTAAGGATTGATATCCGGGATAAACAGTTTAAGTAACGCTAACTGTTACTGCTGTTTCTATAATATAAGTTTCAAGAGTCTATCAGTGGTCAAGGACGGATAGATTTTTTGCTGCGTCCTTAACTCGGGTAAGCGCAACCCTCGGGACCCCAGGTTCTACACAACTGATCACATGTTATGGGAGGCAAGTTTAAAATCGTATAAATTATTTTTTAACAAAGGTTGCATTTGAATATTTCACGTATTATTTGATATTCAATTGTTATCAATCACATTTTATAGGTGTAGTGTACATTTGCCCTGATGCCGGGGCACTAGAATACGGCATCGGTATCCCCTGCCTGTAGTAAGAGCCTACTAAAAGGGGACCCCTGGGCTCGTGGGTGGACAGAGTTGGGGCTCTGGCCATCCACTCAAGCGGGCCCGAGGAGGACGGCAGCGTGTGTGGCAACGCTGCCGTAAAGGACGGTACAAGCCTGGTTTAAATACCAGGCAAGTAGTCGTGTAAAGTGCTGGGAGCACCGGTGTGTTCCCTTGGAGATCCCGGAGCTCCCAAAAAGGCACAAAGGCTGGCCACCGAGGGGGTTTTAGTGGGTACAATCCCACATAACCCTTCTGCACCCCAATGCAGTTAGGGCATCTTTAGAAGATTTCCCCCTCGTAAAAAAAAAAAAAAAAAAAAAAAAAAAAAAAAAAAAAAAAAAAAAAAAAAAAAAAAAAAAAGGTGTAGTGTACATATATTAAAGAAAATAATTATAATTCGGAGGTGAAATTTGGTTTATGGACTATAAATAGGTAGTATTTTTTTAGAGATTTTAAGCAGGGTTTAGATTACGAAACCAAACAATGAAAATTACGGTTGTAATGTTTACGTCAGTGAACTAATTAACATTTTGTAAATACGCCCACTAAATAGCACCGATTTACATTGACTTCGGCTCAGTAAAATGGATTGCCATCCTTTCCTCCTCACATATTTTGCGATTTCGCCAAAAATTGATTATCAAAAAAAAAAAAAACAAAAAATATTTATTTAAGACAACATCGATTCATGGTTAGTAAAACAAATTATTAACACACAACACTATGTTAGTACTTATTCTAAAATAGTTCACACAAAATAATTTTAAGATGAACAGATAATTCTATTACGAGGCTGTCCTTTTTATTTCAATGTAATGAAATTAGATTGCAATACAGTTTTGTTGTACTTGCAACTGTATAACGGCAAGTGTGCAACTAATATACATAGGTCCATACATACTTTTAATACAGATATGTTGATTCATGTGTTTTACTTACATATGTCAGAATTTAATTTAGCAACTTGCAGCTTAGTTCTGGGCGTCCCGTCCCAATTTTGTTCGAAGCTATTTTCTATACCTACTATTCCAAAAAAATTGAAACAGTTGCTTCGAAATCTATACCCGTAGTCTTGAATTGAAAACGTTTGAACCACCTACCCTGTTCAAGTTTTCAATTATTCATTTTATTCACAACCCTCCCAGTATACACTGATTGGTAGGCAGAAATTCACCTGTGCCCACGCTTGTTTAGGCAAATTCATATTTCACAACCGTCAACTCAACAGTCACTGTATCCTTTCTGACAGTAATTAATTTGAAGAAAGCATCATGTTTATAAGGTTACACAGAACGCTAATATTACGCTACAATGAGGTCTTTACACACATAAAGAAGGATGCAGCGAATGGACCTGTCGTTTTTTTTTTTTGCAAGTAGGTAGAAAACAAAACATCATTTATAATAATGATATGTGCTTCAAAAATTTAGTGATTTTTTGCTGTTTTCATATCACTAATTAAAATTAATATTAGACCACCAGAAAAATTACAATGATTTTTTATTGTTTTAACATTATAGATTACATACATAAGAAGTGGCGGTATGACCTTAAAGGCTTTGGCCTGTCCAAAAATGGGCACATTATTTAAAAAAATCACTATTTTATTACTGTTGCTGTCAAAAAAAAGGAAATGTCAAATTCAGTCGATCAGATGATGTATTCAGTATTGCCAGATTTCGTTTTCGGTATTCCGACTTAGCAATTTTTTGGAGGGGTTGATATAATTATTTTCTTTTTCAACAGTTGGTACATGCTCCTTCCTTAACTCGTTTTAAGTGTTTCAACTAATAATTTTACGAACTGAGGTGTCTTTTTACATATTTTATAGAAACATACATTTTTGTATACTAAAAGATTATCAAAAAGAAAGAATACTTATATTTTTAGGTTTCACTCACTTTACTACTAACAAAAAGCTGCAGTTGAAATTATCCGAGATATTCCTGATTATTTTGATATTGCTCGTAATAATCCTTAAAGGTGCTATTCGAATCTCGGCAGCAGGCTACAGCTACAAACAGCACTTGCAGCAGCTGCGCGAAGCCGGCCGTGGCTGCACAACTGAGGGGTTAATCCAGGTTTACACGTAAATTGAAACTACAGCTGTTTCGGTATGGCCCTATACATTTTTGTACAGCGCCCCTAGCAGAAACGAGGAAGAACTAACCAAAATCTATGGAGCCACACGCGAACGCGAAAGTTTGAGTAAACTTCGCAAAGCCTGGACTACGAGTAAGGGCTCTGGTTATCTATGTAGTAGTATGAATTTCTGCAAAAAAGATTCCGATTGCGGCTCCGGCAGCACGTGCTACCGAGCCTCAGCTGCGAGTGTTGTTCACCTGTTTAGACAAGTCCGACGTGCTGCCTGTCGCAGCACGTGTAGCCAACCTCGGAATCACTCTCGACTGCGGAAGCAGGCAGTGGCTGCATTTCAGATGTGTGTTACCTGCAATCGCGACCTGCATCCGCAGGCTGCGGCCGAAGTTCGAATAGCAGCAAGTTGTGGTTCTTATACTATTGCTAATGAAGTGGATGAATACCGAAATTCATTATCATTCATTTTTTCGTAGTACCAGTCGTCGTAGTTACCATTTAGCGCTTCTGGCGCGTTTTTGACGTGCTGATAGCGAATTTTTGCCAAAAGGAGTTGGCAGCACTGCTATGGTCTATAATTCTATAAATCAAAGTAGGTACCTATAGCTTGAAAATTGTTTTCGGTTTTTCTTATTTTAACTTCATTTTAAACAAACTTGTACATATCAGAACAGTTTTAGAAGCGTCATAAATTACTCTGGTGAAGATAACATTTTTATAAATGAGCTTGGGAGAAACTGAGTGTATTCGTACACAACAGGTATTCGTATGTATGAGCTGTCGACATCCTTCTTTGTATGAATAACGTTTAGGTACCACTTAAATATTCCAGAGGAAAGTTTGCCGTTTTCTACACATATCTTTATCAGTGAATGATGTTTTTTATTATTTCGTTATTTTACGCGTAAGTATAGGTCGTATTTGGTCCACATTAGGTATAGGTACGTAGCGTAGTAAAATTCAGTAAAATATTTTTTCGGCTTAGTAAAGACATTTACGGTTGTCCAGGGATTCGCGCATTGGCATCCATTAAATCTTCATTTTTTTTCGATTTCGTTCCCTATTGGAATTTAGTTCGGATATTGACGTATTTGCTGATTATGACTGAGATCCTGCCTCCGAACCAAAACCAGTACCTATGTAATGTTAATAAGAAAACTTAACATTTTCTTTTCATTGCCATGCATTCAAAGAACAAGGTTTAACACGCCTCTATTTTCAGCAGCTCAAAAGACCCTCCAAATCTTCAACATCGAGATGAAATCCAAAATGAAGGCGCACACCATGAACGAAGATGTGGTCTTCTGGAAGTGGATATCGCTGAACACGCTGGCGCTCGTGACCAAAATGTCCGTGTACCACTGGTCTATGGAGGGCGACTCTACTCCAGTCAAGATGTTCGACCGACACTCGTCGCTTGCCGACTGCCAGATCATAAACTACAGGACGGATCCGAAGCAGCAGTGGTTACTGCTTGTTGGTAAGTTTTGGAGGAAAATCTTTAGTAAAAGCACAGCCCGGACACTCCGCGATTTTTCATACAAAATCTGCTGTCTTACGCACACCTACACAGTACTTACTCACAGACAACACACGCACGGTCGCTACACGCGCATTTGTGTGCGGAACGTCTATGGCTGTCAGCGATCACCACATCGTGACGTCATGCCGCGTGAGTGAGACAGTTGCGTACTTAATTTGCAAAAATGAATATTAATCTAGTGCTTAAAAAAGTATAAAATTACTTAATTTGGAAGCATTTTAACAAAAAGTAACCGATCTACTTCTTTTGTAAGATAATATCAAGAGGAAGTTACCAAATAATGTAAAATAAGTTCCTATTATTTATCCTTAGGGAAACATTAAAATTTCTTGTTTTGTTACTTATCATTGATATTCAACCATACACAGTACAAGTGTTCCCTATTGTCACAGTCTAGGTAGTTTTTATTAGAAAATCCACCGGCCAGTGCAGCCCGCGCGCAGAGTACACGATGCGGTACGTAGCGCGGGGTGGAAGTGAGGAAGACTCAAACGGGTGGGGGGTAACGAGTGGCCGTTCTATACGTAGTATTATTATATATTCTTTGGTAAAAGCCACAAACCCTGACACCAACCACAAAACGCTCCCCGGCAGTGGCGTTTTGTGGTTCGGGGGGCGTTTTGTGGTTGTGATACTATCACATGTGACACATATAATTACGCAAAAATGTTAGAAGTTGGTGGTGCCGTTTGTTGTCGTCGTATGGTGTCAATGTCGGCGTTGTATGACTCGTCGATGGTGATATTTAGAAACACACATTTTTATATGAGATAAATACATAATAATAAATTATAAACAGTTGGTAATTTTGAAAGCTGCGTGAGAATGTAACATGGCCTTTCTTTGTTGTCAACTTGCATAACAACAAATGAACATTGTTAGTTTCGATTGTCGTTGAGTACAATGGTATCTTCGACGGAAGTTAAATTGAACAGGTGACTGTTAGTTACCATAAAATCAACACCAAATATCAAACAGTTAATTAAACTAGGTCATTCATTATGCGATTTGCTCGATACTGAAAAGCTTTTGGAAGAAATTCAGATTTTATCTCTTCTTCCTCACAGTTTACGCTAAGTATAGGCCGAATCAAACATTTTGCGGCTGTGATGTTAGCTACTAGCTGCAGATAACCCAATCCTTATTGAAGCTCACTTAACAGCAGCGCGAGGATTAGGCTTCAGCTCCTAACAATACAGCCGCCAAGTTGATTAATTCGGTCTATAAATAAGTTCGTATAGGCCGGGCTAGCCCCGGTGTCACAATTTTTAAGCCGCTTGAGGGCCTCTGACATGTATACGGCCACAATTTAACGTGTCATCCGAGCCAAAGCAACGCTCAGTAGTAAATGCTACCCGCGGTCACCCACACAAAAACTGATCGTGCCGAACGTTGCTCATTTTCGGCGATCGTTAAGAAACACCTAGTCAAACTACGCTATGAGAAAGAAATCACTTTTAGTGATAAGGCCGCCGGTTACTTCACATGTTGTAGCATCTAATTTTCTCTATTTTTCTGTTTTATGTGTGTGTGAATCAATAAAGAGTTTATCTATCTAACCATGAGCGATTTAGATGTTAATTAGAGTTGTATTTCCCAGGTATTTCGGCTCAGCAGAACCGCGTAGTGGGAGCCATGCAGCTCTACTCGGTAGAGCGCAAGTGCTCGCAGCCGATTGAAGGCCACGCGGCTTCGTTCGCCACCTTCAAGGCGGAGGGCAACGCGGAACCTTCCACACTTTTCTGCTTCGCGGTCAGGACCGCTCAGGGAGGAAAACTGCATATTATCGGTGAGTACAGTGGTATAAATAATCATCACGTTTAATAACTACTAATATTGCGTAGTAAAACAATCAACTCACTTCCGTTCTCTTAAAAATGAGAGTTTCGTGATTTTTTTTAACTTTAAAATGCTATTTGTATAGGCCCTGTGGCTAGCCCAAGTTTCAGAGCTTTAAAGTCACTTGAAGATCTTTGACATGCCTAATCGGCCTTAAAATTTAATGTTTCATTCGAGCCATGGTTGCGTTGCTTAACTTCGCTGATTGTTAAGAAATCCTCAGTCAAAAAAATGCTTGTAATGTTGTACAAAGAAGTCGTATAAATAAATAACGCTTTGCACTCATAGCTTCACACTAGGATTCCTGAGGTGGGGGATGCCACGAGGACAACTGCAATGGATGCAATGTTTCACACTGTAATTCTAATTGTAATTTCTTAGGTAATTCCCTACCAGTGTTACCAAAAAACAGGCCTAGCCGAGTTTGGAACCCACAGGTTCATCCAAAAAAAACTAATGTTTGTAATTTAATTTTTGGTTAACTCATCTGATGGCTTTTGTAAACAATTTTGTCTAATGTATTTCAATTTCAACTAACATTCAGAACCATAACTAAACTGTGTTAAATAATTCGTCATTCAAACATCAGCTGCTCAGTCAAAATTGAACTCGGGAACTCCAGCTTCGGAGAACACTTTGATAGGATAGAGGTTAGGAGTATTTTTTTATTTATTAAATTCTTATAATTTTTTATATTTTCAGAGGTGGGCCAAACGCCAGCAGGCAACCAACCGTTTCCCAAAAAGGCAGTGGACGTATTCTTCCCAGCCGAAGCTCAGAACGACTTCCCCGTCGCCATGCAGGTGTCCCCGAAGTACGACGTCATCTACCTCATCACGAAGTACGGCTACATACACATGTACGACATCGAAACGGGCACCTGTATTTATATGAACAGGATATCGTCGGATACCATCTTTGTGACGGCACCTCATGAAACCACTGGAGGGATTATTGGTGAGTACCTACTTGCTTTTTAATCGACTTCCAAAAAGGAGGTGGTTCTATGATAGTCTGTATGTATTTTTTTGTGTATGTTCATCGATATTTTCGCCATTCGTGAACCTATTTAAAAAAATATTTTATAAGGTCGACAGAGTTATACTCCCAAGGTGGTCCCATTTAAATTTTATCGAAATCGGCTGAACCGTTTTTAGTGTTCCGTACCCAAAGGGTAAAAACGGGACCCTATTACTAAGACTTCGATGTCCGTCTGTCTGTCTGTCTGTCACCGGGCTGTATCTCATGAACCATGATAGCTAGGCAGCTGAAATTTTCACAGATGATGTATTTCTGTTGCCGCTATAGCAACAAATACTAAAAACTGAATAAAACCTATATTTAAGGGGGGCTCCCATACAACGTGATTTTTAGGAGTTATTTGCTCGCTATTAATACGGCAAGAGGAATGGGGCTACAATACGGTACGGAACCCTTCGTGAGCGAGTCCGACTCGCACTTGACCAATTTTTTTTTTTTGTTAAATCAACAATAATGTACCTGGATGTCACATCGAATTGGGCAAACTATTCGAATTCTGTACAAGGTGGAAGTCGGTGGTGCGATTTTTTGGGAAAATAATTATTATCATTGCCATATTTAGTTTGCGAGCAGTAAGCGACGTGTGGCCGATGATGAAGCACTCAGACTTGAAAGATTTAATCTGACTTTAGACTGAAAAAAAGCTTTAGGTTATAGATAATAATCAAGTAACTATAGTCTATTGAAGAAAGACTATTTAAAATGATTCAATCGCTATTTGAAAAGACGCAGATTCCAGTTTTTTTTTTTTTTGTTTTGGCCAAAATCTAGATTAAATCAGTCATAAATGAATACATCCTGAAAGACCATTCTAATGTTAACCAGTTAACGATTTGCTTAATGCAAATAAATTGGAATACCAAACTTGTAATGGTGTCGATTATACGACCGGCCCATTAAAGAAGCGTAATGTTTTGGCAGTTTGATAAGGGATGAAACTTAAAATGTCTGGCCTCTGTCCAAGCCTGTGATGTAACCATACAACAGTCTGCTGACAAAAAAATCAATGTTTCATCTATCTTGGTTGTCGATCCAAGTCACTTGAGAAGATTTTCTAAATATCTTCTGATATTAAAAAACCTGAAGCTTTTTGATACGTCACAATGCCTCTTGTAATGAGGCCGTGGTGGACTAGTGGTTATAACGCTAGCCTGTCATTCTTGAGGTCGTTGGCTCAGTCCCGGTCCCGTACCAATGAGTTTCTTTGGAACTTATGTACGGAATTTCACCCTCTGGCTTTTCAGTGAAGGAAAACAAGCAACCTGCATACGTCCGTAGAAGAAATTCGGTAGCGTATGTGAATCCACCAACCCGCACTGGGCCAGCGTGGTGGATATGGCCCAAACACCCTTCGTGGGTAGGCCTACGTCCTGTAATGGACTATTAAAAAAAGGCTGGTACAGATGCCTCTTATAATCATGTAAGGTTATAAGGAGATGTTGCCGAATCCTTCGCCACTGTTTCATCAGCTTTTGCCGATTTGTTTATAATTATCCTGCTACCCTCATAAGTCCTAACTAAACTGAAACCACTATTACCATAGGCGTAGCTAGAAGGAGGCACGGTTGGGCGATGCCTACTCTATAAACTTTTTTACTGACCCCAGAAAACTTGAAAGTCAAAACATTATATTTTTATGGAATGGGCAAAAGCTGGCCCATAGATAAAATCTCCAGCTACAACAATATCAAATACCCATTCTGACTGTCATAATAGACTATAAATAATTATAGTATAATTACCCCTTCTGACAATCATCACAAAAGAGACCTCCGTCTTCTTACCTAAATAACATCCCCAGGTGTAAACCGCAAAGGTCAAGTCCTCTCCGTAACGGTAGAAGAGGATTCCATCGTCCCGTACATCAACACCGTTCTCCAGAACCCGGAGTTGGCGCTCCGTCTGGCTGTGAGGAACAACCTGGCCGGCGCCGAGGAGTTGTTCGTCAGGAAGTTCAATATGCTGTTCACTAATGGACAGTATGGGGAGGCCGCTAAGGTAAGAGAACCGGTTTAGCTGTACTCTTTTAGTCCCTATAATTTCTAGAGTGTGAATCACTTACAAATATTGTTTTGCATTCTTGCCATATTTACAGTGGTAGATAAGCTCATTGTTATGAACAATTTTTACTATTGAACAAACCCTGAAATTACAAAACAATCTATTGTTCATGTACTCTTCCACGGCATAATTTTATCTGCCTCTGTAAAGATGTTAAAGATGCAAATCGACAGTTTGAATTTCTCAGGAACACCTTCCTTCCATTTTTAACCCCTGTACATCGAGCAAGTATCTATAGAGTCACAATCGTGCATAAAAGTGTCCGAGCCAAAACTCTACCCAAGCTACGTAGTGGGCAGGCTTTTAGTTAGTCGTAAGGTGATTGCAAGCCGATTACAACACCGCGCAATGCCAAAGTGCTCGGTTACAAGCATTAATTAGGTGACAACGTCGAGATTCGAGAAAATGAGTTATTTTGAATTATTTAATGTACATATCGAAGTAGGTATGTATGACGGAGCTCGGACATTTTTTTTACTACTTTCACTTAAGAAATGTGGCTCTGTAGATATTTGCTCGAAGCCCCCTATATTATGTTTAGTTTCTCAAATTTCTCCATTATAACTACATAGTATAAAACAAAGTCGCTTCCCGCTGTCTGTCCCCATGTATGCTTTAAAACTACACAACGGATTTTAATGCGGTTTTTTAATAGATAGAGTGATTCAAGAGGAAGGTTTATATGTATAATACACCTGTTCGAAGCCGGGGCGGGTCGCTAGTTACATTATAAATTGACTGTTTTGGATTTTTATAATCAATTAATTCTTCAAAAATAATTCTATCTATTATATTGCCAGTAATATAAGCTACATAAATGCAATCAACATTGTCTGATTGTTTTTTTTTTGCTTGTCAGGTGGCAGCGATGGCACCGCGAGGGATCCTCCGCACGCCGCAGACAATCCAGCGATTCCAGCAAGTCCCCACGCAGCCGGGACAGACCTCTCCTTTACTGCAGTACTTCGGGATCTTGCTGGACCAGGCGCAGCTCAACAAGTTTGAATCGCTCGAACTTTGCCGCCCCGTCTTGCTGCAAGGTAACGTAGCAAATGCGTTACTCTTACAGCGAGGTCACGTTCTCGCCGCTATGACTCTTTGACGTCAAGTTAAAATAAATGTAGTTAAAAAAAAAAAACTTAAAAACACGCTCATCAGACCTTGAAACCTAATCGTGGTCAAAGTTCATTACAAGACTTTTCTAAGAAATCCAAAACAGCTATGATTCGATTTTCCATCATGAAGCTCCAGTTCATATCTTTCGGCTCCATCATCAGATCTGTTCGACAGTATCATATTATTGTATTGTCATCAGAACTACATACAGCTGCCAATTTTCATTACGCTACGACCCTTGGAAGATGGTTAAATTAGTTACCTTAGATTCCATTTCATAGTTAGTTACATAAAGGTCGACCTAATAAAAGCGTGTTAATAAAAAGCTGCTCAACAACGAGTCGGTCGAACTCTGTCTTCCTGTCTTATTCAAGGTAACGTATCTATAAAGCGGTTCCAACAACTCGCCACCCAGCCCTAAAGAGGGTTAAAGGGTGGAGGATGCTTGAATACTTAAAGAAACTCAACAAAAATGAACTACTTTAGAAGTTTTGTTATAAAGCACATAATATTATAAGAAATCCATTGTATACGATGGATGCTTTCTGGAACCATTGTTGCAAATCTCGACAGATTCCTTAGTTCAGCGAGGTAAGCTAAAACTGCAAGTTCAAGAAAGAAAATTGTAAGACAATATGAGAAGTGCAGAATCAGCAGTCAACACTACTCATATAAAATAACCTCCTACAGAAATTCTGACTCAATTCTTTTCTAAATTCTAGGCCGCAAACAGCTTCTCGAGAAATGGCTCAAGGAAGAGAAGCTCGAGTGTTCCGAAGAGCTCGGTGATTTAGTGAAGCAAGTGGACCCCACGCTAGCACTCTCGGTATATCTCCGGGCCAACGTGGCTAGCAAAGTCATCCAGTGCTTCGCTGAGACTGGACAGTTCCCGAAGATTGTGCTCTACGCTAAGAAGGTAAGGGTTTACTAAATAGGTTGTTCTTTGGTAATATAAAAGTGAGTCAAAGCTCAGCATGGTTAAGTGGTATCGGCGTGGTTTCATTTGCGGCTAAAGTAGCTCAACGAGTTATGAAAGAGTTATACTCGGGAAGTCTCTCTGCGAAATCCAGTTAAAAGTTACGAGATTCGTAGAGAAAACCGGCATAGCCCAGCGGTGTGACAAATCAAAATTGCCGTGCGCAGAGCACATATTGGAGATATGTAGGGAAGGCTTATGGCTTGTGGCCTTAATCGGCCTTATAGATCTTTAATATGTGCTCTGCCCACGGCAAATTCAATTTGTAACACCACTGAGCTTATCTTATTACCTTTTACATGGATCTCGTAATTTCTAATTCCATTTCGCAATTACGACTTCCTGGGAATAAATCTTTTATATGTCGTTGATTTGGAGCTTACTAATAAGGCCCATAACAGTTATAAAATCAAACATGTTCCCTCTCAGGTCGGATACACCCCAGACTACATCTACCTGCTGCGCTCGGTGATGCGGACAAACCCGGAGCAAGGCGCGGGCTTCGCCGGCATGCTGGTGGCCGAGGACCCGCCGCTCGCTGACATCAACCAAATCGTCGACGTGTTCATGGAGCAAAACATGGTGCAGCAGTGTACCGCGTTCTTACTTGATGCTCTCAAGAACAATCGCGTGGAAGAAGGACCATTGCAGACGAGGTAAGATGATTTATGTATACTTCTATCTTCATTGTGTACCTGCTGCGATCGGTGATGCGAACGAACCCGGAACAAGGCGCGGGCTTCGCCGGTATGCTGGTGGCCGAGGACCCGCTGATATCAACGAACTTGTCGACGTTGTCGTGGAGCAAAATATGGTGCAGCAATGTATAGCGTTCTTACTTGATGCTCTCAAGAACAGTTGCGTAGAAGAAAGACCTTGTAAAGTCACTCACCACCTATGTAGAGATTAGTGATTGTCTACTTGGGCACGGGTGGGCCTTGCCCACTCTAGACACTTCTTTATCTACCCCAGAAATCTTGAAAGTTACATTATATTTTTCTAGGGTCGTCAAAACTAGGCAACTTTAACAGGCTTTATTATTATCTACGACTAATCGTGCACTAAAATTACGAGATAAATAAATACCTCATCATCCCCGACGTTTCGACCGAGTTGCATCGATCGTGGTCACGGGTGACAAGGCTTTGCTCGATCTCTTACCAAAGACAGGTGTTTATTATGTGTTCCCGCGTACTGTAGCTTTTAATATTTTTGAGGTCTCAAGTATGTAGTTAAAAATAAAATCGTATCTTTCCACAGACTGCTGGAAATGAACCTAATGTCGGCGCCGCAAGTGGCCGACGCCATTTTAGGGAACGCGATGTTCACGCACTACGACCGCGCGCACGTCGCCCAGCTGTGCGAGAAGGCCGGCCTGCTGCAGCGCGCGCTCGAACATTACACCGACTTGTACGACATCAAGCGAGCCGTGGTGAGTAATACAGGATTCTTTTTTGGCAGAAACTTATAGGCCACGAATCACACAGTCGGCCCATGTGAAGTTATACCAAGCGCCACACAAATCGGCGGATGAGAAGTTAGCCGCAGATGACACTTCGCCGTGATTCGCTAATTATTGCGCATGTGTGCACAATGCGTAGAGAGCGCGCGTGAGGCATGAGGTTGGCGGGCGGGTGTGCCCCGACGTCTCGTCTCTCTGGCTCCCGCGCATGTCTATATTTCGGCTTTTGCGCAGCGTTCTGCGCGTAACTTCCCATCCGAAGATTTGTGTGGCGCTTAGTATAGCTACAATCAACGCGCAGCTTTATGTGAGCTTCAGTCAGGCTTGGATTGCGCAGCTTATAGCTAACTTTACATCCGCCGACTTGTGTAATTCGGCCTATAACAGTCCACTTAACTCAGTCCTCGTATGATCTCGAACCAACTGTTTCGAAAGCTGTGAATTTTGCTATTGAATTTCTATTGCTACAAGAAAAACATAAATATTTTGGAAGCTACTTCAACACTACTGAAGCGAAGTAAATATTTATAAGACAATTTCGAGAAATTCCTGTATAGATTAACAAATAAGCACGAGGAACTGTCCATAAATAGAGAAAGATCAGGTAATATTGGTATAAAACATGTACAGTAGAATTGTGAAGGTGCTTTTTAAAGTGAATAGATCTATGAAATCGTCCGACTTAAACGTGTAACAACGTAAATTCGCGGCGTGAAAGTATTATCAGTTGCACACCTATACCCGAGACGACCTTAACGCGTTAACACAGATCAATACCATCAGTTTACAAGTTTCCAAATTTCAAAAGTAATTTTTACTATCCACAGGTGCACACCCATCTGCTACCCGCCGACTGGCTGGTGGGTTACTTCGGCAGCCTGTCAGTGGAAGACTCGCTAGAATGCCTGAAGGCCATGCTGCAGGCCAACATCCGCCAAAACCTCCAGATCTGCGTACAAATCGCCACCAAGTACCACGAGCAACTGACCACTAAGTCCCTCATTGAACTGTTCGAGAGCTTCAAGACTTATGAAGGGTTGTTCTACTTTTTGGGCTCGATTGTCAACTTTAGCCAGGATTCTGAAGTGCATTTCAAATATATTCAGGTATGTAATTTGCTGTTGTTCTATAATCTTAAAATATTGCAATCGTTTAAAATATTTCTTGTTAGGAGATGAAAACTGACCATTATTAAATGGTCATGTATATGGTGCATACACAGAATAAATTGGTTAAAATATTGAGATCCATGTCACACACGATATGGTTACTGACCAAAGATAGACTCAACATTAAAAGCTGTCTAAAGATGGAACTACAAATATAGGTCTTTCATTTCTCAGAGATAAGATATTAATGTAATTTTTTGCTCTAAATAAAAATAAAGTTGACCATTTCTTCAAACAAATGACACTTTTCGTACAATATTGACTACTAAAGAAATAATACTAAAGAAGATATTATACCAGCCCAGACTGTGTACCGTGTTTCAAAATAAGGTAATATTTAGGTATGGTACAAGGTCATGGCATAAGCTCCATACAATGTTTCTTTTATAAATTATTTTATGTTACATTTATATGTTTATATTTCCAGGCTGCATGCAAGACCGGCCAGATCAAGGAAGTGGAGCGCATCTGCCGCGAATCGAATTGCTACAACGCTGAGCGCGTCAAGAACTTCCTGAAAGAGGCCAAGCTGCCCGACCAGCTGCCTCTCATCATCGTCTGCGATAGATTCGACTTCGTTCACGATCTCGTGCTCTATCTGTATAGGAACAGCCTTCAGAAGTACATCGAGATCTACGTGCAGAAAGTAAGTGCTAAATGTTTCTTATCAGATGGGTTGATGACGTTAAAAATATGCAGGATTATTTGTAACTCAAGGACGATCTTACAAAGGTGACTTTAGTGCACGCGTTCAGCGTTAAGAATTTCCTGAAAGAGGCCAAACTCTCCGACCAGCTTCCTTTGATCATTGTCTGTTATAGATTCGGCTTCCTTCACGATCTCGTGCTCTATCTGTATAGGAATAGACTTCAGAAGTACATTGAGATCCATGTGCAGAAAGTAAGTCCGAATTATTTCTTAGTAAGTGGGTTGATCGGGGAGTTGGAAAGAATGGGAGAAGATCCCGCCGTAAAAAGGGCTTACTTGGGACTGGAAAGATGAAGTGCTTGTCCAAATCAGAGAAGAGTGGCGACACATAGTATTGGAGGCCAAGACACAATTTGGGTCGCTGCGCCAACATAGTAAGTAAGTAAGTGGGTTGATGTGACGATGTTCGAAGATATGCAGGGTTATTGGTAACTTAGAGGCGACTTTGTAAGAAATACTTTAGTATACGCGTTTATTATGTCTTTTATATAGGCTGTCGACATTCATGATGTTTTTACAATAAGTGCTAGAACAACGTAGTAAAATAAATTATTGGCGTTCAAAATATCAAAATGTATAATAATTTTCCTATTTTACATTCGGCTCGATGGACCAAATATTCAAATTCTGTTTTTGTCTATGAGTATCGTATATCAAGTGTAATAAAGTCTAAATCGTTGTTCCACTGAAGTTGCCTACGACTGCTAAGTATTATTTATTTATTATTTTTTTTTTCAGGTAAACCCCTCCCGTCTGCCGGTGGTAGTGGGTGGTCTGCTGGATGTGGACTGCGCTGAAGACATCATCAAGAACCTGATCCTGGTCGTTCGAGGACAGTTCTCTACCGACGAATTAGTCGCTGAGGTTGAGAAGAGAAACCGGTAAGTTTTTTGGCCTGATATTGATGATATACATACCTATGAAATATTTTTGCTAAAATAAATCCTGATTCCTGACCTATATACTATTACTAATTTATTTTGCATAGGGGTTGCTACACACATTTTCGTTTTGGTTCGATTTGTTAGGCCGGGCGGCCGACACAAAACGATTTAAAAGCCGAGCAAGTGTAGTAACTGTTTTGGGTACGACAAAACTACGAATTTTGCCTTGAGAACCAATGTATTTTTTATTAATAAAATATATCAAAATTCTGTTTTAGCGGGATGATCTACATATACACCAGAAGGGCTCAAAACTTTATCCTAAGAGATACAAGTGGAATGAGACCTTTGTCCTTTGAACGTTGGGATATTCTGGGCTCGGACTAATACCATTAACAACTTAAAATTTATAAACCTTGTACAACAAACAATAAAACGTAATATTGTCTGTTCCAGACTGAAACTCCTCCTCCCCTGGCTGGAGACCCGCGTCCACGAGGGCAGCAACGAGCCGGCCACGCATAACGCTCTCGCCAAAATATACATCGACTCTAACAACAATCCGGAACGGTTCCTCAAGGAGAACCAATGGTAAGTTCAGTTCTGTCACTGGATTTTTTGCGGCTTGAAGGACCGAAATGTTCGAATTTAGATTCATCATTATAAACTTCATAACTTTCGTGATCAGAGAAAATGTCAAATCTTTATTATTTTCTATGAAACTTTAAAAAATGCATATTACAAAACTCGACTAGTATCCGGCGCGAAATCTGTGTTTGGCTCTCTTCATGACTACGAAATTTAAGAGCCTTGAGAGCTGTCCTATTCTCTGAAAGTAGTTTTACTGCACTTTGTTCAAACCAAATCATTGTTTCTATAACAATAGTTATGGGGTGGAGAGGAAAGTGATTGATTGATTCTCCTATCAAGCAAGATTCGCTTTGTGTGAAGTATCTGTATCAAAAGTATTCTGTCCACAGGTACGACTCCCGCGTAGTGGGCCGCTACTGCGAAAAGCGCGACCCGCACCTAGCATGTGTGGCATACGAGCGGGGGCAGTGCGACCGCGAGCTCATCGCTGTTTGTAACGACAACTCGCTGTTCAAGACTCAAGCGAGGTACCTCGTGCGTCGCCGAGATCAAGATTTATGGCTTGAAGTACTCGCTGAGAGCAACCCCTTCAAACGGCAGCTTATCGACCAGGTATAATACCTTACCACTTACCGTCCACCTGTTTTGTTACATTATGTATCAACACACAGTGTTGCAGCTATCTGCAGCTAAATCTAAACTCGTCAGGAGTAGATATGAGTCCGCAAGGCTGCCGCCTTCCGCCGAGGAAAAAAAGGGAGCGGGGTGTACGAACCACACTTTGGGAGCTCCTTTGGCTCCGGGACCTCAATATCATTAACGGCGGCAAAAGCTAGGCCCCTGATCAACGCTCAAATATTGGATTATTGAAGTGAAACTTCTAATGCGACTTCCAACAAGGTTGCGTTAAACGTTTAACGCTACCATGGAGGGGGTATGAAAGCACTGTTGCATTTTTTTAATCGACGATTAAGGCCACAGGATACAAACGCGTTAAATATCACATTGGCGATTCCGCAATATGCCGACCAAACAACAAATGACTTCGGGATGGAGTTTATTTTTGTTTGACGAGTTACAAAACTCCAGATCTCCATTCTATAAAATCTATTTTAACCCATATTGTTGTTTTACAGGTGGTCCAAACAGCCCTGTCCGAGACCCAAGACCCCGAAGACATCTCGGTGACAGTGAAGGCGTTCATGACCGCAGACCTGCCCAACGAGCTCATCGAGCTGCTTGAGAAGATTGTGCTGGACAACTCTGTGTTCTCCGACCATAGGAACCTGCAGAATCTGCTTATCCTTACTGGTAAGTAGAGTACTACTTTGTGACGATGATGTATACTATACAACATGCTTCTTTATCGGCTGCCAACACATTGTCGTTATACTGATTCATGTTATAAAGAACTTTTCAATAGGTACTGGCCTTAAAATAGCAAATAAAAATTTACTGTTCCATACATTTTGTTAAAGGTTTTGCTTTCTATGTATTAATGATTACAATTGACTACAAACAGTAAAGAAATCCGAATGTCTGAATTCTTCATGTTATCATAGATATATAAGTAAATCCTCTCTAGGACAGTATGATGGACTATGCCCTAACCCTTCTTGTATTGACCAGAAGCCCATGCTCATGAAAAAAAAAAATACACGGCTGATAACGACGACAATATAAACAATAATTGACAATTCTTCTGGCGCCGTTGGTAGTATCTACCTTTGATGCAGGCCGTGGGTCCCGGGTTCGATGCCCGACAGATATTTCGGTGACGAAAAATATAATAATATGCGTGCTATGTGCTTTCATCTTTTTGTGTGTTCCATGGAACTCCTGATACACGACATCCTAGTAGGCTATGTTAGCGAAGTCTAAATAAAAGAAAACTAATTTTGTGTTTTGCTAATTTGTGCCTTATCCTAACAGCAATAAAGGCGGACCGTTCCCGTGTGATGGAATACATCAACCGGCTGGACAACTACGACGCGCCCGACATCGCCAACATCGCCATCAACAACGAACTGTACGAGGAGGCTTTCGCTATATTCAAGAAATTCGACGTCAACACTTCCGCCATTCAGGTAACCTAGGTTTTACAATAGAGGCATTACACAAGCTTACATTACGCTTTTGTTTAACTCAATCTCAAATGTTGTAATGATGAATGATGTGTATCATTGATATCTAAATAAACCCATATCAAACAACGTAATAATAACCTCATATCCACAAATAATATAAATTATTAATTAAGTAAATACGAGTATTAAGATTATACTTACTTTATAAAAAAAGGGGCAAATTAAACTTATTTTTTCTAATATTCTTGTTTCAAATCACAGCCAGACCAATTCAAAAGATCATGTTACTTTAATGAATTTGGTTAGTTAATTCACCTTCTTCTATTGTAAATTTAAAAAATTGTGATGCCATACTTCATCGTCTCTCTTCTAATTCTTCTTCCTTATTGCAACTTTTTTCTTGTTTCCCCAGGTGTTGATCGAACAAGTGAAAGACTTGGAGCGCGCGTACGAGTTCGCCGAGCGATGCAACGAGCCCGGCGTCTGGTCGCAACTGGCCAAGGCTCAGCTGCAGCAAGGATTGGTGAAGGAAGCCATCGACTCCTACATCAAGGCGGATGATCCTTCGGCGTACATGGACGTCGTCGATACGGCTACCAAGGAGCAGTCTTGGGACGATCTTGTCCGATACTTGCAGGTTTGTTTGACTCCGATTTATCAAAACAAAATTCTTGTTAATGCTTAGTAAGCATATCAGTTTTCAATGAAATTGAAGAAATAAGAAAAAAATAATGCAGCACTCTAGATGTTGGACATGCAATGCTTATTGGCAACTATTGGTCTGAAAAATTAAAGCAAACTAAGAGCCATTGAAGTCATAGTGTATCAAATGTTCTATGTTGTTCGTGTGGCAGTGTTTTGATAGTTCGTTCCTATTTCTAATTGTGAATAATAAACAAACGTTCCAACAATGTTAATTCCTTCTCAGATGGCCCGCAAAAAGGCGCGCGAATCTTACATCGAATCGGAGCTCATCTACGCGTACGCGCGCACCGGCCGCCTCGCAGACTTGGAAGAATTCATCTCGGGACCCAACCACGCAGATATACAGAAGATTGGAGACCGATGCTTCGACGACAAGATGTATAACGCGGCCAAACTGCTCTACAACAATGTCAGCAACTTTGCTCGTCTGGCCATCACGCTTGTGCATTTGAAGGAGTTCCAGGGTAAGTAAATACATCCATGTCGCAGTGGCGTGCACACAGTTTTAAGACAGGGTAGGCAGAAAATTTTACTCACCAAAACACGTTGGTTTTGGTTCGTCGTCTTGTCGATTGATTATGTAGGTAATTGCCAAATGCCAGCTCAATGTTAGGTACTTCCTAAAATATTTGCATTTCATAGCAAACTTTCTTTCGGAAATGTTCGGTACGAGTCGTAATTTTTCGTGTTAGCCTAGCAAAAAGACACTGGCTTTTCATGCAGTTGTGTGCGTGATTTTTGTCATTGTGTATCAGCAAAGCCCACGTAGCTATAGGAACGCACACACATTAAATTCGTATGATCACGACTTACCACGAGAGCACACATACAAAACATTAAGAGATCCATAGTTTGTGTCTTTGCCGTGGCAAGGGCGGGTGGCGCTCGTGCAGCGCAAATCAGTGATGCGAAATTACCTGTCGTCCCTGTCGATCTTATCTTAATGATACCACCGGCACTCAATAGGTGGAGCTGATTTATGATTTAAGTTTTTTATGTTATTTTGTTTATTAATAAAATATTATTAGATCTATTATCAGAACTAGGGTAGGCAGTGTCTTTCTGTTTTTATGAAGCGTCCGCCACTGCCATGTCGACATTAGAAAGATTGGAGTCTAGGAATCAGAGTTACTGATTCGTGACCCTGACTCCTGGGCCAAAGAGGTGTGGATTGGATTCCCACCCAGAGCAAGCATCTTATGTGATGAACATAGGTGTCTGCTCTGTGTTTGGTTGTTATTATCTGTATGACTTCGAGCAAATATACTAATCTATAGAGTCACAATCGTGCAAAAGTGTCCAAGCCAAAACCCTGCCCAAGCTATGTAGCGGGCAGGCTGTTTAGTTAGTCGTACGGCGATTGCAAGCCGACTACAACGCCGCACGATGCCAAAGTGCTCGGTTACAAGCACTAATTAGGTGAAATAACGCCGAGATTCGAGAAAACGGGTCATTTTGAATTATTTAATGTAAATATCGAAGTCGGTGCGTATATCGGCTCTCGGTCATTTTTTACTACTTTCACTTAGGGACTGTGGCTTTGTAGATATTTGCTCGAAGCTGTATCAGTATGCATTTAAAAAAATATGTTTATGTAGTGTATCAGTCTCTGGCAGCTATATTACAAGCTTTGCTTAGTTTGGGGTCAGAGACCGTGTGTAAGATGCCCCCTAAAATTTATTTATTTACTTAATTTGTTTCTTTTTTTTTTTGTGAAGGTGCGGTGGACGGCGCCCGCAAGGCCAACTCGACGCGCACGTGGAAGGAGGTTTGCTTCGCGTGCGTGGACGCGGGAGAGTTCAGGCTGGCGCAGATGTGCGGACTGCACATCGTCGTGCACGCGGACGAACTCGAGGACCTCATCAACTACTACCAGGTATTGTATTTTACATATCAGTAGACGTAGATAGAGGTTATCGACATATTTCAGCACATTAGCAAGTTGAAATTCAACTCAGCTGGGCAGCGTTCTGGAAACTAGGTGACGTCTTTTCATCCAGTATACCTCAGTGCACAGAGATACCAGAGGGATAATGTGGTCGATTGAAAAAAGAAAGAAAGAGATGCAATGATTTAATATGGCATGAGTTAGAAAGAGACATGAAAAATATCTCGATTGAGTGGCTAGTTGCCGTGTTTTTCATACTTATACTCATTTATTTATAACAATAAGTTACACGTCATCATATAGTTTGTTAAATGGAGGTAAGTTGATTACCTAGTAGATAATAAATTATAATTAATTAATATCTAACAAACAAAAATTAATAAAAAAGGCCATCAGTGTGGCAAAAAGCAGTGTGGTTTCTCTCAGTAGTGTCAAATTCCAATACATATTTGACAGCTCTGAGCAAGATTTTCCATACATTTTTGTGTATGAGAATTGCCTCAAGCGACAACAGTGCTATCTCTCTAGTTGTTATAGCTCTGTGCTTCAGTGCCTCAAGACGAGAATTTTCGACAGTTGTGTGATGCCAGTGATGACATATGGAACTGAAACGTTGTCTTTTACTGTGGGCCTTAAGAATAAGCTCGAGATAGCCTAACGTGCCATGGAGAGCTATGCTTGGAGACTGGAACCAAAGTTACCGACATAGCCCAACGGATTAACATAGTTCGAAGGTCGACGGGGCCGTAAACTTCTCGTATGGGACCACGGACCGGCGGCAAGAACAGTGTAGGAAATCCATTGTCCAGTAACAAGGTGGAAGTTAAAATTAGCTGCAATTCACTTGCGATACAACCAAGTAGCAGTTTACAAACACCACTTTGATCAGTAAATATTTGTGTGAACTAAAAGTCTTGAGATTGCATTCTAGATCAATGTTACTGGGCATTATGTCTGTGATGTAGAAGTGTGCACTAAAGCAGTTTGTTTCATTATATTCACTTTGTAACAAAATTCTCGTATTTCAGGACCGAGGCCATTTCGACGAACTGATCAGCTTGCTGGAAGCCGCGCTGGGTCTGGAGAGGGCTCACATGGGAATGTTCACTGAATTAGCCATCCTCTACTCCAAATACAAGCCGGTCAAGATGCGCGAACATCTCGAGCTCTTCTGGTCGAGAGTTAACATTCCCAAGGTAAGGAAATTGGAACCTTATTTACTCATATGCTTAGGATACATTAATGAGTACATTAGTTGTAGTCCTGTCATCGCAGGGATCTCGCTGACCATGCTATACCTACTCAAAAATCAAACCAGTCAAAATGCCAAAGTGTCGATGTATGGGAGCTACCCCTTAAATACACAGTGTTGATGTTTTTATGTATTTAAAATTGAGATCTATACTTAAATTATCATAATATTAAATTTCATGCAATTTGGTTGCTAAATGTGGAAGTTATAATGGGACTAATGTCTTTGTATTAATGGGACGGACGGACACAACGAAGCAATAAGGGTTCCTCGTTTTACTACGGAACCCTAAAAATTAGGCAGCGGAGCCGTGAGTAAAAGCTAGGCACTTGAAACATGTGTTGTAAATTACAGGTGCTTCGAGCGGCGGAGCACGCGCACCTGTGGTCGGAGCTGGTGTTCCTGTACGACAAGTACGAGGAGTACGACAACGCCGCGCTCACCATGATGCAGCACCCCACGGAGGCGTGGCGCGAGGGACACTTCAAGGACATCATCACTAAAGTAAGATATCGGATTAGGAATGCCGAGATCCGTAGAAGAACTAAACTTACCGACATAGCCCAGCGGATTGGCAAGTTGAAATGCCAGTGGGCAGGGCACATAGAACGGAGGACTGATGATCGATGGGGTCGTAAAGTTCTCCAGTGAAGACCGCGTTCCGGCAAGCGCAGCGTAGGACGTCCACCCACAAGGTAGACAGATGCCCTCATTAAGATCGCAGGATGGCGCTAAAGATTTAGAACTTTACAAATTTCTTTACTGTACTATGTTTTATATCAGGCGTTTGATAGTCCACTTTCAAAAATACACTTACCCTCTAAAAACCATTTTACCAACAAAATAATCAATAACCACTACTTTCCCCATCAGGTGGCGAATATGGAGTTATACTACAAAGCGATCCAATTCTACCTGGACTACAAGCCCCTGCTGCTCAACGACCTCCTCTTAGTGCTGGCCCCGCGCATGGACCACACTCGAGCTGTTAACTTCTTCACCAAAGTGGGCCATCTCCAGCTAGTGAAGGCCTACCTCAGATCCGTGCAGAGTTTGAACAACAAAGCGGTCAATGAAGCTCTCAACTCGTTGCTTATCGATGAAGAGGATTACCAGGTAAGGAACCAACATTATTTTAGTAGCCGCTAGATAGACTGCTGGATATAGGCTTCTCCAATAGGATCGGTTGTGTGACAAAGTGGGCCATCTATAGCTAGTGAAGGCTTACCCTGCTCGACTATCTGCTGCTAGCATTGGCCCTGCGCATGGTACGTACTCTAGCTGTTAACTTCTTCACCAATGTGGGCCATCTCCAGTTAGTGAAGGTCTACCTCAGATCCGTGCAGAGTCTGAACAACAAGGCGGTCAATGAAGCTCTCAACTCGCTGCTTATCGATGAGGAAGATTACCAGGTAAGGAACAATCATCACCATATTGACTGTAGGAGATAGACTGCTGGATGTAGGTTTCCAATAGGGCTAGTGATGTACCAAAGTGCGCCATCAGTAGCTTTTGAAGGTCTACCTCAGATCCGTGTAGAGTCTGAACAACAAGGCGGTCAATGAAGCTCTCAACTCGCTGCTTATCGATGAGGAAGATTACCAGGTAAGGAACAATCATCATCATATTGACTGTAGGAGATAGACTGCTGGATGTAGGTTTCCAATAGGGCTAGTGATGTACCAAAGTGCGCCATCAGTAGCTTTTGAAGGTCTACCTCAGATCCGTGTAGAGTCTGAACAACAAAGCGGTCAATGAAGCTCTCAACACTCTGCTTATCGATGAGGAAGATTACTAGGTAAAAAAATTAAACCAACATATTAGACATAGCAGATAGACTGCTAGAAATAGGCTTCCCTAAAAAAATCCAATAGGAGCTGTTGCATATTAAAGTGGGCCATCTGTAGCTAGTGAAGGCATACTAGAGTAGGCCATCTATATGCAAGTAGGTCCAATTATGAATGATATTAGCTAATTAGCATATTTCTGTTTCTTTTTCATTTTAGGCATTCGTTAGAGATAACACTTTTTACGTTGCTATTAAATTTACGATGGCGCCTTCATAATTGGGCTACTACTCAACAGGCTTTGGAACTTGGGTGAGGTAAATATAGTTCTGTCATTATAAATCTACAATATTGTTAACGTTGTGTGAATTGTTCCAGGGTCTGCGGACATCGATAGACGCGTTCGACAATTTCGACACTATTGCGCTGGCGCAACAGCTAGAGAAACACGAACTTACCGAGTTTAGAAGAATCGCGGCCTACCTGTACAAGGGTAAGTTTGTTGGATTGATAAGTAGTATAGGCCGCGCCACACAAATGGCGGAGTTAGCTACAAACTGCGCAATATACATCCTGACAGAAGCTCACATGAAGCCGCACGTTGTTGGGCCATTGGTTTTTTGTGCCTCAGCTTTGTCGTCTTCCCCGGGCCCGTTTGAGTGGATGGCTAAAGCCCCATCTCCAAGCACCCGCGAGCCCAGAGGTTTTAGTATGCTCTTACTACACTTATCCTTGTCCCTGTTAGGATGCCGTGTCCTATACTCCGGGATTCAGGGTCGTCCATAAAAAGCCTCAAGCACCAACCATGGTCTGTCTTCGGTCTTTCCCGTCTATCTTCGGTCGCAATCGCGGCGTATATCTTCGCCTTTACGCTGATGAGTTCAACAGAATAAGTCCATTGTCTTGTAGCGTTTTACCATTTGAATTGTACATACAGGCAACAACAGATGGAAGCAGAGCGTGGAACTGTGCAAGAAGGACGCGCTGTACGGAGACGCGATGGAATACGCGGCCGAGTCGCGGCAGCCCGACGTCGCCGAGGAGCTGCTCAACTGGTTCCTGGAGCGCGGCAACTACGAGTGCTTCTCTGCGTGTCTCTACCAGGTACTCTCATACTGTATACAAGTAAAAGAGCGTGAGCGTGACAACGCCGCCGACCCTCTGGCCCTTCTACGAAACCTCAGCGTCGCGCGTCGTGCGGAACACTATTTGGGAACCGCTGCACTGCATACTACTAGCTAAATACATTAGTGGCGTTGATGTTAAATTCTAGCCGATCTCGTTGAGCGTAAAATAATCATTTGCTGTCACTGGTTGCCTACTAACGATGCGTCCAATGCCCACTCAAATCAATATTGAATCAAACTAATCTAGAATAGTTGCTGTGTGATTTATTGTCATAATAAAAGTAATATTGGGGGCGATTGGTTTTTACACACACAAATATAATTACTATGCTAAATAGAATTAATTAAAAACATTTTTCTAAAATTTGTAGTATAATAAATATATAGGTATAGCAATATAACTTTGTTTTCAGTGTTACGACCTCCTGAAACCCGACGTGGTAATCGAGCTTGCGTGGAGACATAACATCATGGACTTCGCCATGCCTTTCCTTATCCAGGTATTTATAATATTTAACCTTATAAAAAATCTAAATTATAAATTAATTGTTTCTTTTTTTTATTTTTCGTTAGAAAATGATGTTTATTAGTCATGTTATCGACAATATTATGAATTCTTATCATAAATAAGTCCAAAATAAATTAAATTTATTCAGTCATATCACAAAATCATTTCATAAATGTCAACTTAAAACTAGCTTATAAATAAATAAGTAGAAAAGCCCGCCCCTGGTTGTCCCCGGCGCAAAAGTCCCCATCACACTAGCTGCATTACCGCGCTGAATGGCAACGGCCAACCTCTGCACCAAAAAACAACCGGAGCGGGGGTCACCGTTTCGTTCTCTGATGCCCAATCTCACGAATCAGCTTCTTGCCCTCGGTCCCCCAAGAACCCAAAGTCTCAACGGCGACGGGCACAAAGCTATAAAAATAATAAATATAAATAATAAAAATAATACATAATAAAAGCTTCGAGGTCATAATTATGGTGTAATCGAATTTTAGCACTTTATGTTTTTCGGACAGCAGCACTTCACTTATACTCGATAGTGACTATCTCTTTCGATCGGGTCTTTGTACATCTGTTAATAACACTTTTGTCGACTTGGCAGACGGTGCGCGAGCTCACAACGAAGGTGGAGAAGCTAGAGGAGGCGGACGCGAAGCGCAGCACCGAGGTCGCCGAGGCCGAGGCCAAGCCCGCCATGATCATGGAGCCCCAGCTCATGCTCACCGCCGGTACGTAGCTTGTATACATCCACAGCCAGCTCACAACGAATGCAGATATATTTGTTTACCATATTTTAAAGCTTTTTTGGGCTACTGTACATAGTCTTGAGCCCACTTTATAAGATCTTTAGGTGTTTACGTATTAGTGACTATATGCGTTAATATTATTATATTTGTCGGCAGGTCCATCGATGCCGTACCCGGGCATGCCCGCGCAAGCGTCCCCGTACGCGTACGCGGCGCAGGCGCCTTCGCCCGCGCCCTACCACGGCTACGGCATGTAGTATGCCGCGGCTCCCCCGCGCCGCCCGCCCGGCCCCGCCCACCGACCGCCGACACTACTACGTCACTCGGGAATCACAACCACGTACTGATGTCACTCTCTGTGACATCTGCTACTCTGCACTACACCACATCTATCCAAGCCAGGGGAGGTACCGGTGGACTCTGCCCACCTTGGAAACTACTTTACCCACCACTAAAAACTTAAAAGTCAATATATTTTATGTTGCTGGAATGATTTTATGGAATAATAAAATGTAGCCCCTGCCTCTATAGAGAAAATCTCTAGCTACGCCAATGCCCCTATCTTAGCACAGATAAATTGTCTTTCCACCAATTGATCCCCTTGTAGAGGACAGAAAATGGATTGACATTACCAACTAAAAAGCCATAGTAAAGGTGCAGCAGACCTGTAATTCTTCACTAAATATTTGCCTGTTACATCACATACATAACTCGCTAAAGCCTATTGATAGTGTATGAATTGATTTTGCAGGTAAATTATAAATAAAGATCAAGTAGACATAAGGAGAAGTACCTATAAAATATTATATTCTTCTCGTTTGTTTCTCGGAATACGAATTTCACAGGTCGGATGATTATGAGCTACACAACGCAGGGTGCGTTGTGTAGCTCATAATCATGTATTTAATCTTTCACGCCTGATAAATAAATTTAAACATCAAATGTAGCTGAAAAGTGTAGACTTGCAGAGTTACAGAAAATGCTCTCGAGATAAAAAAAACCGAGACTAATCTTATGACTAGTAGTACGTTATGTTAAGTTTTCTATGACACCGTCGAGATTTTTTTTACGTCCGTGGCCTAAATTTATTTTCTAAAGTATTATTAATGTATCGAGAGCGTCGGCGGTCGGCGGCGGCTCAGAGGCCGAATTTTAATGATATACGTTACTGTTAGTCTGTACAAATTATATTAATATATTCGAAAGCTAAACTGTACCCAAAATCTTCGTTTTCTATTCCATAGAAAATGCATGAAAATTGTAACAAGAGTCGGGTGTAACAGAACCTTTTCATACATTTTCTATCGAATATAGAACCGAGATTTTTCGATAGAGGTTATGCTAGGGTACAGGTCTCACATACGAAGTGCTTTATTTTTAGTATGAGAGTTATATTCATCGTTCATTATGGGATTTGTCGGCTTTGCATCAAAATTTCTATTAGATTGAAGATATTATCTAAAATTGGTATTGAAGTAGATGGAGATGTAAAAAAATTGGTGGTTATAATGTAGTGTTGTTCTGCAATGTATAAGGGATATAGTAACAGCTGGGATCCAATCTAAGGGAGCGACGAAATAAATCTACTAAAGGTCCACTCAATGACTTATTACACTATAGACACCTGTGGCGCTTCGGCTACACATTAGCAGAATAGCGCTTACAAGTTCACACCGGCCCTGCCATGACATCTGTGTCAGTTACTAGACCAATCAGTGCTCAGTAATCACTATTTTGGACTTATTAGTACTGTGATCGCAACCGAAATCTGTACTTCGCTATTGATATAGCCGAAGTGTAACGTATTTACATTTTTACGCAAAACAATCTCGCTACTTTGTACCTATCTAGAAGTACGTCAAAGTTATTTCAAGTGGTGTCTACAATATAATAAGCTCTTGGGTTTCCTCGACTATTGCGTCACAAACATTGATTTTGCATTCAAAATCAGCTTTATATGACGTGATAGTTGCACGACTTTCGTAGTTAACTAGTAGCAGAAACCCCTAATTAGGGGATGGCTACATAAGATGAGGTCAATCGGCCACTAGGTGCATAGTAACGATTAGTTGTATTCACATGTACATAGTGGTTTGTCGCGACGTCGCTGATCGAGATTTAAATTAATCAAATTATCTAAACAAATATGTCTACGTAACATTTAACATTAACAAATCACTATTTAATTTCATTGACATTAAGCATTGAGTTAGGACAAGTATTAAGTCTAGTTTACATGTGCTAATAGCATTATACTGAAATGGTAATTATGTCTAAACTAAGTTGAGATTCGATTAACTTCTCGAAGTTCAACTTGAAACTATTAGGACTTAAATACCATTAAAACAAACGTCAAAGTATTCAATGCATACAATAATAGCTTTTATGATATCAAAACCTCACGCCCTGATATATCCTTTTTTTGGGGCGTGAAGTTGCCGATTTAATAATATGTTATTAAGCACTTGTAACCTAGGCTTTATGGGCTACCAGACATGAGAGAATTCATTATGTTAGCCAAATTGTAGATATCTGGCTGAATAGACCTATCGTGTGTTTGGTCACCTTAGTAAATCAGCAAAGTTAAAGATGCGATATACCCGAGAAAGCCTTAAATAGTGCAATAACTTTGATTACACACGTTTCTTAAAAAAATACACGAGATTGAATATATTGTTGTATGTATATAATGAGTTCACATGAGCCAGTTGAAAGTAAATCTTACTGCCCAGTTGAATAGGACGCGATTTGCGTGCTTTTAAAATGAAACTTGCGTCCGATTTCCACTGGTAGAGCGGAATATTACCGGTTATTTTTTATTCTTAAATAATTTACTAGATACATTAGTCTTTAGTTTAAGACGTTTGGATAAGATGGAATAATTAGGTGGTATGATGTTATGTTGGAGTGATGTCTGGGTATGAGTGCTAGTTGGTATCGCGAAGCTTTCGTTGAATAATATCACTGAATTGCCTTCATTAGTTTTATTTTAGTGTCCATTGCAGACACAGATTACCCCTTGGTGATGACGCACTACGAGATTTTTCTTCTACCCCACGAAAATGGAGAAATTTACTGAGTCGATCGCAGTGGCTACATCAAGGTTGCTCGAAGTGCAAATAAAAATGAACTGATTCTGTATTAATGTGTACACTTTCGGTTACTTCAGTTTTTTTTGTCGAATAATGGCACTCACCCATTCGGTATTAACAGACAAAATGTCTTAGTTTTTTAAGGTTTTCGTAATAAACGAATGTATATTTTTTATCTGAAATTGCGGAAAGTTTATATTCATGCTTTTCGCTCGTGCTGAGTCTGCAGGGGTAATCTGTGATCGCAGGTACGTTCTGGGGTGATGTTATTAATTTTCTAGACTTTCTTATAGATACAATTTTTAGCCCCAGAAGTACTACAAATGGACTATCTTACTAACAGAGTAATACTATTGTACCACTACTGATATAGTAGTTTCTCATATATTAAATCACAACATCAATGTTGAAATGACTCATTCAAATCATTCCTAGCATCATTATCTGCAATGAAAATTGTTATACATTTGTTTACTTTCTTTCAAACAATATAAATTTTATTAACTTAAAATGCAGAAAGAAAGTACATTGTTTATGAATAGCATTGTATTTATTCATGTATGATACTGTTTCCCTGAATTTTATTATTGTAAGATTATAATTATAATATTATATGAATAAAAAGTAAATTAAACGAAATATTCTTTCATTTCAGTTGTATTACGAGGGTCATTCAATAAATACTTAGCCTACAAAAAGTAAACGAAAATTTTGGAAAAGTGGCAATTTATTTTTCACTTAGCCCAGCGATGCTCCAACTTTTTTAACCCGTCCGAAAAATAGTTTTTGTCAAACTCTGCAAAATAGGCCTCCTTGGCGGCGATGACCTCCTCATTTGATCCATATCTATTCCCGGCGAGAGATTTTTTCAGATTAGAAAACAGAAAGAAGTCACAAGGGGCCAAATCTGTAGAATACGGTGGATGGGGCAGCAATTCGTAGCGTAATTCGACCAATTTGGCCATGGCAACGGCAGACGTGTGAACCGGTGCATTGTCGTGGTGAAACAGCACTTTTTTCTTCGCCAGATGGGGTCGTTTTTTCTTTAATTCGGCGTCGAATCGGCCCAATAAATCGGCATAGTAAAGCCCTGTAATTGTTTTACCCTTCTCGAGGTAATCAATGTAGATCACACCTTGTGAATCCCAGAAAACGGTGGCCATAACTTCCGGCCGATTTTACAGTTTTCGCCTTCTTTGGAGCACGTTCCCGGTCTGGATCCATTGTTTTGATTGCTCCATGGTCTCTGGTGTGTACCAGTGGATCCAGGTTTCATCGACGGTCACAAAACGACGCAAAAACTCCGCTGGATTCCGCTTAGCGCCAAACACATCTCCGATGTGGTCTCACGGTTGCACTTGTTTTCCGGTGTGAGTAAACGCGGTACCAGATAATAGGGCCTATTCTGTGCGCGGCACCCATCGCGCCGACAGCTTTCTCATGCCGAGTTCCTCGTGAAGAATATGATGCACTGTTCCTTCTGAAATGCCTACAGTCTCAGCTAGCTCCCGAACCGTCAATCGGCGATCTGCCAATACGAGATCATGGATTTTTTTAATGTTTTCCTCCGTAGCATCTGTTTTCGGTGCACCTGGACGTGGTTTATCAAAAACCGACGTACGGCCACGTGCAAACTTATTTTAATTTTATTATTTATTATTGAAGGGAATATAAAACTAAATATTCTGTGAACATTTCAAGCATCTACCTGGTACCATTATTATAATAGAGCGAAAAACGTCAAAAAATTCAGGTTTGTTGTATGGGAGCCCCCCTTAAATATTTATTTTATTTTGTTTTTAGTATTTGTTGTTATAGCGGCAACCGAAATACATCATCTGTGAAAATTTCAGCTGCCTAGCTATCATGGTTCATGAGATACAGCCCGGTGACAGACGGACATCGAAGTCTTAGTAATAGGGTCCCGTTTTTCCCTTTGGGTACGGAACCCTAAAAAGAATGTGCTACACTGTGGTAAAACTCTTTTTAAACCACAGCGCCCTCTGGCGATGAGGCTAGGTACTTATTGAATGCATTGTACAAGCACTTGTACGTAGATCAGAGAGAGTTATGTTAGAGTACACCGAAATGCATCCGATAGAAGGTTGATAGACACGCCACGCTACGTCGATGCTCGAGACTTTGCAGCTTTGACTCAGTCAAAGCTTCGTTGCCTATCAGCCTTCTGGCTCGCCTTTCAATTGACTCTAAAGCCTCCAGCTAGTATTTGGCAGAGCCATTCCAAAGGTGAGAGCAGTATTCCATGCAAGACCTGACTTGCGCTTTATAAAGACTAAGCAGTTGCTCAGGTGTGAAATACCTTCACTGTCTACTACAATTTTAACTTGGTGGGTTATGTCGATTATGAATGTCGTTTCTTAATTCGAACTTATGTGGATTTATATACCAAAATCATTTTTTACTATCAAAAAAGTCTAAAACTTACGTTATACTGGATAAATAAGTTTGTAAGTGCAATTTTTTAATTTAAGACCTTTGTAACACTTAGTGGCAAATAAATGAATATGAATATGAAACACAAACTAAAGGATACTACGTATATATGAAAAAAAATATACGATAAAAGCTAAAAGTCCGTTTTCAAAGAAAAAAAAGTAACTGTCAGCATCAAGCTGTCACTGACATGATTGGCATTTGATTTTAATGATACCAGCTTTACGAAGTTTCCCGTAAATTCAGAAAATTAGTGTCGTGGGCGGCGAGCGCGGCGCGCGGCGCGGCGGCAAGGCACAGACCACCTAAGTAACCTCAATGTATGAACTCTAAAATGCTACCCATGAAAAGGGGTTTTTGTTCTGTTATTTTCTACTATAAATGACTATCTTTTGTCATGAATTTTAATACGATTATAAAATTACACAGTCTAGCTAGTAGACCTCTACATAACACAGTCAGAATATCATATTTTATTGTTATAACTGTCTGGGCGGGGAAAATTTACGTAACAATCTGACAATACTGCAATTTTTACAGTTTTGTGTTTAGATATTTTTTGGAAAGTTAAATATTTTCATGTTTTATTTTATACGTAGTCTGTGTTTTATTCCTATTCGTTAACCAAACCAGATGGCTGTGTTCATGGTGCATTTGGCAGTCAGTAAAATATGATCTTATAAGCCTGCAAGTGCAACTCATAACTTGTGATCAAAAATCAAGGAGTCAAAAATGGAGTCAAACCTTTCATATTTCAGTCTTCCAGTAAGTTTCTTTGCTCTATTTTGTACTATCAAGGCACAACGGTGGGTGTATATGAGCCACTTTGCTGATTTCTATAATTGTTTTTCAGTTTATTGACAATGCAGATGTGGACTTTACCTTACCATCTCATGGTTCATTGTTGGGGGCTGACGATGTGTTGGCGCAGTTTCTATCTGGAGACGAACTATTGGAAGAACCCGACTTGAATGGCCCCACAACACTGCATTGCGAAATCTGTAGGAAGCAGTTTGACAATGCAAAGAAATATTATGGACATTTGCGAGTGCATTCGAAAGATAATCTCTGGTTATGTGGTGAGTAAGGTTGTGGGATGAGAATAAGGTTTCCTATGTTTAGGACATATTGACTGCCTTGGTGGCTCAGTGGTTAGTGACCCTGACTTCTGGATCAAAGATATGTGGGTTTGATCTCCATCCAGGACAAGCATTTATGTGTTGAACATAGGTGTTTGCTCTGTGTCTAGGTGTTATTTAGGTACTATCCATATCAGTATGTATTTAAAGATAAATTTATGTAGTATATCAGTCTCTGGCAGTCATATCACAAGCTTTGCTTAGTTTGGGGTCTTAAGTATGTGTGTAAGAGGTCCCCTAATATTTGTTATAATTACTTACTGATTACTTTGTTGATGTTACATAAAAAATCGCATGTATTAGGGACACACATGGCATAGCAAACTGTTATACTCTGTAATTGTATGTTGGTCTTGGAAATGTGCAATTTAGTTATTATTGATTTTAGAGTCTGCCTGTAGATGCTACTATACATACAATTATCAGTTATTCTACCAGTGATGTGCAACAATTACTGGTCTTGAATCTAGAACAAATGCTAATTGAGAGATTGAGAGAGACTGGTTTAGCCTACCTGCGAACTGAAATGCAGGATGTTGATGTAATTACTAGCGACCTGCGCTGGCTTTGCACAGGTGTATTATGCTTATGAACCTATCTATTATCACTATCTATTAAAAAAACCCACTTCAAAATCCGTTGCGTAGTTTTAAAGATATAAGCATACATAGGGACAGACTGAAAGGAAAGTGACTTTGTTTTATATTTTGTACTGATTGTATAATTGAGCTACTTTCTTGGCTTGGTCGTTAGAATGTCTGCCAAGATAATCAGGACATCTCATTATTTTTTCTTATTCATAATAGGGCTTCAGTTAGCCACCAACTCGATACGAAATGATGGAAATCAATGTCGTAGCCGAAAATGGAGTATGTAGACCTAGAAGATACCTATTCAACTCTTGTCTTAAAGATATCCAGATTGTATTTGTCAGGAAATAATGACAGCGGTAGGGCATTCTAATCCCTAGCGGTCTGCATTATGAAGGAAGAAGTGAATCGCTTTGTATGAGCAGGTTATATGTCGACTTGGTTGGGATGTACCTATAAAGGGTATCTGGATTTTGGCTGCAAATTGGCATTGTTTTCTCGTTTTGTATAACACTTTCTCCAAGAGAAACATATTTAGCTACTTACATTTTTGTCTAATTGTTTAGATAAATGTCCAAAGGAGAAGTTCTCCACAAAGCAGCAGCTGATGAAGCACCGAGTGGCGCACAAGCCGCTGGAGCGAGTGTGGCGCTGCCCGCAGTGCAACATGGCTTTTGAAGCTCTGTGGCGGCTGCAGCAGCACCTCTATGCTAAGCACTTCAATTACAGGTAATATTACTATGACTATGACTGCCTCGGTGTGAGTTAGTGACCCTAGCTCCTGGGTCAAAGAGGCGTGGGTTCGATCCCCACCCAAGGCAAGTATTATGTGATGATCATAGGTGTTTGCACTGTGTCTGGGTGTTATTTAGTTACTATCTATATAAGTATGTATTTAAAAATATGTATTTGTAGTATCACTCTCTGGCAGCCATATCACAAGCCTTGCTTAGTCAGAGACCGTGTGTAAGATGTCCCCAAAATATTTATTAAGTAAATCATTATTTTGGGATTTGTTTCTTATTGTCAGTATTATATGATTCAAACTTGATGGCATGTGACCATGAGGCTGTAGGTAACTTCACAGATACCATTAAGTTTGATTTGACCTAGACATATAAGAAATGTTTATATCTCTTTGAAAATGTTTAAATGTAAAGTATGTATAATTGTATATGCAAACCAACAATGTATAATCCGACCGATTAACTCAGTCCTCGCCTGCGCGGTACAGGGGCGCGGGGGTAGACGACAAAGGGGGACTGAGACAGGTGTGGTCGTTTGGATTATAGCCAGTTTTCTGACTATCAATGTTTTTGGTCACAATAATTTATTTGCTTAGCCTCTTGTTTGCTTCACTTCTAATCTTTCTATTTCATTCAATTACTTGTAATTTTCAGACCACATAAATGTGATAAATGTGAAATGTCATTCCATAAGCTGTCTGACTTGAAAAAGCATAAGGACATTCATGAAGGTAAATATTTACCAGTTTAGCTTACAACCGTACATAAATAATTATGGTTTAAATGACAACTTGACGTCGCCGCGGCTCCTACCAGAAAAGTTTGAATGAAAATTAAAAATTTAACTTTGGAAACTAGCGTGGTTATTGCACATTTTATTAGAATATATCGCAGATATTACTTATAGGCCTCGCCACACAAGTTGGCGGAAATGAAGTTAGCTACAAGCTGCGTAATATCCAATCAACGCGCGGCTTTGTGTGAGCTTCAGTCAGGATTAGATATTGCGCAGCTTGTAGCTTCATATCCGCCAACTTTTGTGGCGCTTCTTATACTTATAGTGTCACTTTACGACTGTATCACCGAAAGTGCCTATACTAGACAAGCCCGCGCGCTAGTACTGTATTTTGATCGCCAAATGCGGTTGAAACTATAACAAACTTGCTGTCTGTATTGTACGAGAATAATACCTAGAAATGACTTTTATTTATATTTGTTGAAGGAATAAAGAGACACGCGTGCAAGACGTGCGCGATGAGGTTCGATGATGCGTCGAACCTGAAGCGGCACATGGTGTGCCACAGCAACGAGAAACGCTACCCTTGTCCCGGCTGTGGGAACCGATTCTCGCAGGTACTAATCATTTTGAAAAAAAGAAAAAAACATCTTTTATACATTTAGATTAAGAGCGCTTTCACATATAGGCGTTTTTGTCGCGTGACTATAGCGCTTCTAAGTCGCGTTGCAGTAGCGCGACTCGTATCCATACATATGCTGCAGCGCGACAAGAGCGCGACTGCAGCGCTCCGAACTAGCGGTGGCAGATACGCCGCGTAGTCGCGTGCAATAAGTCGGCGTTTTTAAATTTATTAAAAAATTAAGATGTCATCATCTGTGAAAATTTCAACGTTCTAGCTATCACGGTTCATGAGCTTCAGCCTGCTGACAGACAGACAGACAGACGGATAGCGGAGTCTTAGTAAAAGGATTTGTAGCGCTCGTAGCGTAGTTTGACTAGGTGATTGTCAGCGATCACCGAAATTAAGCAACGTTCCGCACGGTCAGTACTTGGATGGGTGACCGCGGGTGGCATTTTCCAACTGGGCGCTACCGTGGCTCGGATGACACGTTAAATTGTAGGCCCCGGTTGTTTTAACCGTTTAGCCATGTCAGAGGCCTTCAGGCGGCCTAAAAACTCTGACACTAGGGCTAGCCACCCGGCCTATACGAACTTACTTACTTACTTTAGTAATAGGGTCCCGTTTTTACCCTTTGGGTATGGAACTCTAACAAAGACGATTATAAATAAATAAATTACGAAGATTAGACAAATAGAGGCAACAAGTTTATTGTATAACACTGAAGCAGTGCGAGGTTCTACCACTAGTTTTTCGGTGATGGAAAACATCGTGAGGCAGCCTACATCCGTCCATAGAATAAATACGATAGCGTATGTGAATCCACCAATCCACACTGGGCCAGCGTGATGGATATGGCCCAATTACCCTTTGTGTGTAGGGCTACATCTTGCAGTAGGCTATTAAAAAGGCTGGTAGAGTTTGTGCAAAAAGAGAAGCGGTGTAGTTGAGGTCAGCCCTGTATTATTTTACTAATTTTGTTAGGTTGACAACACTGATCTGTCATTGCTAGTACAACAAAAAGCGTTTGATATTTGGTAGACGCCAATACGGTTTTCATCAGTAGACTCGCGTGTATCAAGTAGTCGGTACCTTGGCTGCTGATTCAAATATTATTATTAGTTCACCGTAGCGCCACGACGGTTCTCTTTTTGCACCAACTCTATAAGTAGGTAGGTAGTGCTAAGTTCGTCGTGTTAGTACATAACGAATTGGTGTTGTCCATTTCAGTTAGCATCAATGAAAAAGCACAGCAAAAATTGTGCTCTGGTAAAACCAGACGACTCCACCGTGGACAAAAGCATCAGGAAGAATTACTGCCGCGTTTGTGGCAAGACGTTCCAATACAAAAGCGCGTTGCTCGAGCATTGTGTCAGGTAATTTTGTTTTTTTAATATTCGCTAAATAATTACTTAATATATGTATCCCTACTTTAATATTATAAAATATGTGAATGCAAGTTTGTTTGTTACGCTTTCACGCAACAACAGAGCAACGGATAGACTTGATTTTTGGCATGAATATAGTTCAAAGTCTGGAAAGTGACATGGGGTACTTTTTATCCCAGGAAAATAAAAGGTTCCAATCCTACAAATATCAAAATATCACGCGGACGAAGCCGGGAGCAAAAGCTAGTATGTAATAAGGCATATGAATGACAATCATTTATGTAGTAACAGGGTTATTCGCACAGGCTAACTAAGCCGAAAAAGGGGTGAGTCCGACCATTATTATGAAATATGAACAACTTTTACTATGGACCAAATCTGGAATTGAACAAATAAAAACCAGCTGTTTCATACAAAATTGCAACTCAGAATCGAGAAAATGTATGAAACACTTCTTTTCTCGATTTCTGGGTTGGCCTCATTGTAAAAGTTGTACACGATAATGGTAAATACAAAAATGATTTCATCAACAAATAGTATTGTACTACATCTAGTTGGTTAAAACCGGGTATTACCCGTGCCTCGGTAATTAGTTCCTTCTATTTAGATAATGCTATGGTTATGCTGTGTACATTTTTTAAATTCATTGATGGATATTTAAACAAACAAATGCCACTGGAATTAAACATATTAATAAATGTACTCTAACGTATGGAAAGTACCTAATACTTGAGATTTTTTAGGGAACATTCAAACAGCCCACCACTTCCGACCGAAGCCACAAATGAGACCAAATCCAGCGAATTTCACGTCGACACACGCAATATTAACAACACAACCGAACAAATAAACGTAGAGAATCACGCACACATAGACAATACCCATTCTACCATAGACGCCACCCCACTAAACATGGAACCCAAACAAGTAGCAAATGTAGATACAAACCATCATATAAATATAAATTTAAACACAAATCCGCCTTTGAATATTCTCACAAATTCCATGAACATGAACACGAATCATGCAATGAACATAACAAATAATATAAATACAGAACGTAATCAAACAGTCGATAACATTGTCGATACTATCCTCTCTGCTGAAGACGATTATCTACGCGACCCAATGTCTCTACCCAACCATATGCTCAATTACAACACTGAAGCCGAAAACCACGATAATTTAATGAACCAAATTGAATTGCTGAAAGAAATGAACCAAATGCACATGTTAGATGATGAACTGCTGTGCAATGACTTAGATTTCGATAGTTTTCAAACTATGTGTAATACGAATGACATGGATTATACAGATAGAAACGAACTACTATTCGACCTACCTGATGGAAGGAGTATGGACCAGGATATCATGAACGCTCTGTACGAAGTCAAAGGAGATATACCAGATCTTCTAAACGAGCCTGAAGTTTTGAACACTACCGAGAAAGTTAACGATTTTTTGATAAATCCCGCTGTATCGGTAAATGAATGTGCGACCATTTTTGAAAGTGACGTTGACTTGGAAGCTAGTACAAATTTAGCGGCCAACTTGAATCAGCTGATTGGAGAGAATAATGTCCAATATATTTCTACGGAGCATGATGACACTTTTATAATAAGCTTAAATAGTGAGATAGACGCTGAGCAGTTGACAGATATGTTAAACATAGGCGTCGGACAAGTAGAAGAAAATAATAAAGTTGTACAAGAAACTACTAAAGAAACACAAGAAATTGTACCACTTAAGCCCCCACCGCTAGTAGTCAGGATAGAACATTTGCCAGATAATAATAGCATTTCAAAATCTGCAACAAAACTCGTCACACAACCGATTTCAGTGAAAATACAGCCTGTAATAACGAATGAAAATAAAGTACCTGATGTGCCTCAAGAAACCCCTAAAAGTGGAAAAGTAAAAAAACGGGTTTACTATGTCTGTCGAAAGTGCGAAAAGATTTTCAATAAGAAGGAAAATTACAAGTCTCATAGAGGTAAGTTAAATTTTGTAGACAGTTATTGTTTAAATCATTATTATGAAAAAGCGTCTGATATTGCCTTCAATTATGTTTTTGGTCGCATAATCTGTGGTACCGTCATGGCTGTCACGCCCTTGGTGGTGTATTTTTAACCCCCGACAAAGAGAGGGGTGTTATAAGTTTAACGTGTCTGTGTATCTGTCTGTGGTATCATAGCTCCCAAACTGATGAACCGATTTTCATTTAGTTTTTTTTTTGTGTCGTAGATAATTTTATCCCGAGTGTTCTTAGCCATGTTTCATGAAAATCTGTTCAGCCGTTTGAACATGATCAGCTCTTTTCTAGTTGATGAGGGGATCTGACTACCTTCCATATGTCCTATCGATTCGAAACTTGGTACCGTGTTATTTCAATGATATTGAAAGGACATAGAGTTAATTTTGTGTCGGGGAGTTTTGAATTTTTTGAATTTTACTATTATGACGTCACTAAACACTACGTTATGGGTCAGATGTTTTGACTAATAACGTATGTAGTATTTCGTTTAGCTAATCTTGAATGCTCGGACGTACGAGTATGACCGTTTCTATTGGAAATCTATAGGGGAAGGAGGCCTATGTGAGCCAGTGTTGTTCCAAGTAAATTTTAGAGTGGCCGTAATGTCAATCTCAAAAAAGCCGTATTTTAGTGAAAATGTATGGAAAAAATTGATAAAAAGGCTATAATTGAAAAAAAAAAATGTTACTTTAATTAAAAAAATATGGCTTTTAAAGGGCATCCAAGCAATATTTGCTTTTTTCGGGTTTTTAAAGGGCTTGAAAGCCGTGTAGTACGGCAAAAGCCGCATCAGGAACATCGCTGATGTCAGCAGTTGACAACCTACAGCTGAATTGATTGATGAGACGTTTCATACATATTTTGTTTTCAGCAACGCACGAGCCGTCGCTCCGTCGCCACAAATGTGAAGTGTGCAGCGAGCAGTTCAGCTACCGATCGACTCTCAACAAACACGTCAAACGGCACCACACGCCGCTCGTGGCCGCTGCGCACGCGTGTGACAAGTGTGACAACACGTACCAGGCCGCTTGGATGGTGAGTCACACCAGTCATACGTCAACTCACAACAAGCACGTCAAACTGTACCACACGCCGCTCGTGGTCGCCGCGCACGCGTGCGACAAGTGTGACAACACGTACCAGGCCGCTTGGATGGTGAGTCACACCAGTCATACGTCAACTCACAACAAGTACGTCAAACTGTACCACACGCCGCTCGTGGTCGCCGCGCACGCGTGCGACAAGTGTGACAACACGTACCAGGCCGCTTGGATGGTGAGTCACACCAGTCATACGTCAACTCACAACAAGCACGTCAAACTGTACCACACGCCGCTCGTGGTCGCCGCGCACGCGTGCGACAAGTGTGACAACACGTACCAGGCCGCTTGAATGGTGAGTCACACCAGTCATATGTCAACTCACAACAAGCACGTCAAACTGTACCACACGCCGCTCGCGGCCGCCGCGCACGCGTGCTACAAGTGTGACAACACGTACCAGGCCGCTTGAATGGTGAGTCACACCAGTCATATGTCAACTCACAACAAGCACGTCAAACTGTACCACACGCCGCTCGCGGCCGCCGCGCACGCGTGCTACAAGTGTGACAACACGTACCAGGCCGCTGGGATGGTGAGTCACACCAGTCATATCATCAACTGTCAACAAGCACGTGAATAACGAAACGATTTCTATTGATTCTGTTAATTTCCAGTTGAAACGGCATAAAGCGCGCGACCACGACTTCATACTCCCGTTCAAGTGCGAAGAGAAGGACTGCGGCAAGAGTTTCTACACGCAGCCCGACCTCGAAATACATCAAAGGTATGTAATATTTGAAAGAAAAGCTTATTTTTGTGACATACGAGTCCTTACGTGGTACAATTTTAAGGACATCAATAAAATTTCGTCACACGATTTTTATAATCCCTACTTCCATAACAACTGGACATCACTGTAAACTACCTTTTCTATTTTCGTCTCGCTCTTTATATAGCAAATCGCTCTCTCTATCACATAAAGATTACTTTTAGATAAACAGACAATTTATGTCTGGAATCGAAGGTCCTAAAACGAGTAAAACATGTTTTCGTTCGAATGAATTTGAGGTTGTTTCATTTCTTGTTACCGTGATAGTTACCGTTTTACCGTAGCCGTGGTGACTAAGTGGGAGAATGCTCGCCTCACAGGCATGAGGTGTTCTGGGCTCAGCTGGTGTGGATTCGTTCGCTCTTTCGAGTAACTAATGAGTTCTGTGAAATTTATATACGGAGTTACACGCCACTGGCTTTTCGTTGAAGGAAAACCACGTAGCCTAAAATGTATATATGTCGGTATAAGAAATTACTCGTATGAGTATCCACCAACCCGAACTGGGTCAGCGTGATTGGTATGGCCCCATCACCCTTCGTAGGTAGGATTATGTCCAGCAGTGGACTATTAAAAAGGTCGGTAAAGGCCGAATCATACGATTCGGCAGATATGAAGTTAGCTACAAGCTGCGCAATATCCAATCCTGGCTGGAGCTTTCATATAGCTGCGCGTAGATTGGGTTTCGCGCACCATGTAGCTAACTTCACATCCGCCGACTTGTATGATTCAGCCTATACCAGCTATATAGCGTACTGGCTGTACAGTGTACAAGTACTAAATAACAATACATTCCAGGTTCCACAAGAACGAGCGGCCACATGTATGCGACATCTGCGAGCGCGGCTTCCACTTGATGTCGCATCTCAAACGACACATCCGTCTGGTGCACGACCGCCCTAAACCGTAAGCATTCATTAATTTAATTTAGGGTATCACAGTACTGAACATCTATTGTTTGTATAAGTGTCCCCTACCCATATATACAACTTTCAATGTGCGCGGAAACCTATAAAAAAAAATATGGCGGCGGATGGATATGCCACAAATGCCAAAAACGCACAAGCTAATCCAGTGCAATATTGTAGCACTGTGAGAGCTAAAACCTCTTCGTTCTATTACTTTGTTACTGAAAGTAATATAAACATACATCAGGAATGCGAGCAGGCAACGCGCAACTGATTTTTAATAACGTTTTACTTTTTGTTTCAGAGCGAAAAAAGAAGCTTCAGTGAAAAGCAAATCAAGCAATAAATCTTTACAAGGCCCTGTGTTACTAGTACATTAGTTGTATACATTTTTTTTATTCGTTTATGTAGAAAATCACTATGTAATCAAGTTTAAGCAGTTCCTATATCTTATGATTAATTTTATTTACTTAGTTTTATGTTTCTAAGCGAAATAAATATACAAATCAACATGCTGTAGTTTCTTTTGATCTGATTAGACTTTTTTAATTAGGGCTCTTTTGCAGTCTGCCTCGGTATGCACCATACTTATGCCAGTTATTCTACCACCAAGCCACCAAGTATGAAAATATTTTTTTGGATTGAGTAATGAGAAATACGTGTTACGAGTAGGTAAGCGCCGCGTAACAATACCACTTAATATGTGTGTGGTTATTCTATACGAAGTACGTAAGCAGCTGTCATGTCAATGTTGGTGTCGGTCTAAGTCGAGCATTTTCCAATACCCTATAACCCGGAAATCACCGTCCGGGGTGACAGACGGTGGCGGGGACGAGGTAGCAGCCGCAGATGAACGCGTTTCCCTTCCCCGCTACCCGCTGACATCTTGGGTACCTCGTCCCCTCCACCGTCTGTCACCCCGCGGGACGGTCGCGCACGAGATTGCCGGGCTATAGTAACGCAGCACACGCATAAGTGGTTGAACAATATATAAATATAGGTACTTTACCCCGAATGCCGAGTCACTGTTTCAAGTTTTAAAATAAATTCTGAGCGTGCTGACTTGTAACGGGCTAGCCTGATGATTCAAAGGCCAATTTTTTGTCAGTCCATTCAATCATATCCATAGGCCTCTTATTATGAAGCCGTTGTGGAAGCGGCTTGCATTTAGCCCAGTTCTGCAGCCTAAAGGTATTTTTTTCAGTTCACACAAAGTCAAACACAGTCTTAATAATATTCTTAATCTTAGTAGTATAGTGTAGGGTAGTTTAGCATATGAAGTAGTACCTATTGTATTTTAGTGTAGTTAATAAGGGCACTTTTGCCCGAAAAAAATAAAGTAAAAAATAAAAAAATTAAAGCATATATTTCTTTCAATTATTTATCAATTCAGGTACTCATTTATAATAGGCACCGAGCTATACAAAAACATGATTAATTAAGTACACTATAAGTCTTCGTTTTCTCTGATATTCATGGCCTGCATGAATGACTCTAGGCCCCGCGCGCTGTTGACTAAACTCTCGAATGTGTGATGATTGCCCTCCAACTGAAAATACAGTTTGTTGGTTGATTAGATTACTTTTTATTATGAAAACTAACGTTCAATACAAAAATATTTAGATAGGTTTTCGCACGTTAATTACAAAAAGATTAGAGTTTATTCTCATATATTTTATTTACTAGTAATTCTTCGAATAGCATTTTTTGTCAAAAAAAGACGTTCAGAAAAGACATGAAATAATCGGCCAAGTACGAGTCGGACTCGCGCACGTAGGGTTCCGTGCTGTATGGGACCACCCCTTAAATATTTATTTTATTATTTATTATTAAAGTGAATGTAAAACTAAATATTCTGTGAAAATTTCAAGCATCTATCTGTTACCATTATTAATATAGAGCGAAAAACGTCTAAAAATCTGGTTTGTTGTATGGGAGCCCCCCTTACATATTTATTTTATTTTCTTTTTAGTATTTGTTGTTATTGCGGCAACAGAAATACATCATATGTGAAAATTTCAGCTGCCTAGCTATCATGGTTCATGAGATACAACCCGGTGACAGACAGACGGACAGACATCGAAGTCTTAGTAATAGGGTCCCGTTTTTCTCTTTGGGTACGGAACCCTAAAAAACTAACATAGAGCCCTCTTACTTATTCGTGAGGTGGTGGGTTCAAATCCCGGCACCTTACCAATGAGTTCTTTCGAACTTATGTATAGACTCACACCACTGGCTTTTCGATAAAGGAAAACATCGTCAGTTACTACGTCAATACGTACATGGAAGAAATTCGACGGCGTATGTGAACCCACCAACACTCACTGGACCAGCGTGGTAGATTATGACCCAATCATCACCCTTCGTGGGGCTTAGTGTTAAATAGTGGACTATCAAAAAGACCGGTAGAGTAGAGCCAGAGCCATTTCGTTGGGAAGAACTGGCATCGATCAGGACAGAATGGAGATGTCTCATCATCGATCAAAAGGTATTCTATAGAGCAACTTACGAATTTCTGCACCCATCTGGAGAGGTGTTCGGTGTATGTATCGTTTTGGAAGCGCGCGTCGATGAGCAGCACGGCGCCCCAGTCCGCCTTGTGCCGCACGCACCTACCCACCGCCTGGTTCAGAGCCCTGCACATAATAGAAAAAATAATTCATTTATAAACATCAATCTTCTCATTTACAAAAATTTTATGGCCGATTTTTATTTGTTGGTTTGTTTAATACTTTATTATGCAGAAGCTAGAGGAATCTAATTAATTAATTTGCATGGATGGCAATGACGTACTTTCTACCGTAAATTTGATAAAGTATCAAGGTACTTTCCGAGCAGGTGTACAATAAAAGAATTTAAATAAGTACTATCACTCTGAGCGAGGCAACTTACCTGTAAGCTTGAACTTTGAGCCAATCCCTCCTATTCAGTAGGTTTCTCGTTCTTGAGTATTTGTCGTTGAATTCCATTTTAGCTTTCACAGCCATATCGAAAGTGTTGGGGTACGGGATCCCTACCTGACAACAAAAGAAAAGGTCTAATGTGAAAGAAAGAAGTCCGTCACTTCTTGGATCATCATCATCATGTCAGCCGTAGGACATCCACTGCAAGACATAGGCTTCCCATATATATTTTCTAAAAGACCGCTTAGAAGCGGCTAGCAACCAGCGCGTTACTAATGTCCTAATCAGCTAGTCCAGCATGCGACCACGAAATGAACTCTTTTCGACGTGTTACGCAGTAGGCCACGCCGTCAGTAACTATTAATTAATCTGTGGCCGCGCGCGGTACGACGGCTAGTTGTTTACACTTAACCGCGACATTTATGGTTTTATGACTCAGGCGGCACCGGCCTTTGTGTCGCGTCTATTGTTTGTTGTTTGTTAGATTTTTTGTGGTGTTTTCGTAATAATTAGGAACAATAGGGTTTCTCGAACTTTACACTTGTTTACTTTGTCAGTCACAATGGCACCGAATATTCTACAGATTTCTAGAGAACCCTTATTCCGATATAAATAGGGCGATGGTTTTCGTTTGTGGCAGTTATCGCGTTTATACCGGAGTGAAAACATCTCGTGTTCAAGTGCGGTACCAGTGATTGTGAAGTGACTAGTTGTGTGAATATCAGTGCCAGTGTGAAGTATTGTGCGAACCAGTTGTGTCGTGTGTACTGTGATTTTGTGCAATAAAGTGCAAAGTGTACAATCGGCGTTTTAACTGATTATCCAAGAACCCATCTCGTAACATTTGGTGTCAGAAGTGGGATAATTGAAAATGCCGGTAACACCATACGACGAAGAGACGCCGCGCACACGGAGTCAACGCCGACAGGAGGAAGCGCGCCGACAAGAGGAGCAAGAGCGCCGCCGGGAGGAGGTCGACCAACGACGCTTCGGAAACGATTCGCTGTTAATGGAAGCCAGCGAGTCCGAGGCAACCAACGACGACTTCAGGCACTCGGAAGCACCTGCTGTGGCACCTGCCACGGCACCAGCTGTTCCTGCGGCATTTGATATGGCGGCATTGATGTCCATGATGCAGTCTATGACGCGGCAGCTAGAAGAACAGTCCCGAAATAACGAGAGACGGACTCGTCAGCTGGAAGAAAAATTAGACCGCAACAGAGAAGAACAGGCCCGCAACAACGAGAACCATATTCGCCAGCTGGAAGAAAAATTGGACCGCAACAGAGAAGAACAGGCTCGTCAAAAAGAAGAACTGCTTTCAAGCTTGCAGACGACTTTAGGCAAAGAGATAAAAGAGGTCAAGGACACGGTCAAACAGCTTGATACCAGCGTAAAGGAGCACGAATCCCGTATTGTCGAAGCGGAAGCACAAATCGCCGACGCGAGGAAAGCCCTCAAGGTTATCAAGTCTGGAAGCGGAACTGGTGCATCTACAACCTTGTTGCCAGCCTCACAGAAGATTAAAGTGACGCCTTTCGACGGAACATCATCATGGTCAGCCTATAAAATTCAATTTGACGCCGCTGTTAAAACCAATGGATGGGACAAAGACCAAGCCATGAACGCCCTCATAATGAGCCTTCGCGACGAAGCCCTGAGTATTCTCGATGCCGTGGGCAAGGAAGCGACCTACGATAAATTAATGGAAACGCTGGAGAGTCGCTACGGTGATGAGCACCTGGAACGTGTGTACCGAGCGCAGTTGAAGAACAGAGTGCAACGTAGTAACGAAAGTCTTCAACAGTGGGCCGTCGAGGTGGAGAAACTGTTCCGGAAGGCTTATCAGTCAGCACCGTTACCCAACGACGAGCATCTAGTGGAAGCGTTTTCTAACGGTATAGCAGACTTTGAAGTTAGAACTGCAGTGAAACTCGGGCATCATAAAACACTAAAGGAAGCTTTGGCCCAAGCCTTGGAAGTGGAAGCTGTACGAAATCCAGCGAGAGATGTTCAACACTTAAGGGAAGTTAAAGAAGCGTCACATCGTACGAGGTTTGGCCCAAGATGCTACAACTGTGAAGAGAGAGGCCATTTATGGCGGAGTTGCCCGAAGCCACGCCGAACAAGGGACGATCGACCAGTACAGGAACAGACGAACCGTGAAACCACACAGCAGCAGGGAAACGAGTAAGCGCCAGGACCAAGGGGCGGGTGCTGGCCGGTCTGGAAAAGACCCCAAAGATATTAGTCTCACAAGCTCACGATGGGAACAGCCTGATCATCAATGGTGCCATCAATGGAACTTCTTGCAAGCTGACATTGGATACAGGAGCTTCTCGCACTGTCATCAGTTCCCGACTGGCTAAGCGCTTTCTTGCGAACTTCGAAAGCTGCAAAACTGTTCAACTTCTGACGGCGACCGGTCAGCACATATCCGTCCGAGGAGAGAAGCTGGTGGAGTTACAGTTGGGTCAGAAAACTTTCCGTCACAAAGTCATTGTGGCTGATATAGTCGACGATTGCATTCTGGGTCTTGACTTCATGCGAGAACATCATTGTGAGATTGACGTCAACCAAGGAATCTTGAAGTGTGGAAGAGAAGAAATCTTCATGGAAGGCGCCATATCAGGAAAGGTTTATTGTCTGCAGAGAACAGTCCTCCCACCTAGATCGGAAACCATTGTGGCAGTTAGATTACCGCCGAAGTTGGGACATCAACGACGATGTGTGCTAATAGAGCAATCAGAAGGTGATCAACCATGGTTATTGGCCCGAACTCTGGTGAGGACTACTAATACTACTGTGGTGCGTGTGCTCAACACAAGTAACGAGGAGCAGCTCATCAAAGGAGGAACCCCAATTGGTACTTGTGAAGAAGTAGATTGGATGCGCAGATGCCAAGAACAACTAAAAGAGAAATACAATTGCGCTGGGAGTTACAACGTGTCAACGCTATTGGAAGATTCCCGTGAAGACCTGTCCGAAAAAGAACTTCTGATGGCAAAGAAGATGCTGCAGCGCTACACTGACATATTTGCTCTCGATGATGCCGTCAACGGGAAGACTGGATTAGTGAAGCACACAATAAATACAGGAAGCGTGCCACCGATTCGACAGCGGCCAAGAAGGATACCAGTGGCACGAGAAAAAGAAGTCGAGACAATGATCGAAGACATGGCGCGCACTGGTGTAATAGAACCTTCATCCAGCCCGTGGTGTTCCCCAGTGGTTCTAGTTAAAAAGAAGGACGGCAGTATGAGGTTTTGCGTTGACTATCGACGACTCAACGACGTAACGAAGAAGGACAGCTACCCTTTGCCGAGGATCGATGACACGTTAGATACACTGACGGGCATGAAGTGGTTTACTACGCTGGACTTGAAGAGCGGGTATTGGCAAGTGGAAATAGACCCTAAAGATAAGGAGAAGACCGCATTTTCTACGGGAAAAGGCCTGTGGCAATTCAAAGTGATGCCGTTTGGATTGTGCAACGCCCCCGCTACGTTCGAAAGGTTAATGGAGTTAGTGCTCGCTGGATTGATCGGAGACGCATGCCTTGTCTACTTGGACGACATCATAATTGTGGGGAAAACCTTCGAAGACCACCTGCAAAACCTGGAACGAGTATTGACTAAGATTCGCGCAGCCAATCTCAAGCTGAGTCCGAAGAAATGCTCCTTCTTCAAGAGGCAAGTGAATTTCCTGGGACATGTGATTTCCGAAGCTGGCGTACAGACGGATCCAGGAAAAGTCAGTGCTGTCAAGGATTGGCCTGTGCCAAAGGACAAGACGGAAGTTAGAGCATTCTTGGGTCTATGTTCCTACTACAGGCGATTCGTGAAGAACTTTGCTGACATCGCTAAGCCGTTGCATAGACTGACTGAGGAAAAACGACCCTTCCTCTGGGACGAAAATTGCGACGCAGCTTTTCAAGAGCTAAAGAAGCGACTTTGTAATACGCCTATTCTTTGTTTCCCGGACACAGAGAACGAGTTCATCGTGGACACTGACGCCAGCAACACCGGCATTGGAGGAGTACTGTCACAAAGAAAAGGAGACCAAGAAGTGGTGATTGCGTATTTCAGCAAATCCCTATCCAAGCCGGAAAGGAACTACTGTGTGACCAGAAAAGAGTTACTTGCAGTGGTGAAGACATTGCGACATTTTAGCAAGTACCTGCTCGGGCGAAAATTCCATCTGAGGACCAACCACGCTGCTCTTAAGTGGCTACTACAGTTTAAGGATCCCGAAGGCCAAGTGGCAAGATGGATTGAGCAACTACAAGAGTTTGACTTCACCACGGAGCATCGCAGTGGAAAATCTCATGGCAACGCGGACGCACTGTCAAGAAGGCCATGCTCAGAGGACTGCAAGCATTGCTCAAGACATGAGTCGAAAGATTTAGTGCCCGTCAGAATGCTCAAAGCTGACATCGGTGACGAATGGAAAGAAACCCTTCAGGTTGCACAAGAAGAAGACGCCGACATCAAGCCGATTCTTGAATGGATGGAATCAGATGCCCCTAAGCCAGACTGGAGTGCTATTGCTTCAATGAGTGTTACGACAAAGAGCTATTGGGCGCAATGGGATAGTCTGGTGCTTCAGGAGGGAGTACTTTGTCGAAAATGGGAAAATGCTCGTGGCAATCAGTGCCATCTCCAAATGGTTGTACCCAGAGCAAAGATACCTGAAGTTTTGAAGCTGTACCACGAAGGGTTTTCGGGAGGACATCTGGGTGTGAAACGGACACTCTTGAAAATTCGAGAAAGGTTTTACTGGATCAACTGCAGAGATGACGTAGAAGACTGGGTACGGAAATGTACGAGCTGTGCATCAGTGAAAGGTCCGCATACCCGCAGCAGAGGAGCATTAAAGCTATATAATGTTGGAGCACCATGGGAGCGAATCGCACTGGATGTGGCATTTCCTGTGAGTGAAAGTGGCAACAAGTACTTCCTTGTCGTCATGGATTACTTCACCAAGTGGCCGGAAGTCTTCGAAATTCCGAACCAAGAGGCATCGACGATAGCAGACAAATTGGTGCATGAAGTATTCTGTCGATTTGGAGTACCATTGGAAATCCACAGTGACCAAGGAAGAAATTTTGAATCTCAGCTGTTTCAAGAGACGTGCCGGTTAATGGGTGCACACAAAACAAGGACAACGTCTTACCACCCGCAATCAGATGGAATGGTGGAGCGATTCAACCAAACTCTGGAGAGATACCTGGCAAAAGTAGTCGGAAGCAAACAACGGGATTGGGACAAGCATATCCAGCCATTTTTGTTGTCATACCGAAGTGCTGTTCATGAGAGCACAAATGTCACTCCCGCTTTTGCCAATTTTGGACGTGAATTACAGCTACCAGCCGACTTAATAACTGGCATTCCACCGGATTCTCCACAACCCATAACTGAGTACGCCAGTGACCTCCGGAACAAGATGAACGACATCTATGAGCACATTAGAGAGCATGGCCAGCAAGCATCTGAAAGAATGAAGACTCGATACGACAGAAGGGCTAACAATCCTGGGTTCGAGGAAGGCTCGATGGTATGGCTGCACAATCCCATACGCAGCCAAGGAAAGTCTCCAAAGCTACAAGCCAAATGGGATGGACCGTACCGAGTGGTGACCAAGATCAACGACGTGACGTTCCGCATACAGAAAGGACCTCGAGGTGCCCCCAAAATAGTTCACGTGGATCGATTGGCGCGATATCACGGATGCAACGATGCTCGGGACGAGCATGTCTTGGGAGGAGGTGGTGTTACGCAGTAGGCCACGCCGTTAGTAACTATTAATTAATCTGTGGCCGCGCGCGGTACGACGGCTAGTTGTTTACACTTAACCGCGACATTTATGGTTTTATGACTCAGGCGGCACCGGCCTTTGTGTCGCGTCTATTGTTTGTTGTTTGTTAGATTTTTTGTGGTGTTTTCGTAATAATTAGGAACAATAGGGTTTCTCGAACTTTACACTTGTTTACTTTGTCAGTCACAATGGCACCGAATATTCTACAGATTTCTAGAGAACCCTTATTCCGATATAAATAGGGCGATGGTTTTCGTTTGTGGCAGTTATCGCGTTTATACCGGAGTGAAAACATCTCGTGTTCAAGTGCGGTACCAGTGATTGTGAAGTGACTAGTTGTGTGAATATCAGTGCCAGTGTGAAGTATTGTGCGAACCAGTTGTGTCGTGTGTACTGTGATTTTGTGCAATAAAGTGCAAAGTGTACAATCGGCGTTTTAACTGATTATCCAAGAACCCATCTCGTAACTGACGTGTGAAAAAGTGACAGATATATACTTTGCCATAACGCTGTCACTATCTGACACGTCGAAAGAAATATTACTTCGGGCGCATCCTAGCCCGGTAGATTTTTCCGTCCATCTAATCAGTGGACGTCCTACGCTACGCCTGCCGGTTCGTGATCTCTATTCGAGGCTTTTGCGGTCGCATCGATTACAAATTCTTCGTGCTATGTCCCCTACCTACTTTAACTTGCTAATACGTTTTTTATCCGTTGTATTTTACTAAATATTTGAATACATTTTTGAATGAGAATAATTGCCAATCGCTTTCATTTGTGTTACACTTCTTCAATCATTTTTACAAATGAAATTCGAATAGTTCGCTTGACGCAGAGCATTTTTACAAGCTTTTATGTAACTTGCAATGGATGTACCTATGTATGTATGTAAGTTCGGGTGAAATCTTGCAAGGTAAATTTGACCAACTTCCCGGTTTCCGATTGAGCTGAAATTTTGCACGCATATGTAGGTATATCGCGTGACAATGCAATAATATGGTACCATGGAGGTGATCTGACGATGAAGTCGGAAGGTGGCCATAGGAACTCTTATACTAAACAAGATGTTCCCGTCGTGTTTGGGCTCGTTTTACTTGTCTTGGCTAGCACTCTGCTGCTACATGATAACCAGGATCTCAAAAGCTTGTACCTTAAAAAAAAAATATTTTATTTAGATTATTTTTAATTTTTCGAAAACAGCTTATCCGATTTCGTCATTTTTTTTTTTTTTACCTTTATGACGATCTACTAATCAAAAAAATCGAAACATAATTAGCGGAATGATTCTCCTCCTTTTTTTGAAGTAAGTCAAAAAAGTCTCACAGTGATAACAGCGCGCGCCTGGTGGTCCTTGAAGTCCATGCCTTCAGAAACCTTCCCGCGATACACCGCGAACAATAACGCGCCTTTGTCCGTCGACACGTACTTGTAATAGTCCTGAAAACAGTAAAATAGTAACTTATATGTTACAAAATGTGTTTACATAAAATAATCAGCCAGGTGCGAGTCGGACTCGCGCACATAGGGTTCCGTACCAAATGGAAGCCCCCTTAATATATTTTATTTTAATTATTTATTCATGAAGGAAATATACAACTTAATATTCTGTGAATATTTCAAGCATCTTCCTGTTGCCGTTATTAATCGATACCGTTATCGAGAAAAAAAATAACGTTTCTTGTATGGCCCCATCGGTTATCAATTCTCCGTGCATCCCCACCCCTAAATATTTATTTTCTTTTTTTATTTTTAAAGTGAATATTCAACCAATTCTGTGAATATTTCAAGCATCTATCTGTCACCGTTATTACTATCGAGCGAAAAACGGCTAAAAATTCAGGTTTGTTGTACAGGTTTAAATATGTATTTATATTTTTCTGATTTTTGTATTTGTTGTTACAGCGGCAGCAGCAATACATCACCTTTGAAAATTTCAACGTACTAGCTATCACCGTACATGAGATTCAGCCTGGTGACAGTCTTAGTAATAGTGTCCCGTTTTTACCCTTTGGGTATGGAACCGTAAAAATTAAAAACACGATATTGTGTAGATATTTAGGCCGAATAAAACTTAATAGCGTTCGCGAAGTTAGCTACAAGGTGCGCAAATCGTATCGTATCGTTTGAATCGTATTGTCACGCGGTAGGCGCGCATTGTAACTACGACGAATTGTTCACATCTAAAGCGCGAGTAGTAACTATGACGTAATCTGCGGTCGCGGGTCGCTCGTCTCTATTGTATTAGTTTTTTTTTGGTGTTTTTGTATCGAAGAACAATAAGGTTCGAGAACTTTCTTTGTTAACACAATAGCAGCTACTAATTTAGGGAATGTCGCGATCATTCCAGAGAATTCGAGGTCATTTTGTTCAATTATGTTAAAAATAGAGCGCGGCCTGCCCTGGACCACACAGTGTTTGTTTGATTTTTGTCGCGAAAACATCTCGTGTTCTGTGCATTATACGGTGACTAGTCGTGTGAATATCAGTGCCAGTGTGAAGTGTTTTTGTGGGAACAATTGTGTCGTGTTTTTGTGATTCTGTGAAGTGATTGTATGCAATAAAGTGCAGAGTGATTAATCGGCGTTTTAACTGATTATCCAAGGACCCATCTCGTAACAGAATTATATGCCGTTTTTAAAGAAAATATATTCGTTAAATTATATCTTAATTTTACCTCCATTATATCACTGTGATCCCTGGCATTCCTGTTTTCTTGAAATACGTGCTTTAGATCTTCCAATTTTTTCCAAACACCAGTGTAATTCCACCTGTTTTAAATTTAATTTTAACGTTATGAAAAGCATAAACGAACATATACTGTTTATTCATCTATGATGAAAAGTAAGAATTCAAAATGGCGAACGTCTAACCGTCCGCGCCAAAACACGCTGCAATTATTAAATCCCTAATCACACAACTTGGCGACTGTGATGTTAGCTACAAGCTGCAGATAGCCCAATCCTCGCGTTAGGTGAGTTCAGTCAGGATTGGGCTATCCGCAGCTTGTAGCTAAAATCAAAGCTGTCAAGTTGTATGATTCAACATAATATACCAGCATTTGACAGAGTCTGAAATGCGCGTCGTGTGGTGCGGAAGCTCTCTCGCTGCGGCTTCATACGATTGCATAATAAATATTGATGACTGCGTGTGGCCACGTGTGGCTCCTTCGGCACAGACTGCTTGGTGCCCACACTATGAAATTCTTTGCCCATCTCAGAAAACTGGAAAGTTAATAGAGAGATAATATCAGCTACCGACATCACGACCTCAAAATACATAGGTAACCTACCGCTTGATGAGTTTGTTCAAGAGGTTATAGGACGGTAGGAAGCATAAGACGCCGTGTGGAGTGACGCGACACACCCACACCACGGCCTCTCCTATGGAGTCCTGAGTATCGGTGTGGTCTGTGTCACGGCTCTTGCATTCCAACGGTCGTCCGTCCTGGTGCGTGGTTAATGTTCCTATCCACACCTGAAAATATGGACCATTATTAAGTCAAGCAGAGGACGTCTTACAAAAAGAGGTCCCACCTTTAGGGTTACCAGGCCTCTATAGCCGGACGGACTAGCCAGTTTGGCCGGACATTTGGGTAAAAAGACCGGACCCTTTATTATTGAGGATTTTGTGCCTCAGTATTAATAGGTTCGACAAAAAATTGCATATCAAAAGCCTAACAAAAACCTGCCATCGTTTTTTGTCCGGACACGCAATCAAAAAGCCTAATTATATCTGGCTTCCTATACGGTATATTGTGCGCGATGCGTTTTGAAAATTGGTACAGTTATACGGTATACTTGTGATATGAAGCTGAACATACTAAAAGTCGTCAACTGGGGGGTTTGATAGCTGATTTTCGCCTTTATTCTTAGACTATCGGGAGAAAAATTGATGAAAGTATAGAAAAAATCGGCCAAGTGCGAGTCGGACTAACGCACGAAGGGTTCCATACCGTATGGGAGCCCCATTCCTCTTGCCGTTATTAATAGCGAGCAAAAAAACTCCTAAAAATCACGTTTGTTGTATGGGAGCCCCCCTTAAATATTTATTTTATTCAGTTTTTAGTATTTGTTGTTATAGCGGCAACAGAAACACATCATCTGTGAAAATTTCAGCTGCCTAGCTATCATGGTTTATGAGATACAGCCCGGTGACAGACAGACAGACGGACATCGAAGTCTTAGTAATAGGGTCCCGTTTTTACCCTTTGGGTACGGAACCCTAAAAAATGTGGTTGCAACTTACCCTGTCAGGTGAAATAACGTGGTTAGGACTAATTTTGAGTGGGAATTCTGTGTCTAGCTCTGAATAAAGGCTGAGGAGTGGAGTGAGCGTGCCGGACGCGAGCACCACGCACTTCGATACTTTCAGGCTCGAGAACACTACCGCGGGATTCATGCAGAATAGCCGCAGCGAGAGAGCTTCCGACTCTGTCATCTGTGGAATAAAGACACCGATATTTTGACTAACAATACTATTGGAAATGAGAAGTGAAATGACTTGGTTTGCACTCATTTTGAGCCAATTCCGTATTAAGTTAGAATAAAGACAGAGGAGTGGTGTGAGCGTGCCGGACGCGAGGATGATGCACTTCGATACCTTCAGGCTCGAGAACACTACCGCGGGATTCGTGCAGAATAGCCGCAGCGAGAGAGCTTCCGACTCTGTCATCTGTAGATGGGATATACCAAAACAGTGTTATTATGAAAAAACCTGGGTTGCCGTATCTCCTCGCTAAAATCGCAAATCCTAAGGGTCTACTTATGTAGTTGAATTGTAGGTCTCTAATAAAACAATACAAATTAATGGGATTTAAAGATTTTACGGCCTAGCATTTAACGTGTAGTAACCACGGCAGTACTCAATTGTAAATATCACCCGCGAGCACCCATCCAGAAGCTGGCCGTGCCGAACGTTGCATAAAGGCCGCTGCATACGTAACGAGATAAAATCTCAGACGGGGCGTGAACGGGAACGGGACGTGACTGCCTCGTTCGAAACGGGAACGTGTTTTTAATGCATACGTACCGTAACAGTGATTCGGATCTAACTGTTGTGAAGAAGGAAAAGTAGATATTTAATTTCGAAATATGGCTTTAATTGCTATTGTTCTAGATGACGAAGTAGTTACAAATGTCCAACACTACTTTTCTCTCCGGAACGAATGGAGTGACTGTGCATACGTAGCGGAAACACGGACGGGACGGGGCACGTGCCGGGCGGGACATGCTAAACATCGTTGGCGACGATATTTTTCCCGCCCCGTCGGTGCCACGTTCCCGTCCCGTCCGTGTTTCCGTGACATATGCGCTTCCATATACATTTTGTATGAAACGTTATTTCTAAAACTTCCCGTTCCGTCCCGTCCGTGAATAAACCCGTCACGTATGCAGCGGCCTATACTTCGGCGAACGCCATGAAACACCTAGTCAAACAACGCGATGAGCGCTTCATTATGACATTTGAATAAATTTTCGAATGTTACTTGTATCTTATGCGATGTATGCGGGCCGACGCCATTTTGCAAAACATAAGATAGATAAGGCTTGAAATTGTTAGCTTACTCTTTCATCCTTCTGATGCATGAAATAAAAAAAAAAAACAACAAATGAATGCTTGGTTCCTAAATTCCATCTTATATTGCTATAACTTTTTTTTCATTTAATTTAATTCAAAAATCATTGTTTTATTAAAAAAAATTACAGCGATATATATACCTTTTTGAATTGCGAAGTGCGCCAATTGGAAACTCCATTGGTATCTCCAGTGATTATCTTCACTAATATTGGCTTGAAATCGTCCTTATACTTGCCGTTTTCACAAAAAAAGTACCCTGTAAACAATTACACTATTATGAAAACAGAAACGTAAATCGGACTGCGATAATATCAACTAGAAATATACTATATTTCTTTTGTTTTTTTTTTCAATTATAGCTTTTATCGTCAAATAATTGTAATCGAAAAATTGATTCATACAAAGATAATTATTTTAAAAGTAGCAATCAAATCTGGACGATTTGAACGAGGCGACGACGGCGACGAGTGACGTCACTATGCAGTATATATTAGTAACTAATATCTAATTTGTGGCACCATCTTTATACCATCTATGGTTCTTGGCTGTCACGTCCCTATAGGTGCATTTTATTTTATTTTTATTTTCATTGGGAACCTTACAGCTATTTTACGGAAATATATTAAAACATATGTGTTGACGGCCAATTACAGGGTTCCACAAATAAGTTGAAATGTAAGTTGTTCGAGTAGACTGAAAAATAAATAAGTAAATAAATAGCTGTGAATGCACAAGCTGCAATCACCAACCCAGCTCCGAGCGCGCTGCCGCGCGTCCAGAGACAGGCGATCGACCGCCGCCCGCGAAATCACAGCCATTCAAAAAATGCGCTCGAAAGCAATCGTTTCATACGTGCCACGGACGTATTAAATACGTCAACATCGTAATTGGATGCCACTTTGTTGAAACTCCGGCTTGCTCTTATCAGATAAGTATTTTGCCTATAATTAGTGTTAGCTGCCGGGACAAGAAGTGAGCACGGTCTCCTGGTAGAATTAATCTGAACTTTTAGACCTATGCGCTCCAGCAGCTCAGGGCAGTCAACTGCGCCATTACATATCTTTAATAAATATACGATATCAACAATATTACGTCTGATATGTAAGGGAAGAATGTGAAAATTCCGACATCGCGCTATGTAGTCCGGAAAATATTTTTTAATTTTAAATTGAATGACGGAGAAACCGTCTTTGAATGCGCTCAATGCGTGTAATGTAAATATCATAAGCAGGATTCCAAATTTGCGAAGCGTATTCAAGATGACTGCGCACAAAGGCGCAATACAAAATTTTGACATCACAAACGCGGCGCTATTGGTCAGTTGAGCTGACCAATAGCGTCGCTTTTAAATTATTATTACATTTTTTTATAGGTTTGCGTTTGACTACGTACTGCCTGATTTTAAGCAGATATGCGGTCTAGGGAGTAGCACGCTTACCTAGAAGATACCTATTTATTAGGGATTTGAAGACACTCACGTTGTACTTTAGCGACAAGACAGACCTAGGCCAAGCGGTCACATTCTGACTGTCGTATGAGGAATGTGAATTCGATATCGTGCGGATTGTCCACTATAAAAAGGTGGCGCTTTGGTCGCGTCTGTCTAGCCGTACGACAGAAGAAAGGGGCAGGTGGGGCCAGATTGTGCAACTCCTGGGAACGCTCTCCGAAGTGTATCCGATAGAAGGCTGATAGACACGCCACTTACATACACAATTATAAAATAGAAAATTAGCTTACCTAAAGCAGTTTGTATAGACTCGAGCAGTGTGCCGGTGGCCTGCGTGACTCCGTACATAGTGCGAGGGTCAGTCGACAGTTTTTCGCAGAATCTCGAAGCCGCCGTTTGGAATTCTATGCATAACAATACATAACAATTTTAAACTATCGAATGGAGGACATCATTCAAGAATCTAAAAGTCTTGGAGTTGTAGATATAGCCATAATAGTCCCGGCACTATTGTGCCTATATGAATACTTTTTTAGTAATATCGATAACACCCCTTTACAGTGTGCATATATGTATAGTTTTTATTTAGATAAACACCTCTTTACAGTGTACTGATTTTAATTTAGGTTAAGTTTAATATGGGTCTGTGCCTGCAATAAATGTTTTTTTTTCTTTTTTATTTATAGTCAGTTCAATTAATGATATTGTATCTTCAGCTCATATTAAAGTTCAAAGATTCGGACTATGATTTATATTTATCCAGATTTATCCAGCCCAGAAATATATTTCTGGGCTGGAATGGAGGCCATTGGGGGATCTCCACTCGAACAAGCCATAATATAATTATGTGTAAACTCTGCACAGGGTTATCCAGAACTGGTGTATTAAGCCGAAAGGGGGTGATTCAAATTATCATTGTGTACAAGTTTTACTATGGGGTCAACCCGGAATTCGAGAAAAAATCTAATGTTTCATACATTTTGTCGATTCCGGGTTGCAATTTTGTATGGAACAGCAATTATTATTTTTCAGAATTCCGGGTTGGCCCGATCGTAAAATTTGTTCATAATGATAATCTCAATCACCACCTATCGGCTTAATACAGGGTGAGCAGATAACCCCGTAGGTATAGAAAACTATTGAGACATCATCAGATAATAATTATAAGCCTTCAGTGATTGTGGAGTGCTTGAAAGAGGCGCTTCATGACAAATCTTGTCGTCATCGTTTCAGCCATAGGACGTCCACTGCTGGAGTTAGGCCTCCCCTAAAGATCGCCAATAAGACCTGTCAGTTGCAACTTGCATCCAGCGTGATCCTGCGGTCTTAATGAGACACCTACCCTAAATCAATAATACTCAGTCAAAAAGTACTAGTTTTAGTATAAGTTTGAGTAACTTGTACATATAGAATACTGACCAGAATAATGGCTCTGGCCAATGCTATGGCCTTCGAGCGATTTGAGGAATAGTTCTGACTCCCAGGGGAATACCGCTTCATTGTTCACAGGTGCACCTTCCACCAGGTGGGAGTAATCCCTGAACCTACCCACAAAGTACCAGTAAATGCTGGTGCATGAAGCCGCACAACAAGGAAAGTTAACTCTTATTGCACAGTTCATAGGAGTTAAATCACCTAGTACGCTGCTTTAATAGCAGCAAGGTAATTTAACTCCTATGAAGTGTGCAATAAGAGTTAAATTTTCTTGTGCGCAGCTTGACACTCCAGCGTTCTCTTTATACTAAGCGCCACATAAAGCGGCGGATGGGCAGTTATGCGCAAAAACCGAAATATAGGTATGCGCGGGGGCCAGAGAGACGAGACGCCGGGACACACCCGCCCGCCTACCTCATGCCTCCCGCGCGCTCCCTACGCCCGTGTTCACCACTACGACACGCGGCGTCAGAATTGTGCACACATGCGCAATAATTAGCGAATCACGGCGAAGTGTCATCTGCGGGTAACTTCTCATCCGCCGACTTGCGTGGCGCTTAGTATACATGACGCCGCGTATAGAGTGATTTGGATTAGCCCGTTGTCAATTATCCCACGTCTATTTGCGGTATCATAGCGTGAGAGCCGCTGTTTAAATACATGTTGTTATACATAACTAACTTTTGCCTGCGGCATCACCCGCGTGATTTTATTTTTTATTGCTATGCCGCAGCAACTTTTTATTTTTCCGGGATAAAAAGTAGCCAACGTCACTCTCCAACCTTTGAACTATATCCATGTCAAAAATCAAGTCTATCCGTTGTTCTGTTGCTGCGTTAAAGCGTAACAAACCAACAAACACACGTTCGTATTTATTATATCAGTCAGGATATGACTACATTTAGCTATCATCTCGGCTGATGGAAAGCGATATTAGGCCCAATTATGAAGACGCCATCGTAATTATAATAGCTTACTAGTAGCATATTTCTGTTTCATTTTCACTTTAGTCATTCGATAGAGAAAATACTTTTTACGTTGCTATAAAATGTACAATGGTGCCTTCATAATTGGGCCTATCGTATAACTATAATAAATAAATAATATTGCAAAAAAATTGTGATCAATCAATAAATATCGTCAAAAAGTGGTTTTGATCGGACGCTATTTTTGCGATTCCACTTAGCAGCCTTAACCTTAAGTTAAAGACCTTATTTATTAATGCTTACCAATCGTCCCATTTTTTCATAGTGTCTATCAGCCTGTCTACATCGTTGAGTACTTCTTGGTTAGACGCCGCGTACCGGTATTGACTCGTTACCTCCAATTCCTGGAAAATAATTTCACTGTCACACTTAACGAATTGATTTAAACATATCTCTAAATACATACTTTTATAAATAAATAAATATTAGGGGACATCTTACACACGGTCTCTAACCCCGAACTAAGCAAATCTTGTGATATGGCTCTGCCAGAGACTGATAAACTACATAACACATATTATACTAAGCGCCACACAAGTCGGCGGATGAGAAGTTACCCGCAGATGACGCTTCCCCGTGATTCGCTAATTATTGCGCATGTGTGCACAATGCGTAGGGAGCGCGCGGGAGGCATGAGGTTGGCGGGCGGGTGTGCCCCGGCGCGAGTCTCTCTGACTCCCGCGCATACCTATATTTCGGCGTTTGCGCAGTGTTTTGAGCATAACTTCCCATCCGCCGATTTGTGTGGCGCTTAGTATACTTATATAGATAATCTACCTAAATAACACCCAGACACAAAGCAAATACCTATGTTCATCATAAAAGTGCTTGCCCTGGGCGGGAATCGATCCTACCCACCAGATAAACTACTCTTTGTAATTTTAGGAACACTTCTTTAGCGGCCATAAAAAGGTAGTGCATCAAATAAAGACTACAAGGTGAAAATCAGTTGATCATTTTTGTGCTAAGACTGATCACTATAGTCTTTTTCAAATAGCAAGTCACTTATGACAGGTCCATAGAACGTAAATTATCACGTAAATACGTCATGTGACGTCACACCAAAAGTTGAATATTTCTATTTATCAGTGAAAACATTAAGCAAACTTACAAGAAAAACTACTAAAATAAACGACAAAGGACGCAAGAAGTAGTGCGTATTCGATACAAAATTGTATGAAAAACTTAGTTTCCATTTACCTCCGATGTTCACATAGACAATATAATGGATAATCAAATGATTATAAATCTGGAAGATTCGTCAAATGATGATAATGATGATAGCTCCGATGACAAAGTGGCGAGGACATTATTTCCCAAATAAATCTTTTTTTTACCTGTCACTTCTTTATTTCTTTTTGATTCCTCTAAACCTATCGTCTAAGTAAGTCCTACTGACTAGTAGATAAATTCACAAAACACTTTTAGGTATATTGTTCGATAACTTCGATAAGTACGTAAAATCGATAATAATAGGTAATTGCAAATCGAATATAGGTGCGGTACATCATTACAATTATCAATGTATGTTTGACAGCTGACATTTCGGAAGTATCATAAGTGACTAGCTATTTGAAAAAGACTATAAATTATTGATTTTAGATGTATGTACCTCGCAAACACTACCTATATTTAGACCGCCGCTGGGCCGCTGACTTAATCGGCCCCAGTAGCTTATATGACGTATGAGTAGTAATAAAATTCGCCCCCGCTCGGAGCGGGCCGCTCCCGTACCAATGAGTTCTTTAGAACTAATGTACGGATTTTCACACTACTGGCTTTTCGGTGAAGGAATACATCGTGAGGCATCTTGCATACGTCCGTAGAAGAAATTTGATGGCGTATGTGAATCCACCAACATGCATTTTTTATAATTTCTTATAGGTTTGCCTTTGACTTCACAATGCCTGATGTTAAGCAGATATGTGGTCAGGCTAGGATGCAGCATGTTTACCTAGAAGATAAGCATTGGGCCAGCGTAGTGGATTTGTCGCAATCACCTTTCGTGGGTAGGCCTGTAGAGTGCCGAGTGGAATCTTTTAACATTTTCGAAGCCATCATCTTATGATTTCTATGGAAATGGCACAGCGCGATATAGTGACACGTGGGGTAAACTCGTGTGAGTCGCCAAACCGATCGAACAACACAAGCAAATCAACGTCTGTAATTGGCTACTATTAGGCTATGTATATGTAGGCTATGCCGAAGCGTAAAAGTCGGCGGATGTGAAGTTAACTGCAAGCTGTGCAATATCGAATCCAGCTCACATAAAGCTGCAGGTTGATTGGGTTTCCCACAGCTTGTAGCTAAATTCACATCCGTCGACTTGTATGATTCGGCTTATAGTCGACTGTGGTCGATGCGTTCGGTGTTCTTCTTTCTTTCTTTTCAGCCATAGGACGTCCACTGCTGAACATAGGCCTCCCCTAAAGACCTCCAATAAGACCGGTTGGTAGCGGCTTGCATCCAGCGCGATCCTGCGGTCTTAATGAGGTCGTCCGTCCACCTTGTAGGTGGACGTCCTACGCTGCGCTTGCCGGTACGTGGTCTCCACTCGAGGACTTTTCGACCCCATCGGTCATCAGTCCTCCGCACTGTGCCCTGCCCATTGCCACTTCAACCTGCCAATCCGCTGGGCTATGTCGGTAACCTTGGTTCTTCTACGGATCTCCTCATTTCTGATTCGATCGCGCAGAGAAACTCCGAGCATAGCCCTCTCCATGGCTCGTTGGGCTACTTGATGCGTTCGGTCAACGTGACGTAAAACTCATTCGATTTGATTTGCAAAATTCCCAGTCGGCAAACAGTAGTCATAAAGGCCGGTATAGGCCGAATCATTCAAGTCTGCGTATGTGAAGTTAGCTACAAGCTGCGCAATATCCAATCAACGAGCAGCTTTACGTGAGTTTCAGCCATTGGATTTGCACAGCTTGTTGCTAACTTGAAACTTCACATCCGCCGACTTGTATGATTCGGCCGATACAGTAGTAAAAAACTGTGATGTGCAACTTACTTTCAATGCGCTCTGTATGTCGTTCCGAGTGAAGGTGTAGGTGGCCGTGTCGCGGCAGATGTCCTCGATGTTGTGCGCCTCGTCCACGATCACTATGTTGCCCGTCAGCTCTATGCGCATCTGAAATAACAACACACAACGGAATACAGCCAAAATGCAATATTTTATGTACAGCCTTGGTCAAAAGCATTAGGCACCTTAAGGCAATTGTGGGGCGCCAACTTGTCCATACAAAAACAATAAGCTGTTAGGTCCCTCCAAATATTATCCGATTTGATTGATTTGTTAGTCAGCACTTCAATCGCTAGGATTATACGTCTTAGTTTTTACCGTTTTTTTAAATGACCTTAAAGTTATACGCCTCTAGAAATCCGTATTTTTACGCAAACACTTGGCTGAAAAGTATGCAAAACTAAAACTTTTCTGAAAAAAATAAGAAGTATAAGAGTGCAATATTTCTTACTCACGCGATTGATACCAAAAACATAACATTTTGTTACAATTTAAGGGTTGAAAGAGTTTTCTCCCGGAACGTAAATTTTATCATAAATATACCGAGAATTTTCTCGATGTTCTAGAGAAAACGCTAAAACGCTGGTCGATTCAGAATCCTATTAACAAATAATTGTTGAATTACACATACAAAAAGAAGACTAATTTTGTTGTTTTTGACCATTCTCCTACAGCGTCTACCTTAACCAGCCCAGCTTCTTAAAATAACGGACTTGGCTCTGGGCCGCTGACATAACTGCCCCAGTGGCTTAAATGGTGTATGAGATGACGAAATGAATAATGGTACTACACTACTTCTTATAGATGGATCAATCAAATAGTAGTAAACGGGCAGAGAACGATGAGGCAGCGAAGTAAGGACACGCCGTCAGTTCGTGGCCTGTTTATACCAGAGACTTTATTTTGGGCCGATTACCTGCTAGGACGCATGCGTAAATAATAATCAAGACAACGAGTAAAGAGCAGGAGCGAGCGTAGAAAATCTATTAGTGGGAACGGGATAGTACGATTGTAAGTCATTTTCAGATGTTTCGAAAATTGTGCTCCAGGTTTCCGAGGTGAAACGCTGACGGTAAGCGTTATTGTAGTACCACTTGCAGTTGGTTTCTTAAATTAGCTTACTAAAATGTAAACTAATTATGTACTATTGGGGCCGGTTGGTTCGGAAAAATACTTACACTACTTCTAATAGAGGGATCGATCAGGTAGTTATACAGGCAGAAAATTATGTCAGCTTGGCTGGCCATTTCCCGGGCAGCATAATAAGGACACGCCTTCAGTTCGTGGCCCGCGTGCACGAGGTCTTTGAGATCAAATGCTGACCCTAAACGTTCATGGTTTAAAGCTAGCCAATTGTCGCAGTACTTACAGTCAGTTTCCTATGAAACTTTGCTTATGTCATCTAGATATATTTTGGTTCGATATCATATACTTAGAGGGATCGATGAAATAGTTATGCGGACAGAAAATAATGTCGTTTGCCATTCGGAAAAATACTTACACTGCTTCTGATAGAGGGATCAATCAAATAGTTATACGGGCAGAAAATGATGTCAGCTTTGCTGGCCATTTCCCGGGCAGCGTAATAAGGACATGCCGTCAGTTCGTGGCCCGCGTGCACGAGGTCTTCGAGGTCGAACGCTGACCCTAAACGTTCATGGTTTAGCGCTAGCCGGTTGTCGTAGTACTTGCAGTTGGTTTCTTCGCGGGTTCGATACGTGTCATCTTTGGGGATTATTTTCTAGAAATAAAAAAAATAATTAATCACAAAAAAAAAACTGAGGTTGATTTGAAAAGACAGACAGACAGACAAAACTCTTTAGTTACCACAATTTAAAAATAAACATTATTTACACATATAATTATAAAGTGGCGGCCTTATCACCCATGGCGATTTCTTCAAAGCAACCTTGACAACTTGACTTGAAAAGACATCCGTGCGGATTTGCGGAGGTGCGTAGTTTGTGTTTAATGGTTTGGTTAGAACAACCGAGACCTACAATTTAACGTGTCATTCGAGCCACGGGAGCGCTTAATTGGGAATGCCACCCGCGGTCACCCATCCGAAGACTGACCGAGCCGAACGTAGCCTAACTTTGGTGATTGCTGACAAACACCTTTTCTCGAATGCCGGATTGGTCCCGTGGTAAAAGTTCTTCATAATGATGGTCTCCATCACCTCTTTTTGACTTAGTACACCAGTCCTGGATAAACTGTATGCAAATTTACTTATATTGATAATTTCCGCTCACCTTAACACACCCTCTGCACATCTCATTCTTCGTGCCCCACATCTGCTAATCAAACTCCCTGATGCAGCTATGCTCTCTACTGGACAGAAGGGTCATCTTCATTTCATCGCTCTACGCCGTTCGGCCAAACTCCTTGATAACCTGCTGTAGTTGCTTGTGAGCCCTCGCGCCGTAGTAGGAGAATTTAACATAAACATCTTTTTTTGAGTCATTTGTTTCAGAGACCTTCAGTCGGCTCAAAAACGTTACAACACCATGCAGGATTCGGCTTGTGATTGGCTGTCGGCGGCGTTAGTTCCGCTAGCGGGCGCGCGTAGATGGTGGCACCGCATGTGCGAAGTTAGTTGCTACATCATGGCCTATATTATTAAAAAAATCTTATTTCCGCTCACCTTAACACACCCTCTGCACATCTCATTCTTCGTGCCCCACATCTGCTTATCAAACTCCCTGATGCAGCTATGCTCTCTACTGGACAGAAGGGTCATCTTCATTTCATCGCTGTACGCCGTCCGGCCAAACTCCTTGATCACCTGCTGCAGTTGCTTGTGAGTCCTCGCGCCGTAGTAGATGGTGGGTACACTGGAATTGACAAGCATCGAGGTCCTGATGTGAAGGTTTTCGATGAGGTTTCTGGAAAACAGCAGTTAGCATTCCGAGTAACCATGCTACGTGCGAATCCAAGCTTTTTTGACCACTCTAAGCATCCCACATACAGATGCGTGTGCCAGCCTAAGTGTTGACCATTGGTATCACAGTTTGGTATTTGATACCAAAAGGTGCGTTCGGGTAGCCCACTGATGGCATTACAGTTAAAAACGCCAACAATGATCACATTCAGCGTTCGTTTTGAGAATGTGTGAGCAAAAGTGGCATTTTTAACTGTTTTCGTTCACGGTTCGGATAGCTCAAAAACAGCTAGAAATGCCATCGTAAACTGCCACTTTTGACCCACCCGCGGAGGTGGGTTCTTTGTGATCGTTTGAGTTTGACGTTTTAGCGTTCTTTTTGGGTAGTGAGTAAAAGTAGCATTATTGGCGAAATGGGCGAAATTTTCAAAACCGAACGGTTTACATCAACGCTAATTTTGTAAATGCTTAAAATGCCATCGAGCCCATCTCGAACGCACCTAGTGATAATAGAAAAGCTTAGATCAAAATATCAAATAGACATTTTTAAAAGACGGTGTAGTGCGAGGATTGAATTTAAAATAAATCAACCGCTTTATATATTTTTTTTGTTTGAATGATTTAAGGCATGGTGATTATTTAAAATTAAGGTTTTAAATTCAAAGGGGACAATTATAGTCAAACCGCTAAACTCAGACTTCGCCTGCGCGGTACAGGGGCGCCGGGGGAGACGACACAGGGGACTGAGACAGGCGCGGGCAGCGGGTCCCCGGCGCCCGCACCTGTCTCAGTCCTCTTTGTCGTCTACCCCCGCGCCCCCGTACCCGCGCAGGCGAAGTCTGAGTTTAGCGGTTTGACTATAGTTCATGGTGGCCATAAAAAGCGAGGACTTTAGTGCTACAGCTACATATAAAACAAATACTCAACTACATCGCTTGGTTCATTCTACTTAAGACTACTTTTAAATACACTACATATAAATACGTTTTCTTAGCGATAGAACCCATAACCAGAATTACCCAAATAATACTTTCTAACGAAAAACAAACTTTCCAGAAGAAACCAAATGTTAGTCCCATATTGCCAAAATAAAAATTAAAAGCCAAGAAAATATAATATACTACTTTGCAATATAATCAACATAAAACCAAGTAGGCATAAAATACTCACATTTCATTATCTTCCATTCTAATCACTGATCAACTCAACAAAAAAACTAAATAAACCCTTTACCACAAGCACTAAAGTATGACCATTTAACTGAGTCCTCGCCTGCGCGGGTACAGGGGCGCGCGGGTAGACGACAAAGGGAGACTGAGACCGGTGCGGGCGGCAGGGACCCGCCGCCCGCACCGGTCTCAGTCCCCTTTGTCGTCTACCCCCGCGCCCCTGTACCGCGCAGGCGAGGACTAAGTTAAACGGTCAGACTATAGCTACTATGTACACTAATTTTATAAAGTAATAGTATAGGTCGAATCAAGTTTAATGGCGCCTCTGAAGTTAGCTACAAGCGGTGCAAATCCCCACTCCCTGCGATGACATATGAATAAATTGCTACAGCGCAACGACTCGCTTCGTGTTTACAGACGCCATTAAGTTTGATGCGGCTTGTACATAATTTATTACTCTTATTTATTATTTGTTACCAATAGACTCTGTATTAGGGTCGGTTTCAAAAGTTCTTTCACCGATAGAAACATAGATCATTTGTGTTGTGAGTGACATAGGCATCCGGGCGAAGCAGGGATGGACAGTTATTAAGTCATAATAATAACATATTCAATACTTGCGTATAATAGTACATTATGATATAAGTGCGGTAAGTTGAAAATTACAGCCGAGGCAATATTGCTATTGTAAGGAAGCAGAGGCTGTAATTTTCAAAGCGCACGTATGTCATACGACGTTTTATAACATATTTGCGAGGAAATTAATAAAACTCTGACTTAGAGTGAAAGTAGCATCGTGCGGAGTGAAAGTCGTGCATCAGTCGAAGCATCGTGCGTTTTACATTACATTACCGCACAAGTGCCGTAATGTCTCTCACTCTCTTGAGTGAAAGTAGGAGAAACGAGACCACAGAGTTCTGCAGTCGGTGGCGGCGTGCGTTTTACATTACAATAAAGCACAAGTGCGCAATGAAATACATTACGATATTGAAATTGGTGTTATTACAGCCACTTTACGAGCAAATATGTTATAAAATATTTATGGCGGGCTATGGGCAGGACACTTCGCTCGACGGGATATCAACAGGTCGACTAAAGCGGTCATCGAGTGATACTCGTACCCGCGGGGTATGGACAAATAGACCACCACCAGATCGAAAGTCGGCTTGCACAGGATCGGAAAAAATGGCGAAAAAGATCCTATATCCAGCAGTGGGTGGTACAGACTGACTGATAGATACTTACGGTCCCAGTAATATTACCTACATGGAATAAATTCGGCTATTTCTACAGATTTCTTCGAGAAAAATAGCTTTGACCAGTTAATTTTTAAGCCTTATTCACACACAGGTTTGTTTATAAATATTTAAAATCTTTATATCTCACATTGATGAACACAATATTGTGCCGCGCAGGGTTCTGCGCTGGTATATTATACAATTCTTATTATAAAATTCTGGGTGCCTTAGACCTCTCATCGGCATGCATGGCGCTTAACATCAGAGGGGTTAGGTTAACACGTAAATTGAAACTACAGCAGTTTCCCTATGGCTCTATAAATTTCTGTACAGCGCACCTGGCGGAAACGAGGAAGAACTAACCAAAATGCACGCACCAATTTATGGAGCCACACACGGACGCGAAAGTATAAGTAAACTACGCAAAACCTAGACTAAGAGCTCGGGCGATCTTAGCTTATTTCGAATATTATCTATATTCTAAGAATATTTACAAATAACAATCTCGTGTCAGTGCTTCTTGTCGAACTCGCTGAAACTGCTGGACCGATTTTTATGAAATTGTATACGTAATTGTTTGTATATATTTGGTAGGTCTGAGAATAAGTCGTATAATCAACTGGTTGCAGAACTCAGTTGCCATGAAAGATAAACTTTTCCTAGTTTTCAACTAATCAGTTGCAGTTGCGTAAACGGATAAAATACTCTTCATAAGCAACTAGTTGCGAAAGTTGTGTACGCGGCCAAAAGCAGGTGATAATGGCCCTGTCCATTTTTTTTATACTGCAAAACAATGTTTCCCGGGTGATGTAGTAAATGTATAAAACATAAGGAATCTTACCGTAATTCAGGCGATACCGGCTCAGTTTCTTCAATTTTCTTATCTGGGGTTAAGTGCGGGCTAGGAGTTGATTGCGTTGGCCCATCTTCATTCTCAGTACAATCCATGGCTCCCAATTTACGTTTCTTATGAATGCGAACTTGGCCCATTTCTGGTGAACCTGCACATTGAAATAAATGAGTATGATGTCTTTATTCTTATACTATGGGACTTATCGCATACTGAACTGTTTTCAGTGCGCAATTAGTTCGCTAGTGAATGTAACGACTGGGCAAAGGCAACTTTCGATAAATTACCGTCTGACATATCTCAATGCCACAAGTGTTTCAGTGTGTGTTACTAGTGAAGTATAAAGTAGCCAAACTAGCTATGGAGAGAGCTATACTTAGTATCTCTGCAAGATCGGAGGAGATCCATAGAGAACTAAAGTTACCGACATAGCCCAGCGGTTTGGCAAAACATTCAGATTCAGAATAGGGTAGTTGATTGGTATTGAATTAATTAAAAGTATTAGGACTAGTGAATTCTGCTTTTGATTATGATTCGTGAACTGAAAAAATAATAAAAATTGGCAACTCAAGTTCAGAGATATAAGCTTGTAAAGATTTTGGTAGGGATAAAGAAGGGACGCCTTGCCCCATTCCCACAAAGCGTAACATAGTACGGCGAGCGTATGACACTTACGGGCAGTGACGTCATAGGCTGCTATATAGTACGCTCTTTGTCTAGCTAGTAAAAAAACGGTTGTAACTTCTTTATTTCTAAGTCGATTTTATTTTTGTTTTCGTTAATCGGCTCTGTTTATGGTTAGCTGTTACAAGAGGACATCAAAAAAATGTTGTCAACTAGCCTATTTCTATCAAAAGTAGATAAATGTGGTACTTATGTGAAACAGTTTCATAGTCTATAACTTCTGTTACCTTGCTCAAAACTGGTCGATGGGTCTTGACGTTTAGAGTTCGGAGTATCACCACTTCCATTTGGCGAGTGCTTATCGTAAATGCTTTTTTCACCTGTAACATTATTTAATGAACCAAAGTTATAGACAAGCCCAGCAGATTTGCAAGTTGAAATGGCAGTGGGCAGGTCACATAGTTCATAGGAGACGCCTATGTTCACCGGTGGAGGTTACATGGACATTTTTCCCCTACCCTGCAATTGAAGTTTTTGATTGTTTCCTTTCAAGTTTCATATCATACAGGGTTCCACTGGGGGACCTACTTCATAAAATCAGTTACTTCCAAAGTTAAGGTTTTGTCTTTCACAAGTGAATTACAATAGTTAAAGAAAAAAGAAGACAAAGCACAGACTAACTACTCCAACATTTCTGTTGAGTTTATTACTATTGACAAGGCATTAAGATATTTACGGGATACTGCAAGTAAGTCAAGAGGACATATTTGCATTTCAAATGTAGTGCCTATTTTAAAACACATCACTGAAACGTAGGTACACTAAACAGCGACGCAAATAAGTGAGGTCATCGAAGTATGCTAAGAAAAGTTGTTTGAAATTGTACCTTATAAGTAATGTAATTGCAGTTGTTATTCTGTGATTATATAGTAACTAGCTTTTACCCGCGGCTTCGCCCGCGTTGTATTTTGATTTTGGCTTATGTTTATGTCGGCTGCGAAACCTAACCTAACTGACAAATATCAAAATACCTTAGAGGAATGCTTTTGTTGGTTAAGTTACGGTTGGAGTGTATATACAACCCCCCCGTGTATTCCCGCCTTGTCGTGGGGGAGGTCTGAGGCAGCTGAAAAGGCGGCGCTCGAAGTCTCCCTCTTCTTTGGGTCTTTTCCCCCAAGGAAGCTTAGAGGCTGGCACTCTAGTTTCAGCCGCTTTTAACTAAAGCAGCTGAGAGGATGGCCGGTAGGTTGCATGCCTTATGAGGAGTGTCGCAACTTAGGCGGGCTGCAGTGCCGCTCTTGCGACGCTGCATCCGAGGATTTTTTTTTATTATATCGCGAAATATCCCTGATATGATCAGGGGTCTTAATTACAAATGAATAAAAACTAAGTATACCTACATTTCAATGTTTTTGGCTGTTTGCAGTTATAATAAACATTACAATGGTACAGCAAAGTTTATACCTACTTGTTCCTAATTAAGTATTGCTTTTTTAAAAATATTTGTGCAAAAATTCAATAAAATTGTTTCTAAGGTTTTTTCGTGTTAGATTAATTCCAATTTTTTGTTCTAAATCAAATCTCTGCTTTCCATAAACTGGGCATTCCAAGATTATGTGCAGTGGAGTCTCCTCTTTTGTGGGTTCACAGATGCACGATGGGCTTTCCCTCAACTTAAATCGATGTAAGTATTGGGAAAACTCACCATGCCCCGTCAGCACTTGAGTTATGATTCCCACTGGTGCTATTTCTCTTACGATCTTGTATGCCGCCCTTGCATCCGGAAAATATGTTTTGGTTACCGCCACTGTGTGTCCATCCTGATACCGCCGGTTCCACTCGTCAAGAGAGTCCTTTCGGATTTCTTGCTTGACGAATGAAACGGGGCAGTTATCCTAAATAGGTCTGCACTTCGAGTGCAGTGCTGCTTCCTTTGCTAGCTGGTCCGCTCTCTCATTTCCCACCATTCCCGCGTGCTATTTAATCCAATAAAGTTTCACTATTTTATTTTGTGCGTGTAGTAACTTTATGTTAGCTTTGAATTTACTGCTAAGGGATGGAGGGAAGATACGCCAACTACCGTTTCCAGTGCAGACCTGGAGTCACAAAAGATTTTTGCGATTTCGGTAGCCTCAAGAAGTGCCAATAACTCGACCTGTTACACAGAGCACCAATCGGCCAATTTCAGCTTGCGGGTACTGATCTCAGCGGCATCATCCCAAATGGATAATGCCGCCCCAACTTTCCCTTTAATTTTACTGCCGTCTGTAAATATGTTAATTTCTCGGTTAAGATTTTGCTCTAGTGCTGCTCCGTCTGCCAGGCATATGAACTCCAGCTCCTCCTGCTGCGCTGGGTGTGGCTTCTTTTCTGTCTCTCTATCTCCAGTTACTTGCTGGGAAAAACCTTTCTTAGTTTCATAAAGCAAGGCTGCTTCTTGGACTCTGATATGACAGCCGAGGATAAGGGGCCGCGGTGGGATATATGGAACTGGTGGTGTGGGTGCCGCCACCTACCCTACCTTCCGCTAGGCCGTCAACGTGTTAGCAGACGCAGTGGGGCTGCAGGGGAAGAGAGGTGTCGGTATCGCGATTGCCGTTCTCACTGCCCTCTGCAGTTGAAGAGGCAGGCGCTGGGCTACTATGACTGACCCACTGCACTGGGACCAGGGCGTTGGAATGCTGTCTGACGTTTAGTACTGGTTAGTCCCGAGTGGTGGATGACGATGTGTCTTGTGCTCCGAAACACTTCGTCACTATGGCGAGAGCGCAAGCTCCGTTATGGAGCCCGAGTCTGGGCTAGTGCTGTTGAGTGCCGCGAAGGAGTGCGAAATATGTGGGAACGTCCTAAACTTGCCATGACAGGTTATTTCTGGCGCTTAGACGGCTGCTACCGCAGCCCACTCACTTAGTTTTTATCCTATCCTACGGGAACTGTTAAAGTTTTTGCGATAAAAAGTGGCCTATGTCACTTTTCATCTTTCAAACTATATTCATGCAATATGCCAAGGCAAGTTGCTCCGTTGCTGAGAAAAATTTATCGTTAAGTCCTACGGGAACCACAATTTTTTCGGGATGGAAAGTATCCCATGTCACTTTCCGTCTTCCAAACTATGCCCACCCCAAATATCAAGTCGATCCGTTGCTCCATTGCTGAGAAACAGTTATTGTCCTATCCCATGGGAATCACGAATTTTCTCGAGATATAAAAAGTATCCTATTATCACTTTCTGTCTATTAAACCATAGGTATCCATACCAAAAATCAGGTCAATCTTTTGCTCCGTTGCTGCGTCAAAGAGGAACAAACCAACAAACTTTTCGGATTGATAGTATTAAAGTATGATGATTCTGTACCATAAAGGTAGAATAAAAAAACATGTTGAACCTCTAATGATAGAATATTTAAAAATAGTTTTAATGTCAGACAAAATGACGGCCTGGTATTAAACGTCATAGTAACATGTAGCATGCAGAGGGAAAATAACATTTTATCCAATTTTAATGTCAGTTGTCATTTTCAATCCATACTTTATTTCCTCTTCAAGGGGATATAATGGTAGAAAAACAATTTGTCGTCTTGCCACGCTACTTGCGATTTATAAAAGTCTGCAGACAATGTCACCTGTCGTCTAGTTACGTTTGGCTGTGACGTTTCGTTAGTCCATATTAGCGTCATAGAGGAATTAGTCACTTAGCGTCTTTGTGATAGTGGCGACAGTTTCGCTTTCGGGGGTTTTTGTCCTGTCCTACAGGAACTATGAAATTTTTCGGGATAAAAAGTATCCTAAAGCTCCTTCCGCCTTTTATACTATATCCATGCCAAAAATCAAGTCAATCCGTTGCTCCGTTGGCGCGTGATAGAGTAACAAACCAACAAACCAACAAACTTTTCGGATTTATAATATTAGTAAGGATTGCATTGTGTTTCTTTTATGGTAGGTACCATAGAATAATGAATAGTTTATAAAATATAAGTTATTTTCTTTTATTTTCGAACTTTAAAAGTTTTCCAAAAATGTTACTAGACATTCCATTCGCTCGCGCTTTATTAATTTCAAAAAACATAAAATATGTAGCATTTACTTATAATAAAACTACACGTGTTTTGTACTGTTTTTAATCCATTTCAAGAAAGGAGGTTCTCAATCCGACTATTTCTTTTTAGGGTTCCGTACCCAAAGGGAAAAACGGGACCCTATTACTAAGACTTCGATGTCCGTCTGTCCGTCTGTCACCGGGCTGTAACTCATGAACCATGGTAGCTAGGCAGCTGAAATTTTGCTGCTTGAGCTGCTATAACAACAAATACTAAAAAGAAAATAAAATAAATATTTAAGGGGGGCTCCCATACAACAAACCTGATTTTTTGCTTGAAATTTTCACAGAATATTTAGTTTTATATTCACTTCAATAATAAATAATAAAATTAAAATAAACCCTCCGTGCGCGAGTCCGACTCGTACTTGGCCGATTATTTATGTATGTTCTGCGAATACTCCGCCAATTATGAACCGATTTTGAAGATTCTTTTTTTATTTGGTACATCATACTTCAGAGGCGGTCCCATTAGATTGTTATCAAAATCGGCTAAGTCGTTTTTGAAAATTCAACAATAATGAAAAGTGAAAATTACTACGTTGATGATACATTGATCAGTGCTAATTGCACTATTTGCGAACTATTTAATTCTGTAGGTACAGGGTTAGAGTTTCATTTTTGACGAAAAAATAATTATAATTATTTGCTTCCAAATCTCTTAATTTGTAGTAGAATTATAATTAGTAAACGACTTCTTAAGATTGGTAAAATTAAATGCTTAGGTACCTAATAGGGTTTTTAATTCAACGCATATGTATTCAAACTTCCATTTGTGCGAGTAAAACAGCTGTGGCCTGTCTAAATGCCGTTAATGGGACTTACCAAAAGTGTTCTTAGTAAAAAAGTTCTCTTGAGTCCCAAGAGGCTTTTTCATAGGGCTGCTGACATACTCCATGGCTCCATCTACCTGATTCAGTTCGGGATGTTTCGAAAAGTACATTTGAGCTTGTAACTCTGCCTTGGCTTCTGGAAAAACAATGTTGAATTTTTATAACTCAGTGAGGTAACATGATTGTAACAGTTGCCAACTTTTACCAACTTCCAAAAAAGAGGAGGTACTATATTCGTCTGCATTTTTTTTTTGTGTATGTTCATTGATATTTTCGCCAATTGTAAACAGCTTTAATTTTTATTTTGATTTGGATGGAATTTATCAAAATTGGCGGAGCCGTTTTTGATAAATCAACAATCATGTTCATGGATGTCACATGGATTCATGCAAACTATCCAAATTCGGTACGTGGTGGAAGTCGGTGGTGCCATTTTTTTCTAAAATAATCAGTGATTAAAAATCTTTAGAATTAAATGTACTAAGGTAGGGCCGACTGAGAAGGCCCGCTGTGTTGTAAGGCCCAAGTTTCAAAAAACACATTAAATACATTCATAGCGCACTGGTCTCTAGTCACGTGAGTAACGGACCAATAGGAACGCAGAATGCGCCTGCAGCGTTCCGCTGGCGACCGCCATTTTGTCAGTGTCGCCACTTTTCTCGCCGAGCTTGGACGTCGTCACCTAATCTGCTATTTTTCTCGGACACAAAAAGTAAGTTTTCTGTTGTCTATCCCAAGATTTTTAAGCAGATGATTAGTTTAAAGTGTTTATTTAATCATTACCTAACACTATTTAGTTATAGATTGTGATTTTTTTATCAAATTTATTACGAAAATGGTTAGTTTGGGTTTCAAAGCCCAAGTCGTTTTGGAAGGCCCAAGTAGTTACTTTTTTGGGCCTTACAAGGCTTGATTGGACCTTGACAAAAAAAATGTCTTTATTTTGTTCTTGTTTTTCTCAAATAGTCGTTGAAATAATATATGTTTCCAAGAAGCGTAATTTTTTTATCTTCCTTTTTTGTTGATATGAAGTAGGTAGGTACATAACATGCCTATGCTCTTATTGTTTTTTCTGTGATCGAAATTTCATTTTATGAGTATTTTATTAGAAAATATTTCGTTTCAGGTCAACAAATATCATGTCTTATCCCGAAAAGATAATTTGGGCCTTCTAACCCTATAGCTGGGCCTTTTAACCCAGTGTTGTCTATCAAGGCCCAAAGTATGGAACTATTTATTTACAAAAAATCTTGAAATTAAATTCCTAATCATAACATTAACTTTAAAAAAACATATACTGTATCAAAATAATTCCCGTAAAAATTTAAAAAGGGCTGAGTACGGGTTGTTTTGCTACCTAGCAGAAATATTTTTTTTTCTTATGAATTATTGTTGATATCAGTTAGGATTCACTTTTGTCCAAGTCGAAAAATATTGCAATTTACATATTTTTGTAAATTTTAAATCTCAAGTTCTTATTTTCGTGATAAATAATTGTATTATTGTCAGGGCCTTATTAGACATGCCACGTTTAGTAAGGCCCAAAAGAAGGGTTTTTAAGAAAGGTAAAAAACATGCAAATTATCTACACAACTTAAAAAATATATTTATTTGAATATTAGCAAGAGAACGAAGGGTTCATAAACACGTTTTGAATTGTGTTGAGATGATAAAATAAAGACTTATTTGATTTTGTAAAAAAGTGGGCCTTCTCAGCCTGCCCTACTAACAAGAAGTTACCCAATCAGTATATGGTCGTCGTTTCAGCCATAGGACGTCCACTGTTGGACATAGGCCTCCCCTAAGGACCGTTGGTAGCGGCTTGCATCCAGCGCGATCCTGCGGTCTTAATGAGGTCATCTGTCCACCTTGTAGGTGGACGTCCTACGCTGCGCTTGCCGATACGTGGTCTCCACTCGAGAACTTTTCGACCCCATCGGTCATCAGTCCTCTGCGCTATGTGCCCTGCCCATTGCCACTTCAACCTACCAATCCACTGGGCAATGTCGGTAATTTTGGTTCTTCTATGGATCTCCTCAATTCTGATTCCAGTATATAAATAAATTATAAATAAATAAATAAATATTAGGGGACATCTTACACACAGTCTCTGACCCCAAACTAAGCAAAGCTTGTGCTATGGCTGCCAGAGACTGATATAATACATATACATATTTTTAAATACATACTTATTTAGATAGTACCTAAATAACACCCAGACACAGAGCAAACACCTATGTTCATCACATAAATGCTTGCCCTGGGTGGGGATCGAACCCACGCCTCTTTGATTCAGAAGTCAGGGTCACTAACCACTGAGCCACCGAGGCAGTCAACCACTGAGCCACCGAGGCAGTCTGGTACTGATATGGTACTGATTGATTTTTTTTAGTGATATAATTTTATTATTTCAATAATATTATGTTTCTAAGTTTGAACAGACCAAATGTATGAACCAATTTTAACATACAAGTTGAGGCCATATTTGTTTTAAGATTCTATTGAGTTCAAACTTATAACTGAAAGAAATAAATTAACAGTCACCAAGTACTTGTGTGCTGAGTGCTAATTAAGTCAGCGATGCTTACATTTTGACTGCCTCATTGACCTGGTGGTTTAGTGACCCTGACTCCTGTGTCAAAGCAAGCATTTTTGTGACGGACTTAGATGTTTGATCTGTATCTGGATGTTTTTATCTATCAAGTAAGTATAAGTTAGTAATGAAAAATTGAACATGTAGTATATCAGTCTCTGGCAGCCATATCACAAGCTTTGCTTAGTTTTGGTCAGCGACCATGTGTAAGATGTCCCCAGATATTTATTTATTTTACATAGCAAGTAAATGCATTGAAAAAGTGACAACATAGTGTGAAAATTATAATAAAGATATAGATACCATACTTACTTTTCTCTTTGCTGAGCCAGCCTAAAGCAGCACAAAGAAGTGCTAAAGTCTTTCCAGAGCCTGTAGGGCTCTCTAACAGGCAATTTTTACCTCCTTTGATAGCCTTTATCAACTAAAAGAAAAACATCAATATTAATTCCTATTAGTTTAGGAAAGTATATGCAAGTGTGAGGATGAGTCTAGAGCAGGGTTTCCCAAACTATGGATTGCGCGTGGGGTTCACCAGTGTTCAGTTCACCACCAGTGAGTCCACCACGAGCAAATATTGAGTGGGCCGCCACATTAAAACTAAATACCTACCGAAATAAATTACACTCATCAAACTCACTGCAATTAAAACTAACTCAAGTTGAAGTTGGATGATAAAACTGTAATGGCAAAACATGGGAATAAATTTCATCCTTTTAAATTGCCAAGGTGTTAATTATGTATTTGTCTGCCAAAACTATTAATGAATAAAATCGGCCAAGTAAGAGTTGGACTCGCGCATGGAGGGTTCCGTACTGTATGGGAGCCCCTCTTAAATATTTATTTTATTTTGATTCTATTACATATTTATTATTGAAATGAATATACAACTAAATATTCTGTGAAAATTTCAAGCATCTACTGGTTACCAAAATTTCGAACGCAAAACAGCTAAAAAATCTGGTTATTTGTATGGGAGCCCCCTTAATTATTATTTTAATTCTGTTTTTAGTATTTGTTGTTGTAGTGGCAACAGAAATACCTCATCTGTGAAAACTTCAGCTTTCTAGCTATAACGGTTCATGAGTGGTGGTGAAAGACCGATGGACAGCGGAGTCTTAGTAATAGGGTCCCGTTTTTACCCTTTGGGTATGGAACCCTAAAAAGGATCATTAAAATAATATTATTATGAGTGTTGTTACCATTGACATGAGAGCTACTTGACATCCATATGGGTTTACAGGTAAGTTTACATTTACTCCTTCAATCATCCTATTTATTCCAAATTCTCTCGGTTTTACAGGAGCTGCATAGGGTAAGGTTGGTGGAGGCACTCTCTTAAAATCATTCAAATTGACATCGGGAGTTGAGTCTGGCTTCTTGCTTTTGTTGGATGTAGGAAACAACTTTCTAATAATAGCGCTTTTCGCACTGGGAAGCTCATCATCACTGCTTAATATTATTGTGTCGTTTACTTGTTCTAGTATTTCTAAAAAACTGTCATCGTCGTCCGTTAGTTCAATACTGTTATTATCCATTGTGTTTATTTTTGATCTTGTTGATGATCAACTGACTGATAATGACTGATTGTTGTGGATTGTTGGATCGGCCGGCGGGCGCGGTGGCGGGATGATAACTTTATGTCAAATAAATGTTTTTGTTTTAGTCACAATTATTATGAAGCAAACACTCTTTCCAGTTTCAGCAATGGCATTAATAAATTGGCATTTGGCAATGCTGGTTGGGATTCGGGAGTTCCGAGATATCGAGAATGAGAATGAGAATCATTTAGTTTGTGATGAGAATATTATTTTATTTCTCAACCACAGATTACAAACTCTGTTTTCATGTTTCACTATATCGTAGTACATATCTATACACTTTACAAACACTAAACAGTGCTACCAACCCTACTGTTTTAACAGTAGATTTCACTTGAGATTTCACTACAGACTACTATAGATGGATTTCACACACAGAACAGCAGAACTAGATTTCCTTCTCTCTTCTGTGATTTCACAGGTAGTTTTTTTTTCTAACGTGGTGATTCACAGTGTAAGTATAAACTAGACAGGGCGCTAAATAATTACAATAATAACAAAAAAGTAAGAGAGGGCAAAGAATATATAATAATACTACGTATAGAACGGCCACTCGTTACCCCCCACCCGTTTGAGTCTTCCTCACTTCCATCCCGCGTACACGGACAGAACTCGCTATCTGCGCGCGGGCTGCACAAGCCGGTGGATTTTCTAATAAAAACTACCTAGACTGTGACAATTGGGAAGATTTATACTGTGTATGGTTGAATATCAATGATCCGTAACAAAACAAGAAATAATGTTTAAATTAAATAAATAATAGGAACTTATTTTACATTATTTGGTAACTTCCTCTTGATATTATCTTACAAAAGAAGTAGATCGGTTACTTTTTGTTAAAATGCTTCCAAATTAAGTAATTGTTATATTATTTTAAGCACTAGATAAGCGGTCCGCACACATACGCGGTCGGAGCGGTCTAGCGGGCGAGCGGTCATCTGTATTGTACTGGTTGTCTAAGAAGGGCGCACATAGGTCCGGTCGCGGTTCGTCGCGGCTCGCGTTTGTAAACAGTTGCCCGCGCCTCGACTCGACAGACCGCGCGCGGTCTGACGGGTACGCCGGTAGTTTTTCACTCTTTCGGCTGAAGTTTGACGTAATCAAAGAGTTCGGATGGAGCCTCAACAGCTTTTGCGGTCAATTGTGATTTTATGCAATTGACCGCGACCTTTTTTTTTTAATTTCGTTTTCTCATAGTAAACTGCAAGGAACGAGAAAAATGGAGTTGCGGCATAGTAATAACTAGTAGTTCCACAGACAGTAGACTACACAAGCACCCACCAAGAACTATAAAGGTGCATTTGTTATCAGATGTTGTAAGTAATATTACAAAATAAAATATGCTTTGTGATACTATGGATGAACTAATTTATATTGTCTGATGTTCAGAAATGTTAATAAAATTGCAAGAAATGTCTTGTTTCTATTTATTTATTTAATAAGAGTAGTTAGTAAGTACAGAATCTTCTTCTCTTCTTTCTATTTTTTGTTAGAGCCATTCTAACAAATATCACCAGCAAGTTCTAGAAATAGATTTAAAAACACGAATACCCATGATTAGTAGGAATGACTATCAGGGGAATAATTTACTCACGAAAAAAATCAGCTGTTTCATATATTTTGTTAATTCCAAGCGGCAACTATGTATGGAATATCTGATATTTTTTTCTTGTATTCTGAGTGGGCCTCAAAGTAACAGTTGTTAATAATGATGATCTTACATCACCTCTTTTAAGGCTTAGGCTAAGTATAGGACAAGCAGATGATCCTGTACAACTACAGTTAGGTAATCAAATAAATAAATTTCTTGTTCCTACTTATGAAAAAAATATATGAATGAATGAATGAAAAAATATGAACATATAATGAAATGAAATTGTTAGAGAAAGAAACGTAGTAAAACGATTGATGGAATTTCATTTTAAAAACTCTGTTTTACATTCCTAATTCCTATTTTATTAAACTCTGTTTTACATTCCTAATTCCTATTAGCATGACCAGCATAGCGCCACCTAGTGTGAAGTGGCAAAACTTTGAAAGATAAAGTGACATCTAGTGCTGAGTAGCCTAACTACGCCCGCGCCCGGACCGCCGGACCGCCCTAGACCGCTCGTACCGCGTGGCGACCGCCTTGCGACCGCCTGGCGACCGCCTTGCGACCGCCTGGTGACCGCGTGGCGACCGGACGGGTGGGTAGACTTGCGAGCCAAAGTTGCCATCAAACACTGTAAACTACTATTTCTTTCAAAGTAGGTTGCCATCAAACAACAATTCATTGCCGTGTTTTGGATATGAAATTGCCGTGTTTAGGGGCAAAAGAGACGTCCGCAAGTGGTAAATATAACCAAGATGATGAATACATAATTTGAAAGCTTGTTTTATAGGCTTCTCAATAATATTAATTTTATGTTGTGTATCCCTCCATTTTTTGTGAAAAATAAAAATATAACTTACTAATTTTTCTAGTTCAGCAATAATAATGTGTTTCTATCGTTCGTTAACTTGCATTTTTACCTGAATATTCCACATTTTTCTCCTATTTTGTTGAAATCATAAGAAACTAGTGTGATTAACTGGTCACGCTAGTTTATTATAATTTACAATGTGTCTAGAAAATGCATACAAAGTGTGTCCAATTGGTAAAAATACTTAATAATAATTGGAAAGTTACATAATCAGGGTTACCAGAAATAATCTACCTATTCTGTCAAATAAATAAATTTATCCAAAAAAACTCAAAATTAATCTAAAAAAAATTGAACTTTTTTTGTTTTTAACTGATGCAATTGGCTCAGAAAAATATGTGTTTTTTTGAAATATAACGAGTGCTGTGGTTGGATTTTTAGATAATTATTTAACCAGCCTCCATACATTTGGTGGGCGTGTTTTTATATTGTAGATAATAAATGTGTGCATTCTAGACTTTACTGTCCCTATTTAAAGTATGACAAAATTAAACTGTACTAAAAACACAAATACTGACAATAAAACTGGAAAATGAGAAACTTCCTGATTGCCGTGTTTTGAGACATAATTTGAGAAATTACCATATTTTATACATTTTCGTATAATTATCCATCATCCATCCATCAGCTTTAAGACGTCCAATGCTGAACATAGGCCACCCCTATGGATCTCCATTTTCCAATAAGACTGTTTAGTAGCGGCTTGCATCCAGCGTGATCCTGCGGTCTTAATGAGGTCATCCCACTGGTGGCAAAAACGTAAATCCTCCACTGTTCCGAACGCTGCCTAGCCGAGTTGGATTCAGCGATTAATTGCGGATTGGACTGCAATTTGTATTAATGTAATGTTTTATTCTTTTATAATTATTATGTATGTCTTTTCATATGGGTTATGTGCCTGAAATAAACGTTTATTTATTTATTTTATTTATTAACCTCTTTATGAAGTCGGACCTACCTAACTGGACTACTTGTCCTAGGTAGACGTACGAGTGAACAACTTCAAGAACCGATATACCACAAAGATACCAGAGGGATAATGTAGTCGATCGAGAAAAGAAAGAAAGAGATGCAGTGATTTAATATGGCATGAGTTAGAAAGAACCATTTAAATTATCTCGATTCAGTGGCTAGTTGTAGTGTTTTTCTCTCAGTAGTGTCAAATGCCAATACATATTTGACAGTTTTGACAGCGCTAAGCCTGATTTTCCATACATTTTTGTGGTTGAGAATTGCCTCAAGCGAAAACAGCCCTATCTCTCTAGTTGTACTGGCTCTGTGCGATCTACAGATATTGAGGTGGGTACGACGACATGGGCGTTGCACATGACTAGACATCTGATTATATGCACTCTATATATACATATAAAAATGCATGCAAATATGCACTAAAAATATGTACAAAATTGTGCACTACCGAAAACAATTTATTATTAGAATATAAGTGTATTTTTACATTATATTCATTTAAATCGGTTCAAACTTGTGATTTTTAGGCTAAAAACGACTGTTCATCGTCAACTAACATAACCAGACACAACTTGAAATTTTGTGCTATATTTTATTGAAAGCAAGTATGAACATTGTTACGAGGGTCAAACTGAAAGTTCTTAGAAAATCAAAAACTGATTACATTAGCCAGTTATTAGTTTTATTATATCTTTTCAAAATATTGTCCATTCACGTCAATACACCGCTGCATGCGATGGAACCACTGGGAAAAGCACTTTGCCCACTCGTCCTTAGGGGTCTCTTCAATGGCATCGCGATACGCAGCCACCGCTTCTTCAGCATTCATAAACCGCTTTCCTTTAAGTTTTTCTTTAATTTTTGAAAATAAATAAAAATCACAAGGCGCGAGGTCGGGGCTATACGGCGGGTGACCCAGTAATTCAACGTTTGATGTCGCCAAATAGTCGATCGTTCGCTTGGCGGTGTGCGATGAGGCGTTGTCGTGGTGAAGGAGGATCCTACTGCGAGGTCGTTTCTCTCGAACTTTTTCCAAGACAAGTGGCAAACAATTGGTAGTGTACCATTCTGCAGAAACTGTTTTTTGATCCTCTAACACAATTGTCGCGAAATGACCTATCCTTCCAAAGAACGAGGCCACCATTTTTTTCCCCGCACTTCGATCTCTCTTCACTTTAGTTGGCAACTCCTCGAAAGGAAACACCCACTGAGCAGATTGTCTTTTGGTTTCAGGATCATAACAGTAAATCCAGCTTTCGTCACCTGTTAGTATGTCGAACACAGCATTTGAGTCACCTCCGTTAAATCTTTCAATCATTTTACGGCACCAATCCACACGATGGAGTTTTTGAGCCTCAGTCAAATTATGAGGTATCCACCGGGCGCAAAGCTTCCTGACCGCTAAATGTTCGTGTAGGATTTTGTGCACTTGACTCATACCGATGCCTAAGCTTGTCCGAATCTGCTGATAGGTCACTCTTTTGTCAGTCTCTATCATACGCCGCACAACACAGATGTTATCTTCAGTCGTCGCCGTAGAAGGCCGTCTCTCACGTAAATCATCAGTGAGATTAGTGCGACCACGTTTAAACTCATTAAACCAGTTGTAAACAGTCGCACGAGATGGGGCTTCATCGTGAAAGGCCAATCGTAGTCTATCATAACTTTCTTGTTGACTTAAATGACATCGAAAGTCATAAAAAATCATTGCACGAAAATTTTCTCGTGTTAAATTCATGTTGACGTGACACAGACAATTTTCAATTTGCCGCCAAATCGTAAAACAAATGACAAATGAATGAAGTATATACTCAGTAATATTGGCAAAGAGTTCTATTTTCAAATTATAGAATTATTTTTTTATTATATTGTTTATAAGTGGCCAGTTCTAAGAACTTTCAGTTTGACCCTCGTAATATTTTAATTATACGTGTGTGTAGCTAGCGCGATGCTATTCACTTTTCTAATAATTTGGAAACAAATATGATGATAAGAATAAGAAAATGTTTATTGTTAAGCCGTGTAAAAAGTGTTATAACAATTGGTATTGTGGCATACTTGCCGATGCCCCATTACTTATTAAATTTCTCATTATGTAACTAAATCTATCCTGTACAAAACCTATATTAATAACTTAACAATATTAAACTTAATTATTCTAGATAAAAATACTAAATTAAACTTAGAAGCAACAATATTATTACCTATACTAAAATCTACAATGTTAATTACCTTCTGACATAAATGTCGGATCGCGGTCGTCGCTTGTAACATTTGCACGGTTTCCACGACCAGCGCGATGTGCGCAGGCGCAGCGACGACCCTCAGTTTAAAAAACTACGACAGCTATAAATTATAGTTGGTAACACTTTTGTCTTGAGTCCGGCTTTCTTTTGTGAAAATTGTGTTTTATAATCACTTTCCGCTTTTAATGCTTATTGTGTTATCATTGGACTTCTTTTCTAAGAAATAGACATTGATTATATTCTTGGTAGTGTAAATAAACTAACTTGTTGTGTTACCAGTGTTTTTGTGTTTGCCTGGATTCCCGGATATCGTACCAAGGAAGCATCCAGGTATTTACGGTGCATCATCACACACCCCCAAACACTACAGTATCAACAGCTTGCCCATTTTGAGCGTACAATAATCTTTTATAAAATAATTATACATAATAATAGTACACATGACCTCCACATGTACCGCGGGCCGCGGTTTGACGACCACTGGTCTAGAGCTATGACGCCGTTGACGGACATCCCTTAGAATAATTTTTGTCCATTTTTGTTGTAAATAATATCTGGAGTGCGTAAACGCACCTCCGCATTAAAAAAATAATATATCTGGAGTGTGTAAACGCACCCCGCTGAGCGGTCGCCACGCGGTCCGGGCGCGGGCGTAGTTTTGCTACTGAGCACTAGATGTCACTCATGGGCTCGAATCTTAAAAAAAAAATCTCCCTATTTCCCACCATAGACAAATGGTAATTTGCATTTTGACTTTCCCAATTACATTCTCTATGCCCATTCAAGGCTGCTCGATTATTAATGGAATTAATAAATGAAAAAAATAAATGGATTATTAACAAACACACATAATTTACAAAAAAAAAATCAAATCATTCGGCCTGCAGTGCTGTTGACTTCAATCGTTTTCTTGATGTATAATAATCTGTTGCCTTAAAGTGTAGGCTACAAATTCTGGAAGTCTTATAAAAATGGTATTTCAGTGGTACAATTTCTAAGCACGAAGTTCTTTGAGATTTGTCTTTGGGAAACCTAAAAAAAGGACACAATGATACTATAGATATGATAATAATTTAACGAGATGATAATATGATACGACAAGGAGTCAACATAATGATTTTTTTTATGAACAGAGGTTCAAACATAGTAGGTACCTCAAAACTATAGATAACAGATGTAAATCACATAGGTTCCTTGTTAATTTTAATTGTTTTTAAAGAATTGCACTAATTGTGACAAATATCAGCGCTCAATAATACACACACACTGTCTGTACGACAGTCTATAATATTGAGATAGGCATTGCATGCACAACGATAGCAAATTATTCACAAAAAAAAAAAGTTATGGTTACCCTACTGCATTTTTACGATTTCATTGATGATTCGGCCATGACAGCTAGTATTTTGGTGACGGGTGTTGCCGCATTAGGAAACTCCTTAAATTAAGGTTTTCTTTTAATTCTCTCCAGTGTTAGTAATTTGGAAAATTACAGCAGTTTTTAAATTTTAACACAACACACACTAAATTTTTATTTTTATTAATAACATTATTTCTTAAAATTTCTTATAATAAGGATCTGATACTGGTAAGTTACTGGAAAACACTTTTTTAATCAGTTTGTGCATTCTGCTTTTATTATCAGTTTTACAATAATTCACATTTTATCCCCTTTTAAACTGTAAACATTGTAAATACATATAAATCATACTTTGGGGTTGGATGAAGTTGATAAACTCGAAACTTTGAAATTAAATTTACCCATTTTCGGGAATTTTTAGTGTTTATATAGAAATACCATACATCACACTAGAAAGAGAGTTCCGACCACAGAGAGTGAGATAGCAATGTGTAGGTATTTGACTCAAATAGGTATTAGAAGTGCAATCTCCACCTTTACCTAAAACTTCGTGGTTATAGGTATAGGTGGAGATTGCACTCCTAGTCAAATACCTACACATTGCTATCTCACTCTTCTGTGGTCGGAACTATCTTTCTAATAGGGTGACCCTACATTTTTGCCTAAATTTAGGACGCACAGATATTAATCACAATGTTGAGTAAACCATTATATGAAAATACACAATTGGTAAATGAACAATACAAAGTAAACTTAAGGACCTTGTTCTATAGGGCATCGCAGATATACAAAAACTAATTCTTCAATAAATGTGTAAGAATGCAATCTTGCAAGTCAATAAATGTGTACAACTAGCTACGCTCTGGATCTATAATAATATGCTTTATGATGAAATACTGCGCCTGTTATTGATGGCATATGTAATTCGACAGCGCGCAGAAGAGCCTTAGTAATAGGGTTCCGTTTTTACCCTTTGGGTACGGAACCCTAAAAAGGTAATCAAAAACAATGTAATTCAAATTATAATAGTTTATTAACAAACACACATAATTTACAATTATTTACAAAAAAAAAAAACAATTTACTGGAACTCTTATAAAAATGGTATTTTAGTGGTACAATTGCTAAGCACGAAGTTCTTTAAGATTTGTCTTAGGGAAACCTGAAAAAAGAACACAATGATACTATAGATATTATAATAATTTAACCAGATGATAATATAATAGTAAAAAAAGGTCAATATAATGATTTTTTGTTACAAATAAAGATTCAAATATAGTAGGTACCTAAAAACTATAGATTACAATTGTAAAGATGTGAATCACATAGTGTTCTTGTTAATTTTAATTGTGTTGCACTAATTGTGACAAATATCAGCGCTCAATAATACACACACACTGTCTGTACGACAGTCTATAATATTTAGTTACGCATTGCATACACAATAGAGGTAAATTATTCTCAAACAATATTTTATGGTTACCCTACTGCATTTTTACGATTTCATTGAAGATTCGGCCATGACAGCTAGTATTTTGGTGACGGGTGTTGCCGCATTAGGGAACTCCCAAAATTAGGGTATTCTTTTAATTCTCTGCAGTGTTAGTAATTTGGAAAATTACAGCTGTACTTAAATTTTAACACAACACAAACTTAATATTTATTTTTATTAATAACGTTATTATTTCTTAAATTTTCTATGATATGGATCTGATAGTGGTACAGTTACTGGAAAACACTTTTGTAATCAGTTTGTGCATTCTGCTTTTATTATCAGTTTTACAATAATTCGCATTTTATCCCCTTTTAAACTGCAAACACTGTAAATTCATATAAATCATAGTTTGGGGTTCGATGAAGTTGATAAACTCAAAACTTTGAAATTAAATTTACCCATTTTCGGGATTTTTTAGTGTATATATAGAAATACCATACACCACACTAGAAAGAGAGTTCCGACCACAGAGAGTGAGATAGCAATGTGTAGGTTTTGACTCAAATAGGTATTAAGAGTGCACTCTCCACCTTTACCTAAAACTTCATGGAAAAATCACGGAGTGTCCGGGCTGTGGAGAGGGCGAGATGTGCTAGTATTATGCTATGGCCACATCTGCGCCCTACGGCGAAGTTTTCGTCACTGGGGGCTCATTCATCTAATTCAAACGGTAGTAATTGGTTGTTCACGATTTGAACTACTACCTGAAGCTGGGCACACACGCTGCGATGATCGCATCTATTCATCAGATCAGTCCAGCGAGGTCCTAATATAGTTGCATTGCCAGTAGGTAGTTATTGAGGAATCAAAATGACACCCCTATTTTAATCGAAAAATATTGAATTAACAAAAAAAAAATGGCATCAAAGTTGTAGAAAATCAAATTTTAAACAACTTTTGTTCCCATAACTTCTGCTGAAAAATTGAAATAACACAAGTTATTGAAGAAATGAAATGGTACAACCAACTATTTAAAAAAATATCGATCCTACAAAAAGTTGATGGGAATCAAAGTTGTAGAAAATCAAATTTTAAACAACTTTTGTTCCCATAAACTTTTTGCAGGATCGATAATTTTTTTAAATAGTTGGTTGTACCATTTCATTTCTTCAATAACTTGTATTATTTCAATTTTACAGCAGAAGTTATGGGAATAAAAGTTGTTTAAAATTTGATTTTCTACAACTTTGATTCCCATCAACTTTTTGAAGGATCGATATTTTTTTTAAATAGTTGGTTGTACCATTTTGTTTCTTCAAAAACTTGTGTTATTTCAATTTTTCAGCAGAAGTTATGGGAACAAAAGTTGTTTGAAATTTGATTTTCTACAACTTTAGTTCCCATTAACTTTTTGTAGGATCGATATTTTTTTCAAATAGCCGGTTGTGCCATTTCATTTCTTCAATAACTTGTGTTATTTCAATTTTCCAGCAGAAGTTATGGGAACAAAAGTTGTTTGAAATTTGATTTTCTACAACTTTAGTTCCCTTTAACTTTTTGTAGGATCGATATTTTTTTCAAATAGCCGGTTGTGCCATTTCATTTCTTCAATAACTTGTGTTATTTCAATTTTCCAGCAGAAGTTATGGGAACAAAAAATGGTTAAAATTTGATTTTCTACAACTTTAGTTCCCATTTACTTTTTGTAGGATCGATATTTTTTTCAAATAGCCGGTTGTGCCATTTCATTTCTTCAATAACTTGTGTTATTTCAATTTTTCAGCAGAAGTTAAAGGAACAAAAGTTGTTTAAAATTTGATTTTCTACAACTTTGATGCCAATATTTTTTTTGTTAAATCAATTTTTTCGATTAAAATAGGGGTGTCATTTTGATTCCTCAATAACTACCTACCGGCAATGTAACTATATTAGGACCTCGCTGGACTGATCTGATGAATAGATGCGATCATCGCAGCGTATGTGCCCAGCTTCAGGTAGTAGTTCAAATCGTGAACAACCAATTACTACCGTTTGAATTAGATGAATGAGCCCCAGTGACGATAACTTCGCCGTAGGGCGAATGTGTGGCCGGTCCATAAACGACCAAACCTTGCGAAGCTCAAAAATTGCTCCCAGGCGAGTTGGTGGTCAAAGGCGGACTAATTTGCATTAAAAAAAAAACCAAACAGCTGACAATAGTGACAATTGTCATTTGTTTTGTTTACATCCGAATACATCCGGCTCTTTGGTTTTGTTGTAATTGTTGAACTTGTTCACAGTGCTCACAAGACATTGGCAAAATTGTAAAACACCTTCGCAGAAGCCACAAATCAAGAATTGATTGATTGATTTGTTGTAAATGATAATTTAGCTCAGAGGATCTACACATTTCTTTAAAGTATAATACATATTTCCAACGCTTGCTGTACGTGATTAGGTATGTAGGTGCATGAAAATGTAGAGAAATTACATTGAGTGTAGATCACCCATGATTAAAACAATTTATTGTGATAACGTTCAACAATATAACCTCGAAAGCACACAACATAAAAACATTATCGTTATCAGTGTTAGTAAATAAAAACCTGTTAGTCTATATTTAGTTCTTTACCATTTAGTGACAAAGGTATAATAATCGGCCAACTAATCAGATAGCAATTGAACTTTGAGCTAATGCTCGTCGAAATTATTGCTCAGAGTTTAACGAGGCATTTCAATTTATTTTTCAGACGTGAAATGTGTATCCTGTTTCTATACGACGGCAGCAAAGATGCTGAAAGTGATTACAGTTTGATCCTGGCGTCTAATAGAGATGAGTATTACCGAAGACCAGCGCAGAATATCGGCCCTTGGACTGAAGATCCAAATGTTATCGGAGGTTTGACTCACACATTTTGAAGATTTAAAAATAGAATGTTAATATTTTTAAATATATTACGTGATACTCAAAGCATCCAATTCGTTTGATAATATATTGAGTATCATGTAGGTAACATGTATTTTTTTGTTCAATGAAGCAGACAAACAATAGCTACGCAATATTGCGTCTTATCATAGCACCCTATCTACACAATAACATTACTTATTCATTATGCAATAATAACACGATTTTCAACATGTAAGGTGCATTCGTTTTGGGCTCGAAGGCATTTTTAGCATTTGCGAAATTAGCGTTGATGTACAAATGGTTCGGTTTGGGCATTTCTCCCATTTCGCAAATAATGCTTCTTTTGCTCACTAATGCTAAAACGTAAAACTCAAACGATCACAAAGAACCCACCTCTACATGTGGCTCAAAAGTGGCAGTTCACAATGGCATTTTAAACTTTTTTTGAGCTATCCCAACGGTGAGCGAAAACAGTTAAAAATGCCACTTTTATTTATTTATTTATTTGTTTATAGGCGAGCAGTGTATACTGATGTGCCTATATCAAGCAGAGTCGAATAAAATTAGTATTTATCTGTCAAAGAAATTTTTTCCTTCTTTATCCAAAGGTCCAGTCTATTATTAAGTGTGTTTATAGTTCTTGCTGAAATTACATCCTCAGGCAACCTATTCCAATTGTAGGCAACTCTATTGCAGAGGATGTGATGTGCAGTGTTGGTGTGTGATGGTGTAGGCTGTATGAGAAATTTGTGGCGTCTGCTATCGCGCATATTTTCCCTCAAGGTGAACATGTCGTGAATATCCGGAAGATTATAGAAGCCATAGAGAATTTTGAAGGTCTCAATCAGGTCTCCACGCAATCGTCGTTCTTCGAGGGTCGTTTTCGAATGTTCGAAAACGACCCTCAAATGTTCGAATGTTTTACTCACACATTCTCAAAATGAATGCTCAATGTGATCATTGTTGGCGTTTTAACTGATATTTTTTCCATGAGTAGGCTACCCAAACGCACCTGTAGAATGTCCTATAGTGTAGTTTAATATAACTTTGTATAGGTTAGTATACCTACGTCTTACCTAGTAAAAAAGAATCTGCATTCTGCATGGTTGGGAATCATGACTTAATTAACTCTAGATGTGGCTAAAAAATTGTACCTACTGAATGCACTAACACTAAAATGCACTAATAAATCTTAAACTTTTTAAAGGTCGGGATTTGGAAGCAAATGCCGGTGCAGGATCATGGCTGGCCATTTCTCCCTTGAGAAGAAAGCTTGGAGTGCTCCTAAACTTACCTAGAACTCCTAAACCAGATGCCAAAAGTGAGTGGGATACATCCCAAAGGAGCCATTATCATCTTTAAAGCCCCGAATGGCTAGTTGCCAATTCCTAACTCTTCAGCATTCTAGCAATGGTACTTCAGCAAGTTAACATGGGAATTTAATTATTGTTTTATTTTTAGTGGTACTAGTGACATAACTGTGTGTCAGTAGTACCATCAATGATGTAGATCAATGATACTACTGACATTATTGTTGGTCTATGGTTTAAGCTCGGTACTTAGTCTAATACTAAAGTTGAGCAGTGTTTTGGAATAAGACTAAGGTAAATAAATTTGTATTTAACAATTGAATTTAATATTTAAAAATTATTTCCAGGTAGAGGTAAATTAGTGGCAGACTATGTTAAAAGTGACGCTTCTATAAAGGACTATGTGGAGGATATGAAAGGATATGTTAAAGAATGCAACGAGTTTGTGTTCATTGCTGTTGAGCTAAGGTATTTACCTTAGCTTTACTTTTATCTTATGTAGTTCATCATTTAACACAATTTAAGGTGATTTAATATTAAAGTAATAATTTACATTCCATCCATTATACCCAGTCTTTTGAAAATTATCTATGTTCCGTAACAAAACAAATGAGAATAGAATTTCCCAGTTGTTCCTGAACGGAATAAACAGGAACGAATTTTCTCATTTGTTCTACTAATAGAGCAAGTAGTAAAAAAGTATCCAATGTTTCAATTGAAATATAACACAGGTGTTACTTAGGCGTGGTTTTTTAAGGCAAGTAAGTTACGAGACCATGTGCTAATACTCCATCCTGAAAAAGATCCCCAAATGCGGTCGCAACTATGTTATACTTGCTGTCTAAACCACGCGTGAGTAACCTTTCATATTTTAATCAAAATGTGCAAAAAAAAAACTCTAATAAATAATCAAGTATCAAATATTTTACTAGATCATATGTAAGTTTATTTTAAAATTTCAGCAGCCCGTCGGCGTCGCCATCGATATACACATACAGCAACGACAATGACGTATTTACTACCCACACAGACACCTGTCTTGGATTCGGAAATAGTTTACCTGAGACGCCGCTGAAGAAAGTGGAAGCAGGCAGAAGTAAAATGAACGATATTTGTAGCAGATTGAACAAAGCTCATATGAAGGAGGAGTTGTTGAATGAACTCCTTAGTCTTTTGAAGTCGGAAGAGAGGTATTTTTGAATCACATATTAATATGAAGCTATGAAAAGGACTATGCTCGGAATCTCTGTGAATTTGAATCAATAATGAGAGGATTCCTCTAGAGATTCCACATTTTGAGGGATCAAACTTAGCCCAGTCGATTGGCAAGTTGAAATGGCAATGGGCAAAGTACATTGCATGGAGAATTGAGACCAATAGGGCCGATAAGTTCTCGAGTGGAGTCCACATACTGGCAAGCGCAATGCAGGATGTCCATCAGCAAAATAGCCAGATGATCTCATTATGATAGTATGATCGCACTGGATACAAGCTGTTTCCAACAGGTCTTATTGCAGATCAACAGGGAAAGCTTATACACGGCAGTGAACGTCCTATAGCTAAAACGACGAACGAAAGTGAATATTATGAACATGCTGATTTTAAAGATGTGAAAAAAATGTGATGTTTTCTCTTTATATAAATAATAGTGTGCAATATTTTTCCAGGTATTTACCAGATCAAGAATTAGAGAAAAGGAGAGCTGCACTAAGCCAATATCTAAGCTCAATATTTGTATGTATACCTGAAGGGGGATATGGAACAAGGTATTATAAAATTATGTTAATGTATTACTAGCTTTTCCGCGTTATTTTGAATTTTTCATAATGGTGATAAAAAATATCCTATGTCACTCTCCGACCGTTGAACTATATCCATGCCGAAAATCAAGTCAATCCGTTAGCCCCGCCGCACATGCCCCAATCTCGCACTGACATTGGTGGACACGTGTGTGTCCGCAATTGCTTTCACGAGTCGTACATCAATCAGTGTCTCAAGTAGCATTCGTAGACGAGCTCACACACCAAGTTTCACGCGATTGTTAAAGTTCAGAATCCTGCAATGATTTTTAAATAGATTATTATTATTCATAAGGAAATCATCCGGAAAAAAACATGGAATGTCCATCGCCTCTGCGAGTCATGTCCAAATAGAGTCTTTTAATTTTGTATTCATATTATCTGGGTGTTTTACGTTGTATAAACATTTTTCGCTTCGGACAGCTTCAATTAGTTTCTCCATTTTGCAAACTCGCGCCACTATCACTCGAAATTAGTGTCTCAGTCACCTAGCCGACACGCGCGTACACGCTCATGTACGTGCCTGCGTCGACACGTGAGAGCAAATGCGGTGTTCGGTAGTTTCGGTACTGTGCCATAGGTTTCAAAGTCAAAGTTCCTTTATTCCGTAGACATTACAGTTGCACTTGGAATCGTCAGATAACAATGTTTAAAATACAGTTCAAGTAATTTAAATCTAATCTCAAATAGGTACTTACATACGTTTCAAGATTTCACAAAATATATTTAATACAAGAAATAACATTGCTAGGTACAACTTAAAGAAAAAATATATACAATCATAAAAAATATATATCATCAAATCAATATTATGCCACTCGCACGCGACTCGTGACGGCCAATGCGAGTGTGGGTTTATGCGGCAGGGCTTACTGGTATTGCTGGGTGAAAGAGTAATAAACCAGTAAACCACAGCAGTAAACACACCTTCGGATTTATAATATTAGTTACTAGCGACCCGCCCCGGCTTCGCACAGGTGTATTATACATATAAACCTTCCTCTTGAATCTCTTTATCTATTAAACAAAAACGCATCAAAATCCGTTGGGTAGTTTTAAAGATATAAGGATACATGGAAACAGACAGCGGGAAGCGACTTTGTTTTATAATATGTAGTGATTATTCTTAAATTATAATGGAACTTTCAGATTTATAATATTAGTAAGGATAATATGATATACCTACCAGCTAAAAGAAAATACTTTGTTTCAGGACACACACTTTGATACTGGTGTCAAAAACTGGCCATGTTGATGTGATAGAGATAAGCCTACAGTCACCCATAGATATCGAGAAACCCAACTGGCACAGAACTGAATTTCAAGTTGACATCAAGAGCAGACTATGAACCCTGTGATAATCTTGTTAACATAAATTAATATTACTATATTTTTTTTCAGAATTTTATTGAACGTTAATAATAAATACAAACAATGCAAATAGTGTGTTAATTATTTAAACAAAGATGTGGTTTTCATTTTTGATTTTATTATCTTTGACTTTGTTGCATTCCTATCAAAACTAAGCAGATTTAGATCTTAAGTCATATTATTATTTCATTTTTATTTTGAAATACGTTGGCTACATAAATGTAAAAAATAGTTGGCTACAATATTTATATTTTATAATTCTTTAAATGGTTCAACAAAATTATTTTCATTTTTGTTTTTAGTATTTGTTGTTATAGCGGCAACCGAAATACATCATCTGTGAAAATTTCAGTTGCCTAGCTATCATGGTTCATGAGATACAGCCCGATACAGCCCCGTGACAGACGGACATCGCAGTCTTGGTGGCGGTTCGCGCCGCGACAGAGACAGGAGACCGCGACCGGCGACCGCGACCGTTACTTGACGTTAGGAAATGTATAGGCGACAGTTCGCGAGCGAGACAAAGACAAGAGACAGAGACGCGAAACAGGAGACAGCGAGACGGTCGCTGCCTCGGACCAGTAGTGTCTCGTGTCGCGCTCGAAAAGCACGTGTGTTTAGAGTTTAAAAATGAATACTTTTTCTGACGGAGACTGTGAAACGCTGATTGAACTGATCAGACAGCACCCTCCGATATACGATGCACGACTAGACTCCTACAGAGACGAAAATTTGAAAAAAAAATTTAACCTTCTTTTAGTTTTGTATTTGTAATAATAGTATAAGAGCAAATCATCGTCTTCTTCCTCCAATAGAAGTTCTACAACTTGGTTCTTCATCATAACACAGAACACAACTGACTCCATCGACACACTCTCCGATACTGAAGAAGCCGAGATACTTGTCACGGTCTCCAGTCTCGGTCTCGACCCACAGTACATGCAGAAGAGACCGAGACACTTGTCGCGGTCGCCGGTCGCGGTCTCCGGTCGTGGTCTCCTGTCTCTGTCGCGGCGCGAACCGCCACCTTTATTGTTACTGAACAAGTACTCGCCAAGACGAATCAAACGAGTCGATACTCGATAGGGTTGCGTCGTTTCATTACAGAGTTCCTATGATCACCTTCCAGCTTCCATCATCAGACCCTGGTTATCATTGAAAGACAAACTACTCCCCAAGACCATTCAAATGAACTCGAACTCGATTGAAGTTCCTTTGGCTACCTACCGGTCCATCATCAGATCAGCACCATGTCATCATAGTATTGCATTGTCACGCAATTTACTCCACACTACAAGTAGTGGCACGTAAGTAGCGCTGAGGTTACTGTGGAGGGAATGGCTGCGCATTTTGACCGCCATACTAAACTCATGCGCAGCCACCCCCTCCACACTTCGCTCAGCGCTAGACTTATATGCCGCGACCTGTATTTTACTAGTTCATTTTATAATTTTAAGTACCTAGGTATATATTTTTCGCAAAAAATCGCAACACCGTGACTTCCATCGTGTACAGAATTCTAATAGTTTGCACGAATCGTTGTGACATCAATGTGCATTATTGATGATTTATCAAAAACGGCTCAGCCGATTTCGATTAAATTTAAATGAAACAACCTTGGGAAAAAGATTTTTTTAAATCGGTTCACAATTGGCGAAAATATCGAAGAACATACAGACGAACATAGTACCTCCTCCTTTTTAGAAATCGGTAAAAATACCAGCATCCCGTCGCACACTTTGATAATGGTTTCAAAAACTGGCGAAGTTGATGTAATAGAGATAATGCCTACAGTCATCCATAGATATTGAGAAACCCAAACAAATCTAATTATTTTTTGCAAAAAATTGCAAAACTGACTACCATCATGTACAAAATTCGAATAGTTCTCTCGACTTGGTGTAAAATTTTTACATTATTGTTTATTTTTCAAAAACGGCTCAGCCGATTTCGATAAAATTGAAATGGGACCACCTTGGAAGTCATTTCGAACTAAAAAAATTTGGCAAAAATATCGATGAACATACACAAAAAATACATACAGACAAACTTAGGAGACTCTTCCTTTTTGGAAGTCGGTTAAAAATAACCCAACAGGCACAGAACTGAATTTCAAGTTGATTTAAAAGCAGATTATGAATCCTATGATAATGTTGTTAATAAATCAAAATTACATTGTTTTTCGTTCAGAATTTTATTAAACATTAATAATAAATACAAACAATGTACGAATTATTTAGTAGTAGGTATACAAAGATGTGGTTTTAAATTTAATTTTACTATCTTTGAGTTTGTTGTATTCCTCACAAAACTAAGCTGATTTAGATGAGGTCTAAAGTAATAATTCATTTTTGTTTTGAGACAAGTTAGCTAGGTACATAGAATGTAAATACTTTTTCTACAATTTAGCCTTAGCGTAATTAAAAAGTGGTTCAACAAAATTACTTACATTCCTTTTAAATTATATTAGGATTGTAAAGACCAATTTTCAACTTTACATAACTCTGGCATCTGAAAATCATTATCTTGTTCCAAAGCACAGCCCAAAAGCTTGGGAATATTAAATACAGTGCCTGATAAAATGTGTGGAAATTTGTTAACTTTATCTTCAACATAAGTTAACATTAGTCTTTTAGATATAAAGTCGCCACTCAAAGAAATATTGCCAACTTCTATGTAAGAATCCAGGGACGTCGAGTACATTTCTACTGCTATCCTCAAAGATTCCCACATTTGTAATTTCTCTGCAGGAACAATTACCAAGCGAAAATGATATCCTAGGTCTATGTAAATGCTCTTTAAGATTTCCGTTATTTCATTGAGTAATTTGTCAACGTCACTATCAGATTTTGTAACTCCAAACACTTCTATAACAGATGATTGACTGACATGGAATAGACTATCTTCGTCTGATTGTGAAGGAGTATACTGCCTGCCCATAGAGAAGTATTTCAGAGGCATTACTTTAGGATACAGAACATTCTTAGCGTGGTATGCCATAAATGAACATAGCGATGCCCCTCCAGTTAAATGCAAACGGCTGTCTTTATTGACTTTTGTTTCTTCATTGTGATGTAAAATGAAACTATTATCAGAGCTTGTGTGATCATTACCACATCCTTCTACAATGAGGCTTTTTACAAAATCTGTATTTGAAAACTGAGTGAAGTTGTTGGTCTTCAAAACATTGTTAAAGTAAAATTTGGCCCCGAGCTCAAATATGGCAGCGTCGCCAGTCAGATAATAATTTTCATTCTTTTTAAATTTGATCAGATTTAAGTCTTTTCCAATTTGTAAATGATTTTTGCTGTTTTTCGGTTGTGTTAGATGTGAGAATAAGATGTGGCTCTTTCCTATGGGAGTGTTTGCATGTAAATCGTTTGGAACATTTAAAGCTTCAATCATAGCGGCTTCCTCAGCAGACCAAAGAGGAATCTTTAATTTCTTCAAGTTATCTTTGATCAAGTCAATTTCGATTTTCAGTTTCTTTGTCTCATCACCTTCAGGATCGCTTTTCATTAATTTTCCTAGTTGTTGCGAAATTTCAGATTTCTTTTTTTCACATTTTAGTTTTTGATTTTTTAAATCTTCATACACTGCCCATAAATTATCAAGTTTGGCCAAATCAATGGTACATTTTCGTTTGTTTAGTTGATCTTGCAAATTTTCTTTGTTTTTCGGTGCATCAACATGTGGTGTGATGTAAACAAATTGTTCCGTTGCTTTTGAACCATTAATGAACAATGAAGAATGCCGAACTCTATTTACTTTACAGTCTTTAGAAATACTAACGAGTATATTACGCAGCATTGTCACCTTTGAGTTTTTTGCTAGGACTTATATCTTCTAGAACTGTGTCACCGTCTTCGTCCTTGATATCTTTTATGTTTTGGGACACAATCTTTCTCTTTACCGCCTGCTTGAAATTTCCGTGTCCTGCGGCTCGCTCCGATTCTTCTATACTGTAGGGCTCCAACTCCAGTGCTTTTAGCCTACGTTTATGAACTTTTGTTTTGAAGTGATCGTTCAAAGCTTGTTCGTCGATGAAGTACCGAGCGCAATGCAGACAGTAGTGTTGCGCGGCACCAGGCAGATCTAGGTCCACATTTTGATTCAATAACTTCTCGGCTTTGCCTGGAATCATGAAAGTTTCATAATGAAAACATAACCTTAAAAATATTGCATGCCATGTGAGATGAATAAACAATAAAAAGCCTCACCTTCTTGTAAATCTTGATCAATTTGATCCAAATCTTTTTTTCGGTTTCGAACTCTCCACCGCTTTTTCAAATGAGTATCGCCGAAGTGATATTTTTTACGCTTAGTTGTCATTACTCCAACCAAATGATTTTACCACAAAGTTCAATCAAAAACAAAATAAATGTTTTTCGCGGAATCACAAATACCATAGACAATATTAAGAAGACTGATTTTGTCTATGCTCTATCTATACCATGCAATGCAGTGCTACCAACGTCAAGAAATGCTTAAAATGTTTGAGTACAGACGCTACTTGGCGCTAGATGGCAGGCATCTATTCATACCATGCATACCATGAAGTTTTAGGTAAAGGAATAGCTTCGTGATGTTGATGCTGTGCAATGCAATGCTACCAACGTCAAGAAATTCTTAAAATGTTTGAGTACAGACGCTACTTGACGTTAGATGGCAGTCATCCACATATTTATACTATCCTGTTGTGGTCATGTCACAACATATCAGATAGATGGCACCTCTGTGTGTTCTTTTTACGGTTCCGTACCCAAAGGGTAAACAGGACCCTATTACAAAGACTCCGCTGTCCGTCTGTCCGTCTGTCTGTCTGTCACCAGGCTGTATCTCATGAACGGTGATAGCAAGAACGTTGAAATTTTCACAGATGATGTATTTCTGTTGCCGCTATAACAACAAATACTAAAAACAGAAAAAGATAAATATTTGAGGGGGGCTCCCATACAACAAACATGATTTTTAGCCGTTTTTCGATCAATATCAAAAATGGTGACAGGTAGATGCTTGAAATATTCACAGAATATTTAACTGCATGTTTACTTCAATGATTAATCATTAAATTAAAATAAAACAAATATTTAAAGGGGGCTCCCATACAGTACGGAACCCTTCCTGCACGAGTTCGACTCGTACTTGGTCGATTATTTATTATTTTTGGTTGGATTGTTTTAATTTTCTTTATCTAGACATTATGTCCAATTATGAAGGTGCCATCCTAAATTAAATAACAATTAAAATTCTGTTCTCTCTTTCAAATGCATAATAAGGAACAGTAATATTCTGAATTGCTATTAAATTTAGGAAAGCGCCTTCATAATTGGCCACATTATAAGGATTAAAGGTACGTCTATACTATAGAAGTGTTCTAATCCCAAAAATGTCTATTAAGCCTATAGCATAGCGTAGATACGAACGGTAAAATAAAAATACACCAAAATAATACCTACATGAATTATGTATGAATCAAATTCAATATTATCTTGCTCTAAAAAGTTCCTATCAAAAAGGAGTAGGTAGAATTTTCTTGAGAGGTTTGTGGATCCTCGGGTTGTGCTCCTCTGTTTCACAAAGGAAGATGCCTGTACCTAAGTATTGTACCTACCTGTGTTGTACCTACCAGCCTTTTTAATAGTCCAATGCTGGACGCAGGCCTACCCACGAAGGCTGATTGGGCCATATGGCCATATCCATCGCGCTGCCCCAGTGCGGGTCGATTGTACCGAAATATTTAGGTACAATACCTACTTTGAAATTTAAATTTGTACTTATCTGATTTATAGGTTACATATACGTTACATATAGGTATAAATAATAATAATTCGCAAAAAAATTGGTTGCCTGTAAAGTCGGTATACGGGTGAAAGTTTTACGTGTCAACGACTTTGAGACGAATGAGACGAATGAGAGCTCATGAAGTGTGAGCGGAGCGTAACGCAGTTTCTTGAAGTGTCACCCGGCAAACCAATTTATAAGACGTTGTCACGTCAAAAATGGAACCACATACTTCCACTGTGTACAGAATCCGAATAGTTTGCACGAATTGATGTGACATCTATGTACATTATTGTTGATTTATCAAAAAAGGTGAAATATTTTTTTAATCGGTTCACAATTGGAGAAAATATCGATGAACATACACAAAAAAACGTCCAGACGACCATAGTACCTAGCCCCCTTTTGGTTGGAAGTTGGTAAAAATAAGTACATGGTACCTGCAACATTGTCATACCTACACAATTGCTATTAGTAGGTCACAGGCACTGTAACAAGCTTTTTGCTATCATTATTCTTATATACCTACCTAATAATAGATACCTAGCGGAAGTATCTATAGGTAGGTATCGTAGATAGGAAATAAATATCCATTTAAGTACTTTTACCTACTTTTATAAAATTATTCACTTATTAGGGATGTTTGGAAATGATTCTTGACGATAAGACCACAATTTTTGCCATTTTGTCCATCTGATCCAAAAGAAGGGGCTTTAGGATTGATTTAAATTAGACCGTGCCGGGCACGGGCCGTACCCCGTCCGGGTCCCGCCTGAAACATGGCCGGATCAACGTAACGTTAGACTTTGCGTACATTTAGAATGAAATTGTTAATAAAACGTGGCGTAGACGTGGCTCGTCCGGGCCCCGTCCGGGCCGTGGCGGGTCACTAACGTTAGACGTTGCAGGTTGCATACATTTCAAGCAGGTTGCATAATTATGGTTTAATGATTTATATTTCTTATAGACCTTGTTTATTACGGATGTCATTTAGGTACCTATGTAAAATCACACCAATTAAAATTAAGACTAATATTGTTTCCAGTTTTTATCTTAACCTATTAGTAGATAGGTACATCCAAAGTTGTAAGAGTGTGAGTTATGAGTCTTACTGAAGTGTTTGATTGTTAGTAAAGTGAATTTAGGTGAAGTGTTTTATCCATCTCACTGATTTAGGAAATATTTCATAGGTAGTAACGTTTTACTTTATCAGAGTGTTCCGTAAAAGGGTTTGCTTGATAAACTTACAATGGAATGACGATTCTACTTCCTACTAGGAACTAATAGTTACATATTATACTTAAACGCGAAAGTTTGTATGTATGGATGTTTGTTCCTCTTTCACGCAAAAACTACTGAACGGATTGATATGAAACTTTACAGTAGGTTTATACTTCAAAATAACACATAAGTAGGCTATAAGTTCTAAAGATATTGCGTGAAACGAAGTTCACCGGGTCAACTAGTTAGATTTAAATAGTTTTTTTTATCGGGCAAAATGCCTTTATTAACTACAACAAACTACAATAGGTACCTAATAACTTATATGCTAAAACTAACTACACTACTACTACATACAAAGCATTGGATCATCCACAGACCCTTGAAGGTCTAAAGATAATCCAAATGCTCAAGCCCACTGCCAAAAAATTGAATAGTTAAATTCTATTATTCTTATTTTATGTGTAATTCTATTATCTTTGACAACATACAGTGGAATACAATAGCTTTTTCATATTATAAATTAAGACAACACAATATGCATTAAAAAATTAAAATAAAAAAAAAAACTACAGTAGATCCACAGCAAGTCTAGCTAGTGGTCCCACACTTGGCTCAAGGCCCATGTTGTGGGAACCTCACACTCGAGAATCAAGACAACTTAAGTGGAGGTGTCCTATTAAATACATTAAAAGTTATAATTTCAAAATTTATATGAAGAAAACACTTTTCATATCACTTGCTCGAAAATGATTCATTATAATTATGTCATACAATCTCAATGTAAAACAAATCATTATTATCTTGACATAATCTCGAGAGCTATGGCAGGTCAATAATGTTGTATGAAACTCTCTAGGGAGTAAAGTGATTTAAATTTGGAACATTTAAGGACATCGTAAAGAAGGTTTTATTTTGTAAAATAGATTAAAACCTCTTTAGTGCACGTATCAGTTTGATTTTATAGAACAAAACTTCTTTGCAATCCCAGTGTTAGGCCATGATGATCGAGCTGGCCATGGTCTTATTTTTTCACGTAATATTTACATTCTCTGTTTTATTAAGGGTTTGTGTGCGTTTCTATGCAAATTCTAATTTGTTTTATTTTATTGTGAACAATACCGATTTGCCTAGTGAGTTTATACAGGGTTATTTCTAATCATACTAGAAATAAAAACTAAAAAAAAAAAACAGCTATTCCTTACATTTTGTCGCGTGTGAACGATATTTTTCTATGGAACAGCAATTTTTTTTTGAGTTTGTACAAAAGTCGCAGAACAAAAGTTGTTAATTTTGATGTACAGAATAAGCCCCTAAAAGGATGCTAATTGATTCGAAATAACCCTGTATATGACGTAATTATTACTAATATTCCTGGGGTTTTATTTTCTCGCAGGATGTATGAAAAGTAGAATATGCACCACTACCTATACAAAACGAAGTCTGTCTTCGTCTTGGGCGACTTGAACACACGAATTTTTTTCCTGTTGAACAAATCAGTCAGAGTGTAACTGATTTGTCTAACTGTTAGCAGTTAGACTATCGAGTTTGACCATCAGGAGAGACCCGACTTGAACCCCCCCGCTTCACTCAGGACTCTAAATAATTAACTTAAAATCAAATTCAATATGTCGCCCGTGACGTAAGATACGACATGGTTCTCTTGGTACATAGGTAATCTACTAAGTATTACGATACAAAGAAATAAAGAAGCAAAAAATAATCGCCCAAGTGCGAGTCGGACTCGCGCGCGAATTGTTCCGTACCGTATGGAAGCCTCCTTCATTATATTTTATTTTAATTACCTATTAATTTTTGAAGGGAATACAAAACTAAATAATCTGTGAATATTTCAAGCATGTTCCTGTTGCCGTTATTAATATCAAAAAAATCACGTTACTTGTATGGGAACTGGGCCTTTTTTATTTACTAACCCTTTAATATTTATTTTATTTTAATTTAACTATTTGGTTTTAAAGTGAATATTTATTTAAATATTCTGTGAATATATCAAGCATCTACCTGTCACCGTTATTAATATCGAGCAAAAACAGCTAAAAATTCAGGTTTGTTGTAGGGGAACCCCCCCTTTAATATTTATATTATTCTGTTTTTAGTATTTGTTGTTATAGCGGCAACAGAAATAAATCATCTGTGAAAATTTCAACGTTCTAGCTATTACCGTTCATGAGATAAAGCCCGGTGACAGACAGACGAACAGACGGACAGACGGACGGCGGAATCTTAGTATAAGGGTCCCGTTTTTACCCCTTGGGTACGGAACCCTAAAACAGTGTAACAACGGGTGGCCTTAACGCCTAACAGCGGTGTCTGCCAGGCAATTTACTAGGCAATGAACGACAGAGCCGAACAAAAAATTACATCATTTAATTCTAAATTAAAACAGTTTTAGTATCACATTGCTTTTATTCTCTAGATGAATACTTTGAAGTTATCACCTATAAAAGTAATAAATATGCTATTGCCAACTAGGTAGATATTTAAATTTAAATAATTTGTACGACGATCTCTTAATAGCTGTATGATTACTTGCCACTAAACATGTAGGTAACGATTCTTAGACCTAGACCATAAGTATAAAATGGAATTTTTGTAATAATTATATATAATTGCCAAATATTGTATTCAGAGCGCGGCCTAGCAAGTTATAATTTTGCAATGCCCGACAAGGGCGACTAAGTTGTAAGCACGTATCTTAAATAAGACCTCAAATGTACACTTAGTAGCAATATAGAAATATGAATAGGCAGATAACTATGGAATAAGTATCTACGTACTTAACAATGATGTGGCTATTTTATAACTATTTTACTGCTACCAACCTTTAGACTGCTGCTGAACATAGGCCAACCCACGAAAGGCGATTGTACCTACCTCATCCCCCACGCTGGCTGGTCGTGAATCGCTACGCCATCGAATTTCTTGTACGAACTTATGCAGGATCCCACACGATGTTTTTCTTCACTGAAAACCCAGTGGCATATAAAATTCTTATATTCAAAGAACTCATTACTGCGGGACCGGGTTTGAACGTGCGACCTCGGGTTTGTAAGGCGAGCGTTACTACATCTACGCCATCACGGATTTTTTTAAATATGTAACCTGTTTTAAATATAAAACACGAAGTGTATTCTTATATCTTTTTATCTACCTAACAAAAACTGTACAGAAGTCAGTTAAAAAAAGACACGAGTAAGAACACTAATAAAATCCGCATATTCTGCATTAACATATCTGTAACCATATCTAAACGCAAACAATGAGGAAATATCTAGTAGTTTTAAGATACATATAATTTTGACGAAATAAAAAATATGCAAACACTTTACTTGTATTATAATTCATTTAATCTTAAGACAAGCTGGTGAGTCTTTTAGGTTTATTATTTTAGCTACCTATAAAACTTAAGCGCAAGTTAAACTAGTTTGCATTAAATATTATTTTTCTATGAATGGAAAATCTGGCTCTTGTATGGATTCCTGTTCTACTTTGTGATTAAAAAAAACAATCTGGCTTGTAGGTCTCCTGATTTTTTTAAATCACGATCGTGGCGTTTTGGTCCTAACCTCAGGAAATAATATAATAATATTGCATCAAAAAGTGGTAACCAAACGGGCGGGGCTAAAAAATTGTGTCAAGCGAGTCACCGGATGGACTTTTCATTTTTGCGAGCGAATACGCGTGCGTTCCCATCTCTGCTTTCGTTATGAATTTAAAACGAGCACTAAACATATCTATTGAGAAACGATTCGTATTTAGAATTATACTTCGTTTTTGCCTGAAGTAGCTCTACTTCAAGCAAAATCGAAGTATGATAAGGTAAATAGGTAAGCCCCCCAGTTATTGTATGGTTTTTTATCACAATAAGGTAGAGTTCCTGAGCATTACAAACAAACAAACAAACAACAAACAACAACACTTTATTAGACAACCACATTACATAAAAAAAACAGATTATAAGGACAAAAACAAAACAATAGGTATCTAATTGGCGGCCTTATCGCTTTAAGCGATTTCTTCCAGGCAACCAAGCACGGATAGAAAATAGCAGTTGACAAAAAAACGTGGCCATAACAGAAAGAAAATTTAAACAGCATAGAAACAAACACTTAACAAAATATTAATAATAGGCAATACCTAACAAATATACTTACAAATAAATTATATTTCAAGAAAATATCTCTACACACATACATAACATATAAACTACATATATAATATAAAAAAATAAATAAACCTACATATACAATAATACACATTTTACTTAAATAAATAGATATTATATTAATACCTAATTAGTAAATCACAACAAGAACAAAAAAAAAAACAAAGAACTAAGATGACAAATAATGCAATTTGACTTTATTTTTAAAAACATTTAGTGATGGGGCACGTCTGATTTCCACCGGCAATTCATTCCACAGTCTAACAGCCTCAACTGTAAAAGATGAACCATAGAAAGTGGTTTTGTGTTGTGGAACGGTAAGCTTCAGATTCTCTGACGATTTCAAAAAGCGGGTTAGAAGAGAACGACGGAAAATGAAACGTTCTTGAAGGTAGGGAGGAGAAGAAGGATTGAAGAGAGTGTTGTAAAGAAGAGAAAGAATATGAGCATCCCGGCGACGTCGAATAGGGAGCCACTTGAGCCTAGCACGAAAAGCTGAAACGTGGTCATATTTACGCAGGCCAAATATGAACCTAATGCAATAGTTTTGAAGTCGCTCAAGTTTATTTAGCAAGTCTTGAGTAAGATCCAGATAGCAGACGTCAGCGTAGTCTAGGATCGGGAGTAAAAGGGATTGTGCGAGCGCAATTTTCGTGGTAATAGGAAGAAAATTACGGAGCCTACGTAAAGATCCCCCGGAGGCAAAAATCTTCCGACTCGTTTCTGAAATCTGCGGACCCCAAGAGAGACATTTATCAAAAGTAATACCTAGGTTCTTAACAGTGTCACTAAAAGGTATAGTAACACCGTCAAAAACTACTCGGGGAAGAGATTCCCAATCAACTTGGGCGATACTACGGGAACTACCTATCACAATGACTTGTGTTTTTGCCGGGTTTACCTTTAGACCAAACGATTTACTCCACCCTGATATACGACTCAGGTCTTCATTTATAGCTTCTACAGCTTCAGAAAGCCATCCTAGTGGTGCTTGGCAATATAACTGCAGATCGTCTGCGTACAGGTGGTAGGATGACGAAAGATTGTGAGAAATAGAGTTTATAAAAATAGCAAAGAGAAGAGGAGATAAGACACCACCCTGTGGGACTCCGGCTGAGGTATCACACCAAGAGGAGTAAGATTCCTCCAAGCGGACCCTCTGCCTTCGACCAAACAGGTAACCCTGAAGCCAGTCAACTGCCGTTGGAGATATGTTAGAAGAGCGAAGAATAGCGAGAAGGATGTCGAGATCAACAGAATTGAAAGCATTGCTGAAGTCCAGGAGCGCCAACACGGTTAAGTCTCCATTCTCCATCCCAAGACGAATGTCGTCTGTGATTTTTACTAGTGCGGTAACCGTACTGTGCCCCTGTCGAAAACCAGATTGAAAGGGATTAAGGAGATTATTGCGAGTAAGGAAAAGGTTTAGTTGATTATGGACTAGACGTTCGAGGACTTTGGATAGGAATGGAAGAATTGATATAGGGCGATATTCAGAAAAGGTGACAGGGTTGGCTTTCTTTGGCAATGGAATAATTTGGGCTTCTTTCCAAAGGGAAGGGAAAACGCCATTGGAGACGGAGAAATTGAAGATATGGGATAAAACTGGGAGTAGGTAATCTAAGATAGGTAAAATCATATTACGACTTATCAGGTCGTGTCCAACAGCATTTGAGGAAATAGAGAGAATGCTCTTTCTAACATCACAATCGGAGAATTGACGAAACTCAAAAAGAGGGAAATCAGGAGCGGCAATGTTTGAAAGATTATTTAACGTGCCAGCTTTGGTAGCAGCATCCATGATTGGAGACGCGGAAAAATGCTGATTTAGGGCATCAATGTCTAAGTTGTGTGGGATAGTTTCTTGTCGAGACTTGCCAACTCCTAAAGATCTAAGAAATTTCCAGACCTTTGCTGGATCTTTATCTTGTACGGATTGGAATATGTGGCGTCGCTGTGCATCTCTACACACCCGATTACAATGATTTCGCAGCTCAGTATAACGCGCCTGGTTCACATTGTTAGGATGCATCTTAAATTTAGTCGTAGAGATTAATTTATTCGTAGAGAACCATGCCTTACTCAGGGTGTCATTACCACAATCACATATATTTTTGTTACTAAATTATAGTTTCTTAATGCATGACCTTGAAAACATGGGCTTGACCATAATAATTCAATGCTTAGGTACCGCAGATGAGCGGTTTGCATGTCTTGTCACTCAATGTTGTAAAAAGTTATTCATAACCTGGGTCCTAATTCAGCTACCAGAGACGAAATTGGGCCTTTTTTTAAAATTTGAAACATTGATACATTTTAAATGTTTCTACGGTCGCTTGACAATTTGCGCATACGTTCAGTCGTTAACGATCCAATTAGAGAGATCGTTTGCTACATTGATAACACTGCAATTGAGTTCTACGGTTCTATATACATGGGCCAACGCCCTAGAGAATGATGAAGTTTGTAGGTCAAATGTTTCTGGGTGGCATCAGAGAAATCTCTTGACGCTGAACACGAAAAAAAAACAGTTTATCTGTGTTTCCACAACATAACCATCCATAACTTCTGCTCCCGATATACATACTAATCTGAAGCTCCATAAAGTCTCTTGTAGCAAAACACGAACAGTCTTATGTAACTGCGAAGCTCTAACCAGATTTAGGTCAACTAAGTATTTGGGTGTTTTTCTCGACGAAAACTTGAATTTTGAAAGTCACATGATTGCTCTTTCGTCTTGGTTACGCAAAGTTATTGGGATTGTGAAAATTTTACGTGGAGTGGCACTTTCAAAGACACTGAAGTCTGTAAACTTCGCTTTGTGCTATTCTCTCTTAAATTATTGCATAACCTGCTGGGGAAGTGCTGCGGCGACCTTCATCATACTTCCTGAACGAGCTCAACGATCAGTTCTCAAAGTGTTGATGAATAAGCCGCTGAGATACCCTATGGCTGACTTGTTCAGGGAGAGTCGTGTACCTACTGAGCGTTAGACAGTTGTTTATTCTCAAAACGTCGCTCTCTGTTCATAAGTCCGTGCTTGCTGCCCCTGACGATGGAGAAACGTCGCAAAAACGTTGTTGAAGATTGCCCTTTCCTCAAGTAAAAACTAGTTTCGCGCGTCGGTTTGGCCTTTTCATCAGATCTCATACATATGATGTCATTGATAGATACTGCAGCTTGAAGGATAAGTCAATCTACGAAGTCAAAAGGACTGCTTATAAGTTATTGTCGACTTTGAATCACAAGGAGACGGAAAACTTACTAAAGATATTGTCCTAATCTTTTTACTTAATTATTTTATTAAAGAAGTTATTTAAAAAAAATGTATTACAGAAATTAAAACTACGTTGCAAATAATTATATATTAAATTTTTGTTATTCAGCTTAGGTTTTTCAGAGAGAAGTAAATTAATACATTATTAATATAAACATCAATAATTTGGTTTTCTTCATTTTTCTATAATCTAATTAAAAACTAAATAATTTAAACACTACTTGATGACTTCGATTTTAAATAAGGTTCATTGAAGTTAGTACAAGGTTCACTACGTTGTAGTTCAGGCCCTGACCGTGTAAGGTTCACAGGCTGAGAACCTTATTTGTTTTTTAGCTGTCAAGATACGTTCCAGTTACGGTTGATGATGTAAAAACGTGTGATGTTTTTACATTTTTAAAGGCGGAAGAAAGGACATATGGTTCAGTTCAGATTTGCCTGATGTTAGTGGAATTGGCCACTTAGGTACAGTTGTTGTTGTAGTAGTTATTTCATTTAGTATGCTGAGTTATAATACTTGCCTACACTATTTACTGTCAGTGTAGACTTTATAGCGATAACACGCTTTGTGTCGATTTATTTCTGTTTAATTTTTATTACAATTTTATTTTGTGCATGACATGACTTAGCTTAGTAGTGTTAATTTTAATATCTACAGCCTGTTTTTTATTCATAGTAGTAGTTGTATGACAAATCGTGAGGCTTTAATGCCATATAAATGTTATTAATAATACATTTAAGGCTGAATGTAAATAGGTGAAAATTGATAAAATCTAGTTTATACGGTAAGTTTTTACTTAATTTTAAATTCTTACCCGATTGTCCAAAGTGAATAAGATTTTACGAGTAGACTGTATCTGCTAGTAGCAGCGTAGGACGTCCACCGGCAAAGTGGAAAAGTCACTTCATTCAGACCTCAGGATCGTGCTGGTTGCAAGCCGCTCAATTTCCGCAACTCATATTTTGTGTTTGTTAGTAAAAAAAATTGTGACAGCGCTAAATTTTTAACCGACTTCCAAAAAGGAGGAGGTTCTATGTTCGTCTGTATGTATGTTCATCGACAATTTCGCCAACTCTGAACCGAATCGAAAAATTATTTTTTAGTTCGAAAGGGTATACTTCCCAAGTGGTCCCGATTAAATTTAAAAGAAATCGGCTGAGCCTTTTTTGAAAAATCAACAGTAATGTAAACAATTCGAATTTTGTACACGATAGAAGGTGGTTTTGTCATTTTTTGCGAAAAATAATTATATGTAGTGTATTGACATTGAATTCGAGGTCATTGTCTACATTTCCAGCTGAGTATTTCGAGTAGGTATTTACTATATCTGACAATAATATTACCTACCTGCTATTAACCCTATTATGTATGTAATATTTACAGTGTGGCCTCAGCGATTACATAAAAATTGTAGAGATCGCATGGAGGCACGCGTGCTAGGGTTCCGTAGATAAATAATTAGATAATATTATGTTTGTACTTACTGTTAACACAAGTTACAAGTATCTACTAAAATAAGCGATTTTTCCAAACTTCAAAAGATAATATATAAATATGTAGGTATACATATACATATGTAGGTATTGGGGGAGACCTATACTTATATAAGCCGATTATTGCCGATACATTTATTTAAAACTACCTAAATAAATCTATCTATTAATTACTACTAATTGATAGTATGCTCCTAAGTTTAATCGAATTCTTATGACCTCCCAAGATAACATATTTCATCCATCCATCCATCAGCCATAGGACGTCCACTGCTGAACATAGGATTCCTTTATGGATCTCCAACAACACTGGTTGGAAGCGGCTTGCGGCGGCATCCAGCGCTATCCTGCGGTCTTAATAAAGTCATCCGTCCTGTCCGTCCACCTTGTGGGTGGACGCCCCACGATACGCTTGCCGGTACGTGGTCTCCACTCGAGAACTTTTTGACCTTATCGGTCAACAGTCCTCAGCGATATGTGTCCTGCCCACTGCCATTTCAAGTTGCCAATCCGATGGGCTATGTCGGTAACTTTGTTTCTTCTACGGATTTCCTCATTTCATACACCGAGCATAGTGCCTATTAATAAGGCCCATAGTACGAGTAAGAGACCACGCTAACATCTTACTTAATAGAAATAAAGAAATATATTATACAACTCGGTACCTACACGGAGTAATCTTGAGATGCTTAGCAATTAAGAAAAACTGTTACTAGCTATTATTATTACCTACTAGTTTTTGCCCGCGGCTTCGCCCACGTTACATTTTGAGTTTTGTGGTATCCCATAGGAACCTTTTATTATTTCGTGATAAAAAGTAGCCTATGTCACTTTCCGTCTTTCAAACTATGTCTATGCTAAAAATCAAGTCAATTCGTTGCTTCGTTAAAGAGGAATAAACCAACAAATACACTTTCGAATTTGTAATAGAAAGGATTAACTCATGGATTGAAAATGTAACAGCGCGATATCGTTTAATACAGAATATTATTTCTGAAAATATTCTTTTCATACCACCTACTCGAAAACGACTCATTATATGTCGTACAATCTCAACGTAAAACGGCTCATTATTATCTTAACATTCTCGAGGTCTATGTCAGGTCAATAATGTTGTATGAAACTCCCTAGGGAGTAAAGTAAAGGCTTGAATGTTCTATGTTATGAAAAATTCACAACTTAGAATATTTAAGGACTTCGTAAAAAAACGAATAAATCCTCTTTAAATTGCACGGCAACTGGCATTGTAAGGAGGTTCCACTCAACTTCACAGAATAAAACCTCCTTGGTGCCAGTATCAGTTTTAGTTTCTAGAATGAATCCTCTTTGCAATGCCCGTGTTAGGCCATGATAATGGAGCTGGCCATGGTCTTACGTTTTTCACGTTGTATTTACATTCTCTGTTTTATAACGGATTGCGTGCGGTTCTATGAAAATTCGTAGGTACATTTTAATTTGTTTTATTTCATTGTGTAACAATACGAGTTGCCTAGTGATTACCAACACTTTTTTATTTTATGACGTAAGTATTACCCATATTCCTGGGGTTTTATTTTCTCGCAGGAGGTATGAAAAGTAGAGTATGCGCCACAAGAACCAAGTCTGTCTTCGTCTTGGGCGATTTGAACAAATATAGTTAACTATAGAGTCCCTCGCTACGCTCAGGGTTCAATATGTCGCCCGTGACGTAAGACACGACTTGATTCTCTTGGTACATAATCTACTATTTATTGTTAATATTTAACGATTTTATTTACACAGAAAAACAATAAAAAACTTAAATAACACTTTACGCTATGACTAAACTAATACTAAAACTTAAACCAAAAAAAACACTAAATAAAATAAAACATAGTCTAAAAGCCCCTCGGCTGAGGGTAACGTGGCCAGAATGCTGGCAGTATTGCCTCGCTGAATAGCAATACTCAGCTTTTGGGCAAAATAGATGACAGCACTCTGGTCACGTGTCACCTCTACCAAACGCCTGGCCAGATCTTTGTAGAGTATTAGCGTCCGGCCCCCACAGACCTAAAGTCTCATAATCTACTATTTATTGTTAACTTTAAAGTTAAAGTGAGTCACATAACTTTTTTTATTTTTGTAGCAAATTTTTATTAATCTCATATGCGTTATCTACATAATAATATGCTCTTTGTAAACTCACTCAAATAGTTGTTTTACATTTCTATTTATAGATAACAGATCAGTTTAGGTATAGACTTTGATTTTTACAATAATATATGTCACACATACGAATAACGAATATTAGAGCTCAGCTGTAGAAACAACGAACGAACGAACATGCGGAATTAAGCAACGTTCCGCATGGTCAGTATTTGGATAGGTGACCCCGGATATATTCTTTGCCCGGGTGGCATTTTCGAACTGAGCGCTAAAGACTCTTACACCAAGGCTAGCCACCCGGCCCATACGAACTTACTTACTTACTTTAGCTGTAGAAAGCCGAGCCTGATTAGATAAAAGAATAGGTACAACTAACTATTTTCATATAGTATAATACTCGTATACCTAATATTTATAGTCTAATATTGTGTGATCTAAGTCTATACGATTACAAACCTCTTCTAACCAAAGGTTAAAACAATACACGTAAATCTATTTAATCCCAAGTGATTGTACCTAAAGTCATTGATTGAAGTAATTAGGTAATTCTTATAACGATAACGTTTCAATAATATTGTAACGCATCAACGATAATTACCATGATAATAGTGCATAATGTTATAGATGTTTAAGGCCCAATACTCATAATGCTCACGTATTCCGCAAATGCCTGCCCAATTCTCATGCCTGATTCTAAAAATGGCAAAAGAAATAAAATTAGGAATTTTACTAAATATCTGTCACTTTTTCATACATCGAAAAGAGTTCTTTTCGTGACATTTCCCGGTCGCAGTTCAGCAGAACTAGCAGATGTCGACAGCCGAGTGACATGTTTTGCATCCTGGTGGCAGTTATTTATCATTAGATAACAAGTAATTATTATTAGGACTTGAGATAACTGCATATCAGTGCAGTTGTTTTCTAATGAAAATTGACCAAACTTGAGTAGAACTCACACATTTAGAATTCCGTACTAAAAATATCGTCAATCTATAAAGCCATCAAGCTGATGTGAAAGCTTATTTTCACGACAAAAACAAAATTTTCTGAACAGCAAAAAAACTCGCCTCGTACAATATCATGGCTCAAAATAAAATACTCGTAGAACCTATTATTTATAGATTTCCGACTTGTTACTAATGTTACCTTCCGCGGGACCCTAAAAAATAGTCACCATGTAGGTACCTAATATATAACAATAACAATCAAATCAAAATTCAAGGTCACAGGTAAAATGTTTTGAATAACAGACTAGGCGTTTGACCACAGTTCTCTTAATATAAAAATAATGCTTATCTGAGTAGTACTTAAATGGACCCTTTCTAGTAATACAAAAGTCCAAGTAAGATTAGTCAACAAAAGTTAGGATAAGTTATAGTAGGTATAGTCTTGCGGTCTGGAAACTTACACGCTATTGCTTTGTTAAGTGACTTTTAGAGCAGATTTCTTTGTATATTCAACTCATCATTATGAACTTTTACTACGGGACTGACCCCGAAATCGCGAAAAAAAACACCTGTTCATAAAATAAGTTCATTAACTTTCGCCGAAATGTATGGAACAGTCAATATTTTTTTCTCGATTTCGGGATTGAACTCATAGTAAATGTCGCTAAAGATGATATACATACACGGTTTTCTTTTATTTCTTGTCCATGCTTGATTGCGTGGAAGAGACCTTAGAGACCGCTATTTACGACGGACGCTATTTAATAGACATAATTGTCATGTCATGAGAAGGTATACCTATGTGTAAATTAGATCTCATCAAAAACATGAATGTGAAATGGGAGCCAAAGTGTCGCCACCAAAAGAATTGAGATCTAACACGGGGGCCAAGAGTTCTGTAGAAAATCCTGAAGTTTAAGCTACAAGATCATACCTACAACATTCTAAAGGGATTTACTTATGTAATTCAAGCTCGTGATTTGACTTGGCTAGTTTAAGAATAAGTACAGTGCAAATAAGCATTTGTCTGTACGTGTAAGCTAGGCAAATCAAATCTTGAGCTTGAATTACATAAGTAAATTTCTTTTAAATGTTGTAGGTATATTCTTGTAGCTTAAAATTTAGGATTTTCTACCTTGGTGCCAAATATCAAGATTCTAGGTCATCTGGAAGTGGGTTAGGTTTTTGATCTATAAGTCAGTAAGTGTGAGTCAGTGAGTGAATCAGTCAATGAAACACGAGTTTTTAAACGTTAATATATCAATAACTGACTGAGCAAAATTTATGAAATTTTGGATTCTTGATAAGCTAAAAGACTTTAGTAAATGTGCCAAATTTCATGTATGTAGGCTAAATAGTTTTTGAGTTTGGGTCAAAAGTAGCTCCAAATGGTTCGTGTAATATTACACACGGCCGCTGCGTCGCCAGTTTTCTTTGAACACTTTGGCTGGACACGCTGCCGGGTGTCTAGATAGTGATTGTAAATACAGAGTTCATCTATCTATATAATAGATTTATTATATCTAGCCAGTGAATATGCCCACATTATCCACCGTTCAGATAAACGCACCGTAGAGTAGAAATGATAACAAAATTCAAACAAAATACAAACGGAAATTTTGGAAGTATAGAAATCCATACCTATAGTTATTGACGTAGAGATAATTCATGCCGCTATCAACATCTTATCTACTCAGTATTTAGGTAATATGCAAGCTAACAACTAGTGTATTTTTGTTGGCAGCTGGGCATTGCAGTTTTGTTTGGCAAGACGTGATTAAAAAAACATCATGGAGGAATTTTACGGCAAACAGTATGAACTTGTGAACGCGGAAAATTTTGATCAGATGCTGATTTTTTTGGGTAAGCAATTAAGCATGTAGTATATTTTTTTCGTTAATGGTAACCGTGGTTACTGGTTTAGAAGGAAGGTTTACAAAACAGAAATAAAACAAAAATTAAAATCCCTGAGTAGGAACAGGTTTATTTTTAATATACTCGTAGGTATGTGAATAAGAACCATCACGATCTCTTTTGTTTGAAACATAATAAACGCATCAGCAAGGTGAAGTCACGGTAATGATTTCTCATTACCATGACTTTCTCATTACCGTCTTGGAAAAAATGTGTCAACCTAAAGGTTAAATTTAAGGTAAACGACACTAATATAAGGATACTTAATTGGACGATCATTGTTGCTCATAATATGTGAAGATAGAAACAGACTAGTGCGAAAACTACTACTTGCTTTAGATATCTTGAGATCTTGGATTTTAATCCCAACCCAATAATTTTCTTTGGAACTTATGTAAAGATTTTGATTTACTTACTTTTTTATTTTTTCATTTACCTTTAACCACTACTCAGCTTATATTGGTGAAGGAAATCATCATGGGGAAACTTGCATACGTTTGAAAAGAAATTCATTGACGTATGTGAATCCACAGAAACCACACACCCACGACGTAATTCGTGTTCGTAAACCCACATAATTCGTGCATGCGGTGCTAATTGAATAAATAAATAAATAATAAACGACAGGGCTTGTGTGGCGTATATGACCCAACCTTCTCGAACCTCCCTTCGAGGGCAGGGTATATCTGTGTTTAGAAATGGCTTAAAGAAATGGTTAAAAGCTGCTGCGGATAAGGCAAATCTAACGTCGTTTTGAAACATTATCTTATAGGTTAGCTAAAAAAGAAAGTAACCTTCCAGAAATATATAATTACAAATTAAATAGATTTATATATATTAAATATATAATCTACATTTAATTACCAATATGTGCTAAGGTTTAATGTAATTTTTTTTTTTTTTTTTGGTAAATAAATCTTTTTTGTATAGAAATAGGCTACTTCCAGCGTCAGGTGGCCCTAACGTTGCGGCCGATCCAGTTCCTCGTCCCCAACGGCGATGGCAGCTTTACTCTGCACTTCAAGGCTACCCTCGTGCACTACAAGCTCACTTTCACCCCGGGAGTCGAGTTCGACGAGACCAAGCCTGATGGCATTACGGTATGGATATAGAAAGACGGTAACATTTAAAATATAGGCTTCCTCTAGCATCAGATATCTGGTCTGGATACGTGGTATCTAATAACCACGGAAGCTTTACGGTGCATTTAAAGTCAACAATACAATACAAGAACACTTTGTTGCCACCACAAACGGAACGAAAGTAACAATAACAGTTGAAAGGCACTGATGACATCACCGTAACAGTGAGTACAGAAATTGTAACCTTCCAGAAAAAACAGGTTACCTACCTCAAAAGTCAGATATTATGGCGTTGGCTATCTAGTCCCCAACGACGACGGCAGCTTTACTCTTTACTTCAAGTGCATCCTCGTGGACTACAAGCTTACTTTTACCCCGAGACCAAGCCTGATGGCATCACGGTATGGACATAGAATGACTGTAATCTTCCCGACATAGGCTACCTTCAGAGTCAGTGGTGCTGGCTATACCTATTCCCCAACGTCAACGTCACGTTTACCTCGGGAGTCGAGTTAGACGAGACCAAGCCTGATCGGTATGGATATTCTAGATATAGGCTACCTTTCGTGCCAGATATTAGGTATGCTGCAATATAGCTGCTTACGTATCTTATGTTTCCGACGAAGACGGTAGCTTTACTTTACTTCTAGTCTACCCTCGTGCACTAAAAACTAACCTTTTCTCCGGGAGTGGAGTGTGACGACACCAAGCCTGACGGCATTAAGGTATATGGGCATAGAATAGATGTACAGTACGTGCGAATATTGTTGAGGTGTCTGAAGCTCGCGCATGCTTCTGCACAGAACGCATAATTTCAGATGTCGGAAGGATGCTGCTCTACCTGTGCAGCGCGCGATTTCAAATAGATTTGCGCATAATGTTACATTTTTGATATAAGCCACCTTCCGGGTCAGATATTATGCTGTTATACTCGTATAGCCACTTACGTATCTTACGTTTCCGACGAAGACGGCAGCTTTACTCTTTACTTCAAGTCTACCCTAGTGAACTACAAGCTCACTTTCACCCCGGGAATGGAGCCTGGTGGCATCACGGTATGGACTTAGAATGAATGTAGCATCATAGATGTAAGGTTACCTAGACATTCCCGATGTAGTAGCATGTCCTGGTTCTATTAAACAGCCAATATCACTTCAACACTCACCGTCTTCCCACAAAAGTTTTACGCACGCTTTAGACAATGTTTAACAGTACAAATTGCACGGTTATACTGTGTTGAAAGCGTGTTTAAATCTTGTCGACACAAAAAGTTGCTTATAGGCCGAACCGAGCTTCTTGGCGGCTGTAAAGTAATCTATAGCTGCGTAAAATCCAATCCTGACTGAAGCTCACTTATCTTATCCTGATCCTTATCATATCTACTTATCCTGACTGCGCAAGGATTGGGTTTCGCGCAGTTTGTAGCTAACTTCACTGCCACCAGGAAGTTTCATTGCCGTAAACTATGTGTACGTGTATGCTGTGGTAGGTAAGTACCTAGTGCACATGCACTTTCTTCTCATGACGAGAAGGGTTAGAGATTGCCACCACACTGACCAAATGAGGCTTACCAGACTGGAAGGTAATCTATAATCGGCCACATACGAGTCGGACTCGCGCACGGAGGGTTCCGTTCTGTATGAGAGCCCCCCCTTAAATATTTATTTAGTTTTAATTTTATTATTTATTATTGAAGTGAATATACAACTAAATATTCTGTGAAAATTTCAAGCATCTACCAGGTACCATTATTAATATAGAGTGAAAAACGTCTAAAAATTCAGGTTTGTTGCACGGGAGCCCCCCTTAAATATTTATTTTATTTTGTTTTTAGTATTTGTTGTTATAGCGGCAACCGAAATACATCATCTGTGAAAATGTCAGCTGCCTAGCTATCATGGTTCATGAGATACAGCCTGGAGACAGACGGACAGACGGGCAGACAGACGGACAGCGGAGTCTTAGTAATAGGGTCCCGTTTTTACCCTTTGGATACGGAGCCCAGTTTTTTGACGACTAGAAACGTGGTTGGCACTCATAAATGCTGGGCAAGTACATGTGACTTGACAGTCAAAAGGTAAATTAATTTGAATTGATAAATAATAGATAATAATAAATCTTACTCTTACGTAGGTAGGTGTTATCTATTTTTATTTTTTCTGGAATTGTATTTAATTAATTTTAGGAATTAACGCAAGTGAGCACTCATGCGAAAATAATAGCGTATTGTTAATTGCCGCTGTAATTATAAATTATAATAGTTATTAATATAGGTAATTATAACTTCTTATAGTTCCAAAACAACGTGAGAAAACTTGCTAGTCTGAGAGCTCATCATTTTTAACAGACTTCAAAGGAGATTGTTCTCAATTCAGCTGTATGTTGTTTTTTAGGGTTCCGTACCCAAAGGGTAAAAATGGGACCCTACTACTAAGACCCCGCTGTCCGCCTGTCTGTCACCAGGCTGTATATCATGAACCGTAATAGCTAGAGTTGAAATTTTTACAGATGATAAATTTCGATTGCCGCTATAACAACAAATAAGTACTAAAAACAGAGTAATATAAATATTTAAGGGTCCCATACAACAAACGTGATTTTTTTGCCGAGGGGTCCCATACAGTACGGAACCCTTCATGCGTGAGTCCAGCTCGTACTTGGCCTTTACTTACTTTACTTTGAAAAATAAATTGATCCATGCGAACTTTTTTAATTCTTTACACTATTGAAGTCGGTCGAGCCTTTTTGGAGAAAAATCATGATTATTAGAATACATATTAAGAAAACCTATAACAAAATACAATACTAGTTTATAAGCTAAAACTACACACACTGCTACTACATAAAAAAACAATTGGATCATCCACAGACCCTTGAAGGTCTAAAGATAATCCAAATGCTCAAGGCCACTGCCAGTTGGCAGCATGTTCAGCATGGCTGCAATGCCTCGCTGAATGGCAATATACCTACGTTAAACCAAATAAATTTTGGTCACGCGTCGCGTCCACCAGACGCTCAGAAAGACTTTTGAAAACAAGATGACCTCCCGGCCCCCCACTAAATTAGAAAATAACTTATATCGAATACTAATGCTGTTCTGTATGTTACAGGTTCGAGCATTAATAACGATAGAAGGGAACAAAATCTACCACCGGCAGGTGGAAACCAACGGCAGAACACTGAACCATGTGTATGAGTTCTTCCCTGATAAGTTAACTCTTGTAAGCTTTTTTTTATTTTACACTAGACGACCCGCCCCGGCTTCGCACAGGTGTATTATACATATAAACCTTCCTCTTGAATCACTCTATCCATTAAAAAAAACCGCATCAAAATCCGTTGCGTAGTTTTAAAGATTTAAGCATACAGACAAACAAACAAACGAAAATAGCGACTTTATTTTACACTATGTAAGGAAGCCGTGTTGGTCCGTACTAATACTAGGTAGTACCTTATACCCGCCTTACAATCGTGAGGTTGTGGGTTCAAATCCCGGTTCCGTATCAATGAGGTCTTTAGAACTTATGCACGGATTTTCACACCACTGGTTTCTTGGTGAAGAAAAACATGGTGAGGCAACCTGGTACTTTCTCTAGATAATCTAAAAGTGAATTTACTTCCTGAAACTAAAATAATTAAGGCTGCGCCTAATGCTAGGGAAAAATCAGATTTTACCCGCGCTTCTTGCATTGCCCGCTATCATCTATGCGGCTTTGTTTAGAGTCGTAAATCGCATGACACAGTTTATGACGATGTTGGCTTCGAGCTCCAGCTTATACTGGGTGGCGCAAAAGTAATGACCCTATTTGGTTCAGCTATAACATTTTTTCTAAATTAGAAAACTAGATTTAGATTTTTTTAAATGTATATTTGTGCCATTAAATTTCGTACCATTAGGATTTAAAGATGATGTCTTTTAAATGGTGACCTCCAGAGTTGATACACATTTGAGCCCTATTTATGACATTTTGCATAACTTGCCGTAACACTTCCTGCGATATGTTCGTTATTTCTTGACGAATGTTTTCTTTTAGAGCTGCGAGAGTCTGTGGCTTGTTCACATACACCCGAGATTTCAAAAAACCCCAAAGAAAGAAGTCTGGACTGGTCAGATCGGGTGATCTTGCAGGCCAAGGCAAATCGCCAAAACGAGAGATAACTCGGCCTGGAAAAGCGTCCCTCACTAAGTCCCTACAATTATTCCACGTTCTTGGGGAGTAAAACGGTCCATGTTTATTTTCAGTGTATTTTACATTTGTTCACTACACAATTTTCAACAACAGAATGACAGAAAATGTCTTATAAAAAAAAAAAAGTATTTTCTTTAGTGCCAGTACTTTTGCGCCACCCAGTATTTTCAGGTGGGATTTTATTTATTTATTCAAAATTTAAGCATGAAATAAAAAAAAATTGATTACTCGGTTAGAACATTAGCCTGGCTACGTAATTTGTCAAAAATAATGTGGTGTTGTCGCTGATAATTTCGAGCATTTGAAATAAAATGTATTTTTTTTATTATGCGAAGTTTTCATTTTTTTCTAAAGGAACCATATTATTTTTCAAAATTCTACGCGATTACTCTGCTACTTTAGATTTTTTTCTTGCCTATATAGTATTTTTATAATATGGATGTTTATGTTCGTTGCCTTTACACCACGTCTTTAAAAGTACACATTTCGCTTGATTTTGGCATTAGGCGCCCCCTTAATAGCATGAATAAAATTTAGGTTTTTTAAACTATTTTATTTTTCACTTCAGACGACTACAGCTCCCGGTCTAAAACATATCGTGAAGAGGAACTACGTGGCGGTCAAATGAAGACTTTCTACGAATTTAGTTTTATTTTGTTATTTTTTTTAATTGCGTGATATTCCCGTAAGTAATTTCTCATGGAATAATAGTTTTAACCGACTTCCAAAAAGGAGCCTCCTCTATGTTCGTCTCCATGTATTTTTTTTGTGTATGTTCATCGATATTTCTATCAATTGTGAACCAAATCGAAAAATTCTTTTTTAGTTACTTAGTAAGGGTGGTAAGACTCACGAGGTGGTCTCATTCAACTTTTTTTAAGAATGTAAACAATCCGAGCGAAATATTCGAATTTTGTACACGATGGAAGGCGGTTTTGCCATTTTTTTTTGCAAAAAAATGATATTTTATTCGTTAAAGGAAAATGATAACACCAAAATTCACCAAATAGGTAGATACACCGGATGTGGTTAAGATAACCACAACCGTGTCTTTTGTGGCCACTTTGAATTCAATTTATTAATGTAATGTTTACATAATATTTTTAAACTAAACTTTAAGATTCTCTTAAACAATAGTTATGGTGTTACATTGTTTATAAGTAATTATCAATTAAACAATAACTTTTAAACCAATTGGCCATAGCTGGGTCAGTGGCCACAACTACAGAAATACAGAAAATTTTATTCGGGACAAAACAATTAAGGCCTATTCACAACAGAGCGGATCCTCTCCCCGTGGCGGTAGCGGTATCCTGATGGGTATGCGAATACCGCGGTGTTCACAACACAGCGGTATCCGCTACCCATGCCGGTAGCGATACCGCTGTGTGCCGTGCAGAGCGCTCGTCTTTGTTCGTGTTGTGTCGTCGCCGTCGCCATCTTGTGTGCTGCATTTTGTATAACATGATTTGAGTACAATTACTGCAATGGACGCTATCAATGAAGAAGAAGAAGAAGCATTGCTTTTAATAGCATTACTTGAGGATGAAAGAAGGTATGTGATTCTATCGTATTATAGATAATAGTTTCTATGTGTTATAGCAAGCGGCAAGGCTTAGACTGACATTAAAATGAATCTGACAGGGGAAATCATAAGCTAAACGCACTCTAGTATCAAGTTATAGCTAGAGAGCGTTCAGCTTACGAGTTCCCCTGTCAGATGTTATTTTGATGTCACTTTTGTTCGGGCTCCCTTAGTAAACTGACATTAAAATGAATCTGACAGGGGAAATTATAAGCTAAACGCACGAACTAACGAACGAACTTTTAGATTTCATGTTTTTTATTAGTATCAAGTTATTATAAATTTAAAATAAATTAGAATTTTTTTATAAGTATCAAGTTATAGCTAGAGAGTGTTCAGCTTACGAGTTCCCCTGTCAGATGTTATTTTGATGTCACTTTTGTTCGCGCTCATCTCACGTTATTAATTGCTGCTTCTTTGCTAGAGGCTCCTAAATTATTAATGAATTGACTTTATAAATCTTTTCTCTTCGACAGGGCAAGAATTTGGATCCATGACATTTGTAGAGACCGTGAAATCTACGGGAAATTTCACACGCTTTACCCACAGCTACGACAGGATGAAAGTCGATTTTTTGGTGAATTTCGAATGGATACGGAAACGTTTGATGAATTATTAAATCTGATCAAGCCAGACATAACAAAGTCAACTGCGTTTCGACGTCCAATTGGCCCGGAGGAAAGACTAGCTATAACTTTAAGGTAGGTAACACATAATAAAACCGACTCCTAAACTGAAGTAACACTGAAGTAAACTAACACTAAAAAGAATGAAATCATTTGTCATAATTAAAAAAAAATAATACGAGTCAAATTGAGTACCTCCTCCTTTTTTGAAGTCGGTTAAAAAGAAAAACATTATTTTCACATTGTTTATTTGTAACAGGAAAAAACATAAATTTTGATGGGTAGGTACTTAGTTAACTGAGCACGTACGATAATAAGGCTATATAATATTCATTTGATAATATCATCGATCTGGCTTTCAAAATCAATATCATCCAGATCCCCGTATGGGGTTGATGATTGTTGAGAACGAATGTTTTGTCCTGTGTTCCTTAGTGTTCTATTGTCCTTATATGTTCCTGGTACACTTGATTGTGTATATCCATCCAGATCCTCGTATGCGGTCGACGATTGTTGAGAACGAATGTTTTGTCCTGTGTTACTAGATGTTCCTGGTACGCTACGAGATTGTGTATAAGGGTGTTCTTGCACTTCTTTCTCTCCGACGTCTAAAAGATCGGAGGATAGATTGTTATAGTAAGACCTCGCTGTGGTACGATCAGAGGTTAATGAAGTTCCTTGTATATAACTGCGTTCCTCTTGCTCTTCTAATTCCGCTTCCATTATAATCTGGGATATTTTCATTTTTGTCAATATTTTTCGCCTTTCGGAAAAATTATTCATCGTCTTCGCATAACCAAGCATAACAAATTCTGTTGGTGTCATTGTGTTTGCGTTTTTTGCAGATAAATAATTTATTACTTTATCAACTCCACGTTCACCGTAGTCGCTGGGATTAATCCTTTTTCTAGATACTCTTGAGGAATGCTCAGTTGATGTTGTATGTTCGGAACTAGAATCAAAAGTGTCAGGGGTATTTTGAGTTTCGCTTTCATTATCCGGTGTGACATTAGTATCAGCCGGAGCAAAGCCTATATGGTCTCTTAAAAACTCCATACTTGATGCCCATTGCCATTTTCTGTAGCGCTCATAAGATGTTGTGCTAGCCGCACTTTGTCCTGTAGTTGTTTTAAGCTTTTTAAATGTTTACTGTAGGAATCTCTTAGGTTTTTCCATTTATTTCTTGCAGATTCACCTGCAACAATCGCAAAATCCTTTATTAATGTGCTTATGTAATAAAAAAATGTATTAATGTGCTTGTAGTTTAAGTGTCAATTGTCAAATAAACGATAGCGATAGATTGTCATTTTGTATGGAAAAAGTCGGGAGTCGAGTGATACTACCGAATTTTTTCATACAAAATGACAATCTATCACTATCACAACTGATATAGGTACGTCTGGACATAAGGGCCGACAGTAAATGTCAAAATGTATGAAAATATAAGTATATTTCAAAATGTATTAATATAAAAATATATTTCATACATTTTGTTGAGAGATTTTGTCGAGACCGCGCCAGCGGCCGCTTTACCACCAACGTATCCTCTTCTAAGCCGGGTAGTATACTACTCTCTTTTTGCATTGTAATATTTTTGTTACAGTTATCTATCGACGGGAGATTCTTTTAAATCAATTGGAAACAGCTATAGAGTCGGATATTCTACAGTAGGAGAAATCATAGAAGAAGTTTGTGAGGCAGTCTGGAAGAGATTACAACCAATATACATGAAGCATCCCACCGAAGATATGTGGAAACTGACATCGGAAGAGTTTTATGAATTATGGCAATTTCCAAATTGTATTGGTAGCATAGATGGAAAGCACGTTACTATAGTTTGTCCTCGTAATTCTGGTAGTAATTATTTTTGCTACCTAAAGAAATTTTCCTTAGTACTTCTGGCAATAGTTGGGCCGCAATATAATTATTTATGCATCGATGTTGGCGGCTACGGTAAAAATAGTGACGGTGGTATATTCGAAAACTCCGTCATGGGTCGCAAGATCTGTAATGGAACAATGGCCATACCACAGGGCAAACCCTTGCCGGGGTACAACGTTCATACTTCACATGTTTTAATAGGAGATGAGGCGTTCGCTTTAAATACATTTATGATGAAACCCTTTAATCAGAGAGAATCTTTAAGAGACAGACGCAAAGAAAGATATAATAAGCGTTTATGTCGTGCTCGACGTGTTGTAGAAAATGCATTCGGTATAATGGCTCAAAAATGGAGAATATTTTTACGGCCCATTCCATTGAAAGTGTCTAAATCTGTGAAGGTTGTAAAGGCAGCATGCATACTACATAATTTCTTGCGATCAAAAACATGTACTACGCAATATTTGACAAAACTGTATCATACTAACATCCTAGATAATCATCATAATAATATAAATGTAAACAGAAACAATCATATTGTAAACAGAGAAACAGGCCAAAACGTGCGGGAAAATTTTGTGGATTTTTTTAATCGCGTCTCAGAATCGGTATTCAGTAACGCGTTTCGGTAGCTAACGAATGTCGGTATTACCGAATCCATATATTTATTATTAATCTGTGTTTGAATTCGGAAATACCGACATTCGTAAGCTACCGAAACGCGTTAGTGAATACCGGACCAGGAAACATCCGACCCCTACATAGTAATTACATTTAAAATTAAATTGTCGCATTACATGCTAAGTAAAACAAATATTACATAATATTATAATATAATAAAAAATTAAACTCACCATCTGTTTTTAGTTGTCCTCCAATTTCTTCCCATAATTTATTTTTCAAAAACGTATTTTTGAATTCCGGGTGCGTCATATCATAAATAACTGGATGAGACTTGACTATGTCTATAATTTGAAGTGTACTTATGTGCTTTGACATTGCAGTAGATTAGTACCTAATTGTACTCGGAAATAATTTCGTAATGCTCACGCGCAGCGAACAGAAAACGACCGCTTGACTGACTGGGCGGGGCGGAAGTGAGCAGAGCAGGAGCGCGCGCGACGCGGGCGGTGGCGCTGAGGGGGGTTAAGGGGGGGGGGAAACCAGTTTCGCCGCACATGCGGTACTTTTCGCGTACCGCTCGGGTACGAGGATCCGGTTTCGCGACAGCTGCGGTATTTCCATACAAAATACCCAGCGGGATACCGCTTGGGTATTACCGCTACCGCAACGGGTAAAGGATCCGCTCTGTTGTGAATAGGCCTTTAGGCACAACAAAACAAAACAACTGGCACACCAACGGTCGCGCTCGCGTTATTTGTAGAAAAAAATACGTTTTTAGGGTTCCGTGACCCTATTACTAAGACTCCGCTGTCTGTCACCCAGGCTGTATCTCGTGAACCGTGATAGCTCGACAGTTGATTACTGATGATATTTTTGTTGCCGCTATAACAATAATACTAAAAACAGAATAAAATATTTTTTAAGGGGAGCTCCCATATAACAAACGTGATTTTTTTTGCCTAGTACAGAAAAAAAAGAATTTAACTTTGCACTAAATTTCTGATCCTTTTTTTTAATATGGTTTAGGATCACTTACTGAGCATAAAATCACAAAATGCTGACAGATCCAGGTGGAGTTTCAAGCACCATCTTGAAAAAACGGTTTTGGCCGATATCTCGGAAACTATGCACTTAAGGGCAAAAGTCATTAGGATATTTTTATTTCTCAAATTAAGAGATTTAAAAACGTAAAGTACTACAAAACGTTGCCTAAATTTATCATAAACAAGTGCTGCAAATTGGTTTTTTCATTTTAAGTTTGTTTATAACGTCAAATTGCGCAACTGCGACCTATTTTGGCATAGGTATTATCATAAGCTAAGCTATAATTTTATAATAAGAAAGCTGAGTTTTTGGGCGATTTTTGCATTAATTTAAGTTTGCGTTTCAATTGAAATACATGTCTAAAACGGCTGTGAAGTCCACAGTGGTCCCCTAGTAAAAGGTTTTTAATAATGAGTATGTCAAATGTTAAGTATATCTAATGATAAGTATATTCTAATAAAATTTCTTGGCGGCTGGGAAGTTAGCTACAAAAGGTGCTGCTACAAGGTGCGCGAAACTCAATCCTAGCGCAAATGTTAAGTGAGCTTCAGTCAGTATTGGGCTATCCGCAGCTTGTAGCTAACGTTACAGCCGCCAAGACGTTTGAAGGCCTATCCGCAGTAATCCGCACACAACAGTGCCGGCACGTGCCGATCAGTAACGTATCCATCAGCAGTGGCGGACGCTTCATAAAGACAGAAAGACACTGCCTACCCTAGTTCTGATAATAGATCTAATAATATTTTATCAATAAACAAAATAACATAAAAACTTAAATCAGCTCCACCTATCGAGTGCCGGTGGTATCATTAAGATAAGATCGACAAGTAATTTCCCGATTCGCGCTGCACAAGCGCCACCCGCCCTTGCCACGGCAAAGACACAAACTATGGATCTCTTAATGTTTTGTATGTGTGCTCTCGTGGTAAGTCGTGGTCATGCGGATTTAATGTGTGTGCGTTCCTATAGCTACGTGGGCTTTGCCGACACACAATGACAAAAATCACGCACACAACTGCATGAAAAGACAGTGTCTTTTTGCTTAGCTAACACGAACAATTACGACTCGTACCGAACATTTCCGAAAGAAAGTTTGCTATGCAATGCAAATATTTTAGGAGTTTCATTGAATTTTATACATTTAGATGGCCATCATTTTTTGTGGTTTTATATTTCCCTTTTTTACTACTAATTTCAATAGTCAATAGTCGCTATATTTTTTGATGTGCATTGTGTTTGTGACTACGCTATCAGATATTTAGGATTTTAACGTTGTTAATAGAGTGAAAAATGGATAATATTGTCTGTGAAAGTTGTTGATGGTGTGTGTGTTGAGGAAATAAAATATGATGCGTTTTCAAAACTATCTTTCATCGAGATAGGTCGTGCACCGGATTTGCACCTTCCCAACTTTTACGATTCCATATTGCAGACATTCTTACAGAAAGATAGGCGTGTTGATTTAATATACAAATAAAACAATCCTATATAGTATACTCACACCACCATCTTTTCACTGCTTTCATTTAAATTTTGCAAATCACACAAACATTACAAAACATCAAACAAACGCGCCGAAAGGCCACTTCGAATATCCGTAAATTGATATGTCTATAAAAGCAGTCAATCTATGGACATTTGAGCTGGCATTTGGCAATTACATTATCAATCGACAAGACGACGAACCAAAACCAACGTGTTTTTGGTGAGTAAAATTTTCTGCCTACCTTGTCTTAAAACTGTGTGCACGCCACTGTCCATCAGTGTCAGTGACAAATAATATTGTAGCATACATTTTGTATGACGCTATCCGTACTAAACAGTAAATTATCACTGAACGTCACTGTCACTGACGAGTACAGATAGCGTCATACAAAATGTATGCTACAATATTATTTTTCACTGACACTGAGGGAAACGTTACTGATCGGCACGTGCCGGCACTGTTGTTGTGTGCGGATAATAGGCCTTGATTGGGCCTATACACCTATGAAAGCCCCGGTAGCTTGCAAAACAATACCTTGTAATATGGTAGATGGTATTATTATTTATAATGTAAATATACTATTTTGAGTTATTGTATTGCCTTTTAGATAGTTACCTACTGCTGAGTAAATATGGCATTTTGAGTTTAACCCGTTTAGCTGGCAGGACGAGTATTTAATTTGTTTTATTTTCAGTTATACAACTCATGTCCTGCGGTTTAACTCAAAAAAACTAAAAGAAAAATAGATACAATGTTAAAAAGCAATAGGGAAATAACTTCGAAACTCCAATTTTTAGCTTGATTAGATGATTAAAACGCTAAATTATCATAAAATATTTGATATAATTGCGTGTAAGCAGTATAATTCCATACAGAATACTCCTGCATTGCAAAGGTACAAGGAAATTATTAGTTTTACGCTGCTCCTGAAAAAAAGTGTTTTTTTCAGTTAACTCCCTTTAGATCAAGGTGGGCGATATAAGGGCCTCATCATTTTTATCCTAAGTATTTCCTGCCTGACATAAATTAAACAACCTGATATTTAAGCAGTTGTATTGAGTGATGAAAATACAATAAATTTGTGATAATTTAATGCATGTTGAATTACCAAATAGGCTAACATTAGAATTTCTTTGGCTTTAATTGAATAGACATTTATCCATGGCAACAGTAGCGACACCTTTCTGAATATTTGAGCAGTTGTACTGAATGATAAATTAATGTGTAATTATTGACGTGACAACGTCTTATAATTCGATAGAGGACCGGCTGCAAGCACGAAAAAACATGACTCATGCGGCGTTACCTCGCTCTGAGGCGTTCTATGTAATTTTCTTTTGAAAAATGCTACCATTCCATTAGTATTTTCTTAAGACGTTTGTCACGTTCAACTATCGTCAGTAAACCGACTTTACAGACAACCAATTTTTTTTTTGTAACATCATTGAGATATTTTATGCATGTTGAATTATAATATTAGATGCTACTATAAATTCATTAGCAATAGGATGTAGATAGTAGGTGGATACTTTCATTATGAAACCAAACCCGAAATCGCAATAAAATGTATTCTCTACAAAAAGTTCGTCGATTAAGCTCGACAAAATGTATGGAACAGCTAATTGTTTTTTGTGCAATTTTCGATTTGGGTCCATAGTAAAAGTTGACCATAGCGACTAGCACAACTAGGTACATCCTAGAGTAATGCTATAATTTGCTGTCACCCCGTACAGAGGTGATGGTTAATACTGAAATATTAATGTGATAAATAGACTTAAAAGTTTTACCGTCGTAAATATTTATCGTTATACCTATAGGTATAAATGAGGTTTAAGTAAATAAAATAGCATTTTATTAGCTGTTTAATAAGATTTCTGTAAATTGTACGATAAGTTTAAAGTAGGTATGACAATAAAAATCTGTACTTACCTTTATGGTGAATGTTGTTTAATATTTTATGAACCACTTCAAATTATACATTACATTTATATGTTACCTATGTCCAGCAGTGGACGTCTTTTCGACCTTAGAATGCTTAAAAAATTGACCAAGTCTAAACATTCGGCCCACAGAAACTTAATAAATTGTGGCACTATATACGCCTAGTCATTTGGTTAAAAAGAAATTTATAAAATAATGGTACTGAGCCCACATAAAATTTATGAAATGATGGTACTGAGCCCACATTCGGTCCATAGAAACTTATGAAATTGTGATACTAAGCCTAGTCATTCGTCTATAGAAACTTTTTAAATAATAGTGCTAAGCATAGTAATTCGGTCCATAACTTATAAAATTGTGGCACCAAGCCTAGTCATTTGGTTAAAAAGAAATTTATAAAATAATGGTACTGAGCCCACATAAAATTTATGAAATGATGGTACTGAGCCCACATTCGGTCCATAGAAACTTATGAAATTGTGATACTAAGCCTAGTCATTCGTCTATAGAAACTTTTTAAATAATAGTGCTAAGCATAGTAATTCGGTCCATAACTTATAAAATTGTGGCACCAAGCCTAGTCATGCGGTCCATATAAACTTATAAAATCTTGACAATAGGCTTAGTGATGCGGTCCATATAAACTTATAAAATCTTGACAATAGGCTTAGTCATGCGGTCCATATAAACTTATAAAATCTTGACAATAGGCTTAGTCATGCGGTCCATATAAACTTATAAAATCTTGACAGTAAGCTTAGGCATTCGGTCCTTAGAAACATATGATATTAAATTATGGCACTAACCCTATAGTCATTTGGTCCACAGAATTATAGCACTATGAATAGGACCACGGAAACTTTTAAAATATAGCACTAAGCCTAGTCAATCGGAGCATAGAAACTTATAAAATTATGGCACTAAGCCCTGTCATTAGATCCATAGAAACTAATGAAATCATTTACTGCTCCACGGTTTTAATAATCCCGATGATCCAACGTAAGGATATTTCGTCTCGTGATCAATAATTCAGAGCCCTTCTCACATTCGGTCTCCCGGCTCCACTTACACCGAAAATCATTAAATTCACCTCAATCTCAGCCTAATCGAATTGCGTATCGACTTTCGCCCAAACATCCCCGTTCCATTAGGAGTACTTCGACTCCAAGTATCTTATATTCATCTGACCGGGTCTTATGTATTCGACCCTTATGTGCTTTTGCCCCTTTATATAGGAGCTGGGGAGTTGGATGTTATGGACTTTACGGTGGTGGGTTTAGGGGTGTTATTGGTGTGTGTCGGGTGTCGGTGTAGGGTGGTGTCGCGGTGTCGTTGCCATGGCGACGAGGCGCCGGGCCGGCGGATCGCGACGCCCGGAGTGTCGACGCGCCGCCCGCGCCCCGCCGCTCAAGTGACACGCGCTGCGAAAAAGCACAACCACCCTGTAGTAGGGTGTGCATGAGACGGCCTTCTTTTTCATTTATTTTGTATAAAAGAGGGACGTTTTTAGGCCAATTGCAAGTGACTGTATCCACAGCTGTGAGAAGAAAAAGAAGCTAAGTAGGTACCACTGGTTACGATTTAATGTTATCTAGGTAAAGTTTATCAAAAAGGTCAGCGGCGCCCATTGAAATGTATAAGAATGCATATAAGCAGGGCACGTAGTTCAAAGATCGGTTGGCCGATTGTTTCGTAAAGTTCTTGTACGAGTACGAGGTATGGAGATCATGTGTGTACTGGCAAGCGCAACTTTGGACGTCCATCGATTAGGTGGTCCGACAACCGGTCTTGTTGTACTTAAATTCATGGGAGAAGGCCTGTCCTGAGGACGTCCACTGCTGAATTTGACGTTCTACGGCTGATGAATGGGTGGATTTAATTCTGAAACAATGATAAACTGAATAGAACGTACCAATCAGTGGAAACTTTGAAATTACTAATCGTGAGCAGGAGTTACATGGGGCACACCTAATTAAAGAGATAAGCCCAGTTACATATTGGCTTCTTATCTTATGTTTACATTGCAATAGTAAAATTATGATAATAAATCTGCTAACTGGGATTTTTTTGATAACACATATGGCATAATATAAATTGCTTACTAATGATAATGTGTAATATCGATTTGATAAACAGTTCTTAACCCATACTAATAAAAATACACTAGCAGAAAATTATTAGATCAGTATAATAAAATGTATTAGATAACTAGCTAGTGAAATGCACTATCCCTGACCAACCCTCCCCAAATGATTGGGTAGTTAATGAGGCAGTGGGAAGGGAACATAGCACGGAGAACTGATAGACAATGGGGCAGCTAAGCTAGGGGGTATGCTAAGCCCAAAGTAGGTGACATTATGAACAACTTTTGCTGTGGGACCAACCCGACATTCGAGAAAAAAAATAGCTTTTCATTTTGGTGATTTGAAGTTGCGATTTTGTATGAAACAGGTGTTTTTTATCAAACTCCGGGTTGGCCCATAATAAAAGGTGCTCTTTATGATGGCCTGAGTCACCCCTTTTCGGTTTAGTAAATACACTTTTTCTGAATAACTATGTAGAGCATGAGATGACAAATTGTGAACTATTCCATGTTTAGTGTATCAAAACTTACATTTAAAGAATTTATGTTATTTCGGTTAGATTTTTTTGATGATTTCGTCTTATGAATCTCTATGAACGCCGGCTACACGCACGAAAATGTGTCCCGATCCGCCTGAGCCGAGCGAACTTGTAAGAAAGTTCGCAGAACAAGCGATAGAGAGGTACGATCGGCCTAAAGACTCGTTTCTGGAGACGCGAGGCGACGCGCGTCGTGTGCGGCGTGACTTCATAGAGATGCAAGACGGGAAGCGTGGCGGTGCCCGCCGCAGCGCCCGCTGGGACTCATCAAGCGTGCAGCGTAGCACGCGGCGGGCGTCGCTGCGGCGCATACTTTTGACATGGATTATAACATTCGCTTCATCGAGAATTGTTACTGCGTGCGCCGCAGCGATAAACGCTGCGTCCAAAGCGTCGTTGCTATCCGCGGGCTTCGCCATAAAACACGCTCCATTTCAAGCAAACGCGTGAAATCTCCGTGATCGCATTTATACCTACAATGCCCTAAGTATGTTTGAATTAAGTGCGGGCCGCGCCGCCGCAAGCGACGCACGATGCCCTGCGTTTCCGTAAACGAAAACTAAGCTTTCGGCCTGTTTCAGTAGTTGATACAACAATATTTTATGACGTTATCACGTCAAAATATCGTTCGTAAACCAACTTTAAAAAAAAAACAATTTTTGTTTTATTGATATTTTTATGAGATAATTCTGTCCCATTTTTCACCCGCCGGCGTCATGGTCACCGCACCACCCCGCGCCGGGTCGATTCTACCCCCCGGCGAATAGCACCTTTTGTTTAGGACCCCTGCCCCCCGTTCATTTACCCTCCCCCTGTTTGCACGGTTTACGTGGCAAAATGTAGGAAATGTCACGTTTTCACTTTTATATTTGCCAGGATATTGTGCGGTTGGGACTTTCGGGGGAAGTTGAGAGGTTTCGGTGGGCAATTAAAATGTATAGGGTTGATGAAGTGTAGAATATGTTTAGGGATACACCTACATCTGTTTATAACTTTTCTTTAGAATATGTTTACATGTTTTTAGACGGCAGCGAGATTTTTTAAATGAATAGAAATGAAATTAAAGAATAAATACTTGTATTGGGCGTTATATATACCTATATACGAGGCCTATAATATTTTTTTAGTTTTCTTTTAGGTACAGAAATTTGCGTGAAAATCAATAGTTTTTCATAATAAGTTTCGTTTTAACTCGGTTCTAACGTTATTTTTATTTATAAAAAAAACATTACTTAAATACTAATTTAAAGACGTTACGTTACGTTTTGTAGGTAGAGAGTCAGGATCCTGATAGGTACTTCTGAAGTTGCGTTAAGTGGTTATGGAATAAACGATCTATTGGATAAGAAATAGATATAACGTACAAATAGCCGAAGCTTATAATAATTACACCCTGTGAGAATTTCCTAGGGCTGACATGATGATAATGAGGTAATTTTTTAGAGCGTAGAGCCCACGTACGAGTATAAAATAAGCATTTATTGCGACTGTAACTGTACTGTAACAGCCACCACGCTGGCCCAGTGAGGGTTGGTGGATTCACATACACCATCGAATTTCTTCTCCGGACGTGTGCAGGTTGCCTCACGATGTTTTCCTTCACCGAAAAGCCAGTGGTTTTAGATTCCGTACATAAATTCCAAGGAATTAATTGGTACGGGACCGGTATTTAAACCCACGACCCCACGATTGTTGAAATTTTGGAAAATTGTTGGTATTTCTCGGAAGTCCTAAAATGAAATATAAAGAAAAGCTCTAGGTATCAATTTTTTAACTGACTTCAAAAAAGGAGGTTCTCAATTTTGTATGTATTGTATGTTTTTTTGTACGTAGGTAGGTAGGTATGTTACGCAATTACTCCGCCAATATGAACCGTTTTCGATGTTTTTTTTTGTTTGGTAGACCATACTTCAGAGATCACGTTTCAATTTTATCGAAATCGGCTGAGTCGTTTTGAAAAATCGTTATGCCATTTTAAGCAAAAAATAATTCCTTGGGTTTTCTTTTTAACTTGAATAGATCAGTGGTAGACCACCAGCTCGCCTGATACTTAGTACTCGTAAGCGATGTTGTGGTCGAAGATAAAGAACGAAGATTTTGAAAATATCTTCACTCTTTGAATAGCTCCACATTATATTTACCAGGAAATAGGAAAGCTTGTTTTATTCCTTGGCCGTACGAATCAGAAATGTTAAGTTAAACCGATTCGTGAGTATCGAAGGAAAATCGAAAAAAATCGTTAGAGCCTCTTCCGAGATTCAAATTTCGTACAAATAAAAATACAAGAAACTTTCAAAAATGGAAGTCTGCTAGGTTGAAAATCTGTTAAATCTGATCAATTTAATTTTAAATCGTACAAGATCGCGCACTTAAAACCCGTCGGACAAAACACCACATACATACATGTATAGCAGATACATACAGTGTCCCAAAAGGCCTCTCGATCGATACAGTGCCGTGTGAAGCCCCGCCTACAGTTCACACGAAAAGTGACGATTGGACAGGGCACACACATACACATGCTTGTCATACGTCGCTTACTAACACTTTGGTATACCTACTCTAAATTGGCTCGGGATATTATGATTTGAGCCGTTCGTGAAAGCCGTGGTGGTCTAGTAGTTGTAACACTCGTCCTACAATCATACCGCTTATCTGTTCAACATCAGGCAATATTTGGTCAAACGCGAACCTATTCAGAATTTAAAAAAAAAACATGAGAATTCAAATCCCGATTCCGTACAAATGAGTGTCTTTGGAACTTATGTAGGTACGGAATTTCACACCACTGGCTTTTCGGTGAAGGAAAACATCGTGAGGCAACCTACATACATCCGTAGATGAAATTCGATGGCGTACCTATATAAATTCATCAACTCGCATTAATCACCCTTCGTGGGTGTTTGGGCCAGCACCAGCGTGGGTGTTTGGGCCGCATTGGACCAGCGTGATGGATATGGCCCGATCACCCTACAACCTGTAGTGTATAGGTATAGGCAGTGACGGATTAAGACTACTTGATGCCCTAAGCAATCCACGCCTGTGGGCCCCCCTATCCGTATGAAAACCAGAATCGGCCTACCTTTACTGCCTAAAACAAAAGTTTTTTGTAAAATAAGATGATGAGAATCGTAAATTTTTCTTCACTGGTTTTTGACGTCTCTGGAATTGGAATATCAACTGATGGCGGTGGTTCAGATTGAGGGGGACGGAAAAAACTTGCTACCTTTTTTGTTTTACTTATTGTTTCGGCAATTTTTTTTTATTATATTCTGCGTGTTTTCGTTTTTGTGCACCACTCAATTGTGAACGCTTCATGTCTAGGGGTATGTAAAGAAATAAATGATTAAAAAGAGTACCTAATCGCTGTAAAGTAGAATCTAATTACTCCGAAGCCGAAGGCTTCAAAGCCCTTATAAATTCAATTCAATTCAAGCTATAATTGAATAATTAGGTTTACCTAGTGATACATCCGAAAATTCTATTCCAAAGAACGAAACCGCCGCGGTAAGAACTTTCCTATTCATCATCCTAATGAGTATTATCATAAAACATGTAATTATCAAAAAAAAATTAGGTCACAAGCTTTTACCTAAGTGTGCAATTTTAACAAAGTTTTATAAAATATGACAAAACAGAAATATTGTGAGAAAATGCAAATGCATTCACCCGGGAATCGAACCCGAGACTACTTATAATTCATGCAGTCAGACCACTACAGCACACTGACGTTGCTCGAAGTGTTCAAAATAGCGATATACTTAAACTTAAAAAAATATTATAATTAAAACATTAAACCCGACTGCTTAAAATTTATGAACTGAAAAGGAAAAAAACAAGTTAAAATTGCAAGTTACTTTACATTACACGCAGTCGGAGGCAATGCAATGGTAGTTTGTATCTTTGGTCAACAAAACATTGATCGCAATTCCGGTACTGTACTGTACGGTATGCACTAGCGGGCAGCGAGTGGAGTTATGACTATGTCAACTTAAAACGCGCGAATTTTCAAATTAGTCCTAGAAACTTTTTTTGGTGTGGTTTTTGGTGACGTGAGAGTGAGACGTGATTCGTGATGCCGTAAGGACCTAAGGATGGTTTTTTTTTGTTTCATCTGGTGCCCCCCCAGACGTGATGCCCTAGGCAATTGCTTAATTTGATTAAGGGTTAATCCGTCACTGGGTATAGGTACACATATGATTTGATCGTCTAGTCTTGTGACTGTGGAATTATTCTAGAATAAGTCTAATGCTACCCAGCATTAGACTTATTCTAGAATAATTCGCGAGTCCGTTCACGTATGTTATTATTTGTCCAAATACAGCGATGTGTCAGTGCTTCGTATTCGCCTGTATATGCCTGTTCGAGCGAACAAAACGAATACGCAAATACGCGAACTCCCGTAGCCTTTCCGCTTGTGAGGACGGTGTGTTTTTGGTATTTGTAAGTAGATAGGTACCACCAACAATAACTACATGTAAAAAATGAAAAATTGTTAATTCTAAGAATATACGAGCGCCGAACAACAATATGAGAATCCAACATACACACCCTAACTCTACAAGCCCTAACGTCACAAACTCTACCATTGGGACGGTGTTTGGAATGACGTGGCATTATTGCTATGAAAATAAGGTTCAAAATAAAAGCCCTACCTAGGAGACGTTTGAAGTTTGTCCACCATATTTGTGAAATCAAATTTGACATTTGACCAGCAGTTCAAGTGTCATTTGTGTCTAGATTACATAGCAGTTTCTATAGATTTTCGACGCCATGTTTGTGGAATCATGCATCACAACTTTTTTACTTTATGTCACTTCTACTGTTTTTCCTTATTCTGAGCTCTACACCTTAGTCTAAATATGTGTCATAACCTTCGTGGTGTACTTTTTTTTAATTTGCTTTGCGCGCGCCATTTTTTTTTTGTGTCATATTGTTATGTTTTATAATCATACTCTTTGCCTTATATTAAATACAAGAAACTTGAAAATAAGTGAAAATTCTATTTGTGATTCTAGGGACGAGGAAGTTTGTTTGACATCAACACAATTAAGTGAAATGGTTAATAATGCGCAATATTATTATATTATTTGTCTTATGCTAAAAACAAAAAACTTGAAAATAAGTGAATGACCTAAAATTATTGATTCTAGCGACGAGGAAGTTATTTGACACCAACAGAATTGACTGGAACTGTTAATAATGCGAAAATGAGCTTTATACTACAACTGCTCGGAAAGTACCTTGATACTTTATCAAATTTACGGTAGAAAGTACGTCATTGCATATCGAACAAATATGCGGGGAGAAAACGCATCTGAGCGGGAGAGAAAAGTGTATGAAAATCCATTTCTTACGTGGTTTTTCTTTTTTAATTTTGGGTAAGACTAACTGGCTGGTAACCTAAATATCAAAAGCCAAAAAGTTTTTACAGTGAGTTTTTATCTCCAAGTTCGCAAAATGACACTGGCCACTAGCTGTGTGTTGGATGGTGTCAAACAATTTGAAAAAAGAACATGTGAAAATTGCAGACGCCATTGGCGCCATTTTCAAGTGTTACATTAAGCTTCACTAACTGCAACAATTTCAATATAAATTTCAATTAGTAAAGATTTAGTTTTTTATTTTCCTCGTAGGTGTAGTATAAAGCATTATGTATCACTCGAGAGAAAGTGCGATTCCCGATCTCGGGTGTTTTAAAGCTTCAAACGACACCCTCGACGGTAATCGGTCACTTTCTCCTCTCGGTGAACAATGTACTATTCTCCCTCAACAATCACACGAGAAGTAGGTATTTAAAACCGTACAAACGTACGTATAAACGACTTTATTATTTCCTCACTGAGGTGGGATGAAAAGTTAAGTTGTTCGAGTGTACCACTCGAGTGCAAAGATGTTTGACCTTGTGCTCTTTTAATTCTCCCGCTAACGCTCAGGATTCTAATTTAGAATCACTCGCTGCCCTCGTGATTCAATTTTAAAATCGTTCGCTGAGCACGCGGTTAAAAGCAACTTTGCGCTCTGTAAAACAAATAACTAATTCTCCTTCAGTAAATGATCCAAATAAATACAATAACTCGTAAATACAACATATGACATCCCTCTCAAAAACGAACAGAATAACAGAAAGGTACACAAAGCTAGTACCAACGTCACACCTTTACCGTTTTACCACAAAAGTTTTACGCATGCTTTAGACAAAGTTTAACAGTACAAAATGCATGGTAAAACAGTGTTTAAATCGTGTTTAAATCTTTTCTGGTGAGGCGGTTAGAGCCTACAGTAAGTCTAAGTAAGTAGGTAGTACAAAACCTATCGGAAAACTTTTGTAATGGATTCATTCTAGCAAATGTAGATATAAAATTATAGGTAGATTTGAAAAGATTATTTTTAGGGTTCCGTACCCAAAGGGAAAAACGGGACCCTATTACTAAGCCTTCGATGTCCGTCTGTCTGTCACCGGGCTGTATCTCATGAACCATGATAACTAGGCAGCTGAAATTTTCACAGATGATGTATTTCTGTTGCCGCTATATCAACAAATACTAAAAACAAAATCAAATAAATATTTAAGGGGTGCTCCCATACAACAAACCTGAATTTTTAGACGTTTTTCGCTCTATATTAATAATGGTAATAGGTAGATGCTTGAAATATTCACAGAACATTTGGTTTTACATTCACTTCAATAATAAATAATATAATTAAATTAAAATAAATATTTAAGGGGGCTCCCATACAGTACGGAACCCTTCGTGCGCGAGTCCTACTCGTACTTGGCCGATTTTTTTTAGAGATTTTGCTATTGTCCGTATGCATTACGCAACTAGGTACTTTTAAATAAATATTAGTAACTAGGTACTTACCGAACTTTTAATTTCACTTTTTCAATAGGTAGGTATAATACCTATACCATTATTTTGTACCATACACTTTATTCTTTCGCATTCTGTGACACTCTTAAATAAACCGTCATTCCGTTTATCTACACTGAGAATCAACTCACACCGATTGCGTAAATCGACAATCGAGCTACCCTCACAAAAACAGTTATGAAATCTAATTCCGATTCCATACAATTGAACGCGGCAGATGCGCACACTCCAAACAAAAGCTTACATGCTTACAACATTTGAAATTAGAAAAAAGTTTTTTCTTTTTTTCTATTGAAAAGAGGATGCATTGAGCAGGGCGTTTGTTCGCGCCCTGATAGACAGATCTGTTAATTTGAATATGGAAGAGCATTGGACTGTGATCGAAATTCGAATGCCCGTTTGCAGCCAACTTATTGGACGTACAGATGGAGACATACCGGTACTAATTTTTTGAGATGTTGCTGGCAGTTTTGTTTGGAAAATGCGAATGGTGGCTCCAAATGTCTACTGCATGGATACATTTTGCTAACTGTAAGCTGGTTGAAGTTTTTTGGATAATTAACGTCGTGATGAGAAGGCCGGCGCAATGTCGTTTTTATAAGCGCAAAACGGAAGATGATTTCGGTAAGTCGAGATGATAATACCTATCGATTTTGATGTATTAACAGGACAAAAGTTAAAACCAAAGTGACACAACACTTTGTTTTGCAGTCCACATACACAATAAGGTATGTTCAGATTAATAATTATACCTAGGTACCTACTATACTACCTACCAAAGATTACAATAATTAGTTATTTTAATGAAATCAACAGGTATTGAAGTAGAGTAGTACACTAATATATTAACTTGAAAATGTTATTAATGAAGTTAGCATTACTTTGCAATCTTTACATATTATTTATTGTAGATACCTACGTATATCAAAAATCATCTGCTTAGAGATGAGTAGATATGGCATGAGTTGCTATATTAGGAAGATCCATATTTACAGATCCTATAGGGAAACTAAAAACTCCGCAAAATCAAGAAAAAAATAAAATAATCAAAGAATTTACTTATCTACTTACAAATCATATTGTTATTTGACTGAATCTACAGATATTTAAAACTTTTCGTAGAGGCACGAGTCAATAGGTCGGTAACTGTTTATAGGGTTTATATTTTCGTACTTCACAACTTTTTTTTATTGCTGCTATCAACTAAAATGTCTAAAAAATTCCACCCCCAATTAGTGGCGAAAGCATCGAACAGAGGGCGCCAAATTCGATATTTCCCAAAAACAGGACGGAAACTCCCCGTCGCAAAGTGCTTGAAATCCTGCAATTTGTACCCGACTACGGTACCTACAGCTGCGTACATACTTATCGATTTATCACAAACACGAATCGTGTTTTAAAAAAGTCAAGTGGGTTTCAGAAGTGAGATTTTGAATCTTAGGAGGTCGAGGTAAAGTGGAGATTGTAGCGACTGCCGATCGGTGTATACGATTTCTCGGTTCAGGGGATGTGTAAAAATGCCGTCTTGTCGTAGGCACGTCCCTACTCCGGCGACATTTTTACAAGAGGGGGTGGGAGGCCACCCGCTGACGCTCTCGTCATTTCGTTGTCATCCGAGGCTCCTTTTTGCGATCACGGCGCGAGCGTCGGCGTCGACAATACCGTTCAGTATTTTTATTCTTTTCGAGGAGGAAATAGGAGAAAAAAATATGAGAAAAATGACGAACAATGGCCGCCCTTCGGCGAGATTACCGCCATCAGAAAATGAATGCTTTGTTAAATCCCAGGGAATGTTTCAGTTGTTACGTTAGTCTTGTCATTTCCATTATTAACAGGCTGGCGAGGAGTTGTCCAATGTATCCACGTTTCAATTTTCAAAAGTGAAATCTACGGATTTTTTCTTTTTTTTATTCTGTTTCGTATGTCGTTCGCATTAGCTGATTTGTTCGTTATTCTTTGGATGTTATTCACGTCTTGTCTGCTTAGAAAAGGATTGAAATGTAGAAAAGTAGGCGTATAATTATAATGTTGCCTGCCAGCAAAAACAATACAATACAAATGTCTAAAAGTTTATTTTTTTCTTTCAGGCGTATGTATGGACTAAGAAATACTACTTTGATTGCCTATAATCGTACGAACAAATTAGAGAACTTTATAGTAAGGTTGGAAATTAAGCATTATTAAAATATCACTATTTTAATAATGCTTAATTTCCAACCTAAAGGTAGGTATAACAATTGCCTTTTATTCAAGTTCTCTTTTTTAAGAAGAGCAAAATTCTTCTCGAACGAACTAACACTGAAAAAAATATTGAACATAATTATGGCATTTGACTATACTAATGTGTACAGAAAAAATGCCAAGTTGATGATAGGTACGTGCCTAACGTAGCTTATCACACACGCATTTATATGGTAAGCTTCAGGTAGGTATATACTAACATGAAATACTGATAAGCTTAGAACAATAGACATCAGGCAGGGCGCGTAGAACACAAACAGCGCTCTACAAAGGTTTTAAGAATTTGATATAAGACTAACTAAGCTGAGATGAGGGCTAAATTGCCACAGGTTAACTAAAACAAAACAACAAAATCGAAATGAACCAATCATAAAAAGACCATCTCGGAAGTGGTAGAGCGGCTCTACCACAAAAGTCGGTGTTGGGTTCAGGCCTTTTCACCAAGATGGAGTGGCGTGGCGGTGTAATGTAATACCTATAGAAATCGGCCTTTCGACAAAGCTTTGGGTTTGCCGAACTACAGTGGAGCATTTAATAGGACGATAATTATTGGCTTGGAATGAAATATTCCAAAACTGTTCGCTTTGAGAGTTTGAGATGGCTAGATTTAGGGAATCTAATACTAAATAAGCAATCCGAACGTATCAACTATTTAATAATGGGAAAAATTAATGCAATTTCTACATCAAAAATTCAAAAAAATATTGTAATTAAAAAAAGTGTAAAGTTTGTAATAATTTAAATTTGACATATTTATGTTATTGTTTAACTAATTATCGATTTATCGATATTGCCAGAGGTCACTGAAGTTAAAATATTTACTCTTTATATGTTTGCTTTTTTATGTATACATCCGCTATATGAAAGTAGAAATGAGTAAGTAATTAATTTAAAATGCAACTTAAAAACTCCACTAAACCGTATCGAAAAAGTCTCGGTAACTAAAACGTATGTCAGAATAACGCTTATACTTATTATAAAAAATGAAATAAAGCGTATGTTGTTCAATAAAATGATTACCTCTTACTTTCATAATGATTACCTACTTAACGTAATGTTTATTTAAAGTTAATTTTATGCCAATTTAGATTTCATCGATCAAAAAATTATCATCAAACCGTACCGTTTAAAATGAATCCCAGAAAACCTTGACAAAGAAAATTGGAAAACACAAACCCTTCCAAAAAACGCAATAAACAAAACAATGCCAATAAATCAACAAAAGACATCAATACAAACCAGAATAGGTGATTACAAGATGATTTACGATTCATAAACTACTTTCCGTTCACGGAGTTTCCGATTTTCGTTTAAAAACTCATTAAATAAAGGAATCATGATTTAAAAAATAGAATTATCGGCGTTCGTGTTCCGTGGAAGTTATCGGAAAGCGATAAGTTCGACGGTCGTATACTATAACCCTTTATCTTGATTGGGGTAGGCCGAGACGTCGCCGCAACCCCGTTCGCGCTCTCAGGCTCGATGCATGTCATTATCACAAAAATTATTCAATTATTCATCACGATACGTAAATATTCGGATTTAGTATCGAGGACTAACTCAGGCCAGGTAGTGCTCGGGGTTAAAAACAGTCGGTAAAAATAAAAATAGATACTTAGATGGCGGAGCGTTGCCGCGTTGGCGTGACCGCCGTGATGGAACACGAAAGGCATCGGTGGCGATGTAAAAATATTCGAGGGATGTCTGCAGCCGCCTTTTGTTATGAAACCAATAAAGAATGTTGCTGCGGTTGTAAAAATGAACAGTTGATGGAATAGGTAGCGACACGGAGTGATGTTTTATGAGAAAAATGTTTGGCGAAGGCCAACGGGCTAACTGGAGCTCCTTGATTTTTGCTTACCTTGTAAATAAACAATCAAAAAGACTTCTAAGCTGGGATTGGTTACAAAATATCTGTTTTTTATTTGTCGTTTTGATCGAACCATGTTACAATCGTTACACTATTTGAATGACCGAAACAGAGAAAAAGAGACGCATTTTCTTCTAAGTTCGAGTTCTAGCTTCAAGACAAGTTTTAGGAGATAAAAGAGAGAATGGTTCGTAACTTTGAAAGATGATTTGAGAGATTGGGATAAAGTTTTAAGCGAAGATGATTGTAAAATTACTTAGTTGATTGCATTTACTAAAACATAACAAAGTACCTAATTCATTTGGGACTGAAATTATTACAATTATATTTTCAGCAAATTATCAGCACGCGGGAACCATGACAAAGCTCAAAGAATGAGTAAAGAGCTTAGATAAGTTAATGGCTTTTGATTGAATTGGGAAACTTAATATGTTTCTCGCATTTTACTCAAGAAAAAAAACTAAGCTAAGTAATTCTCTATAGTAACATCAATTCCCAGCGAACTGTTATTAGACTTATATTGGAGTAAAGGCTGACTGCGATTGTAACTGCGTTATTTATACAAATATTAAAATTATGAATATTTCTGTTCACAAAGCCAAACAAACATTTACAATAACAACCACAAAGCACTACGAGTGCATTTACGGGATACAATGAAAACATGAATCAAATTATTGTGTAGGCGGCGCGTTACCGCACTACCTAAGCCAAGTAAAATTGCAAATGGCTACCAATTCGCAATTCAGATTTCGAGCGCGGATTGTTCGCTCATACACACCCCGAGGGTGTAATATTTTTCGCCCTCGTTCCCAACAAAAACAGGCTCAGCGTGCCAACTCCCGCTATTGTGCTCGAAAAAAGAAAAACGTACGTTATTTTTTTAAAAACTTTAGGGTAGCGATGGCCGCCGGCAACTAGTCCAATCACACAGTTAATTATTGACACATCCGCTTTTTTATTCGCTTCGTTCATTCATTGTGGTTCAGTGTTCATTCCCGGGAACGGTTACCTATAGATTTGGGGAGTTTGAGGTCTTTTGTGAAGACGCAATTGTTCTGATTTTGAAATTATTGGTTATCAATTTCCTGTTCAATGCGTTTTCCGTTATAAATAAAATAAGACAGACGCGGTTGGTACATATTCAAGGTGATTCCAAAAGATCTTGGCCAACAACTAGAAGCAGACGTCCTAAACAGAGGTGCCGATGATTTTATAGGTAAAAGGATCTTTCGAACTTATAAAGTTCGAAAGATCCTGGAAACAACTCTCGGTAGCATCAAGTTAGAAACAAATTGTTTTGTTTGTTTTTACCAACTATAACGGATAACCGAGAACAAAGAGACATTGGCCTTCTAGGATGATACGGCTTTCGGTATCCCCTGCCTGTAGTAAAATCCTACTAAAAGAGGACCCCTGTGGTAGTGGGAGTGGGATTCGTAGGTGGTCAGAGTTGGGGTTCTGGCCATCCACTCAAACGGGCCCGAGGAGGACGGCAGTTTTTTTTTTAAAAACCTGATTACCAAGTTTCGTCGAAATTCATTGGAAAATGAAGGTAAGGAAAATCAACATAGGCTAGTACCTATGCGCCCCACGAAATATTTATTTCGTCGTGTAAGAACGAGACAGCCTAGCGTTATGGTAATACATAACAACAAAGTAGGTATATACTCGTAGGTATCTGTCACTGTTTCACACGTCGAAATGGTTTCATTTCGTGCTGGCTTTTCGCGGTCGCATGCTTGACTAGCTGGACCGACGAAAGCAAAATCGCCGTGCTAAAACGGAGATCTTTGCTTTCGCTGGATTAATTAAATCTATTTAGGTACAGATTAAATAAATAAATTTTACGTTTCACAGATATCTGTAAATACGTTTCACAGATATCTGTAAATAAATTTTACAGATATCTGTGAAACGTATTTACAGATATCTGTAAAATCTATGGTATGATGACATGACAGTTACTGCCAGACCTGTCATTTCAAAACAATCCTCAAAACAAATAGGTACTTACTTCCTCGTCAGCAAAACTGAGCTCACAATCCTCCGATAGACTATACGCACAATTTCAACCCCGGGGGATCAGGAAATTCATCTTGCTAATCCACCCTCGCGCTGTGAATAGTAAAAGTGACGGCTCTATTCATTTTGAGGGGGTGTAGGGTGGTGTGGGTTGCCAGTGCTGAAAAATTTAAAGTTAAATATTGGTTATGCAGTATGTAAGGGAAAATATGTGCAAATAAGTAGCATATTTGATGATATCTAAAAAGTAATATGTAACTGATAGATTTTTTGATGTCAAGATTTTCAATTTTAGTTATTATCGATTTATATTTTTTGTTGGATTTCAAATGGAGTATTGTGGTCTATAATGTCGCATTATAATCTAGAAGATGCCTGCTTACTTTTGGCTTGAAGACACCTGCCATGACTTAAGTGGCCTAAGTAGTAGGAGAACACGCTCTTTAAACGCGTGAGGTCGGTTCCGTACCAGTGATTTTCTTATAGGTAAATGATGTACCTACGAATATACACGTTGGCTTTACTGTGAAAGAAAACATTGTGACGTGAAGCAACCTGCATATGTCCGTAGAAAACATTTGATGGCGTATGTGAATGCACTAACACACCTAGAGTGCGCCACGCCACCTGAGCGCCGGCGCGGCGTAGCGTGGTACCTAGTTATGGTCTAATACTCAGACCAAATAAATAATCAAGACGGAAGTCGGAACGTCGCAAACAGACAAGTGAGACCGGTTTTTTATACATGTGTAAGTGCGACAGTGTTGCGTCGCCATAGTTCGACTGACGAGCCAAGGCATAGTTTCTTTGTACGTGTACATGTGTGTGTTGTGTCTGTACACGGCGAGGCATGGTTTTGCCGGCCTCACTTGTTTGTTCACAACATTCTGTCTTGATTTTTTATTTGGTCTGAGGTCTAATAGCTCTTCATGTGTAAGTACGAGTAAGATCAGCAAAGAACTAATAAAATACTGGAAACTAAACAATAAAATGACCTGCGGTGTACTTTACAGAGAACTGAGAAGGTGGCTGTGAGATTTTCTTCATACACATATTTAAGACCTTATTTGCGAAATTATTCAAAACAACTAGCCAATGTACAAAAAGATTCATAGTTGAAAATTCGAATTTCGAATAAGTAGGTACGTTTTATATTCCGCACAAAACTCTCGCTCGCCTGAATCTGGTAACACCGCCTGAAACCCGGGGATGGTCGGAAAGCGCTAAAATTTAATAAAGCGGGCCTGCCGACGCGGACAGCCCTAGCAATTAATAACGCACAAGAGGATAGTAATGATACCCGACACACACATGCCCACGTAAATAGGGGTGTACCCTTGTACATAATTCAGGAGGATCTTTATTTTGTATCGTTACGATGGAGGTTTTAAGATGGATTTGTTGTTTTAATGCGATTTAGTTAATAGATTGTTTGCTGGCCAGCTATCAATAGTTTATTAACATTCTAATCTTTATCCAAACACGAATAAATCAAGAACTTTATTTTCTAGCAAAAGCTAACATGATTTTATTGAGAACAAACTCATTTTTCTGGAAGAAATCACTTTCAGTGATAAGGCCGCCGGTTGCTTCACATATTGTATCATCTAATTTTTTCTATTTTTCTGTTTTATGTGTGTGTGAATCAATAAAGAGTTTATCTATCTATCTATCTATCTATCTATCTATCTATTTTTACGTATTTTTACTTAGAGATAGTCCTATCATTATTATTGTTTAATAGTTCATATGTGTTGCCAGTGATGACTTATGGCACAGAAACGTGGTCTCTCACTATGGGCCTTATTAGTAAGCTCCAAGTAGCCCAACGAGCTATGGAGAGGGCTATGCTCTGAGTCTCTCTGCGAGATCGAATCAGAAATGAGGAGATCCGTAGAAGAACCAAAGTTACCGACATAGCCCCAACGGATTGGCAAGTTGAAATGGCAATGGGCAGGGCACATAGCGCGGAGGACTGATGACCGATGGGGTCGGAAAGTTCTCGAGTGGAGACCACGTACCGGCAAGCGCAGCGTAGGACGTCCACCTACAAGGTGGACGGATGACCTCATTAAGACCGCAGGATCGCGCTGGATGCAAGCCGCTTCCAACCGAGATCTTATTGGAGATTTATAGGGGAGGCCTATGTCCAGCAGTGGACTTCTTATGGCTGATGGATGGAATAGTTCATAGAGCTTGTACGAGTATGTTCTACCATAAATTACAAAAATATGATTAGAATACAGAAGATTATTGCGATAATGTAGTAGAATTTTTAATAAAGTAAAATCTCAATAAGTAGCTTAAGGTTATAAAAGTTTTATGTGTTAGCTAAAGCTAGGTTTCTATTTAGGATATTGTAAACAAAATTATTATGCAAGCCTCTAGCATTAAGTAGTACATAGTCAAATTGCACACACTCCAGATCCAGCAAAACGAAGTTTTTCAAAGAGGGAAAATTCTCAAGAGGCTAAGGCTGCATGCACACTGCGTAACGACATCTTTTGTTAGCGAGAGGGCGCGCGTATCGCGATCCCAGTCGAGTGCGCGTACTCTCATGTGCCCTCTTCATTCGGGGACACTTCACCGGCCGAGCTGGAAAGATGGATTTACTTTGCTTATGTAAAAAAATAGTAAATAGCTGTGTGACGTGATTTTGTTTGCTGTTTACATGTATAAAGAAATAAAAGAGATAGCTGTGTGACGTGAATTTTTTATGTCATTACCTCGGTTTTCCTCTTATTCGGCTTTGTGTTTCCTAGTGTTATTTCTATTTGTCTATTAAATGAACTATTTAATTAACAGATCATAATAATTAATGTACTAGCTAAATTGGCTAAATTGTCTACATTGCATATAGTGAACAAAATTATTATGTAAGTAGTTTTACCATTAGGTAGCTAACGTATCGTACATAGCCAAATTGCATACATTCCATCAAAACGAAGTTTTTCAAAAAGGGAAAATTTCCATTTTTGTCTAAGGCTGCATGCACACTGCGTAACGACATCTTTTGTTAGCAAGAGGGCGCGCGTATCGCGATCCCAGTCGAGTGCGCGTAGGACTTTTCTCGCGTAGGTACTCTCATCTGCCCTCTTCATTCGGGGACACTTCACGGGGCAAGTTGGAAAGATGGATTTACTTTGTTTAAATAATTATAAAGAAGACACAAAAGAGATAGCTGTGTGAAGTGATTTTTTTATGTCACTACAGCGGTTTTCCTCTCATTCGGCGGCTTTGTGTTCCCAAGTATTAAATCGTATTTGTCTATTAAATTAACTATTTACTCAACAAGTAAATTGGTATTATTATACATTATAGGTCATAATACTTTAGTTACTAGCTAAAGTCTCTATATAGAGTTCAATCTCTAGCAAATAAAAAAAAAGTTATTTGCTCTCATTAAAGCAGTAACAAATTTTATGTCAATACATCTTAGTTTTGCTATATGCAAACTAACAACAGCTCCGTCTAAAGTCAGAAAAGCTTCACCTCGGTCGGAGGCGTAATTGCCGGCAAGTGGCAATTACCCGCCTATCGACGCTGTCGCGCCCGCACTCCTCCACTCGGCCTTACAAACCTCTCTTGTAAAACTACCCACTATTTTCAACTTTTGTTTGTGATATGATCCCTACCTTTTTATCTTAATATTCATTATTTAATTAACCATAATTATTATTATTATGAATTATTGCAGAAATCAATGTGTTTCTTGATTTGAATATATAGTTGAAAAGAAAAACCCTTTGACACTTTTTATGACATTTTTTTAGTCAAAAAGTCGACTTTAGTTAATTAATTTTGTTATCATTAAATTCATAGTTGAAAATATAGACTTCGTCTTAATGTTTATAAACTAGTAACAGCACCTAAACTCGAAATGGAAAAGCTTCACCTCGGTCGGAGGCGTAATCGGCAAGTGGCAATTACCTGCCTCTCGACGCTGTCGCGCCCGCACTCCTGCACTCGGCCTTACAAAACTCTCTTGGAAAACTTAGTACTACTGTTTCCTACTTTTTGAAAATATGTTATTTACGTTAATGGGGATCATTTTAAATGAATAAAAGCATTCATTGATAAGGGACACTGAGTACTAACCCTCATTTGGTCAGCGTAGTCTAACAGTGAGAAGTCCACTTCTAGTGGCTGGACGCTAGAAGGGATACTAAGGATACAAATGGTTCTAACAGGAGACTGATTGCGGCTATACGTGGCCACGAAATCTATGAAGGTAAAACGGTTAACTTATGATATTAGCTGTAAGTTGAACTATACAGCTAGCGGCTGTGATGTTGTTGACTACAAGCTGCGGATAACCCAATCCTCGCACGGATGTTTATAAATGAGCTTCAGTCAGAATTGGGCTATTGCGTTTGTTGATAAGGTCATACAAGCATAAGTAGGAATTATTATTATATACTACGGGACTAATCGCGCACTGATATTACGAGATAAATAAACACCTCATCATCTCGACGTTTCGACCGAGTTTTCCAGTCTACCCGTGACTACGATCGATGCAACTCGGTCGAAACGTCGGGATGATGAGGTATTTATTTATCTCGTAATTTTAGTGCGCGATTAGTCCCATAGTATATAATAATAAGGTGCTCAATGACAATCAATCAATTGTGATAAACACGTTAGGACATAATCGTCATAGAGTCACAATCGTAAAAGAAAGTGTCCGAGCCAAAACCCTGCCCAAGCTACGAAATGGGCAAGCGTTTTGGTTAGTCGTAATGCTATTGCAAGCCGACTACAACGCCGCGCGATGCCAAAGTGCTCGGTTACAAGCACTGATTAGGTCACATAACGTCGAGATTCGAGAAAACGGATCATTGTAAATTATTGAATGTAATAATCTAAGTCGGTATGTATGAACGGCGCTCGGACATTTTTTTACTACTTTCACTTAGGGACTGTGGCTATGTAGATATTTGCTCGAAGGCACTATCCTGCCAAGAAATAACTAGCAAAATATTGTATGTATCTACGATACGCCATCTCGACACCAGCATTAGCAAAGTTTAATTTGAATTTCGCGTCTCCTGCACAAAGCCCTCGAAGTGAGGCCTCTATTGGTAATTGAATTACTGCGGGGAGGTCCTAAGCCCTCCGTTAATTGCTTGCATTAATTCCGGCCCACTGAAGTACCTAAGGTTGCTTATTGATTTATTCCTTCAATATTTGATGAGCTTGCTAGTATTATTATAACTATATCGGCTCTATATTGGGATCGCAGGGCATTCTACACAGTAGATATACTCAGCACAAAATTCAGCGTGTCTTCAAAAAAAACCGGCCAAGTGCGAGTCGGACTCGCGCACCGAGGGTTCCGTACAAACCTGCAAGGTTTACAAAGTTCGTTCATTACGACAAAAAAAGTAATAAGTTTATATTTATTAAAAAATATATATTTTGTAATGTAACTAAAAATTTAAGGTTTTCGGAATTTTTCCTTTATGTGTGCTATAAAACGTTGCTTCATGCCAAATTTCAAGATTCTAGGTCGACTGGAAGTACCCTTTAGGTTTTGATTCCCTTGCGAGTACTTGCGAGTTTCAAAATATGCAGCTTAAATTGCTGTATCTTTTGATTGCGTTGGCTTAGAAGTTTGATTTTTTCACAGCTTCAAGGGACAGTAGACCTGAGTAATTGATATAAATTTCAGCTTCATACCTCCACGCGTTCCTGAGAAAAAGGGTCTTGACAGACGGACAGACGGACAACAAAGTGATCCTATAAGGGTTCCGTTTTTTCCTTTTGAGGTACGGAACCCTAAAAAGAAATTTTCATATCGACTATGGTTTTTTTTAATATGTACCTTGTTACGCGATTACTCCATCAATTAAGAACCGATTTTGATGATTCTTCTTTTATTTGGTAGATTTTTTAGTTTAGATTGTTTGGTACGTCAGAGATGGTCTCATTTAAATTTTATCTGACTCGTTTTTGAAAAAATTGTTATGAAATTTAACTTTTTTTTATAAGAAACTTTTGAGATCCTGGATATCATGTAGCAGCAGAGTGCTAGCCTAGACAAGTAAAACGAGCCCAAACACGACGGTGTTATACGACTAGTATTACATCCATTCCTTTTTACTTACGAGATAGGCGCGAATGCCGTCTACCAATATGGTCTAAGAGCGGTATGCCGCCAAAATTAGCTAAGCCCTGCGATTCAGCTATGGAACAAAGAGGTATTTTACTATTATGTAAACAATGTACAGGAAAGAGAAATACTCGCAAATATTACAAGTCCGAGTGAGATGGAATAGTTTGTACATATTATCTAGTAGGATGACCTTACTGCTGCTCAGCTCCATGGTACTACTTAGACCACATTATTGCATTGTCACGCGATATACTTAATTATGCGTGCAAAATTTCAGCTCAGTCGTAAGCTGGGAAGTTGTTCAAATTTAACCTGCAAGATTCCACCCGAACTTACATACATAGTACATCCATTGCAAGTTAAATAAAGCTTGTAAAAATGAACAATAACTAAAAATGGCACACGCCGATTCGGCGAACTATTTAAATTGTGTATGTACCTACTTACATTGATTGCAAAGGTTGAAGTTGGTTATGACCTTATGACATTTTTGGCGAATACTAAATATCTTGATTTAAATTCTTTAGGAATGGTTACATTTGTTATTACCGTATCTGTTGTGAATTTTTTAAAGGTACAGTATTTGTCAGGCATAGGTACCTATTCGGTAGTTATTTCGGTCTTACTTCAAATTGATTGTCTACTCTTATGTTTCTAAAATTACTTAGAAGCCCTAACATTTTAGAATATAAACGTATAAATACTCCAAATCATTAAGTTTCTTTTCCTGTGTGTATATGAACGGAAAATGCAACCATTAGCAATCGAGCAAAACGATAACATCTGCGCACATTATTTTCGTAGTCGCTATTTTTGTTCGGTCATGTTCTGTACAAAACAAACATGTCTAATGCACGGCTGTTGTGTAACCGTAGGTTGTTGAGGGCCGTAGGGTGAGGGGTAATCGCAATTTATAGGTATCTACATAAGTGTTCCCGAAGTCAAGCACTGTTTGGTACGGTCAGTCTTCGGATGGGTGGTAGCGGGTGAGTGTAACCTCTATCCACTTTACCACAAAAGATTAAAACACGCTTTTAACACTGTTTAACCGTGCAATTTGTACTGTTAAACATTGTCTAAAGCGTGCGTAAAGCTTTTGTGGTAAGACGGTTTATGTCTATACAATGTGTTTACGAAATGTGTAATAATAATATGTGTGAAGGTAGGTACATCATAATGAGCAAACTCGACAATAGGATCAACCCGAGAAACGTGGAAAATATCAGCGTTTCCATATATTTTGTCAAATATTATCAAACAATTTTTAAGGAACAGTTGATTGATTGGTTTCATAGTAAATGTGTTCACAATAATGTGTAAGTAACCAGTAGTAATTTTTATTATATAGACACTATCCTTCGAGAAATGAAGTAGGATATATGGACCTATATGATAATAGAAAAATCCTTACTAATATTACAAATCTGATAGGGTGTTTGTTGGTTCATTTGTTTGTTCCTCTTTCACGCAGCAATGGAGTAACGGATTGACTTAATTTTGGTTTAGACATAGTTTGAAAGACGGAGAGTGACATAGGCTACTTATTATCCCCGAAAAATAAAATGCTCCCGTAGGATGGCATAAAAATTAAAATATCACGCGGGCGAAGCCGCGGGCAAAAGCTAATAAAATAATATGACAAAAAATATGTGTTTTTATGCTACATAGGTTTGCGTATACATGGGTGAATTTTATAAAAAGTAGATTATTTACTTACTTAGTCTTTGTCATGTCTAATGTACGGCTGTTGTGTTACCGTTCAGTTTGTTGTGAGGACTGCAGGGTGAGGGGTAGTCGCAATCGATACAGCACTCATGTCGTAGTTTAACTAGGTGTTCTTAAGCGGTCACCGAAGTTAAGGAACGTTTCGCACGGCCAGTCTTCGGATGGGTGGCCGAGGGTAAGTATTACCGTTCAGTTTGTTGTGAGGACTGCAGGGTGAGGGGTAGTCGCAATCGATACAGCACTCATGGCGTAGTTTAACTAGGTGTTCTTAAGCGGTCACCGAAGTTAAGGAACGTTTCGCACGGCCAGTCTTCGGATGGGTGGCCGAGGGTAAGTGGCCGACAACTGAGCGCTACTAAGGCTCGACTGAATTTAATTAACTAGCGTTAAATTGTGTCATTCTAGAGGCGTTGCAGCGGCTATAAATGTAATAACTTTAATTGATATATCTTAGACCTAAACCTATTAAGCCTAGAATAGAAATTCGACGTAGGTCCGCATGATTCCCAATAACAATTAATTAACCATTGATCATTTTAACCGAATTCCAAACAGGAGGAGGTTCGATGTTCGTCAGTATGTACGAGTATTTTTTTGTGTGTGTTCATCGAAGATTTCGCCAATTGGGAACCGAATCGAAAAATTATTTTTTAGTTCGAAAGGGTATACTATCAAGGTAGGTTATATTGGTTTAGGCCGCGTATCGGACTGGATTTGGACAGTTTAAAAATATGTACCTATAGTCACGTTATATAACACGTAGATCCATATACACTCACTCAACAGAGAAGTATAACCATTGTATTGTAGTATGCAATATTATTTATATTTTATTGTTAATCTTATTTAAAAATTCCCTAATTTGACTGAGAAGATCGATATCTACAAATATAACAGGTTTTCGATTTAGGCTGTTAAATTAAAAGATTCCGAAACTAACTTATCGCTACCACATCATTTTTAGATACAGTCATGTTATGACTGAAAAATCCTGTAGAGTTTGAGCAAAAAGAGAACCGTAATGGCGTTACGGTGAACTTACAATAAGATTTTAATCAGCAGCCAAGGTAACGACTACTTGGTAGACGCGAGTAAGGTCTACTGATGAAAACCGAATTGGTGTCTTCCAAGTATCATACACTTTTAGTTGTACTAGCAATGACAGCAGTGTTGTCAACGTAACAAAATTATTAAACTGGCACACGGGCGACCTCATTTACGACGCTTCTCTTTTTGCACAAACTAATGAAGTTAATATATATTCTTATGTTGGTATATGTACCTATTACAATTTATAAAAATTGTGATGTATTGAATGTATTATAGAATAGAATAGAATAGAATAGAAAACACTTTATTGTACACAGTAAAAATAAAATTTATAATTGAGAAATGCAAAGCATAAAATCATAATAATGACGCAGAAAAATAGTAGAGCACATATCTACTCGTACTAACAAAGATGATATATGTAGTTAATATACACGGTAACTTAACTAGTCATGTCTACAGCAAGATCGTTATGTAGGCAGATTGGTCTCAGCATCTTTTAGAGGGGTGAGGGACTGAGGGTCTCATCACAATCGATAGTCGACCCTTCGTCGTCCTCATGCGGCCCTGCCCTGTATCATTCTCACTTGCTTCTAAGCACACGCTACTTGTAACACTTACATCTAGTACAAATAGCTATGAGTAATGTGCAAAAAATAAAGAGTGACTGGTTAGTCAACTTCGTTGGTGGTCACTCGTTAACACCGCAAGATCGTGCTGGATGAAAGCCGCTTCAAACCCGTGTTACAGGAGATTCATAGCGGAGGCCTACATCCAGCAGTAGACGTGCTATGGCTGATGGATGGATGTTAGTCACTCGTAATATTCCGTGATGTTTTTGTGCTCGACATCATGACTAACTTTCATGGGACAAAATTCGAAATCGAAAAAGTCAGCTATTCCAAGTGTATTATCGCGATTTTGTGGATGACCAAGGTGTTTCTTCCTATGGTGACCTGTCCGATTTTCGAATTTATAAAGTTTCTTTTTTACGTGCCTACGCAAAGATACACATGCTACGATTTATTCGTAGACTACAAGCAAAACTAAGATCACAAATTCTAGAGCATATTAATTTTTATCCCCCAGAACGGAAAGAGTATTTTTGTTCTTTGATATTTTAGTGCAAAAGCCGTTTTCATCCGCTACAGAATAAAATTGAATTTATAACGTTGTGCGCATTAAGTCTTTGAATTCAACACATCATTAAACCTATTTACTGCTACCTACATGGTGCCGGATTTATCATACAATCCTTTTTAATTTGTTAAAATCTTAGACTCAAAACCTTCTTTGTGTAATTTTTTTTTAAATTTCCTTTGCGCGTGCCAGTTTCTTTTCACGTCATATTGTTAAAACTTTAAGTTAATAACAAGAAACTTGTAAACAAGTGAAAAACAAATGCGACGCGGAAGTTTATTTGACGCCAACAGAATTGAACGAAACTGTTAATTAATGCGCAAATGAGCTTTCTCCCTCAACAATCAAGCGAGAAGTATTTGAAACAGTACGATATGTAGATGACTTTAGTCATTTCCTCGCTGAGGTGGGACGAAAAGTTACGTGTTGCACTTGAGTGCAAAGATTTTTCACCTTATGCTCTTTGCACTTTGTGCTTTTGCCCTCGTTGACCCTCATCAGCGAGGGCAAAAGCATCCCTCAGGATTCAGGATTCTAATTTTTGAATCCCTAATGCAGCGAGTGCTTTAATTTTAGAATCCTTCGCTTGTTCGGTCATCAAAATTGAGTACGCAGCTAAAAAGCTACTTTTCACTCTTGTACGAGTATAACAAATAACTATTTCCGAATTCAAATTACACTTAGTATGTGGTACGAAAAACTCGGTTGTTAGAAATAAGTAGGTTTAATTAATATTAAGTAGGTAATGACAAATTGAAATGCAACTCTAATTTTTTTCTTGGATTGTAAAAACATTGTGTGTTGCTAGGCGACACGAAGGCCAGTTAAATTTTATGAGACCCATTTTATAATAGTTTTAATGTGATATTCTTTTGCTGTAAAATTGTGTGTAAATTTTTTAAATATATGCTCATTTCAGCAGTTTTTAGCACATACGTTACTACCGTAGCGTCCATAGATTAGTTTAATTATATAGGTAGGTATTCCTAAGCGATTGCAACGGTTCAGTCTGTTTTCGGATGGGTGACCGCGGGTGATATTTACAACTGAGCGCTTGGATTACATACTAGACTGTGGGACCCGGCTATTGCTGTTTATTACTTATAGCCATATCAGAGACTTAGAGACATTCAGTTTGCTTAGGGTCTCTGACACCAGGGCTTGTCATCCGCTCCTCACGAACATATTTTATCTCTAAGTGTAAGTAAAGTGGATCGGATTACTCTTCGACTGGTCATGATAGATAGGGGAGAGTAACCTATATTGGACCACTTTTGATATATATATGACCATAATGTCACATATCACAAAATTCTTTAAAGATATACTAATGACAATACAACTCATAATGTAGCTTACCTACCTACCTTCAAATTGCTTAAAACTTAGGACTTGAGATCCGATCTACATATATATCTAGCTACCTATGAAAATCTTGTAAAAATCTGCAGAACTGTCCACAACCACAAAATATCACTTACGGTATCGTATTGCATATCCATTTCACATACGAGCTATTGCGTCGCACAACGCGACACGAAGGGTGTTACCCACACCCCTATGGCACATACACCCTTACCAACACCCATTTACCGCTACTTTCCTCATTACTAAGCGATTTTGAACTCTATTGCTGCATACTACGTAATAGGTATATTTTTAAGGGTGTACAAATTGATGGTCATTGTGTACATAGAGGGCGCTCCCAGCACTGTCACCGAACAAACATGGCGGCCCTAACGAGGTTTTGCGCGCGCTCTCGTGACTGATTTCGCGCCTAATTTGGACGTTATCAAAGAGTTTTGAGTTTGATTTATGATTGCTACAGGCTGACATGTTGAATATTTCAGATTCAGTGACAATTTATATTGATTGATTTCAGGGTAGGAAGATAAATACACTCAGATAGATTCATAGCGTGTAATGAATTCTCGTGAAATGAAATAAGGGGGCTACGACATGGTACGGAACCCTTCGTGCGAGCGAATACGACTCGCACTTGGCAAATTTTTTTTTTATAGTTAACGCAAAATGAAACATATCAACTATTTTCGCAACACAACAGAGATAAAAGTATGGATGTACCTAATGTGTGAAAGATATGAGGGAGAAAAAAAATTAAAGTTTAGATGACTTTTCATATAGTGAAGTGGCGAAAAGAAATGTGCTGAGCCGACATTACCTAGCCGAATAAGGATGATAAAATCATCATCTTATATTCTCTTTTTTCTCAAAAATATACAATAACGATTTAAGTCCTCCCCGCTAGATCTATTGACAAACTATCCAGGCTATTCCAGGCACGTGCAAGTGAGGCCTAATCACACAAAAGCCAGAGAGTGCGGGCGGGCAGTTTCGCAGAATTTGGTCCCATTCGGATGTACACAGTTTACAATGAGGGCATTACCGTTTAGCCATGTCGGAGGCCTTCAGGCAGCCTAGAAACTTTGACACCAGGGCACAGCCCGGACACTCCGCGATTTTTCATACAAAATCTGCTGTCTTACGCACACCTACACAGTACTTACTCACAGACAACACACTTACGCACGGTCGCTACACGCGCATTTGTGTGCGGAACGTCTATGGCTGTCAGCGATCACCACAACGTGACGACATGCCGCGTGAGTGAGACAGTTGCGTACTTAATTTGCAAAAATGAATATTAATCTAGTGCTTAAAAAAGTATAACAATTACTTAATTTGGAAGCATTTTAACAAAAAGTAACCGATCTACTTCTTTTGTAAGATAATATCAAGAGGAAGTTACCAAATAATGTAAAATAAGTTCCTATTATTTATCCTTAGGGAAACATTAAAATTTCTTGTTTTGTTACGTATCATTGATATTCAACCATACACAGTACAAGTCTTCCCTATTGTCACAGTCTAGGTAGTTTTTATTAGAAAATCCACCGGCCAGTGCAGCCCGCGCGCAGAGTACACGATGCGGTACGTAGCGCGGGGTGGAAGTGAGGAAGACTCAAACGGGTGGGGGGTAACGAGTGGCCGTTCTATACGTAGTATTATTATATATTCTTTGACCAGGGCTAGCCACCCGGCCTTTTCTAATAAATAAAAATGCCATGTTACAGTATTTGTGACATTTTTGATACGGCTTGAGCAATTTTTATGACTTTTTTGTGTGTAGGTAAGTATTTAACCGACTTTCAAAAAAGAGGAGGTTCTATGTTCGTCTGTGTGTATTTTTTTTGTTTATGTTCCTCGATAATTCCTCCAATTGTGAACCGAATCGAAAATTTTTTTTAGTTCGATAGGGTATACTCCCGAGATGATCCCATTTAAGTTTCACAGAAATCGGCTGAGCGGTTTTTGAAAAATCAAGAATAATATAAACAATTCGAGCGAAATATTTGAATTTTGTACACGACGGAAGGCGGTTTTGCCATTTTTTGCGAAAAATAATTATTGCTATTAACAAATGCGTTCATACAGTTTTTGTTAATCAATATCAAATTGCGCGAGAGAGACTTTCTTTGTCGTATACGTATTAGTTTATATCTATTCCAGGCACGTGCAAGTGAGGCCTAATCACACAAAAGTCAGCCAGCGCGGGGAGCTTCGTAGAATTCGGTTCAATTCGGACAGGACAATATTGACGCCAAGGGCGACATCCCGGCCACTCCCCCGGGGAGGAACTACCTATGTAGCCAACTTCGTATGTATTATCAATCGAAATATACTTCCAGAGATACTCATACATAGTTTAGAAAAGATTTTTCCAATTTTCACTATATTACTAAGAGCGTATCGTGCGTAGACGAGCTGCTCGAACAAAGTGAGACAGCGAGGGGACGAGGGGAGCGCGTCTTCGTTTGGTGAAATTTAAAATAAAAATTCATAAAAAATTATCAAGTTAACTTTTCGACGTTTTATGTGATTTGCCAATACTTTAGTTACTAATTAATACATAAAACACAATTTAAAAAATACTACTTCTAAAACTCGTCAAGAAATAAGATCTTCGTTAAAAAAAAATGGTGACTATTTTTTTCAATCGAGCGAAATTATTCCTTGTACGTATCAGTTATGGTTTGCCAACATAATAACTATATTTTTTTCTTTTAACTAAAATCTTGATTCTGGTTAGATAGACATTTTATACACGACCGCTCCTTAAACTACGTGCTGTGTCATTGCCGGTAGGCACGTGGTCTCCATTCGAGAAATTTTTGACCCCACCGGTCGTCAGTCCTCTGGCCTATGTGCCCTGCTACTTCCATTCTAACTTGCCAATCCGCTGAGCAATGAAAAACTTCGGTGTTGGCATTTTATCGCAGTCAATGTGGTCAAAATAAAACGCTCGTATACCTACCTCTTGCTAAGTAATAGTGCTAAAACTTGACATTGCCCGGTCCTTACAAAGTAATAGGTACACGTCTATTGTATTACCAAACTAAATTGTAAGCCTAAGGCAACCCGAGACTCGGTTGTTTCCGTCTGTCTTTTCAACATGTGTGGGTTACAAATTGGATGCTAAGGATACTTACTGTACTTTATTACAAGGTACGTCTGGGAGTGAAGTTTTCTCCACAGGCCTAAATATCTAAGTTCGTGTAAGGTGGCTATAATCTTAATGCATATAGAGAAGCCTTTAACGAGATTACGAGACTAAAGGATTTATATTCAAGACGCCAAGACATACGAGTAGAAGGCAAGATGTTCAAAAGTAGCCATGAAACACCGGTACAGTACAATACAAACCGTAATCAAGAGAGATCACACAAAAAAAATCGGCCAAGTACGAGTTGGACTCGCGCATAAAAGGTTCCGTAACGTATGGGAGCCCCTCGGCAAAAAATCACGTTTGTTGTATGGGAGCCCCCCTTAAATAATTAAATTATTCTGTTTTTAGTATTTGTTGTCATAGTGGTAATCGAAATACATCATCTGTGAAAATTTCAACTCTCTGACTATTACGGCTCATGAGAAACAGCCTGGTGACAGACAGACGGACAGCGGGGTTTTAGTAATAGGGTCCCGTTTTTACTCTTTAGTTACAGAACTCTAAAAAAAAGTTGCGGCCATGCGTTCAAAATAAATTATATTTAGGTAACTTAAATATATTTTTTTTTCAGTTCAGACTGCTCAGTGTAGTGACTGTCTTTACGAGTGAAGGCATGTCAGTTTTTTTCGCGAAATGCCTTAGGTGTTGTATAAAGCTACGTATTTAGAACTCAAAAAAGTGATGTAGTAAAAATGCGTTCATGCACCAATTTACAAAATGCCAACTGCCAAGTCGTGGAATGCATCTAAACGCCTTACGACAAATCCTTTGTCTCTTTGAAACCAGAATTATCATTAATTTTGAGATGATTTTGAAGTATTTTAGCTGATTTTGATTTGATTCGAGGTTATTTAATTAATTTTCTAAAATAAACTAATAACTCATAAGAACCGTCTACAGCTCGGCAGCTGTAGGAAGCTGCTGGTAGAAAGCGGGCAAAGTAAGCAGCGATGGAACTGGGGGTCCGAAGCTAAGGCTTTGGTTCGCGAAATTAGGCGGAGGATACGCGATAGCGAAGGTAACTCTCGCTCTGGGTGGATCTTGGTGGAAAGATGCCTTTCGCTATTCAGCGCGGTAATACTGCTAGCATTATGGGCACTGTTGCACCAGGCAGGAACCATCAGGGGCGGGTTATTTGATTTCTAGGACATATTCGATTTTGTAATTTCGTATTATTTTGACATGAAATGTATTAATTAACTGATAATTATTATCTAAGGTTATTATTAAAATTAGAATTCAATCTTCTACAATACAACGCTTTGTGATGCTCTGTTTCTTGAACTACTGGCCCCATCAGTCTTGTTAGCAAACTCCTCAAACAAAAAAATCTCACCGAAGTATCACTAGATCTCAGAATTATGAAAGAAAACATTAGCGTAGAATCGTGAACCAGGGTAAGGGGAGCAACACTTCACTCCAACAAGCCAGATTCAAAAGCACCCAGCATTTCTATAACTCACTGATTTTAATAACAAAAACCTACTTATTAAACGGAAGGACTCAACCACCGAGCAAAGTTGAGCTCCTTAATTCACAATAACAATAAAAACTTGGAAGCAAACGATAGATCAAATAACACTGGTTTATCTAACAATATCAACAATGAGTTTCGTTAAAAAGAGCATTTTGTTCGACAAAAAGTTATTAAATCTTATTTGGGATATTCCTTGGGTATTGTACGCGTTTGGGTGTAGTTGGAAATATTTTTATTTTTTACAAACCAATGGGTGAGCACAATGAGCGAAGATAATTATGATTTGTACAGCAGCCTTTTGGAAAAAAATGGTCGATGTTGTTCAATAATTTGCTTTTCCATGGGTTTACTGGCTTTGTTTTGTGTTGCTTAGTCAGTTTGTTTGTTTAGGTATAAGATGTGATTCAACATTGATCACAACTGATATTCTAAAGTAAAAAAGTTAACTTTATAAAAGGCCTGGTAGGTATAATCGCAAATTGCACTGATGCACTAAAATAAGGCATCGGTATCCCCTGCCTGTATTAAGAGCCTACTAAAAAGGGACCATTGGGCTCGTTAGGTTAGGTGGACAGAGTTGGGGCTCTGGCCATCCACTCAAGCGGGCCCGAGGAGGACGGCAGCGTGTGTGGCAACGCTGTCGTAGAGGACCGCATAAGCCTGGTTCTACTACCAGACGAGGAGTCACACAAAGTGCTGGGAGCACCGGTGCGTTTCTTTTGGAGATCTCGGAGCGCCCAAGAAGGTATAAAGGCTAGCCAACGAAGGGGTTTTAGTGGGTACATTCTTATATAACCCGACTGCACCCCAAAGCAGTCGGGCATCTTTCGAAGATTTCCCCCTCGTAAAAAAAAATCGGCCAAGTGCGAGTCGGACCCGTGCACGAAGGGTTCCGTACCGTATCCCCAATCCTCTTGCCGTTATTAATAGCGAGCAAAAAACTGGTAAAAATCACGTTTGTTGTATGGAAGCCCCCCTTAAGTATTTATTTTATTCTATTTTTAGTATAGCGGCAACAGTAATACATCATCTGTGAAAATTTCAGCTGCCTAGCTATCACGGTTCATGAGATACAGCCCGGTGACAGACAGACAGAAAGACGGACAGACGGATAGATGGACATCGAAGTCTTAGTAATAGGGTCCCGTTTTTACCCTTTGGGTACGGAACCCTAAAAAGGTATAATCGCAAAATCAATAAATAACAGCTTGGTTGAAATGATCCTGTGACTTGATGGAATGTAACAATCAGACCACAAAAAACTGTATTGAGATTTTATAGTGTATACCCAACCTTAGCTATGCGGAACTTTTACAATAGTAGCTATACCTACCTATTACAGGATAACAACACATTTTGTAAAAAAATATTTTTATAGTCTAATACTCGATATAACCATCCGATTCTAAATGTAAGGTGCCACATCTTATGTATAAGATTTAGAATAAAAGGAATTACAATAAATACTAAGATATTCAGAAGTTTCCTAAGTGTTCTGAAATTAAGCTCGTCAGTGAAATGGGTAAGTAGATACATGTCTTACGTAGTTTTGTATTCTCTTTGGGTACATTTATTAAGAAGGTATGTACACCTCCTTAACTTCAGAAAACTTCTATAGATGCAATGCAACTAGAATCTTTTTGACCGTGCATAAACTAGCAAAAATTGTCTCCAGTATATCGAGCCTTTTTAGGAAAACATCGTAACATACAAATATTTTTCTCTAAAAGTGAAGAATTTTTAAAGCGTAAAATCGCTTGAACAAGAGGTTACGATAAAAATACAAATTTCGCATGTTAGAGCGATCTTGATATTTTTTTTTAAAAAGCTCGATATTTTCCGCAGTTCTATCAAGAAATGGAACAAAGCATAGATAAATACCTATTTATGGCATTGGCCGCTTTACGTTCTCGATATCGCAATAATTGAGCGACAAACCCCAACATTGTCCTCTCTCCGACCGATTACCCTGCGGCGGCGACAATGCTGCAAAATAGGATGAAAATGTCAAAATACAATCTTTGAAAGCAATCTATACTGGCGCAAACTTAACCATCCCAAATCTACACAAAAATGACTCTTCTATCAAAGCCAATAAAGACAATCTAACAGCAAATAGCATAGAAACAGTTGCGGAAACAGAAAATGTCACAAAAGGAACAGAGCCCGGGGTAACACTAGAACTTGTGCGGATATCAATTGCGATTTTTTTCCAAAATCGCATTTAATAGGAGAGTTTGTACAATTATACAATGGAATGAATCGAGAGGAAGACATAGCTTGTTAGGATTATAGATGACAATGGGCTTTGGACATGCCTCTTGAGATTGTATGATTTTTAACTTTGATTTGGAATTACGTTTGGAAAAAGCGGTTGAAAAGGCTTTAGGCGATTTGTGAGCGGAGGTGTTTTTGTAAAAGTGTTGAATCGTAGGTATATTTTTAAAGGTACCGATATCTACTGGAATTTTGTATTTGATCGAACGACAGCGAAGATTCAAGTTTTAAGACGGCTATTTTGCTTTCATCTGTTCAGATTAAATCGGTCAAGAGCGAGTCGAGATATAGGCTTATGAAGATTTAGTTAAAGAGATGTTTCGCGAGATCTATTGTTCGGAGATCAAATCCTACTAATATTATAAACGCGAAAGTTTGGTATGGATGGATGGATGTTTGTTACTCTTTCACGTAAGAACTACTGAATGGATATTAATGAAACTTTACGATAATATACCTTATACATCAAAATAACACATAGGCTACAATTTATTTATATATTGTGTGAATGGTCCAAAATATGACGATAAGTGTCAAGTTAGTAGGAAAAAATCTACCATCTGCGAGATATTCTGGCGTGCGCTGCCAAAACGCGCTACAGTTACACATATTATGTAAAGTATTGATGAAAATGTTTATCTTAAATACTGTCGGCGCGCGAGTTGAATGCAGAGCTTAGGAATGCGAATGTCTCCCCTCGCTATCCGCACGCCCAACCCGCCCAGGCGCGTGAGGTGGGGCGTGCGGATAGCGGGGGGAGATGCTCCCGCTCTTTACCTCAGACCCCGACTGCATTCAACTCGCGCGCTATCTGTAGTCCTACAAAAAAGCCCGCCACAGTACATACGAGTATCTATATCTTATGTGTAAGCCAGTATAGCCAAAATAGTGAACCATAACTACAATTGATAATTTATTTCAAATGCACATTTGGCAGTAATAAATTGATTCCTTAATGAAAATATGTACTTTTATCGCTTCTGGTATAAGTAGAGAAAATATGTCTTCTACGCTACATCATTTGGACAAATCCTACTAATATTATAAACGCGAAAGTTTGTGAGTATGTATGGATGTTTGTTACTCTTTAACGCACAAACGGCTAAACCGATTTGGATGAAAAGGTAGCTTAGACCTTGGATTAGCACATAGGCTTCTTTTTATCTCGGGCTAACGCGTGTAACACCGCGGGGCGCAGCTAGTAGTTTTATAAGCCATTGAAAAAGGTATTATTGCTGTTACAGTGTTGATTGATGGTTTTTCCCGTAAAGTATCAGTTCAGACGAATTCTTAAATACAGTCGCTTAGTTCGATTTCGCTGCACCTCTCTTTAACTTTTGCTTCATACTCTTGTCTCTTTCTTTAACTTTAGCTTCATATCTTGTCAAGATTATAATATTAAACAGTCTTACCAAACTATCTGAAAATCGTTTGATAAATAGCGCTGAATTTTTTGAGAGTAATAACCCAATTCAAATCTTTGGCAATAAAAAAAAATTGTTGCCGGTTAAAATATTCTAAAAATATATAGAACCAATGTGCTAAGTTTCGTCAAGTTTTGTTGAAAAATGCGACCTGCAGAGGAGCATTCAAACATCATCTGGACTGATAAAAGAAAATTATAATTATAACTAGCGACCCGCCTGGCTTCGCACATATTTATTATCCATATATTGTAATACCTTTCTCTCAAATTCCTCTATCTACTAAAAAAACCGCATCAAAATCAGTTGCGTAGTTTTAAAGATATGAGCATACATGGGGACAGACATCGGAAAGCGACTTTATTTTATACTATGTAGTGATTATAATACTATGTAAACGTCTGTACCTATTTTAGGTAGAAGCTAGAGAGCAAAATAATAATTTAAGACCTTTGTATAATTTTACCTAGTTTTATACAGACAAATAAATCGTTCATTCACTAAAAAATTTTGCCACCCGAAGCATATACGCTCGCTCGGTCATAAAGTGCTAAATTCGGTTTATTACCATAGTGTTAGGTACTACACCAATCTTACGAGTACTACTAGTAGTAAGAACGGTAAATGAATTACCGTTCTGGTATAAGTAGAGAAAATATGCCTTTTACACTACATCATTTGGACAAATCCAACTAATATTTTAAACGCGAAAGTTTGTGAGTGTGTATGGATGTTTGTTACTCTTTAACGCACAAACGACTAAACCGATTTGGATGAAACTCGGTATAAAGGTAGCTTAGACCTTGGATTAGCACGTAGGCTTCTTTTTATCTCGGGCTAACGCGGGTAACACCGCGGGGCGCAGCTAGTAGTTTTATAAGCCATTGAAAAAGGTATTATTGCTGTTACAGTGTTGATTGATGGTTTTTTCCCGTAAAGTATCAGTTCAGACGAATTATTAAATACAGTCGCTTAGTTCGATATCGCTGCACCTCTCTTTAACTTTAGCTTCATACTCTTGTCTCTTTCTTTAACTTTAGCTTCATATCTTGTCAAGATTATGATATTAAACAGTCTTACCAAATTATCTGAAAATCGTTTGATAAATAGCGCTGAATTTTTTGAGAGTAATAACCCAATTCAAATCTTTGGCAATAAAAAAAAATTGTTGCCGGTTAAAATATTCTAAAAATATATAGAACCAATGTGCTAAGTTTCGTCAAGTTTTGTTGAAAAATGCGACCTGCAGAGGAGCATTCAAACATCATCTGGACTGATAAAAGAAAATTATAATTATAACTAGCGACCCGCCTGGCTTCGCACAGATTTATTATTCATACGAGTATATTGTAAAACCTTTCTCTCAAATTCCTCTATCTACTAAAAAAACCGCATCAATTTCAGTTGCGTAGTTTTAAAGATACATACATGGGGACAGACATCGAAAAGCGACTTTATTTTATACTATGTAGTGATTATAATACTATGTGAACGTCTGTACACCTATTTTAGGTAGAAGCTAGAGAACATAATAATAAATTAAGACCTTTGTACAATTTCACCTAGTTTTATACAGACAAATAAATCGTTCATTCACTAAAAAATTTTGCCACCCGAAGCATAGACGCTCGCTCGGTCATAAAGTGCTAAATTCGGTTTATTACCAGTGTTAGGTACTACACCAATCTTACTACTAGTAGTAATAACGGTAAATGAATTACTGTTCTTACTACTGCCATTGAAAGTTGTTAGAACAGCAATAAAAATGGAAACTATAATCATGACGCTTGAAACCTCATGCGAAACATTATCTTCATAATATGATCTCGATACACACACAGACACGTCAAAGTTATAAATAAACAAAATGAAATTATTAACATTACGACCGACTTACAGGTACTATGGGGCTTAACCTGAAATCGCGAATAAAATTCACTCTTCCATAAAAAAAATTAGCCGAATTTCAACAAAATGTAGTAGATATCCGTTGCCTAGAGAAACAACTCGTATTTTTCATCGACTTCTAAAAGAGAGTTCCTCAATTCCTCAATTTGACTGTATGTTTTTTTTTGTATAAGTATTGTAGGTATGTTACGCGAATTTTGGTTTGGTTATTGTTGATTATCCGGCAATAGGTATAATTCGGAACCGATTTTGATGATTTTAATTGTTTAACAGATCAAACTTCAGGTGGTGCCTTTCAAATTTTATCACAAAACGGCAGAGCTCTTTTTGAAAAAAACTACAATAATCAAAAAATGGTAATTATTGATTCGAGAGAACTGCTTGAATTTTCTACACGATTGATGTCAGTTGTGCCTTATTTGGGGAAAAATAATTATACATAAAATAAGTATATATACTACATATTGCAAAATAACCTCTATTTATGTTTTTTTTATTTATTTATTGTGGCTCCTATCACCGGATCTTTTTTCCAGGATCATATTACAAACATGTCTCTTTTTATTATATTTCTACATTTCTTTACATGTTATGTTTCTTGCCTTAATCTATTTCTTTACATTCCACATCTCGTATTGCACTATTACACAACTTATACTCGTAAATATCATTATACACTCGCGTTTTTTGTATACTTGTTATTTATGGCTTATTTCCAATACTTATAAAACAAAAACTTCTATTTATGATTAAAATCACGATAATGTTGTAAAAGAAATCCATCGGCTTATTAACTAAATACAACAAAGGAAACCATCATCACAGTAATTAGCTAAACATTTCCAAACAACTTCAAGCGGAACCAAAAAAAACTCGTTTCATTCACAATTGGCAATTTGGCATATCAATGGCGCCACATGTATTAATTACAAAGCGCCCGACAGCCCTGCACTCAACACTGGATTTGACAACCCTTATTTAATAAAAAAAATCCAAGCAAATTTGAACTCAACATGATATAGTTAAGACAGAAAATAGTTTAACAAATTATGAACAAATTAACATTTGAAAGTAAGGAGGTTTTATGCAAAGTAATAACGAATTTGGACTGTGTTATTTGAAAATAAGGTTTGGTTTTGATTGTAGAATTTGAGGCCCAGGGGTGTGAATTAAGATATTGTTAGGGGCACAAAAGAGGGGCTACGCTGTCACTAAAAGCGCTTAATGTCAACCCTGTATGTCTTTGTAGTAGAACTCGTATTTATTTTGGAACGTTTGTAATCCACCAGTTTACAGGGGATTTGTAAATAAGCCTTTGTAAGGTCCACTTATGTGAAATGGAAATGTCGTTCTCAGGATGACAAAGAGGTCGTGTGTTTTGATGTAAGCTGCGTGGTAAATGAGATCAAAGTGTGAGGAAATAGTAATTTACTTAGTTTGTTTTATTTGGAGCCCAGTTGTAATCGCCTGAATCAAATAGAACAAAACAAAGCAAATGTTAGAAAAATAAATGGTTGTCTGTAAAGTTGGTTTACGGACGATAATTTTACGTGATAACGTTAGAAGAAAACATTTTAGACAGACCTAACGCTTAGGCCGATCATGACTCTCTATGACTTATTCCGTGCTTTCAGGCGGAACGTGACACTTTTATGTGTGTGCAGCCGGCGTTTATCAATTTATAAGATGTTATCATGTTAATAAGCTTTTTATAAGGTTTAACAAAATTAACTATAAACTTTTCAAAACCCCCGACAAAAAGATTTTTTAAATAATACTTATTTAAAAATATTCTTGTTCAAACTACATACCTAATTAGTGTTATAAATGCATGTAGTTCTAGCAAGTAGTTGTTTGATCGTGTGTATGTTTAAATAACATGTGTCACATTCTGTTTTTCATTATTCTGAGGTCACATTAAAGGTATTGATAAAAAAAATATTGTTCGAAGGATATACACCGCATTTTAACATGATTACCTATTAAGAATATTTTTTCATCTGCAAAGTGTGTATTTTCGAGCACAGATTTACTCGTAAATTCTATAAGGTAATAGTGCGAGGTCAACTGTTCGGAGAACTACTAGTATAATACAAATCCTTTACAGCTACGGCGTAGACAGCTACGCACGCTACGCTATTTTCTTAGTTCAGTTGCAAGAAATCAATCATAGATGGCAGCACAAATTCTTCACATCGGCTGCAGCTAAGTAAGTACCTTGGTCACAAAATTGTTTCGTACTGTCGGTCTGTTTAGTATGGGCTGTTTTTCATAGATGGCGCTTTTCTTCATATCAAGGACTTGTTAAGTTCTCCGAGTAGCCTGTGTATTTGATTAAAATCATTCTGTACCTAAGTCCTATGCTGTGCTTAACGGTACGTGATCAACATTCTAGAAATAATAGTCAGTTTGAAAATTTATAGTTTGCAAATGACGCCACTAAGGATAGCTTATTGTACCAAAATGCTCGATAAATGAACTTTTCGCCCCAAACAATCATCACTTCTCCGAGCCTCACCTAGGTAACCAGTTCCATTTTTATCTAAGCTAGGCTAGGCTAGGCTATCCAGGTACATAGGGCCGGACCGTGAGCTAAGTGAGCCCTGGGTTAATACTATTTAAGAAGGGCCCACCTAAGTAATAACTCAAATACGTATAGATCCTTACATTATTATTAGTAATTTAAAAAAAAAAGTTTAAATGTTTGTAAATTTCTTTTTTTATTTTTCTCTAGGTAACTGTAATTTTCCTTTCTAGCTCCACTTTTATATTTTCTAGTCTTTTTTTTACTTGACTTAACTAGGGGCTACTGGAATCCACGGGGCCTTGGAATGAAGCCCAAAAAGCCTTATCCGGCACTGCAGGTACAATACTTTTGGTTTTTCTACTGTAACTCATTTCTGATTCGATCTCACAGTAAGACTCCGAACATAGCCCTTGCCTTATGAATCATTGGGCTAGCCATTATGTTGTAGGTACCTAGCACTTTGCAAACTTAAATCAATCTGCGAAGGACTAAAGTTTGTAGCATCGCGTAATGATATTTTGCAGTGCCGGATCAAAATCTTGGCGGCTGTAAAATTAGCTACAAGCTGTCGCCTGCGTTAAACCCTATCCTCGCGCAGCTGTTGAGCTTCAGTCAGGATTGGGTTATCTGTAGCTAAGTAGTAAGTAGCTACCGTGACAGCCGCCATGATGCTTGATTCGATCTATAGCAGATGTGAACAGCTTATAAATTGTACTAGGAACAGATTTGCAGGACACACCATACAATTGGCTTTTGTAGGTAGGTACTTACCTAATCGGTAGATACCTACTTTCGTTAAGGTTGTTGATTGTGCGAATATTGCGATTCTTATTTAAAAGCTGAGAGAGAAAGAGTTAGAATTCACTCTCTTAAAATATAGAACTCTCTTGCCCTGAGTAGCATACACTGATAGGTACCTAATGTAAAAATATTATATTCATCATCTTGTCAGTCTTAAGGCATCCACAATTGATTGATCAGTAGTTTTAGTAGCAGTAGTGGTAGGTATAGGTATTAGTAGTAATAGTTCTTCTAGACTTCAACGTTAAAAACCTATTTTATTATTATCTAATCAGCCTAAGGAAGTCCACGGTCGAGTATTGGTAAGCCTGCCCTAAATCTAATCTTTACGTAGCATGACACGAGCATTAGTTCTGCTACTCATTCCTAGATGGCGCTAGCAGGCTCGTTTAGTTAACTGAAGAAACTATAGTCTGACCGTTTAACTGAGTCCTCGCTGACAGGTGCGAGCGGCGGGGACCCGCCGCCGCTCGCACCTGTCTCAGTCCCCTTTGTCGTCTACCCCCGCGCCTCTGTACCGCGCAGGCGAGGACTCAGTTAAACGGTCAGACTATAGGTGATAATTTTCTACACTTTTATAAATTACTAAAAACTGTGTTGTTTTAAATATAATTATGCTGTGTTATTTTTTTGGTGAGTTTAAAATGTTTAAATGGTATGAACGACATTTTAAATAAATTCAGGTCGACTTTCTAGTACCTACCTAGTACTTTGTAGGTGACTGTTTAATATTTTTTTATCAATTATTAAAATGATTAACATGTTGATAATTACATGCTTTCATGTACATGAAACTTTCTAATCTTCGTTCAGAATCATTGATTCGTGCCAAAATGCGATCAAAACTTCCTTTGTATCTTTGTTTGTGAACCTAAAAAAAAATTTTATGTAAAATAATTACTTCCATGGGTTCCGGGTCTCACTCGGTATAAAGATAATCGGCCAAGACCGAGTCGGACTCGCTCACGGAGGGTTCCGTACTGTAAGGGAGCCCCCCTTAAATATATTTTTATTTTAATAACATTATTTCCGTGCCTGGCGTGAACAAGTTGACATGTCAAAAATGGCAATTTTTCAGGGCGGCCGTTTTAAAGTTTGACCTCGTCTGGTAAATCGAGAAATTTGTTATATACTGATTTTTATGTCGTTTTAAAGTTTATTTATTGCTATCTTTCATATTATGGCAAGATATTACCGATTTTCTTTATAGTTTTTGTAATAATAGACTTGTCAAATCGTTCACCAACAAGTTATCAACTTATTCACCGAGTTGTCAACTTAATCACAACAGTTATCAAATTATTTCCTATTTGAATTAGTCTAGGTAACAAATGTTTTTTTGGTCAAACTTTTTTTGTACGCCTCCGAACCATATGAACGAGGTGTCATTCGATTCGGTTTAACATGTAGATATTAAAAAAATAAATAATTAAAGTGTCGCTTTGAAAAAAATGCAAAAGGTATATACAATTAATTTAAAAAAATGGCATTTGGTTTTTTGCACATACCTCAAAAACTAATTAATATTTTTCAATTTTAGAATAAGTTTCTATAAGAAGGAAATTTTTCAAAGAAATCCTACCTACAGTACCGTGAGGTAGGACTAATATTTATAATTTCCCAGAAGGTTGAAAATACGTCATAAAACGAGTAAACTGTCTTGACCTGACTGGATATCATGTAGAACCTAAGAACTCACCAAGACAAAATAAATGAGCCCAAACTCGATGGGTGTATCTTGTTTAGTTTAGAAGTTCCTATGACCACCTCCCGACTCTATCGTCAGAACAGCTCCATGGTACCATATTAAAATATAGGGATTAGTAGTAGGTAATCGATACAACTATAATGGCAAAATACTATTTATTACTGTCCAAACAAAATATTAAATATTTTTTTCTGGATCCTAGAACCAGAACTTACTGGATCTCTGAATCTGATGAAGAATCAGGGTTGTCTTCGTCCAAGTCTGGGTCTGTGGATGCAGAAGTACCACCAAGGGTTTTTAATTGAAGATCCATCCATCCATAGGACGTCCACTGCTGGACATAGGCCTCCCCCATGAATCTCCAATAAGACCGGTTGGTAGCGACTTGCATCCAGCGTGATCCTGCGGTCTTAATGAGGTCATCCGTCCACCTTGTGGGTGGACGTCCTACGCTGCGCTTACCGGTACGTGGTCTCCACTCGAGAACTTTTCGACCCCATCGGTCATCAGTCCTCCGCGCTATGTGCCCTGCCCACTGCCATTTCAACTTGCCAATCCGCTGGGCTATGTCGGTAACTTTGGTTCTTCTGCGAATCTCCTCATTCCTGATTCGATCTCGCAGAGAGACTCCGAGCATAGCCCTCTCCATAGCTCGTTGGGCTACTTGGAGCTTATTAATAAGGCCCATAGTAAGAGACCACGTTTCAGTGCCATAAGTCATCACTGGCAACACACACTGATCGAACACTTTCGACTTGAGGCACTGAGGTATGTCGGACGAGAAGACGCTACGCAATTTTCCGAACGCTGCCCAGCCGAGTTGGATTCGGCGATTGGCCTCTTTCTTGAAGTCGGACCTACCTAACTGGACTACTTGTCCTAGGTAGACGTACGAGTCAACGACTTCAAGAACTGAGTTCCCAACAGAGATCGGGGTGGGTACAACATGGGAATTACACATGACTTTCGTCTTGTCCATGTTCATCTTAAGACCCACCTGTTGAGAAACACGATTGAGGCTTTCGAGCATCGTGCTGAGCTCTTCCATCGATTTTGCCATGACTACTATATCGTCGGCAAACCGAAGGTGAGTGAGGTATTCGCCATTGACATTGATGCCGAATCCTTTCCATTCCAGGAGCTTGAAGGCGTTTTCCAAAGCAGCCGTAAACAGTTTCGGAGAGATTACGTCTCCCTGTCTTACGCCTCTTTTTAAAGGGATCGCCTTGGAGCTCTCTTCCTGTACTCGGACCGACAAAGTGGCGTTATTATACAAGCACTTCAACACTTCGATGTACCGATAGTCAACACGGCATCGTTGGAGAGACTCGAGCACAGCCCAAGTCTCGACCGAATCAAAGGCTTTCTCATAGTCCACAAACGCTAAGCAAAGTGGCAAGTTATACTCTTCGGTCTTCTGTATAACCTGCCGCAGCGTATGAATGTGGTCCATGGTGCTAAAGTCTTTTCGGAAACCGGCTTGTTCGGAAGGCTGGAAGTCATCAAGCCTGCGCTCGAGACGGTTCGTAATGACCCTTGAAAACAGCTTATAAACATGGCTCAGAAGCGAGATGGGTCTGTAGTTCTTCAATAAGGTGTTGTCACCTTTCTTGAAAAACAACACTACCACGCTTCTGTTCCATGCTTCTGGCGTGATGCCCTCGAGGACGACGGTGTTGAAAAGCTTCTGGAGGACCCGCTCTCAGAAGCTCTGATGTGATACCGTCATCACCCGGCGCCTTGTTGTTCTTGAGCTGATTTAGGGCCATTCTAATCTCGTACAGGCTGATGTCCGGGATATCTTCGGTGAAGTGTCGGGTTAGCTTGGCTCTTGGGTCTTTGGCCGCGCTGTTGACAGGCTTAGCGACCGAAGCGTATAGCTGTCCATAGAACCTTTCGATCTCCTCCAATACCTCTGCCTTGGTCGACGCTACACTGCCATCTTCTCTCTTCAGCTTTGTCAGCTGGCTTTGCCCAATAGACAAATTCCTCGCAATATAATTATATAATTGAAGATAAAAATCCTTAAATCCAACGTCAATTAGCTCAATGAGATCCATCAAGTCGAGATGTCGAGACGCCAGGCACGGATATTGCAGCGAAACTTAAATAAGTCATAGCCAACAAGTTGATATCTTGATATTCATGATTTAAATTATAAAACTACGAAAGGATTCAACTGAATATATCTACTTATCTACATTTAAACGATAAAACTTGGTAGCCCTTAAATTGACGTCATTATTTTTCACAATATAAACAAACAACCACAGCGGGCCATAACCTGATATCTCAATAAATCACGATTTTAACAAAAATACCTAGGCTGGCCTTAGTTTGACATCTCTATTTGTCAATTTATAGCTAGTACTCATACGCAGTGCATAAATTAACGAGTAGATATATCAAGTAACGAATAAATGTTGGCTAGTCCGCATTACGTTGATAAAACGAAATACCAAAGTACGTTCATAAAAACTAGTACATCGTTAATTTGACATCATGATTTGTCAAGTTTTGTTTGCTAAAATGCAAGTTGTCAAGTTATTACCACTGGCTTTTTCGTAAAAAGTTGTGTACATTAAGAGTTGTCAATTTTTTACATACAAATATCGAATGCGTAGAATGCATTAAGACAATAAAAAAAAAACGTGCAAGTCGAGATGTCAACATGTTCACGCCAGGCACGGATTTATTATTGAAGTTAATATATAACTAAATATTTTGTGAAAATTTCAAGCATCAACCTGTTACCATTATTGATATAGAGCGAAAAACGTCTAAAAAAATCAGGTTTGGCCCCCTTAATTTTTAATTTTATTCTGTTTTTAGTATTTGTTGTTATAGCAGCAATAGAAATACTTACATCATCTTTGAAAATTTCAGCTTTCTAGCTATAACGGTTCATGAGATACAGCCTATGGAGACAGACGGACAGCGGAATCTTAGTAATAGGGTTCCGTTTTTACCCTTTGGGTACGTAACCCTAGAAAAGAACAAAATTATTTTTTTTTCAGATATACCTATACCTAAATACCAACTTGTAGCTAAAGTCCCTATTACCATTACAACGAAAGCTTACAATGAAATGCTCTATTTACGAGGTACCTAATTAATTACATACATTCCAAATTAAAAGGGTCATTGTTAAAGTGTATGGATTTAGGCCTTGACCCTGTAATGTACCTACTGTGCTTTATTTGCTTTATTTTATAAATAATTTCACTACTATTTTTTGTAACAAAATAGCCTACGGATAAAAAATATTTTCCGATTGTGCTTATTATTATAAAATTACTCGTAACAATAAAAATTATTAAAATCAAAATTATTAGATAAAAAGTTTTAAAATACGCTTAAACGTATTCCTACGGCAGCTCACAAAACAGATGATAACTTTGGAACGGCTGAACCGATTTTGGTGAAACTTACCTAGTTAAATTAAGGAGACTCCCGACTAATTCACCTTTCGTAAAATAAAAGAAAATCAAAATTGGTTCGTTGTATTGGTTCGGGAGCTACGACGGCACAGACAGACACAAACACACACACCCATACAGACACGTCATACGTCACACGTCAAACTTGGTACTTGGTAAGGTACGAGTAAGTGCACTGTTTCAATTTCTGTGCCAAAAACTTCTTTAGACAAAGAAGGAAACTGGTACCATGTCCTATTTCCTTATTCATTTCAACATTTCAAAAGATTCACATTAAAATATAAAACAAAGAACAGAACTGCACAGTCAACTAAGTAAGGCAATAAGAATTTAAAAGCACCACCACCGGCCAACTTAATTCTCAAGTTGGACAAATATTCAAATTAATAATTTTCTACGAACAATTGTCAATTTTGTTCTGCAAATACAATGAAGGTACCCCTCATCTAACAGAAAATATAAGTTGGTTAAGTGACATCGCCCTGGGTAGTCACGAATTCACGAAATCTACGCCATAATAAAAGAGACCTCGAGAGAAGCCTTAAATTTTCGTTATACAACGCGCGAAATATTTAAATATAAGTAGCAAATACTCATATACCGTAAAGTACATGTTTACGAAGCAATCATTGCAACATGCAGTGTTGGGTACTTTTGTACTTGTGTGTATACGCATTTGTATAAGTGCTATGTTGTGCTCTGTGAGTAATGCAAGAAAAATATGAAACAAAATTAACAATGACTGATAGGTTAGGTAGATAGGTAGTGGGTTCCAGCAAGAGTTACTTATTAGTTTCCGAATAATTATATTCTACTCTTTTATGTCCTTATTTGTAGTTATGAAGATTCTAGGCATAGCATTTATAAAAAACACTACCTGCGACCCGCGGTTTTACCCGCGTTCGCCCGAGGTAAAAAGTAGCCTATGTGTAAATCCAAGATCTAAGCTACCTTCATACCGAATTTCATCCAAATCGGTTCAACCGTTTGTGCGTGAAAGAGTAACAAACATCCATACATGCTCACAAACTTTCGCGTTTATATTATTAGTAGGACAGCACGTATAATCAACTTTTACATAAGTATAGATATATTAAGTAATGTAAGTATTGAAGAAAAGCTGGTTTCGATATGTTAGAATTTAACGGAAGAGATCGAAAAATATCATTATTCTCATTATATTTGATCTACTCTGTCAAATTAAGAGATTCAATTATAATCGGCCAAGTACGAGTAGGACTCGCGCACCAAGGATTCCGTACTGTTTGGGAGCCCCCCCCCTCAAATATTTATTTTATTTTAATTTTATTATTTATTATTAAAGTGAATAGAAAACTTAATATTCTGTGAAAATTTCAAGCATCTACCTATTACCATTATTAATATAGAGCGAAAAACGTCTAAAAATTTAGGTTTGTTGTATGGAAGCCTCCCTTAAATATTTATTTTATTTTGTTTTTAGTATTTGTTGTTATAGCGGCAACAGAAATACATCATGTGTGAAAATTTCAGCTGCCTAGCTATCATGGTTCATGAGATACAGCCCGGTGACAGACAGACAGACAGACGGACAGACGGACATCGAAGTCTTAGTAATAGGGTCCCGTTTTTATCTTTTGGGTACGGAACCCTCAAAACGAGTAATTCTACACAACATGAAATTGTGGGAGTGAATCAGAGAATTTCTTGCGATAGTAGTTCCCCGCTAAATCGACATGTCCCGTCTCATGAGTTCTATGGTCATAATAGATTGACGTGCTTAAAACTGTAAAATTACCATTTGGAATATGATTCTAGAAAAAAGCCGTTTGGTAGACAAGTCGCGATCAGCGATTAGGGCGCACGGAACGGGCATGGAAAAGTACCTAAATAGTTTTTGTTTATTTTACTTTTGTATTTGAAAAATATAGTTATAATTAGAGCTAACTGTGACTCTTAGTTTTTTGTTTAAATTGCTTATAAAAGCAGCATGATAAATTGTTGGCAAACAAACTACGCAACGGATTTTAATGCGGTTTTTTTAAATAGATAGAGTGATTCAAGAGGAAGGTTTATTTGTATAATATACCTGTGCGAAGCCGGGGCGGGTCGCTAGTTGCTTATAAATAGTACATAAGTATGATGAGAATACAGTATAAAATCTCAACGTAGGCTAATCCTGCTGAAACTTAAATTAATTACTCTTCATAGTAATACGATCTCTAAGTATAATGAGCTTCGTTATAAAAAGTTTACGCTGTATTATGTGGAGTGATATTCTAAAGTGCTAGGTAGTACTGTTACGAGATCTATTTACGAGGTACCTAATTAATTACATACATTCCAAATTAAAAGGGTCATTGTTAAAGTGTATGGATTTAGGCCTTGACCCTGTAATGTACCTACTGTGCTTTATTTGCTTTATTTTATAAATAATTTCACTACTATTTTTTGTAACAAAATAGCCTACGGATAAAAAATATTTTCCGATTGTGCTTATTATTATAAAATTACTCGTAACAATAAAAATTATTAAAATCAAAATTATTAGATAAAAAGTTTTAAAATACGCTTAAACGTATTCCTACGGCAGCTCACAAAACAGATGATAACTTTGGAACGGCTGAACCGATTTTGGTGAAACTTACCTAGTTAAATTAAGGAGACTCCCGACTAATTCACCTTTCGTAAAATAAAAGAAAATCAAAATTGGTTCGTTGTATTGGTTCGGGAGCTACGACGGCACAGACAGACACAAACACACACACCCATACAGACACGTCATACGTCACACGTCAAACTTGGTACTTGGTAAGGTAAGTGCACTGTTTCAATTTCTGTGCCAAAAACTTCTTTAGACAAAGAAGGAAACTGGTACCATGTCCTATTTCCTTATTCATTTCAACATTTCAAAAGATTCACATTAAAATATAAAACAAAGAACAGAACTGCACAGTCAACTAAGTAAGGCAATAAGAATTTAAAAGCACCACCACCGGCCAACTTAATTCTCAAGTTGGACAAATATTCAAATTAATAATTTTCTACGAACAATTGTCAATTTTGTTCTGCAAATACAATGAAGGTACCCCCCATCTAACAGAAAATATAAGTTGGTTAAGTGACATCGCCCTGGGTAGTCACGAATTCACGAAATCTACGCCATAATAAAAGAGACCTCGAGAGAAGCCTTAAATTTTCGTTATACAACGCGCGAAATATTTAAATATAAGTAGCAAATACTCATATACCGTAAAGTACATGTTTACGAAGCAATCATTGCAACATGCAGTGTTGGGTACTTTTGTACTTGTGTGTATACGCATTTGTATAAGTGCTATGTTGTGCTCTGTGAGTAATGCAAGAAAAATATGAAACAAAATTAACAATGACTGATAGGTTAGGTAGATAGGTAGTGGGTTCCAGCAAGAGTTACTTATTAGTTTCCGAATAATTATATTCTACTCTTTTATGTCCTTATTTGTAGTTATGAAGATTCTAGGCATAGCATTTATAAAAAACACTACCTGCGACCCGCGGTTTTACCCGCGTTCGCCCGAGGTAAAAAGTAGCCTATGTGTAAATCCAAGATCTAAGCTACCTTCATACCGAATTTCATCCAAATCGGTTCAACCGTTTGTGCGTGAAAGAGTAACAAACATCCATACATGCTCACAAACTTTCGCGTTTATATTATTAGTAGGACAGCACGTATAATCAACTTTTACATAAGTATAGATACATTAAGTAATGTTAGTATTGAAGAAAAGCTGATTTCGATATGTTATGATTTAACGGAAGAGATCGAAAATATCATTATTCTCATCATATTTGATCTACTCTGTCAAATTAAGAGATTCAATAATAATCGGCCAAGTACGAGTAGGACTCGCGCACGAAGGATTCCGTACTGTATGGGAGCCCCCCTCAAATATTTATTTTATTTTAATTTTATTATTTATTATTGAAGTGAATATAAAACTTAATATTCTGTGAAAATTTCAAGCATCTACCTATTACCATTATTAATTTAGAGCGAAAAACGTCTAAAAATTAAGTTTTGTTGTATGGGAGCCCCCTTTAAATATTTATTTTATTTTGTTTTTAGTAATTGTTGTTATAGCGGCAACAGAAATACATCATGTGTGAAAATTTCAACCGCCTAGCTATCATGGCTCACGAGATACAGCCCGGTGGCAGACAGACAGACGGAAAGACGGAATTCGAAGTCTTAGTAATAGGGTCCCGTTTTTATCTTTTGGGTACGGAACCCTAAAAACGAGTTATTCTACACAACATGAAATTGCGGGAGTGAATCAGAGAATTTCTTGCGATAGTAGTTCCCCGCTAAATCGACATGTCCCGTCTCATGAGTTCTATGGTCATAATAGATTGACGTGCTTAAAACTGTAAAATTACCATTTGGAATATGATTCTAGAAAAAAGCCGTTTGGTAGACAAGTCGCGATCAGCGATTAGGGCGCACGGAACGGGCATGGAAAAGTACCTTAAACAGTTTTTGTTTATTTTACTTTTGTATTTGGAAAATATAGTTATAATTAGAGTTAACTGTGACACTTAGTTTTTTGTTTAAATTGCTTTTAAAAGAAGCATGATAAATTGTTGGCAAACATACAAACTAAACAAAGTAAATTCAAACTTCTGTATTTATAAATTTTATAATATGTATCACTAAGTACATAGTATAAAACAAAGTCGCTTCCCGCTGTCTGATCCATGTATGCTTATATCTTTATCACTACGCAACGGATTTTATTGCGGTTTTTTAAATAGAGTGATTCAAGAAGAAGGTTTATTTGTATAATATACCTATACGAAGCCGGGGCGGGTCGCTAGTTGCTCAAAAATAAATATGTAGTACATAAATAAGTATGATGACACAATACAGTATAAAATCTCAACGTAGGCTAATCCTGCTGAAGCTTAAATTAATTACTCTTCATAGTAATACGATCTCTAAGTATAATGAGCTTCGTTATAAAAAGTTTACGCTGTATTATGTGGAGTGATATTCTAAAGTGCTAGGTAGTACTGTTACGAGATGGGTTCTTGGATAATCAGTTAAAACGCCGATTGTTAACTTTGCACTTTATTGCACAAAATCACAGTACACACGACACAACTGGTTCGCACAACTCTTCACACTGGCACTGATATTCACACAACTAGTCACTCCACAATCACTGGTACCGCACTTGAACACGAGATGTTTTCGCTCCAGTATAAAACGCGATAACTGCCACGAACGAAAACCATCGCCCTATTTATATCGGAATAAGGGTTTTCTAGAAATCTGTAGAATATTCGGTGCCATTGTGACTGACAAAGTAAACAAGTGTAAAGTTCGAGAATCCCTATTGTTCTTAATTATTACGAAAACACCAAAAAAATCTCACAATAAACGCACACAAAGACCGGTGCCGCCTGAGTCATAAAACCATAAATTTCGCGATTAGGTGTAAACAACTCGCCGCCCGTAATTACCGCGCGCGGCGCGGCTTACTGCATAACAGTACGTAGGTATCTAGTTATATACCTATGTACCAATCATGGATACGTACCTACTTATTGGCACACATTTTTCGAAATGGTTTGTTAATTCTACCATTTTGTCATGCCACATTTAAATAGACGTTCTCCCTACACCAAAATCGTGGAGACACCGGTTGAATTTCATTTCTATTTTATGACAGCCAGTCCACAGGTCTACTACATTACTTCAGCAGCTGGCTAAATTAATGAACTAAAATCTTCCTATCGAACCTTTTGATTTTGTTTAAGAATAGCGATGGTAGCGCTCCTCTTTTACTTTTAAAAATGAGTTGGTTATCGTAGTGTTGATCCTTTGAAAGCTCCGTATACTATTTAATCTGTGACTGAGTTTAAAACCGATTTAACTATTCAGTTTCACTTTAGCCGAAATATTATCGGTTTTTGAGCACGCGATGTTATGTCGGTATGAACGATGTCGGTTGTATATTTTCCAAACAAATGCTCTGCATTTCTGTGTGACTTTCAGTAGACGTTAGAACTTAGAAGATAACAAATACAAATAGGTATGGCAACATAAAAAAAAAGGTACCTGCTGAGTAGAATATGAAAAAAATTGTGAAACTATGTGTGTACCTAAGTAAAAGAATGGTAAAATGTAGATACATGAGATAGCACCTACCTAACTTAACAAAAGTTTTAATTTTTCATATAGCTATTATTATTATTATTAGGAGCCTATTATGTCTCTTGACAGGCACCGGAAGGACTGGCATACTTTAGCCCAGGATAGAGATAAGTGGAAGGAGGGTAGGGAGGCCTTTGCTCAACGTTGGGACAGAATTCATATAGCTAAATAATGATTAAATAAATCATTTTGCTGGTAACTAACATTCATCAGTCGACATTTTTATTTGTTCTGCAATCGAATGATGTTCAACTGGCAGTAGGCTTGAGCATTTATATTATTTCTAGAGCCAATGCCTTCTGTGGACTACACATGATATAATTTCTTTTTGTGTATTTGGTATTTTAACATATAGTAGCTCTATGTAGATTTATTGTATTTTTTGTACATACTTGGCATGGTTATTTTTGTACGTACATCACTTGCCCAAAAAATAATCTCCATAACATTGTATACTTTATTTCTTATATCATCGCTAAGAGTACACTCGATTATAAAAACTAAATCGATAGGTACTGGCGCAATATTATTTATATTTCAGTTTCCTATATTAGGCAGGTACTTGTATCTTTAAATATCTCTATTCCTAATTACCTTTATATTTGACAACTTTTAAAGTTTGTTCAATATGTTTTTTTTTTCTCAATTAGTCCTTGGTGCTTTCTTAGTAATATTTTTTTCTAAAAGAAGTCGAAGACAGTTAAAAGTGATAATATCAACCAATTTTAGTATCATCTGTTCAAATATTCAAATTGTGTAAATTCTACCCCTTCATTTATTTATTTCCAATCATTTATGGGCATCGCGCGGTGTCACTTCCGTAGCTGTTGTTGGACAAATTATATTTTTGGGGATCACGGTTACTTTTTATTAAATATTTGATATTCATAACTAGTAAGTAAGTAGATTTTTATCATTTTCAATACATAATTGCAGGTGTCACTAATATGAATTGGAAAATAACGTTAACTGGAGATTGATAAATATTTTGATGGACTAAAATGAATACCTAATAGATTTTTTAAATGTTATAACTTCAACAATTAGTCTTAACTCAATAAATGAAACAAAAATAAGAGATAAATAAATATATACCAGGGGACATCTAACACTCTGTATCAGACCCCAAACGAAGTAAAGCAACTGCTGGGAAAAGGTCTTCTCTTTTTTTTTCTTTTTAAGGGTTTCTAGGACAAATATTTACACTGAACTTACTAAGATACTTAATATTCTTTGAAAGTTTGTTCAAAATGACCTTCGCTTACATCTTCCCCGATTGCATCTCAGGTTGTTTGTCACCAGATCGATAGATTATTTTAATTCGATCGCGACGACACCCGGAAGCACGGGGGAGCACGGCCCTTTGTAAATTTACATGCAAATGTACCGATCTAGCCAGTAAATAATGGCTACGACGCTCCTGCGCTGCTGAGGAGAAAACCCTCAGAAATATACAGCCAGAATGTGGAATGCTTTACCTGAGTCTGTCCCTCCACCAAAGAATATATAATAATACTACCCTCCACTAAAGTACAACATACTTAGTTGTCTTCAAATCTCAAATAAATAGGTGTGTGTAACTGTAAATCTTCTAGGAAATCTTGCTACGCCGTAGACCACATATCTGCAATGTAGTCAAACGCAAACGTATAATCACTATCACTATACATAGTATAAAACAAAGTCGCTTTCTCTGTCCCTATTTCCCTATGTATGCTTAAATCTTTAAAACTACGCAACGGATTTGGTGTATTATGCATATAAACCTTCCTCTTGAATCACTCTATCTATTGCATCATACATATTCATCATCTATTGCATAATACACCTGCCTGTGCGAAGCCGGGGCGGGTCGCTAGTATCAAATAAAACAATATTTCGTAGGTACATACTGTTGTAAGTTCATGTGTTGATGAGTGAATGTTGTTTTACGTTTCTGCTAAGTTACGTAAGAAAACACCTCGAGGAAACTTGTACGTCAAAGTCCGGTCTCGGATATTAGTGAACTCAGTCAACCCACATTTGGCTATTTGCCCTGTATGTAATGTAAAGTGGCCTATACAGGGTTATTCCTAATCAATTAGCATCCTTTTAAGGTCTTACTCTGCATATCAAAATTAACAATTTATGTTCTGCGACTTTTGTCAAAACTCAACAAAAAAAAACAGCTTTTCCATATATTTTGCCGAGGTTGAACGATATTTTTGTATGGATCAACAACTTTTTTTTGAGATTTGACATAAGTCGTTGAACAAAAGTTGTTAGTTTTGATGTACAGAATAAGCCCCTAAAAGGATGCTAATTAATTAGGATTAACCCTGTACAATACGCCAACTCTTCAACCCTGGAGATATTTTGACAACGTAGTAAAACTTCCACATAATTAAGTATTGAAAAAATGTTTCAGGAGCTCCAGGGAGTGCAATCCAACAAAGTGGCCAAAACATCTCACGCAGATTCACACAGATGTGAAGACAGATCTGACTCCAAGTACCCGAGTAATACTTAGAGGTAGAGAGCATCATAATGCTCAGGACTGAGCAAATGGCAAACGAAACGATTTTTTACATATTAAAGCATGTTACGTGTCAATAAGAAAATTAAGTACCTATTCACAGAAAGTAAAGTACCTAAAGTAAAATTTTACTAGCTTTGTACAACATACAGTGGAATACAATAGATTTTTCATATTATAAATTAAGACAACACAATATATATTAAGTTTAAAAAAACCGAAAGAAAGAAAACAACGTTGAAAATGTGACGAGTTCTTTTTCTGCGAATAGTCTACCTACTCCTGCACAGTAGGGAATTAGCAACGTGGGAGGCGGCGAGGTGGTAACGTCATAAGTTCATAACATACCATAGAGGAAAATTAAAAGGCAAGCAGTAGAACTGCTTCATACTTCAAGATGACCACCGCAGTACAAATCCTAAGGCCAGTGCAGATGGGGGCAATTCTGATAGCCGATCTCTTTACTGAAGTGATACGTTCTTGAACCTCTCTCGTTTTTCTGACAGTTTCTACAGCTCAAAACTGTCAGAAAAACGAGACAGGTTCAAGAACGTGTCACCTTAGTAACGAGATCGGTTGGCAGAATTGCCCCGATTTTGAACGTTAGTAATCGGTTGAGTGGTTTTTGAAATATCAACAGAACTCTAAAATGTAGGTAAATTATGCCGATATCGATTTGATCGAGCTATTCGAATTTTGTACGTAGATTGTAACGATTGCTGGTTATGCTACATTTGACGAAAATTAATTATGAGTGTGCTTAGATAATCTAGAATCTATCTATCTAGAAAAACACAATTGAAAAGAACGATTATTCAAAAAAATATACCTATGTTTCACAATTGTGTATTTCAAGCCAAAGATACACATAGTGACCAAATTGATACCTGTATCAGCCTTTTTAATAGTCCACTGCAGGACGTAGGCCTACCCACGAAGGGCGATTGATACCTAGTTTCTTGAAATTTCCATATTTTTCTATGTAGGTAAGTATTCATTCATAGATGAATGAAGGTCTCGCTCCGCTAGATTCATTTAATTTTTTTTTTAATTTGGTTCGGTGCGGAAACGGGCTGCGGTTCGCCTGATGGTGACCGTTGTCCTAAGATAAACCTGCCAATCATAACAAATGATCAAAGTTGCATGGACATGTATAACATGATAGTTCCTTTAAAAGGCAGGGTAGTGGTTATGGTTAGGTGTTCTGTTGGGAACGCTTTCCCTATAGATCTCCAATACCAAGACCGGTTGTAAACGCTTTGCTCCAGCTTGACGCTTCATCAAAGCTACATGTCAGCCAAAAATTTGCTGGCTTTTGTGACTGGACCATTACGTGATGGTGTTCTATTAATTAGAATTGGAATACAGTTATTTTTCAACCGCGTATCACTCTTACACAAGTACCAACCAACTTATCTATGGATAAGTAGAACCCACAGATAACAGTGACGTCAAAACACGTCGCTGGATTCCAAATTCAATTTAACAAAGGGTTGCCAGCTACGCGTAACGGAAATCGCGGGAAAAGGGAGATTCGTATTCTAAATTCAAAGACGTGTAAGGGCGGCGACACACGTCACGACGGCGGTTCCCGCGGAGGGGTAATTGATGCGTTTGGGGTTACGACAGCTTTTTGGTGTTGGCGGGAATCGGTGGTCGAATCAATAATTCGAAAAGATGTAGGGAGATTAGTCTTGCGTTTATTGTTACGTTTAAACTTGTATATTACAGTTTTTCGGAACAGTGTAATCTGACGTAGGTAATCCATAAGGAGGCCTATGCTAGTCGGGTCATAAGGATGAGGAACAATTCTTACTACATATATCTGAGTGCATATTAAGGTCTCAACGAGTTCATAAGTCCACCTTGTGAGAGGACGTCATACGTTGTGCTTGCTGGCACATGAAATTGATCTCCACTCGACACCTTTTTGGCCCTAATGGCCATCAGTTCTCCGTGGTATGTGCCCTGAATGCTGCCATTTCAACTTGCCATTTTCACAAGACTATGTCGATAACTTTGGTTATTCTACGTTCTAATTCACACAAAGGACATATCTTTGCGAGTGAAACTACTTAACACATTAATATGATACTATGTGTCAGTTTTATTTTAACTGCGCAAATAAATATAAGGATAGATACCTACCCAACTTTATCGTGTCAGAATAATAACACTAAATCACATGATTAAATCCATTACGAGAAATGCAGTATCATGCTGCAGTGACAAATCAAAACTACAACTTCTTGCACCGCATTACCATTTTAGCATTCTGACAGAAGCCACAACTTTCCTTTCCGTGTTGCCAGTTTAAAAAACTTCACGATTGAGACGTCAAAATGGCTGACACGACGAAAATTGGGCGCGAAATTTCGTGACCAAAAATAGCTTCGGTCGCTGTCACCTCAGATGAAAGAGGAGGAAAGATAGAGTCTTCAATCCTGGTATGAGATTTGATATTACCTTTTTTCTACTAACCGCCTGCTTGCAATATTTAAAAAATATCTGCACATAGGGCTATTCCCAAAAGGTGTCCAACTACAATGCAAGAAAAACACAGAGCTAATAAGAAAATGTAATCAGCTATCTCATATAAAATTGCAACTTGTAATCGAAAAAATGTCCAATAAATTTTTTACTCGAATTATGTATTGGCCCCATATATGTTGTTCATAATGATGGTCTGAATAGCCCCCTTTTCGGTTTATTATAAGCGTGTACTACATGACAAAGACCCGAGTTCACCAACGCTTGTTTAAGTTAATCGTATGATTACTCTTTTTAAACAACGGTCAAACTCGGATCCTAGACCCGAGTTCAGCAACAGATGTTTAATTTTTAACCGTTGGTTAAATCTTAAGCGACTTGTTAACGAAATTTTGCTGTTCACCAAGCAAGAACCGTTGTTTAAATATAGTAATCACACGTCTAACTTAAACAAGCGATGGTGAACTCGGGTCTAAGTACTACAGTATCCAGCGAATTGTTGATTATTTCCGTGATGCGAAAAGGTCTAGTCGTGAGACACATTTATTTTTTTATTTTATTTTTTAATATTAAGTATAGTACAAGTTTTAACATTAACTTATAGTTACTATCGAAATAACACGCGATGGGATATTTCAGACATGGCATCTTTTTATCATTCATCCACGGTGTCACACGCCAAAACCATATGGTTCGTGGTTTTGGTTTCTCAGTGCACGACTTATTTTCGCGTATTGCCATAAAAAGCGGAAAAAGCAACGATGGGTCGTTTACGCTGACAGTCCATTAGTTGAGGTATTTTTTGATGGTTAGCCGAGACAGCGGGCACGGAAACTTCAAGGGAACGTGGATTGCATAAGACACCTCTAGCGTGTTACCACTTTTTGATTTTCCTGAAAACTAGTTTTCGATAGGATAGTAAGATCAGTTCATACTTGAGTTCATAGGATAATACAGTAAGCTTACATAAATATCATTGGGACAACAAGTGATTCCACTGAAAAAGAGTTGACTTGGAGAGTGTGAGCGAAAAGAGAACGGTCGTGGCGTTACGGTGAACTAACAATAACATTTTAATCAGGAGCCAAGGTACCGACTATACTTGGTAGACACGAGTATTGATGAAAACCAAATTGGTGTCTACCAAGTATCAAATATTTTTAGTTGTAGGTACTAGTGACAGAGCACAGTGTCAACGTAACAATATTTGTAAAATGCTGTGGTAAAATAGCACACGGGCTACCTCACCTACGACGATTCTCTTTTTGCACAAACTCTACCTTTGAACATTATGTCTGTAATGGGTCCGTCCTCACGTCCGGTCGCAGTAAAAGACAGGTATTAAAGGCCTCTGAAACTCTTTTTTTGAACTTCGCACTGCTTGGTCGTGTAAGGAACTTGTATGGAGTATTCGAAACTTCCATAGACAATATTATAGAGTTTCTATGCAATCAGTCAAAGTTCCGTGTACGTTTCCAGGCGTTCGAAGTTGAAAAATAGAGCCTCTGGCCTTTCAGGTGAAGAGCAGCTGCAGTGGACTGGTATCGTGTTAACTCTTGATTTGAAGATAGGTATACTTTTGATGGAACCACAGACTTGGGTAGAGATTTCCAGATACATTGCTGCTATTCGTATAAAGAATGAAGAATCGGAATGATTTATAGGGTTTCGTACCTAAAGGGTAAAAACGGGACCTTATTACTAAGATTCCGCTGTCCATCTGTCTGTCACCAGGCTGTACCTCATGAACGGTGATAGCAAGAACGTTGAAATGTTCATAGATGACGTATTTCTGTTGCCACTATAACAATAAATAGGTACTATAAACAGAAAAAAATATGTTTAATGGGGGCTCCCATAAAACTAACCTAAATATTTAGCCGTTTTTCGCTCGAAATTAATAACGGTGACATGTTGATGCATGAAATATTCACAGAATATTTACTTAAATATTCACTTTAAAAATAAATAATTATAATAAAATCAATATTTAAGGTACCATACAAGAAACGTGCTTTTTTTGCTCGGTTTTAAAAACGGCAACAGAAGATGCTTGAAAAATTCTGTACATTTGTCAAGCATCTTCAGTTGCCGTATTAAGTTGTATTTTCAAAAATATAAATACTTAAGTAAACTAAAAAAAATATATTAAGGGGGCGCCTAGTGCCAAAATCAAGCGAAAGGTGTACTTTTAAAGACGTGGTGTAAAGGTAACGCACATAAACATCCATATTAAAAATATACTATGGGAAAGAAAAAAATCTAAAGTAGCAGAGTAACTGCGTAGAATTTTGGAAAATAATATGGCTACTTTAGAAAAAAATGAAAACTTCGCATCATAAAAAAAAAAATATTTCAAATGCTCGAAATTATCAGCGACAACACCACATTATTTTTGACAAATTACGTAGCCAGGCTAATATTCTAGCCGAGTAATCAATTAGTTTTTTTATTGCATGCTTAAATTTTGAATAAATAAATAAAATCCCACCTAAAAATATAAGCTGGAGCTCGAAGCCAACATCGTCATATAATGTGTCATGCGATTTTCGACTCTATACAAAGCCGCATATATGATAGCGGGCGATGCAAGAAGCGCGGGTAAAATCTGATTTTTTCCTAGCATTAGGCGCAGCCTTAAGGGGGGCTTCCATACGGTACGGAACCCTTCGTGCGCGAGTCTGACTCGCACTTGGCCGATTATTATATGATCGCGTGACCAGCTCCTCTCGTCACTTAGCCTGTAAAAAAAAACCCTGCCCTCTGTTTTTCAATACGAATTCTCCAATTCTCCTCTACAACCTCGACAAACTAGATTCCATAACCAGACCGTAGATATGTCATTCAACGTTGTAAGCATTTAAAACCCGTCAGAAATATTCGTTTAATCCTGTATCATTAAAGAGAATACACTTACAGCCAAATAGCATAAAAGATCCTAGATATTATTGATAAAGGTCTGACTGACTAAGTGACGACCATTATGCGTACTAACACCATAATCGCGATTTAACCGACGATAAATAATAGATAACATCTGCAAAATCGCAAAAAACTTGTACACTCATCGAGTGTAAAATAATTGTACGCAATTATGAGACCTTTCTGTCTTTACCGTGTTGCGTGAAACTGGCTTAACTTTTATGCAACCTTTTCGCAATAAACTAACTCGGAACTTCAAACCAACAACTGCTACTTTTCTCTAGCTAGTTTTATAACGGTAGGGAATTACATGGTACATATTAAACTATGACAGGATGTCAATAAATTAATACATGGACAGAATACAAATTAATTGTTTGTAAAAAATGTTGTTACGGACAAAAGTACGTCTTTATAACGAATGTTAAAGGCTATTATGTAAGGAGAAACAAAAAATATCTCTTGGAAACGTTTTCGCGCGAACTTGAACTTGTATTCGAGTTCCCAGACGTTTAGCGAACATGATACGATGTATCATGTGGCTTAATTGGATGTTACAATGTGTTTAAACACTGATGAAGACCGCGGGCACGGTAATGATACCTAACAGTATTCCGTCTTCATACAACGCGAAACACGAATGATAGGTACCTACGCGCCTCGGAGTGCAGTATGCTCTCGGTATGCTAAACAGTCGCGGCGCGTCGTAGTGACGAATGAACGTGTGGGTTTGTAATTAATTAGTAAGCGTGCGATCAACGTTTTTAAGGTATCTCGTTGTACTACGGAACCTTAAAACTTTTATAAACACAATAAGCTCGATTACAGAGGCGCCAGCGTAAATTTAATAGCAACGTAAAAAGCGTTCTCTCTATCGAATGCCTAAAGTGAAAAAGAAACAGAACTATGCTATTTAGCTAATATAATTACGTTGGCGCCTCTGTAATCGGGCTTAATATGTATTTTTATTGAACGCTTCCTTTTTCATATACAACGAATTTATTCTTTGTAATATATATAATAATTTTACATCATAATAGATATAAACTAGAAAGAAACTCAAGTAGGTAAAGAGTAAGTAGATGAAATTAAAATATTGAAGGCGGGCAACACTAGCGCGTACGATCTGCGTGGTCACGTGGGGCTGTAGGTATACCTATATATTTCAAGGACAAGGCCGAGTCACAAATTCACAATACTGTTATCTTGCCGCGGGCTAGCTGTCTTCATACCGCAAGGTCGCTAAGCCAGCGAGTCTATATAAAGATAGGCTCGTATAGGTCGAATCAAACTTGTTGGCGTCTCTGAAGTTAGCTACAAGCTGCACAAAACCCAAGCCTCGCGCAGCTGTTTATTTTATTTTATTAATAAACCTCACCAACACTGTCTGTGCACACCAACACAACACACGAAATACAAGAACAAACAACAGCCAAGTGGCACAGCAATTACAGGTGAAGACAGCCTGCCTTGAGTATAGGTATACATCATTACAATATAATAATACAATACAATACAAATGATTTATTTACATTTACAAAATTAAAGATTTTTTTGGAAAAATATCAAGAGACCGAAATTTAAATTCTGATCAAATGTAACAAACAAAATTTAAGTTAAGTATATAATTTTTACAATATTCATTAATTTACCTTTATTTGGATATTATAAAAATATTACCTATTTACAATATAAACCGCCGCAATATAACCAGGTAGGTAATCAGAGAGTTGTGTGAGCTTCAATCTGAATTGGGTTTCGCGCAGCCTGTAGCTAGCTTGTAGCATCTTGTACTGTACGGAAGCATGAATAAATGAAACAAACTTCACAGCCGCCAATAGTTTTTATTCGGCCTATACCTACCTACTGCTTCTTTCGATTAAAGGTTTATTTCATTCTGAGTGAGAAAGAGCGAGAAAGAATAATTCTCACCTCACGGTGGGTAGATTGTCGTAATATTTTCTTTCTGACCGTTTAACTGAGTGCTCGCCTGCGCGGTACAGGGGCGCGAGGGTAGATTACAAAGGGGGCTGAGACAGGTGCGTGCTTTGTCGTCTACCCCCGCGCCCCTGTACCCGCACAGGCGAGGACTAAGTTAAACGGTCAGACTATAGATAGACGGTAGCTTCACCATTTGTAGTAGGTAGCTTCAAATGGTATGTTTAAACCAACCAGCATTGGGCCAGCGTGGTGGATATGCCTAAATCACTGTTCGTGGGTACACTTATTAATGTACAGCGCTGTACATAAATAAGTGTAGGTACCCACGAACAGTGATATAGCCATACAAAGAACTAAGCACTTGCATTGTATTAGTCCACTGCTACTCGTAACTTGCAACCTGATACCTGCACCAGCTACCTATAACAGCTGCAGATCTGAGACTTGTTCATTTTGTCGAAGACGTGAAGTCTGACAACTCGCATTTCGCCTCTGCAGACTCTTATATCACAGGGCTGACAAAAATCGGCCAAGTGCGAGTTGGACTCGCGCACGAAGTACCCTATGTGACGCAGAAAACGGCAAAAAAACACGTTTGTTGAATGGGAGCCACCTTAAATATTTAGGTATTTTATTCTGATTCTAGTATTTGTTTTTATAGCGGCAACAGAAATACACCGTCTGTGAAAATTTCAACTGTCTAGCTATCACGGTTCATGAGATACAGCCTGGTGACAGATGGACGGACGGACGGAAAACGAAGTCTTAGAAAGGGTCCCGTTTTTACCCTTTGGGTGCGGAACCCTAAAAATGGTTTCTAATTAGTCAGATGTTAGTGCGCAGTTTGGTGCCTTTTATAAGTTTCCACCAATTCTAAGGTTTAGTAGTTTATTTACAAACTAGCGACCCGCCCCGGCTTTGCGCAGGTGTATTATCCATACAAACGTTCCTCTTGAATCGCTCTATCTATTTTAAAAAACCGCATCAGAATCCGTTGCGTAGTTTAAAGAAATAAGCATACATGGGGACAGACAGCGGGAAGCGACTTTGTTTTATACTATTTAGTGATAGCAAAGAATATATAATACTACGGTTATATTGATAGGTACATAGTAGGTTATTTTGCTATGGACAATATGGACATTTCATAGCAAAATACCTTCGAGCAAATAACTATAGAGTCACAATCGTGCAAAAAAAGTGTCCGAGGCAAAACTCTGCCTAAGTTATGTAGTGGGCAGGCTTTTTAGTTAGTCGTAATGCGATTGCAAGCCGACTACAACGCCGCGCGATGCCAAAGTGCGCGTATACAAGCAATTATTAGGTAACATAAAGCCGAGATACGAGAAAACGGGTCATATCTAAGTCGGTGTGTATGACGGCATTCGGACATATTTTTACTACTTTCACTTAGAGACTGTGGCTCTGTAGATATTTATTTGCTCAAAGCAAAATACGTGTTCAACATGGTATGTGGAGAAACCACAACAAAAACAAATGTTAGCGTAAAAAGTTGAAGAAGGCTTGCGTAAAATCCGAAAATTAACACAAACCGGAAAAAGTTTACGCACGTGCTAATTTCCTTTACCATACTTATTATTTCTGGGTGAAATTAGGTAAATAGAGATGTCTCGCTTCTTGTGAAAAATATTATCGAATCGATTATTCTGTAGCATATTTAAGATACTAGAGGTCGGCCGTTCAGAGAATGCGTTCCTGACACGTCATCTTGAAAAAATGTTTCTGGCCGATATCTCGGAAACTATGTACTTAAGGGCAAAAAACATTAAGATCATTATTGTAGAAAATAAAATTTCGCATCTTTTGTTTCCAGTAAACTTTTTTGTAAAACTTACCGTTTACGATTTATGGACCATTTAATGTTTTAAGGTCCATTTAATGAAATTTCATTAAAAGGGCCATAAATCATAAACGGTAAGTTTTACAAAAAAGTTTACTGGAAACAAAAGATGCGAAATTTTATTTTCTACAATAATGATCTGAATGTTTTTTGCCCTTATTAAGTACATAGTTTCCGAGATATCGGCCAAAAACATTTTTTCAAGATGACGTGTCAGGAACGCATTCTCTGAACGGCCGAACTATAATATCAAGTATAATAATGAGGACAAACGGACAATATCTTTGCCAGAATAAAAAAAAAACAAAATGGCACTCCGTGACACTAACGGGACCACAATTTGAATACTTTGGTAGATTGTAACGCGTGTGTTACCACTAGACCAAAATGGTCCGACTCCGTAGTGCTTCATCATATACCTATACATAGGCCTCTCCTATAGCTATCCAATAAGACCTGTTGGAAGCGGCTTGCATCCAGCGCGTTTTTGCGGTCTTAAATTAGGTCGAAGAAGAATTAATGTAAAATATACGTAAAAAATTATAAGAAATCGGGAACTAAGTTGTTAAAACTTATTTTTTTTACATTTCTCCTCATAAACTGAAAAATACACATTGTAAAAATAATCAAAAACCCGTTTTAGTTTGCGGGACTAAAGTTCTTTTATTTGATTTCCCATATGATACGAATAACTTACTTTAAAATTTTATTGGGTCCATTTCTTGCATTCCGTATCTTGCATGCCGTATGATTGAATTAAATAAAAGTATGAAGTTTTCAGATTTATTCCATGATTCCATGTGTCGCGTAACGTGTTTCACGCGAGCAACATTGAGGGTATGTTTTTTAACTAAGTATGACAATGTCGGTAGGTTCGACAGAAGGAAAAAATAGGTGGGCGACAGGCACAACGGCGCGGCGGAGGGTAAGCAACAGGAGTGAGATGGTGACTCCGGTACGGTCTGAGGGCAGACCTTGGTGAGACTACGAAGTCTGATGAGTGCTTATGATGTATCCTGTGCGCGTGGCACATGGGATGGAACAACGAGAAGACCGTGGCAATGTATGGGATGTTGTCGTAAAGACATTATGGCATTAAATAGTCCAATTTTATGAACCTTGTACTGGACATTGGACGGGCAGTAGTTAGGAGGATTTGTGTGCGCGCGTTCCAGCAGTTGGCCGGCCATGTTGACAACGTGCGCATGCTCCCCAAGTAGTATACGCGAACGGCAGTACAGGTGTGGGGCCACGGACATATATCAGGCGTTGCTGGTACGAGGCTGGGTTCGATGATAGGCTACTATAGGGCGATTCGTGTGCGCACGCTGTAGCAAGCATCCGGCACTGTGAACAGCGTGTGCAGACATCCCACGGACATAGACCAGGCGTTGCTGGTACGAGGCTGGGATCGCCACGCGGCGATCGGCTTCAGTTGGAGGTTCGGGTGGGACTATGGGGAACAGGTGGAGGTCCTTGTGGGGCAAAAGCCCCATGTCCAGCGGTATCTGGAACCCTGTAGCCGGTCGCAGGGGTTTGGCCGTAGCCAGGCCCCTGGAAAGGCTAAGCCTACATGTACAGCTCTAACTTAACCCGCAGTGACAGCGGTCGACTCATGGTTCCCTCCCTATAGTATATTTGTCGTGCAAACGGCGGATATAGTTATTTACATCATAAGACGCACGACACCATGTGTACTCTAAGACAATGCTTCTCGCCAAAGTTCATAGCTCTAGGTCAACGGGAAGTACCCTGTAGGGTTTGATTCCCTTTTGAGTGTCGAAATATGCTGTTTTTTTGCGACATAAACGGCTATAACTTTTTTTTACGATACTCAAGAAGTTTAATTTTTACACAACTGCTAGAGGTTATAGACTTACGAATATGGTTTTAATTTCAACTCGATGCTTCCGTGCATACGTGAGATAGACGGTCTTGACATACGGACGGACAGACGGACAAAAAAGTGATTCTATGTTATGATCCTAGGGTTCTGTTTTTTACCTTTGAGGTACGGAATCCTAAAAAGGGCTTAAAAAAGCAATTATTGTATCCGTCTTATTTCTAAATTGTAAATAATTCAAGTATATCTGAGAGTAACTTGTAAAAATGTTCAACTTTTCAAAGTTCCAAACTCGAAGTACGGACAAAGTTTTCGTCACGCAATCTGGAGAATTGTGTAATTTGATAACAAACAAAACACTTACTACGCATCGCAATACATTCGTTCATGCAGTAAAACAATTTTTCTTATTGGGATTTAGTACTCGTACCTAAGTATACAACGTATCCAAAATAATAAATGTAAATTGTAGGTTGCAATATGAGTCAAAAATAATAAATTGCATGAACCCTCAAACAATTTTATTGTTTGTATTGGAACCGTTTATTGACCGAAGCGAATGAAGCGAGACAGGACTCCGTATTATCTCGACGATTTTGCTTTCATCTGTCTGGATGTTGATTTTCCTCTACAGGTTGCATTTTTCAACGAATCTCGACGAAACTTGGTACACAGGTTAGATATACATATGAATGGATTTTTTGTCGTCGGCGATTTTAATTGAGGGGTGTATTCCCTCAAAAAAGGGGAGAAATTACTCAATTTCGATGTATGATCCTTATCTAGGATAAACTCTGCTGTTAGTGAACTCGAAGAGTGGTTTAAGTCGAATGGCCTAGCACTGAACAAAGATAAAACCTGCTTTTTGACTTTTAATCTCAACGGGAGATCGGAAGCTAAGTACTTAAAGTTACCTGAGTTGTTTGAATTGTTAAGATTTAGTGACTAATTTGGAAATTGTCAAGTTTATTAATTTTTATTTCGTGCTATATTGTATAGTGCCCTAATGTAAGTTTTACTTTTTGACTTGTAACAAATGGAAAAAACGTTTTGTAGGTATCTAAATTCTAGCAAGATATGCGAGTATGGATCAAATCTGTCAAGAACTCGAGAGCGATTTGAGATACTTATAGGCTTATGAAGATTCAGTTAAGATGTGCCTCGAGGTCAACTATTCGGAGAACTACTATGTATTATGTTTTTGTTTTCTAAGTTATCGTTTATACCTATACCAAGTATTAGAATAGGCCCAAATTGTCTTACTGTGTTTGACTTATACTTGTTTATTATTGTTAAAAATTACGTAATTAATTTGTAAGGCTTACCTATAACGGTTGTGATTTGTTGGGAAACTGCTCGGGGCTTATTGTGCAAGCTCCAAAAAGTTTCCTCTAAAATTATTTATTATTTTCCTTTGATATCATTTATAATTTACGATAAAAAAGAGGGGTGTTATGTTATGTAACATTGGGGCTCCCAAACGAATGGACCTAGTTTGATACGGTGAATTTAATTTTAATGCTAAAGTCATCAAGATTCATAACATTCATAACCATATTTCAATAATATTTAATTTCAATTTTTAATTTTTGTACTTGCGTAACTATCAACGTTTCGTATGCAACAAGTCACGCTACCTTTATAAGAATTAAGAAGATAATAATATAAAAATAGATAGTGTTTCTGCAAAAAGAGAACCGTCGTGGCGTTACGGTAAACTAAAAATAAGGAACCTAAATAAAACTGCTTAAAAGATCAATTTCAACCTGCAAATCGTCCCAAAAGGTATTTTTTCTTTTCTTCGAATTCTTCAAATTTATCGTCAAGTCTGCTATAAATTACACGGCATCATCGATAATTCTAAAACAAAAAATCAGCTACACCAACCCTTCTTATGCAGTGCAAACAAAAATCGCATGCGGCAAATGCATTCGGTATTGGCAAAGCGCAATTTTCGTGTTACGCGATTGTCGGGACAGAGGCTCTGATTTATATCGAGTACGTAGGCTTGTCGCTGGTCTATGATACAGTTAATAATATAGGCAGTGTTTGAGGTCTGCCTGTTTTCAATCACAAATGGAAAACAGATGTGTTATAAGTAGTATAGTTTGATAATTATTTTTCACAAAAAATGGCTAAACCGCCTTCCATCGTGTTCGAAATTCTAATGTTTCACTCGAATTGTTTACATTATTGTTGATTTATCAAAAAAAGCTGAGCCAATTTCTATAAAATTTAAATGGGACCATCTCGGAAGAATATCCTTTCGAACTAAAAAAAAATTTCGATTCTGTTCACAATTGCCGAAATTATCGACGAACATCTAAAAAAATACATACAGACGAACATAGAACCTCCTCCTTTTTGGAAGTCGGTTATAAAGTATTGTCATATCTGTTAAAGCCGTGGTGGTCTAGTGGTAGTAACACTCGCCTATCATTCGTGAGGTCGTGGGTACAAACCTCGGTCCCGTACCAATGAATTCTTCTACACTACTGGCTTTTCGGTGAAAGAAAACATCGTGAGGCAACCTGCATATACGTTCATAAAAGAAATTCGATGGCGTAAGTGAATCCACCAACCCGCACTAGGCCAGCAGCGTGGTGTATGTGGCCCAATCACCCTTCAGGCAAGGCATGTTCAGTAGTGGATAATCAAAAAGGCCGGTACAGTAGGTATGTCTATGTATATGTAGGGTCGATCATACACAGAGAGCTTGAAGCAGTCGGTCCAGACTGCATAGCAAACTTCTATTTCCATACTTATTCTGTCTGTAGTCCCAAATGAAAAAACTGATTTGGGCGAAATTTTCATAAAATTAGCATCCTAATTGCCTCCATACTATACGGAAGGTCGCTATGGGTAAAGTAGGGCTAGCTAATGAGGCGGAATTGTTAAAATTGATATTGTATAAATGGTTATGTGGGAATTTCACTTGCTGGCGGTGTACCTACTAAAAATCCTGGGGTGTTCCGTCCATCTCTGCGCATCTTAGTTGGGATTGCGGGAACGCTTGCGCACACTACCGCCGACAGCGCTTGTTCTATACAGGGACACCTGCTTGTAGAGCTCTGCTCTATGACACACATCGTCGTAATGACAGATAGATCCTCTGTCCGTCATTACGACGATGTGTGGGGACGCTTCACACAATCTCAGGGAACTCTCGAATCGGGCTTCCCCGAACCCACCGCGACTAAAACTCTGCCTCAATGGCTATCAACCCAGCCCATCTAAGTATTCTTCGTCACTGATTTCCAGAAAGTTTACAGGCCGCATGCACGCGACACTCGTCGTCAATTGTCGCGGTAACCAGCAAGCTGTCAAATGTGCCGTGCTGTCGAAAATTCTTGTTGTTTATGTGTGTAGTTTAGCCACCTATTTTTAGGGGACTTTGAATTACCATTTTGAGTACGACTGTACAGGGATTGCGATGTACTGCAGTTTGAAAAAGGCTTTTGGTTTTACATGTACCAGTGTACTTTGCTGTTGCTGTTGCTAGACAAAGATTTAAGGTTTTATGAGGGCCGGTTGTACAGAACGGTATAAACGGCTCAGTGGGGCTCAGTGATACTAATTATTTATTCATTTGTACTATAAGCTACTCATGAGGTCTACACAGTTGTTTGAGGATAATATTCAGTTCTCTGAAAAGTGATTCTGAGGACTTATTTTATCATTAGTTTATGATGATAAGTAACAAGATTTTACACTCTGTTATTATTATGTACTACGGGACTAATCGGGCACTAACATTACGAGATAAATAAATACCTCATCATCCCGACGTTTTTCGACCGAGTTGCATCGATTGGGGTCACGGGTCTACCCGTATTGTGTTCAAATGTTTTCTCATTTTCACCTTCATTCGACTATAATTTTACTATAGCAAAAGACTCGGGGATCTGTCTAGTTTTTTGAAAAGTCTACTTAACAATCAAAGGAACTTCTCCTCGATTAAGACTTGTAGAAGGACTAACGGAGCGCAAGCCCTAATAAAGCAAACCAAAATTCTGATATTTATGACAATTTCACTTTATTTTGAAAACGCAACAAATTTTAAAGACGCATGTATGATCAAGCTACGGAAGAAGAATAAAAAATATGTATTTAAAAATCAAGAAAAATCTTCAGTTATAGGTACAAAACCTACCGGTACACTTCGGTACTTTACAAAATACGAGCCTGCGTGCCTGAAGTTCTTCTATTGTTGTAAAAATATGGTATAGGTACCGTTTTTTTGCTTTCTTCGTCGTTGCACTCGTCTCACGCCTGTTTATTGAATTCTATATCATGGGCGGAAACCAATTCGATATGAAGACTCGTATTTAGCGGTCACTTTGTATTCAGTATGATGGGAAATTTGCTTCATAGTTGTTGTATATTTCAATGCTTCGTGGCAGTAGTAGTAGTCGTTGGGATCATGAACATGTAGGACAGTAAAGACATTGCAACTGCCCAGCCAAGCCAACACATTTTGATTTTTTGCTTTATTTTGTATTTTTTTCTTATTTTTCACTATTTGTACAAACGGTGGATATTTGGGTGAATGACAATGTCACAAGTTGGTGACAAGTATGGTGACAAGTTTTGACTGTTTTGAAAGAAAGTTTACTGTTGACAGAGAATTGTTCAAGTTCTTTTTTAGATTAATCAAAAAGAATGCAAGTTGCTTTTTTAGGGTTCCGTATCCATAGGGTAAAAACGGGACCCTATTACTAAGTTTTTTTTTTAGAACGAGCAAAAATGCCTATATTAACTACAACAAAATATGCTACATTATATGCTAAAAGTACCTACACTACTACTACATAAAAGGCAAGCATTGGATTATCTTTAGACCTTCAAGGGTCTGTGGATGATCCAATGCTTTTTATGTACCAAACTTGCTTGATCGAAACATTTCAAAAGTAGTTCGTAGCACATAGATTGCTACGAAAATTTCGTAGCTCTTTTCTTCGATCTGCTAGCTTAGCATAATTTTTGTTAATCAGTGAAAAAGTGACAGATTTATATTGCACCATAGCTTTGTCTCGTTTTGCCATGTCGATATAGTCGACAACAGCGCCGGGAGGGTCGTCTATTTTCTTAAATAAGTGGAATCATCTGAGTCAGTATTTCTGTTTATCATAAGGTAAAATAGCGCTTGTAGCATATACATACTCGTAGTGTAGCGCAAATAGCGTAGTTTGACTAGGTGTCTGTTAGCGATCCCCAAAGTTAAGCAACGTTGGGCACGGTCAGTCTTCGGATGGGTGACCGTGGGTAGAATTTGCAACTGAGCGCTACTGTTGCTCAGATAATTCGTTAAATTGTAAGCCCCGGTATTATTGCGTTTAGCCATGTCAGAGGTTTCAAGGAGGCTTAAATTTTGACACCAGGGCTGTTTACCCGGCCTATACAAACATATTTATTAAAATCAGACAAAATGTAGCAATTCACACGCAACCTTATTTATTGTTAAAAGAAAATGAAAATCGCATGCTATAACAAAAACATAGTTAAAACTTTTACATGTTGTAAAATGAAATCAAGAGAAAAGCACAAGTTATAGCCCTTGTATTCTGTATCTCTGTAGCAACTAAGTAATAACATTACAAAAATGCATAAACGTATTTCATCGTTCACCCACCATTAACGCTTTCGGTATTTAGTCAAAATACTAAACACTAACAACGATGGAGCAGTATGGGACCATAGCCCGAAATTATCCAGCGAGCAAAGTCTAGTCTAGAGAAAGCAACCGGGTCCACTTTGCTGAGGGGTTTGTGTAGGTAAGTTAATACGTAAATGGGAACTGCAAATTCATACTAAAGCCTCTGTTTACTTATGCTGCGTTTATGGCCCACATTTTTCAGTCAAAAGTCTACTGGAACGTGTATACATGTATGCTAAAATGATCTCCTGCTCGCTGCTACTTCATCTTGTTCATTCAGTCTTCTTTTATCGATAACTTTAGTTGATTAACGGATCGCAAAAAAATAATTTAGCTGAGCTGTCGCCTATGGGTTAATAAGCTTTCGTGACTAAACATTTTGAGTTTGTAAGGCAAAGACACTATTACAAGTGTGACTATTACCAAAGACTAACCTCCTTGAGTAGCTTAGTTTATGCTATTATACAGTGTGTTTCGACCTTGTAAGTTAAAATATAGTGACTATTATACAAAGTGTTTTAGAGCACTTACGCGTGCAATAATACTTGTATTGTAGCAATAGTAATCTACTGGACATAGGTCTCCCCTATGGATTTCCAATAAGGCCAGCAATATCAATTAGTAATAATATTTGTAAATAGGTTTTGCGAATAAATGACTATAACTAGCTGGGCAAGCTTTCTATAGTACTCCATGTTTATCATCTACGCAATTAGTTGTCTTACTGGTCATACTTTGTATTGCTGGCTGTATAGAGTGTTGCAGTTGCCATCTCTGCTTCGACGAGCATCGGGCGTTTCGCGCCAAAACTCTCCCGCCAAAATTACACGAGTGAGTTGTCACCGGAGTATATGACGCGAGATAATTTGGTTTATAACCGACACTATGCTGTTTAGCGGAGCAATTACTCTGGATGCAATGCAGTATTGCAGTTATTCGCTCTTATGTTTAGTTCTAATAGCTTACGTATATCTTAGTTCTTATAGCCGCGTCCTTGGCAAAGACTACAAGAGTCGGTTTAAAAAGCGAAGATTATTTATATGACTGTTTTAACCTTTACTATCTCATTGCAGGGTAAAGGCATTTCTGCATTAACACCCACTCGCGCCCCCTATTAACCCTCCCTTAACTACGCCTATGCTCGTCACTGGCTTTGAAACATTACCTACTTATTAACTTTTTAATTCATACTATAAGCCTATAGTGGATTAAAATAGGACTTGTCTGTATTGTGTTGTGTTAACAAGAGTCATTCGTCCAAACGTTCGAGAGAATCTAGTCCGTGTGGACGATTTTCGCTCCTCCGATTTTACCTATTTTTTGAGTCGTCAATCCAATATGAATGTCGTAAAAATATGACAGATAGGTACAGATTCTTTATCCTTACTAATATTATAAATCCGAAAGTGTGTTTGTTAATTTGTCGGTTTATTGGTTTGTTCCTTTTTCACACAGCAATGGAGCAACGGATTGACTTGTTCTTTGGTATGGACATAGTTTAAACGACGGAAGGTGACAAAGGCTACTTTTTAATCTGATAAAAAAAAACATAGTTTTGTAGCATAGACAAAATACTTTTTATTAGCTTACCAACTTATCCATATTGTCTAATATAGACAGGCGAAACGTTAATGAATGATAGATGACATTGCAAGTAGATTTTCATGCATAGAAAAAAGAAAAAATCGGCCAAGTACGAGTTGGACTCGCGTTTGAAGGGTTCCGTACCGTATTGGAGCCCCTGGGTAAAAAAAAACACGTTTCTTGCATGGGAGCCCCCCTTAAATATTTATATTATTCTGTTTTTAGTATTTGTTGTTATAGTGGCAATCGAAAAAGGAAAAAAAAGAAATACACCATCAGAGAAAGAAAATGTGCTGTGAGGACACAGCACAAGCATTAATTAGTTTGCCCGCGTTCTAGACTTAAATTGACTTGTGATAATTGCTACATGATGTGCATTACAATATACAATATTATCCCTGATGAATTCAAAGAGTATACATTCTTTAAATTTAAAAAACATTTAACTCAGTGGCTTATTGAAAAATGCTTTTATAATATGAAGGAATTTTTAGATTATGGAAAATCAGTTAAAAAATATTATGTAGGTTGACAAAGTACTATAATTTCAGTTTTAACATTTGACATTTTTTTCATTATGACTAATTTGCAAAGAAGTAGGTACTTATTATGACATTTTTATTAGAATGAATTAGAATTATTAGAATTATCATTGACAGTTTTGCATAACGGCAAAACATCATGCTGAAAGTATTATAATGACCAAATTCTGAAGGACTGCGTGCATATCCGATGTTCATTTCTCATCTCAAAAATGGTGACAGTTTATATTCAAAAATTTAAGTACTTTTGTTTATTTTAGTACATACAGGGTTTATACAAATTATGTCACGCTTAAAACTACAAACAATGACCAAATTGTATTTTGATTTAAATTTGACCATTTTATAATGTATTCGTATGCCTGAAAAGGATAGTTTTGGCATAAGCACTTTAAAAATGAACCACCTTGTATGTACCTGAAACGTATGAATAAATGATTATGATTATGAAAATTTCAATTCTCTAGCTATTACGGTTCATGTCCGTCTGTCTGTCACCAGGCTGTATCTACAGCCTGGTGACAGACAGACGGACTGCGAGGTCTTAGTAATAGGGCCCCGTTTTTACCCTTTGGGTACGGAACCCTAAAAAAGAAAAGACCTTACGACATGATCACAACAAAAGGACGTTGAAAATGCATAGTAATCGATGATTATAAACAAGAAAAATTTACTGTGGGAAAGCTTCAATCAAAATTTGACGCGGGAAAAACATGTTGAAAAATAAAAAATTACATAAAGTTACTTGCTGAATTTTATTAACTAGTTCAAGTACAAGTTTACATATAATGTTTATAATCAAAATTTGTATGGATTTAAAAGTAATCTTCAAACATATCCGACTATGGTTATTTTCAACGTCAGATTATCAGGGCCACCAACAAATAGATAGATATCATAATAAATTGTAGCAACGTTTAGTAAAGAAATGTGAACAAGTGTCGACCAAAACAGGACGTGTTTATTCGAGGATGTCACCCCATTTTTGGGCCATTCACCAGTTTACGTTAGCCCTTTACTTTAACAAATTGATGTAAGTCGTAAATTATAGAGGGAGGATGTCCTTGGTCCCTTGCATTGAACCCTGTTTATTAAATATTTTCCGTCATTTAGATAAAATTGTTTTGTGTGGGTTTGCGTTTGACCACATCAAAGCGATGTATAACGCTACATAGAAGATATCTACTCTGAATTTGACGCAATAGGTACGACGACAGGGTAAATAAATTAAATATTATTAAAAATAGCCCGTCAGTTAGATTACAAAAATGTTGAGCGCGTATTTTTTTTTGTAATGGAACAAAAAATAGCAAGGATAAAGTGAGTAAAAGTTTGGGATTCGGGGCACGTGAGGTTACTATTTATCGTTTAAAGTCTACCTAGGCTTGACGTCACGCGGACTTTATCGGGCTATAAATATTCATCATTAAAGAAAAAATACATGTCTCATATTTTTTGATGAATCTAACTGACAGATTAATTATACTCAGGCAAAGCATAATTATAGTGACGCTCTTATCTAGGAAAGTTAGATTTTTTGATACCTTGATCATAATCAATTAGAAGCTGATATAATAGAATGCTACTGATAAAAGTCTTCCTCTTGTAAATACATGTTAGCATATTTTGGATCATCGAGGCGACGAAAAAGATGAATCATGGAGTTTGTCAAGGGAGTCGTCGTGGGTAGCAGCTCTATTTATCTATGGTAATATTTATAAAAAAATCGAAGAAGTCTGTAGCCAACTTTATAAATAAAACAGACACTTACACGTCACCAGCAGAGATAGGTTACAATAGCAGTCAAATAGTATCCCTTGTCCCACCCCACCAATTATCGACATGGTTTATTGCACATCCTCTATCTGACGCTCTTTTATCAACGTATGTCGCGTCGCAACCCTACAACAATTTACACAAATTCCATTCACAATCTTACTACAACGTATTAGAGTACTTTATGCTAGAAAAAGAATGGATATTTCTACTTAATTTGATGACCAAACTTTTGGTATCGAACTCATTTATACGTATCTTTATCAGGGTTCACGCGAGTCAGTAAGTAAGGAAGTTTCAGATTGTTATCATAAGATTTTAGTTGTTTTATTGCGTCGGGGAATCCCCTGAGAATCTGTTAACTCCCTCATTAATCTTGTAATTTGACTGATAAAAGTACGGCTAAAAGAAAATACGCAAAAGTCTTCTTACGCAATAATGTTGCAATTTAATATAAGAGTGACGTGATTAAACAATTCGGTAGACTATGGTGACGAACTTATCAAAATGGGATAAAGAAATCATAATCCCGTAAGTAATCCAATAACTTAACAAGTAAGTACGCAGATCTGTAATCTTAGTTCTTCTTAGTTATTACTTGTTACCTACTATAATTATGCTTTTCAAGCTGATTTATTAAAATAATTAAAAAAAAAGTTTGCAAGCAATCTAGGAAAATCCAGAATGCTTGGTATTAATTGAGCTTGCGAACAAAGTGAGAGAGAGAGTATCCATTATGAGTCGACAATTTTGCTTTCTTCCGTTCGGATGCAGATTCGAATTCGGCGCATTTTTCAACTAAACGAATATTGACGAAACTAAGTACACAGATTTTATATATTTTTTTTGTCGTTAGCGATTTTCAATTAGGGACCATTTCTCTTAAAAAATGGAGAAACTTTGGTGTCGTGCTATTTATCACCCGAATGCAATAATATTTGGTAACGTTGTTTAATATTTGAGTCCTAAAACAAGATTTGCAAGTATGAATCAAGTCGGTCAAGAGATAATCGAGATATAGGCTTATGAAGTTTCAGTTAAATAGACGTGCCGCGGGGTGTATTGTTCGGAGACCTTCTAGTTTACTTATTCTTTAGCTAATAAAAAAATCAAGGCACCCCAATTACAAGGGTATCCATAACCAGACGGAGGAACAGCTGGACAATCCGACGCCGCATTAGGATTATGCCGCACGAGCGCGCAAACTGAATCGCCTCGATTGCGCCGCTAGCAGTCCGCAGCCACTGTTGACATGGAGCAGATTGATTTTTACTGACAAATGTAGATAAAACAAAGAAAAAATAAGAAAATATTTATATGGTACAGTACAGAAATAAGGCTAATTATTATTTCAAGATGCGTAAGATGTGCCCACTAATATTAAATACCATGATTATCTGAGATGGAGCACACTTATATCTATTAAGAATATAAGTATCAAGTTACTCTAGATTTAAATAAATTTAGATTTGTAGGTATATAAAAACATAAATAACCCGGATCATGGAGTGAGTACGCAGGCAAACGCTCCATACCTACCTGCTTCGATAAAATACACATTCGTTGTATTCTTGATCGAAGGCTACATAGGACATTAATCCAAAAGTCGCTTCCAACTAAATAAAAAAAGTAATAAACAAATATAACACAATTGAAAATGAATTTCCTCTTGGTCTTATAGATATCCATGGGGCAGGACTATGTCCAGCAGTGGACGTCCTAAGAATGATCTAAGTATGGATAAATGATAGGTTGCATCAGTTTTCAAAGAAATCGCATTAAAATGCTGGTACGAGTATTTGTTTGGGAGACACAGTTATGCGGCATAAATCACCGGTCTCATACAAAATTACAATAGGTATGTAGCTTCTTTTATCAGAATTCTGGGTTGACCCATGACTATGCTGCCGCTGACAAAAATATAACGTACCCAGACCCACACATCACACACATACTATCACACACGAACTGCCTCGGTGGCTCAGTGGTTAGTGACCCTGACTTCTGGGTTAAAGAGGCGTGAACCCACGCCTCCCCACCCAGGGCAAACATTTGTGTGATGAACATAGGTGTTTGCTCTGTGTCTGGGTGTTATTTAGGTACTATCTATATAAGAATGTATTTAAAATATGTAAATGTAGTATATCAGTCTCTGGCAGCCATATCACAAGCTATGATTAGTTTGGGGTTAGAGGCCGGGTGTAAGATGTCCACTAATATTAAAAAAAAAAAAAAACAGCTGGGCTCTGCGAACAGCACTGGTCACATAGCGCCGCTGCGTGCGACATTCTGAGCGATGGTCCTGACCGCGACACACTCATGTGATTTGTCTTTTGGAGGGTTTACACATGCGTGTTATATCTTACTAGGGGAGCAACTACGAGTAAGTAACAAAGAACTATGCTCAGAATTGGCTTCACAAAACATTTTATAGACGCACATATGCTAACCTCGGCAGTGGTTACATATTTGAGCCATTTGGAGTTGAGCCATTAGGCCCGTGGGGGGAGGGAGCTAATCTTGTTTTAAAAAATCTTTCTGAGCGTCTGGTGGACGCGATGCGTGACCAAAATACTAGGTGTTTATTTGGCTCAACGTAGAAGCAATGCTATACTGCGTGGCAATGCTGCCAACTGGGAGTACATATGCTTGTGCATTTGGATTATCTTTACACTTTTATGGGTCTGCAGATGATCCAATTTTCAAGCTTTTTATGTAGTAGGTAGTAGTTTGAGTATCTAGTAAGTATTTTGTTTTAGACAGCCAATGAACTTTTTATAAGAAACAGCTAAATTTTTATTTCCCATTCGGTTCCATAGTAAAAGTTGTTCATAATGATAAACTATCTACACCTCTGAAAGGCCCTGCAGTTTACAAAACAACACTTTGTATCCCCACTATTATATTTATTAAGTCGCCTGAAGGCCCTATAACATGCCCTATAACTCAACGTATAAAATAACTGAAGTCAATAATGTGACGTGTCATTCCAGCCACGGGTGCTTAGTTGAAAATACCACGCGCGGTCACCCATCCGAAGACAGATCGTGCCCAACCTCAATTGCACAAATGCTGATTAGTGTGTACACCGTGCAATAATTCCAGGGGCACTATTTTTGAACATATACGTAAGTGTGCGTAAAATGGTCACGATAACTCCCGAGAAAGAGCATGAGCGAGCATGGAAATTTGCATTAGTGCGACCGCGGGAGAGCGAAGTATGGTAGGTAATAGTATGCGATTCGTTTCTATCGGTTCAAAAATTGAGCTCCAGTGCGTTGTCAGCCTAGGTTATGCATCGAAGCTATACCTGCTTTAGAGCACTACACCAAACTCTGACGCCAGGGCTAGGCTTGCGTCCTGTGCAAATTTACTTTTTTAACCGACTTCCAAAACGGAAGAGGTTCTATGTTCGTCTGCATGTATTTGTTTTGTGTATGCTAATTGTGAACCGAATCGAAAAATCTTTTTTTATTGAAAAGGGTATACCTACTCCCGGGGTGGTCCCATTTAAATTTTACAGAAATCGGCTGAGCCGTTTTCGAAAAATCAACAATAATTCGAGCGACATATTCGAATTTTGTACACGATGGAAGGCAGTTTTGCCATTTTTTGCGAAATAATTAAGTATGTCAATTAGTTTCCTTTTTGTCGTGTCTAAGAAAAATTATGGTTTTTGTAAGACTAAGGAAGGTGATGGATAAAAACAATGGCCTACAATCAGCTTCTTGCTCAAAGGCCTTGCAGTGGTGCCGCAGCTATCTCACTCGCACATTTGCAATTTTAAGTACACAAGCAAAAAAAAACGAGAAATCCTTGTTGCATGACGTTCTCAGTCATTACACGTTTAAAATATTGAATCACTGTTAGTAGGTTACTTTTGAATTAAAGCCAAACCATAGGTTTTATTAAAGCTTTCCTTTAAAAAAAAGAGTTCCTTACATGGCAATTTAGTTTTTTTAGGGTTTCGGACCCAAAGGGTAAAAACGGGACCCTATTACTAAGACTTCAATGTCCGTCTGTCCGTCTGTCTGTCTGTCTATCACCGGGCTGTATCTCATGATATCCGTGATAGCTAGGCAGCCGAAATTTTCACAGATGGTGTATTTCTGTTGCCGCTATAACAACAAATACTAAAAATAGAATAAAATAAATATTTAAAAATATTTTAATTATTATCCCATCCAACAAACGTGATTTTTAGGAGTTTTTTTGCTCGCTATTAAAAACGGCAAGAGGAATGGGGCTCCCATACCTACTGTACGGAACCCTTCGTGCGCGAGTCCGACTCGCACTTGACCGATTATTTTTTTCTATCTACACAGTGAAACTACTAACCATAAACAAAATGTACTAAGTAAGTAAGTTCATATAGGCCGGGTGCCTTGTTCCCTGATCTGTGGCCGGGTGGCTAGCTCTGGTGTCAGAGTTTTTAGGCCGTCTGAAGGCCGCTGACTTGTCTAAACGGTTAAAACAACTAAGAGGCCGGGTGGCTAGCCCTGGTGTCAGAGTTTTTAGGCCGCCTGAAGGCCGCTGACTTGTCTAAACGGTTAAAACAACTAAGACCTACAATTAACGTGTCATCCGAGCCACGGTAGCGCTCAGTTGGAAAATGCCACCCGCGGTCACCCATCCAAATACTGACGTGCGGAACGTTGCTTAATTTCGGTGATAACTGACGAACACCTAATTAAACTACGCTACGAGCGCTACACCGCCAAAGGTACTAAAAAAATGATCATAAAATAAAATGTTCATGTTCAACATGATAAAATAAGATAAAATGATGCAACATACATTTTTTCAGAAATTCACATGTAGTACGAGTAGTGATTATCTTCAATAATGCGAAAAAGTGCGCACATGACGGAATTTTAGGACTAGAAGGCCATTAAATACGTGTTGAATTTGCTGTCCTATCCAAAGATCAGTTTAAAAACATAGCAAATAATTGAAATGTCTACGCCATAATTATGGGCGATTATACCTCTAGTAGAATCGAGACAAGAGTGTTATTAATCCAATTTTGCGCGACAAATATGCGAAATCGATGTTCGAGAACATTTGCGACCAGTAGCAACCACATAGCTCTGTGCTAACACTCGGGAGGTATTTTTATTGCCCCTCAAGCTATGTCGGTTGATATTAAAAACTACAGCTATGAGAAAATATATAGTAAAAAAGTTGTCTTTCTACATTTAGAGGAACGATTCACATTGAAAACTGAACGTTTGAAAAGGAGGCATTATGGGAAAAGGGACCTTATGGATATTTTGGAAATTATTTTGGATTCTGAATCGTTGGCGACTAAATATTTTGATCTTGACCTTTGGATTGGAATGAGCCTTACTCATGTGTTATTACAATATCTTCGGACACAATGAATGAAGCCAGAAAAACAGTAGATAAATATTAAGTTAGTGAAGGTTATAAATTGTTATAAGAAATAATGCTAATCGAAACTGTGATTTAAACACTTTATTTTGCACAACTTGCACAAGTTCTCATAACATTTAATTCTCAGTTATGTTGTGTTACGAGTACATTATATTACACTTAAATGTTTCTGTCGAATAAGCAAACTTTTTACCGTGATTGTAGATTAATAGAGGGAAAGTATTTAAAATAAGTAATTTATTGAGTCAATGATTATAAGTATCATAATATGTAAAATTATCGACTCGAAATATGTTTTTTAGTTTAAAACTGTAGCTTATTAGATTTTTATTGTGACAAATCCAATAACCACTTACAAAACTAATTAACCTTAATAAGTTAATTAAAAGATACCTTCATTAAGAGTTACAATTACCTTCATCTAAGATCCGTTTGGTCGACTACCGTGATGTGGATCGCGCTTTAGAAAATGTAGTGGCAAGGCAGAAAAAAAAGTAAATAATCGGCCAAGTGCAAGTCGGTCTCGCGCACGAAGGTTTCCGTACCGTATGGAAGTCTGTAATTTATTTATTAAATTTTTGAAGGGAATAAACTAAATATTTCAAGCATCTTCCTGTTGCCGTTATTCATACGCGTACTTATCGAGCAAAAAAATCACGTTACTTGTATGGGAGCCCGCCTTAATTATTTATTTTAGGTTAATTTCATTATTTATTGTTCAATTGCATATTTAAACAAATGTTCTGTGAAAATTTAAAGCATCTACCTGTCACCGTTATTAATATCGAGCGAAAAAAGGTTAAAAATTCAGGTTTACTGTATAGAAGCCCCCCTCATTTTTTTTTTTGTTTTTAGTATTTGTTGTTATAGCGGCAACAGAAATAGGTACATCAACTGTTAAAATTTCAACGTTCTAGTTTTCTTATCACGGTTTATGAGATACATCCTGGTGACAGACAGACGGACAGTCGGACAGCGGTGTCTTAGTAATAGGGTCCCGTTTTTAACCTTTGGGTACGGAACCCTAAAAATGAATGGAGTAATATGCGTGTTCTATGGCTATGCGTTTCCTAGAAGTTGTCAAATGTGAGGGAGAAATGCAGCCCGCGGTATGAAGTAGGTATGCTATGCGTCTACATGCTACGTCCTATGATTTTTGTTGTATGCTATGCTAGTAGCGTTTCTAAAATGGCATATCGGAATTGCGTTGCCTAGGTACTTAAAGTTAAGCCGTGATAAAATACTTCATAAGTTTAATTACTGGGTGTTAACGAAGTTATGCAAGAAAAAGCCTAAAAAAGCATAAATCCGTAACTAAGAATCTACAGCTGATGCAGAACTGTGATATTTTTTTAAGAGAGTAGCTGAGCGCCAAGGAATTTGAGAAGTAGGTATTTGAACTAAACTATTGCTGTCGCGATGCCCCCAAGACAGGGAGCTTCTATGTGTGGTGTGATGCAATTGTATTTGTGTGTGTGTGCTGCGCACCATTTCCGCCCGCGCCCTTCCCGCGCCCGCCCGCGCTCTACGCTCAGGCTGCCGGCTGATTTACTCGTATTCTTTTGAATTGTAGCAAAATATGGTAGGTACATAAGCTCCGGTTTTTTGGGATAGCGCATGGCAAACGAAAACATTTATACTGAATATTTTTTATCGAATTAGAAAGCTACATTATTTTTTACACATAGAGGCGAAGTAGGTATATTGATTTTAATTTTCTTTCGAAAAATTTTTTTTGAAAAAACCTTTATATATAGCCAACTTTACACAATTGACCTCTAGCCAAAAGCTGCGAACAAAAATAGCTATTTAACTAATCGATTTCTGTAGGCGCTGCAATGTACTTACTGAAAATTCTACCAAATACCTAACTTAAGATATCCCAAATAACTTTTTTTAAGGAAAACACGCACATAATTCTTCAACAGACAATAAACAAAGTTTAAATAGCTTTTATTTAAATTAAATAGTCCAAAAAGAAGAATCTAAACTTTAAAATGAATTCAACCTATAAATTTTGAATATTACACAATTTTTGGGGTATAAAATCTTTCAAGAGATTTAGGTACGTAATAAATAACAGATAGCTTCAATATCTGCTTCGAAATTGCGTTGCATGGTTTGACCCAAAAAAATATATTATTTACATACATACATTGCAAGTTAAACAAAAACTTGTAAAATAAACTAAACTGTTCGTAATTTATTTTTAAATGTAATGCTTCTCCTAAAAGCTTGCAATAGCAAATCAAAATGTTACTTATCCTCTTTAATTTTATCAGACGCCTTTTTTTTTAATATTTACATTTATGTTTTAAGTTTTGTATAAGCCAAGTGTTTGCAGAACAATCATTATGTTAAGTTTTTATAGTACTAGGATAGAATTAACACTGGTATTGTATTTATTAAATTAATTGTGTGTAAATAAAGAACTTTTGAAATTGAAAAATTGTAAAATAAACTTGAGAAAGTGTGAGCTCAGAAAAATCGAATATGTGAAGTAATCAGAACATACACAAATTGCAAATCCCTTTCTTTTTGTAGGTCAGTCAAAATGAAAGGTTTCTCAATTCATCATCATCATTTCTGTTACGTGACGTCTACTGGTGGATACACGATACCTCTTTACAAGTGAAGTTTTACAAAGTGAAGGAAGTTTCAGAGGTGTACCTACCTACACGTTCGTTATTATGAACAAAGTTTACTATGTTTACTATATTTTGTTACAAATTCATATTTGTTAATTGATTAACTATGCAATTTTTGTCATTTTAAGTTTTGATATTGTAGCATTGTTCAGATTTATATTAAATGATTATCATTTTGTTTTTACGATTTAATATTTAATCATTTATTTAAATATACAATTTAATTAATTTAACTACAGCTATTTTAAGTTATTGTAATTTTAAGATAATTATGCTTTGCTTTAGCTAGGCTGAAATTTTAAGGATATTATAATTATAACTACAATTGTGGTTTGGACTGACTTGTATCTTGTATTTTGATACCAATAAAATAACATGAATATATGAATATGGGTCCAGCTGCGGATTTCGTGAACTAAAAATCAGCTGTTCCATACAAAACTGCAACTTGGACTCGACAAAAGGTATGACACGATTGGTTTTTTTCTCGAATTTCGGTTTGGCCACATATATTAAAAGTTGTTCATAATAATAGTCCGAATCACCTCCTTTCGGCTTAGTACACCAGTTCTGGATAAACCTGTATATCTGGACATATAAAACTTCTTGCCTTTTATATTGTAACTATTCCCGTATTTTCATTGCGCGATTAGTCCCGTAGTATCCTTACATAGTATAAAATAAAGTCGCTATTTTCGTTTGTTTGTTTGTTTGTTAGTTTATTGAATCAGGCGTTACTTTGCGGAAGTTCATCTTCAAATTCTTGTTTTAAATAAATATTTAGTGTATTTCCGCTCTGTCGTAGTCATATAAGTTAAGGGTACTATTCAAAATCCACATTAAATCACAAACAAAATTAGTAATTAATCATCAAACTGTATCATGGTTCGACTATGGTTAGGTCAGGTTAGAAAAGTTAGGCTTAGGTATGTTTACAAAATATGAATGAACCTGAAACAAAATTTTTTAATTAATCCGTTTAAAAAAAATAAAATAAAATAAAATAAAAAATTAAACCTGTAACAAAAATAGTGATTAGTAATCTATTTAAAAAATGTAGTAAACCTGAAAATAATATTTAATTAATATGTTAAAATTACAAATATAATTTATTTATAAAAAATGGTATAAAATAATTGAAAAAATACTTAGTCAATAAATAGCACCCCTATTCTTACTGTACTCTATTCGACACGTGTTTCGCCTCTAAACGAGGCATCTTCAGGACGTGTTGACTCTTCGAGCTCACTCGCAAGAATGACGGCTCGCCGCGCCGGCGCTTCTTATATACTCGTCGTGACGCACCGAAGTAAAGGCGATGTGACGGTAGTTTGATCGTTCAGCAACTCGTTGTGTGTGTTTTGATGTTTCATTATTTCTAAATGCTCCAAAACATTTAAGCGAAAACCTTTTTCACATACATGTAGAATTTCAAAAGTGTTGTTGTTATCCAAATCGTGTCCAGTTTCTAATAAATGTTTCGCAAAATTCGACTTCTCTGGGTGATTGTTTCTAGATGCAGCTAAGTGTTCTTTGTAGCGGGTTTGAAAACTCCTTCCAGTTTGTCCCACATAAACTGCGTTACATGTGTCGCAGGTTAACTTGTATACCCCCGATTTCTTGCTTTTTTCTAAGGAGTCTTTCCCATTGCACATTCGTCTCATGTTGTGATTCGTTCGAAATGCCACATGTACATCATTTCTCCGCAGTATTTTTGCAATTTTTTCTGACGTAGTCCCTAAATATGTCAAACTACCCACATATTTATTTACTCTCACAGGTGGGCAGGAGTATAACATAGATCTTGCTATGTTTCTATTCTTATCTCTGACTAAATTGTTTATCATTTTCTTGCTGTACCCATTTGTCACTGCTATTTGATATATTGTGTTGAGTTCCTTGTTGTAGGCTTCTGGAGATAATGGGACTGTCATTAATCTATGTACATAGCTTCTAAACGCAGCCAATTTGTGCTGCATGGGGTGATTTGAAGACTCTGGGATTGCTATATCTGTGTGTGTGGGTTTGCGATAAATTTGGAAGTCCAGTTTGTTCTCTTTTCTCGTAATAGTTAGGTCTAGAAAATTCAGTGACTTGTTATCCTCCTTTTCTGTCTTGAACCGTATCTTTGGGTGTATATGGTTGATTCTATCCATGTATATGTCCAGTTGACGCTGCGTTCCAGTCCAACACAATATAATATCATCCACGTACCTGTAATAAAACAAGATATTAGGATTATTAACCATATGTGTACACTCAAACTTGTCCATGAAGTACTCTGCCATTAATGGGCTCAATGGTGACCCCATTGCAAGACCTTCTTTTTGTGTGTAGTACTGTCCCTCAAACTGGAAGTAGTTCTGTTCCATACATATTCTTGTTAACGTCATTATATCTTCTCTTTCTCCAGGATGTAAATGTCGTTTCTCTAAATGTTCATTCAAAATTTGTAATGATTCTTCACCCGGAACATTTGTAAATAAGCTTTCCACATCCAATGAAATTAGTTTTCCATTTGATGGGATCTGTATATCTTTAATTTTTTCTATCAATTCCTTTGTATTTTTCAATCCATATTTCGGCTTAAATGATGATCTTTCCTTCAATAATCCATTCAAGTACTTAGCTAAATCATAGGCCGGGGCACCTATGTATGACACCACTGGTCTTATCGGCATATCTTCCTTATGTAGTTTTGGCAAGCCGTACAGCATTGGTGGGCGTGGGTTCATCGGGTGCGAGCCGTCATTCTTGCGAGTGAGCTCGAAGAGTCAACACGTCCTGAAGATGCCTCGTTTAGAGGCGAAGCACGTGTCGAATAGAGTACAGTAAGAATAGGGGTGCTATTTATTGACTAAGTATTTTTTCAATTATTTTATACCATTTTTTATAAATAAATTATATTTGTAATTTTAACATATTAATTAAATATTATTTTCAGGTTTACTACATTTTTTAAATAGATTACTAATCACTATTTTTGTTACAGGTTTAATTTTTTTTTTTTTTTTTTTTTTAAACGGATTAATTAAAAAATTTTGTTTCAGGTTCATTCATATTTTGTAAACATACCTAAGCCTAACTTTTCTAACCTGACCTAACCATAGTCGAACCATGATACAGTTTGATGATTAATTACTAATTTTGTTTGTGATTTAATGTGGATTTTGAATAGTACCCTTAACTTATATGACTACGACAGAGCGGAAATACACTAAATATTTATTTAAAACAAGAATTTGAAGATGAACTTCCGCAAAGTAACGCCTGATTCAATAAACTATCTTAAGACAGCAAGTACAGCTGAGCAGGCAAAGTTGTACATAAAGTTGACGAAGCTCCATAGATTGGCGGCCCAAAACGTTTGGTTTAATCAGCAATGTAAGCGACTCCAAGTCATACCAAAGTACATCAACATAAGAACAAGTTCACATACTCACGCCAGTGATGTAGCAATGAAAAAAGCGAAGGAATGTTGGCTGAACGAAGAATGTAAATACTGGTTTTCAGTGAGAGATAGTCTGAAACTACACCTGAAAATATTACATTCAGAATTAAGCTATCATCTACACAACATAGAATTTGATGCCCTAGATGGCAAGGCAAGAGATTTGGCATCAAAATTAGCCCATGAAAAGTACATTATACAATCCAGGAAGTTGGAACAATTAACAAGAATACAGAGACAACCCAATACAAATGCCAATACAGAAGTGGAACCAACGCACATTTTTTATCCGCGGGTCAAAAATATAAGTGATGTTCAGATACCCGACAGAGAGATGGAACTACTAGAAAAGGGATTAAAATATAATTTCAAACCAGGAACCACGAAGACGACTTTACAACAGCTGGCAGTAGATACAGAAATAGCCTGTATTAGAGGAAAACAAGACGTAGGAGTGAAACATCAAGTAGCAAACGAAATAAAGAAAAGTCTCAGATTACCGACAAATAGAAATCCAGAAATACAGCTGCAGCGATCCTTGCAGGACCGCTTAAATCAACACAATTTCATTTTGACAAAAGCGGATAAAGGCAGTACTATTGTAATTTTAGAACAACAAGAATACAAAGAAAAAGTGCACAATGTAATACATGGAGAAGATTTTGAACCATTACGTACCGACCCCACAAAGAAATACGCTCAAGAGTTAAAGAGGGCTATTGAAAACGTCGACTACATGTCACCACGTGCACTCAAGAATGTTGTGCCAATGAACCCACGCCCACCAATGCTGTACGGCTTGCCAAAACTACATAAGGAAGATATGCCGATAAGACCAGTGGTGTCATACATAGGTGCCCCGGCCTATGATTTAGCTAAGTACTTGAATGGATTATTGAAGGAAAGATCATCATTTAAGCCGAAATATGGATTGAAAAATACAAAGGAATTGATAGAAAAAATTAAAGATATACAGATCCCATCAAATGGAAAACTAATTTCATTGGATGTGGAAAGCTTATTTACAAATGTTCCGGGTGAAGAATCATTACAAATTTTGAATGAACATTTAGAGAAACGACATTTACATCCTGGAGAAAGAGAAGATATAATGACGTTAACAAGAATATGTATGGAACAGAACTACTTCCAGTTTGAGGGACAGTACTACACACAAAAAGAAGGTCTTGCAATGGGGTCAGCATTGAGCCCATTAATGGCAGAGTACTTCATGGACAAGTTTGAGTGTACACATATGGTTAATAATCCTAATATCTTGTTTTATTACAGGTACGTGGATGATATTATATTGTGTTGGACTGGAACGCAGCGTCAACTGGACATATATATGGATAGAATCAACCATATACACCCAAAGATACGGTTCAAGACAGAAAAGGAGGATAACAAGTCACTGAATTTTCTAGACCTAACTATTACGAGAAAAGAGAACAAACTGGACTTCCAAATTTATCGCAAACCCACACACACAGATATAGCAATCCCAGAGTCTTCAAATCACCCCATGCAGCACAAATTGGCTGCGTTTAGAAGCTATGTACATAGATTAATGACAGTCCCATTATCTCCAGAAGCCTACAACAAGGAACTCAACACAATATATCAAATAGCAGTGACAAATGGGTACAGCAAGAAAATGATAAACAATTTAGTCAGAGATAAGAATAGAAACATAGCAAGATCTATGTTATACTCCTGCCCACCTGTGAGAGTAAATAAATATGTGGGTAGTTTGACATATTTAGGGACTACGTCAGAAAAAATTGCAAAAATACTGCGGAGAAATGATGTACATGTGGCATTTCGAACGAATCACAACATGAGACGAATGTGCAATGGGAAAGACTCCTTAGAAAAAAGCAAGAAATCGGGGGTATACAAGTTAACCTGCGACACATGTAACGCAGTTTATGTGGGACAAACTGGAAGGAGTTTTCAAACCCGCTACAAAGAACACTTAGCTGCATCTAGAAACAATCACCCAGAGAAGTCGAATTTTGCGAAACATTTATTAGAAACTGGACACGATTTGGATAACAACAACACTTTTGAAATTCTACATGTATGTGAAAAAGGTTTTCGCTTAAATGTTTTGGAGCATTTAGAAATAATGAAACATCAAAACACACACAACGAGTTGCTGAACGATCAAACTACCGTCACATCGCCTTTACTTCGGTGCGTCACGACGAGTATATAAGAAGCGCCGGCGCGGCGAGCCGTCATTCTTGCGAGTGAGCTCGAAGAGTCAACACGTCCTGAAGATGCCTCGTTTAGAGGCGAAACACGTGTCGAATAGAGTACAGTAAGAATAGGGGTGCTATTTATTGACTAAGTATTTTTTCAATTATTTTATACCATTTTTTATAAATAAATTATATTTGTAATTTTAACATATTAATTAAATATTATTTTCAGGTTTACTACATTTTTTAAATAGATTACTAATCACTATTTTTGTTACAGGTTTAATTTTTTTTTTTTTTTTTTTAAACGTATTAATTAAAAAAATTTGTTTCAGGTTCATTCATATTTTGTAAACATACCTAAGCCTAACTTTTCTAACCTGACCTAACCATAGTCGAACCATGATACAGTTTGATGATTAATTACTAATTTTGTTTGTGATTTAATGTGGATTTTGAATAGTACCCTTAACTTATATGACTACGACAGAGCGGAAATACACTAAATATTTATTTAAAACAAGAATTTTTGTTTGTTTGTTTGTCTGTATGCTTAAATCTTTAAAACTACGCAACGGATTTTGATGCGGTTTTTTTAAATAGATAGAGTGATTCAAGAGGAAGGTTTATATGTATAAAAATTCCCGAAATTCCCACGGGAACGGGCACAACGCGGGTAAAACCGCGGGGCGCTGCTAGTAAAAAATAATTAAGAATTCAATTAAACAGATGCAATGCTTACTGTTTGGAGAACTGCTTGTCATACTTAGGTTCTACTTTGAATAAGTTTAAAACAGTTGAAACTATTAGCGAATTAAAGCAGCAGTGCGTAGCACACACCATATAAATACAGGATAGAACATCCACAAATTACTACACACTTTTCAGCAAAACTCAGCGGATAGGCAAGTTAAAATGACAAAGGGCAAGGCACATAGTTCAATGAACGGATAGCCAATTGGGCTGTTTTCTCGAATGAATTTCACGTATAATCCGCGCCACACAAGTCGGCGGATGGAAAGTTAGGCGCAGAACGCTGCGCAATAGGCAAAATATAGGTATGCGCAGGAGCCAGAGAGACAAGACGCCGCACGGGCACAACCGCCCGCCAACCTCATGCCTCCCGCGCGCACGCCCGTGCTTACCACTACGTCGCGCGTCATCGGCATTGTGCGCACATGCGCAATAATTAGCAAATTACGGCGAAGTGTCATCTGCGTCTTACATCTCATCCGCCGACTTGTGTGGCGCTACCTATGCTGGCAAGCACAGCATAGAACTTATTTATTTTACTAGATACAGATTTATTTATTTTGTTGTATTTGTAATGTGACTGATAATGTGTTTTTTAATTATTTGATGTTGTGTCTTTGATAATTTAATAATTTAATAGAACGTTTTTCGCTTAGGTAAGTGGACTAAGGATAATTATATTTATACGTTACAGTTATTAAATATTTATTTTATTTTGTTTTTAGTATTTGTTGTTATAGCGGCAACCGAAACATATCATCTGTGAAAATTTCAGCTGCCTAGCTATCATGGTTCATGAGATACAGCCCGGTGACAGAGAGACGGACAGACGGACATCGAAGTCTTAGTAATAGAGTCCCGTTTTTCCCTTTGGGTACGGAACCCTAAAAACACATTTTCATTAAAAAAAAACACCGGTAATGAAAGCACAACCTTTTTAGGGCAAAGGTAATAGGTTTGAAAAGAACAATTAACTCCGCATTGGCGATAAAAAACCAGCTGTTTCATGCACTTTGTCCATCATCAACGGACTTTTTTCATGGTATAGTTGATATTTCTCGCGGATTCGGCTCTGGTCGGTCCCATAGTAAAAGTTATAATGTCCTTAACTCGCAAACGGAGGTTGTTTTAGGTACTGGTAAGCCCTTACATGTATTTAAATTGTATTTTTTTTTAGAAAATTCCTAATCAAAATTATGTTGCCACTTTGAGAATTGGGCATTCATAGAATTATGCTTTCGTAGAATTGAGAATTACTTGGGCATTATGAGAATTGGTTATTCTGCGCCTAACTCATTTAGATGTCTGCGGATACAGCACGATATTCTGTATAATCGCTGCAATATGTCGCAGCAACTAAACGCCTATATTCCAAACATAAAATCTTTTCTTCAAAAGTAACAAACATACAACGGTCAAATCACAGGATTTGAAAAAATAACTAATATTTTTAATAAACATCGATATCGATGGACATCACTAGAGCATCGACAAAAATATCGACTATTACTACATCCCTAGTGCTTGTGTACGTATAGGTTTGAACCTCCCTCACCTCGACCCTACCCCCGCATCGTGCGATAGGGACAATTGCAGCTCAGAGCGATTTATACCTACAAAAAACATGGCGAGACAACGTTTCGTATTACGCTGTTTTCTTCTTCAAAAACTAGATCTATCAAGTATTTTTTTATGTCAAAATTTAAAAAAAATATGTGTTCATGATTCTATCATTTTATATTTTGTTAGATATTATTTAGTCTCTTCTGGTAGGTCTCTAAAGACGTCGGTAATAATGGTGATTTTTTTTGTGATTTTGAAGGGTCATATTTTGCCTGATAATTAACTTATCAAGAAATAGAAAAGACAGAGTAGTCTAAACAGCTAAATTTAATTTTATGACAAAAAATTGAAGCTCTATAAGTATTTTCCAGGAAGAAAACAGCGTAATACGTTTGTATGGAAAATTACCGACCACCGAGGCTCTTAAGATTATTCTCTTCGAATCTTGGAAAACTGCTTGGCTTTAACTCTTTTTAGGTATCCAAGTGCTAACACTTGTAATTTTTACTATCCGACTTCCAAAAAGGTTTTTCTCTTTTTTTTTGTATATCTTCATTTCGCCAATTCTGAACCAAATCGAAAAATTATTTTTTAGTTCAAAAGGATGTTCTGAAGTGGACCCATTTAAATTTTAAAGGAATCAGCTGAACCGTTTTTGAACAATCAACAATAATGTTCTCAATTTCGAATCAGCAGTAATTATTATTTTATTACAATTGTCTATAAGATAAATTTTAATAGTGTGTGTATATGTGTGCATTTGTCCTATCTCTTAACTGTAGGTAAAGAAAAACATGTAGATATACCTATGCATGTTTTATTTATGTTTTATATTTAGGAGTTGATGTGTAATGTTTTATAATTTGTAATTTCTTTTTTATGGACGTAAGTCTGGACAATAAACACTTTCATTTCATTTCATTAGCAATCAATCAATGTCGGCCTTCGAAGTCCTACGGAGGTTTTCGCACCAATTCCCGGCAGATGCATGCATGCATGCAGATTATTTGTTTTATTATTTATTCCATTTTAATTTAATAATATTTATTAACTTACATATTATGATACATATCGACCATTGTTAAAATACTGAATGGTAGAAAAAATAGGATTTTTTTTAATTATAATATATCATCGAGTAAATTTTTTGTGAGTGTTCCATTCCATAGCATTGTCAACACAATAATTTAAGTGTGATAAAGCAGAAGTGACAATAAAGAATAGAATTCATTAATTACATGTACTGACAAAATAGTCAACATCCGTCATCATCAGTTTTTACTCCTCGTTTCACCCTATCCTGATTATATCAAGTCTATATTATTAGGTATGTAGAGTCGCGAGACAGGTGTCTGACTATGACTGTCTAGGTACTGGTATGACTGACCTTTCGTAGTTGAGACCTACGATACTAATGTGCTAGGTGTGTAATTTATTTATAATAAGTCTTTGAGTATATAGGTAGATATTTGCTCGAAGTAATAAGTGCATGTACGTAAAACCATTTTATGGTTGTCACTAAACTTGTCATCAAAATTGATACAATTAATTAATAGAATCGTTTCCGAGTTCCGAATTAAGTGGTTTTTTTACCGCTAATAAGTCCGCGCTTTGCCACTTACTCGCCTGATGCTAAGCGACGGTGTGGTTGAAGATGAAGTACGCAGACTTAGAAGATACATATTCACTCTGATCTTGAAAAAGGTGAAAAACATCGTGAGCAACCTTAATTCTGCCAGAGTTAATATTCAATGGCAAAATAAGTATCCACCAACCTGCACTTGGGCTTGTGTTGTGAGCTATTAGCTCAAGTCTTATATAGGCCTATGTCCATCAGTGGACATTTAAATCTAATTTAAATATGGCGATGTCCAGCAGTCAGCATCATCAACCGTCTGCACCCGCTTACCCTTACCTACTCCTTCGGGGGGCTGTATTTACTACACCCCCTTCTTCTTTTTTAGTTTGATGAAACTTTTTCTTCTGTCCTACTTTCCCATCTTTCTACACATCTGTTTCCATGAATAGTTCACCCTAAACTTTACACACGATTTGTTATTCACGGAGGTCGCGTATTACTATTCCCCTTTACTTTTTAAATTGGAAAATGTAAAATTATCCCTATTTAGTCCCCCAAAGCCGTTATTTCGATTAAAAAAGTTTACAAGTCGAACGTGAGTAGGTTTATTGGCTGCTATTATAGTTTATAAGAATTTAAATTGCCGTGTAAATGCTGACTGACTATAATTTAAATTGTTATGTAATGAGCATTATTATCATCATCATCTTCGTACCTACCTAGTGAGTCAGAATCGTAGATAGGTTATTTCTTTTAACCTCATAAAAATTAAGTTTGTATCAGTGGCGTAACTATACCATCTGAGGCCCGAGGCAAATTTTTTAGATTGGGCCCTCCCAGTAAATTAGTCGTCGTCGGTTAGTAGTCGGATTGTAATTTAATTTTACTAAACCACTTATCGTTAACTTAATTAGTTACCCAACATTAATAATTAGTGTGTATTTTAGTTAGATATCTAATAAACGTTATTTTCTAATGTAGCAAGCAAACGGGGAGACACAAAGACTTTTGAATACCTACCTAAAACTTTGTACGATTTGAAAAAGTGAGCAATGGTAACTAAATGTTCCATTTGTTTTAACTTTTTCAAGAAAATCAAAATTTAGTTCAAAATGTTAGGTTATTTCAGAGCTTGCGCCCTCCTGGGCCGGGGCCCCCTTGGGTCGGGGGCCCGTGGAATTTTGCCATTCCTGCCACCCTATAGTTACGCCACCGGTTTGTATAGGCCGGCTGGCCCTTAATTCAGTTAAAGTTTTTAAACCGCCTGAAACCCTTTGACTAGGCTTAACGATAAAAACAACCGGAACCTACAATTTAACGTGTCATCCGAGCCACGGTAGCGCTATTATGCAAACATTATACATGCGTTATCCATTATGTTATTTTGCAAAGCTCTGGTACGAGGTCTGGTTCAGAGGTAGATAAATTCATTATTATAAACAACTGTTAGTTAGAAGAGGCCAAACCCAAAATAGCGAATAAATCAGCTGTTCTATACATTTTGTCAAGGGACATTGAACTTTTTATATAAAACAGCTGTTTTTAGCGATTTAAACCCTTAGTTAACGTTTACTAGTTTAAGTATTAGTCAATTAATTGGCGTGTAAAGTTGGAATAAATGCTGATTATAATTTATTTTATTCAGTAAAGAGCACTGTTTTATCATCACCATTTTCATGTTGTTATGCCACTAAGTGGGGTCAGTGTAACATGTTTCCTTTTGCCACTAAATTGTCCAATCTTTGCAATTTATAGATTAATGTGGAATTTCTAACAAATAAAGTATCTTGAATCTTGAATCTTATTCTTCGAATCATTGAAGGAGCAAACGAAGCGTTTCTGCAACACTTTTTGACTTTTGATGCCAAGCTTTTTTTAGATTTTTGTAGGCAGAACGTAACACTCTGATTTCTGATAGACTCCACATTAATCTATAATGTATATTTTTCATCTCATGTTAGCGATATTTACAAAGCCTTTAACAACTAGATTGTTTAAGAAAAGAAAAGTCGGTTTAAGACTATTATTATAATTTTCGGAAAAATTCAGAGACCAACGAAGGGGTCAAGGTCAACTGTACCGTGGGGAACATCCGGTACAGTCTTTATCCCATACTTACATCACTCTACATAATATACTGAAGTATATTTCTGGCTGCCTCGGTGGCCTAGTGGTTAGTAACCCTGACTCCTGGGCCAAAGAGGCGTGAGTTCGATTCCTACCCAGAGCTAGTATTTATGTGATGAGCATAGGTGTTTGCTCTGTGTCTAGATATTATTAGCTAAATAAGTATGCATTTAAAACATATGTAGAATACTAGTATCTGGCAGGCATATCAAAAGCTTTGCATAGTTTGGGGTCAGAGACCGTGTATGAGATGTCCCCTAATATTTATTTATTTATCTCAAAACGTTACTCTCCTTATTTGCAGTCGGATAAAAAGCTACAAGCTACATAATAAACGAAGTAGTAAAATATTGAAACATTAGCCGTAATGGGCGATGCGTTGTGGTTCTCATTAAAACAGACAAAAACGAAACTTGGCGACGCTGACTGACATGCCTCGTTAGCTCCTGACACGAATTTTTCACCAACTTTCCCTTTTTTGAATGATAGCTGAACATATTTTTAGAGTTCCTTCGTTTAGACAAACGGAATAATGTGGGTTCTACGGTGAAGGAAAAATTGTATCACTTCACCACAAGCGTCAAATCCCGCCAAGTGTGTGTTCTTTGGAATTTATGTACGGAATTTCACACCACTGGCTTTTTGGTGAAGAAAAACATCGTGAGGCTACTAGCATTCATACTTCCTTAGAAGAAATTCGATGGCGTAGGTGAATCCACTAACTCGCACTGAGCCAGCGTGGTGGATATGGTCCAATCACCCTTCGTCGGTAGGATTATTTGCTGTAGAGTTATATTAAAAAGGCTGGTACGGTACCACAACTATCAGTAGGTACAAGAAAGATGGCGCATGTGAATTAATCAAACTGCAATGGGCCGGCGTGGTGGATATGGCCCAATCGTCCTTCGTGGATAGACCTGTGTTCAGCACTGGAAAAGTAGAGGCCGGTATATGCCATTACTCCCATTGATTCTCGACTAAGTACTTATATGGCACAACCGATTTTTATTTCGCGATTTCGCAGTTAGCCCCATAATAAAAGTTATTCATAAATTTCATAATAATGAGCCTATACTCACTCCTCTGAAAATTCCTGCATTTTGCAAAGCAAAGCCTTGTATTTATATTCGAAATATCTGGAAAAAGTATTTATGTAATAGTATGTGAAAGCTGACAGCACTGCTATCCTAGCTTATTGTCCTTATTTTCTGGCATAGGTATATCAGGAAATTTAAATTTTGAATTAGAGACGTACGGAACACAAGAATATCATAGTGTCACAATTCGTAAAAAAACGCACCCCGAGTAGAATATAGGAAAGAACAATCACAATCTCATTATACTAAGCGTGTCGTCACACGCAATTCTGTTGTCTCTGATAAACTAAAACCCTCGCATTTTTAAAACCTTGTCGTTATAACAACTTTGATAATCATCCCCAATTTGTCTCTAAAAAGTGAAACAAATGTTATTGAGACAAAGTACTTGACAGTACATAAATTTATCGTCGAGCGTACAACCCTGATGGCTAATTTTTGCCAGCGCTTGTGACCTTTATTGCGTAGGGGTAAGGTTTATCGTGATGAGATTTTTCAGGGCTGTACGTTATAATCTTTGCCTATTTTTTATGGTGGGATTTATTACGTGTCGTTTATTGGCTGCTATTTGTTATTTTTATGTGCGGCGTAATTTTGATGTTTGGGCATAGATTAGGTGTTTACTGTATTTCATCAGTCTTGTCGTGTTTTTGCATTATTTCATGTCGTAATGTCCTTGGAGCCTCAATGGGCTAGTTGGCTGTATTGTTATATCATACTGAGTAAAAAATATTTGCTTACAACTGTTCAAATAAATATTACGGATAGCATGTGATAAAAGCCTATTTACACTTTGATTAGTGATCACTTAGTTCAAGAGATACTTAAGTGATTAGTAGTCAGTCACACACTCACTCAAGTAAATCGGTGTTCACATTTATTGTGTTTACTACTAATAATCATAATCACTCACCACTTGCACAAATCAAGTAATCACTAATCAAAGTATAAACAGGCCTTAAAGCAATCGTGAGGTGCCAACTTGGCTATTATACAAAAACAAAAAACTGTTATGTACCTACCTCTAAATATTACCCGATTTCAGTGATTTTTCTTTAATCAGTACTTCAATAGCTAGGATTATACGTCTTAGTTTTTAGTTTATAATCTTAAAGTTATGATAAGCCTCTAAAAAGTAATATTTTTACGCATAAACGGCTGAAAAGTAAACTAAACTGAAAACTTTTCTAAAAAAAAATAAGACGTAGGTACCTACGAGCTTGCAATATTTCTTACTCAAGTGATTGACACCAAAAACTCAATAACATTTTGTTACAATCGGGGTACAATTTAAGGGATGAAAAGAGTTTTCTCCCGGAACGTAAATTTTATCAAAAATATACCGAAAATTCTCTCGATCTTCTACAGAAAACGCGAAAACAGTGGTCGATTCACCTAAGACAATAAATGTTTATTGTAGAGGTCTAAGTATGACGTCATCCTTGTTGGGGTAAATCTTAATCCCCAATATCCAAACAATGATTTAGGCGCCATTTTGCAAATTGCAAAATGGCATAAACTTTTACAGTTGGGACATTGTTGATCCAACTGAGAGCCATTAATCGATTCGGTGGCCATTGACTCATTGTGTCGTTACAATGTGACCAACAAAAGGCAACTAGAGTGGACCAAATGGAGAGGGCAGTTTCATGTGATGCTAAACAAAACAATAGTATGGATACATTTATTGCTATGAACAATAGAGAGTTTATTATATCTATGTATGTATTTTATTCATTATTTTAGGAACAATAAAAAAATAAATCTAAAGGAAATTATTGTGTAAAGCTAATAATGTAAACTATTTATCACTGTACAGTGTGCAGCAATTTCTAAAAATACTTATCTGAGCTAAAATTATTTTGAAAAATTCATAACATTAACTTAACTAAATCGCTAAGTATGAAGTTGACTTTTTGTCTTGTTGTCACATCCGATATGGTCTAGTGGCTAGGATACCTGGCTCTCACCCAGGAGGCTCGGGTTCGATTCCCGGTATCGGAATTTATTTTTGCTGTTTGCAAAGTTTTTGCTCTGTCTTTTTGGCACATTTACCAAAAAAACTGAGCAAAAACTTTGTACATATACCAATAGGAATAACTAACAAAGATTTTATTTGTAGATATAAAAATTACTATAGGGTTTAACAGTAATCAACATTTCAAATGTGATGTTAAAAATTATTTGAGCGATTTGCTTCTAAGAAAAGTATCAAAAAATGCGAGTTGGGATGTTAGGGATGTACCTACCATCAATATGATTAAATCCAAAAAAATCGATAAAGTATCGTAGGTAAGTAAGTTCATTTAAGCTATGGGTGTCTAGTTCTGGTGCATCCGAGCCACGGTAGCGCTTAGTTGTAAATGCCACCCGCGGTCACCCATCAGGAGACTAAGTAAGTAAGTTCTGGTGTCAGAGTTTTTAAGCCGCCTAAAGGCCTCTAACATGGCTAAATGGTTAATACATATAACCGGGGGGCCTACAATCAGGAGACTGACAGTTGACAGTTGTGTAAATTCAATTATCACTAACGAACACCTAGTCGTTAAATATAATGAAACATAGGTATATATTTTACATAACATTTATTATACAGGGTTATTTCTAGTCAATTAGCATCCTCTTAGGGGCTTATTATGTACATCAAAACTAACAACTTTTGTTCTACGACCATTGTTAAAACTAAAAAAAAAATCAGCTGTTCCATAAATTTTGTCGAGGGTGAACGACATTTTTCTATGGAAAAACAACTTTTTTTTTGAGAATTAATAAAAGTCTTAGAACAAAAGCTGTTAGTTTTGATGTACAGAATAAGCCCCTGAAAGGATGCTTATTGATTAGAAATATCCCTGTAAATTATAATAAACTACGCTAGGAGGTCTATGGGATGTACTTAACAGCTCCAATTTCTTGTAGTAAATTCATGAGCAGTCCATCAGCGTGACAATGGTAGCAGCATCTCGCAATCGGAAACACATTATGGCGATACTGCACCATGTCACGCGAAACGCAAGTGCTGTCAAGGGTTCGAACCCGCCGCGTGACAAATGCAAGTGGCCAATTTCTACGTTGTACTGTAATGGCCGCTTTTACCCTAATCCGAATGATTGCTTGTTTTCATATTTGTGCGTTTTGTGTGAAACAGCCAAGCCGCAAATATGTTGACTAAGTGTAGAGTTTGTGTAGTAAGAGTTGTAGAGTTAGAAGCTTGGTTCTATATGAGATCTGATAACTTTTTAATAGTGCAAACTGAAGTCTCTCCTTGACCCCATTTTTAACCGACTTCCAAAAAGGAGGATGTTCTATGTTTGTCTGTATGTATTTTTTTGTGTATGTTAATCGATAATTCCGCCAATTGTCAACCGAATTGTAAAAATATTTTTTAGTTCAAAAGGGTATACTCCCGAAGTGATCCCATTTAACTTATACAGAAATCGGCCGAGCAGTTTTTGAAAAATTAACAATAATGTTAACAATTCGAGCGAAATATTCGAATTTTGTACGCGATGGAAGGCGGTTTTGCCATTTTTTGCGAAAAATAATTGTACATGAAAATGTTTTTGTGAGATCCATTAGTTATATCCATAAATCTGAAAGTGTTTGTTGGTTTGTTAACTGTTTCACGATGCAAAAGAGAAAAGTGTCAACTTGATTTTTAAAGTCGGAGGATTTACTAAAAGTTGCCAACTATCTACGCAGAATAACCAAAATCATTATTACGAGGCAGTGGGCGACACCTAGTGGTCAATAAAGAAACTGAAAAACCACTTAGTATTTGAAACTTTTATGTCCTTTGGACTATAACGCGAGAAAGCTAAAAAGTGTAAGTACGTATAGTTTTATAGCAGCACTAAATATAGATTACAGTGTAAGTGTCGAGGCATCAGCTGGTCAATGGAGATGTTAACGCCATTACGCGCAGGTGCACGGTTACATGGTGCTAACTCTTGGCTCTATAAAGGATTGAATATACAAAGATAGATGTACTAGTAACTCTACTTACTTAGTGGCTACAATTTAAACTCAATCATACTTTCCAATTTGGTTGGAGCCATCCACTCGACTACGACCAAATTGGAACGTGTGTAAGATAGTCGGTCCAACATAGTTATGTTATGAAATAAATAGGAATATTTTTGGGCATGCTAGTCGTGGCTTGTTAGCCAAGACTTAGCTTCGCTTGGCCAAAAAATAAAACAAAGGATTTTTCCCCAAAACCTTTTTGTCAGATTGTTGTAGGAATATCTTAAAAAAAAACGTCAGATGTAACCAGGTGGATGAGACTAAAATTATCCGTTATCACCCGTGGCTCTACTGTTTGGCTCAACTAGTGGTGCTAAAGGAAATGTATCTTTCCCGTGGCACAATCAATTTACTATGGCTGCTTAAGTCTATACAATCTAATTACCCGTGAATTTGCTCATTAGCCTTGGCACTACTGAGTTCAAAAATACGAAATAACAATTTGTGTCATTTAAATTAATTTTATTTTTTACGTAAAAATATCTATTTATCCCCCGCTATACTTTTACGTTTCCAGGAAACTTAAGGGAGCTATAGTTATCAAATGGATAAGGTTTTCTGCACAATTCCTATAATATAGCTATGAAATGAAAGCTTTTATAGACTTCTTCATCTGCTTCTGACATGATTGCTTGGTTGAAACTAAGAAGGGCCTACAATTTACGCTACTATAACGCTGCGAGACTCGAGTACTTAGTCACGACACGTCTCTTTTTACAGGTAGCGCTCATTAGTAAATGCTACTCGTGGCATCTGAAGATAATAAAAACAATTATTTTATTGTCACAAATTGGCGTTTCGAACGGGCGCCATGTAAGCCACCCGCCGTATAATACCCGCGAGTGCGTCCAGGTGTCGTAATGCCATTAATATCAATTGAACGGTGTCCGTCTGCCACCCTGCCCACCACCCTACCCTGACCTGCCTTGCCTAACACATCACCCCGTAGCAGAGCTCACATTACACCGGCTGACGAATATTTTATGGTCCGATTTCCGATATTGAGTAATGTCGTTTTGAGACCAAATGTTTGCTCTTTTACTGCTGACTATTGCTTTTGTCTCGAATGTTTTTACAGTGTTGGAATAGCTACTGAATTGGAAATTATCAATTGGCTGTAAAATCATGTTGTTAATTACTGCCATTTATTTATTATTGGGCATATTCATGAAGTTGTTGTAGATGATCGTTGAATATTACAGCTGCTTTTCTAGTTTACTGCAGGAATTCCAATACTAACAAATTGGCTATTGTATTGTTATATACATTGAAAGGTTCATTGTGCAATTTCCGAAACATATAAGAACAGAAATGTCTGAAGATCAAGGTATAATAAAATTAAAGTAAGTATTATACGAGTATATTTTTATTGTACCTTAACGCCTTTCAACAACTGTCCCACTCGTATAGTATACCTATTTGCAATTTGTATTTTATTTTCTAAGACCTTATTTTTCGTCAAATCAGGCAAAAAAAATCCTACTAATATTATATACGTGAAAGTTTGTAAGGATGGATGTATGGATGTTTGTTCCTCTTTCACACAAAAACTACTGAACGGATTGAGAAGAAACTTTGCGATAGTAATGCTTATACATCAGAATAACACATAGGCTATAATTTATAAAGATATTGCGTGAAACGAAGTTCGCTGGGTCAGCTAGTATAGTATAAAACGTGTGTAATTTAATGAAAAACAAATCTGCCCTTTTTATGATAAACAGCCGTGAAGTGATCTGAAAAAGCAACATTCCTACTACCTACAGATCAGAAAGGTGCGTGGTCAGATCACGTCGCAACGCAATACACATACGAGTATGTATAGGTAGCTACTGTTTATCATATATGAAGGGCAGAAATGCTAGCTATACTTTTTGGAAATTCACATGTTGGATATTTTTGGTAAAATTGCGCAACCGAGATTGAATTTGGTTGAGGTATACTATAATTTTAATCAATTTTGCATCATGATCATGAAGAAGGTTTTAGGTACGCAGCGTATCGAAACTGTAGAATATACGGATCTTAGTCAACGTTGAGCAAGTTACCGGCCAATAAAACATCTATTAAATAAATAAAAAAACCTTCAATAGGAAATAAAAACAGGTTCATAAGTTGACGAATTTGTTTCTTCCAAACTGTTTTGGAAACCCAACCCGGGTCAATTAGCACACCATTACGCATGGTCAGTTCCATGCGCGACTTCCATCACAAGTTGAAGCTTACTGCGACCTAATCTGTGTGCTAGGGACTGTCATACTTGTTTGATAATCGCTGCTGAACTTAGACTACATATAGATTTTTGTCACAACGCTCGATTGTAAGCTGGTTATTGGGATCAGGCGTTTTGCTGAAGTTTTTGAAGGAATAGATTAGAGTTCGGTTCCACAATAGGTGAAAGATGACAAAGCTTTTGTAGTAAAACCCACCCGTGTCAATCAGGACACCATTCCACATAGCCAGTTCTATGCGCGCTTTCCATCACAAGGCGCCATATTACTACGATGGTCGACGCGGCGTAGGATCTGTAGGCTGGGGACTGTCGGCTACACGTCGACGCTTTATTGTAAGCTGGTTATTAGGATCCAACGTTTTGCTGAAGGCTTTGTAAATATAGGTATTAGTTGACAAGGCTAGACTTCGATTCTAGCATAGGTAAAAGTTGACACAGCGTTTGTTATAGTGAAACCCTACCCGGGTCAATCAGGACACAGGTCAGTTCCACACGCGGCTTCCATCACAAGTCGCTCCTTTACTGCGGCCTTAGAGGTGGACTCGGGACTGTTTACTGCACGTTGGGCTACTAGCTACAATGTTCTAATTGCTAAAGTCTTTTCTTTGGACATGACATGTTCGCTAGAGAAATTAGACATTCCTGTTGATGTTAGAAAGGCCCGATTACTAGTAGCTAAAATCCAGTTCTTTTCTGCGGGATTTATTGAATAGCTTTAGATTGTCGATTGAAGCACTAAAGCAAAAATGAATATCTGACTGGAGTACTGGACTGTACCAGCCTTTTTAGTAGACCACTGCAGGACGTAGGCCTACCCACGAAAAGTGATTGGGCCATATCCACCACGCTGGCCCAGTGCGGATTGGTGGATTCACATACGCCATCGAATTTCTTCTACGAACATATACAGGTTGCCGTACGATGTTTTCCTTCACCGAAAAGCCAGTGGTGTAAAATTCCGTGCGTAAATTCCGAAAAACTCATTGGTACGGGACCGAGATTTGTACCCACGACCGTAAGGTAAGATTGTAAGGTTATGACACTTGTCATTACCACTAAACTGCTTTTACGGCTTTTACTGACTGGTTGTAGGTAGCAGAAAAATATAAGAGTCCTGCCCTAGGGTAGAATAAGTTTGGTAATAGTAAAACCCCGCCCGGGTCAATCAGGACACCATTCCGCATGGTCAGTTCCACGCGCGCCTTCCATCACAAGTCTCAAGTTACTGCGACCTAATCTGTGCGCTGGGGACTGTCGACTGCATGTAGGGCTGTCAGCTTCAGCATCGTACATTTCAATGTACTTTACCAAAATATAGTCATAATAACAAAGTCTCAACTTATTAATTCGGTTAGATATTTAGAAAATTTTCTAATAACCGCATTCCGTGTACCGTTTTCTTTCCTTTGAATAAATAAAATTAAATTGCTATGATATTTCAGACTGTTTCCATTTTTACTTAACTCCAGCTCTGCTTTTGAAGTTTTAAATTTTTGTCATTGGCAAAGTCCACGAATAAATACCACGGAATGGAGACTACTTATTGTCAAGTGCACACTTAAAGGTATTGAATTATGCAATAGACATGTTGTACATGTAGGTAAATATTATACAAAGGTGTACTGTACAGACGACGGTGATTCTTCGTAGGAATTTTACATTTCATTAATTTTGTTTTTACTTAGATATATCGTCTTTCTAAGCATGTGGTCACGCCTGCTGCAGTCCAGCCCTGCTGCGGAGCATTGATCCGGAATCCGGGTGCATACGGGCGGCGAGGGTCCAGGACTGTTTGCCGACGCAATTATGTTAAGATTACATATTTATCTCCGCAGACAGACGATTTCTTATAGGGGATACGTGGAACGATATAGAGATGTTAGTTTGGTACTTATGGTTGGTTTATGTTTGTCTTGCATGATGGTGTAAAGATGCGATCTAAGACGAAGCACACTAAAACTAAGATGATACTGTACTTCGGATTTGAAGACACCTTTGCACTTGCACGTGTACACAGACACTTTGAGCTTTGCGGGAAATAATCAGGTTGCGAATTTGAAACTCGAATTTTGGCGTGTTCCACATTGTAGCTATTTGTAAGAAAGATGTAGAATATACGGGTGGCGCATTGACCGCGATTGGCTACGATAGGCTACGATAATGCTAATTGCTAAGGTACTACTGCAGTAAAAGTACTACTGACCCAACCCTACCTGTGTGAGACACAGTATATACCCATAATAATTATGATCGAATTATCACTTTTAGGCAGTTGGGTAATGGAATGCCCTATCCTCGTCATTATTCCCTGACAATTTTAATCTGGATATCTTTAAGGCAAGTGTGAATAGAGGCATTTTCTAGGTTTATATTCTCCATCCTCGGCTACAACATGGCTTTCCATCACGCGAGTTGGTAGCCAAATGTACTACTAATGTAGCCAAACATAGTTTAGCGTTGTCTTATATTTGCACCATCTTCTCTCTAGACATAATTCTGCGACAATTCACCCATTTGATCTCCAATATTGATTCTTTGTTGCCCCTGGTTGATATTATCATTGTTTTAAATGCCCTTTCCGTCTTTTTCGGTTGCAATTTCTTTAGTCACGGGGAGATTGTAGGACAGAGCTATGGTCAAACCTCATCAAGGTTTACGTTATATTCGTTGTACGTATATTATACGTAATTAGTACATACGTATACGTACACACCTATGATTAAATAAAATAAGTAAAAAATAAAAACTATTTTAGATATTTACTACAAAATCAGGGTTGGTAAGTAGTATATAATGACTTATGTGACCGTCATAAAATCACTCTAAGTAGCAGTAGCTATACTGAAACACATGCAAGTTGGTTCAACACTGACTTTATAGTATAAATAATAGTGAGGGTAGATTAAGTACCTACCCTCATAATATAAAATATACTACAATAGCCTAGTGGTCGAATTGTGTCATAAAAGAGTTTTTTTTTTATAGCGCACAAGTTGAGTATTGTTTTTGTTGTTGAACCCGTACTTAACTTAAAATTAAAAAATTTCAAAACTCAATATCTACCAAAATATAATGTATGCTTTATATACACTTATTTTATTCTCATTGCAGTTACGCTATTTTTATTAAAAGCAACAGTTTGCGATGGTGCATTTTGATCCTGAAAAGCTGGCAATTTGATTTAGTGGTTTATGAGGATCAAGATATGATCTGTGTGATTTGTTTGGGGCGTTACAAGATGTAATATGGTATTACTTTGGTAGATCTTGGGATTGCTTACGGTCGTGCCTGTCGTGTGTATTTCCACCATAGCTTATTTGATTTACACAAATCTTTAGGGTCTTTTTAGAGCTTCTTTTCATTGAATAACTTACATACCACAGCAACACACTTACCCTACAGTTTGTTATTTAATTTGCGGATATGATCTTAAATTACAATTTATCTATGGTATCTCACTATGGGCCTTCCTTCTAAATAGGTAATCTCCAATTACCTACTTAGGTAGGTATTATAGTACCTACAATGAGCTATGAAGCTATGCCCGCAGTCTCACTGCGAGCTCGAATCAGAAATGAGAAGATACTCGTACCTTTACCGACATAGCCTATAACAGATTGTCATTGATTGATTGACATCGCACGGAGGACCGATGTAGTGATAACCGTTGGTGTCGAAAAGTTCTTACGTCGTGAGCACGTACGCCACGCTGAGGATATCATAATGTACATAGCTGATACAAACTAGTAGTGTAGCTGTGACGGACTCAATTTGTTTAGCCAGAGCTGCATTACTAGTTTGTTTTTTTTTATTCCGTATAGTATTGCGTTTGACTACATACTGCCTGATGTTGAGCAGATATGCGGTCTAGGGTGTAGCACGCTTACCTTGTACTAGGTAAATTATTTTATTTTCTTTGGTACGTATCAGCTGCTGCACGTGCTGTCGGTAAGTAATAGCAGTTGGCAGCTCGGTTCCAAATCAATTGCCAAAAACCTTCGCCTTCGTGGTGTTTTTTAACAGAGCTTCTTTAAAAGTCGTTACCTTTCACCAGCTAATAAAACATGACACAATAATTCAAGTCCAACCGACAGGCACGTCCTAAATCTTGCGACCAGTTCCGGCCGATCGACTCCCGCGCACCCTTGCCACATGTCATGGGAATCGATTACAATGGCGGCCAATAAATCCACTAATGATTATTGTCAGACTTTTGTTGGACGGTGGGTAAATGAGAGGTGAATTGTGGAAAAGTGGTCCGAATTAATGTTTTGTTGTTGGACCGGGAGCGGTGGAGCGCAGCGTCCTAATAACTTTTGCTTATAAAGTGGTAGGACGTCCATCGACAAGAAAGAGAGAAGACTTGTATAGGCGAATCATTCAAGTCGGCGAACGTAAAGCTAGCTACAAGCTGTGCGAAACCCAATCAACGCGCAGCTTCATGTGAGCTTCAGTCAGGATTGGATATTGCGCAGCTTGTAGCTAACATAATAACAAGATTCGGCCTTTAGATAGAGCGTGTTGCTTTAGCGTGTTGCTTTGCAGAGCCCAGCGATTTGAAGAGGTGCATATACTCATCTAATCATCATTTTCAACTTTTACAACGGGACCAACTCCAAAATAGCGAAGGATATTTTTTTTTTGACACAATCCCAAAAAATCGCAGAAATGAATTAGCGGTACATAAAGAATCCACTTGCGGCAATATGTACTATCTACAGTACTAGTGATTTTCCTTCGCGATTTAAGGGCTAGCCCTGTGATATATTTATATGTAAATTGGTCATAATGATGAATACAATGATAACCTAAAAATGTCCTTTGTCTGGAACACCTAATAATACATACGATGCGAATCAATAAAAGGTGGTTCTGAAGATCTCTCTTATGTAGGTACATAAGATCGCCTTTCGTGCCTTTCTTCTGACTTTGTTTTTTCTGGTACTTTTGTTCCTTTTGTGATGTCAATCAAGTGTTGTATAATATAGTAGGTACGTTTATCTACTTATCTAGCTATCTTTGATTCATGTTCGATTCGTGTGAACGCCACCACTGTTTCTAGGTTCTACTCAAGGACTGCCATTGAAAGCTCTTATTTAATTCTCTTTAACGTCATAACTAACAACTATATTGTCAAGAAGCTACGTAATTACGATGCCTATGAACAATTGTATTTGTAGGTCGAGAACCAGATGCCAATATGAGTAAGGATTTTCAATATCCATTGATTTGATTGCAAAAAAAAACTTTTTAGTAAAACTTAAATAATGACTAGAAAAAGATAATTATATTATATGTAGAGTTAATTTCGTTAAAGATACCAAAGAAAAGGAGTAAAGACAAAAGAAATTATGCTTAAAACAATGGTGCGTAGGTAGAGTTTGTGCAAAAAGAGAACCGTTGTGGCGTTACGGTGAACTAACAATAAAATTTTAATCAGCAGCTAAGGTACCGACTATACTTGGTAGACGCGAGGACTGATGAAATCCGAATTGTGTCTTCATAGTAACAAACACTTTTAGTTGTACTAGCAATGACAGAGCAGTGTTGTCAACGTAACATAATTTGTAAAATGGCACACGGGCGACCTCACCTACTCTCTTTTTGCACAAACTCTACTTACACTTTCTCTATAATTGACGTAATATGTCTGATACAGACGTGACACCTTGATGTGATAGGATGACATGTAGAATAGCTATCAAATCTGCCTTCGCTGAATAAGTAGACAATCATTCATCATCAATTTTTTCAGCCGGAAAATACCTAAAGCTGTAGAAATAGCAAGGTAGAAGCCAACGTGGTCTCAATATTAACCTGGGAACAAATGCTATCTTTTTTTTTGCCAGGGAAAATCTTTAATATATACCACCACACCTCGAGGGCAGGCGGGTGGTTATGTGGGATTCCCCGCCGACCGGTATACCACCAAAAACCCTAGGTGTTCCACCACTGCGCCTGGTGTCGGGGCTACGGGCGCGCTTCTGTACTCCTCCTCCTCCTCCGGGGGACAAGTCGGTAACCCACTCGGGGGGAATAAATGCTACCTATTGTCAATCTAAAATAATATGAAAATATGTTTTTAAATACATTTACACAATTTTTTTTATTATCCTGAAACGACCTTAACTTATTAATCAGCCACATCTCCTACCACTTTACTTCCCGCACTCACGCTGTCGTTTGCCTGTCAATATTTAAAAGGATGTTACGACTTGACACGCGGAATGAACCACAATATGTCTGTTTTATGTCTGTAGCCGCAAATTACTGCAAATTATCTAGTTTTATAATAATTAGCTAGATCAGTGGCTGTCAGGAATGATGCTTCCCTCGACTGTATTTTTATCCATGCTCATTTAAACTGCTACCTAGCGATAACTGTAGGTGGAAATCGTAATTTATTTTCTAATGTTAACGCCATAGTCAGTAGTAAACTTAAATATCTCTATGGACTTTGGACACAGCCCATAGTGCACTCAGTGGTTTAGCAAGTTCAAGTGGGTAGGACAAATAGCCCGCAGAATATACTTATGGACGATTAGGAGCGATGTAGTGATAACCGTTGGTGTCGAAAAGTTCTTACGTCGTGAGCACGTACGCCACGCTGAGGATATCATAATGTACATAGCTGATACAAACTAGTAGTGTAGCTGTGACGGACTCAATTTGTTTAGCCAGAGCTGCATTACTAGTTTGTTTTTTTTTATTCCGTATAGTATTGCGTTTGACTACATACTGCCTGATGTTGAGCAGATATGCGGTCTAGGGTGTAGCACGCTTACCTTGTACTAGGTAAATTATTTTATTTTCTTTGGTACGTATCAGCTGCTGCACGTGCTGTCGGTAAGTAATAGCAGTTGGCAGCTCGGTTCCAAATCAATTGCCAAAAACCTTCGCCTTCGTGGTGTTTTTTAACAGAGCTTCTTTAAAAGTCGTTACCTTTCACCAGCTAATAAAACATGACACAATAATTCAAGTCCAACCGACAGGCACGTCCTAAATCTTGCGACCAGTTCCGGCCGATCGACTCCCGCGCACCCTTGCCACATGTCATGGGAATCGATTACAATGGCGGCCAATAAATCCACTAATGATTATTGTCAGACTTTTGTTGGACGGTGGGTAAATGAGAGGTGAATTGTGGAAAAGTGGTCCGAATTAATGTTTTGTTGTTGGACCGGGAGCGGTGGAGCGCAGCGTCCTAATAACTTTTGCTTATAAAGTGGTAGGACGTCCATCGACAAGAAAGAGAGAAGACTTGTATAGGCGAATCATTCAAGTCGGCGAACGTAAAGCTAGCTACAAGCTGTGCGAAACCCAATCAACGCGCAGCTTCATGTGAGCTTCAGTCAGGATTGGATATTGCGCAGCTTGTAGCTAACATAATAACAAGATTCGGCCTTTAGATAGAGCGTGTTGCTTTAGCGTGTTGCTTTGCAGAGCCCAGCGATTTGAAGAGGTGCATATACTCATCTAATCATCATTTTCAACTTTTACAACGGGACCAACTCCAAAATAGCGAAGGATATTTTTTTTTTGACACAATCCCAAAAAATCGCAGAAATGAATTAGCGGTACATAAAGAATCCACTTGCGGCAATATGTACTATCTACAGTACTAGTGATTTTCCTTCGCGATTTAAGGGCTAGCCCTGTGATATATTTATATGTAAATTGGTCATAATGATGAATACAATGATAACCTAAAAATGTCCTTTGTCTGGAACACCTAATAATACATACGATGCGAATCAATAAAAGGTGGTTCTGAAGATCTCTCTTATGTAGGTACATAAGATCGCCTTTCGTGCCTTTCTTCTGACTTTGTTTTTTCTGGTACTTTTGTTCCTTTTGTGATGTCAATCAAGTGTTGTATAATATAGTAGGTACGTTTATCTACTTATCTAGCTATCTTTGATTCATGTTCGATTCGTGTGAACGCCACCACTGTTTCTAGGTTCTACTCAAGGACTGCCATTGAAAGCTCTTATTTAATTCTCTTTAACGTCATAACTAACAACTATATTGTCAAGAAGCTACGTAATTACGATGCCTATGAACAATTGTATTTGTAGGTCGAGAACCAGATGCCAATATGAGTAAGGATTTTCAATATCCATTGATTTGATTGCAAAAAAAAACTTTTTAGTAAAACTTAAATAATGACTAGAAAAAGATAATTATATTATATGTAGAGTTAATTTCGTTAAAGATACCAAAGAAAAGGAGTAAAGACAAAAGAAATTATGCTTAAAACAATGGTGCGTAGGTAGAGTTTGTGCAAAAAGAGAACCGTTGTGGCGTTACGGTGAACTAACAATAAAATTTTAATCAGCAGCTAAGGTACCGACTATACTTGGTAGACGCGAGGACTGATGAAATCCGAATTGTGTCTTCATAGTAACAAACACTTTTAGTTGTACTAGCAATGACAGAGCAGTGTTGTCAACGTAACATAATTTGTAAAATGGCACACGGGCGACCTCACCTACTCTCTTTTTGCACAAACTCTACTTACACTTTCTCTATAATTGACGTAATATGTCTGATACAGACGTGACACCTTGATGTGATAGGATGACATGTAGAATAGCTATCAAATCTGCCTTCGCTGAATAAGTAGACAATCATTCATCATCAATTTTTTCAGCCGGAAAATACCTAAAGCTGTAGAAATAGCAAGGTAGAAGCCAACGTGGTCTCAATATTAACCTGGGAACAAATGCTATCTTTTTTTTTGCCAGGGAAAATCTTTAATATATACCACCACACCTCGAGGGCAGGCGGGTGGTTATGTGGGATTCCCCGCCGACCGGTATACCACCAAAAACCCTAGGTGTTCCACCACTGCGCCTGGTGTCGGGGCTACGGGCGCGCTTCTGTACTCCTCCTCCTCCTCCGGGGGACAAGTCGGTAACCCACTCGGGGGGAATAAATGCTACCTATTGTCAATCTAAAATAATATGAAAATATGTTTTTAAATACATTTACACAATTTTTTTTATTATCCTGAAACGACCTTAACTTATTAATCAGCCACATCTCCTACCACTTTACTTCCCGCACTCACGCTGTCGTTTGCCTGTCAATATTTAAAAGGATGTTACGACTTGACACGCGGAATGAACCACAATATGTCTGTTTTATGTCTGTAGCCGCAAATTACTGCAAATTATCTAGTTTTATAATAATTAGCTAGATCAGTGGCTGTCAGGAATGATGCTTCCCTCGACTGTATTTTTATCCATGCTCATTTAAACTGCTACCTAGCGATAACTGTAGGTGGAAATCGTAATTTATTTTCTAATGTTAACGCCATAGTCAGTAGTAAACTTAAATATCTCTATGGACTTTGGACACAGCCCATAGTGCACTCAGTGGTTTAGCAAGTTCAAGTGGGTAGGACAAATAGCCCGCAGAATATACTTATGGACGATTAGGAGCGATGTAGTGATAACCGTTGGTGTCGAAAAGTTCTTACGTCGTGAGCACGTACGCCACGCTGAGGATATCATAATGTACATAGCTGATACAAACTAGTAGTGTAGCTGTGACGGACTCAATTTGTTTAGCCAGAGCTGCATTACTAGTTTGTTTTTTTTTATTCCGTATAGTATTGCGTTTGACTACATACTGCCTGATGTTGAGCAGATATGCGGTCTAGGGTGTAGCACGCTTACCTTGTACTAGGTAAATTATTTTATTTTCTTTGGTACGTATCAGCTGCTGCACGTGCTGTCGGTAAGTAATAGCAGTTGGCAGCTCGGTTCCAAATCAATTGCCAAAAACCTTCGCCTTCGTGGTGTTTTTTAACAGAGCTTCTTTAAAAGTCGTTACCTTTCACCAGCTAATAAAACATGACACAATAATTCAAGTCCAACCGACAGGCACGTCCTAAATCTTGCGACCAGTTCCGGCCGATCGACTCCCGCGCACCCTTGCCACATGTCATGGGAATCGATTACAATGGCGGCCAATAAATCCACTAATGATTATTGTCAGACTTTTGTTGGACGGTGGGTAAATGAGAGGTGAATTGTGGAAAAGTGGTCCGAATTAATGTTTTGTTGTTGGACCGGGAGCGGTGGAGCGCAGCGTCCTAATAACTTTTGCTTATAAAGTGGTAGGACGTCCATCGACAAGAAAGAGAGAAGACTTGTATAGGCGAATCATTCAAGTCGGCGAACGTAAAGCTAGCTACAAGCTGTGCGAAACCCAATCAACGCGCAGCTTCATGTGAGCTTCAGTCAGGATTGGATATTGCGCAGCTTGTAGCTAACATAATAACAAGATTCGGCCTTTAGATAGAGCGTGTTGCTTTAGCGTGTTGCTTTGCAGAGCCCAGCGATTTGAAGAGGTGCATATACTCATCTAATCATCATTTTCAACTTTTACAACGGGACCAACTCCAAAATAGCGAAGGATATTTTTTTTTTGACACAATCCCAAAAAATCGCAGAAATGAATTAGCGGTACATAAAGAATCCACTTGCGGCAATATGTACTATCTACAGTACTAGTGATTTTCCTTCGCGATTTAAGGGCTAGCCCTGTGATATATTTATATGTAAATTGGTCATAATGATGAATACAATGATAACCTAAAAATGTCCTTTGTCTGGAACACCTAATAATACATACGATGCGAATCAATAAAAGGTGGTTCTGAAGATCTCTCTTATGTAGGTACATAAGATCGCCTTTCGTGCCTTTCTTCTGACTTTGTTTTTTCTGGTACTTTTGTTCCTTTTGTGATGTCAATCAAGTGTTGTATAATATAGTAGGTACGTTTATCTACTTATCTAGCTATCTTTGATTCATGTTCGATTCGTGTGAACGCCACCACTGTTTCTAGGTTCTACTCAAGGACTGCCATTGAAAGCTCTTATTTAATTCTCTTTAACGTCATAACTAACAACTATATTGTCAAGAAGCTACGTAATTACGATGCCTATGAACAATTGTATTTGTAGGTCGAGAACCAGATGCCAATATGAGTAAGGATTTTCAATATCCATTGATTTGATTGCAAAAAAAAACTTTTTAGTAAAACTTAAATAATGACTAGAAAAAGATAATTATATTATATGTAGAGTTAATTTCGTTAAAGATACCAAAGAAAAGGAGTAAAGACAAAAGAAATTATGCTTAAAACAATGGTGCGTAGGTAGAGTTTGTGCAAAAAGAGAACCGTTGTGGCGTTACGGTGAACTAACAATAAAATTTTAATCAGCAGCTAAGGTACCGACTATACTTGGTAGACGCGAGGACTGATGAAATCCGAATTGTGTCTTCATAGTAACAAACACTTTTAGTTGTACTAGCAATGACAGAGCAGTGTTGTCAACGTAACATAATTTGTAAAATGGCACACGGGCGACCTCACCTACTCTCTTTTTGCACAAACTCTACTTACACTTTCTCTATAATTGACGTAATATGTCTGATACAGACGTGACACCTTGATGTGATAGGATGACATGTAGAATAGCTATCAAATCTGCCTTCGCTGAATAAGTAGACAATCATTCATCATCAATTTTTTCAGCCGGAAAATACCTAAAGCTGTAGAAATAGCAAGGTAGAAGCCAACGTGGTCTCAATATTAACCTGGGAACAAATGCTATCTTTTTTTTTGCCAGGGAAAATCTTTAATATATACCACCACACCTCGAGGGCAGGCGGGTGGTTATGTGGGATTCCCCGCCGACCGGTATACCACCAAAAACCCTAGGTGTTCCACCACTGCGCCTGGTGTCGGGGCTACGGGCGCGCTTCTGTACTCCTCCTCCTCCTCCGGGGGACAAGTCGGTAACCCACTCGGGGGGAATAAATGCTACCTATTGTCAATCTAAAATAATATGAAAATATGTTTTTAAATACATTTACACAATTTTTTTTATTATCCTGAAACGACCTTAACTTATTAATCAGCCACATCTCCTACCACTTTACTTCCCGCACTCACGCTGTCGTTTGCCTGTCAATATTTAAAAGGATGTTACGACTTGACACGCGGAATGAACCACAATATGTCTGTTTTATGTCTGTAGCCGCAAATTACTGCAAATTATCTAGTTTTATAATAATTAGCTAGATCAGTGGCTGTCAGGAATGATGCTTCCCTCGACTGTATTTTTATCCATGCTCATTTAAACTGCTACCTAGCGATAACTGTAGGTGGAAATCGTAATTTATTTTCTAATGTTAACGCCATAGTCAGTAGTAAACTTAAATATCTCTATGGACTTTGGACACAGCCCATAGTGCACTCAGTGGTTTAGCAAGTTCAAGTGGGTAGGACAAATAGCCCGCAGAATATACTTATGGACGATTAGGAGCGCGTACCGGCGCAAGCGCAACATAAAACGTCGATGGACCCACGAGATGGACCGACGCAAGAACATGTAGCTTTTCTTCAAAGAAGAGAGCGGTGGCTGCCCTCTTTGTTTTTCAGGAGGCACCGGGATCGCACTAATATTGTTAGACCTCGATTCCAGTGTCCAGAGTGACTAGCCCTAGGAATGAGATAGCGTGATTGTGGCATTGGTTTTAAGCCACTTGAAAAAAAAAAATTTTTTTTGAAGGCATATTTAACTGTATATGATATTCATGTCACTTATTTTGATTATAAAACATGGCATGTTACCTCACATGGCGGCTCATTATTCTACAGTGTAAGAAATCTGCGTGACAGACACCAGTATCACCTTTGATAGCGCCTTCTCATGGTTTTCTCGTGGCATTAATACAAATTAATAACTGTTAACATTCAATACGCTCGGTGGTGGTATTTAGACACGTTTTTGTCGTTAGTCTGTGTTGCCAGCTGCTTTGAGCGGTATAAATATTGCTAATGTTTCTATTATAGCCTGAAATATGAATATAGTCCGTTAGTTGGCACTTCCATTAGCGTGTTCTATCCATGGGTCGATCAAACGTTTGGTCTGTTCGATAATCACAAAGCTATAGCTTCTATTCATTGATTATTTATATGGATAATTACCTAACTGGGTATACTCGTATGCTTCTTCAAAATATTTACAGCTGCGTCAATCACATAATTTTAAACTTATAGAACGGATTGCAGATAGGGCCGTAACGACGACGTCCGCCGAAAAAGTGGACCCATGATCTAACCAAGCTTGTAGGAACACATTGGAAGCAAGACGCTTCCAACCGGTACTTGTGCAAATCCATAGAAGAGGCTTATATCGAACAGTGGCACCGTTCTACGAATGATAATGATGAAACATTTTGCAACTAAGTACATTCATTACGCCTCATTACTCCTTTCTATTTCTTACAACTTTTACTATTTCTTTTAAACGGTAAAGTTATACGTTACTCACCTCCACTACAACCTGGCAACACAGTAGTTAAGTAAGTTAATGACGTGCTAAATACCAGTTCTAGGTAATTTCAATTATGCATTAGGTTAAAGTTGGCAAATTGTTCCACAATCTATCCTTTGATCTTATTTCTCATGGTTTTGTTGCCTATTCTTTGATGGAAATCGTAGAAATGGTGCGGTTGACTTTGACTTTTTATACGACAATTTATTCGTAGTAATGTAATTCTTTAGAAAGTTAGGTTTGATAATTATTAATTCAATGAGTATACTGGGTGTAAAAAGAGCTTTCCCGAAATCGGATGATGGTCTTTTTACTTATTATTATGAACTTTTGGTCCAAAATAGACGTTGCAAAAAAGCATCTGTACTGTATGTACCTTCTTGCCATTCTATTACTTTTTACCACTTCGTCACATCGTTTTATACTTACAGATATCGCTTTACACTTATTAAAAACTATGTACTTACGAGATTAAGAAAACGAAAACTAAGTACTGTAGTTTTTGTACTATGATAACTACCTATAGGTAAAGCTATTAAATTAGCATTCAGACACTCTTAATAAGACAGACTGACATTGGATAGTCTTAGTAGGACGACAGTTTATATAATTAGGTACAAGACTGTATCACCCTTTTTTAAATAGGGCAAGTGCCTTTATTGACTACCACTAAATACATGATATACACACGGACGTATATATAGCTCTTGCAAGGGGGGGGTCCAAATTTTTTATCCGACTGTCCAAAAAAGAGCAGTGAGTTTTTTTAAAGAAAATTAAAGTAGAAACGTAGTTATGATAAAATGAAACAGTATATTTATGCCTCCCTTACATAACTTTAGTTGCTGCACTAATTATGATAGGTGTGAGGGAGTAAGCACCTAAGTTCCGTCCTCAGCGAACTGATTAGAATCTTATTAGAATCGAATTCACTGAAGAAGTCCCGCAGATGCGGCAACACAGTCGCCTGCCTTGTCTGTAAATATTAGTTCCATTAATTTCCATAGGACTTTTTAGGAAATGAACTCTAGGTACTTGGTTACATTTTTGCTATGTTGCATCTCTAAATAGGTACCTTTAGCTTTATGTTTGTGTTATACCGCAAAAGTACAAAAGCGCGACTGAGAGGCTATTAATTAATATAAGTTAAGAACTTAAAACAATTATTTGCCCTAACTTAATTACCAATGAGACAGTCACTATTGCTGTAGTACCTACTTACTCAAGGAGTTCATCATTAATTGTTAGTTAAAATACCTAATGTTTTGTAAATAATTTCTATTTCTTATTTATTAAAACACATAGGTATTTTTTTTAATTTTATCACATGCTCTAACTCAATTACATAAACGCTGGACCAATAAAATACTTCTGAGGTTTGTGAATCAATGTGAGTTTTATACAAAGACTAGACGGTTTAAACGGTGTTTCCCTTTTTGAAGCCTTGGTTCTAAAACACTTCCTAACGACCGATTCTCGAAAACACATTTTTTTTGTTTATGACGAAACTGTTAGGAATCTTTACTAATAGTATAACTCCGACAGTATGTTTGTTTGTTAATTTATCACCCAACAACGCAACGGAGAGAAGGATCTTTTTCTTTTTTATTAAATTTTATGCATACCTACTCTAAAGATCAGATTCTTGTAGGCTCATTTTTATCCGAAAAAAATAAAATGTTCTATGGCGGTACAAAAAGCAAAAAATCACGCGAGTGAAACCGCGGGCAAAAATCAGTCTTAAAATTCAACATCTTGGCCATGGGTTTCTTTTGTCACTTCAAATTGTAAAAGTTCTTTTTTGCATTAAATCTGTTGATAAATTCATTCTCCAATTTTTGTCACATTTGCTGAGATGATAATTATTTGCTATTCGTTATTTTACTTGGATACACTCGTAAAAATATTTGAAAATGCATAGGCCAAGGGGGGGGTCCGGACCCCTCGGACCCCCCCTCATATACGCCCATGGATATACATAATCTAAAACTACATAAACTACTACTACGTAACAAGCAATTGGATCATCCACAGACCCTTGAAGGTCTAAAGATAATCCAAATGCTCAAACAAACTGCCAGTTGGCAGCGTGCCCAGCATGCTGGCAGCATTGTCACGCTGAATGGCAATGCTTCTAAGTTGAGCCAAATAAACACCAGCATTTTGGTCACGCGTCACGTCCACCAGACGCTCAGAAAGACTTTTAAAAAACAAGATGAGCTCCCGTCTCCCACGTACCCAATGTCTCAACTCCAAACGGTTCAAATATGTTACCACTGCCGAGGTTATCATATTTGCGCCATTTGTGCTGCTCCGCCAATTGGTCACCGCTCCAGCCCTACTCTGAGTCTCAGAAAGATGTGACGGCGCCAAAGTATCGACGCAAGTCGCGTCCAATACTAAGGGCCGTCCAGACTTCCATGGGACCAGAGTCATACCATCAGGCCTTTTGCCAACATCACGCGCGAGCCCACTCTGTTCGAGTACGGCTGCGATATTGACGGTGGCAAAAGCCCTGCGTATGACATCGTTCAGACTGTATCACCTATCTATGTAAGCATATCAAGTGGTCTATTATGGCGAACAAGAAGGTGTTTCATGAAAATGTCTTCGTCCTTTAATAATTTGAATAAAAATATTTGTATTATATGTATATGTTCAACCGACGACAAAATTTCACGCAACAAAAGTTCAATTACAGAAACAGTTTCTGGATTCACAAATAAATTATAGTGGAGCGTCCACACGGGCGGCGGCGGCGGCGCGGCGACAGATCGCACCAATTTGAATATTAATAGCGGCAGCGACGCGTGAAAACTGACGCTATGGGCACACAGCATTGCGAGGTCAGAAGTAAAGTTAATGTGCTCTTCAAGTTTCAACCGACTTGAATCAAATGTAGGTGGTTTTCAATTCGACGGTATGTTTTTGTGTGTGTATGTTACGCGATTATTCCGTCAATTAGGTACCAATAATTCTTTTTTGTTTGGTAGATCATACTTCAGCGGAGGTATTATTTAAATTTTCAATCGATTACTAGATGATGCCGTAGCCATTACAGTTGTTTCAGTCAATATACATAGTCATTGAAATTGTTTGATTAATCGAAAATGTTGGTAGACTTTTAAACGGTTTTAATAACACGCGGGTACTTACACACACACGTCAAACTAATAAAATATTTGTTTTTTTATTTTTTTCCTCGAAGGATTTTCACGAAAATGTCACAAATCTTTTCTGCAGCGGCACTCTCGAGCTGAGTTCTCGGTCTCGTTCTCGAATCTCGAGATTCCAATGAACAATGACTGCAAAATTGCTTTAGCGACGATTGTATGAAGCTTAGCTTCTATAAGCTCGATGTTTTGAGCTCAGGCGCTCTCGGCAGATTAAACAATAGTCACATTACTCACCGGGCCAACCAATGAGACCGTGCATGTGGAAACAACGATCTAAATACCAGATAATATAATGATATTGATAGCATTTGATACATAATGAAGATCATTATTTTATTGCCAAAACAATTGATGTCAAAGTTCAACTTGACCAAGGGACCGTTTTACTATTTATTTCTACAGATTAACAAAAATATTACGTACCTAATGTATATCAATGGAATATAACAATAGTGGATCCAAAAATAGTGCAGTGATCAGGTAAATAAACCGACATATTGAAAAACTTCCAAATTGGCTGAAAATTTAATAAATAACGGAGTTGGATCATAGCAAAACATTCGTGCGTTGTGTGGTAGCCATATGTTCAGTAGTGGACTATTTATGGTCGGTCCTGTACACTACAAAATATTCTCTCGAATCAGTTACTTTCATATTTTATTCATGCTTGAAGCGATAAGGCCGCCATTTAGTATAACAAATTTATAATGTTTTTTCGTGTGTTTTTGTATTGTAATTGTGGTCATACTAATAAATAATTATCCATCTATTTAGGTACCTAGTAAAAATACCTACGAAAACGTAACCGGCTTGAGAACTTCTTCTTACATTTACATTTCGGCTAAAAAAGTAAAAGGAAAAATTTTAGAAGTTTATTACTTACTAACATTTTCGTTAGAGTTGCTAGCAACGCTATGAGACAGGTGAGATAATAGATACGCCTACAATGAACTTATACTTCAAATGAACTACCTTTAGTTCTAGTATTTATAGGTCGTCAATTTGAAGTAATAGGCATTGTAGGCGTATTTTCAGCAGCTAACTGCTATAACTATAAATTCGAACAACTAAGGGACTAATAAAACTAACGTTTCATTGTTTTGTAAACAATGGCAAATTCAAGAAAGAAATAAACTTTATGTATACGTCCCGTTAATTCTAGGAACATGAAAAAGATGGAGTTGAGAAACACTATTCAACAAATGAGTTTTTTGGACTAACTTACCCGCAGATTATGCCTAGTGAAAATCTCTTGCGTGCGAAGAAAATGATGGCTCCTCTGGCGAAGAAGATTACCGCATTAGCTTGATGTCCATCGACTTGGCATTTTTTTAATGTATTTTTTCTTCTTTTTTTGGCTTCGCTCATTTTTTTATGTTCCATATTGGATCGAACATGGCAGAGTAAATGTTAAAAATGACAATTATTATAGTTGCTCACCAGACTTTAAGAGTTTTGGCGGGAACGCGGAAAAATCATGTCGCCTCATTGTATTATTTTGTTAAACTTGTGTTTATATCAGTGATAATTAGTGAAAAGTTGTGGTATTTTGTTGACTATGAGTTGATTTACGTGTATGAGTGTAGGCAAGTGATATATGTGACGTATCATGTTGTTCCGTGTTGTTACCAATACTCCATAAACGCCTGTAGTAAAGTCTGCACTGCTTTACTGAGTCCAAACGGCAAACATAGTCCAAGTCATACGACTTGGACTATGTTTGGACTTGACCGTTACTTTATTGGACTATGATGTGACTAAGACAGTGACTATTTCGATAAAATATAAAAAAGATATTAAAACTAAATACTTGACACTGGCGTGACGTGACCAAAACTTAAAAGAAGAAGAAGAAAGAGGTAAATATTTATAGTTGTTGGCGGATTTCAAAAACAATTATTATTAGCAATCGACAGATAACGGTAACATTATAAAAATACCTTCTCTTTTACAAAAATCATAGATATATTATAGAGTATTGTAAAAAAGAGTCATAGTCTCATGAATCTAGTTCTCTACATAAATAATTATTACAAAAAAGATAACATTTAGAAGAAAAAAATATACATATTATACCTACCTATTACTAAGCCGAAACGGGCGATTGAGACCATTTAATTATAAACAATTTTTACTTTAGAACCAAACCAAATTTCGCGAAAAAAAAAACAGCTGTTCCATACACAATTGCAACTCGGAATCTACAAAATGTATGGAACAGCTGATTTATTCAGCCAACTCCGTGTTGGCCCCATGAAAAAAGTTGTTCATAATGATGGTATGAATGACATGCCCTGTATACTTGCATAGTATCAATACTATATTATGATCTTTCATCAAGAATCCACAGTCATTCGCAGCACTATACTAATTTAAACGTTGTGTGACAAAAGTCATCATCAACGCTCCGCTCGCGGCCAACAGAGCGTGTCGCTCGTGTGGCCGCACCCTTATTCCATTGACGGCCGATGCATAAATCAAACGCCAATAAATAAATATCACTTGTGAACGTTTCCTGCCGGCTAATGTCTCGTGAATTCGTCACGGTCGTTGTTGTTTTTTATGACCTGATGATTTTAGGCTTTGGTCGCAGCGCTAAATACGTAGGAAGTAAATTCATGTTGATTTGGTTGCACCTCTGTTTTTGTGAGTCATGTGTAACTGCGCATGGGGCCAAATCGGCAATCCAGATTGTTCTGATTATTTTATAGTTTACCACTGATTCAGAGCAGTATTAAGATGATGATTGTTATTATTTTGGTTATTAACATCCACAATTTCGGTGCTTGAGCTACATTGTTAAAAACTCAATAATATAGCTCAAGTACGGCAAAGTGTGGGACGGTGGGTGTAGGGTCAGAGTTTCTTTTTTTTTAATATATTTTCCATCTTTCCATGCCAATGGATGGATCCGTCCTATATCTTTATATGACGTTAACTGCTAGACATAGGCATCTCCTTTGGTTTTTTAATAAGATCGGTTGGAAGTGGCTTGCATCTATCCATCTAAAATACTTTACATTATTACCATTTATACTATGTACTCGTAGTTACGTAAAATCTGAGATTGTCAGCTCTCGGCATCATATCAATTTCCAGTAATTTGGTATCCAGTTTAGTCAGAATAGTCCCTGAACTTTCTGTTGTGTGCCGAGTTGTCCACAATGACCCGTCATGCTACTGCAAGAATTGATGCTCGAATATCTTTTCAATTGTTTCTTTCAAGTTATTACCACCCAGATGACTGCTCATCTCCTGGAAATATTACCAATTCTTGGCCAATGCCCCGTATCAATTTCCAGTAATTTAGTATCCAGTTTAGCCACAATAGCAGCCCTGAACTTCACATTGTGTGCTGCGTTGTCCACAATGGCCTGCCGCGGCACCGCAAGGCGCGGCGTCACGCCGGGCGCCGCGCGACAATGCGCCAGTTTTCACGCGCCACCGAGCCACGTCGACGCCCGCGCTAATGCGACCTGCGCGCCATTGTGACCCGAGCCTAATGTGATTACTGAACGTGGTCACGTTGTAAAATCTCTATACATCGGAATAGGCTGTCATATTATAATTTATGTATATGATATTATAGTATCTATGTTATGTCGTAATCATATTATCTTGTGAAATTCTGGTCCTGTAGTTTTGAGCTCGCACGAGTTTGAACCCAATCGCTTTAGTTCCCTCAACTAGATAAGAAGACAAAAGCTGATCTTGAATCGTTGTAAGATATCATAGTACGGTCTTGACGTCTTTGTGGCTCAACATAGTTTATTACATCTGTTATACCTAATTATAAGCAACGCCACTCCCATTAGGTGTTTGACGTGTACGTTCAACACTAACTATGGTCTATGTTTCGACTGTCATGTCATTTTATCATATCACACTTTAGGGTTCCGTACCCAAAGGGTAAAAACGGGACCTTATTACTAAGACTTCGATGTCCGTCTATCCGTCTGTCTGTCTGTCACCGGGCTGTAGCTCATGAACCGTGATAGCTAGGCAGCTGAAATTTTCACAGATGATGTATATCTGTTGCCGCTAAAACAACAAATATTAAAAATAGAATAAAATAAATATTTTCCCATACGACAAACGTGATTTTTAGGAGTTTTTTGCCCGCTATTAATAGTGGCAAGAGGAAAGGGGCTCCCATACGGTACGGAACCCTTCGTGCGCGAGTCCGACTCGCACTTGGCCGATTACTGTAAATAGCTACATAACGTTATAGGTACACACACGCATATCAGATTTTCTACATACAAGACGTACAATAACTCAAAGCATGAAAAACATCTCGTTTATGTCAACGCTCGTCTTTGATACCTCGAAGGACCAAATATCGGCGCTTTACTGCATACTCTCATAAAACCCTAGAGAGTGTCCACCAAAACACATTTTTACCCAAATTCCTTCCCCTCTGCAGATATTTAATTTTGATACGGAAACCGCCGTGACTCATCTCGTGCAACCGTATAAATTTTATCCATCCTCTATCTACTGGCCAATATAACCGCGAAATATTAGCCGTTGCGAATCCTAACCTTAAGGAATTGTCCACTTTTGTGCCCGCACCGAAAAAATCCAATTTCAAACTCTATTACACTTCGTCAACGCTTATTTCAGGATGCAGCACTATCATCACGCCAGGATCATCTTCGGTCAGCCAATAATATGTCATAAGGCTCCAGGAGTACAGTTCCAAATCGCCTGCTCCAATCAGCAGATGAACAAGCGCTATGATTACGTAAGTGAAAGAAAATAGTGTTCTATTTTATCGGAGGAGAGTGCACTTTTACTGATAACATTGCTTGACCCATCTCTAGGGATTTAGTCCGGGTTTTAGTCACGGTTTTATTTGAATTCGCCAAATGTGTTCAGACAAATATTTAGACGTTTATTGCAGGACCGGTGCCGAATGTTAAGTGAAGTTTTTATTTGATATCTCATAGACGCCATTGGACACGGCTGATTGTTTGATTCATGGTAACGATATGAGAAGTCTGCGGGGTGGCAAAAACTAACTCAGTATGAAATAAAGTTTTCTCCTCAAATCTTAGCATGCCTTGGTTAATGGAAAACGCATAAAGTGCGGGGTTTCACGGAAAGTGTCGTTTTTTTAGTGACACTTTCATTCACTTATCCATCTTGATCATGGCGAAGAATGGAGCAATTACCGCTTCCAAACGACCTCCACCGCCTCAATGAATCCCGGACTGGACTTCCAAACGAGTCGGAAAATAATTAACTATTTTTACAAAAGCGGACCCAAATCCACCTGTAAGGTGTGGCGTTGGTGACAATTTTATAGCGTTCCGCGGCATCTCGTCTTCCCAGGACTTGTCACCGACTCAAAAAATCGAGCAAAATGGTGACAATTGGTGCATATCCCCGACGAATTATCCCTCTTCGGCGCCTTTGTTCAATTGAAGCTTCCTTTATTTTACCGTTTTTGCCGTTTTTCCATTCTCATTTGGTTATTTATATCGTCTTTTTAGGAGTGGACAATAAGGTTGGTTGTGCTCATTATATCGGTCGGTCAGCACGCGGCACGGCGCTAAATCTCCGGTGGAATTCTAGCGAATTATCTGACGAACAGGCTCGTTTTTTCCCGGTGATTGATTGGAGTAAAAATTACTTTCTGTTTTTTGGACGTGACGGCACTGTCGCGAGGATCGATTTACTATATCGAAGGGTGAGATGGATTGAGTTTTAAGCGGTGGATTTCGTTTTTATTGTGGGTGATGTATTGCTGTTTGGTTCGCTATCTGATGCGGTGTTTGTAGTTAGCTGGTGGATGCCAGCGGGATAGATTTTGTTGGAGTTTAATTGAGTGTGTAGACTTTTTGGTTTTATTGCTATTTGCTATGCTAGATAGCTTAGTATTGTAAGTTATGGAATCTAAATTTTAAAGATGTGGAACTTTTCTCAGATATTTTGTCGTCTGCAAGAATATCAATTAGTGTAGGTATTTTCGAGTGCGAGTATTTTCTTCGAATGATTAGTTATGTTTATTACATAGTTAAACAAGTGCTAGGTAAGAAGGTGTAATTGAAATATTTAAAATACTTCATTTACAAAATATTTACGGATAGCAAGTTAGGTGTAAATACATGTTTCTAAATTCTAAAGCATAATTAAAGATTGATTTGAATGATTACAGGTTGTCACATACTTTTTACAGTACTAAAGATACTGTAATCTTTTGAAATGTATATTATAAATTGTCGTGTTTTATTAAAGTAGTAATTCGTTATTGATAAATAAATACATAATAGTAACTAAATCTGTTATTTTTCCTTATTTGCTTTTTTGTTTCTGCCTAGTATTTTTAAATTGTGCTAAGGTTTATCTTATTTATTTCTGATGAGTATCTACAAGTATACTACCTAGGCATCCTAAAGGGAAACACTAAAGTCGGTCTCGATATAGACTGCGTCCTTATCCGATAAGATAGCTTCTCCTCCTCATATACATCTGTGTAGGAACCATTAATTTGGAATATCTGGCAGGTAATCTGCCACTAGGGTTACCACACGTCTTACAGCACTATTTGATTTGTAAGTAGGTAAGTACTAACTCGTAGTAGCCATTTTGTAACTTCTGCTAATTTAATTTTTAAAAATTATGAATCTAATCTAAATATAGGTATTCATATATTGTTTTTTTTTTAATTTGAATCCCTTTTTACATTAGGCTGGCTTGGTGGCTATAATGGTGGTGGCTATGATTTTTTTTGTATTAGGTACTACCTACATAAAGCATAGAGAAATAAATAATCATGCCTATTAATTATTTCGTCGCTATAGTAAACTTAATTATAACTAGATAAGAAACTCAATTTTAAAAACTTAATGCTGAGATAAATAACTAATGTTACTAAAATTTTACGTAAATGTGACGTACAAACATAAAAGAAGTGCTAAATATTGTGACGTTATAGTTTAGTTAGTATTCAACTCTTTATATATTAAAGTAGTTTATTAACACGGAGAAATAGATTATACCTACTGTCTTTTTCATACTAGCTGAGATAGAAATAGGTTACAGCTATAAGGCTATAACCCACAGAATAGCTCTGTTCTGTTTGTCTTGATTATAAATCCAAATCCATGGCGATCCTACCCGTGACAGTTCTCAGTAGCTGTCAGAAATAGATCGGGCCACCCGTCTCGACTCCTGTACCTACATTATAGACTCTGCCTTGAATTATGCATTAGCGCTTGCAAATATACTGGAAACAAATTTGATTTTAAATATTTAGACCGTACTGTACTGTATTGACCTTTTTGTAGTCCACTGCTGAACATAGGTCTATCCACGAAGGGCGATTGGGCCGTAGGTACTCACCAAAGTGGCCCAGTGCGGGTTGGTAGATTCAAATACGCCATCCAATTTCTTCTACGGACGTATGCAAGTTTCCTCACGATGTGTCCCTTCACCGAAAAGTCAATGGAAAAACCTCACCTATAGCTTGCTAACAAATACAATGAGTTGTTTGCTGTTTGATGTCGAGAGCTCGAATCCCGGTCCCGTACCAATATAGCTACGGGACAGTACTTACCGTGATTTTAACTATCAGCATCTCGATTGCTTAGCCCTAAACTACCACGGCTTCGCATTGAGACATTTAGACCACCACAAATGGCACCAGCCGCTTGCAGAGCTGGATCTTTTACAAAGTAAGATATTATGACCAGTAACGATAGAAATTATTTAGTCCTTCTCATATTCTATCACACATCATATCGTCATCAATTCTTTTTCAATTTATCCATACCTTTCAACCGACTTTAAAAATTAATGCATAAATCTTAGGTTTTATGTATGTATCTCCACTAAACGCATTAGAATCCTATAAGTGTACAAAGTTAAGAGCAAACATCCGATTTTTTCTAAGTCTTCCGATCGTTTCCTAAGAATTGCATTAGGGATAGCATAATAAGTGGTTTTCCTTGGAAACTAATCGGCGGCCAATTTAGATAGACATCCTGTGCAGTTTTGAACAATAGGTGCATAATGTTTAGCAATTTTCAAAATATTTAAATGAGAGTTTTGGATACAATGTAAGTTTACCGGTACATTTCTAAAATTAAATGTGGCCCTGTATACAGGGTTGACTGTTCGCCCTGTACTAAGATGAAGGAGGGTGATTCAGACCATAATTATGAACAACTACTTACTATGAGGCCTACCCGGATCTCGAGGAAATAATCGGCCAAATACGAATCGGACTCGCGCACGGAGGGTTCCGTACTGTATGGGAGCCCCCCTTAGTATTTTTTTAATTTTATTATTTATTATTGACGGGAATATAAAACTAAATAATCTGTGAAAATTTCAAGCATCTACCTGGTACCATTATTAATATAGAGCGAAAAAACGTCTAAAAATTCAGGTTTGTTGTATGGGAGCCCCCCTTAAATATTTATTTTATTTTGTTTTTAGTATTTGTTGTTATAGCGGCAACCCAAATTCATAATCTGTGAAAATTTAAGCTGCCTAGCTATCATGGTTCATGAGATACAGCCCGGTGGCAGACAGACAGACGGACATCGAAGTCTTAGTAATAGGGTCCCGTTTTTCCTTTTGGGTACGGAACCCTAAAAAACAGCTGATCCATACAAAATCATAACTCGCAATCGACAATATGTATAAAACAGCTGCTTTTTTTCTCGAATTCTGGGTAGGCCCCATGATAAAAAAAAATGCTCTTGATGATGGTCTGAATCAATCTTGCGGCTCAATACACCCATTCTGAATAACCCTGCGCATATAGGTACAGGGTAATCCAGAACTGATGTACTAAGCCGGAAGGAGGTGATTCAGTCCATCATTGTAAACAACTTTTACTATGGGGACAACTTAAAATACGAGAAAAAAAAATCTACTGTTTCATACATTTTGTCGATTCCGAGTTGTAGTTTTGTATGAACTGCTGACGTATTTTTCTCGTATTTAAGTTGGCCCCATAGTAAAAGCTGTTCGTAATTATGGTCTTAAACACCCTCTTTTGGTTTAGTACAAGGTAACCTTACATAAAAAGTTTTTTTCATAGCAAACTCGACTTTAGGTTAACCCTTTTACTGGTGGTGGCAATATGTGTGCCACCAAGTATGCTTTGCCTGACAGACCTTGTGTGGAAAACGCCATAAATAAAACAGTTTCATTAACTTTACTTAACCTTCATCTTTTCATCGTCAACGAATTAAATAGATACATACTCGTATTAGTACCAAGCCAGCGTCCACTAGGTAACATCTCGGCCAGTATTCACCCTCGTCACGTGCGTGCCTACTCTCGCATATCGTGACATGCGATCGCACGACAGTTGCGAGCGTGACGCGCCCGCCTATCTGGGTGCTGGGCTGCTGGCACGTCTCACCAAACTACAGTGGCCTAGTATACACAAGACTTTATGGTAAAACTGTAATACTAGTAACACCCCGTGGGTTTGGTACTATCACTACTACCGAATTATATCCAGGATACCAATATAACACTATACAGGGTTATTTCTAATCAATTAGCATCCTTTTAAGGGCTTATTCTGTACATCAAAACTAACAACTTTTGTTCTGCAACTTTTGTCAAAACTCAAAAAAAATTGTTGTTCCATAGAAAAATATCGTTCACCCGCGACAAAATGTATGGAACAGCTGTTTTTTTTTTAGAGTTCTGCCAAAAGTTGCAGTACAAAAGTTGTTAGTTTTGATGTACAGAATAATCCCCTAAAAGGATGCAAATTGATTAGAAATAACCCTGTATACAGGGTCATAGGTATTAAACGCAAAACCTTTTAAGGGCGGGTCTAGAACATCTAGACAAACAACTTTTGTTCTAAGACTTTGGAAAATCACGAAGAAAAACAAAAAGTTTGTCAACGCGCGCCAAAATGTATGGAGAAGCGAACTTTTTTGTTGCGAATTTTCAATCAAAAGTCGTAGTACAAGTTGTTTGTCTAGATGAACTAGAACCGCCCTTAAAAGGTTTTGCATTTAATACCTATGACCCAGAAAACCTACATTAAAATTTGACGAATTCGGATAAAATACAAGTACGAATTGAAATTTGCTCTCATTGAAGGAGATAATGTCGATAAACATCGTGTGCACACGATTCTTATCAGTACTTTTTGCCTCCCAGATGTCGTTACACCAGCTACCAGCACTAAATATCCGAGAATCTCCAAAAAACCTGACGTAGGCATTGAGAATGTCCTCAATCGACATTCGTTAAAAGTGGACGCCGTGCCACCGCAGGCGAAAATGTTGAAAAACTTATAATAGGCGGGGAGCTGCTGACAAGTTTTATTACCTATTGGAAAAACGTGACATGACTATTTTTTTGCTATTTTTTTTCCATCCATCGATCTATCAGACATTGGATTTCTACTGCTGGACATAGGCCTCCCCTATTAATCTCGGTCGGTGACAAAGAAACAAACTGAAAAAAACGTTTACAAATCAAATTCCTGCAGAGTTTCATCTTTCATATCATTTTCTACAGAGGTGTAATAAAGCGGTAAGCCCAATTTGTTAAGTGAGATAACAAGAAGACTTTGTTTCATTTGTTTTTTACCAATTAAAGTTTTGATACTTACTTTGATTTGTCGAATAAAGCTATTTGATCAAGAATGTTCATATTTTTTCTCCAGTTCGTGAAATTCAATTTACATTAAACATGGATGTTTGACTTAAAAATAGACTGAAATGAAACTAAACAGGTTTATTCCTAATCAATTAGCATCCTTTTAGGGGCTTATTCTGTATATCAAAATTAACAACTTTTGTTTTGCGACTTTCATCAAAACTAAAAAAAAAAATTGTTTCATAGAAAACCATCGTTCACCCGCGACAAAATGTATGGAACAGCTGATTTTTTTTTCTAGCCAAAACGTTAATACTGTAGAGAAACTAACCTTTTTGTTAGCTTCTCTACATTCAAACTCTTTCAACTATAACACTGCCAACTTACAATTCTAGTTATGAAATTTAAATTTTTGAAATGTTTTTTTTTTTTGACAGGATCAGCGATCCTTGTTTTGTAAAATTGGGCAGTCTTGAGTTGGAAGTGATCTGGAAGACACCTTTTTTCCTATAAAGATGTGACTGTGTGAATTTGAGGTTGTGTGGACGAGCCCCGTAGTGCAAACCGCATGAGCGTCGCGTAACAGTCAGGGTGAGAGGCTCCGGTCCCTTTGACTTTGATTACAGGTGGATCTCTTGTTTTGGGGCCACTGACCCCTTACCCTGGAGCACTGGGCTGGCGCTGACTTCGAACCCTGTCGGCCAGTTTGGGCCGGCGCCTGTCGGCCGGTTTGGGTCGGCGCCTCCTCCTCAGTCGACAGATGTCTCCACGCTAGCGCTCACCTAGCGCTACCTTGCTGGCGCCACACTATCGGCGGGTCCAGCTCGGGCTATAGTAAATCCTCGGCCAGCCTCCAGCGTGGTTCTACGAGTGCTACCCTCTCCCTTTTTGGCTAACATTCCAAGGACTCCTTCAAAATTATCTCTCTCTCTCTCCGCTTCTTGAAGACTTTATAGACGATAAGTGCAGTGTGTGTTAGTGTAAATAAATGTGTAAATACTAAGGTTAGTCTTCTCTTTTAATCTCCTCTCTCCGAACCGTTAGGAATCCTATCCACTAGGTAGGACTCTTTGGTTAGGTTCTCTGAAGTCTCTTAACCTGTGGTGCTGCAACCGGCTCCCCCGCTTGCAACATTACGGGTTCCTCTCCAATTCTCTTTTAACTTGTGGTGCTGCAAACGGCTTCCCCGTTTGTAGCATTACAATACTTTTCAACTTTTACGTAGATACTTAGACGTAGTAATAAAAGTCTCCCCTCGCTCCTGACCCTAACTTTTTATAACCAACACAATTCGTGGTGAAAATGTTCAAATAACTGTCATTTTTTGTCCGGGAACAATTGGCCAGGACGGGCGCGGGCCGGAAAAAATTGTAACATATGAAAGACCCTGATATATTTGATGGGAGCATTGTTGTCCGGGGAATATTGTCCGTTTTTCCGGATTCTGAGTGCGGCGCGAGCGTATTGTTTAGGGTTATCTTTCGGATTAATATTGGTACATTGATCATCAATGTTAAGCACAGCCAGTCTTCGGATGGGTGACCGCGGGTGGCATTTACCGTCACCCGATCTATACGAACTTACTCAATTATTTATTTACTTATTGGTAATTATATGTAGCCAGTTTTAAAAATGATAAATGTTTGTGACAGCAGTTTTAGTAAGTATAATAGTTTAGCATCATCATCATATTCGTCGTATTCGCCGTCGGGCGTCCATTACTAGCCATAGATCCCTGACAACAATTTTCCGGGGAATTATGTCTGTTTTCCCGGATTCGGAGTGCGGTGCGAGCGTATTGTTTAGGGTTAAATATATAGGTTTTGGGAAAAATATAAAACATAAAAGAATAAATTATTTAAACAAAAGGTCGATTAATTAATTCTATTCGATCCATGTAATTTTAATCGAGAAATTATTCGCTATTAATCGATTTCCCATTAACTTTCCAATGGTCAGTGACTACGATTAATTGACATAATGACGTGGGAAGGCGTGGCAGCCATCCATTAGTCTAATGTCGTCGACCATTTGCTTCAATTTAAACCTTCTATAGGTACTTACTGTGAGTGGTAAAATAGATATCACTACATAGTATAAAACAAAGTCGCTTCCCGGTCTGTCTGCCCCTATGTATGCTTATATCTTTAAAACTACGTAACGGATTTTGATACGGTTTCTTTTAATAGATAGAGTGATTCAAGAGGAAGGTTCATATGTATAATACACCTTTGCGAATCCGTGGCGGGTCACTAGTAAGTAATAAACATATGTAGGTGCAAAGTGCGACGAATGCGACTACTTCAACTAAGTACTTGCATAAGTCCTTAGAAGAAATTCGATGGCGTCTGTGAATCCATCAATCTGCACTGGTCCAGCGTGGTGGATATGGCCCAATTACCCTTCGTGGGTAGGCCTACGTCCTGCTGTAGAGTATTAAAAAGACTGGTACAGTAGGTACCTTTTTCAGATGTTTCGACTAAATCGCATCTGTCGTGGTCTTCGTGCTCGTGAAATCGCATCTGTCGTGGTCTTCGTGCTCGTGAAATCGCATCTGTCGTGGTCTTCGTGCTCGTGAAATCGCATCTGTCGTGGTCTTCGTGCTCGTGAAATCGCATCTGTCGTGGTCTTCGTGCTCGTGAAATCGCATCTGTCGTGGTCTTCGTGCTCGTGAAATCGCATCTGTCGTGGTCTTCGTGCTCGTGAAATCGCATCTGTCGTGGTCTTCGTGCTCGTGAAAGTCATTTAACATGTCGGGAAGAAAGGTATTTATTTATCTCATACTTTATTGCGAGACAGGTCCCGTAAAATTTAAGGCTTGGTTGCACCATATTAGAAGTTATTGTTGAGATTATTTTCAAAAGCAATAACAGTAACACTGACTTAAACAGTGACTGCGAAATGAGTTGCACCAGCGTATTCATTGGAATAGTTAAAGTTATCAGAGTTATAAATACGCTTTTCACAGACATCGTTAACAATAGCATTATACAGTGAAGCGTGGGCGTTTACGGTTACAATAAAAGTTATGAAGTCATCTTACAAATTGTCAAATGCGACACGTATTTTCCCTAACCATTACTTTAACAAGTTTGTTTTTAGGGTTCCGTACCCAAAGGGTAAAAACGGGACCCTATTACTAAGACTTCGATGTCCGTCTGTCCGTCTGTCATGATGTCATGATAGCTAGGCAGCTGAAATTTTCAAAGATTATGTATTTCTGTTGCCGCTATAACAACAAATACTAAAAACTGAATAAAATAAATATTGAAGGGGGACTCCCATACAACAAACGTGATTTTTTGTTTTTTGCTCGCTATTAATAATGGCAGGAGAAATGGGGCTCCCATACGGTACGGAACCCTTTGTGCGCGAGTCCGACTCGCACTTGGCCGATCTTTTATTCTAAAGTAACATGGTGTAATCAAGCCTTAATGTGCTAAAAAATAACCAAAGTAACTATTGTTACTTATTTATTTTACCGGCGTGTTGCAAAGTTCTAGACGTTTAAGTTTTCATCTGATTAGCTTAATTTAATTTAGCTAAAAAAAGCCCCGGAATGCCAGCAATCCCGCGAAAAGAGCTAACTGGGCCAATTTATTATAAAGACCCAGAATAGTGAGGAGTTGCGTGTCAATTTGGATTCGGTGTAAAGGAAAATCTTAGGAATGTTAGCCATTTTGGAAAACGAAGAGCTTAAATTGGTGAAGATTGATGTGGCGTAAGATACATAGTTGCAGTTTTATAGAGGAAAAAAATATAGGACCATTTTTTTAGTAAAAAATTGACATCTCACACTATGGTGAAATGATTCTTTTCATTTTTTGACTGCCTCGGTGGCTCAGTGGTTAGTGACCCTGACTTCTGGGTCAAAGAGGCGTGGGTTCGATCCCCACCCAGGGCAAGCATGTGTGTGATGAATATAGGTGTTTGCTCTGTGTCTGGGTGTTATTTAGGTACTTTCTATATAAGTATAATATGTATATGTAGTATATCGGTCTCTGGCAGCCATATCACAAGCTATGCTTAGTTTAGGGTCAGTGACCGTGTATAAGATGTCCCCTAATATCTATATTTATTTATCTTCGTGTTCCTTTAATGTTAATAAGTCTGTATTATGGAGCATTGAGTTTGAGTTTATTTTTGTCTCTGATTATTGTGGAGTCACTGAGAAAACTGAGACTTTCATTTCGTCAATTCAATATCGCTCGATATTACAAAATCAACATAAATATTCATTTTTAACTAAATATTTCTTACAGAAAGCAAAATAAATCCCACAATGATAGAATTTGTACCTGCATAAGTGCATATATTATGCATAAATTGCAATAACCCCAGTTCTTGTCCCAATTGCTTTGCCAATTAAGTATTATTAAGCTATGGCCATATTTAAGAGTCACGTTTTTATTGAAATGTTTTTTCCCAATCAAACAACTATTATGTAAGTTGGTCACAGCATCTAAGACGCTTACGGTGCAGCCTTTGATCTTGAACAAAGTTCATACTTTTTGAATACATCGTCATCATTATCAACCATAGTACGTGCACTGGGATGGGATGGGAAATATGCCTGCAATAAGACTGTGGTCTTATTGAAAATCCATAGTACAAAACCAGGGGGGGTTAGGGGTTGCACCAATCAACTTCCAACCGGGGTTGAAAGCGGCTTGCATCAAGGGTGTTTCTGCGGTCTCGATTAGATCATTAGTCTTACGTTGTCGGTGGACATCCGACGCTGCGTTTGACGGGACCTGATCTCCATTTCAAAAATGGAAGATCCAACTGGCCATCCGTTCTGTGACCTATGACTACGTGCCCTGTCCACTGTCGCTTCAACTTGCTAATCCGCTGGCCTACGTCGGTGATCTTAGTTCGTCTACAAATATCCTCATTCCTGATCCGATGTCGAGACACTCTCTAGTACGTTTGGCTACATTGAGCTTACTCCTAAGGCCCACAGTGAAATACCCATAGGTATATCTGTGCATTTTTAGAATTGCCTTTTGAACTATTGCAAATATTTGAAATAGTTTTGTTGGCAGTATTATACCATTTGACATACGAGTATCATATGCCACTGATTTAGGCTATTTCCGTCTAATTTTAACAATTTTAGTACTGATCGCTCAAAATACACCACAACCTTGGTGCATAAACGCTAGTAAGTAGGTAGTAGTTTTATTATTTCCTATGCTTCTATTTGTTTTTTCAAAAAATGTTGGTAACATCCAATATAGCTAGCGCACATACTCGTACCTATATTTAGTTATTTTATTTTCATTCATTTTTTTTTTTAAATGACATGGAATACAAACGGCTTTCTTACAAACACTGTTTGATCAGGTAAAATGGTAATTTGTATTGTAAGCAAGGTGTTTGTTGTTGTTGTTGTTGTCATAAATCAAGCAATAAACGTCCTCCTATAGTTTAAATCTCAAGTGTTATCAAGTGTACACAAAGTTTTTGCGCTCATAACAAATGTAATATTTATAATCGTGATAAAATTCGCTAGGCACGTCATTCCGGCATTAGAACTGCAGTTTACCCCTGCATACTGCTTTCACTGTACCTTGGAGTCAGTGGCTAAGCTTTCTTTTTATAGTCTTTGAATATTGTTACATTTGTACATACATTGATTTATCAAAAACAGCTCAGGTGATTTTGATAAAATTTAAATGGGACCACCTCGGAAGTATACTTTTTCCAACTGAAGAAATATTATTGAAATCGGTTCACAATTGACGAAAATATCGATGAACATACACAAAAAAAATGCATACACGAACATAGTACCTCCTCTTTTTTGGAAGTCGGTAAAAACAGATTCAAATTCATCATCATCATCTTGCCCTTATCCCACTAGGTGGGGTCGGCACAGCACGTTTCCTTTCGCCACTTCACTCAATCATTCGTCATCTCATCATCAACTCCTTTCTCTCGCATGTCATCTTTCACACAATTCATCCACACTTTTCTTGGTCTTCCCCTCCCACTTTTGCCACTTACCATCATAATAAAAGTTAATTTGTGAAAATAGATTCAAATTATTCAAAGTTATTTGAAGGACATTCTAAAAATAGTGCCTTTTTACCTAAATCTTATAATTATAAGTCACATAACTCCCACAGCATTTTACGTCGCACCACCTCGCCCGCAGACGTGTCCGTGATAACGTGTTATCGGGGAAATCATCACGCTTTGTTCATTCAGCGCAGGACCAAGGAACCTATTTATGCAGCGTACGGCGAGAATATAACGAGCTAACTTAGAGAAAATACCAGAATGGTTAGTCACTGCTACTTTTGAACTTGAATTGCTACTTGGTGTTTTCGACTGGCTAAGTACCTAACATCTACATAGATCTACTTAAATCGGGGCACCAAATTTGTGATCTTTTGCGTGGTGCCCGATGGTCCGGAAAATGGTATAGAATTTTGAATACATGGACGCAGTGTAATAAATGGGTAGGTACCTACCACTGAACAGTAGACAGAAGACCGCAGGAATACGCTGATCGTAAAGGATACTGCGGCGTTTCGCCCCGCACGCGGTTCGAATCGCGCAAGACTCTTTTTGAAGTTCCCCATTCGTTCCACATTGGTTGGAGCGGGGCGAAAAGTGCCATTCAAAAAGAGTCTTGGGCGGTTCGCCCGCCATAGTTTTTACTGGAAATCTTTAAAGAGTCAGACTTTTCAGAGAGTCAGTTATCTAGCACTGGACGTCCTATGGTTGAGATGGGATATCCATTGTGTAGCAGGGTTTGTGAATCTAGTAGTATCACCAATTTCAACCAGTCGGTCATCCTCGGATGGATGACTGTTTGTGAGTAGCATTTACTATCGAGCATCATCGTGGCTCGAATGTCAGAAACTTACCTACCTTGGGATGGCTTGAAAATTCTTCTATGTCTACACACTTTATCTTCAGTCACAGTTTCGCTTTCCATCAAGTTAGTCGGTGGCCAAATGTAGTCCTATACAGTCGAGAGCCTCTTTATTTGAAGTCGATTGAAAAAAAACCAGATAGTAGATAAATATAAAAATATTAGAGGACATTTTACACACGGTCACTCACCCCAGACTAAGCAAAGCTTGTGATATAGCTGTCAGAGACTGATATACTACATAATTATACATATTTTTAAATACATAAGGACTTATCTATATAGATGTAACACTTAAATAACACCCAGACACAGAGCAAACACCTACGTTCATCACATAAATATTTTCCCTGGGTGGGTATCGAACCCACGCCTCTTTGACCCAGGATTCAGTTTCTATCTGGTGTTTTTTCATTCGATGGTCTGGCATAATAATATGTGAACTTACCACGTCTGTCATAATATGAATATTTATTGCATCAAAAACCCCAACATAAAACTCAAATAAAACTTTATCATGTCTAATAACTGGAGTGTTCAGCGAAAAAATCTGAACCATGAATGGACACACCTAAACCTGCCCACAATCTGCCTCGTTCATCAAACTAACACCACGATTGCGACGCTGCTTACTTCGCTTATCTTAAGTACATCTCTATGGTGTTTTGCGTTGCACCTAAGTACAAGGGAACTAAGTATAATCTTTATAATAGAGTAAGAGATCTTTAAACATTAGGTATATCAAAATAAATTCAATAATATTCACTTTTTGTTTTTTGTACCAATCTAGATGTTTTGCCATGTTGCCCTAGTGGGAGAAAAGTTAACAACAGGGGCGTAGCGTGCCTTGGAGGGAAAAAGTTGTGAAATAAGAAAAGCGGCCACGTTTTGGTTTTGCTGATTAGTTCTTTAAAAGTCCCGTGATTAGTCATAAATACGTCGAGTCAACGTTTGTTTACACAACGAAAATGGCGCAAATTATAGCACTAAAATGACAGTAACTGTGAGAATAGGACGCATGACTTGTGGAATAAACATCTAATACCTAAAAGAAAAACGATCCCAATTTAGTGCAGTTTAAGCAATATCGATGCAATTACTCCCTTACTGATAGAGTTGAAGTGGACAAGCATCCAGCGCTTGTAAGCTTAGGTACTTTTGCGCCATCAAGATTTTTATTGAACTTTTAGCAAGTTGACTGTTAGAGAAACATTAGGTATGCGAAAAATCTTGGACTTGGATGGCTTATGCCAGCGTTACTTACTTAGCGTTACTTAGTTGTCAAAAATCCCTACCTATCAACTTGTGGAATTATCACACTGTAAGCCATTGCAAAGTATACCATAGCTATATCAAAATAGTGACCATTAACAGAAATATACCAACATACCTATCTCTGGATGAAGAACTTCCTTAGTGACCTTTGTGGATGTGTGGAAACCCTTTGTGGACTACAGTTATCTCATATTTTGGCCAAGTCTACTAACAAGTGATGAGTCCGCTATCGCTAAATCGCTCGCCCAGTTTTTATAACAACTAGTTTAGCATACAAATCCAGTAAGTGGGCGAATAGCGCGAGATCTGATAGCGGACGAGCAATTATGTACGTGACACCTCACAGTGCGCGCGCGCAGGCGATACCATCTGATGAACTCAACTGTAAAGCTGCGCTGTAGCAGTTTCCGAGATAACATTCCGCTCAATATGTGTAAAATGAAGCATTTTAACAAAATGCAAGTGGAGTCCCTCCGCGCGGAAGAAGTGAAAATTCGACGTAACAGTGCTTTCATACCCCTCCATGTTAGCAGTTTAACGTCGTGTTGGAAGTCGCATTATAAGTTTCACTAAAAAAAATTGGAAGCAATCTTTCATATAGGTACCTACGGAGTTTATCTCTAGAAGACGTACAGTCAAGCTTATTGTAGGATAAATTAAACACAGTTGTTCGTTATTCCATAGAAAAAGATTATTGGATTTCGATTTCGACAAACATAAGGAACAATCAAATTTTTTCGCTATTTCAGGATTGCTTCCAACGTAAAAGTTGGTTATCATGATTATCATCAGTGATATCCTAGAATATGTCTAGAAATGCTCCCCAATATTGATTACTTACAACCAGGGATACTTTTAGAACTCTACCACAATATGATACTAGGTGGTGCTACCGTGTTTGCGCTACCAATAAAATGTATGCAAAGATCTGTGAGGTGTGGAATCATCTGATACCCGCTGGTTGATTGATGTGCAATGATGATTTTTTTATAAATCCCGGTGGCCTAGCGAGCTCGGGTCTTTAGCCGAGTTGGAGCCTATAAAATCTTTATTCTTATCTTGCAGTTCCACGTGATTTATAAAACTTAACGTACTGTCATTCTTTTCCACAAAACTTGACAAAACAAAGCATACCATAAGGCACTCAAGATTATCATCATGGCTTGGTGTTGGGAGCGTCTCCAATTATTACGTTATATTCTACTTGTTAAAATGATAGTAACTATGCCACGATGAATCAGAAGATCTGCAAATCAGGCGTCGTAAGTGGTATAGGATTGGTCAAACCTTATGTGGGAGCGTGAATTATACTTACTCCAAGACAGGCTCTGCTTTGGAACACATGAAGCCGGCACAGTCACGGTCGCCCCGAGCAGTTCTGGCGGCGCTTTGTCATGGCCTCATGGCAGAGGATTGACAAGACGTGATAAGGGGTCACGGTTAGGGGGTTCCCATCATAGGAACAACTCCACCCACAGAAAACTTGAAAGTCAATTCATTTCAATTCTAGGATGGGCTAAAGTAGACAGCTACTTACTTTTCTTGAAGAAAATCTCTACCTACATCAATAAAAGCGAGCTGCTTCAGACAGAACCGAGTAATCAAGTATTGTTATTTTTAAATTGTAGCGATTTGAGCAAATTATTCTTATAATACGGGACGGATCGCGCACTGAAAATACGATATAAATAAATAATTGAATACCTCACAAGCAGTATCCAGACTTTCGGCCGAGTTGCATCGATCGTGGTCACGCGAAAACTTGTGTGTCTACTGTCTACCCGTGACAACGATCCATGCAAATCGATATTAGCCAAACTATAGCCAATTGTATCTGCCCTGACGCAGGGCCTTAGGAATAGAAAAATAAAATCTTGTAATTCCACATGATTCGCACAACTTCATTTACTGTCATTTTCCTACACAAAACAAAGAATACCATAAGGCCCGAGATAGCATCATTATACTAAGCGAGTGTTGGGAGCGTCTCCAATTATTGCGATGTTACATTCAGCTTGTTAACATATTCAGAAACAAGTTGAGAGCTTCGAAAACAAAAAAAAAAACAGATAGACTTTTGCGATCAAAAAGGGAAGTCACAAAAACTACTCTAGACCACTAACTACTAACATAGAGTATACTACCAGTATAGTAAGAGTAATTTGTAGCGCGCCCCCTCTTTCTAAAGGGAGTGAAGGGTGTTTGTTGTTGATGTTAATCGTGTTGTATGAAAACCAAAAAAAAGCAATACCCTTCCTTAGCAGTCGGGTAAAAATATTAGCATGTAAAAATCAAATTACAGAAAAAAATAACGAACTCAACTAAAATGTGTGCAATGCAGCTGTGGTCAAAATAAAATTGAAGTCACAGCAGCACTACTAGTTTGTATCAGCCGTTGCACGTACCTACACACGACACAGCGCATTTCATTCACACATCTACTGCCTTATTAATAAACTCAGAATAACTTTGGAGTAGTTAGTCCGAATTTTCTTTTTTTTTCTTTTGTTGACAAATTCAATTGTAAAAGAAGGAATAACTACTCCAAAGTTACTCTCAGTTTTTTAAAAAGGGGCCTAGAGTCTAGAGAATCCTTCTGGTCTCTTCCACGTTCAACGGTTGTGAGGTGCGGGTAAAAAATGTGGAAACATGAAATAAAGATGACAGATTGTTATAAGAGCTATTTTGGTTGTCGTTAGCACATTTACAGGTTTTGTGACACATGTCAGTTTGTAGGGTTCTTTAAATACTAAGGAACGCAAATACTAAGCCGATGGTAAGTATATTCTAATAAATACAGAATGTATTTCTAGATCACGAAAATATTGTAGGATTACATTCTACTGATCTTTAAAACCAATTTTGGTCTTATCGTCCAATCCAATGACTGTTATTTGCAACTAATCTGACTTTTTTTAGGTAAAATATTGATCCGTACAAAAATATCATCGACACTCGACTATAAATGTGTGAAACAGCAGATTCTTTTTGCGATTTTGTAGCTGATCCCATAGTTATATGTTGTTCATAATTATCAGTGCAATATATCTCTGACTGCCACTACACTTTGGTTTTTTTAGCAAGAAAATACATAAAATATTCATTGTATGAGTGATAACCTAGTATCGACTATTAGATTAGGTATCTGCATATTACCATGTGGACAGATGAATTTATCAAGAAAACAGGATCACGCTGAATGCAAGCCACTTCCAACAGGTCTTATTGGAGATCCATATAGGAGAGGCCTACGTCCAGAAATGGACGTCATATAGTTGATGGATGGATGAATGGATTATCTATTATTTTCATGATTTCATTTCTTTTAGTAGCTTGTAAGAATTTACTACTTATATATTTTATCAGTCTGTTTTTAACGCCCTACTTTCTAATAACATACATTATTGTATCGTGCCTACTCTGTGCTGCCTATTTTCGTATCTTACTTGAAAGAATTAGGCCATTAGATCTTGTCTTGTTAGTTTGAACAAGACATACAGTAAGTACAATGTTTTTGTAGTTACATGAACATGGATTTAATGTTTCGTTTGCGACAAATTAGGACACATGTTTTACATAAAATAGAAAATAAGTATTAGGTTGACATGAAATAAATATTTATGTATAGTTGTTTCTGTAACAATCCCTTCAAGATACTGCTGACTGCTATGTACCTACTTTTTACTTACTTGAGTATTTATCTAAATAGGTATATTCATAGTAAATTACGTAGCTCTCTTCTGGATATAGGCCTCGCTACATTTACAAGAAGTGGCTTTCCTACATCCGGTGTGATTCTTCGGTATTTGTAACATCATCATCATTAGCTTATTTCACTCCACTGCACTGTTGGGCGTATGCCTCATTCCTCTGTTGGCAACTATCTCTATCTTGTTGAAACCGAGCTGCGAACTGCAAATGCCGACAACACGTGCAGCGATATAAATTAGTATAAACCTTAGTGTGGCTGCAGTGGCAGTTTTGTTTTGGTCACAGCTGCACTACTAGTTTGTATCACCCGCTACACGACTCACGTAGGAAGTTGCAGTTGGCAGCTCTGCTTCAAATAGCACCTTAAGTACAAGTATTGGCTATTTTGTTTTTAAATAAAGTTACAGCCACCATTTAATGATTTTTTTAATATTAAATACTTACTATGCCTATGGCCATGCACGTGCAATTTTTCATTAAAAAAAGCTTAGACTACGCGGGTGTCAGCGGATATTCGATATGGTAAATAAACTTTAAGGTTATAAATAGAAACAATCATTATTTTGTCAATAGATTTATCTATATATTTTAATGAATAATTTTCAAATACAGCTGTCGCAAAATTTACAGTCTCTCCTCGAATCAACGAAGCAATATCGTCTTGTAGAAAAATTGGCAAAACAATTCATATTGCATTTACATATTGACTTTAACATTTGAGGGTGCGTGTAGACGATGCAACTAAGTGACAACACAATCGATTTCATAAGTATGGCAGTTCGAATAAAAGTATTGTTTAGTTTGACAGATGCGTAGGTAAGCACCGGTCTATGGTATGAATTTTAACTGAACTACGAACGAAATTGGTTTTCGGAATTAATTCAAATACAAAATAGGACGTATAAGGAACTTATAGGGGTATATAAATAACGTATTTGTATATACTTATCAATGAATATTTTTTGCTATGGGGCAAACCTTTCGAGGTCAACCCCGCAGTAAAAGTTGATTAAGACCAACTATGTACATAGATGTACTTATACCTCTTGAAACCAAGTCAGGTTTTCAATCTTTTTTGAGCAATTGAGTAAATAAAATACTAAAGTATAGATAGATATATGAGTAAAATACGAGAAAAATAAAGAAATCTGACTGAGTTGATATAAATCGTGCCCTTGATATTAAAGTGTCAAGCCAACCAACATTAAATAGCCGACATTAACATGGCTTGAAGCAGTTCGAAATTAAGACAAGATGGACTGATTGACTGATCGCTTAACTGCACAAATAGTCAGGAAAAACTGAACATCTTGATCATTCTCTTTGTTTGTGTATGGCACACTTTAATGTTAAAATTAACATACAGAGTGTGTCTCTAGACGACGGATATATGATTATACTGATTGATTGTGACCATCTTTAGACAATGTCCAACATGAGATCAAAAATAGCTGCTTCATACATTTTGTCGCAATTTCAGCGTTAATTCCGTAGTATAAGGTTAGGTTCTAGAATAATTCCGCCATCAAGAGATACATGCTGTATGAAAATAGGATTTTATATAGGTAAATTCAAATGTACCTAAATTTGTACAAAACCATATAAATACATCGATTACGTATCACGACTTTTTAAAATAAGTACATATATGAAAAAATTAGGAGATAAGATTTTTTAAGAAAGATGTTTGTTGTAAATTTGGACTTTCTGATGAACACGCAATATGTAACTATTATTCAGATTATAAATATTATTTGAATTATCAGATAGCCGCATCGTTAAAACACTTCCTTAAGAGATACAAATTAACATCCCTATTTTCAATTAATCGTTTTATGCCTTACATGTAATGAAATTCCATGGAAAATTATATTCATTTATAATTATATATTTTGTATTTTTAACTACAATAATTATTAACTATATATTACAAATTTTAACTTACATTTAAGATTTTCATCAATCGTTTAAATTTTACATGTTTTCAATTGTTGTTTTCAGTTGTTTTTAATCAACAATTTTGAAAAATTTAAAATAAATAACGTAAGAGAAATGACATTAGTGCCTCTTAATTATTAAAATTGTAAAATTTGATAACTTTTTTAGTATTAAATATCAGTCAATGAAGTAAATTAATATTTTGGCCATGACCACACGGTGAAAAAAAAAACAAAAGTGAAATTCAGTATGAAAAATATTAACAAGCACTATTGTAAATTCTCACTGATTATCAATAATAATCCAATTAAATATCCTTACGATACTTTACTAAACCGTTTTTCATGAATCCAACAATCAAATCCACGCTAGTTCACAGCACAATTGACAAAACATATTTTCAAAATATGTCTATTAGTAGTAAACACGTAGTACCTTATAAATTGTATGTACAAAATAAGCATAATAATATAGTAATTAATTTTATGCTATATTTAATTTTAAGTGAAGAATTAAATCAATTACGGCCTACAAAGATGACTACGTTTGTAGCAGCAGAAAAATATATTTTTAACCGACGAAAAAACAAAAGGTTGTGTTCATGGTTTTCCAATTCTGCGTTGCAATTTAGTAACTCCAAAATAAATGGTGAGATTGATTGCGATTTCGTTTCTTCTTATTCACCTATACCTATTGACAATATCAAGATTATATTTATCGAAAAACAAAGATGCTGGAAGTTTGTTCCAGTCTTTACAAGCACTACGAATTAAAACCGTGGAGTCAAAAATTTGGGGGAGATTATCTGTGAAAAGATGTTTGTTTTTTCTCCCGTTATACGGTAAAATGGATATGGCCAAATCAGTTATTTTTCTTATAAAATCACTGCTACAAACAGTAGTTCACGTAAAATAATATCTTTAGACCTATGGCTATTGCAGTGGAGAATCTAAGTGACATCTAATGTGTGAATGTTTCTACGTGATAGAGTCTGTTTGTCGTCAAAATACAGCCTTTGTTTCATTGAAACACGATCGTAAATTGATTGAATGAACTTCATTTGAAAAAAAAAAAAAAGGTCTAACCACATAATGTAGTATGCGACACCGGAACAACTTATCAAGTGATTTTTCGTGTGATATAGGCAGCGTTGTAATAATTTAACTTATAATTTCAATTGACATAGACAGCATTTTAATAAGTAGGTATAACTTAGTATTTTTCTGACCTACATTTATCTGTAAGATTCTAGAATCTTTCGGTTTCATACTATACAATAAATAATGATATCGATATAAAAAAAAAATAACGATAATTTCGGGTTGAATGTATAACTTTTTTAGTTTGTATTTGGATTTTGAATTATGCACTGCTCCCTTACATTTTTTGTACTACGTCTATAGTACTCATTTAATGCTATTTTATGCAATGTATTGGATCGTGCAACAATGAAAGGGCTGTAATTTCTTGTGCTTCTACGATACCATAATTTGGCGTAATATTGCACAAAACCTCTCACAATTCTCTGGTATTTTGTTATGACATGACTGGCTGGTTATTTTTCTTTTTTTATGCCAGCTATGATCATCGTAGGAGCACAGACGTCGACTCGCAAATCCGCTTCAGTGACCCCTATATAAGCTTAACTATTTACAATCAGTATACAAATATCGACCCGAATAGAACTCGAAAGAAAAAACAAAATAGGAACGATACAAAACGATGCCCTTCGCCCCGTGACTGATACGAGATACGGTCTGCTGAAACCTTTGTGAAAGCGAATAACTAATACATGAGTATTCTCCAATGCAGAGAATAAACTTGCTTATCAAATTTAGTAACAAAGAAGTCACCAGATTTTGTAATTGTCTCATTTAGCAAATACGTAAGAAGTTTTTTTGAGACAGTAGATTCAGTAAGAAAGTGGGCTAGAAAGAACTTTGTGAGATATAAATTTATTGTTTTCATTTAAAAAATGATAAAAATCACAAATGATGGTAATTACCTACACAGGTTACTTAGTAAGGTTTCAACAGTCTGATTCTCGTTTATCAAGGGGCCACATAAATATACGCTATGTACATTGCGCCGGTCAGTCCTGCGTCTCCACGTCCAGACCGTTCACCATCCGCTCGATGCTCTTCAGGTCTGATGCGGGAGGTGTTGACGTCGTCGAGGTGGGGGCGTCAGGGGGAGGATCGGCCGACGCGGCTCGCGTGGGGGGCGACCCTGGTCTAGGCCTTGCTGGAGATGAGCTCAAACTCCTCGCTCGCGGGGCCACCTGCTCAAACGCAGACCCTAACCCGGGCAAAGCGTACGGTGCAAACCGGTGTGCCTTCCCTAAAGAAGGCGCGGGGGCAGGCGCGGGCGGAGCCGGCGGCGGCGGCAGCGAATACTGCTGCAGGAAGGGATGAAGGTTGAAGAGGAAACCAGGCGGCATTTGGTGAGGAGGAAAGAATGGCGGCGGGTACAACGATGGCGGGTACAGGTAGGGGAGTAAAGGCGGCTGCACCGGCGGCCCAAGCGAGACGTCGGGCGCTGGCGAGGGTCTCGAGGGGCCGGGGGGAGGAGAGTTGGCTCTCGCGCCGCCGGAGCAGGACGAGTCCGACCCGGCGTGGATGTCTTCTTCCGCTCCGGAGTCCGCGCCGCCTCCACCGCCACCGCTCGAGCTGAACCATGCTGCAACAATAGTGATTTTTAGAAACAAGTGCAAAGAGCTTGATGGTAGTTTATGTGAAAGAGAATCATCAATTTCTCATCTCGGTAAGAGTATTTTTGCTCTTCGGTTTCTGAGTGCAAAAGAAGTTTTTATCCGCTAGAGGATAAAGGAAAATTGAATTTATGAATTAATTTTACTTCTACCTCCATGGTCCCGAGTTTATCATGCAACCTTTTTAATTTGTTGAAAACTCAGACTATCGGAACCTTCTTGGTGTACTTTTTTTTATTTGCTATGCGTGCATTTTCTTTTCAAATCGTATTGTTAAAACCCTATGTTAAAAACAACAAACTTGAGAACAAGTGAAAAACCTTAAATGAGTGATTCTAGCGACGAGGAAGTTTACTTGACACCAACAAAATTGACTGAAACTGTTAATAATGCGCAAATGAGCTTTTTCCTTCAACAGCCTCACGAGACGCGGGCGGCGGACTGGACGGCCCTTCGATGTCCAGCGGACGCACGTCATGGTCGTCTCGGGCGTCCAAGCGCACCGCCAACATTGCCTGAGATAAGGTAACTCTAGTGAAGAAGTACTTACAGCTCGTGGTGGTGGAAGGTGCAGTGGGGGGCGCGGGCGGCGGACTGGACGGCCCACCGACGTCCAGTGGACGCTCGTCGTCGTCATCCCTGGCGTCCGAGCGCGCAGTCAGCATCGCCTGCCTGCGGTACACGGACAGACTGCTCGTGTTATTGTGGTGGAATGGATCAACAGAAAAACTCGGGAAAATGGAATTAAATCTAGGAACATTTTTAGATATAATATTAGGACTTCGTAACTGCTTTTAAAAGTCACTTTTGTTCATAGTCAGAACGGGGCAGCAAAGTATAGGACAACATCTAATCACGAGGTGGAAGGATCATCTGACCTGACTTACGAGATGCAAGTCGCTAACAATCGGTTCTATTGAACATCTATTACATATATATGGGACGCTTAAACCAGAAATGGACATTCATAAATATGCAAAACATTTTAAACATCCCATTTTTATGTGGACGCCCACTGGCTGAAATAGTGATGGTAGATATAATCAATTTAGGCCTATCCTTGGAAAGCAATAGGGTCCAATATTCTGGATGAACTATAGACAAAGCTCGAAGAATTTGAGAAAAACAAAACTATGCTAGGTACTTTCTGTGTGAAAAAACATAAATATTTCCTTTTTTACCATTGGTTTGGATGTAAGTACCAAAACAATACATAAAAATAGTAAAATATGTTAGACAATGACGAAAAAAGTAGGTAGGTAGTGCTAAACTTATGGAACTCTACAATAGGAATGCCCAAAAGACGATTTCCGGAAAAGTCGAAAGAGCTCTACCCAATTTGTGTTTGTAAAGTGTCAAAGGTATTCACGCGATATTTGGGGGTTGCCACTATCATTAAGAGATGATTAACCTTTAGCGGCGGCCGGGGTCGGAACATTAGCCTAAATGTCAAACGTTTGACACTTTGACACCCCGTCAATAGCACGGAACGAAGTTTGGCGTAAAGAAACTCATTTGGCAAATGGCAGGATATTTATTAGTTTCTTAAATTGGAGTAGAGTTTACATTTGTTTTAATCAAGTTTTACTAAAGTTAGGTGGCATATCTATTAACATATAGATATGTTGTTTGAGGTGTTCTAATAATGTTGAGGTGTTTACCAACACATAGGTAGCACAAGCAAAGTAGAATTTTTGACGTCAGATAAATAGAATTTATATCTACTAGATTCTTGCGTCATCTTAAGTACGAGTAAAGAGCAGAAGTAGAAGTATGTAAATAAATAAGTTTGCCTATGTTACGATTTCTTATTATCTGGTACTTGATGCAGGAGGTCTAGGCTTCGAATCCCGGCCCCGAATAAGCTAAGTATATAAATATATTTACATACTTAGCTTATTACTGTATTACTTGCACTGTATGATTCTAATGCTTTATCATCTGAGTGTTAAATATAATTTAAATTTTTGGGTAAAAAACAAAGTTTTTTCAGTACTTACAGCAGAATAGATACGTCAACCTTATTTTGCATTAAAAAGACAAAAGACGACCTAAAACGATTTACCCCGCAACCCTAAAAAGACAAAAGCGTTGCAATTATTTACCTTCTGTCGCGTTAAGCAAACAACTCTTTATCACTGCATTGTCTCACGGAACCCTAATGTAACCGCGAGGTTCCGTAGCCTCTGATTATACTGGGACTCTACCATGGACATTTGTTAGGATAGACACCGTAAGCGTTAGTCAAATGGTCGTAGACTGAAAGTGAGTGAGAGAGATAAATGTAAATCAAATAGATCTGACCTGTGGTGCTTTTGGGAAAGCAGGTTTAAGATTTGTGTTTTTTTACCTAGTTTGTAATAAATCGATTACAAAAAATACCAGAGCGCTACTTTTGCACTGTGATGTAAGCATTTAAAACGAAATATCCCCATTATTACAGTTTGGTAGAGCCGATAGAGAACTATTGAAGAAATCTGAAATGACAATGATGTTTATCATGTTTACTACCGGTACCTATTTGACTTCTGATAAACAAAAACTTTGCGATAGGCTACAGGCTGTAGAATTGCTTGTTTTTGTATTGAAACACGTCAAAAAAGGTAGGTAATATCATAATGTCTATCTTCATAAAAGTCTGTGGAGAACCCTAAATGAAACCGCAGTTCCGCAGAGTCCCTGATTATCCCGGGGCTCAACTAAATTCATTTTATTAACTCGTCTCATCGTTTGATAGAATTAAATTTGTGCCACCCTTAGGGTATAGGGGTGGTACGCGTAGTTTGTTCTAACTTAAAATAAAAAAGTTATTTTTCTTGTGTGGATTAATTTTTCGCTCTGATCTGTACAATGTTAATATTAGAATGTTTTTTTCTTAATTTTAATTCGAAAAACTAAATGTGTGTTTTAACGCCCATAAAACCTTTGTACTGTACTGTACTGTACCAGCCTTTTTAATAGTCTACTACAGGACGTAGGCCTACCCACGCAGGATGATTTGAAAACCTTTGATTTTGCTTTAATTCAGAGTACAGATTTAAACCGTTAACAGATGCATTGGGTATCATCTTCATCGTCATCATCTACTGCCTTCTTTATCTTACTATCTCTGTCTTACAATACCATCTGCCTCAGTTAAAATCTGGTGTTGAATTTGGTCAAGATTGTCGAGGTTGGTTAGTTTTAAATATCGCTTTTTTAAATCAATTAATTTCAACACGTTATAGACAACCCTAACACAACAGTTTCACATTAGGGTGTTCACGTTACAATGTAAACGCGGTCCGAGGGGTAGCCTGCCTTGTAATTTTGCCAAATTTTTATCCCTAAAACGGTTCGGTTAGTTCGACGACCCTCCGCTAGGGGGCGCTTTTTATAGCCCTCATTTCCTCAAAAACAAGGACAGTTTATTAAGTAGGTGTTCTGATTCTTGTATTGTGGTTGGAGGTCATAGATTTATTGCGTAAGGAAAGGGTCAGATTTTTTGCTACCAAGTAGCGTGAGTAAGTCAGCATACTTCATCTTCGACAACAACGACGAATAGTAGCGTGAGTAGGTGGTCTAGCGCAGACTAATCCTTACTAATAATATAAATCTGAATGTGTATTTGTTGGTTTTTACTCTTTCACGCAGCGTGCATGATCTACGGATCAACTTGGTTTTTGGCACGAGTATAGTTCAAAAGTGTGAGAGTTCTGAGAGTTTTTATTAAAGCTAGTTTATGATAAAAAAATAAAAATAAATAGTAACTAATAGGTACTCAGTTAGTACGGAGCTACATATGATCTTATTCATTTTTTTTCTTTTCTTACCCCAATTATTTGAATTTGAAATCAATCAAAAATGCAATTAATCTGCATCAGTAACTAAACTGAAACCAGTCAAATAAGTTATTTTTTTCCTATACAGAATTACCTACTTTGAATAGTGACCTATTTACGTAGGTATAGCACTACAATCTCGTAGCGGCAATATGGCTTCACTTGTAAGGTACGAGTATTGCTGTGAAATAGGATTGACTGTGCTGTGGCAGGTACGACCACGCCTTCCGTATGAATGTGTGAACATTCACGCCATATTGTACTAAAAGCTTACAAACCTTACTTACTATCCTTACTAATATTACAAATCCGAATGTGTATTTGTTGGCTTATTGGTTTGTTTCCCTTTCATGCAGCAACGGAGAAACAGATTGACTTAATTTTTGGCATGGACATAGTTCGAAAGACGAAAAGTGACGTATGACTTATTAACTTAGCTTAGTAATCCCGAAAAAAAAAAGGTTCCTTTGGTTTTACACATAAATCAAAATATCATGCGGTCGAAGCCGCGGGCAAAATCTAGTTTTATACATACACTAGACGACCCGCCCCGGCTTCGCACAGGTGTATTATACATATAAACCTTCCTCTTGATTCACTCTATCCATTAAAAAAACCGCATCAAAATCCGTTGCGTAGTTTTAAAGATTTAAGCATACAGACAAACAGACAAAAATAGCGACTTTATTTTATACTATGTAAGGATAAATGTATAATCGATATAGCAAGATTCTATGGCACTTTGAAGATCTAAAACGTACTGGGACACAAACAACCGATGTAGAGTACAAAAAAGAATCAAGCTACTATGTAGCAGTCTTAGTTATCAATTATCATGCGAGAGATAATGTGCATGGATGACATGGAGATGGTAGAGAATGGAGATCCTCAGATGCTAGGTAGATCCAATTTACATACACCATCGAATATCTTCCACGGTTATATGCAGGCTGCGTCACGATGTTTTCCTTCACCGAAAAGCCAGTGCTGAAGAAGTCCATACACAATTTCAAAAACATGACCGAGGGAACGCTCTGCCTACCCGTTATAAGACTAACGTTCCTTCTCTAGGCTACCACAGCTAGAAAGTTTTGAAAAGCTGGCAAGAAGATAACAGTTTTAGTTAATAATGTATTTAAGTACAAGTAAAGTACTTAAAACCTACCTTACTATTACAGAACTGTCGAACTCTACAAAGCATTACGGATCCTCTATAGCGCTTTGGTAGGTAATGAAATGGTACTAAGCCCAGTTGATTGCAACGATCAAATATGCAGTCAGACAATGCAAGGGTTGTCAAGCGGCCGATGGCTATGATTAAGATATCCGTCCATTGTGCCCACAAATAGACACAGTTATTACAGCTAACGATCTACTTACGGAAGTCAAAACCCTATTAAATGACAGCTGAAGCCCTTAGGTATGTATATCATAAGTATCGAATCAGGAATGAGAAGATTGGTAGACTAAACAAAGTTACCGACATAGTAAAGAAGCAAAGAAGTGGCAGTGGACAGGGCTCATAGTTCGTAGAATGAATGGAACGGTAAAGTTCTCAAATGGAGACCAAGTATTGGCAAGCACAGCGCTAGACATCCACCGACAGGGAAAGAGGAAGACAGAAGAAGCGATGATCTATAGAAAATAACTGATCCGTAAGAAAAGGCATTCATCCGCTAAGCTAAGATACGTGGAAAAGTAGACAAATAACATTTTGACAAGCTTTCGAAAAAATGTGCGCAAAAATTAACCGATCCATACCATAAGTCCTTAGCAGAATAGTATGGCTAAGTGAGTAGTCAAGCAGCCAAATCACATAAATAGTAAGGAGAGATCTTTCACTCTTTGTGTGTTTGTTTGTGGTTGGAAAAGCTCATATCTTTTTTCAAATAAAGCTAGGTAGGTATCACTTTAAGGTGGTGGGTGAGGCGTACAATTTTTTCAATATTCTCTACTCATATACCTACGTGTAATTGAACATACTGCTTACTGCTATGCACACGGATAATAAGTTGCAATTTTATTATTGTATTAGAGTAGTAGTGTGAGTTTTAGAATGAAAAGTCTCTACATACCTATTTTGACTAGTACTAGAACAAATGTGCCCAAAATTCCATACTGCAGCTGTTCAAAATGAGTATGAAATATTCAAAGAGCTGCGATCACAGTGACTTCAGGCTTAGATTCCATCACAACACGTTGTGTGCTATGAGTTGTGTACGAGTAAGTCGTCCGCTTTCCCCACAGATTATCCCTACAGATTCCGCACTTTAAATTTCACTATAGTCATAAAACTGATTTTGTATGGTTTTATTTGTACCGCAGTACATATGTTTTATACATTAATTCTTAGTCTGAGATTTTGGATTTGATTTTGAGGTATTGAATAATTTTAACTGGGTACCTTTGATAACTGAATTCGGTAAAAGTCCCTACTACTGTCGTTTTCTTTCCATATTTGTAAAAAGTGCTGAGCAACAGATAAAGTCCGCTGTCATTGTTGAATCTGGGCACACAATTTAATATATCATTCGAGCCACGGTCAAAATACCAAAGTATCATATTATCTGTTATCCGAAGTTATTCAAAGACTAACAGTGCGTACCGTTTCTTCACATCAGTGATGGCTCTTAGAAACAATATCTCAAATGCGATATTTTCAAAATTTGTCGAAATAATATCCAATGCGGTGTACAGTATACACCAGGGATAAGTCACGGCTTTCCCGCCTTGCGTTGTCAAAACACTCACGTTTCCTCGTTTCCGTTCGAGCGGCGGCCATTTTGTGAAGATCCCGCAGCGTCCGGCAGCCGTCCGGTAATGGCGCCGGTCTAATTTCCAGCTACGAGCCCATCCGGTGCAAAATGTTGTGTAAGCGAATTAAAGGCTCCTTCCTTCCGCGGTCAGCTGAATTTGTTATGAGGCTTTTTCAAGGTTTTAAAAAGAGGTTTTGGGGTATGTTGTACCTACTCGTAAATTTTGGAGGTAGAAAAAAGCTAAATTGCGGTTTAATGATGAATATGATTTCATTCATACGAGTTGCGATTGACCGACCTAGTGCAGTCGTATGAAAAACGTATTTTTTTATGAAAGTAGTAGTATTCTGGACACTTTTGTACATTTTTGTAAAGTGTACTCAAAGTGTCCAGGGTTGGCTTCATTAAAACATAATTTTGTTATAACACTAGAACCAACACTCATTGTTAGAAAATCGCGCCAAATGATTTACCCTAAAACGTAGGCACTATCACCATTAAATGCCTACAATTTCCGTAATACTCTACTACCCAAATAGATACGAAAAAGACTGGTATCACCCACTAATTGAGTTCCATCGAATTTCAAAGTTACCGCAACGTTAACCATCCCCCGGCAAATTATACCGAATAAAAAAACCAGCGAGAGCTGATTTTATCGCGAAAATCCAATTTTCTCCCTCGCACGCTAAAGACGCTGGAAAAAAGCGCCAAGTCGAATGACTCCACCATTTTGAGCCGTTACGCGCCATGTTTAAACTCGGAACACGAATAAGGAGGCGCCGGATTGGTTTAATTTGAATTTCGAAGCGTGTTGGCGGCGCGCGGCGGGACGTGAAACTACCCCCTTTTCTAATTAATTTGAAGATTCGCAGATAGGAAGCTAATTCAGTTAGCCTCGGTTAAATAGACGGCTTTCGCCTTCATTAATCTTTCGCTGGCCCTTTAGTTATGCCACCTACTGAACTTCTTAAATTGAATTTTTGGATTTATGGACGTGTTGAAGGAGCTTTGAGGCAATTAAAGGGCAGTTTACGCTGAAATATGAGAGCGGTATGTGACATTAATCAAACCAAGGAATGAAGAATATTTTGAAATCAGCTAAATACCCATTTAGTGTGGGTAAGTGCCATAGTTTACTTACGTATATGTGGTCGTTTGAAATTTAGCGCTAAATATTTAAATTAATTCAGATTTGACTCGTGGCGCTAGTGATGAGTGACTTTGCTATGTCGTTTCTGTCGACGTGCATTCTTATAGCAATTTGGAGTGCTAGCTCAATATAATAAATTAAACCTTGACAACTTTGCAGTTGTAAATAACTTATATTTTTATAAAACGTTACTAGCTAATTTATTTTTGCTAAAACTTATGTGTTAAAATAATAATTACATGAGCTGATGACAAGACAAGGGCTTCATCATCGCCAAAATATTGCGTAAGTAGAAACGTGAGCTGATTGTGAAGAAAATTAAAAAAAAAGAGATGTCAGATCATTGTCTTTGTTGAACTTGAAAAATAATCTCTAATTTTGGTTGTAATCGTTCCATTTTTAGTATTTAATCAATAAATTGTGAATTAATGGTTTCTATTTGTATTATTTAGGTTCCTGTCTCTCAAAGCAGCGGTGCTGGGATATCCATCATGACCTTTGAAGGGCTGTGTGATCTTCTGCGTACTGCAACTTGCGAACACGTGAAGAAACTGAGGAAAATCTGAGAAAGCCTTGAAGATTTAAACTTTTCGCAAGGAAACAAATCAGGTGATGTGTTTTGTTCAATATATTGGCAACGCAGAGTGACGAGATCGCAATATTTTACTTCTAACCTCAACTTTGTTCTTCTTTGGTTTGTGATATAGAAACGGTAGCTACCTAAATATTACATGCCATTGTGACTGCCTGTAAGTACTTTCAAAGTACTACACTCTCCTGTTGCATCTAGGAAGTGTTTTTGATGTAGGTAAAGTATGAGAATTGCAATAGTCTGTTACAGAGTTTTCTGCCGAGTGCTGGTCTTCAGCTGACATGGAGGATGATCCATACGGTTTACTTCCGTAGTCATTACATTATGACAATTGTGATATTTATCTCTTTATTTTCCTTCAAAAGCATTATCTGATCGATCTGATGATTATTGTATAACACTCACAAACAGACGTACAAGTCACAATTAAACCTTGAAGACCTAGTTTCCTATTCGGCTAATTTAGAGTTAAAATTAACTAGCTACTTGGTCCGGCTTCACCCAGCTATGAATGAATTATAGGTATAAACCTTTTGAAAGAAATGTTTTATACAATAGCGGAAAACTGCATTGCAATCTGTTGTATAGTTTAGGTCATTTAAGAGAAAAAAAAAGGCACACAGAGATAGAGACTGCTTTATAATACGTAGTGATATTGTTATAGAGCTAATGCAAGTTGTTTTTCTGGCAGAGAATGAAAAATGCAGTTCTATGCTGAGGCTGATCCAGTGGCTCGGAAAGATGCTGCAGTGCTGGAGCAATGAGAGATGAGTGCTTCGAGGCATATGCCTCATGCTAACGGCTACATACTGTCTTCAATTCCCCGTGCAACATGATCATCTACGCTTTCCTCAAGAACAGAGAGCTGAAATCTAACAGTGGATTTTATATGATAAGAATGAGTAATAGGTAAATAATTTATTTTGTTCATGTTTATTTTTGATTGTTGCAATAATGCCAGAATAAGTGTTGGAGGTACTAAAGTATTTATTAGTGACAGCTGGCTATCTTCCAAAATTATTTTTAATCTAGAATAATATTACAATTTTACTGTTATGTTGGTTGTTGCAATGGAAGAACTGATAATTAATATGTTGAAATAAAATACCTTCGCTAAAACATGGCCAACCTATCATGGCTGAACTATCTGTCTTTACTGCTATAGAGGAAAATATTCAAAGACGTCTAATATCAGTCTACTATTATCATTTTCATAAATTGAGATCTTAATGCTGAGACATTTAAAAAAAAATAGACCTTATGATATATAATTGAATATAAACAATGTAATACAATATTGTAAGATCAAATACTAATCACTACATCTTTGATGCTCATAATAAAGAAATATAAAATGGAAACCAAAGTGTTCTGTTTAGCCAACTTCACATAAAGTAGCATGGTTTTCACCTTAGATCTTTAGATAAACTGATTTTATCAAAGCTGTCTTGATATTTTAAAGGTGTGATAGTGTAAACTGTACTGAACATCATTTCATTATTAGGCTTAGAGACAAAATTAGATTTTTGACACAAATAAGTTACAAGATAACTAATAAATCCACTGGCTGTGAACTAATTTCACATATGTAATTTTCAGCCAGTGGCTTTTCTCAAGCTTTAACAATGTAAGAATGTGTAAATTAAATTCATGTTTTCATAGAATTTTACTATGGAAACTAACAGCTTTTTTTTTTAATACACATTTTAATTCTTTGTATAACGGGTGTCTACTCATGTATTAAATTAAAAAGAAAATTATTAAACTTTAAGAAATATAATTCATAGAACCAATTGATAAAATATTTGATATCATGTATTGTAAAAAAAAAAAAGAAAGAACTTGGTTAATTCGTAATTTTGTCAAAATATTAGTAATTAGTGCCTGAAATTAGTAATTCATTCCTGTCATAGCCTTGCTTTTCAGAAATGTGGAACGGTTTACAGGGCTGATCGCCAAAGTAGAACTAAAGTTATTGTATAAGTGTGAACCTGAAATAAGTTCACTTTCAGAGTTTTGTTTTTCTGTTTACCTAATTGAAGTTATTTTTATTGACATTACTTACATTTGCTTCTTTACATTCAAATCGCTCTTTCTTATAACTTCGCACTATTTTAAGCAATATTTATTGAACGACAACAACAAAGATCCCCTATTGCCTTTATTATCTTTTATTATAACGTTAAAGTTGGCATTTGAGTTAGATCTGCTTTAAACTTCGCTATGGTTAACACGAGACACTGATTCCTGAATTGGAAAGTTAAGGACACCAAATCGGAATTTCTATCAATATTTGTATTCGCTCGCCTCATCAAATAAATCCTTTTTTTTTATGTCATCACTTACTAAATTTTATAAATTTTGACTTAATTACGAAGTTCATTTGTTGGCAATCTGTCACCTTCCTGTAAAGGCGACATATTAATTTTGTTTTTGTTTTTATTATTATTATTTTGATGCGTTGTAGTTCTGTAGATACGCCGTTCTAAAATAATTGCTTTTGAATGTACCTAATAACCATTTCTTGACTGTCATTTGTGTCGGGTTATTTTTAATCTACAGATAAGTATAAAAGTACCTATAGAAACTCATTGGAAATTTTGAATAAGAATGATTTAAGTATTGGCCTTATAACATAACTAAACAATAGAAATAAAAATTTGCAGAAGCTTTCATTGATAATGATTTTAAAATGACTTCATAGCGCATCAGGGATGGTCAAGCAGTTTTACATTCTGATTGTTTTAGTGCCTTGGTTGGATTAATATGAAATATTTGATGTCGCTTATTTTTTTTTTATTTGTAACCAAGTCAGTTATACTAAATTAAAATCCAGAAATAGTCTGTATAGTACAGATATTCGATTCTTAGATAAGATGATGTTTCATTTCAGTAATGCAAATAATGTGAATGTAACTTTACTTTTCCTGTAAGTTAATGCGTCAAGTGTTATTTTTGCCTATTGATATTGCCACTATTTTGATGTTATGGTATATGGAATCTAGTAAGTAAAAATTCTAGGTAAACCTTGATTTTTATGTGAACAGTATATACAGTGGAAACTCCATTATCCGGATTTTTGAATATCCGAATGCTCAACGACACTAGTTAGTCCGGTTAATCGAATCTCCACGTAGATTGTTTTTGAAACTGATGTCTTTTTTTGCAACCATGGTTGAGCTAAGCATATAGATCATTTATTGATTATTATTTATTGATCATTTATTGTTATAATCTTTAATATTTCGAGAACAGCCGGCTGAATAAGATAGACATGCCATATCTGTTGTCTTTCCGGTAAGATTTAACGTATTTTCGCAATGCTTGCACTGATATATGTATGGTTTTTACGTGATTCTACTATTTCCATATCCTTGTCCTCTTTCCTTCTTCCTTCCTACTGATTCGCCAAAGTGAGATATCGGAATGGTTGAGCTTTGGCCTTCCTGGGCAATATGTCATGTGATTGTGATGAGCCTGGGGTCAGTAGGTGATACCTTTTCCTTCATCCTCTTTACTGATTTGATGAGCGAGACACCGGAATGGTGTAAGCTTGTAGTGGTGGTTGACTTGATTGGTGGTACCTTTCCCCTCATCCTCTCTACTGATTTGATGAGCGAGACACCGGAATGGTGTAAGCTTGGAGTGATGTTTGACTTGGTCGGTTGTACCTTTTTCTTCATCCTCTATACAGATTTGATGAGCGAGAAACCGGAATGGTGTAAGCTTGAAGTGGTGGTTCACTTTCTTTATTCTTTCTGATTTAAAAATATATCTATCCGCGTTTTTGCAAGCCGTGTTTTACCTTTACTATTTTTTTTACTTAAACTTACGACAAGACAACGGAACTGGCAATGTTACTTCTGTTTTTTGTATCGTACATTGTTTGACTTTCTATTACATCTCCATGCATCTTAAATTTCTAATTTAATTATTATCTTCATAACAAATCAAACCTATTAATCTATTGTTTGCACTGTGAAGTTATCATTTCACTATCTACTTTTATTACACTCAATCAAAATGTTTCACAGTGAAAATAATAACTGTGATTTTAAAATGTTTATAAATATAATTTTACGCCATGGTACCCACTAAGCATGAAACTTGCAATAAGTTGTAGTAAGTTTGTAAATGTCACATTTGTAAATTTCAGACATCATGTTGCAGGAACATGTCAGTTACAAAAATCTTATTGTTATGTTGAAACTTAAAGTTATTTTATTATGTTACTGTTATATTTCGCATGAAACTTTACATTTCAACTTTGCAGGGATATAGCCTCCCAAACATACCTAAATTTGAGTAATCAACATTGTTGAAACATTGCGATTGGAACGTTACAAATAAAACTTTGGAGCAATATAATTTTACTAACTTCACTGTCTGGTATTGCCTGTACTTTTGCGACAACTAAAGACAAGTTTCATTTGTAACCTTTTAGCAAGATAGATGAGACAAGTTACTGTTATCTTTCAAATTTAAAGTTGTAGAAATGTTAAACGTTATACTTGCGGAAAGTTAACTTTACAACTTTCAGATATATTTCATGTGTAATGTTACTGCAACTTCACGTTTTAAAGTTATGCAAAGTTTTGGAAATCAGCTCTGGGCAAGTTACATGGTTTATCTACAGCATGGCCGTTAGGGCTTCGTTTCAAGCTCGCTGTAAGCTTGCATGAACTTTGCGGCCTTATGTTTGTAAGTTACAAGCTCGTTGATGTTATTTTCAGTAATGTTATTGTAACTTTTGCTGCTTAGCGGGTAGTGATTATTTACTGACAATGTTATTACTATTACCCCATTTGTGAATAGAAGCAATCTTATTAATCAATATAATTAGGGCGCAATCTTATTAATTAATAACCTTTAGGGCTGTTATATTGTGATTTTGACACATTTCCTGATGTTTGTGTTTTTTTCATTATTCAATTAAGCTAAACCGTAATAATTTTGTCGCATACACTTTAAAAAAAAAAAAGTATTAATTGGTTAAGACAGTACTGCTACATTATTTCCTACATTGTTTATTGAACAACAAATTTAGATTCAAATGACCATGTGGTCGTAAAATATTAAAATAAAAATAAATGTTATTCAGAATGTCTTCCAAAATTTATTGTCTCTAATTTAAGTGTCTCGCACAATGCAATTTTGGCGTAACGTTTAATTTACGAATAAATTCCGTAGGTACCGAACATGACATGTAAATATTATAAATTATAAAGAGGATAAAAATATCTAAGATATTGTTAACTTATTAATTAATTAAACGTTGTGAAAAACAAATAGAACAATCATGGAAAATTCCATTATTTATAACCATATTGTAAAACTTTCCAGTACTGTCTATGTTTGTAACATTGTAAGGTGTAATAATTTTACGCCCTTTCTTTGTTTAGACTTAATTTATTTGTTTTATAATTGTTAGTTAAGGTGTTGATGATCCTTGTCGATGCATTTGACATGTTATTTTCACGTATTCTGTAAAGCCATAATCGCAGGGTCGCGATTGAGCAGAATGGCCGTGTGGTCGTTTGAAATTTAGCGCTAAATATTTAAATTAATTCAGATTTGACTCGTGGCGCTAGTGATGAGTGACTTTGCTATGTCGTTTCTGTCGACGTGCATTCTTATAGCAATTTGGAGTGCTAGCTCAATATAATAAATTAAACCTTGACAACTTTGCAGTTGTAAATAACTTATATTTTTATAAAACGTTACTAGCTAATTTATTTTTGCTAAAACTTATGTGTTAAAATAATAATTACATGAGCTGATGACAAGACAAGGGCTTCATCATCGCCAAAATATTGCGTAAGTAGAAACGTGAGCTGATTGTGAAGAAAATTAAAAAAAAAGAGATGTCAGATCATTGTCTTTGTTGAACTTGAAAAATAATCTCTAATTTTGGTTGTAATCGTTCCATTTTTAGTATTTAATCAATAAATTGTGAATTAATGGTTTCTATTTGTATTATTTAGGTTCCTGTCTCTCAAATATACATACCTATTTTTAAGTACTTTGTTTGATCTACTTATGCGTAGGCAAAGTGCGTTTTTGATTTTTTGTACCAAATACTGTTTTTTGCTTTGTCTTTCAATTTTAGTTTGGGTGTTTGATGATCCCAGATACCATTTTATTATTATGACATACACTTCTGGTACAATAACTTTTAAAATTTTAGTACAGAAAAATGTTCGTTCTTTAATTTGTTTCTACGAAATTTTATCTAGAACACGGCTCTAACGATTTGGATGAGATTTTGAATTTAGGTAGAGCTTGATTGTTACAAGTATTTCTGCATAGAAGCATATGTAGATACAAATATATAGGTAAATGGTTCTGCGATTTTTCGCGTATGGTCATCTTATTCTGCTCATATATAAATTAATAGTATTACATTTACGTTCCATGGGAGAGAAAATAGTTTAGTTAAGAGTTTTATTTTTCCTACATGTGCAGTATCCTAAAATTTTACGTATTTATAAACAAGGTACTTTTATGAAAATTTGAACCCGTGCCTTGTAGCTTTGACCACTAATTTACCAAACGCTATCATCGCCTCAACTTGTCTAACCCTTTGAAATTTCCATCCGAATTACAGGTTCAGAATGACCTTTCACCGCTCAAGGGTCCAAGAGTTCAAAGGGATTCAAAGTAGCCCGTGTCAAACGAGGCCCAATTAGCCACGAGGGTGCTCTGGACTTTACGGGATTATGATGCAGCCGATAAGAGAAAAAACGCGGAAGAGGTAGATCAAGGGTGTAAGTACAATGGTTAGCGAAACTACGTGCCCCAGATCCGTTCTTAAACAAGTGCCTAGTACTAGACTAGGCCGAATGTCTACAGAACAAACAATATGTGACTAAATATCAGAAATAAAAAAAAAATTAGGTCAGCATTCAGCAAAAGTCAGACGTTCGTTATTATAGACGCCATTACTAGATTTCGTTCAGGCTGGATGACCTACAAATAAAATATGTCAGATTATCAAAAAGCATTGGACATGTATTTTTTAATTTGTGAATCAAATAAAAAATGGTGACGATACAACCCGTTACAAGTTTGCTTGCAGACGTCACTTTTAGCTACGATGTAACGTCACAAGACCTTTCGCTCGAATTATGAGGCGCTTTATCTATATCAATTTGTTTTTGAATGACCACAGAAAAAAACGTGTCCAATATTTTCTGACGATCTTACTAAAGGACTAATAATATTATTTATTGCCCAGTCATCACATTTGTGTTTATAGAATGGGTTAGGTACTTACTTCTTTTCCCGTTTGCCCGCCCCCGTGTCTCGGAAGCCTTTGGCGAAGGGGTTGTTGTCGATCTTCAGTTGTGTTATCTGTGAATAAAAATTAAATGCTTTATGTTTATATGTTAGGCGTGGTAGCACTGATAGGTAGTTGAAACAAGCAGTTCATTTATAAAGTAAAAAAAGTTTGAGCCAGCAGGATCAGATCAGGATCAGAAAGGGTTCTTAAATTTTTTCAGGCTTGAAAAAGCTAGGTCATCTTTTTCTTCTTAACCAATTCACACTTTAAGGGGGGCCGGCACTTATATGTGTATATGCTGTTCTAGAACGTTTTATTGTCGTGTTGCCACTGCGTCCAAATGACTCATGGATATGAAAAAAAAAGAGATCACAGATCAAGTCGTAGGAATTTATAGACTTAATTACTTTCTCATTCTATTACGCAGTAACAACGATGAACTCCGTCTTTTTGAAGACGTAAGTCCTGAAGGTGGCTTGCACCAGGTGGAATCGGATCTAGTAATTGTGCGTGGATATCTAGAGCTATAGGAAACAAAGACTTACTTTTTGATACTGGTGTTGAGGAATCTGTCATTTGTCTGTTACCTTGACGGTCAAGTAGATAAAACAAAGGCTGATGTCATAGCTCAAACCAATGTTGGAGCAAGGTAAGATGACAGATAGGTAGGTATAGGAAACGAAAGAAAGAGACTTACTTTTTCATTCTGACACACAGTAACAGAAGTCCATTGAGTAGTAGAGGAAGAAGTCGGTATATCTAGTTGACCAAACTGACGCTACTGTTATAGAACAAACCAAAATTGGAGCATAGGTACTTACTTTTTCATTCTGGGTCATAGATCAGCTATTTATTAAGAAGGAGTTAAAGAAATTGAAGACTGATTTACAGATATATATGTGTAGGGAAAGATAGGCAATGAAAGAACAAGACTCACTTTTTCATTCTGGTACGCAGTAACAGCAATGAACTCCGTTTCTTTGAAGACGTACGTCCTGAAGGTGGAGTAGGGCAGCTTCAGGATATCATTGGCTCGCACCAGGTGGAACCGGGGCTGGTACTTGTGCATCGAGTTCAGGATCGTCTGCGTAACACACTTCAGATAGCTTAGGATTTTGGTCAGTTAGCTTGATGATGGCATAAATGGATTGGGGTTTTAAAATGATGTTTTTTTTTACTATTCAATAGAATATTATGATATATAAATCAGCTAAATACCCATTTAGTGTAGGTAAGTGCCATAGTTTTAGTTACGTATTTTATACATACCTATTTTTAAATACCTACTTACTTTGTTTGATATACTTATGCGTAGGCAATGTGCGTTTTTGATTTTTGTACCAAATACTGTTTTTTGCTTTGTCTTACAATTTTAGTTTGGGTGTTTGATGATCCCAGATACCATTTTATTATTATGACATACACTTCTGGTACAATTACTTTTAAAATTTTAGTACAGAAAAATGTTCGTTCATTAATTTGTTTCTAATGAAGGCAAATATTATTGAATTCGTTTTAAAATTTTGTGTTGTATGTACTAGGTATTATTTTTAATCTCAAGTATGATGCAATAGCTCAAGGAAAAGTTTGCTCCTTTTATGGAAAGTTTGAATATACCTGTTCTTTTTTATGGACAAATTCAATCTCATGATATTATAAACACACACTCAAAATTATGAAAATCTAAGCTTATGGACCTAAATAGAATTTATACAAGGTGTTATTTTGCAGAGTGCCGGGACTTACAGTAGTATATACGAGATACATCATTAAGGAGTACTTTTACTATGGGAATCTATACCAACCTAGTGACCCTAAGAATAAATCAGCTAAATCGTTCGAGCAAATATCTACAGAGCCAAAATCACTTAGTGAAAGTAGTAAAAAATTTACCGAGCGCCGTCATACATACATACCGACTTAGATTTTTCCTTTTAATATTTCACAATGAGCCGTATCTTGAATCTCGACGTTATGACACCTAATTAGTGCTTGTAATCGAGCACTTGGGCGTTGTAGTCAGCTTGCAATCGCCTTACGACTAATTACAAAGCCTGCCCACTACGTGGCTTGGGCAGGGTTTTGGCTCGGACACTTTTTTTGTACGATTGTGACTCTATCGATATTTGCTCGAAGGCTAAATCATACATTTTGACGAAAGTCGATGAATGTATGGAATTGTTGATTATTTAGAGATTTCGCAAGAGATCCTGAAAGTCTCTGTAGTTTACAAAGCAACATAATATGATGTATTTGAATACTGAAGGACAAAATGTGCAATAAAAAACAAAGACCGATCACCACATTTCCCCATAATCGCTTATCAATTAAGGCGTGTAAAATAAAACCCAAGACGTCGCAACCCCATGAATAATAAAAGAAAAGCAGCAAAAAGAATACTCGGTAAAAAGAAACCGTGGAAAACCGCAGAGGGTCGCCACCCCGTGTGTTATTAAGGCTCATTATTCCGTGCGGCTGCTGAATGAAACATGAGCGATCGCGATCTATAGACGAGGTGGCTGTTATAGGAATTAGGACCTAAATTGCAGCGATAATTGTGATCAATGATATAATGGTAGTATAGATTTGCGATACTTTGTCCGAGTTTTATACTGGATTTTAAATTTTAAATGTGAATAAGAGAGTTATTTTTTTCAATGAATTGTTTTTTTTACTATTGATTTTTGATTAAGGTAAGGTGTTCATTGCTCTACTGAATTTTGGAATTTTAGAGTAAACATTTCCGGTCAACATGGAACACGGAGATGTCGTATAGCTAGGCGACTTGGCGGTGTTTTTTTGTGATGGGCTCAGAGTATAAACAATGTCACCTATGTATGTGTAAAGGCGAGGTTCCACCGGAGTTTCCCAATGTGACTGAGTTGTACACTGTACAGTGACAACTCAGAATTTATTTACAACATTTGTGTGCATGTAGGCAGGTTTCTCTTACGAAAAGCATAATAACATAAGTGATTCACTGAAATTCACCCACTTTTAGAGTTTCTGCAAACATCTAGTCAACAATGTGATGACGTATTTAAGTTGAGTACGTTAGTTGACGCTAGAAGTTGGTTAAAATTATAAACACTTCACAAATTCGACGCAAAGTCAGGACTGGGAATTAGCTCAGTTGGGAGAGCGTTGGGCTGGTGATCCGAAGACGCAGGTTCAAGTCTTGCATTCGCGACGAATTTTTGAAATGTTTTTCACAAAAATAACTCTTTGATATAAACCTAGTGCGGTATGCACAACAAAATTAAAATCATTTGATTACATACTTATTTGGTCACATTTGGTATTTTACGGTGGAACCGCACCAAAGTAAACGTAACTGGTATTTTTTTAAGTGCATGGATATTCCAAGCATATGGCGATATTTCACAGCCAAAACTTGGGTTACTCATAAAAAATTCAGTGAAACCAAGTGAACCCTGTTATTGGCACCCCCGAATTACCGTTAAATATTACTGAAGAAGCGCCCATTGTCGGGTTTTTTGTAATAATATGGTGACAACCCTTATTAAACGTAGGGCTGGCACTTTATTTTTTAACCAGACTTTTGTAGTTTTAGGTATATGATACCTACAGGTAATTACAGATCCATAAAGATTCATCATATCTTTTGACATAAAATGCTTATTTTATAGATTTTTGGATCTTAAAACTACTAGTTAGCATTCGTGAGAGCCGTAGGTGCTTAGAGACCTATTTATGCATTTTTATATAATTTTGTGAAATATGCTTGTCACTTTGCATAATCGTATGAAAAAATGTTATATTTGCATTATGTAAACTTACTATTTAAAAGTAAAGTAAGTAAGTTCGTATAGACCGGGTGGCTAGCCCTGGTGTCAAAATTTAACCTGCCTGAAGGCCTCTGACATAGCAAAACGGTTAAAACCACTGCTGTAAACAAAACTGTAACTGTAAGCTTACTGCTTGGCATGTACTACTACTTTCTTAGCCAGGCAATCTCTAAACGACCCTAACTTTAAAACTAACGTTTAGTAAAATCATTTTATTTAAGTAGGTAAGTGTCTTAAACGGAATAATAATAGTTCGGTAACGCAAAAACATTTTCATCGCTTTATTTAGTATTACAATTTTTTTTATAAACATTAAATCAATGAATTTTATTTTTCTTGACAGCCCTGCTACAGGGCTGACCGGTTGCGGTAACAGTTTAATTCCGTCCCCGGCGCGGGCGGCAGCACCATTGTAATTTTCCCGCCCATTTACCAAACTTTGGCATCATTTTTGAATGAGGGCAGGAGGTGAAAAGCTTGTAAAAGTTTTGGAAACTTGAATACTACAAAGTAGTAATAAGTTAAACAATACTGGGCCAACTTGGTGGTGATAGCTCAGTCTTCGTTGGCAGGCCTATGTTTATCAGTGGACTGTTAAAAAACCGGTATAGAGTAAAAATTAACTTGTATAGGCCGGGTGGCGAGCCCTCCTGGTGTCAAAATTTTTAGGCCGCCTGAAGGCCTCCGAGTTGGCTAAACGGTTAAAACAACCGAAACCTACAATTTAACGTGTCATCCAAGACACGGTAGCGCTCAGTTGGAAAATATTACCCGCGATCACCCATCCAAATACTGAACGTTAATTTCGGTGATCGCTGACGAACGCAATTAAACTATACTATACCATGCTACGAGCGCTAATACGCAAGCCGATATAGTAAGTTAAGAAGATTTTTATTCCCTTAGTAACTATATGTTATAGATGCAATTATGTTTGTAACCATTACGTCTCTGCCTCATATATCTTTGTAACCACAATTTCTACAAATAAAATTCTTTTGACTCTGACTCATGTTATAGAGGCAACCTGCATAAGTCCATTAAATGAAGATGAAGAAATTCGATGGCGTAGGCGTCTACCAACCCGCACTGGGCCAGCGTGGTGGATATGGCCCAATCACCCTTCGTGGTACGTCCTGCAGTGGACTATTAAAAATGCTGGTACAGTACATGTTAGAGGAAAATCTGACGAAAAAATAACAATGATCTATGTAATCTAAAACCAATTCTTATTTACCAACGACCTCAACCCACCGGACACTGCAAGCGACCACGGCTCAGAACCGGCCATTGTTGCAACAGATCGCATTTGTGTGTAAAAATATGTGTTTGTATGCAAAATGCACATTAATATGCTGCGGGAGCCCGCCGCAGCGTATAACGATGTAGATCAATATTCATGGGTGCTTGTAGGCATTGTAGTGCTTTGTGTTTATGTCGCGTCTATATTGTAGGTATGAGATGGTTGACTGGCTAGGCGTATGGGCATAGTTTAGTTGGGTGATGTTGTGTGACATTATACCAAATATATTTGAATACTAAGTAAATGTAACAAGTTAAAGCTTAGTGGTTAGTGACCCTGATTTCTGGATCAAAGAGGTGTGGGTTCAATTCCCACCCAGGGCAAGTATTTACGTGACGAGCAAAGATGTTTGCTCTGTGTCTGGATGTTATTTAGGTATTATCTATATTATCTACATATATGTGTGTATTTAAAATAAGTATAATTATGTAGGTAGTATATCAGTCTCTGGCAGCCATATCACAAGCTTTGTTTTGTTTGGGGTCAGAGACCGTGTGTAAGATGTCTCCTAATCCTAATAAAATAGGTAAATGTTATTTTTAAACTTTCGCGATTTGAACACATTATCATACTACTATACGGGACTATGTTTGCAAAGAGAGGTGAAAAGAGGTACTTAAATTAGCTCATATCTCAAGTTTTATTGCGCGATAAGTCCCGTATAGTAGTATGATAATACTAGGTAAAATTGTTCAGGTACTTACAGGGCGCGGCATATAAGACTAGCGCTGAGCGAAGGGTGGAGGGGGTGGTTGCGCATGATTTTAGTATGGCGGTCATTGGTCAACATGCGCAGCCATCTCCTCCACAGTATCCTCAGCGTTAGACTTACGTGCCGCTACTTGTAGTAACTACCTACATACTTTTCTTGAAATATAATTTCATGATACTGGTTAAATATTATTTAAACATGATCTTTGATCGATGGGCTGAATAAGTAGGTTAAAAGCCAAAATTGTACCAACAATTGTACTTACTCGCTCCATTACGTCATGTCAGTGAAAAAGCTGTAAAAACAAAACGCTGGCGCCAATGTTCTGGAAACGTCGATAATCAATAAATTGGCTTCAATAGCGTTCAATTAGTGGTTTACTGCAATAACCGCGAGAGGGCGCCGCCGTATCATCGGCTTAGCGTTTCGTCACAGGCTATAAAGCAATTTGGGCTAAATGTGTTCGACGCGCTAAGCCGGACTAAATACTAGTTTGGATTTACTTTAATTATTTTAATTGGTTTGGCTTTGCACTTATTTTCATTGTAAAGCCCCTGATCGACGTAGAAAATAAAACTACGGTTTTAAAGTTTTCTCTATGACGGTATGACGGTATAAACACAGAGAAAAATTTAAAACCGCGGTTTTATGTTGTACCTCGATCAGGGGCTTAAGAAATAATAAGAGTTTTAGTAGGTAAGTAGGTGCGATAAGTACTTTCCTTGTCTGCTCATTTCTATGGAATTAATGTAGCCTAGCTTCAATAGGTGTTCTGAGGGATAACCAAAGGCGTAGTGGTCTAGTGGTAGTGACACCCGCCATACAATCGTGAGGTCGTGATTTCAAATCCCCGTCCCATGCCAATGAGTTTTTTGGGGTTTATGTACGAATTTCCACACCACTGGCTTTTCGGTGAAGTAAAACATCGTGAGGAAACCTGCGTACTGCATGGTATGTCCGTAGAAGAAAATCGATGGCGTCCGAATTCACCAACCCTCACTCGGCCAGCGTGGAGGATATGGCTCAATCGGCTATACCATGCCAGAAGCCTTCAAACAACTGAGACCTACACTGTGATGTGTCATGCGAGCCATTGACTCCACAGTTGTTAATGGCACCCACGGTCACCCATCCGAAGATTGATTGTAGGTACTGACCCTTGCGTTGCTTCACTTCAATAGGTAGGTACCTATATAGTCCAGGAATGAAGTGAATGTATCGGCCATTTAAAATTTCTCTACTGACCACAGACAGGCAGGCGGGCAAGGCACATACTTAACACGGAGAACTGATGGGTCGAAAAGTTCTCGAGTGGAGACCACGTACCGACAAGCGCAGCGTAGGACGTGCACCCACGAGGTGGATATGGATGACCTCATCAAGACCGCAGGTTCAAGCTGGATGCGAGCCGCTTTTAACCGTTCTTATTGGAGATCTATTTATTGAAATTTTTGACCCACAGACTCCAGGCTCTGTGCCCTTTGTTAAGTAGTTACATTTTAAAGAATGCGACTGTACTATAGAGATAAGCTAGTTTAAATCTTAGTCTAAGTTAGTACTTATTGGAGATCTGTAGGGGAGGCCTATGTCCAGCTGTGGACGTCCAATGGCTGAAACGACGACTACGACGACTGACCATAGGCATACCCACGAAGGGCGACCTAATCAACTAACCATGCAATAAATCAACAAAGACAACACAGATGCACCCCTAGTTTAGAGAGGAGCAATTATTTTTAATCGATACGAAGTGACTCGGCGCCGGACCACCGGTCCACTCGATTAACATATAAATTTGTTGTCCCGCAGTAAAATAAAGAAATTGGACGGTCGAATAAAAGCGGGATAATTAAGCCCGACGCGATGATACAAGATATAATTTCGTTTTAATGTTATCGTTTGGGGAACTCTGGCTTCGTTAGTCGACTCGATTAGTCGTTAAAGGTACCGATGACGTATTTAGTATTCGATGTTTGAATCGAATGATGTGTTTATTGGAGATTCGAAGCAAATGTTCGAGATTTTGTTTTGATGTTATTTTTTATGTATCAAAGTAAGCAGTTCGCGTATGACCACGAAATACCTAATAAGTAAACCCGAATAAATAAAATATGTAGTACCTACATAGTTAAGCATACAAGTAAAGTAAGTAAGTGCTGGTCTAACAGCCGTGGTAGTCTAAATAGTGGTAGTAATACCCGCCCTACAATCGTGAGGTCGTGAGTTCAAATCCCGATTGCGTACCAATGAGTTTATTTAAAACTTAAGTACGGTATTTCACATCACGGGCTTTTCGGTGAAGGAAAAACCCCTGAGGTATCCTGCATATACGTCCGAAGAAAAAAATCGGTGGCGTGTGTGATTCCACCAACCCGCACTGGGATATACTTAGCGTAGCGTAGGCGTAGGTGGGTAGATATGGCCCAATCACCCTTCGTGGATAAGCCTATGTTCAGCGGTAGACTATTCAAAGCTAGTAGTGTGTAAATCCGTATATAAATGTTCGGTAGGTAAGTGAGTATGTTTATAGTAGTCTGTCCTTTTAAACGGAAGCTGTCATATTCAATTGATGTAATCGCATTAAAAGCAATCAGAGTTATAAAACGCCTCCATTGTCCCTACTTACAGGGAGGGGGCCGCAATCTGGCAATAAAATTAATTTAGCTCTTTTTATAAATAGCTACTTAATTACGGACAAAAGCGCTACAAAACTATTACAAATTGAATCAACGGAGGGCCTGCAAATTCTGACACTAGGGCCGGCCATCAATGTACCAGCACAAAATCTGTTCGAATAAACTTTCGCAAGTACCTACCTGTATATAGGTACGATAGGTTGATATAAAATATCGTATAATAATTACTTTTAATACTAATGTCATTAAATTATAATTATCTAGACCTAAGCAGAGCGGAGGTCTTTGTTTTTTTTTCTAAAGACTCTCTTTTTCTACAACATCGTCCCTTAAAGTCAGGCAAGATGGTGGTCAAATGGAGTTATTTCATTCGGAATGTTAGAAAAATATTTTTAGAATTTAAATTTTTTATAGCAATTGCCCCTCATAATGGAACTGAAAAGAAAAATAACAAAATGGTCCATCCCCGAATCCAACAGTTCGCCTACTCGACGCTAGATGGCGGTAGAAGTAGTACATCGATACTAAGAGCTCTACCTAGCAATAAATCAATAAAATAATAATTTTATGTGTATATCGGCGTAAATCAAAGATAAATATTGATAATTCATAGTCTGAGCTATCGATTAAGGCACCGTCAGTATTAACAATCATAAAAATGTTGTTCAGTGGTTTATTTTGCCCATAAGTAGCGATGGTGGCGCCACTGCAGGTAGAGTTCCAAGTTCCAACGTGAGTGCATTACGTATGCATGGCCTATTTCAATGTGGATTTTTAAATATTTTAATAATTATGGGCAAGGAGCTGGTGGTTAATTTTGCGTTGATACTTTATTGTTTGAAGGTTGTTTTTAATATTTTGGTGTCAAAGCAAATTTCCAATTTTCTTATAGGTATGATGGAGAGTCGTTGGTCCCTAGCTGCGATTATGTTACTGCAATGATCATGCTACTACGATATGAATGTGTAATTGTGTATACCTACTTATTACGATATTTATTATAAATCAGTGTTTTTTTCGAGATATGTGGCTTTTCATTTTTGAACACAATTAGATACCTATGCTTAAAAATTTAAAATTAACATACCCTTTGACGACAGTTCCAAACTAATTTTATTGCCATGCAACTAATGTGAACGTACAAGTAGTGTACCTACCTACTACCTATACAGGTACTTACTTACAACCTGTCCTATGTACTTACGAGTACCTTACCTTAAGTACCTACGTATGACAATAGTACCTAATGCTATTTGCAGCTGAAGAAAAGACATTCTTCGTATAGCAACCATACCTAACTATAACTTGTGTTAGGTTAGGTTGTGCTATTTGAAAACGTAAAGAAAGAAAGAAAGAAATAAATTAAAATTATCTTCTAAAAATAACTTGCTAGCTCTCCGCCTCAAACTAGTGGATTGCACATTCTCAATTCGAACGCGACTCCCCACACGTTCCCGCCAAATGGCTAATTCGCGCGGCAAACACACGACCATAACTCATATCAAACCACGAAGCTGCCAACATACACCTATCCCGCTCTAACGAACTAGAAACCCAACCCTACACGACTGTTTGTTTTTCCTTTTACTTCCTTTGAAATCTTATTTTGAATTTTATTCCTACAGGGGCGTGGATGCGATGTTGCATATTGTTTATCCCACTCACACGTATTGAGTTTTAGTTGCGTCCCGTTCTCTCTTTTTGTAATTTTAATTTCGCAGAACGGCATCGGCACGTGATTTGAGTATAAAGTTTTTTATTGGGAAGAATTCGATGAAGGAACGGCGGGATTTCAGGCTTATGCAGTATCGAGTGGAATCGATTGAATTCATCGATGTTTGGTAAATAAAATCGGATGTGCCATTGGTTTTTATCGCCGTTGAAAGTTTGAGAATAGCTTAGTGAGAATCGCTTCCTAGAATTCTGTGGATTCGAATTTCAAACCGATGTTTTGTTAGAATTATTATTGTAAGATACTTAGTAGATAAATAAAAGTAGGTACATAAATTCTCATCCCATAAATAAATTTACCCGCCCTTCATGGGAAGACTGGTAGGCACAGTAGAGGAAATGCAGCATATTTGGAATACTGCAGGTAACTTGGGATACTTCAATATCTAAATTTACATAAGTAAACGCTATCTGTGCTGTTTTCCCGTAATATAAAGTTATAAGACTTACAAATCCATCGAGTATTTAAAAACAGGACGCCGTCTTGTCATTCTATATAGCTATACCAGCTCCAAGAAATGAGACGACTAAGTAATTTGAAAAGTTTTTTTGGTAAGAATGCAATCCATAATAATCATTTACTGTACCTAATACGTAAAATCTTCATCGTACTTACCTACCTATTTAAACTGCTAAGTGATCTTGCTAATTTATGATGTTGGTGTCATTTGAATATTTCCGTAATTAAAAATGTGAAATGGGATTTTAGGTTAGAATGGTATGTTTTTAATTTGGAATACCGTGAGCATATTTTTTTTAGACTATTTTGATATTTTTTAATAAAAATGACCACGTGCTTCCTAAAAATACGCAAAGAGGCTCGAATCATAAAAGGACTCCTTTCGAACAACCGAAGAGACTCTGAGCATAGAAGGACTCCTTTCAAATACGCAAAGAGGCTCCAAGCATAGTTCAGCTTGTAGCCTACTTAAGTTAGTATTAATTGGTAAATGAATGTTATGTGATATTGTGATCACTGTTTTATTTACAACTATTATTAAGCGAATACCAAGTGTTAGGCAGGAGCAGGGAGCGTACGCAAGGGTGCCTAAAACGCTGTAATCACATTTCAGGCACCTCCTGTTATGTAATCACTGCGTACTCGGCTCGTGTAGTGATAGGCAGGTTTTGGTTGACACGAATGGACCATAGACTCCTTTCGAACACGCAAAGACGTTTCGAGCAGAAAAAGACTCCATACTGTCTATAAACTATGGTAAAATGATCCTAACCTACTTCACTTAGCTGCGAGTGTAAAAGAATAAAACGAGCTGAAGCAGATTACGTTAGCCAGAGACGCCGCCGCGACCAATATTTGCCGAAGCTGTTGACACGCAAACCGTCTTAGCTGCGGGCAAACAAAAGGGTTCACTAATGCCCTTTTTAAGAGAAAAAACGTGGACAAATATTGAGGGCGACGGCAGCCCAGATGCGTCAGGGTGTGCGTTTAACTGTTATATGTTACACATTTGTTTTAACTAAGTTATACCTATCGTATAGGCTGAGTGGCTAACCCTTGTCTTGAGTTTCTAAGCAGTCTGAAGGCTCAACGACGAAACAAATGGGATCCACAATTTAACGTTGAGACGAGTCAGTGCTAACTTGTTAATGCCAAAGTAAAGTTTGTATTTAGAACCAATGTGATCTTGTTATTGTCAAAATGCTCTATTGAAACACGCAACGTCTTAACAAAATTTGCAATAAGTATGTAGGTAAATCATAGCTAGCCTGTTGTCGTATAGCTACATTTAAAAAAAAATATTTGCTTTACTGTTATCATTAGGTATGGCCGTTAAGTTGTACGGCTCTACTGTTATAATTCGGTAATTTTATCACTTTGAACCACCTTTGGACCAATTTATTTAATTTAAACAGTTAGCCAAGAAACAAACAAAAATACCTCTCATTTTTACAGCCAACCCAAGTTACCATTACAGAATGTTTATTGAATCCTAAGTGAAGTTCAAAAATGTAATTGACTATCTATCGATAAAATGAACGGGACATGAGGTAGGTACGAAAACTCTGACACCAGGGCTTGTCACCCGACCTACAAGAATGTACCTACTTAAAAAGTTGATCAGAAAATGAGTTTATAAATCTCTGAAAGTCTGTGTACGCGTACTTTGCAAAACTACACCTCAGAGGGAGGTGATAGATAACATGATCCAAAAACAATGAAGAGTATACTCAAAGAGGTAGGTACAAAATATTATCCCTACCTAACTGCAAAGCGAATCCTTCAAAGCTCGCATCCAAGCCATGCGCGGGAGCAAATCCATTAGCGATTAACGACCCGCTCGGGCACTAAATTAAAATAAATATTTGCCGGCAGCGCCCGCGCACAAAGCCGCCCTTTCATCTGCACCGACACAGGTGCCGACTTCGCGGTAACGATGGTCAATACGCGCACTCAGTACGTAAACCTTGCGATATTTCGATGGAACACCTTATTCAAAGAAGAAAATATACGTTGCCTCTGCGGTTTCAAAATATCGTTATTTCAGCCATAGGATGTCCACTGCTGGACATAGGCCTTCCCTAAAGATCTCCATAAGACCGGTTCGTAACGGCATCCAGCGCGATCTTGCGGTCTTAATGAAGTCATCCGTCCATCTTGTGGGTGGATGTCCTACGCGTCGCTTGCCGGTACGTGGTCTCCCTTTAACTTTTCTACCCCATCGGTCATTAGTCCTCCGTGCTATGTGCCCCGCCCATTGCCTTTTCAACTTGCCAATCCGCTGGGCTATGTCGGTAACTTTGGTCCTTCTACGGATCTCCTCATTCCTGATTCGATCCTGCAGAGAGACTCCGAGCATAGCCCTCACCATAGCTCGTTGGGCTTCTTGTTTCAAAATTAACATATCTTAGAAAAAATTAACTACATAATGGCAAAAAAATATTTCTATGGATGTAACAAAAAAACTTTAGAAATCTCCTATCCTATAGATTTCATAGCTGCAGCAAAATATTATACAGCTGGCCAAACTAAACATAAAAAGTAACGACTGGATAATTCAAGAACTGCTCAGGGTCCAAAGATAATCCAAACGCTTGCCTAGCACGCTGTCATAAAATATTCTTTTTATACCATTAGGTACTGTGAGCTTTTTTCAATTCCCTTTTCTTTCATTTGATTTACTAAGGCAGGTGTAAACACTGAACCCGATTGACTTGAACGACGTGACTAAGATCTAAACATAAAAACCCACCCCCTTCTGTTTGATCATTTAGTTCTCAGCTAAGTTTACGTACTGTTTTACACAAAGCTAGAGCAGCCTTCTGAAGGCTAGACTCATGGTGAATCGGCCTCCTAATCAATAGACAGACGCTGATCGTATTTCTAGGCACGTCCCGGCTCTAGGTTCGTATTAAAATGCAAGATTTGCGCTATTCGCGCGAATTCTCATGACTCACACTTTGACTTGTTAGAATATGAAAAAACTCAGGTGTCATAAGTATAAATATATTACAAACCATTAGGTAGTTTTAATTGATGACATTTATTTTATTTAAACGTCCAATTAGGTCCTCACAATTTTAAGGATTCTCATAAAAAGATATGAGGAAACCAGTGATTGGTTGGAGTCTCTCTGTGAGATTGATCGGGAAATAGAAGATGCGTAAACAACCCAATGCAAGAAAGTGGAGATGACATTGGGCTGGATATCAGATTGCGAGCAAAACGACTTTTGACAGGACATAAGTACTTATATGATGTAGAAATGATCTCTCATGTGGAGGACTTGTCTAAGAATAATATGTTCTTTGGAACTGATTGTTTCTCTAGCACAAGAACTTCAGATCCAGATCAGGGTTCAACTCTAGATCGGTCATATTTAACTATAGGCCATGCATCAGCCGTAACTGCCATAAGACTTCTAGTGTCCATGCTGGATAAAGGTATTCATACAGATTTCTATTAAGACCAGTAGGAGGCGGCTTGCATCCAACTTGTTCTTGCCGTCTTGATTATAATAATATACCTATCATCGGTCCAGCAAGTGAGTGGACGATCACCGTCTAGTCCGGCGACGATAGATATATCAGGTACCTGTCTCACTTGCACTCGTTGAGTTTAAGTAGCGCTGTAGTGACGTTTCTGTCTAACTTTTATGATCCAACGACTCATACAAGCAGTTTGATGTTGTATATTTTGAAAAAGTATTATAGCGCAGACTGAGTTAATACAGCAGTAGCAGGAACTAAAAACGCGTTCATCGAACAGAAGTGTGAATGTTTGACCGCTGGCAGTGCAAACAGGCCATGAACAAACGAAAATACCCTTTTACCGGCTTGAAATCGATATACCAAGTCGGGAGTGGACCAACAAACTATTTGGTCGGCGGGGTTTAAAACAATAACTGGTTGCGTAAGGGTGGGTGTACACTGAGCGCTTTGTTCGTTGTGATGGGTGACAAAGCTTTCTGTGTAATGTACGTACTACGCATACTTACAATTATTGTGATGACCACAATAGGGTCGAAAAGTTCTCGAGTGGAGACCACGTAACGGCAAGCGCAGCGTAAAATGCCTTCTCACGAGATGTATAAACAGCCTCAACAAGATCGCAGTATCGCGCTGGATGCAAGTCGTTTTTAACCGATTTTACTGGAGGTCCATATGGGAGGCCTATGTCTAGCACTCAGTAACATAGACTTAGTTCACGCAGCATTAATTAAATTCAAAATTCATTTTGACAGACACGTCGTGCGTCCAACTTATAAGTGAATATCTATAAAATTAACACGTTCCGTGCCTCAAGTTAAGATTTGATTTCAAGATTTTCGCTTGAAATAAATTTTGTTTTCCTATATTAATACTTAAACTCGTTTATATTTAACTAGCCGACCCGCCCCGGCTTCGCACAGGTGTATTATACATATAAACCTTCCTGTTGAATCACTCTATCCATTAAAAAAAACCGCATCAAAATCCGTTGCGTAGTTTTAAAGATTTATGCATACAGACAAACAAACAAACAAACAAACGAAAATAGCGACTTTATTTTATACTATGTAAGGATATGTATTATGTCTTAATTGACAAAAAATATAGGTAATCCAAACGAAATCTGGAGAGTAAAAAAAAAACCGTAGGCACGGTACATTAGCATCATCATCATCAGCCTGTGTCGACCCACTGCTGTGTATAGGCCCTTATGTGCCAATGTTCCCTATCTTGGGCCAATCTCATCCACGCCTGGCCAGCGATGGGTCTGATGTCGTTACGTTATGTTGATAGAGAATTAAGGCCTCAGTGTATTCTTGCCCTAAGAGAGCTGTGAATAGGAGACCAGAGAGTTTTAATCAACAGACGACCATTGATGACTTTCGACGGTTTATTTTATTGTTTAAAGAAATCTGATGGGTTATTATTAACTTCCGATGGGTCTATTAAACTCTAAAGCGATGGTGGTATACAATTAGTAGAGTTATATAAGTGTTTTATGGTTATGAAAATATTGATTAAGTCACATTGATGCAATGTTAATTTACGAGAATACGTTAATAATGAGAAGGGGCATTTGAGCCGATTATAATTAAACATTGTGATACTAGAAAATCTCTTCATTTCTAAAATTTAGTTAAATAAATATCACACACGGTCTCTGACCCCAAACTAAGCAAAGTTTGTGATATAGCTGCTAGAGACTGATATACTACATACATACACAATATTTATTTTGATACATAATTAGATAACGACATCCAGACACAGAGCAAACATCTATGTTCATCACAAAAATGTTTGCCCTGGGTGGGAATTGAACCCACGCCTCTTTGACCCAGGAGTCAAAGTAAGCTAAGCCACACTCGACTCTCGCGCCAAATTAGTCTGAGTAGTTATTTATCTTTTTCTAGTTTCCAGCGTTGGTGGACAGCACTCTAAATAAAATAGCTTCACAAGTATCTTCAAGTCTGGAATGGGGAGAACATTTAAATTCGAGTAAGCTTGCTTTAGCGTCTTGGCTTTACTTAGGATGTGGGCAAACCATAAAAACTAATTAGATACGAGTACACAATAACCAAAATAAATCCCCATACAGACAAACTTATCCCTATAGTCGAGAAGAGCTCTCTCTTCATAGCTCGAGCTCCACAATCGTAAACCCAAAAACTAAACCAACATCTTTCAGCAAAAAGCCTAGTTCCCCCATTTCTCCGCCCCAACATTTAAGTTGTAAATGTAAACCCATCGAGAAATCCCGGCAAAACTCCAAGTCCACTCATCAACTTCATTAATGGAAATGGTATATCTACGTAAACAAGTATTATACTTAAATGAAGGCATAAAACTATAAAAATCCTTTCATCTGAGCCGGGGTGCTTATATCGTAGTGTGGATTAAATCGGTCTAGCTTATAGGGCTATTATAAAAACTGCTGGCTCTACGTAGAGTTTGTTCTAGAGCAGAGTTCTATGAATACTGGCTAGATATATAGATGGATAGCTCAGGTAAAGCCTGTAATTATTGTCTACTAAAGGAGTCTATGGTCCACATTTAAATGCGTACTAATGCGAAAAAATTGAAGAAGCAAAATGGAAAGCGCAGTTTAAAAAATGGGAAACGGAAAAGGCTCTTTCCGTGAAAGTAAATGTTTCCGGCTACGCGGAGTTTCCTTTTTAATTGTCACACTTTTTGTAACTACCTTTAATTTTAATTTAGTTTCGTGTCTTTGCGTCGGTATGGCAGGAATTTATCTATTTGTGATGGTGTAATTGAAGTTTTTTTTTTAATTACAGTTCAAAGGAAACGAAAAGGAAACAAAGGAATATGTTACTGAAATTGAACAATATCTACTTATTGTCCAATAACATTATCAATTTAATTAAAGTATTGAAAATTAAATCTAACAATTAATAAAAAAATAATTTTGTAACTTTAATTTATAAGCTAATGAAAAAAAACACTTACTTGCTTGGGTACTCACTTAATTATGAATTACAAAACAAAAGTCTAAAGACCTCCCCTTGTAGAAAATAAACTTACAATATTTTATAACAGCTGTAAATGAGCTTCGTCCATAAAATTATATGATCAATGGCGATCAGCGACACCTGCCGTTCGCACCGCGCTACTACGTGCTCAACAATATCAAGATTTAAACTCTTGAAAAATATAACTAGTAGTTCTCTGAACAGTACACCTCGCCTTTTTATAGCTGAGTCTTCATAAGCCTACACATCGACTAGCTTTTGACCAATTTCCTTCTTAATCACAAATCTTGTTAGGATTTAAACATTAAACGGTTTTGCCAAATATTATCAAAATCGGTTGATAATAGTGCTACATAAAATTTTCCACCCTTTTTAAGGGAAATCTATCCATCAGTCATAGAACATTAACTGCTGGACATTGGCTTCCCCCTATATATCTGCAATAAGACCGGTTGCAAACGGCTGGCATCTAGCGCGATCACGCCATCTTGATGAGGTCACCATCATGTGGGTGGACGCCCACGCTACGTCCGCAGCACGTGGTCTCCACTCCACTTGAGAACTTTTCGACCCCATCGGTCATCAGTCGTCCGTGGTATGTGTCCACTGCCATTTAAACATGTTAACCTGCTTGGTTATGTCGGTAACTGGTTGTTCTGCGGACTTATTTATTCCTGATTCGATCTCGCATAGCAACCGAGCATAGCCCTCTCCTCATAACTAGCATAGATTTTGGCTGTCATCCCGAAAGTTACTGGCGAAAAAGCACCATGCCATGTAGTGGACTGAACCAAGCTACTAATGACGCAGACGATTATTCCAAAACTACAGATTTTTGTCAAATTTTCTCAAAATTAATCTACAAAAACCCTATCACCTACGGTTACCTACTATGCGGGGCTAAGTGGGAAGTTTGTAAACACCTACATACCTACATGCTGTAGGGTTAGCATGAGTTTATAAATATGTAGACGGAACTATAGTAATTTCTGTGTACTTCCATACATTTTTCCATAGTGCCCTTAGTGGAGACAAGATCTTCCTCGTCTAACAAAAATGTAAAACGACAGTAGTTTTTTTAACTCTACAAACTCATAATAAATCTGGGCACAAACGGTCATTTGAACTGATCAGCTATATTCCTTTGTCGTGTTGATGGTTCAAGTAGTGTGAACTGCACAAGCTTAGAAATTGTAGGTGCTAGTTTTTGTCTCTCAAAACTAATCTACAAAAACCCCATCACAAAAGTCCATGGGTTATCTACGCTACAGGGCGAGGTGGGAAGGGCGTAAACATCTACGTACTGAGCCGTAATTGATTAGCTTCGTGATGGATGGCCTTAACTGATAGCTTGATAGCTATATCGGAAATTCGCCCGATCGGTGGAATGGGAGAGCCTTACGTGTGGCGGTAACACGTAGAAAACGACGCTGGCCGACATGCTACTTGCTTTATCATATTTAAAAGTAAGTAAATTCGTATAGCTAACTAGCTAGCTGACACTAGTCAAACTTTTTAAGCCGCCTGAAGGCGTCTGACATAGCTAAACTAAAAAACTTTTATCTGCATCTTAACGTCTCATCCGAGCCACGGTAGGTACATGCCAACCGCTGTCACCAATCCGAAGACTAACCGTGCAATTACGCTCAGAGTTGATTTGCGTTTTTAATTAAAGTATATCATATAGCAAAAGATGATAATTAAAGATCGATACTACGACATCACAGAAGACAGTCTTCCTACAACCATCTACGAGTACGCATTTATCCATCAACTGTAAGTCATCCACTGCTGGACATAAGCCTCCTCTATGCATTTCTTATAAGTCTAGTCTATTTTCCTACGAGAATTTGACATAATGTGGAGAATGGGTGTTTTAAAAACGTTTCATATATTGAGTTTGGAATGTGATGCGTTGTAAAATATGAAACTGTAGCATTAAGTTTCAGATAAAAGAAAACTTAAAAGGTATGTAGGTGAATTTTACTGAAATAAATACCTACGTGATCAAAATAATATCCATACCTGCTCATAGTTCTAGTAACTTGAATTGAAAACATTAGGGTCGAACTTTATACTTTGTAATTCTTTGTAAAAAGAAGACAACGGCTACTGCGGAGTTCTTAAGTAGATAACAATTTTTCAAAATTTTTGTATTTGTACGAGCGTGTCGATTAATGAATAATATAATAAAAGGGACAAAAGATAAAACGCGACAGGTAAATAATAATACTTATGAAAGAAACACAAATCTTCGATACAAAAGATACATTGGTACCATTGAAATGATAATCACATCAAAACCATATGCCAAACAGAATATAGATAGAAGCCAAAACAAACAGACAAGCAACTGTCTATCAACAGGATACCAGCTGCCTAACGACAATATAACTATTTATTACCTTAATTATCTTCAAACGCTTGTTAGTTTTGAGAAACAAACCCCTAATCATATTATAATTAACTTCGTTTTTACGCCAATTCTCGAAGCTCCTATTTTTTTTCCAATACGTCATCTTGATAACGAGGTTGCGTTACGAGAGGTTGAAATAGGACTTTGTGATAGAGAAGTTAGAGTTGTAAATGTTTTGTTGTAAGTTGGTTAACTAAATATTTGAGTTTGTGAGGTGTTTCGTCCATATAATTAGACTGCAGACACCTCAGAGTGATGATCGCTGGCGCCTCAGGCTGTATCGTTTTAGGGTGGCCTTAAACTAGTTTTAAATTGAGATAATACGAGATCTGATGAGAAAGATTGGTGTGAGTCAGTCTTGTTTCTGAGAATGTTAATGATTTTTGTGAACTAGGAAATGAAGAATTTGAGATTAAGTCGAGAGAGTCTGAAGACGAGTGAATTCCATTTCAAGAAGTGATTTAGTGCATTTAACACTGAATAGCTTGTAAATTAATTACTATGGAAATTATGCATCACCTACTACGCCTATATCAAAGCTAATCGTGTAATAATATAAATAGCTGATCTTTCAATATTATTCAACAATGTAACTGAATATGAGCTCAACACTATGACGACTAATAACTACCTAACTGGAGAAACCACTAAGGAAAAAAAACACGCCGGACAACTAAGTACTGCACATGATCATAATTCTATCCATAAACAAAATAATTATGTCCTACTGTTAATGTGACGACTCCAATAAAATCAAGTCATAATATCCTCAACAAAAATCACTAGTGATAAAATAATGGAAGATATCAATAAAATTTAGAGAAATAAACATCGATATACAGCTAAAAAGGATATAAATAATAAATTAACCAAAGTTAATTGTATGATATTAAACAACGTTGACATATAAGGCGATGATATTGATACCACAGTGATTAATAACATTTTAATGAAAACAAAACATGGCACCATAAATACATCGAAGTCATAATAGGATGACAGTTGTATCCTTTGAAGTCGTTAGCGAAATTCCCGTTAACTTTAATTCAGAGGCTTGTATAGAAAAAGTCAATATAGTTAAGTCCAATAGTAAAGAAGTTAAATTTAATACACGGTTTAAAGTGTAGGTGTTCATTGTTTTAAGACTCTGCTCATGATTTTCGTAACTTCAGCATAAAATAGCAACGAATGAGTTTTGAAACACACTACATGTAGGTAGGGAAGTAATTTAACTTTATTCTGTCTTTTTTTTGGAAATTTATACCTAGTCGCAGTCTAAGGTAGTATTATTGTATATTCTTTGGTCTAAGTTAAACATTAAACATTTTAAGATTGTCATGATGACGATGAGCATATCTATGACATGACTTAGAGTCATAATGCTACATTGCATTATGACTCTAAGTCATGTCATACATATAGTTTTTTTTTTATATTTGGGGACATCTTACACACGCCCTCTGACTCCAAACTAAGCAAAGCTTGTGATATGGCTGCTAGAGACTGATAAACTACTTACTCATATTTTTAAATAGGTACATACCTACTTATATAGATAGTAACTAAATAACACCCAGTTATAACAAGATTATCTAATATGAAATGAATGTGAAAATAATAAAATAAGACTAAGAATAAGCTGTGACTCTAAATGACGCGAAATTCTACAAATAGTTGTTGACAGCACATTATTTGTATAGCCGAGCTGGACAAGCTATTACATCTCTGAACGGTTAAATCTCAGAAGCGATCATAAAATTGAAATCCAAATCAAGCAAGCAAATCAAAAATAACTGTATAACCGTCAAAACACTTCTTTTCCGGCGACGCCCATATTCTGGATGTTTTTTGGAAAAAAACTTGATGGCCCAAATCGTGGCGGCAGATGGTAATGATTCTATTATTTATGGTGGGTCTGCTCTATTATAACCACCTTGGTTTTTTGTTCTTTTTTGCTGCCAGTTTGATCCCAGTGAGCCAAAGTTTAGTCAACCGCGTAATGCCTGTTGTTATACCACTATGCTTGCACTTCTGTGTTTGCTTTTGCATTTTTTATGATTTTTTTGGCGTTCATTTCACGTATACTTGAGGCTCGTGTTCTATTAGTTCTGTAGCAGCGTGTATATATTTTACTTATTTGCCTTTTTAATGTAAATATTAATCTAAGTAGATGGCGGTGGTATTTAATGTGATTGGTTGATTTCTATTTTGAATCAAGAAGGTCTTATCAACTGTTTTTTTGTTGAATAAATTAAATACGTGTTCTCACCACAGTTTTTTGTCGATAAATATTTTCACGTATTTAATAAGTAAAAAAATTTACATTTTGATGAAAAATCTATGCTATGTTTCTAAATTCTAAAATAAAAATAAAATAAAAAGTCTACTAACCAAATGATCAGAGTGGGGGTCTCTTGGTGCACTAGGGGCTGGGTTGGGCCACAGCAACTTTGACAACATCCGTTGGCTTTGGCTATAGATGAGCTCCTACGAAGGAGAAAAATGAACTTTAGTATCATGTGAATAAAGGCTATAACGCCTGACTTTGGCAAAAAAATAAACATACAAAACTAATTTCAAAATTTTATAAACCTCATATTTTCTTCATAAACTTATATGAGTTTATCAAAGAGTTTTGTCTGAGAAGCTACAGTTATTATTACACAATATTTTTTTTTTAATAAAATTGCGCAAGCTTGAGCCAATAACCTAAACGACCTAAAGAAACACATGGAAACATAAACACAAACATGTATTTAAAAAAAAGAAACAAAAGATTTAAACATAACTACATGACAACTAAAAACAGTCAAACTTTTGGGTGATATCCAAATCAAACCTATATTTTTTTTTGATTTTTTGACGTGGTAACATCTGATAAATCGAATAACGCCGGCTGCACGCACGAAAAATGGCCACGTTCCGCCTGAGACGAGCGTGCAAGTGAGACAAGGAACAAACGGTAGAGAGGTACGATCAGTCTATGCATTTGGATTGTTTCAGTTGTTGATTCCACAATGTTTTTTTATGACGTTATCACGCTATATTAACGTCCATAAATCGACTTTACAGACAACATTTTTTTAAATATAGAACATTTTACGCACTGATTTGGCTACAGCGTAAATAATTGAATAATTGAAATAATTAAGAGTAAAATAAATGGAAAAAAATATTTTTTTTTAGAAAATTAACATTTACTACATAAATCAAATAATTCATCATGTTAGAACAGCTATCTTAGCAGCACACGATCGACGTAACCGCTGGAGAACTGAGCTGAATGAGATTATTAATAATAATAACACGTTTTTATCTACTCGTCGACCGCGCCTCTGGCGCGATCGCCGTTAATGTTGCTGGCAGGGGTACTCAACATTTTATCGGTTTGACTTAAACTATATCCACAGACATATATTTTTTTCTAACCACCTGTGTATACTGGGTTATCCAGAACTGGTGTAATAAGCTGAAAAGAAGTGATACAGAACATCATTATGAACAACTTTTACTATGGGGCCAAACTAGGATTCGAGAAAAATATCTGCTGATTCATACCTACATTTTATGCATCCCGAGTTGCGATTTTGTATGGAACATTTGATTTTTTTTTCTCGTGGGTATTCCGGATTGGCCTCATAGTAAACGTTGTTCATAATTATGGTCTTAATTACTCCCTTTCGTTTAGTCCTGGTCAAGCAGTAACCATGTATAACCTCAGATACAAGAAGGGCGATTGCGACTTCTTTCGCCTTTTAAGGGAAGGCCAATGTTCAGCAGTAGACTATTAAAAGGTCGGTACGCTACAGTATAATATAACCTTATCAGACACAAGGAGCGATCGTGCTAACACTGCTAGCTTAGTAGGATAACGCTCACCTTAGAATTGCAGTTTTAATGGTTCAGTTCTTTATATATACCTACCTTTAATTCTGAAAAAATATCAACGGATTTTATGAGGACATTTATCATGATAAACAAACTGCAATACAATTTATATCAATGGTACAAATGGTACGTTTCTTACTATTGGTGTCAATAACGTTTTACAAAATAGAAAAGTAACGGTACATATTGTACCTAAGATGCCGTAAGTTTGTACTATTTCTGAATCACACTCCTTTTTCGTACAGCTGCGTAAATACATATCAAAGCTTTCCGCAATCCTGACAACAATCGCAGTTTCACCTGACAAGTCAAGTGGTGCCACCGCACTAAAACACCGCAAGTGTTCACTACCCCTGTCCCGTAAAAAGTATAACAAGTCCGTAATAATAGGTTGCGCAAACTTCTCGCCTGAAAAACAAACAGAGACGACAGAGCAGCCCAAACTCTGGAGAGGGCTAAATTACTTTAATAACACCCGCATAGGGTCACCATGCGTCGGAATTTGTTTTCGTGCCACGGGAACTTTTGTTAGAAATCAAACCTCTTAAGTTTTGTGGATCCACAAAACTTTTGAAACGGTATATACTCGTAGATTCTGCAATGTTTGAGCTAAATTTGACTGTTTTTGGTGCTAATTTGTTTGTTTAGTAGTTTATTCAGTGTTTTATTATAAAGACAAATCGATTATTTTCTTCGATTTCATAGTTTATAATCTTATTTAAGAGTAGTATATATTACTTATACAAGATTATAATCGATGACTAATTTTATTCATGATATGGAAATAATCATTAATTTTTGTACGGATTTTTAGCTTTACTACACATACGAGCTGCATTTTCGTTTCCTATTTCATGTAACAAAAATCTTTCTAAGGCTTAAAACGAGCCCGTTTGGCATGGCAACCCTGTCTAAGGACTGTGCCAAGTCATTTACTGACTTATGTTATGATTTATCATTTTAACTGTTTGTGTGTTTGCTGGCGACGACAGTAAACTGCATTTATAGTATGCACACGTAATTACTAGGTAGGGAAGAAAGTGCGTGGTTTATGATGGTTTTTTGTTTTTCCCTGGCTTTCCTATTTTTGTTACTGTTTGTAAAAAAATGTACTTGCTGTGTTTTGCGCTTTTGGGCTTCGAGCAAATATTTACAGAGCCACAGTCCCTAAGTGATAGTAGTAAAAATATGTCCGGGCGCCGTCATACATACCCGACTTAGATATTTACATTAAATAATTCACAATGACCCGTTTTCTCGAATCTCGACGTTATGTCACCTAATTAGTGCTTGTAACCGAGCACTTTGACATCGCGCGGCGTTGTAGTCTAAAATGCCCGACCATAACGTAGCTTGGGCAGAGTTTTGGCTCGGACACTTTTTTGCACGATTGTGATTCTATAGATATTTGCTCTTTTGAAACTTTTGCTTTTGCTGAAACTTTTGGGCAATGTTTTATTTGTGTGCAATGAAATCCACCTATTTGTTTTGACAAAACGTATACCTACGTGTTTAAAATTTATCATGCATTTTACTGTTGAAAGTTGTTACAAAAAGTACCTAAGTATAACACTATAATCTTGTAAATATTTATACTAAAACCCTTGCTCAGTCTTTTCTTAAATTTATTTGCAAATGTAATATTGGTAGACTCTTCAATCTTTTAAATTATTTCTGATCTTGGTTAGTTGAATTTCAGGTTCCAACGCGGACGGTGGTAGCAATTTTGCATTTTGGAAACTGATATTTCTCATTTATAGCATCAAAAGAACCCGTTTTTACTATAAAAGGAAATCAAGTAATTATAATATTCATATGGAATCGTTTAAGGTAGTTGAAATTTAACGACTCTAATTTAATTAGCACGTAAGCGCAAATAAAAACTCACTTTGCAGTAAAAAGTGTTTTAATTCAAGAGTTTTATATTCGAACGAAATATAATAATCTGTTTGCACGGTGGTCCAACTGGCCAACGACATCAATTAGCACACAAATTAATTCAAGGAAACAAAAGAAGCCGACCTCTATCGACACTGGCATTAAAATAAAACTAATAAAAAAGAAATTTATCAAGATCTCTCAAAAAAGGTCTACTTACTTGAAAAAAGAAACATTAATGGAGACATCACAGTCATAAGTATCGCTGCAAAGCTAGAGGTTATTGTGGCTGTAATAGCTAAAAGTACCTACGTTTTAACATTTTTATATTTCCTATGACTATTCTTTAAACTAATTCAAATCCAAAATTAATATACCTACCACTGTCAAAAGGGTTACTAATGACCGTTTTTTGAAGTGAAAACTTCTTTAGAAGCGTTGTACACTTTTTGGGATGGGTAAAAAATGTTAAACTCGCGTCAGGACAATTCAAAAGCTGATCGGAAGTTCGTAAGACGGAGAGTAAAAACTTGCTTGCGTGAGTGTGCGTATGTGATATTGTATTTTACCATATAAATGATAGTACTTTTATACTGATAAATAAAGCAATTCATGCGAAATTATTTTTTGAGCATTCGAAAATATTCAAAAATGCACAACGTTAATGTCCAAGTTTACACTTCTGGAAATCCCGGAATTAAACACGTTGTTTTTTTCTTAAATATACCTCATTAACTATTTTAATGGATTACTTTTTTACTATTTTATTGTTAAAAGTACAGTTTCTTCCTTTTTATCAAATGGCACAAAACAAATTTTATGAACATGTATACGTAGTAAGTGAGTTAGGGTGCTTATCAACTAATAGATAATTTTTATAGCTAATGAAACAGATGGAGTAAAAATATAAACTGGAAAAAATAAAATACCTACTCAAACGCAAAATGAAAAAAAAATCAACCATATAAAGCATGGTTAATCTACTCGGCTAGGAAAATGGTCAATAGATAACACGTGTAAATTACAACGGTGATCGATATTTATCTCCTATAATACAGCTGTCAGCCTCCAAGTATGTTATAGAAGGAACCGGAATAGCTACGATCAGGTTTTAAAACCGGAACGAATTAATACACACTTTAATGGTAGAAAGAGTTATAGTTATGTAAGCTTTAAAACACAAAAAATGTTAACGATTTTAGACTTTTTAAAACTGGAAGGTGATGATTGCAAAAATCTGACTGACAGTCAATATTTCAATGGATAAAACGATCTGGATCTGGAATCTGGATTGTCTATTTTTAGCAAAAAAGGAAGTTTATTTCAACAAAACTTGTTATTTATCAAATACATTTAAAAGGGTACACAGAATAAGCACATAATCCAAGCGCTAAATGACGTGAGGAATGATAATAAAAGCATTTTATTTATAGGAACAGTACTAAAATATTTTATCGGCATCATTTATCATAATGACTGCTGAAACAATAGTGTAGCAAAAAACATAATCATTAACATTACTAAAGCACATGTTTTGTTTTTACCAGCTCCAGGCAAAATGGCTAAAGATAAAGTGATTGATAGACTCAGACAAGCAGGTGAAGCTGTTACTATCATCTCAGTGGTTTCTACAGTAAATATTCTGAATTAACCAGTCAATTTGCGGTATTCAAATATAGTCTGACAATTTGATAAGGTGTTCCCTGAGGTTACAGAAGACGAGGGGGCAGCCATTACAGAATAAGATATTCTAATTTATTCAGAAGCGTTACGAGAAATTTATGTTCTAAGAATATAGCTGAGACGGAATAAAATGTTGGGGATTTGCTGTAGGAAGTTTTTCTTGCTCTAGATCAGAAGCAAGCATCTTAACTTGTTTTTAGTATCTTTTTCCAAAAAAAAAAGTAGAAAATGATTGATTGAATTTATTGTTAGTTGGTTTTTTATAAATTTGACTTATAGGTAAATATCACAGCAATGCCATCGATTACAATAATAAATTATGATGGTGAATGCGTTTTTGATCTTGACCTTACATCAACTAGTCATTTTTAGGGTTCCGTACCCAAAAGGGTAAAAACGGGACACTATTACTAAGACTTCGATGTCCGTCTGTCCGTCTGCCTATCTGTCTGTCACCGGGCTGTATCTCATGAACCGTGATATCTAGGCAGCTGAAATTTTCACAGATGATATATTTCAGTTGCCGCTATAAAAACAAATACTAAAACTAGAATAAAATAAATATTTAAGGGGGGCTTCCATACAATAAACCTGAATTTTTAGCTGTTTTTCGCTCCTATGCAGTACGGAACCCTTCGTGCGTGAGTCCGACTCACACTTGGCCGATTATTATTTCTGTTATGGCCTAAGTAAGTTGCAATTTGTGTTAATTGTAATTCTTGAATAAAAAGCCGTGGTGGTAAAGTGGTAATGACTCCTGCCTTACAATCGTGAGGTTGTGGGTTCAAATCCCGGTTCCGTACCAATGAATCCATTGGAATTTATGTAAGGAATTTCACACCACTGGCTTTTCGGTGAAGGAAAACATCGTGAGGCAACCTGCATACGTCCGTAGAAGGAATTTAATGGCGTATGTGAATCCACCAACTCGCACTGGGCCAGCATGGTGGATATGGACCAATCACCCTTCGTGGATAGGTCTACGTCCTGCAGTGGACTATTAAAAAGGCTGGTTCAGGTACAAATATGTATATGGTTGTCATAAAAACTTGACATGAACTTCAAGGTGAATGGGAAGTAAGTAAAGATTTTAAAAAAGAAAAAAAGTTGCCTAGAAAATGGGTATTAGTTGCAAATATATCAATGTAGCGAGCGAGTTATTATTGATTGAAATTTTCTTAATTTGACTACAGAATGTTCGCGGATCATTCGCGATTCCTTACATTGTTTCAACTTCAAGAAAACAATTTTACCGAGAGAATGATCCGAAACCGCTAAACCGACTTCTCATACTGAGACAGACATTTTACAAGATAATTACAGGACATCAGAATTTAATTTACAAGTAGAGACGGTGTTTACTAGAAATTGCCCACCGAGCTCGTCGACCTAATGCTAACTTGCGACGTCTAGACCTGTGGTGGCGGGTACGTGATAAATTCTGTAATTTTCTTGCAGCCACCTTGTTTGCTAAACCCACATTGTTGGAAACTCGAAAGATGACAGTGTAATTTTGATTTGAAGATGATGTTAGTGATGTTAAGGAAGCTTGTGATATGTTTATTTTAAATTATATTACAATGTTAAAATAATACGATGTTTCAAAATTAATAGAAACTAAAATCAACAAAATAATTGAATACTCGTATGACAGTCAGATAATCAAAAAATATTGGCACATATTTTTCTTTTTCAATTAAACAAATAAGTATCGTTAGTGTTGGGGGAAAATATTAAAAGTATCGTAATCACAGTAATGAAAAAGTAAATGAATGCTGCAAGGAACAAGGAACGACGATTACAGAGTCAAGTCAGCAACGATTACGTAAAAACAAAGTAACAGTTTAACGATATTGGCGTGTCCAAGGCAAAACTGATCAACCAAAAGGAAAGACCTAAGACCCAAACACGGTAATTTTTAAACAAACATTACACCCGAGAACTTAATCAGGCGAGGATCGGACGAAGGCTTGTGAGCTGTAATTAGCAGCCAGTTGTAGAAATATGAATGGAGGCTGGCGCGACGGCGCCCGCGCAGCCGCCTCCCCTGACGCCGTGGGCTGGACCGACATAAACACGGCACTCTCGAAACTTGCGCTCTTCGCAGATCGTAATCTCTACAAAATATAGGAGACTCAACAATGAGGCATGGCCAAGAGTCCAAGACCTTGGACAGATTGGTAAGGATAGGTAGAGACACGCCAATAGTTTCATGGCAGGTGTGACTAAAGGCTCTTCATTGTGTCTCAAAATTACTTTAAGTTCACCTAGCGAGGCTTTTTTGGTGTTTTATTATAAAACAATAAAGCGGTAGATAATAATACTATGTAGGTACATATACTAAATTATACTGGTAATGATAAATAAACTTCATGTTGTAATGTGATCGATACATAAAAATATGATCAATATCGTACCTATGTGACATTTAGGTAATTGCAACACCTAAATGTCATAGTGTTAACTGGAAAATAAAATTTTGATTCTTAAGATAAAGGCACAGGATTTTGAAATCTTGCAAATACTGATACAGTCAATTTTATTGGTTTGCAACTTTACATAGGCATTTTATCGAACTGATCACCACAATACGCAAAATAAAGTTTTTGAACAAATCGGTCATGTTACTCCACCACACGGCACATCTACTTAGATGCCGCCTCGAATTTGCTCCGTGACCATAACAAAGAGAATTCGCAGAGCACGAGCAATAAGCTCAGAATGATAAAGCTTTTTTATAGATCTGCCTCGCTCACGAGTCATGACATCTAGTTGAAGTATCTACGATCCCGTCAGAGATATTGGCCAATAAAGGCTCCGTAGACTTATATGGGTAGGCCGGAGACTCGCCGACAGAGCGAAAGAGCAACGCTAATTAAGGACCATAAAACCGAATATCGTTCTCATACCGTCGTTACCTTTCACCGCGTCGGCGGACAACAAATTCTATCGAGAGAGAAAAAAGAGAAATTACCGCACATACAAGGGCCACCTCGAGGTAATAGATTAATGATATAGCCTGCGAGGTCTGTATTTAAACGAAGTCGACGACGGGGTCGCGGTGGCCGCGGCTAGTGATGCGCCGGTGGAGTCGCCGGATTCGGAAAATGACGATTGAAACGAGATTACCGATTGCTTTGTACTTTTTTAAACAATTGAAACTTTTTAAAGTTAAAATCTTTTAGTTAATTTTAAATTGGTTTCATTTCAGTACCTACTTAGCTCCGGCAACGTCACCAAAGCCATTTTCTTGAAGAGGCAAGAATCCAATTACAAAGAGCACGAGTGGAGGTGCCACAATGTAAAGTTCTGTCCTTTTACATTGGCTTATGAAAAATGGATGTATTTAATATCCTTATCAAAAATGTTAGTGTTAATAACAAGAATAAATTGCTAATGACAAAATTGCTTCAATAAACTTAAAAGATCTGGTGAAAAAGTTGCCGTGAGCAGCGAGCTACTTTTGGATCGAAGCACTCCAACAATGTTTTGGGGGTTATTTCAACATGTTTCTTATAGCTGATATATAAGTAAATATGTACCAGCTAAAGTTTGCCACTGGTAAATCCACCTCGATATTAAGTATTTCCCAATTACAAACAGGAATTCCTAATTTCTAATAATCTGTTAGCCATAACTACCATATTTAGCAAAACACAAAATTCCTGATTCCGGCATGGACACCACAACATGCAACACTGTTGTAACGCCACCCGTGCGGTGCGAGCGAGACGCTAAGCTATGCACGACAGGGACGCGCGATAATCGATAGAGGCGCCACTGGTCCGCCGCGGGGCGGCGCCCGCGTCGGCCCCACGCGCTCAACATGTCTTATAATACGACCAATTTATTTCATACAATGACTCGTAGCGCTACCATCGATTTTCATGAACAAAACTGATAGTGTTACGTCCTAGAACATTTGTTGAGCTTTCTGACCAGCTTTTAAACTAAGTTGGTTTGACGGTATGGAGAAAATCTCGAAGCAAACCCATCATACGAAAGAGAAAAAAAGATGTTTTCCTTTTGTTTGACTCCCTGTTAACAATATTACCGATCCGGTGAGCCGCAGACGCATATTTTATCGGAGCTAGCCATTGTTTGCGAACGGCTGATTTATATGAGCGTTTGTGCAGACAGATGACACTGAGATGCGAGGAAAGTGGGTAGTCTGTTAAAATTTTATCAAGAATTACTTAGTACTACAAACATGTATGTAAGTATTTATTTTATTTAAATATTCTTCTTGAGCTTCCTTGAGCTTGGTTTCATACTACTCATTTACAAGGAAACTCGTCATTTCAGCCTGGAACGCGCAAAAGCGGGCGTTATTGTCCTGAACTTCTGACGGCTGTTGCAGCGAGGGTGTGCCGCCGGCATTAGCTTACAAATACTTTGTATTTTGATATTTATCATATGTATGGTTATACCCAATGTAAATATTAAGCTAAATCTCAGTATTCGTACTAAGTACTTTATGTAGTTTTAGAATATGTATATATTTTGTATTTAGTGGTAGATAAATAAAGGCACTTGCCCTATTAAAAAAAAGTACTTTTTTATATTATCGGAATATTACCGTTATCTTTCTTATTTTAGTATGATTTTAATGTTAAATATTTTTTGAATACGAAGTAAATTTTATTGTCATAACAATAAACAATTTAAGTACCATTAATTTAAGGCAACTTTCATAGTCATAGATATGGCAAGAGATTGAGAAAAAAGGAACACTGTAACCCGGCAAAAAGAACATAAGAATGATTGGAATGAGGTACCTAGCCTAGAAAAAATCACTTTGAGGTATAAGCTAGTATTATTATATATTCTTTGGTATAAGGCTGCCATTTAGTAACCTATTTATATTGTTTGGTTCTTGTTGGTATAATTTCTTCTTTTTTGTAATGTGATTGTGTAAACGAGTTTTATTGATTGATAGATAATTAACATGAAAAGCCTATAAGAAAAAGTTAAATGTAAGTCCTTTAAGTAAACATCAATGTTTAGTTCCCATTGTGTCCCGTGAGCTGTTAACGCAGTAATCACGTGTTATCAGACAGTTATGCTAATAAGACATGCTAATTCCCAAAACCAACAAGCGATGCACAAAAAGTCGTGGAACGATCGCTCGCCCAAAAAGGAATAAAGTGGAGATGAACCGACCGGCGCCAGCGCCCAATTACGATCGACTAGGGTCGCCACGCTGTGGGCTTTTTGATGGACATTTAGATACTGTTAGAGGCCGTTCAAGTATTACGTAAGCAGATTTTTTTTACAATTATATACGGGTAGGGTCCCTTGTCAGAAAAAGTAAGCAAAGTTTTTCATATCATAAACTAGTAAACCCCGAACCGTAGCTCTCGCGATACGTCTCTTTAACTAAATCTACATAATCCTATCTATTCCTCGATTCGCTCTTTACCGATTTAGTTGAAGAGTTCCTCGTGGGCTAAATGCTTTCGCACAACTAGTTGGAAATCCAAAATACGTACTTCTAATGGCACAACTACGCACAACTATGCACAATTTATTTTTGTTAGGTACTCCTTGTGACACAACTACAATCAAATTCTGGTTCATATTTCGCAAATCTTGTTAGGGTTTAGTTACTAAATAATCTTGCCAAATATTATCTAAATCAGCTGATAAATAGCGCGACAGCAAATTCTTACCCCCCTTTCCGGGGAAATACCATCGCAATCAAAAATAGCTGATAACAAAAAATATGTAATTCCAGAGATGTTACTGTAACCACGTAAAATAATAATACGGAAGTACTGTAAAAGCGTAAAATAATAGTACGGAAGTACTGTAAAATAATAATACGGAAGTACTGTAACTGCATAAAATAATAGTACGGAAGTACTGTAACAGCGTAAAATAATAGTACGGAAGTACTGTAACTGCGTAAAATAATGGTACGGAAGTTGGCAATCATAATGGTAACCCTATTATGACCAACCGGCATTGGCAATGCAAAGAATGAAGCCTCCTATTCTAGTCAGAATTTTGTAGTTATTCAGGCTTGTTCTAGTTTGTTTTATCGCATAGTTTGCACTGTTCTGAGAATGACATGTGCTTATGAAATGGCATTGATGGATACCAAGGCGTAGAGAGGAAGAAAATTAGAGGAAGAGGTTTAGTTTACAAAAAAAGTTAATCTAATTATTCTCTTTCTAGTTATTCCGTTTGGTTTTTATTTTTATATAAAGTTTTGCGATTGACTACATACTGCCTGATGTTAAGCAGATATGCAGTCTAGGGTATAGCACGCTTACCAAGAAGATATATACAGGGTTATTTCTAATCAATGAGCATACTTTTAGGGGCTTATTCTGTACATACAAAACTAACAACTTTTGTTCTGCGACTTTTGTCACTCAAAATAAACAGTTGTTCCATTCATTTTGTCCCGGGTGAACGATATTTTTCTATGGAACAACATTTTTTTTAGTATTGACATAAGTCGCAGAACAAAAGTTGTTAGTTTTGATGTACAGAATAAGCCACTAAAAGGGTGCTAATTAATTAGAAATAACCATGTATACTTGAGATTAGATAACACCTATGTTGTATTTTAGTGGGGAAAAAAATCTTTGAGAAAAAATAGCCAGCGTAAGAAATAATTCGTATTTATTCAAATTAATCTATCTCTACCTAAGGATGATCTTCAAGTCTTCCGCTGGTTCGCAGCACAAAATTGTAAGTACTTGGTAAGCACCGCGTAAAGCTAGTAAAATTAATGGCGATTAGATAAAACTTCAACCATAATTTTTGCTATCCAATAGGTGGCAATAACTTTTTCGGCAGAAATTGTGCTACTGTTTTTGATTTACTGTTTACAGGTGTGATATAATAGTTAGCTAAATGAATCTGCTAGTAAAATCCGACCTACATTCTACAAGGGTCAGCTAGTTTGACTAATCTCGTTATATACCGGATACCGGTGTTAAATCCGATATCGAATATACCGGTCCCAATACCTACCGAGAATCTATACCACCGGACATTCTAATCCGGGGTCGGGGCGTGACCGGACCATGACGTCACAGGAATGGACCAATCACAGCTTCGGGATATAATCTCATTGTCACCCTCGAAATCAGGGCAACTTGGTAGCTGTTGGAGTAACCCCATTTTTATAAAGCGAAAAAAATGAGAGGTAAAAATTTTTATTTAAAAAAAAAATTTGATCTACTTATGTCAGTCTTATTGTTATAGGACTTGTAAGCATTGAAGTAAGCCCCGAGTTCAACGCTTGTTTAAGTTAAACGTGTGATTACCGTATTTAACCGACGGTTTTCGCTTGCTGAACGGCAAAATTTCGTTAAAAGATGTTCAATTTTTAACCAGCGGTTGATAAATTAAACATCTGTTGGTAAACTAGGGTCTAAAACCCGAGTTTAACCGTAGTTTAAAAACAGTAATCACACGTTTAACTTCATCAAGCGTTGGTGAACTTGGGTCTAAGACTGATAGAAATTTCAGAATAGTAAGTATACTTATTAACTATACTCAAAGTATTTAAAAAACAACATTTCTAAAAATATAATACCTAACAAGCCGTTTGTATAGTGCAAAAAATACTCAATGAACTGTCTTTTTTAAATGTAATTTCTGTAACTTACGTATTTTAATTGAATATGTTTTTAAGTTTTGCATGAGCTTGTTGTTGCCAAAACATAATATAAATTAATGAAAATGTACTGCTAGGATTTAAATGTACACTAGTAACTGTGCATATTATTGTTATTTTATCATGTTAAATAAAGAATTTTTGAAATTGAAATTGAATTATGTACTCAAAGTCTATTAGCTTCACTTCACATGTTCTTGTTTCCTTTATAGGTAATTTATTAGCTGCAAAAACTAAAAATGCTAACGCTGTAATTAAGTTAAGTCAAATGCTTAGTAATTCAAACCTGGAACAGCATTTATAAATACTGATTTCAAATGGTAACTGCAATAACAGTCGAATTTAGAATTCTAAACTATGTGAGTACAGAAGATATTCCAAAACGCGAAAGCTTAAGTATGTTATTTATTATTTATAGGGCGCAGGGACAGAAATCAAAATGATTAAGTATTGATTTACTAAGATTGTTTCGTAGGTATCGTATACGTCCCATGACGATTCATCCTACTAGTTTATGCAACTACTACGTCCTAGCCACTCCAATTTTACTATTAGCAGTAAAATTTACAAAAATAACCCATACCATCTTTCGAAAATATCTCCTAATACGATGCAATAAAGTTGTAATTCAGAATTTATACGCAAACTTAACTTGGTACAAATAAAGCTAGGGTCAAATAAATAGGGTGCGATCACAGTGCGAACGCCGGATTACATTGCGGTGATAGTGTAGAAGAGGCTTAAGCTCTTACGTCACGGCAGTAAAATTACTGTAATAAAATTATTACTTATTGTAAGTATAATATTTGTCATGTAAATATTATTATGAGTATGGATCATAGACATAATTGTGGCCATAGTAAAGCTTGTGGCTCTTTAAGAAAATATGAATTATATAAATTGAATGTAAAAATATTTTGCACGTCAGAAATGACAGAATGTAAGGAAATTTGTAAACTGTTATATCACCTTGTATAGGTATACTACATTCTGTCAAATAAATAAATTCTTTCTTTAATTAAATGGACCGGATTACGTAAGGACATTAATTACTATAATGAACTCTTAAAATCGTACCAAATTTATAGTAGATCTACAGGATTATTCCTAATCAATTAGCATCCTTTTAGGGGCTTATTATGTACATCAAAACTTTTGTTGAACGACTTTTATAAAATCTCAAAAAAAGTTGTTGTTCCATAGAAAAATATCGGTCACTCTCGTCAAAATGTATGGAACAGCTGATTTTTTATTTTTGACAAAAGTCGCAAAACAAAAGTTGTTCGTTTTGATGTATATAATAAGCCCCTAGAAGAATGCTACTTGATTCGAAATAACCCAGTATAAGTAAGTGCAAGTTACACCAGAAAAAATGCACATATTTGATCCCAGCTCCAAAGATGGAGGGATGTCATAGGTTTCAGTCAGTTGTTCAGTCAGATGTCAGTTTCAATAAACTTATTTACAATGGGACCGAGATTCAAACCCACCAGCTCAGAATTAAGTCGTGCGTTACTACTACTAAGCCACTGTGCGGTTATAAAACCATGAAAATATCATGTTCTCTATCATCTCCAAGTATCCCAACGAGCTATGGAGAGGGCTATGTTCGGAATCTCTCTACAAGATCTAATCAGGAATGAGGAGATCCGTGGAAGAACTCAAGTTACCGACATTGCTCAGCGGATTGGCAAATTGAAGCGGCAGTGGCCAGGGCACATAGCTCGGAGGACTGATGACCTGTGAGGTCAAAAATTCTCGAGTGGAGACCATGTTCCGGCAAGCACAGCGTAGGACGTCCACCTTCGAGCTGGATCGAATAGATGATCTCATCAAGACCGCATGATCACGCTGGATACAAGCCGCTGCCAACCGGTCTTATCGGAGATCCATAAGGGCGGCCTATGTCTAGCAGTGGACGTCATACGGCTGATGGATGAATGGATCATGTTCGGATCACTATCTCTTGAGATTTTTATGTCACTTTACAGGGTCACAATTTGAATGTCAGCAAAGTGGGCTGAATTAATAAGGTAATAAGGTTGTTAAGCAATTAACTAATTACACTAAGTGAAGAGCATCTTCGCATTTACAAAAAGGTTGTACCTGTGACATTCGAGTATATTTTAAATTTAATAATTAAAATAATCGTGTAATTACCCTTGAAATAATGAAGTGAGTTGTTAAACAACATCTACGTAGATACCTAGGCACTGTGTTTCATATAATTTAATAGGTACATAATATGTACCTACTACATATTATGTACCTACTTATAAAAGAGCGAACGTTTGGATTAAAAATAAATAACAAGAATTATATTTAAAAAACCTTATTTTAAAACAAGCTTTAACTGAACAAGCACTCGCCAAGACATATCAAACGAGCCGAAACTCGATGGAGTTGAGTCGTTTCAATACAGAGTTCCTATGACCACCTTCCAGCTCCATCATCAGACCCTGATTACCATTGAAATACAAATAATTGCCATGACGATTCAAATGAGCCCAAAATCAACGAGGTTGTGTCGTTTCATCATTAGATCAGCACCATGTCGTCTTAATATTTTTTGCATTGTCACGCGATTTACAGTCATGTATGCAAATATCAGCTCAATCAGTGACCGGGAAGTGGATCAAATTTAATTTGCTAGATTTTATGACAGACGTCAGACAGGTGAAAATAATTAAAAGCTTGTAAAAGAGAACGAAATTCGCGATTTCTCTAAAATACCACTTAGATAGATGAAGATCTAAAAAAACTCTACATTTGTACTTACACACCAAACAACAAAATCATTTGAGCCATTTCCTAGATCCGAATTTTGTACAAATAAGTAGGTACCTAAACAAACTAAATGTACCCACAAGAATTGCTCGTTTAAAGGTAATGTAGACGACGGATATATTCTTGGATATAATCTTACTCATCATTTTATTCATATTAATAACTTTTACCATAGACATATACTGAGATATTTAGAATTAACCCTTACATCGCAAAAAAATCAGCCGTCCCATACAAAAAGTTCATTGACTTTCCATAAAATGTATGGAAATGATTTACTTGCGTATATACCTTATCTAGATTTGTAGTATCGTAGAACTAACTGTCAGAATAACAATTATAATCTGATGTAGTAGATTGAGCCATTAGTTTTACTACCTAGGTTTACAGATTGCAGATAGGTACATAATTTATTAGACAAATAACAACATTATTATCTTGTTATGCAAATAAATGTGAGCATTGTTCAAAGAATAACAGCTCCGTTTTAACTATTTATAAGACAACTGTATTTATTAATAGACTACATATTGTACAATGTATATTATATGACATACAAATATCTTTATTATTAGAATTTATGCTATGGTTACCAGCCGTGGTACGTCCATTTCGATTCCACTGACCCTGAATTAACTACCTATTGAATTTCATTCAATGTGAGCTTATCTTAATTATGATTTTTAATGTAGAGCTTTGGTCATTTGATGAACCTTTTGGGGCCTTTCTTCCTTGATTCCAATGAAATCTACTTGGATTACGAGTAAAATATCAAGCTATAAATGTTATATGTAATTTAAAATATCATCATTTTTCTGCACCCCATTATGGTCCACAGCTAAGCTCCTCATGGTATCTCTCAACCTTTATCCACTCAATCTAATACTTATTATGTCCAGGTTGCGTCCCAATTTTTACGATATCGGTGAATTTAATTTCAAATACCAACACATAATTTTGATTTAAAAAAAGAATATTAAGTATCGTGATAAATCTTAGGCGATATTCAGGAAGCATAAAGTCAATCTCATATACCTGTCATATAGCGGTCGTAGCGTAGTTTGACTAGGTGTTTGTCAGCGATCACCGAAATTAAGCAACATTCTTTACGGTCAGTATTTGGATGGGTGACCGCGGGTGGCATTTTCCAACTGAGCGCTACTGTGGCTCAGATGACACGTTAAATTGTAGGTCCCGGTTGTTTTAACCGTTTAGCCATGTCAGAAGCCTTCTGACACCAGGGCTAGCCACCCGGCCTATAGGAACTCACTTACTTATAACATTAACTGAATGTAATGAAAACTCATCAAAATATAAGCTAATACAACGTTATAATAACTAAAATCGATAGTTATAACTCGCTAATGAGTAATTGAAGAAATCGAATATGATCTGTAATCGCATTATATACCTGTCCTGCTTAAAACAGCTATTCAGTATCCAAAGTAGTGGTATGACACTTAGAAATCAGTCTAACCTTATACAGGTTCGTTCAGTTACTTCCCATACATTTGTCCACCCGAAATTCCCGGTGACACCGGGGCCACCTCTCGCGTGTTATCTGTCCAGCGCATTAGCTCGTAAATCGCCTATCAGTCGGCACTCATCTCAAAAGAGCTCAGAAGCGCCTCAATTAACTTAAAGCGTGTTCGGAGTATAGCAATTAAATAGATAATGTGCTCGACTGGTGGTCTGGGGACACCCAGGTGACAGCGGATTTGTTAGATGGCATCGGGAGGGAAAATCTTTACGGTGCTGGAGTGCTATCGGCACGCAACAACAGGTAATGCTGATAGCAGCATCTGATCTGTGGATTTTGTCCTAATAAGCACGATACATTTTCGAATGATCAATATAATTATATGTACTTCTATAAACAATTGAAAGACGCGACGAGCTTACGTCCTTCCTGAAGTCAAAGACTTGGCATTTCTTTTTTCATTTTCATTTCTTGCGTGGCTTATTTCCTGAAGTTAACATGTTACAAGTAGCGGCACGTATGTCTAGCGCTGAGGGTACTGTGGAGGGGATGGCTGCGCATGATGACCGCCCGATTAAAACCCGTGCGCAGCTATCCCCTCCACACTTAGCTCAGCGCTAGCCTTATATGCCGCGACCTGTAGAGGTCCACCCATGACAGGTCCGCACTATCCATAATTTAAACCTTAGACCTGCTTATAAAAGTGCGAAAAAATTGCACAGATATTAAATATTTACTACAATATTACTCTGTAATATTCGTCAAATAATCAAAATGAACAAAATAAATTTCCTAATTACGTAGGGGGTACTTAACATCTGTGTGAGGATAACCGATTCTACAAGAAAGGTAGACAAAACGAGAAACACGCTGATTTGAAATGTACCAAGCTAATGTGGATTAATCACTGTAAAAAAATTGTTTTGTTCATATATGTATCAGTCAAATACAAATACAAAATAATTGATTACCACAACAAATATACCTTAGTTACAATTACCAGGGGGCCTCAAACTCGGCTAGGCCTGTATCTTGAGGTCCGGTGTAGAATTGAGCAAATGGACTTTGTTGCGCGCGCTTATCAGGAAATATTTTGAAATTAATTACAAAAAGACTGATTATATTATATATGCGGTCCTAAGTTTGTTTGAATTTGTCCGATTACAGAACTTACGCAATTGTATCCGTCCAAATACTTATAATAATACTTATACAACCACAATTTCATGAAACAAAGTCACTAGAGAGGATAATTTCGGAACACCTTCAAAGGTCTTGCGTCAGCTGGAATCGCATTTTAATTAAGCACCCGAACTGTAAAATTTAGCGACGAATACTGCTAACCACAGGCATATAAGCACTGAGGACGTCAATTCTTTATCAGGTTTATGGGTAGCGATCATAGATGATCCAGATCCCGTGCAGAAGGGTCGCTTGCTTCTGCAGTATGAATATTGCCTGCGGGCTGCGTTCTGTTTAAATTATATCGACACTGCCCCGGCTTCGTCCGGCTACGAATGTATGTCCGGACACGGTTCGGTCTAACATAAATTAATTCCTTTTAAGTAAGTTAGTAAGTTCGTTTTTCAAAGCCGCCCTAAAGCCTTTGTCATGCAAGTGTATTATACAGGGTCATAGGTATTAAACGCAACACATTTTAAGGGCGGGTCTAGTACATCTAGACAAACAACTTTTAAAAATTCTCAAAAAAGAAATTCGCTTCTCCATACATTTTACCGCGCATTGACTAACTTTTGGTATGAAAAAGCTGAAAATTTCTTCGTGATTTTCGAAAAGTTTTAGAATAAATTGTTTGTCTAGATGTACTAGACCCGCCCTTAAAAGGTTTTGCGCTTAATACCTATGACCCTGTATAGCTATTGACATTTCGGAAGATTATTGGAAACGTCATTGCAATTTGTTGTGCAGTTTAGTAGACCAAAAACGTAACTTTGATTAAAAATAATATGTACCTAGTAACGGAGAGTCACTTTGGAATGGTTAGATCCGTTCTTTGTCTTTTACAAGTCAAAATCTCAAATCAAAACTTGGGTTGAGGTTGACGAACGAATAAACCACTATTTTTTAGATTTCAAGGTATGAATATTAGTTACTCGACACTTACGAAACGTAACACAATTAATCAAGAATTTCAAAAGGAGACAAGAGAAGGAACCACCATTTACGATTACAATGATAAAACACAATTTATAACCGACTTACAAAAAGGAGGAGGTTTTATATTCATCTGTATGTTTTTTTTGTAAGTTAATCGATATTTTCGTCATTTGTGAATAGATTGTGTACACACCCGAGGTGATCCTAATAATTAAGGTAGATAATAAGGTAGGTACTAATACTAATAACGTAAAACCAGGCGTCAAGCCTCTCAGAGGCTATCACCACCCAACTCTTCTATCCCATACTCATTGACAGCAAACGGAATAACGACAAATAAAATAACACGATTATGTTCCGTCGGCGCTTTTGATATTCTCAAAGGAGGCCGATTTGTTTGCAATAAAGAGGTATTTAAGTCTTTATAGGTTCGCTCATATCGGGCTTATGTGAATTTATACCGGGTTATTATTGCAATTCAATTAATGCACAATGTTCGGTCAGGTTTCGCCTTTTAAGTGCAGCGGGGGTCGGAAGGACGATTTTAATTTTCACCGAATGATTCTGAGCGATGGACAATTTTAGGATTCCGTGCGTTAAAAGTAAAACTTAAGTAAAGTAATAATCGGCCAAGTACGATTCGGACTTTCGCACGGAGAGTTCCGTACTGTATGGAAGCCCCCCTTAAATATTAATTTTATTCTGTTTTTAGTATTTATCGTTATAGCGGCAACAGAAATACATCATGTGTGAAAACTTCATCTTTCTGGATATAACGGTTCATGAGATACAGCCTGGTGATAGACAGACGGACAGCGGAGTCTTATTAATAGGGTCCCGTTTTTTCCCTTTGGTTTACGGAACCCTAAAAATTAATACGAAGTAAATGTATCGAGTTAGGCGTCCTGATCGAGCAGCCGTGAGTATATTAATACTAAGTTGCTTTAGCGAGTTCGGCGTCGGCGATTGAATAATGGTGAGTGCTATTCCGCCTTTATGATATAAGGTTTAAAAAAGTCAGTTTGTCCAGTTAGCATTTGTTAAAAACTTAAAAACGGCATTTTTTTTAGCCGTGTCAAAAATAACACATACGGCCATGATTGTGTCTGTCCTGTGTGTCTGTTTTTATACTAAAAAGTTTAAAAAAAGTCAGTTTGTTAAAAACTTAATAATCGGCTAAGTACGAGTCGGACTCGCGTACGAAGGGTTCCGTACTGTATGGGAGCCCCCCTTAAATGTTTATTTTATTTTAATTTTATTATATATTATTGAAGTGAATTTATAACTAAATATTCAGTGAAAATTTCAAGCATCTACCTGTAACTATTATTAATATAGAGCGAAAAACGACAAAAAATCAGGTTTGTTGTATGGGAGCCCCCCTTAAATATTTATTTTATTCTCTTTTTAGTATTTGTTGTTATAGCGGCAACAGAAATACATCATCTGTGAAAATTTCAGCTGCCTAGCTATCATGCTTCATGAGATACAGCCCGGTGACAGACATACAGACAGACGGACAGACGGACATCGAAGTCTTAGTAATAGGGTCCCGTTTTTCCCTTTGGGTACGGAACCCTAAAAACGGCATGATTTTTTAGTCGTGTCAAAAATAACACATACGGCCATAATTGTGTCTGTCCTGTGTGTCTGTCCGACTTTAAGTGGAGTGATCTGAATTAGCCTAGCAACTGGAACTGCCAATAGCACGCGTAGCAACTGAATGATATTATGGCTGCAGCTGAAGGTACCTATGGTATTGGTTGTATGTTTTTCTATAAATCGAGTTCCAAATGCCGCGGAAGTAATAGGTCTGAACAGTGGGACAATTCTGTTAACCGATCTCGCCGAGGTGACGCTATCCCGATCCTCTTTCGCTTTTCTGACAGCTTTGAGCTATCAAAACTGTCTGACTGTCAACAGATCTTGTGCAGTCTGTGTTTATTACAAGTATTCATGTAGATATTTAATTTTTTTCGCAAAAAATGGCAAAACCGAATTCCATTGTGTACAAAATTTGAATAGTTTGCTATAGAATTGAATGTATTGCAATTCGAATACATAGAATAATTCAATTTGATGTATACAATTTTTACATTATCGTCGATTTTGCAAAAGCGGCTCAGCCGATTTCAATGAAAATTAAATGGGACCACCTGAAAATATACCCTTTCGAACTAAAACAAGATTTTTTGATTCGGTTCACAATTGGCGAAAGTATCGATGGACATACACAAGAAGAAACATATAGACGAACATTAAACTCCTTTTATAAAGTCGGTTAAAAAAGTTTTTGGTACGGAACCCTCATTACACGAGTCCAACTTACATATGGCCAGTCATAATTTTTCGTCGATAGCCTGAATACAATTCTCTTAACAATGAAACACATTTATCGCGTGATTACAAAACATTATAGACTCAAAAATGACAAATGTGTTTACTCAGTCATCGCAGTCCATGGCTCTTGCTCATATAGGGCAACAGTAAGCTAGTGCAAGCAGGATAAAAGACAATGAACAGCCTTTGCCATCTTTCTTGCACAAAACTTCCTAGAACAGCACACCTTCCCTCGCGAAACTCTATTACCAACTATGGTCAAAACTAACTACATTTCTAAGTACCTACCTATATACCTATCACTTATACAGTCTAACCAACATATCCGACAAGTCAAACAGGAGCGCCACTGCTGAAAGTTCTACACAAAAGCGATGACCATCCTATAAAAACTTCCAGTTCCGTCGTCTGACCAACTCTATAAATAAATTGGTCTAAAGGCTTATAAGGAGTACTTCACGCCTTTTGGAGCCCGACTCGTTTTAATGTTAATTGCCTTGAATAAATTAGCTATGACGTGGGAATAAATCTTTTTTATTTTTCTTTTATTGCAGGAATAAAGTGGTTGATATATTTTCTCCTTTAACTTACAAGATTACTAAGGATTTTGCGATTAACCTTTTTTTATTATGGATGACTAATTATATTTTTTATTATATAAGCGTATACTACTTAGTAGGAAACCGAGTTTCATTGCTAGGGGTACGAACATAACTCTATACCAATATTATAAAGAGGAAAGATTTGATTGTTTGTTTGTATCGAATAGGACCAGAAATTACTGAACCGTTTTGAAAACTTCTTTCACACTGGTGAACATATGCTATATTATATTTTCAAAAATATTATGGATCCTGTTTGCCTTGTTTAGCCAATCGTACCCGGGCAAAGCCGGGACGGACAGCTAGTACTTAATATTACTCAATTATTTTCGGGGAAATCGTGAAATACTTTTAAAAATTGTAAACATACAAAAACGTGGCCCAATAAAAGATGGCGAGACGAGCTTGATTCTCACTGCAGTTGATGGAACACCAAAGCTCTTGACCGAGAATAAGTTGTCAAGTGCGTGTCGAGACAAGGCTTTCGTAGATGGTGAAGATGATAATTATAATGATAAGAAATATTTTTTATGATGTCTTTAGATGGTTGAGTACTTACACGCTTGAATGTATTTTGTGCTTGAGATAATAAGCTCGATTACAGAGGCGCCAGCGTAAATTTATTAGCAACGTAAAAAGCGTTCTCTCTATCGAATGCCTAAAGTGAAAAAGAAACAGAACTATGCTATTTAGCTAATATAATTACGCTGGCGCCTCTGTAATCGGGCTTATTACCTACCTAATAATTATAGAGAATACGACTTAGATTATAAAGTTTCTCTAAACTTTATAATCTAAGTCGTAAGTGTAATTCTCTCGTAGTTTAATTGTCATCATGTATCTCTATACATGATGACAATTAAACTAAATGTAGTGACGTATTTGAATTATTATTCACATATTCTAAATTCGAGTGGGCCAAATATCTATGTAAATATGCAAAAATGGAGTTCGATTTATCTAAACTACAACCTTCTTACTTGTTGTAGAGACAGAGACCCCATACTCCTCGTACCTTAGCTCCTAGGAATGAAAGAGAGAGGCAGATACAAAAAGAGATGCAAACAGCGGTCGGGTGACAAAACAAATGAGTGTTTTAACGCTATCGGCGGCGGCTCGCTTTCATCTCCCTGCGCAGTAGCAGGCTTTTAGATAGGGTTTTATGTGAACGTAGAGACAGTAAAACATGTTAGGACTATTAAATTTTACTACGTAATCTGTAAAAAAAAGGTTCATGACTTTACCTTGATTTCTGCTAATACTAAAACTACTATAGAAGTAGTCTAGTAGTTATAGCAGAAACCAAACCAATTTCTCAATAGAAAGAAAACAAGGCAATAGTTACCGGTTAATTTGTTTGTTTCAAGAATGAAAAACCGATTTATAGTTTCATTAACGATTATTAAATGTATTAAGTACGATATAATAACAAATAAAATAAATATTGAAATAAGTACGAGTACATCAAGTTTTTTGAGTGCGTATGCAAGCAAGAATAGCTAATAAGAACCGATTAAATGTTTTTTGTACCTCTATCATTATCAACATTTCAGCCCCAAAACAAACACTACTGGACATCATCTCTTATAGCATTCCAATAAGAGTACAATACTTTGTGCAATACAATACAATAATTGTACAATACTTTTGTCTTTGTAGTTAAACGTTTTGTGCCACGCGGCGAACTAAATACCTACTGAATTTTGAATTGTGATACTGCCTCCTCATGTAGTGTTAGTGAACTCTAGATAGAGCTTTATAAATCTTTATTGGTTTTGTATTGTTTATAATAATAGAGTAGAGACGAGTGTGGATAATGATCCCGTATTTTGATGCTAAAGAAAAGGTTGGATGAGTGCCTGATGACATTTTATTGAAAATATTCCTTTTATAAAATGACATCTAGATTAAAAACTGGAAGTTACACATTTCTTAATTATAAAAAAAACCTGCGTTAAAAAATCATTATTGTAATAAATTCATGAGTAAAATTATAAAAAAATATTGGACACGTATTTTTTCTATTGTCAATCTAACAATAAATGACAATGATAATAAACCTTGTCAAAGTTTGGGAGGGCTAGTGATGTCAATACTGCGACGTAGTCCATACATTTGTAGAACACTCGTGACGTCACGCGGAACTTTAATGGGCTATAACTTCATCATTTTTTGTTAAATTGACAAAAAAATACATCTCTGATATTTTTTAAAAAATCTGTCTGACGGACTATTTATTATTTTTAGTCATCAAACTTATTGATATGAGCATGTATATAGTTACAAATTTTATTCATATCTTGAAACTTGAGTCAGTGTTTACCATACATAAGCATAAACTTCATCCGGATACATTATAGTAATTTACGATAAATTATTTTAGTGTTTATTTTGGTTCTCTAAGCAAGCTATCCTTACATAGTATAAAATAAAGTCGCTATTTTCGTTTGTTTGTTTGTTTGTCTGTATGCTTAAATCTTTAAAACTACGCAACGGACTTTGATGCGGTTTTTTTTAATGGATAGAGTGATTCAAGAGGAAGGTTTATATGTATAATACACCTGTGCGAAGCCGGGGCGGGTCGTCTAGTAAAAAATAATGTAAAACTTTATGGGGTTACTGCATTGAAGTTTTAATTATAGTTGAATGTAAGACATAATATTCGTATTGGGTGGGTACTCGTACACGAACGTTGTAACACAAACCTTTTAAATTAATATTTAATTCCATAAATTTTTAGTAAAGCTTATTACAACTCTTTGTTCAATACCTACCCCAAAGTTGTTACAAATTTATTTATTTTCAATAACTTTCGTCTCCATAGCTTTTTTAGTCTTTCAATTCGGGATAACACAGAGGCCGACCACCAATATTCTGCCGATAAGGTGTTTAAATCCAACTTTTTATTGAACGTTATCACCGGGTTAAAGCTCACTCACACATATAAAACTTCTTTATTTTTCCTATCCGTACACCACACACACTACAACAGTAAACGATCTCACGACAAAATAACGTCTTACGATCATATTCAATTCTTTTAAAGGATTTAGAAATCTATGGAGTTGTGTTAAGAGGTTGGTTTTGTTGCTGTTTACTTTACAAGTATGTTTGAAACGAATTTTTAAGATGTTTCCGAAAAGTGATTGTAGATGTTATCAGCTAATGTAAAGGACGTTAGAATTGAATTGCTGCTTACTGATACATTTTGGAGAATAGGTAGCTAATAAAATGTTCTGAGAACTTCCTAATTTGTAGGGTAATAGAATAAAAACGTAGTTGGTGATGCCTGCGTTCCATAAGTCATACATCTATAGATAAGTACTCATTACTTGATTTAAGTTTGTATGGGCTTGTAAATAAGAGTGATGTTTTTCTGTTAAATATACAAAATGTGTATTCTATAAACTGTATTCTTCTACTTACTTTTAAAAATTTGCTTTGCTAGCCCGTCAAAGTTTTATAACATTTGACTCATTGAAAATTGATTGTTATAATAGTTTGATAAACTCTTAAAAAAAATTTAATATAATATTTAATTTTTTCGTGTGTGATATTAGTTTCACTTTACCACGTTAAATTACTATTGCTACATCTTGCTCCGTAACCTATTATTAATAATAACTTAATAGTCTTAATTTCACTTAATTACTATTAAGTTTAGTGTACACCTTACTTGACCTATTACACACCTAAAAGTTTCATCAATAATTAACTTTAACTAAGCGTTTTTTTCCTACTACAATGTCTACAATTACCCATTTTCCAAATGCCTACATACTAATTAATACCTCAAATACGCAGAAAACATTTATAAATATGTAGCTTAAAAACGCAATAGACATATTTTAAATGATTTCAAAATGGAATAGACATATTTAGAATGATTCTGTCACCTACGTTTCATATCATCACCATAAATAACTCATCATGCGTCAAATGGGGACCACCAACGCTGTACGAACTCTCGACTTCCATATTTTCGATCAGTTTATATGTTACAAGGAATGTCACTCGGGCCAGCTCTTAATGCACATACTGTATTATCTTAACTGGATTATGGCTACCGGTCTTGCCGATGCATTTCGAAAGATAATTGTAGATTAAGATTTTTTGAAGCTTTTTGTGGTGAGACGCCGCGGTTAATTTTTTTTGATGGATTAGTATTTTTATAGTTGGTTGGGCAATATTTGTAACGGTAATGGTGGTATTAACGTATTCGACGTAGGTAACAAAATTTTGGCACTGTCGTTATTAAAAAAAAAACAACAATCTAGTTTGTCCATCTCATTATGCTGTTGCTGATCATGAAGCGAGTTGGTGGTGAAGCGCAGACTTATTTGCAAAAAAAAAAAAAACTAGTTGTAGTTTTTGATGAATGTATCTAAATTTTTGTAACTTATTTATGTGGGGTTGTCACTTGTTTATATCTACAGTGTACCTTTACACTTTTGCCATTCATCTGTATTGAAATTAAAATTATTTAATTGAATTATCTGTCATTCATCATTTAGGTGTCTGAATTCACTCCCAGTTTACTGATATTAACTTTACACAGTTCAGCCATGATAGGAATTTGGTGTGTTTAATTACGCAAATAGATATTATACAGAAGAAAAACTGGATTTAATTCGTTATAAAAATACAAAAATAGCAATTTAACTTTCGCTACAAAATTGATAGACAAAATGCTACGGCGTAGCGGCTACGAAATATGTTGTAGACGTGCTAAATGACAGAACAGTTTTTTTTTTTAATTTAAAGATCATTTAGTAATTTACCCAGTTTACCCTTATATTATTTAAGTAGCATTCGTGATCCACAACTTAGTTGAAAGTTTTTTTTAAGCATTAGGTTAAAAAATAATTTATAGTTATCTGTATTAAAAAGATTTCAACGCGTTACTATAAAGTTACGTTTTGTTTCTAAAAAAATCATCTGACAGTTGTTAATTTTTCCAATAATACGACTTGAGCTTGGTTTATTGACCGAGTAAACGTAGTGAAACAGGGTTTCGTTTTAAATCGACGATTTTGCTTTCGTCTGTCCGGATGTTGGTTTTTGTCTACAGGTCGCACTTTTAAACAAATTTCGACAAAACTTGGTACACAGGCTTGATATATTAATGAATTTATTATCATCGGCAATTTTTGATACGGGGGTATGTCCCTCAAAAAATAGGGGAAAACTGTTGTCACACTATTTTATCAGGCTATTTCGATAAAATTTGGCAAGATCGTTTAGTATCTAATTACTAACAACATTTCCGAGTATGAACCAAATCGGTAAAGAACGAACTGAGATATAGGCATAATAATATAAAAATTCAGTTAAAGAGATGTGTCACGAGATCTACTGTTCGGAGAACTACTGGTATTTAATTTTAATGGTATTTCCAATTTATTTCATTATTACAAATGAAAGTAACAAAAATACATAAATCGCTACGTTTTGCCGATAGGGAATCAGTACCAGAGTTGGCCACCCGTCCTATAAGAAACTGTAATACTTTACTTCTCTCGGGATGTTTACTACAATCTCATTTGAATAAGACGTTAGACGGTTTGGAGTGTGTCCGACAGAATGGCTGGGCGGCTAGGGCGGGCGCCGGTGGGCGACGCCCTGGGTGACAAATGACATTGCCGATCGGGGGCGGGAGGCTGTGATTGATGCTTGTACCGCTTTGTTCCGGTTCTCGAAGTTTCAGTTATTACGTAGATTATTGGTAGTAGTAGTTGTATGATAAATTTGATTATGAAAACGATTTTGTTGACTTATATAGAATCATCATCAACACGATAGCTGTAACACGTCTACTGTGGACGTGATCATAGGTCTTTCCAATAGTTTTCAATGCCTCCTTGTAGTCTTTATCAGTTTCCATGTATCAGAACATAGAGCATTCATAACAAAAAATATGTCAATGTTTCGACAACAAATTGCTTTGAATATTTAATTCTGTTTTAACATATTACATATCTAACAATTACTTCTTACAGTATCTTGTTTAGTAATTTTAAGTCTATTAAAAGAATATAACGCACTAAACGATCAAACAGAATCTATTCTTTAAAATTGGGAGGCGCCGATGGACTGGTAGCGACTTACTCGTTGTATGTTTATGCTGTAGGTTTTTGAGAATTTGACCATTATAGGTACTATATTGACTTAATATAATTATGTTTCGACGCCTGGTCCACTGCACTGTGAAGTTTGCCTTAAACCTGTACTATAGAAGATCTCACCGATTCTTAACAGAGACTAACTTAGATAGAACGTAGTGATGATGGAAATTTAAATATTTAATATAAACAGCGACATCGACTCGAAAATAAAGAGACTACATATTTCAAAAGAAACCAAGTTACCCCAAGAACAGGGAAGATATCAAACCAACTAAAGTATGCGTAAAATGTAAAATTGACGTTTTCACGAGTGACGAGGCAGGTGTGAGGGCGCAGGAAGCACAACAAAAATATTGGACGAAATAAGAGGGAATTCCTCACACGAACTCCCGTGTAATAAAGAGATATCTCCACTTCAAATATGTGATACGTATTTTTTGGAGCGTCACATTTTGACGTCTCGAAGTCCATGAATTTGTTTTGTTTCTAGCCTCCGTCGAAAAAGATATGCGTATTTTTGTGTCTGCGTTTTGCGACATAATAAATCAATGATCAATGTAAAAGTTTAAAAAATAAATTTTAAAAATCACTGTGAAAACTATCAACTGTACAGTAGAGAAATTGATTTGAAGGTTGAATCAGACACAAAACACAATAATGTTGGTTTTACCAAAAATGGCACAGCACAACCAATTTCAATCACTGCAATCAATGCACAAAATTCAAATAGTTCGCTCAAATTGATGTATTTTTAGATTATTGTTGATTTTTTAAAAGCCATTAAACAGATTCCAATGAATTTGAAACGAAACCACCTCAAAAATACCTAAAAAGACCACAAAGTTATTCATTCAAAAAACGTAGAAATTAATTGAACGGTTACCAGACTCGAGGGTAAACACACAGAATCTTACGTCTCGATTTCAACGGGCTTATTATGTTAAGAAATGACAGTTATTTACTGATACACGGCTTAAGTACTATGTTCCCGTCAGCAAATTATTAAGGACTCTTCAGGCTATGCCATCATGTCTATAGGTTGTACCAGAAATCGACGTCAAGCTACTACTGTATCATTTTGATACTCATCGTTACGAATATCTTGTATTCAATCCTTGTAATCGCGAAAAAAACCTATTATGTAAGTCTTGTTTAGGGACTATGAATTAATTGAATGGAACAGCAGATTTTTTCGCAATTTCAAAGTTTGTCTCATAATAAAATTTGTCCATTTTGATGAGTATGTACACCTACGTATACCTATGTAAGTTTATACTTATGCTCCGAGCACTTTTCAAAGCAATAACTTGGATTGCTTTAGTAAATTTCTGACTAAGTTATCTAGTGCCATATAGTACTTACAGGACCACATGTACTACTCGTGACTTTATAAGCAGCTTTCTGCTTTGTTTTTGTAAGTATTATAAATAAGTTTAAATAAACACGGGATATTGAACACTAAACTTGTTTTTTGACGTCAGCTATATTTTACTGTCTAAAATATGAAAAGCAAACATAATATATTTCAGTTTAGTCAAATTTATAACGAATTGATTAATAATTGCAGTAATGTAAATAAACGTGGAAAAAAAATAAAGCTACAATGTAAAATGATATTATAGCGTAGTCTGAGAAAGCACGTGCGGAGAGTAATCATTTAGTATCCGACCAGTTTCGATGTCCTACTTAAGACCACCAATATTGTGGCGTCTTCCAAATTAATTCAATGAAAAATGTTGTAGCGAGACTGCATTATCCTTTTTAGGGGTTTTTTTGAACATTTTTATGATGCATCCGAAATGTTATTCACAAAAATTGTTTGAATATTGCCTTTTTTGCGGAATCTATCTACAGGGCACCGTAATTTATTAACCCCCGACGCAAAAGAGGGGTGTTATAAGTTTGACGTGTCTGTTTGTCTGTCTGTGTGTCTGTCTGTCTGTCTGTGGCATCATAGCGCCCGAACCACTGAACCGATTTCAGTTTAGTTTTTTTTGGATGAAAGGAGACTTAATCGAGAGTGTTCTTAGCTATGTTTTATAAACATTGATTGAGCCGTTTAAGAGTTATGGTGGGTTAAAGTGGGGATGGAAGAACCAAAATTCTACAAATGTGCCCAAAATGGTTGTCAATGTGTCGGGGTTATCCAAATTTTTAATTTATGTTTATTCTTTATTAAGCTTTAGGTACGAAAAAAATATTTAAATAACCTCCTCTGTTAAAAACACATAGCAGTAATGAGAAATAAGAAATATGATTGTGAACTGTTAGTCAGAAAATACTAACGAAAATATTCTTGTAAATGTGTAATTGCAAGCTACGTACGGATAAATTCAAAACATATGTGAATTCGCTTACAATACAAAAATATAAATACATGCTATGCTAAATCTGAAACCACTACTCATTCAAATACCTTACGGAGCGCTATTAGACGTACTCAGCATATTTTATCATACATTACAATATGCGATCGCTCCAATATATTTATACTCGTAGCTAGATAGAGATCTATAAATAGCGGTGTATGAAAATATTGAAATCATGACGTGTAGGCAGTCCTATAAACGTCAAGGGCTCACCTACAAACTGCGGACCTCGCGTGATATATGACTGGAGGCGTCAGCTCATCCATTCATTATTAGAGATGCGCATTTTAGTAATGACGATTGAGTTATTATTCGAATAAAATGCTTAGTGACAATCGAGTCTTCCGTATGAAATGAATAACTCGTGCACGCGGTTTCGCCCGCGTGATGTTATGATCTTTGTGCTATTCCATGGGAACCTTTTATAATTTCGGGATAAAAAAAAGGCCTGTGTCACTCTAAAAGGTTGCAAAGGTTGGAACCTTTGAAATATATTTATGCCAAAAATTATGCCTATTCAGATTTAAAATATTAGTAAAGATGACGATTAATGCGGCAAATTGAATAACTTGAATAAATCTTTACTCGTAGCTCTTGAGACGACTAAAATACTGAAGAAACCGTTAGTTACTGATAAATACTTTAAATATTTAAGTATTGGTTTGGATCAAGTCATTAACCTTTCTACTTTTTGTTCATCTGAATTACTTAATACAAATGTAAGAAGTAGTAAATGTATAAAATTGAGCTTAAATAATAACTTACAAGTAAAACCCAAGACCCCAATGATATATATTTAAAACGCAAAAAGATTTTGTTTGTTTTGCTCTTTCAACATACGAGTAATTTATCTTGTAATTGTAATAAATAGTGGTTACAATAGTCACTGGTGTCAAATTTAAGTACATAATTATGCTACGCCAAGTTAAGATGAGAGAATCTTATTTATTGTTATTTCAGAAAATATAGGTAACTAGCTTTTACCAGTGGCTTTGCTCGCGTGACATTTTTATTTTTGTGCTACCCCATGGGAACTGTTAATTTTTTGGGATAAAAAGTAGCAAAAAACCACTTACTGACTTCCTAACTATAATCATAGCAAAAATCAAATCAATCCGTTGCTCTGCTGCTATGTGAACAAGTAACAAACCAACAGATACCTACATTTTCGGATTTATAATATGAGTAAGTATTGTTTATTGTGGGCTGTATGTACCTACATGACTATCCAAGTTTATAGAGTGTCTACAGCTTCTCTAGAGCAAACAGCTAAAATAAATCTAAAATGAACTATAAATAATGTGTTTGGATAAATAATGAAAACACAAAAAAAACATTTGAGCTTCGAAACAATTCGATCCATTCTAAAAAATAGTAGGTAGGTAATCAATATTTAATCCAACTCGAACCGACGACAGTTCGAATGACTGATTCCACTGTTCCCATATCTAGTCGTTCATATATCACCTCATTTGCATGGAAAAATCGTAACCGTCACGTTTCGCGTCGATATGACGGGCATGACACGGAACTATGGTTTGTTTTTTTTTCTATAAGTTATGGGATCGCTTAAAATGACGTAGAACATAATAACAGAGGCATTTGTTTTCGTTCTGTAGCGGTGTTATTGATTGCACTGTGTATGTCAATGCCAGATTTCAATTCGTTCGCATTTTTTAGCAAATTACAAGAGTCACAAAAGCAATTTGAAGGTGCCTTTCAAATAAAATTAACATAAGTTCATTATATATTATATTACTAGCTGCCAGTCCCGGCGTCACTCGAGTGCGATTGGCTAAAGAAGACAAATAATAAGGATCCCATTTTTTGGAAAATATTTAGCCTATGGTCACCGGGGACAGTGTAGCTTTCCAACAGTGTAATAATTTTTCAAATCCGTTCAGTAGTGTCGGAGCCTATTCGATGCAAACAAACAAATAATCAAATCTTTCCTCTTTATAATATTGGTATAGAAGTACATTATGTATTGTAGGTAGGTACGTGTCTTTGTCAAAGTTTCACATTATTCAATTGATACATTTCTACAATAAATTGTCAATAGGACCGATCTGATTTTTAAATAGTATAAAATTCCTTTTTTCTCTATTTGTTCGGATAGTTTTTCTTAACTACAAAAAAAAATCGTAACGTAAGTTTCCAAATCGCATTAGTTTTACATCAAACTGTCGGATTCTTTCTCAAACGTAAACAGACCGAACTAAATAACACCATCAAGCATTTCTATTCAAACGGAGCACATAAAAACGAACAACACGTGAAACCGTTAGTTTGGCACCCCCCTTAATAATAGGTGATTTGCCCCCCTTTCACCCACGTATAGACACGGAGGGGATCTACGCTGGCCAATTTTGTGAGACCCCTGAGTAACGCCAAGAGTGGATGTAATTCACGAAACGTTATCAGAAAAATATAGGTAGTAAAACTTGTTAGTCTAAATTCTTGTATTAAATTCAAAACAAATTGCTAAAAACTAGAGCTCTACACAATGTATACATTTCTTGAATCGTTTTATTTTTAACAGACTTCCAAAAAGGAGGAGGTTCTATGTTCGTCTGTATGTTTTTTTTTGTGTATGTTCATCGATAATTTTGCCAATTGTGAACCGAATCGAAAAATTCTTTTATAGTTCAAATGGGTATACTCTCGAGGTGGTTCCATTTAAATTTTACAGAAATCGGCTAAGCCGTTTTTGAAAAATCAACAATAATGTAAACGATTTGAGCTGATCAAATTGGAATTTTGTACACGATGGAAGGCAGTTGTGCCATTTTTTGTGAAAAATAATTATCACACTTTCGTCTATTTTCTGCGCTAGTGTATCTATTTATAGTGTTCGTTATGCCAAAACCCCAGTGGCGATCTATGACTTATATCAATCCCATACATTTGCGTATTTACTTGTATTTACGGAATTCGCACGGAATGCGACTTTTCTACACTTGCATGCAATGGATCATCCACAGACCTTTGAAGGTCTAAAGATAATCCAAATGCCAGTTGGCAGCGTGCCCAGCATGCTGGCTGCATTGCCACGCTGAATGGCAATGCTTATGCGTTGAGCCAAAAAAACACCAGCATTTTGGTCACGCGTCGCGTGCACCAGACGCTCAGAAAGACTTTTGAAAATAATAAAGAAATTGTGTTCTAATGTAGATAGAACTTGTAATGAAACTATTTTTCGGGCGTCAAGGGTCAATATATTCTGGTGTTTTCAACTAGATGCGTGCCTTACGCCCATCCGCAGGTTCGGGCCTAATGCCACTTGTATCGGCCCTTTTATTGTCACACGCTCCTAGTTTAGAAGCAGAATTTCACGGAATCCCGGGATATATGTAGGCAGTGACGTTTTTATTGGCACTAAATGTAGAATAAAAGTGAAGTGCGAGGCGTAAAGAGCGTGTAGAGGCACCAAGTTGTAGAATTGTCTAGGATACGTTTTTTTTTTTGATCAGATAGAATTTACTAAATTAATATTATGGAGGGATAGGTCGAGAACAACTGGCTTTTATTAGTTCGCTGTTGAATATAAGTCTCTGACAAATGATGACCCACGAAAAATTATAATTTATAAAAAGGTTTTAAATACACACCTATGTAACGTAAGCGTAATAACGAGGTCTTGATGCGGGATTTGATTTTTTAACTTATAAAATATGTAGGTAAATAGGATTTAAAAAATTCAACAATTTCATAAATTGCTCTAAAATCAAGTATTTGTTTTGTGTTATTAATAGTATGTTCGAAAAAATCCATATTTAGGAGCTGAGAAAAGGGTACAGGTCTAAATCCTAACTCATCTTCGGTGACCTGCAATTGTTTTTAAGTAGGTACTGGTGCTATTTATTATATTTGTAACACAAAAACTAGCAACCAAACCAAATGTCCAGGCAGCTGTAAACATGTACGGATTTTGTTCTGAATTTTCTTAACAATTGGTCACCCTTGTGCGTAAGTTCTGTGTGGTTTTATATTTGTTTTTATTTCGTTTTCTGTATGTGTCTAGGGCTACAAGTTTATTAGGTTTGTAGGTAGGTCGTATTCTTGTTACGGCTATGCCTAACGCTGTAAGCAAAGTAAGTACTTATCTAGGTAAGGAATGAACAAGACATCGTCTTTATACACGATAGTCTGTTACTTTTTAAGTATCTAATTTTATGTGGGATAGGATATATTGTGGTTGAAAAATATACTACCTACAGTTTGAAGTTTGATTTTACGAACCTGCTATTTAAAGAAGCTTGCATTTCAAAAGTAGTTTTAGTTAAAAACCTATCGAATATGTATGTAGTGATATTTACTTTTTTCAAACTAATAGGAGCTTACAAAATGTTCTATCTACATAAGTAGTAAGCAGACATTTAACTTTGTGAAACTGTGTGAACTTTGTTTTATTAAATGAAAAATAGTTTTCAAAAAAATAGACAAATTTCATGCAAAAAATAATAAAATAAAAAATACTTAATTCCCTTACAGAAAATGTTCCAAATACTTGTTCCTAAAATAAAAATAACCCCATTTTTATTCAAAACCGAGGCCAACAAAGTTTGCAGACAATAAATATTTACAAATTCCTACCCGTTGACGTTTAGCACCTCCACAAATCAGATCCATTAACTTATAGTGTCGAAATACTTTCAGAACTATTCTCGCGTCCAACTTAAGCCAAAGTTAAGTTACAACTTGGCACAATAACGCCGCGAACTTAACCTCAAAGTATTTAATAGACACATCACCTCGCCGAAGTCAATAAAAATCCAAGCCATTACGAACTTCTGGAAAATTATTAGGATTTTTCGCTTCGAATTTCGTTGTTTTTATACTTTAATGTTACGGGAGGTCGTTTGAATAAATTCCGTGTTAGTTTATGGTTTGTGGCGCGGAGTGGGGAAGAAGTGTCGTTTTCTCGATTTTCGCGCCAATTTTTGGTCACAAAATGGCCGCCGTCGCTGGTGCGACACGCACCGGTATTCACGCGAGGGACACATAGTTTTTCTGAATTATTTATAGGGTATCGACAAGTGTGCTCGATGACACACTATAAAAATGTTTGTGACTCTGTATAGTTTGGCTTTTTGGTCTATGCATCTATTAGAATAGGTAGAGCGTGCTACGCATTTTGTTGGATATGTAAAAGTCTACATATTCTTGACTAGGAAATAGTCTACGTATTCTTGACTAGGAAATACTCTACGTATTCTTGACTAGGAAATAATACACTTACACTTGCTTAGCCTACATAGGATAGGATTTTTTTCCCAATTTATTTGACTAGGATTTTCTGTATTAGAGGTGAATTCTGTAACTGAACACAATTATTAGCCTCAATAAGAATGATTGGCATTAACTGGCAGAAGTGGTATACCTATTGTAGTGCTTCTCTATATCTCTTTGGGGGTTACAAAACCCTTGACACAACAAGATACCTGCACCTACTAGGTAGGTTCTAAATACCTAATTGCATAGATGGCGTAGAGCAAATTCTAGCTTCTAAAAGATGTGTGTAACCGAGATTTTTCAGATATAATATTATGTAGACGGCGATTATAAATGTTTTCTAAACAAGAAACTACCATACTAAGACACTTTGAAAAATTATAGTTCTTCATTCTCTATATTAAGTTGATAATAGCAAACCATTCAGCAAGGTGGTGCGTGTTCCCACGGGACAGGGTGTGTGCAAATATTTGCGGGCGGAAGGATCAAATGTGGTGCCACTTGTCTATTATCCATTGCCCACTTTGGCGTTACTCAGGAGACTCGAAAGACTTTCACTTCTAATGTTATCATTTTTTTATCGTCGACGGTTTATGTCGAAAAAAAATACAGCTCATGTTAGATTTGCCGGATTCATGCGGATTTCAAATTTTCACATTCAGAAACTTGAATGTTCTTGTCGAAAATTCAGTAAACACACAAGCGGTTTTATGAACAGGAACCTGAATACTCTCAGGTTCCTGTTCATAAAACCGCTTGTGTGCGATAAATAAGATTTGCAGAAAACGTAGCGTTTTGGTACGAAAATGAAATTTCTAGCGTTCTCCTTAAACTCTCTGAACACTTTCGAGATCTAAAAGTACCGACCCGTTAATCTATTTGCCGTCCTTTATTTGCAATCTGCTCTTGGTTACATCGAAAGAGTGTTTACTACAAGCCCCAGTTACAAAAGTGTCAAGTGATATGCCGAGTGTATCAGAACTTGTGTTAATATTGACACGTCGCACTTAGCGCTGTTTGATCCCGTCAGTGTGAACGGCTCTTTACTTTATTTTGTTGGCATGTTTTAACAGCACATTCATATTACTGATATGTTTTCTCTTAGTTACATTAAATGAGTGTCTAAAACCCCAGTTTCAAATGTGTTAAGAAGTAGGTATGCTGAGTGTATCAGGACCAGTGTTGATATTGACATATCGTACTTAGCGCTGTTTGATCCGGTCATTGAGAACGGTTGATTACAATATTTTGTTGATAAATTGAATCATGGTATATGTTATGATTTGTAGTATAGTATGTATAGCAATTCGATACTGTCTATTATATTAAATTTTGAACCACCCAATTCACAAGAATATTGATTTGCATATCCAAGTTTTTACATAGTAAATAATTGAACTAGAAGAGACACGGTGTATATTTTTGTTTAATCTTACCCATTATATCGGACGGACAACTACTACGAGTAGTCCACCCGATCCACACTACTGGGCTTGGAAAGTTGTTAAATTTTTCGTTCATCTATAAAATGTTGAAAACTTTCGGTAAGACCTACTATAGTAAAGACCACTTAAATCCCGAGATAGTTTAAACGGTTTAACCACAGTGATTATCCCGCCCGCGTAGAGTCGTGTAAATAACGAACGTGTAAGTTACTTTGCAGCTAATTACTTGCCCAACTCTACGCTTATGTAGAGCATCGGCTTATGTAGATATAGCATAGAGTTAAGTTATTGGAGGTGGTAAATGACACATTTAGATTTTTAAATTTTTTTTCTAGAATGGTGGAAAAATAAAGTTAGAAAGCTTCATAGCTTTTATAGTATGCCTTTCAAAAATGTTACACAGTATTAACGAGTTTAGTTTTTGCTGAAACCATTTTATCAATTTTGATTTTCAGTTGTCACATTTACCTAGCAGAGCCATCTTTCAGTTGTTTTAGGTGTATTAATTACCTTTATATTTTGGAACAGTTTGAATTACGATCTGTTCCAACCGCAAACAAGACTTGTTAGGCGATAGTCAAAGACCCTTCCCAGAACACGTCACTACCTATACATAACTTAAAGTTGGAACTACCTAGGTACTTGATGATGCTATTGAGTTAATATTACGTGGGATGTCAATTTCCTTCTCTTTAAGAAGGTCTTTAGTAATTCTATGGAAGATTACGAGAGTTTAAGGCTTTCAAGTAAGCTGTTGTAAGAATTGAACGATAAAGCAACTTTGTACGAGTATTCGCATTTACATTGTAAGTGTGACTGTTTCATTTACTTAGATAGTTAAGTAAATAAGCAAGTAAGTAAGTTAAGTAAGTAAGCTTGTAAGTAGGTAAGTAAGTAAGCTCATATAGGCCTGGTGGCTAGCCCTGGGGCCTGCTATAAGTGTCTTAGATGCCTGTAGGCCTGACGTGGCTAAACGGTTAATACAATCGGCTCCCAATATAACGTGTCACCCAAGCTATGACAACGCTCAGTTGCAAATGCCGCCCGCGGTCCCCTATCCGAAGACTGACCGCGCCGAACGTTGCTTCTTATCTTCCCATCTTTTTATACAGGGTTATTTCTAATCAATTAGGATCATTTTAGGGGCTTAATCTGTACATCAATACTAACAACTATTGATCTACGACTTTTGTCAAAACTAAAAAGAAAAACAGCTGGTCCATACATTTTGTCGAGGATGAACGATATTTTTCTATGGAACAGCATTTTTTTAGAGAATTAATTATAGTTGTAGATCAAAAGTTGTTAGTTTTGATATATAGAAGAAGCCTCTTAAAGGATGCTAATTGACTAGAAATAATTCTGTATAATTCATACATCTGTACTCTTTACCATACCGGCTTTTTATAAACATACAATTGCTGAACATAGGCCTACCTGCAATGGGCAATTGAGCCATATTCATCGCGCACGGCCCAGTGCGGTTGGTGGATTTACATACGCCATTGAATTGTTTCTACGGATAGTATACAGGTTGCTTCACGATGTTTTACTATACCAAAAAGTGATGTGTAAATCGGTAGATACGAGTAAGTCCCAAAGAATTCATTAGTACGAGACTGGGATTCGAACCCTCGGTCGCAAAATTGTAAGACGAGAGCTGACTATAGTCTGACCGTTTAACCGAGTCCTCGCGAGACAGGGACAGACACAGGTGCGAGCGGCGGAGACCCGCCGCTCGGCACCTGTCTCTGTCCCTGTCTCGCGAGGACTCAGTTAAACGGTCAGACTATACTTATATACATTGCGCATGTAGCAGAGAGTCAGAACAATTTGTTCAAAGCTTTCTGTTGGGCAAGGCATTGAAAGGTGGCAAAAAAACAGAAGGTACCTATAAAGTACGAAATCATACAATAAATAAACGTAGGTACACAAATTATTAGATTTAAAACGAAGATAATGCTCTGCTTTTATATATTCTTATTGGCGATGCGTATGTATCGATTACATGAAGCCCCATTCGATGTTAACTCTGATTTCAAGGGGTTGTCCTTTAATCCATGTTTAAAACCAATACAGTACCGATACATTGTAGCACTCGTCTATTGACCAACTCAATCATCATCATATCAGCTGTAGGAGCCCGTTGGACGTCCTATTCTGTACATAGGTTTTCCTAATAGGTCACTAGTAAGACCTGTAGGAAGCGGCTTGCAATCAGCGTAATTAATCAAATCGTCTGCTCACCTTTTGGGCAGACGTCCTACGCTACGTTTGCTACATGTAAGTACATGATCCCCATTCGATAAATTTACGGCTCTATCTTCGAGCAAATATCTATAGAGTCACAATCGTGCAAAAAAGTGTCAGAGCCTAAACTCTGCCCAAACTACGTAGTGGGCAGGCTTTTTAGTTAGTCGTAAGGCGATTGCAAGCCGACTACAACGTCGCGCAATGCCAAAGTGCTCGGGTACAAGCAATTATTAGGTGACATAACGTCGAGATTCGAGAAAACAGATCATTGTGAATTATTAATCGAAATATTAATTCGGTATGTATGACGGAGTTCGGATTTTTTTTTACTTCTTTCAGTTAGAGACTGTGGCTCTGTAGATATTTGCTCGAAGGGCTCTATCGGCTATCAATTCTATGTGCTACGTGCCCTACCCACAGCCAGTTTAACTTGCTAATATGGAAAAAATCAATGCAGATCCCGTAACATTGTTCTACTTTGAGTGAATCGGTATAATTATATAGTCGCATCGTTACGAGTAAAATCCGTAACGAGTAAATTTTTCGGCACTCGATGATTAAACTTTAATCTCGGATATAAAAGTGATCGTAAAGCCGCCGACAGACGGCGCCAGTGCGCAATTACAACCGTAGGTAGCATCGCCTTTTCTGTCTTCACCCTTTTGCACGAAATAAGAAATGCAGAGACCAAACTAACTGGTCTCTTTAAAAAGTAACTACTTAAAATTGTACTTATCAGTAACCTGTTTTTTGTTTTTTAATGACATTCTATTTTATTTTATTTTATTATTATTTTTGTTTTTTAAATAAATTGTTATTTTTAATATTAACTTGTGCTTGACTTATTATTATTGATTATTTAATTTATTGTTGTACCGTTGTACCTATCACTGTTATTGACATTTTAATACTTATGACATTTGTTTTTTGAAATTATTGGAATTGTCCTATTGTACTCGATCTGTGACGTATACTGTTGTATGTTAAAGGAATATGAATATGAATATAATATATTATTAGCTACTAGGTTCGAGTCCCGGTTTTGCTCGGATACATTTAACTAAGGCAATTCCACATTTAGGTTTAAAATACGAAATATGAAACGTTAAAACAAATAAATAATACAAAACGAACAAATTTTTCAAGTGGTCGATATGATATTTTAAATACAGGGAGAAAAAATAGAGAACAAAAGCTATTTTTGCGGTTCTACGTTTTTTCAATTATGGTCACATTCGCTTAGTTAGTATTTTTCATGTTAATCTAAAACCATATGTACGGAAAGGCATAACAAAAAAAAAACCTGCTTTCTTATCGATATCCTATTTTGTTTTTTAATTTTCGATCAATAACGTTTACGTTCAAAGTATAGTAAATGTCTACACGGTAAAAACGTGGCGTTTTCGTACAAATTCAGTCTGTTCTTCCTCCTGTTAAACCTCTGCAGTTGTACTTTTGACTTATATTGTAGTCTGTGCTTATTGACTCACGAATGCTTTGAAAAAGGATTACAATTTACACTTCAAGAAGACTGAACAACTTGAATAAAACCTTTTTGGTAATTGAATAAAGCCTTATTGTTAGAGTATATTGTTAAAAGATTTGTGTAATGGAGAATTATTATTAGTTTTGCAGCCTACGTCGACGGGCGCAATATTAAATCATAAGTAATAAATGCACTTACTTGGCTTGTAAGGAAGCTTTTTTATTCGTTTTACAATAGGTAATAAAGATATCGACGTATTCGATGTTTTGATTTGTGGTTTTTTTTTCCGAAATCATTACGTAATTAATTTATAAAGTCAGGCGACAAGAGGTGTACCTACAGCAATGCAACTATTTTTTACAGGTACGAGTATAGTGTTTCCCACACTTACTTGTCTCAAAAATATCTCAAAAAATTCAATAATGTTCTTGACTGCAGGATTTGAACCTGCTTAACTGATTCTTAGGTTAGAACTTATAGCAGGGTAGCAGAGGATCGTCCCCTTAAGGGGGTTGAGGGGATAAGTAGTTTAAAATCTCACCACATTTCAGGTGGGGGAGAGGTTAGAAAAAGTTGCTAAAAGATGACGTGATTAATCAGCTGTGAAGCTAGCTACAAGCTGCGCAAAACCCAATCCTAACTGAAGCTTTCTTAACAACTACGCGAGTATTGGGTTTCACGCAGTAGCTAAGTTCACAACCGCCAAGAAGATTGAATCAGCCTATACAAGCCATTGTTCTACATGGCCAAATCAAAGCCCAAAATAAAGATTCGTGCCGGTTTTCAATTGCGTCGCGCAACAATAAAGGGTTCAGATGTTCCTTTGTTTGTCAGTAGAGCAGACCCAATCAAGTGCCTATTTTTGCTCGACTGCTTCTAAAGGACGTCTGCTCCTACCCGTTAGGTTTGGGAGCTGTGGTCCAGAATTATTTGGGTCGGGTTGAAAGGCACGTAAGCTTGAATGTTTCAAGAACCTACTTAAGATCTTCTAGCTGTTATAGATAGGAGACTGAGATGGTAAAGTACAATAGGCTCAGCACTAGAACCAAGCTCTTTACTATTTGTTGTGGGATGCTATGATAGGTATAAATCTTGTCCTAACCTAACCTACTCTTTGTTTTACACCTAATCTATGTAAGTGACTAGCGGTCCCGGTGAACTTCATCTCACCATCTGTCAAGTGTCAATGACATTTTGTACATGCCGGAAAATTTTGTATGGGAAAATGAAATCCATGTTGTTGTTATTTTTCTAGCAACTGTTATAAAATTTCTCACCGTTTAAACCTTCCCTTAACTTCCACAAATATTTTTCAAGAATTAATTCAAAAATTTGCCAAATCGGTTCAGCCGTTCTAGAGTTTTAGCGAGACTAACAACCACGATTCATTTTTATATATATAGATTCGCTTTCGGCACTTCGCCGGCCGCTGTCGCGGCACGCTGGCTTTGCTCGCTCGGCTCGTGCGTTGGTTGTCATGTTCTAACCTAACTTACTAGATTGCGCGCCAAGTTTTAGACAATGACAGTTTGCGTTTCTTACCTGCCAGGAGCTTCAAACGGTAAGAAAACATTATGATGAAACCTGCATGTCTCGAATTTTTTTATGTTCTAGTAAATGTACGAAGTTTACATTTAACTATCATGGTGAAATCTAACTTAAACTCTCTAAAAATGAAAACAAACCCGCTTTTCAGTAGCTTAAAGACACAATAAATGTAAACTGCGTCGGTCTTACTGATAGTCTATAAAAGAGAACCTATAGACAAGGTCCTCCTATAAAAGTAAAAGTCCTACGACTGATATAATGAGTATTATGCACATTAGTGAGACATAGTTTAATACAAGGCTGATAAATAAATGGACGAATAGATTGACACGAAAAATTAGTATAAGTAAATAATCTCTAAATTATTACATTTTAATCATTCTTCTATAGGGGTAAAGATCTGAAGACAAGATTAAATAATCTATAATTTAAAGACGTACTGCCTTATTCGCGACAAAACGACATACTTCATCGAACGATATCAATCAAATAGCCCCCGCTCCGAGATACCACAACCCTATCGAAGACGACGCCGGCCCTCACTTGCCGGCAAGATTTTATCACCCCTGCTTAATAGACAATTCAGTATAGCCCACCGAACTGCACGACGCCTCAATGCCTTCCAAAGGACATCACCTTTTGATCAATAACTGTATATAAATTACTGAGCATATGCCCTTCCTTGCTCGAGCGAGCACAAACTCCGCTGGCCCTTTGTGTGTTACTTGTACATATTTATTCTGAACCCGTGTGAAACTTCTTTGCGTAAGGAAGTCAAAGAAAAGTATCAACTTTACGAAGCCTTTGGAAGTCGATTATTTCGTCAGTATCGAGATGGTATTGTAATCGCTTTCCAAGTTTACGTCGATTTCGCTGAACGAGTGTGCAACTCGATTTTTACGGCTTCCGATGAATTTATTTATTTTACACAACATTGTTTTGTTTTCAGAGTTATTTCAAAGTTTGGTATTAAAATTTAAGAAGAAACGAATAAGATCTGCGCTGTGGAAACAATCAATCTTGAGACACGATTCTCTTTCGACAAAACGATCTAAGATTTTTTTTAGATTCGCTTTTAGATTTTTTTACGTAAAAAATAACGTCGTAATTGAATAAAAACCTAGAGAGAATAAGTCACATTATTGTAAATAAATATTATTTTTTAAGTGAATTTCTTAGCAAAAGCAACGACGCGCCAGTTTTCATACGAAATCGCGGAAATTGCCCTGCAGAGGTGAATTTCATAGCACATTTTACACATAGGTACACAACTTAGCTGAATGGTAAAGCAGCCTTATTCTACAAAGTTATCCATCTATCACTCGTACACTGATATACAATCAGTAAGACGAGTGATAGGTTTACTATGCGGCTTTACCATGTTACACGGATCCTTACTTTAACCGTCTTCAAAATATTGCTTATCAATCAGCAGCTGTGCGAGTTCGTCTCACGATCTAAATCTAAAAGGCCTCAGATTCTCGAATCTTTACAAAATTAAAGCCTTCTTAAAGCAAATTAGACGCCTCACGTACTCTGGGCACGGATTAACCGAACACAATTATTAAGGTCCTTATGAAAGAATAGCAAAAACCTTTACAGAATACTCCCCCGCTTCTATTGTGATTTCGAGATGTTTGGCAAACGGTTGCAGGACGGTAATCTCTCGAGTGGTACGGATTTTACGGTTGTCTGTGCTTTTAGCCCGGTTTTGATATTGATACGTCATTTTAATAGTGTGTAGGATGTTTTTGGAGCGTGGACCCTATTTTCGTTGTGTGGGCGTTTTGTAGTGACTTGTCGTTGAAGTAGGCTTAATAAAAATAAACTCTAAGTAGTCTTAGTAGACTTAAAAAATTGAGAACGTAAAAACTGTGAAGGTTTTCATAGTTTTATTTTGTACTGTCGAGATATTCCTGGACATGTATTAACCCTCCTTACTCTTTAGGGCTAAAAATATATCTTAATTTGGTTATTTGTCGTGATCCTATTTAAATGTCTACGCGCACAATGTCGTAAGGCTGTCGTAAGATTACAAAACTCCAGCGTTTTCCACAAAAATGTTGACATTGGCTAATATTTTCCTCAAAAACCTTCTCACGTCCAACTCGGATTCAGCAAACACCAGCCTCCATTAACACCAATCAAGGCAAAACAAAAATCGGACAAAGAATAAAAAGGCGAACAGAAGAGCACCTCTCAAAAGGACCAAAAAGGGTGCCTAATAAAATTATTAAACTCTTTTTGCGACCGTTAAAGAGTTGGATATGTCATTATAATTGACGACACGCCAATTCATAAAAGCCGTTTACGGGGCTATAAAAGTGGCGCAACCTGTCTAAAACTAAGGGTGTTGTAAATAAAGTCCGATTGCCGCCAATATATCCTCTCGGGCCGCGTCCACGTGATTTAAAGCCTGTCAGGGACCGCTCAACAGTTAGTTTGTTTTTATTCAATTTTTATTACCACCGACCGTTTGGAACTAGAAAATGTAAATCGACGCAACCAAATTAAATGCGGTACAAGTATATGTATTCATTTGAATAAGTAGAGCTAATTAATTGAGCCGATTTTCAGGCCTTAAGATGGATGTCATAAATTATACAACCAATTGAAATTGTAACAAATTATGTACTGGTTTTTTAGGTACATAAATATCGATAGGTACGTAATCGATCTGGGTATTTATTATAGCCAAATCGTATAGAGCCAAATATATGGCCAAATAAATGTTATTTACTAAATAGGTATTTTTTGCACAATTAATAGATACTCATAATAAATCAGATACATGGGTGATAAAATGTATTAAAATGGTCTTACTTTTACACTTAGTTATATTCCTTAGAATGTTTTGAAAGGATCTACTGCATGACCATCTTATAGATCTCAATAATGATCAAACAATTAATTTTAGCGAATCATACTCATTCTCCTTAACATCAGACGAGATTTGGACAAAAGCAAGCCTTTTTCAAATTTATAAATAAAAAAACTTAAAAACTATTCCAAAACTATGGTTACCTACTTAGACCTACTTAGACATATCTAAATGTATTCTTTGCTACCAGCCCTATGTAAAATATCTTTAGGTAACAAACTAATTATTTACGTTCTAATTTTCACAGCACATTGCGTTAATCTTTGACCAATTCCGTATAATACCCTATAAACACCGCATCAAATCATGAAGAGTTGGGAACAAAACTACCTAAACATTACTCTGAGATCCGTTAGGGATGCCGTGAATAATCTTAAAATGCGGCTACACGTGCCTTAATTGACTTTCTCCTACAAATAAACAATATTACGGATAATTATGGAACAGAGATGTTGTGTGGCTAATTAATGATTTATTGTACAATACCATTTCACACCGTATATAGATTCAGTAGAAAAGAAACAGATGTATGGATGTTCATACGAACAGCCAGAATGTTAAACGCTTTGCTGTCTTGTACCTACATCTTTTTTTCTACAAAAGTACAACATAGGGGTCTTAAAATGTCGATTAAATACCAAGATATCTGCTAGATAAGCGTGCTACACCCTAGACCGCATATCTGCTTAGCATGTGGTAGAATGTAGTCAAACGCAAATCTGTATAAGATACTGGAAAATGTCTATTTGAAATGTCAATATCAGTTCCACACTTCTTATGACTTCTCTAGATTTCCGTTAGTCCACATTCTCTTCACCTCCTTACAAACTTGGGTACCTATAATATTTTTACGAAATTTTGTTTAGTAGTTTAATCCAGGTTATGGGTTGAAAATAAATCCTTACCAAGAACTAACAGACCTAAACAATTGCCTACTTAGGTTCCAAAGATTTATAGAGCCCTAAACAACGCATTTACGTAATTTTCAGTCTCGCTCATATATTAAGTAACACAAACAATAAATCAACGATTAATTATATCGCTATTGAAAATACAACACTGCTTCATACCTCAGGCAGCTGGCCAAAAATTCTTTGCATACCGCGGCGCGACCATCGTTATTTCAATTATAAGTCCCTTGTCAAAAACAAAAGAGACTGACGTAACAGAAACGAAAAAAAAAAACATCTTATCTATGATTGAATCGCGGCGTGTAAACGCGTTCAAGTGTATTATGTTAAAAGAAAAAGGCGGCTTCGGGAGCCTTTAAAGTGAGACTGGACTTAATTTTTTTTGGTGATGATCACTTGGGATTGGATTGCTTGCGGGTGGTTTTAGAGTGATGTTTTGCGACGAATTGTACCTAATTATTTGACAAAATGAAAGTAGAGAAAAAATACTTAATTTTGAACTGAAATAGATTGAAATTTTAACTGATTACTTCTGAAATTTAAATTTAAATAATAACATTGGACTTAAATCTTTAACCTAAGTATTTGATGTACCAACTTCACAAGTTATTTTTCAAACTGCTGAATAGCTTGAAAGCGTGTTTAGGTACTCTTATACTTTTTTGTACTTACATCAAGAGCGATTGGTTAGAATTTACTTAGTTTAAGAAAAGTTTAGAACCAACGGGATGAAGTCAGTAAAGTTACATTAACGTGGTACATACTAATGAAAATAAATGACATGTGAATACCTATAACCTACGAAATAATGGGTCGTAGATAATGGGTCGTTCCTGTAAGTTCTACTATTAGTTTTACTAGTAGAACTACCGGGACAAAATTTTCCCGGTAGTCCTACCGTAAAACTACCGGGACTAGGTATGTTATGTGGTACCTAAGATCTGGTACGACGTTGTATAGCTTAAAAATTATCAAAGCACATATCACTATCTCTGATCAAACAAACCAGACACCAAAAAGAACATGTGTACCATCCCTGTCATCAAAAATTAATTCGAACGACACAATAAATCAAAAAATAACGGACAAACCCGTCCTACCTGAATTAAAACGCTTCGTTCCCTATGGAGCCTAAACGGCGTGGTGAAGATCACTGTTCACCCAATGTAAATATCCATAATAGCCATGGATACAATGCTCACCCGCTGACCGTCGACAGGGGTCCTACCCATCTTTTTAATTATAATATCACCCACATTATAAAACTTTTTGCTGCGAACCCAAAAACCTTGCCTACTTATAGTAAAGGTGCATTTTTTGCCCTAACTTTTTTTTGTAGTTTTGACATGAACTTGAGTGTGCGTTTACATGGTAGTTAAGTGTATGGCGCCAAGCTAATATTAATGATCACTGCTTTATGTTGGTACTTTATGTCATATTTTGATATTTGATTATATGCATTACTATAGTATTATAACAGTATTTTAACGCTAAAAAATGTGTACTAATCGAAGTAAGAATTTTTGAGATCAGTGAAGTTATAAATTAGTTACAACAAGAGTCGTTAGTACCTATTGTGTTTCGCCAATTTTCATGTATTTCTTTTACGTATATCCTGTTTCAGTTTTTGTGTTATAGTAGATACTAATTACATTTGTCTTTAAATTATGCATAGATACTAATTTTGCACTTCTCATTGCTCAAAAGAATATAATACGTAGGTACGTGGTACGTTTACTACTTCGCATAGAGATGTAGGTGTTTAGAGCCAAATCTAAGATAGTGGGTACAAATCTTTTAGAAAATGAATATAAAATGCAATCGCAGAGAAAGATAAATTAATCTGGTAATGAGTACATTTCAGAATAAAACTAAACTTTTTTTTTAATTTATGACGAGATGAGCCTGGAGTAGGTACGCATGCCTATGACAGCCAGGTTTGCACCACCCAGAATTGAATGCCTCGATGGCTCAGTGGTTATTGACCCTGACTCCTGAGCCAAAGAAGCATGGGTTTGATTCCCGCCCAGGGCAAGCATTTTTGTGAAAAACATAAGACAAGTGTTTGCTCTGTGTCTGCTTATTTAAAAATATGTATATGTAGTATATTAGCCATATGACAAGCTATGCTTAGTCAGATACCGACTGCAAGGTGTGTCTTGATAATTTAATATTATTTATATAATTTAATCTTTACTGAACTTCACTGATCTCAAGTTTGCAAATCAAAATAGGTACTCACGAAACCGTGCTTGTCACTGATATTGTTGGTCAGCTTCAGTTTGTGGAAGGACACCACCTTCTGCATCCACTGCTCGCCCGTCGACGGCGAGTCGGGGTGGATGTACATCCTCTTCGGCATCTCCGGGTCCGCCTTGCCGGCGACCATCCACCGACTTCAGGAACAAACATACACATTATTATGGAACAAACGTACATTTTATTACAAATGTATTTTGATTAACTACGAAATACATAACTACTCAAATTAAAAAGCAACTCCACTGGTATAAATTTTTGATTTTTTGAATATTTCTTTTTTCAAAAGCTTCTTTTGTAATTTAATGAAACTTAATCAAACGAGCGTATGACGTCACAATTTTACACCTTACTACAGAGCCCTTAGTTCAGGTTTTGTGTAGTTTACTTAAACTTTCGCGTTCGCGTGTGGCTTCATGCATTTTGGTTAGTTCTTCCTCGTTTTCGCCAGGGGCGCTGTCCAAAAAATTACGTGTAAACATGGACTAACCCCCTGTGTAAAGTGTAAGATTGCTACGTCATACGCTCCTTCGAGTTAATTTCAAATGTGGTATGTACTGTAATTTTATGGAAAATTAAAAAATAACAATAATTTCGTATCGAAACTCGTAAACATATTATGGTCTTTTTATTTAATTTTATCACAAAAAAATGATTCAAAAGACCAATTCACAGAAGCTTTGACTTTAGATATTCAGTTTTCTGAGTCACTATGAGTTTGCAAAACTATTATCGTTTACGTGTGGCTTTATTAAGTGCATTGTTGTTACAATTTTTGTTTTCGCAAGCAGTGCTATGCAGAAATGTATGGAGCATTATACTACTATAGTTTCCGTTTGCGTGTAAACTCATAACCCCTCTATGAATTATAGATTTTTAAAATGATCACTGACAATCTTTGGCATGATCAGCATACTACCTATGGTAGCTTTACCACTCTGAATGGTAAAGAAGAAAGAGTTGGACTGCATTAGATAACAGTCACTATTGTGGATTACTTTTAGCGTAATTAACCGTAATTACTAAAAGCGTATTAATTAATTAGACAGTTTTAATAAATTGCATTGAAGTATGTAGGTAAGTCTGGAAATGTTACCACGAGATGAATTTTTGTACTCTAAGGATATCTACGACAACAATTTAGATTAAAACTGGATATTCTTCACTACATCATTTTTCTGTGCGGTGATCGCTCCAATTTAAAAATATACAGCAGAGAATTGCATTTGACTATACTTAATTAAATTTCCGCTATACACTGATAAATTACTGCAGTGGACGCACAAAACGACATTACATACAATAAAATGCGATGCAGTCAGCAAATGGTGACAAATGAGCAATTATCTTGCTCATTGGCCAGTAGCTAAGCATTGGTCAAAATTACCCCTTAGTTCTTTGCATCATTGGCCAATAAGCGTTAGTCAAAATTGCCCTTAGTATTCTTACAATATGCAGATTGATCGTATATGACAAGGGCAAATTTTGTCCAAATGCTACGCCTAAAACTGACCATCTGTTAAGCACATACACAAAGAAAAGTTTTTGACCAACGCTTAGTGATCAGTGAGTTAACGACTACATAGTACAGGTTGTTTTTCTCAACGACGTTCATTAGGATGTGACAGTGACCAACTTTTACTACGGGATCATCCTCGAAATCGTAAATATCCTAGAATATGCCCATCGCCTAGAGAAACACCCTGTGTAGAATACGAATAAGATGATGATTAAATAAAGATGTACGTGCAAAGGAAAGCGTAATGATTTGAACTGTCAAGACAAAAAATCGATCGCAACAGAGCCAATGAATTTAAACAAAATTAAATCTATTTAATTAAGCTACTAAAATCATAAGCTAACAAAAACTAAATTAGCAATGATAATATTCTGATTGAAATGAATATCGTGACAGTTCTGCAAGGAAAGGTACACTCACCAATATAAGGATCAGAATTTCTATAAAACATGCAGTGATGCTAGATTGCTGATTAGTGATGTTACAAACCTGGTGATTGGAGGTACTTTCGATTTTTGGTCAGATGTTTCTGAAGATATTGAATCAAAATTTAAATACTGGGAGCCTATGACTGTACGTGTACTGAATCCGGAATTTCAATCACCAATATAGCAACACTAGCCTACGATACCACGCAGATCCCTCGATACCGCGACAATACGCATGCTTCTTGCCTTTTCGTACCGAATTACATTAAAATAAGATCAATCTAATCCCACCACTTATTTTAATTTAATTCCCATCTTCGTTATACCTGTTGTGGAATTTGTATCTGCAATCATCCGCAGCTACGATGTCCATTAGCAAAATGTACTTCGCTTTTTTATCAAGACCAGAAACGCGCACTTTGTAGGCAGGAAACATACGTCTGTAAGCAATACGAGAGAAATACATGGGTACAGACTCGTTCTTTGCGACGATTTGACATCTCGTCGATTGTGAGACATGCTACCGGACTAGTTTCACTTTTTGTCCCTTCACTACCGCGAACCGACCCATTTAGCTTGTGATCCTGCGTCGTGTTAATTAGATTTCAGTTCTTGTCCAAATGCAACATGGTCGCTTTTACGAGTTATTATTGGAGAGTCAGGTGTTACGAAGAATTCTGCACTGAGAAAAAGATCGTTTCCGTTAAAAGATGCTCAAAAATGGCAAGTTGTTTCGACGCGCGTGACAAAATGCGGTACGACATATCTTTACACGCGAGCGCACACCGCCCGAAAAAGACGCTGGACACGGGACCCGTTTAGAAATATCCGATCGGGTAATTGGTAAGTAATTTATGTACGAGAGATTTGTAATAATTAATTACCATATTAACAGCGCTAGGCGGCCTTTGTCGGCGTCCGTATCGGTTTACGACTGAGTCGCAGTCGAATTTTCGGCCGGAATGCCCGGCTTGTATTAATTAACGGATATTAAATCGAAGTTTATCGCCGCATCTCTTGCCAAACCTGAGCGCCGGCGGTTTGATACTGGCCGCCGATCGACGGCCGACATAAGCCGACGAACCTTATCGCGCCTTGTCATCGGGAATCAAACAATGTACCCGATCAAATACGATGATTGCCGGCTCCGGAGAGGGATGCGCCCGTATGACACCGAAACCCGGAAAGCTCTCGGACTTTCTCGACCACCGAGGCAGTGCTTAATCCCAATTTAGTGTAATTTGGGAGAACAGCACGAATGCGCCGGTATTTCTCACCTCTGGTGTCGGCTCCGCTTTTAACATTACCGCTGCGGCGTTTGAGACAAAGATATTTTAATGATATTACCCATTGGATGCGACTTGAATCCTTAATCGGACGATTCCACTGGAGCTGGTCGTGCGATGTCGTTGCCCTTAAATTAAGCGTGTTTCGTACAAATTATTTAACCGCAATTAAAGAACGCATCGAAATTGTGATGGGAACTAGTGCATTGCGTGTGTAGAATCACAAGCTAAATGAAAACAAGCGTGTAACGGAACGCAGTTAAAATGGATGAGCGTCTCCCAATCAACGGTGATGTCGATTACTCTAACAGACCAACAATCTGGCGTCTGGCGATACCAGGTTGTTGTTCGATGTACATTGACGGGTGGTGAGAGGTAGAGAGATGGTGGTGAGTTCCAGCAGGCGATGGTTGGGGTACCTGTTGTGGAACTTATATCTGTAGTCGTCTGCGGCTACGATGTCCAGCAAGAGGATGTATTTGGCCTTCGCGTCCAGTCCGGAAACGCGGAACTTCATTTGTGGGAACATTTGTCTGTGGAACAATTTTGCACGTCAGCGTTCATTTGCCAAAGTTTGCAAAGACGGCGTAAATTGACTTTGCCACCTGATGGATAACTTTAGTCAACACTGCTTGAAATTCTGTAGGAATTTCAAGTATATGCAGTTTATTTGATCAGAGACAAAAAATACAGTAAGTACTTATCAAAGTTCAATCTGAAAAAAAAATCAAAACATACTAACTAAAGAAATTGTACATAAATAAATTACTAGTTGCGTCTCAGTTGTGATCAGTTTCAACATATTATTTTAGATACAGTTCTGAAATAAAAAAATTGATTAAAAAAGTGACGGAATACGAGTATATTCAACCAGTGTTGTGTGATGATGAGCAAATCACTAACACTACCTACATTGAAGATCTTTTTCATTTAGAAACCACTACATAGCTATGGCAGTTTTATCTTCACCACTTAATTTATACGAGCATACTTCTTTTATTTAGCATTTCTTACAAAGAGAATGCCATGGAACATTCGCATAGACTTGTCGAGGAATTAGCATCAATAACCAAAAGCAATATTACAAATACACGTACACGATTACTTTACTCAACAACAATGTCGACCGAAGCGGCGATGATAAAAATATTGTATCTACATACAATGTATTAAAGTGACATAGTCTCTACGCCTCTTTTAAGGAAATACACAACATTGTTCTGGCAACTGAACCATATGGTCATTTAAATCATATAAATGGTATGTAAGGGTCTACGTAGACCACGTTTGGTTGATATGTTAAGAAGCCTTATACCTACAGTGTATATCTACACGTCGGATGTATTCTAGGATAATATTGTACATGATGAGTACAATATTACGAGTATCTTATGACCAATTTTAACTACATGATCAACCGTGAAATTGCGAAAAATATCAGCGGTTCCATACATAATTTTTGTATGGAATAGTTTTCGAGCAAATATCTATAGAGCCACAGTCGTGCAAAAAAAGTATCCGAGCCAAAACCCTGCCTAAGCTACGTAGTGGGCAGGCTTTTTAGTTTGTCGTAAGGAGATTGCAAGCTGACTACAACGCAGCGCGATGTCAAAGTTCTCGGTTACAAGCACTAATTAGGTGACATAATGTCGAGATTTTAGAAAACGGGTCATTTTGAATTATGTAATGTAAATATATAAATTGGTATGTATGACGACGCTCGGACATTTTTTAACTGCTTTCACTTAGGACTGTGGCTCTGTAGATATTTGCTCGAAGGGAATAATGTTATTTTTTGCAATTTCAGGACGGTCCGGATGGTTTGCAATGCTTGCTCCTGCTCTTACTAGGTCACGTGACCATACGTTCTAGCGGGATATTGGTTCAAAAAGAGGCCAAATATTTCAAATCATCACCCAACTACCTACCTGGTGGTTGCTACCCCGGAATAAAATGCAGAGGTTGTAAAAACTGCGCCAGAACTGCCTGAAGGGCCGTCTAATAAGAAAATCGCTAGTCGTATTCGCATAGCACAAGTAAAGGTCTCGTAGTTTAGTGACCACTCATTAGACTCTGTATTTATAGCGGTTACGTGCAAGTCGCCTCCTTATACCGACCGCTGATGGATGAGATGTCACCTCTGGTCGTGACACGCGTACAAAATGTCCGCAGTTCCTTGTCTAAATTGTCTATATCGCACCGATCTAAGTGTGACGGCAGGTCTCATGAGAAAATCTATCAGGATTGAGAGTAAGGAGCAACGAACTAAATGTATGTGTTATCATTATTATTTTAAGCATGGGACGACCAATGTGAGACACAGGTGTTAGCTGATGGGCATAATGCTCCAGCAGCATCACTAAGATTCTAGTAGAACACTTAGATGATACACCATTGGACAATAATACGGACCTCCAATATCTCTGCAGTCATTATAAAACTCAAAGTACTCACAAGGCTTGCTCCAATTACTGGCTTATCAAAGTTGTTTCACACTCGCCCACCCATACACCACTGATCACTATCACAGACTGGCACTCCAGCCCGTCGCCCAAACCATCTCTCGTCTACCCTCATTCCATATACTCCTCACCGTCGCAATACCAAAGTGTGTTGCGACTATGTGTAGGTACCCTCTTTAAAAGGCGCAGCTAACATAGGTGTCCATCAAAGATTAGCAAATAAATCGTTCCTTAGCGAGTTAAAGCCAGCGCCACCCTGTGGTCTTCTATCTTTTTTTTATGAGTGAACGTCTTACGCTGTCAAAGAGTTACTTTTTATGATAAACATTTCAAAAATTCGTTGCGGATGCAGGATTCTAACCTTGCGTCTTCATTCTTCGTTAGCTCAGTGGTCAGAGCGGCGGGCTAGTGATCCGAAGACGCAAGGTTCGAATCCTGCATCTGCGACGAATTTTTGAAATGTTTATCATAAAAAGTAACTCTTTGAGATAAACCTAGTGTGGGATGCACTATAAAAAAAAAACGTCTTAGGTACGCTGTGTTTACCTTTACGTGGTAAGGTATTGTAAGTATTATAGTTGTAAAAGAGATTATGCAAAAATAAATCGAGCTTAGGCCATTACCTGGTAGAGTATTTAATTATTTGCTTTATTTGTTTTGGAAAATGCTTTTCCTATTAAGTTTTTTCTTTAATAAAAATTACAATTTAATGGAATTTCATATTTTCAGATATTATTATCTTTTAACATTGCTTGTAAAATATGGCGGTTTGATGGAGGCGTTGAACAAAAATCAAATTAGAAAATACGAAATTCCATTTCAATTATGCATTAAGTAAATAGTGTTGTTTTTTCTGTGAATTGGTTTACCATATTTTAAACCTTTTTTGGGATACCGTACTTAGTCTGAGTATTATTAGTAAGACTGATGGCTGTGATGTCGTCTTTAGCTTCTAAATTGTGTGCAGATCTCATTACAAATTCCATAGAAGGAGTAGTTGCCCACAAAAGTAAAGGAGCAACCAACGAGCAGAACTACTTTAATGTACCTACATACAGACATATCAATATCAGTTATCATTGACATTTCAGCCACAGGAGAATGCTGGACATAGGCCTTCCCTTTAAATCCATTAGGACCGACAGTAAACAGGCCTGTGAATCCTGCGGTCTGCGGCATGAAACGACTGTTTTTTTAGGGTTCCGTACCCAAAGGGAAAAACGGGACACTATTACTAAGACTCGATGTCCGTCTGTCCGTCTGTCTATCTGTCTGTCTATCTGTCACCGGGCTGTATCTCATGAACCATGATAGCTAGGCAGCTGACATTTTCACAGATGATGTATTTCGGTTGCCGCTATAACAACAAATACTAAACACAAAATAAAATAAATATTTAAGGGGGGCTCCCATACAACAAACCTGGATTTTTAGACGTTATTCGCTCTATATTAATAATGGTACCAGGTAGATGCTTGAAATTTTCACAGAATATTTAGTTTTATATTCCCTTCAATAATAAATAATAAAATTAAAATAAAATAAATATTTAAGGGGGGTTCCGTACTGTATGGGAATACAGTACGGAACCCTCCGTGCGCGAGTCCGACTCGTACTTGGCCGATTATTACCATTTCAGGGTTATTCCCATCGTTAAAGTTGTTCATCTTGATAATATACTAAAGTCGCCCTTAAGATGTCGGTTCCATGTTCAGAATACTTTTAAGGACCAACGGTGGTAATGACTTTGTTAATTATTGTGGAAATGTTTTTGATCAAGGCAATTGAATACAATACCCTTCCAATACGTAAGATCATAAGTATGACAAGACAACTGAGCGCTACAGTGGCTCGGATGACAAGTTAAATTGTAGGTCTCGGTTGTTTTAACTATTTAGCCATGTCAGAAGCCTACAGGTGGCCTAAATACTCTGACACCATTGCAGGGCTAGCCACCCGGCCTATACAAACTTACGTACATATAACGTAACATTAACTTAATGTAATGAAAACTCATAAACATAAGCTATTACAAAGTTATAATCACTAAAATCGATAGTTGTAACCCGCTAATGAGTAATTGAAGTAATCGAATATGATCTGTAATCGCATGTATCTATCTGTCAGCTCCTACTGGTGTTACTACTGGCCTTGTGGCGGACGGACCTTTATTAGAGAATGGGAAGCAATTTGTAAGTGAAAGGGTTTTGAATTAAGTAAGATATCCTTTTGATATTCATCATCATCTCGGCCATAAGACGTTCACTATTGGAAACATGCCTTCTTTAATCGACCTCTTCACGCAGGCTGGGCAAACGCGGCTTGCTTTCAATGGAGTCCAGGGGTTTTAATCAGGTCGTACGTTTAACTTATCCTTTAACGCCCTACTCTGCGCTCTCTGTCATTTTAAGATCATCATAATCTGGTGGTCCACTTGATAAAAATAGGTAACAATATGAAAAATGTTTTCTTGTATTCGTAGACCTATTTTGCTGCTACTCCTATTTCATTTTTCTCTAAAAATTTCTTGCAAAATGTTATACTTTTGCAATGATGAACCAGCCTTTTTAATTGTCCACTGCAGGACGTAGGCCTACCCAAGAAGGGTGATTGGGCCATATCCACCACGCTGGCCCAGTGCGGGTTGTTGGATTCAAATACGCCATCGAATTTCTTCTTTAGACGCATGCAGGTTGCCTCACGACGTTTTCCTTCACCGAAAAGCCAGTGGTGTGATATTCCGTACATCAATTCCAAGGAATTCATTGGTACGGGACCGGGATTTAAACCCACGACCTCACGATTGTAAGGCGGGTGTCATTACCACAAGACCACCACGGCTTGCAATGATGACTTGATTACCTATATTGTACTTTGTATTTACTATACTTAAGAAACAATAGTTTTTTTTGTACCTACACTGTCCCTCTGCTGGGCAAAGGTCTTTCTCATTTCCTTCCATGAGTCGCGATCCCCCGCAACCTTTTGATAACAAACAAGACAGAGCCCGAGAAGTCTTGGCAAGAAATTACGTTTTTGTTCTTAATTGAAAATGCGCAAAAAATAGGTCTGCGCGGCTTGCGTGCATGTTTAATAGCGTAACTGTGTGTAGTAAGTAGGTATCTATGGTACCAACCTTTGTCTTAAGTAATTTACAACCTATAAATTAAAGCTGATAAAGCAACAATAGTGTTGTCAGTAATTAATTGCACAGTGATTGATCGGTCGTCAAGACGTCGTCAAGCGTTCAGCTGCGATATTAATGTCTGTCCGTATGGGTTTGTTGGCATTTCTTCGCAATGTCGTTAAGTTGGTCTGTAATGTACGTGTTTTATGTGCAGACGTGATTTTATCAGAATAGTAATTTGATACCAGTATTTCAGACGTGGAACGTACACAGTTGGAGACAGATCTCCCTTTAAGTATTTTAAACATGGCCAATGGGGATGAGAACCAAACGCACCGAAGCCAAACGGATTATCATGTTGAAATGGCAATAAGACTATTAGTATGACACATAACACGGGGAATTCATAACTAAGGAGTCCATGTAAGTCTCAAATGGAAACCACGCACCGGCAAACGTTCACCTGCAAGATTTTATGAAAATAGCAAGATCGGAATGAAAGCAAAATTGGATACAAAATTAAATGGTCTTATTGCAAATCTATTGGGAATGCCATGTCCAAGGATGAACGTCTCGCTACAAAGGTAGATACTAGACGTGCGTATGATCTGATGATGATGATGTCCAACAGTGGAAGTTCAATGCCCGATAAAATGACAATGAAAGTTGACATCCACGCCAAAAGTCAGTAAACTTTAGAAAGTCTAGAGCAAAATTATCGCTTTCGCGTCTTACTGATCTACCTCAATTAGTCGCTTGTAATTGGGGGGCCGCGAGTGTCCGGGGGAGTAGGGGTAGTGGTGGGTGGGGGAGGGGGTGTTCGTTTTAAAAGTGCCGAAGCAGGCGGGGTGTAAAGGGTGCATCTGCTCACACGTTGACGCATTCTTGTGGCTTCGAGAGCGGCCCGGTTAAACATAACGCTTAATCGGAGGTTACCGTATTAAAAATACATTAAGTTTGAATGTCATTTTTAACTTATTTTGATAACAATTTGAAAACTGTGCAAGACGATTATGATAGTTTTACGGAATTATTCGTTGTTAAGTATCATCGTACCTAATATACAAATATTTACAGATGCGATACTCGAATAACAGATGTCAAAATGATTATACCTAATAAGTAATTTTAAAAGTGGAGAATGAGTACCTACCTAACTCTATCTTTGAAATATAAAAAAGCTATGGGAAATATTCCCAAATAGTCACTTGGGAATTTCCATAGCATTAAAATATTTGAGGTTATCAAATTGATAAAACGGATCGATGATAAAAGAACGTCAACAATGGAAATAATACGTTGTCCATAAATCGACACACAAACGTATTTCACTGTGCGTTGCTTTTATTTTATTTACTCTGTTTATTGATTCCATATTAAAGGGAAAGAAAATTGATGGTTAACTAAACCCCCGGTTATCTTTAACCAGGGGTAGAGCAATCGAGTGTTTGTCACCGCAGCTCGCCTTTCAAGCGACATGCGACAACTACATACCTACTAGGTAGAGTCAGTGTTAGCAGACTTGTTTTACTCTACTAACCTCGCGAAACGAACTCCACCGGATTGATTTAATGTCATTACTTATTTGGTTAAGAATATGTAGGAATGTGAATGGACGATATTTTTTTTGCTTCTTAACTGACTTCCAAAAAAAAGGAGGTTCTATGTTCGTCTGTGTGTATTTTTTTGTGTAAATATTATATGTTCATCGATATTTTCGCATTTGTATATATATGTATATCAATTCGAGCAAACTGTTCTAATTTTGTATACGATATAAGTCGGTTTTGCCATTTTTTGCGAAAAATAATTATTATTTTATTGAGTAAGTAAATGTTAAGTAAATTATACAGAGTTATCCAGAACTGGTGCACTAAGCCGAAAGAAGGTGATTCAGACCAACATTGTGAACAACTTTTACCGTGGAGCCAACCAGGAATTCGAGAAAAAGAAATCGGCAGCTTCTTACATTTTGTCAATTCCGAGTTGTAATTTTAATGGAACAGCTGATTTTTTTCCTGTAATACCGGGTAGGCCTCGTACTAAAAGTTGTTTATAGTGATGTTCCCCTTTCGACTGCGTACAGAGAAAACATCTATTCATATGCCATATTTTCTATAATAGTCATGCAAATGTAAGCACAAGTCATTGTAATAATTATTTCAGTAACTGGGCTATCATTCTCGCATATACCTAAAAGATTTTTTATTTTATTTAAGTAATTTTGAGTGTTTTTATATTTTATTTTTTTGTGAAATCATATCTCTACATCGTCTAACCTAATTACTATTCAAAATATGTATCAATCAAAAGATTTTATTTACGTGAAACGCCTTTAAAAAATCAGGTAGGTACAAAATACATATTTTAATGCCTAAACAAATATGCAAATTTCATAAAATAACTGTTCAGAAGACTAATTAATGGTTTATCTAGTAAAACACGTTGCTTGCTAAAATAAATATTCATTTTTATCGTTAATCCTGTTTAGCACTAATCGAGCGTTTAGCACTAAGTCTTACATTCATCACTAAACAAAACACTAATGACTCTAAATAACTGAACAACTATGATTGTTCAAACAAACGCTTAGGTTGTTCGTACACAAAGAAATGCTGCTTAAATTGTGACTTTGGTTGTGAAGTTGACAGTCATCACGCACTTTTACCATGTCGTCCAATTCATCGTCATTTCAGCCTTTTTCTCATGCTAAAGGTGCTAGGTAGGTACAATAAATTAAGCGTATTAATTTTGTTATTTTGTTTATATACTGAACTAAAACATGCTGCACGGGGATAATCTAAAGTTTTGCTAGCTTTTGCAACTGCAAGATAGCTAACACTTTTAAATCATTGTAAGAAATGTGTTAAAAGTGTGCTTGTTTTCATTACTATCTTTTGTTGCTTTATTCGTTTATAACCATCTCAAATAAAATCAATCACTTCTTCAACAATTAAAAGTAAACTATCGTAATAACACACTGCTATTACTTATATTGAAATCGTTCCAGTCACGTTATGACGTCACTCGAGTAACTCAGACTACTTGCTACGTATACCTTCGTGTACGAACAGTCCTGGAGCTTAGTATACCTACTTAATTGCAGGCCTACTGCTAATTACTCAAGCCATTTGTGATTTCCACCTCGAGCTATTGGAAATTAAACTCTATGAAAAAGATGAAAAAGCCAGAAATACATTAACTGTAGGAAGTTGAACAGTAATTCGTGGTAAAAGGAAAATGTAAATAAATGGGCCAAGACGAGAGGAAATAGAGTCTCAGATGTAAAATTTTACCAGCAAGTGTAGAGAAGAATATAATTATAGAGGTAGTTGTTGAGCTACTTTCAGTGTTTCAAAGCACATCGAGGTAAATCAAGTCTTTTGAGCAAAATTAATATATTTAAGTAATTAATTTTGTCTGACAGCTGCACGCCTTGAAGATGCAAGTTTGTATTGAGATAAATATAAATATTAGAAACAAATTAATAACGTAGATAGTACAGATCTTGCAAATATGTCTCTTTGATGTATAGGACTGTAGAGACGTAATTTTGTACGAAAATTTTTGCATAAATAATTATATAATTATTATTTACAGTGCACAAAAAATCATATATGAATTCAAAAATGAATAAAAATCTGTTAGTGCAAGTGAGACAGCATAAAATATCACGTTTAAAAAAGTTAGTTTTCAAACGTTGAGCTCATGACTAAGACCACAATATCGCCCAGGCAAAAAAAACTCACATAAAAAAATTTAGTAGCAAATTAATTTTGAAGGTTTTATTACTCAAAAAGAGCAGATAAAAAGCCTCTTTTTATCTACAAGCTTGAGAAAAAGATTAACTTTAGTGCTGTAGGTACAGTTAATTAGTAAATCAAAAACTTAATAGACATTAACAACTAATTTAAACGGAATACTACTTATAATAAATTTAAACAAAGATAGGCAAGTTGGTAATTAATTTCGTAACAATGGCAAGGTGTTCGTCATTTGATAAGCTCCAGCACAACAGGTGTAAAAATAATTAAACTATATTTCGTAAGTAACAGACCAAATTAAAATACCAGAATAAAGTATGTAAAGAAACGTGTGTGATGATATTTTTGTATCACATTGTGCGCGGAGTTTGGGAAGATTTATAAAACTAGAAGTGGCTAAGTTTTTTTTGCACTTATCGCACATTGCAAAAATTATAAGTGTATTTCAAAGACGAAAAAGACAAACCGTTTAAATAACCTGTATTAGTTTTAGTTATCAATGGCATTTTTTTTTCACTTGGCTCAATCGGAAGTTAACGAGAGCCTGAAAATCGGAGGTTAGTTTTTGGCTACTTACTCTTTTTGGCGTAAGTACAATCTAGAAAATTGCATTTTTTTAAATTTAAAATCTCTGAAAATCCTTTTAATGCGAGAACACAGAATTAAACGGCTACTAATCGTCAACCAGTTTCATAATAATTTATAATTTCAAATCTTATCACGTACATTAATTTCTCCTAGCGGCTAATCTTTCTCCACCATGTGTGGCAAACGTCCTTCTCATAAAATACTACCCCGATCTTCTATAAAGATACGGTTGAATGCTGCTACCGAACACCACTGAACAATTTTTTTTCTAACCTATACAGTCCCACTGCTGGGCAAAGGTCTTGCCCATTTTTTTCTACTAGTCGCGATCCACGCAACTTCTCGCCAACCCCTCTCAAATGAATTAAGATCAAGAATCAAGATAGAACTAATTAATAAAAGAAAAAATAATTGTTATGAATAATCAGCCGACTTGAAACTATGTCGCGTGCGCTGTAAAAATAGTAATTAAAATAACACTTCCAGTACAGTATTTTGATTGTGAAATATTTGAAACAGCAATAAAATATTAATGTTTAAAATTATGTCAAAATTTGAGTTATGATTAGAGTTTGTTGACTGAAACTTGAGTTAGGTATGCGGGATATCGTAAAATTTTGATGTAAGTAGGTTTCGAGTTAACCTTAAGTTTGATGTAACGATTTTATTTTTAGCAACAAATAAGTACTTAAGTAGATGTAATTTAGGCCAACGCCTTCATGCTTACGGTTTTCTTATGTTTAATAAATTTAGAGGCAGGTTTAGTATTTAACAAGACTAACTTTTTCATAGCTAGGATTGTACTTATTATTGTGTTCAAAAGTAGATTTTCATAGGTCGGAGGCTAACTGTCAGAGGTTTCAAGCAGCCTGGAGGCCTCTGACATGATCAAAAGGTTAAAAAATACCGGACCTTCCCACAATTTTGGGTTGATTTTGTATTTTATACCTATGAGTGAAAACTCGTTACAGGTAATGGTCGGATCGTATATTACCTACGATAGCTTACTAAAATATCTACTATCAAAGCACTTTACGAATAAAAAACACTATCCAAAAAAGTAGTCCCAGCTCCATCTAGAAATTTTAATTCCAAAACCTTGACCTTGAAAAGCGATGAGCATACCAAGACCAACTTACCAGTGAGTTATGTGACCAAATACTAGAACTAAACATTTTCAACGACTCTAAGATTTGTCTAGAAAATGCGATAGCGTCCCCTCGAATTCAATTGCTCAGAAAAATTAGTCTTACTGTACATGACCTGAGATTGCATCAAAAATAAGGAAACAGTATAATTTTATGAGGTGTAATAAATTATATAATTACCACACATTGTTCACGGGAAGGGACTCTAAAACGGTGCAATGTGACATTTTGATTTACGATATTTTTATGTGTTATTGTCTTAAGTATTTGTTACTGTAATAAAGTTATAGAGATAAAAGTAAGACAAAGGTGTAGGTGGAAAGTGAATAAAATAAATTTTGTTTGACGTTGCAATATTAGTCTTTCAATTTTTTCTACCTTTTAGTATGAATACAATTTGGACTTTAACCTGAATTTTGAAAACAAAAAAATGCCAAGTCGATGATTGTGTAGCACCGACTTTATTGATATTTTTTATAACACAGACTATTTAACCGTACATAGTACAGACAATACAGAAGAAGGTTTAGTGGAATATATGAACGATTTTTTAGGAATTATTTAATTAATTATTAGTTATATTTTTGGTTGAAGACGTGCACATGAAAATTAGATACTTACCGTAAAACTGAAAATAAAAATATAATTCCATAGAAAAATATTCTCAGTACAAAGTACAGTCTCTAAACTGCATTTTTTATTAATTAAAAAGGTAATTGACAAACAAGACCAATTCTATTGTTTCTGGTTATACTATATACATGCATAAAGTTACCAGTTGTCAGTGTCCAGTTACCAGCGGGGCAATTCTGTTAGCCGATCTCTTTACGTGATACGTTCTTGAACCTCTCTCGTTTTCTGACAGTTCCGATAGCACAAAACTGTCAAAAAAACGAGATTGGTTCAAAAACGTGTTACCTTAGTAACGAGATCGGTTGACAGAATTGCCCCGCAGTCACTAAGGTAGATAATATCTAATACGAAATACATACTTATTGCGAAATAATCCAGCACACTCAGGTGAGACTTATTTTTCTAATAATTAACAAGCATTAAAACCAGTACAAAGACCCCGGCTACCCTTAAACAATAGGAACAAAAAGCTTATTGTAAAAAAAACATTAAAAAGCCCGCTGCTTTATGCCCAATGTGATTTAAGACAAAAGTCGGCGTTGTCTATGGTCTCCACAGACTACGGTAGAGGTTCGAATAAAAAACGCTATAAATAACGATTAACAAAAAGCGGTGTCATCCCGCTTCCCTTATCGGAGGGCCGACGGTAGCTCTACTAATCGACATAAAAACTATGGAGACGACCTATTCGCTAAATTTATAGTGACCTTGAAATGCACAATAAAACTGTTTTGATTGGAAGTAGAACAAGGAGAATTTATGACTTATTTTTCTTTTTAGCCATAGGTCGTCCACCGATAGTCATAGGCCTCCCCTATAGATCTCTAAGAATGGATGCAAGCCGCTTGCAGGTCCTAATGAGTTCATTTCTCATACGTCATGTACCACGCGGAAGTTAAGTAATTTAATTTGAATACATTTTTTTTCTATCGAATAACTCATCCATTTGAATTTCGAAAAAAAAACGTTTGAAAAGAGTTGAGTAGAAAGCATAGTTGCTTATTAATAACGATCTAGCTAGCTAATATAAAAATTAATGTCTTTACTAGTGGTCGACGTCCGCCGTTATTGTAATCAAATACCTCGATTAATCGACTTAACGAGTAGCTATTTTCAATGTTTAATAGACTCTGAGGCAAATTAAGTGATTCATCTACTAACATACTTAGTGTGTTTAGATGCTTATGCGGAAGTACGTATTACTTTGCTTTATACCGCTATTTGTTAATAGGAAGTGTGTGTGGTCTTTTCCCATTTACCGGTGTAAATGAACCTTTTTAGTAGTATTAAATGACCTTCTAAAATAATATAATCGTAAAATGAATTTAGTAAGACTTCAGAGCAGAAGCAAAAAAAGCTATCAGTTAGGATATTGGTACAATATCATAAGGAGTCAAGTAAAGCACCAATCAGTTTTTGTGTGAGATATACTTAGAGAACATCGTGATGCAATCTGAGTCTTGGCGCGGCGCGGGTGGCAGCCTCTACATTTTCCCTTACCATACTATAAACTAGTACCTACCTACAATATACGTTCAAAGTCAAACTAGCACTTGCAATCTGCGACTTTAATAATATGTCTATGGCTTTAGCCTTAGATTGTAATTCGCTAGCTATTTTATAAAGTCATGGCTTAACACATACGTAAGTTGAAATCTACCAACGCAACTGTTTTTCACCTGAATCTACCGCGCCGCCGTCCTCCGAAATCGCAATCCTAGGTGATATTTATATGATATCCTAGCTAGGTGATATATAGGTGTCCAAAGTAGAGCGCCAGACGTTTTCTCTAATCATAAATTGTACCTTGACGTCTACCGAAATCGCAAACCTTGGTCCCAGCGCGCCCATCCTAGGGAAGGGGGTCCCAGCACAAAAATAGCATTTATGAATTCTACTGATCTTTCAAAAACTACTGAAATTCTACCGCACTACCAAAATTACATCAAAAATCTAGGCAATCTAGTGTAAACGGTCCCACTGTCTACTCCACAGTTTTCGTGCGAGATGCAGATAGGAGCGACGTGATGTAAGCAGACCCGGCGCCGCGCGGGTGGCTGCCTCTACCTCACTGAGAGACTGCAATGCAGGTTCGTGCCACGCCAACACTTCATTCACCCTTCGTGGGTAGGCTTACGTCCTGCAGTGGACTATTAAAAAGGCTGTTACAGTTTCAACACTTCATACTAATATTTACAACTATTTTGTCCTAAATAATTCTTCATCTAATATGAGAATCCGAAAAGTAACCTAGGTAGCCAAAATGATAAACGGGAATCGCTCCGGCTTTGGTTGTAAAAATATGCAACTTTATTATTCTGTGCTGGTGCAGTTACTAATAAAATTAATTAGAATAGAAAACGATGTTACTTAGTCAAACATATAGTGTTACTAGCAACTCGCCCCGGCTTTGCACAGGTGTATTAGGTATACCTAATAAACATTTCTCTTGAATTACTCTATCTATTATGCGTAGTTTTAAAGATATAAGCATACATAGGGACATACATTTAAATATTTCAGGAAGTTTATCGAACAGACAGCGGGAAGCGACTTTGTTTTATACTAAGTAGGTTAGCACTTTTGTCTTACACATCTTGTAGGGTAGCACTTTTGTCTTACACATCTTTCCAAAATATCCACTGTTAGACAGTGGATATTTTCCATCTGGAAAAATTATATATATTAGCTTAAAAGGCTCAACGGGCGTGTAAATTTCAATAACGGCAATTCAAACCGACGTGTGTATAGCTCTCGCAGTAATGAGTTCAAACAAACATTTTATATCGAGATATTTCCAATACTGTACAGTGCAGTAAGTAAGTACCGACTGACAAGGTTCTCAAACATATAACATATATCTAATGTTAAATACCCATTAATAGCTTAAGTTACACGATGTTGCAAATTAGTATTATTTTTAAATTTTGGACAGCAGTCCCCTTTAGATACAAAAAGTTGAATTCTCATAATGTTGTCCAATACTTACATAAAAAATATTTCTAGGATATTTTGTTTATCTAAACTTACGCTCCTGTCCGCCATTTCAAAATAAGTATTGTTGTACGTAATCACTTAGGTTCAGTTGATCATTGATCTCACTTGCCATCAATATACGTACATAATTAAGTAGGTGTTTGTGTGGTTTGAACTTGAAAACCTAATAAATTTTCAAAACCAACAACCCGAAGATTTACAAAAACGTTACCTATATTTATATGGTCGGACCACCTGCCGTTTGCGGTTTGCTGAGTGAAAATTAACCTTGGATACATTTTAGTACTTCGTGGAACGACTTTTTCAGGGAATCTCGTTTATTTATTACTTAATCTTAAGTAGTATGATAATAAGCATTGTATTTAAATAATGGCCCTGAAAATGTACGATTTAGTTTATTAAGTTGTGAAAATTTGAATGTAATAAATATTTATGGTGATCTCTTGCTGAGTAACCCGCTTCAACGATTAACCGACAAACGATTTTGGACCCTGACCAGATTTAGTTAGTTTATCGATAAGTAGAGATTTATGATGGCTTTTATTTTATTCTTTAGATACATTATAAAAGAAAACAAACTGAGACCAAAACAGACTTTAAAATGAGCGCAAAAATTAGCGATCGTTTCACTGAAAATTTCTGTTCGTTTTTGCTAACAACTTAACATGTAGGTACCATAACAATTAAAGTAATTAACGAAATTTCGAAATTGGGCATATATAGCAGATGCCGAACCTCATTCCCTAGTCCAATTTTACATTACATTTAAAATTTCACCACAATAGCCCAATTTCAATATTTCAAGTCTTTTTATATGCCATAGTTTGTCTACAACGCTATCCTTTTTATATTTACTGTTGTCTTTATATTTCAAAATTGTAAAAGGAGTCTCTTAATCTTGGCTTAGGCTCCATTGATGCCTAACAAAGGACCAGACCAAGCCTGTGAATTCGATTAAATAAAGTAATTAAAATTAGAAACAACGAATTCCATTTGTGATCAACCTAAACGTAATATGTGTCTACATAATTATCTGAACATAATTATATAAGAATGTATAAGATTTTTGCTAAATTTTTATTTATAAAATTATTTAAATATAAATATCTTAATTGTTAACACTCCCAAAAGTTTAGAGTTAAGCTTAAGACATTCTAATTAAAATGCAGTACCGGTGTTACTCGTGTATTTCTGAGTAGGTAATTTTTACTCGAGTTTCGACCACATTTGGCAATCTTTTTCAAAACTCTAGTTTTAGTACTCTAGTACTAACATGAAGGCTGTGGAACCTTCTGTGAACTATGCGAGTAGTCGCACAGTGCACAAGCCGAGGCTTGCTCGCATAGTTCACAGGCCACAACTTAAAATTCAAGAATTCTACAAAACATTAAAAACAAACAACCAATTCGTCCCCACATTGTTTACATTCCAATACCGTTCCAGTTCGAAACCATCAATAATAACACCGTGTCATCAGTCATATGCTTTACAAACAAAAAAACATCGGCGTCTTTGATTCCGGAGTATGGAATAAGCACGAACAAGTGACGATTAGTGGCGAACAAAAAGTCGACAAAAAATCGTCGCGTCACAAAAAGTCGACAAGAACACGACGTCAGTGTCGTGTCGCTGTCACTTCGCCTTCGACAGAGGCGTTTTCAGTAGATCGAGAGATAAAGAGTGAATAATTACTAAGATGACTTGTTTGTTCGCTGTTATTTTAGAGGACAAAGTGATACAATGACTAAAAGATAATTTTAAGAAGCTTGTGATCTTATTGCAGTTTTTCAATAAATATGGCAAATGATACGTTAGGATGTAGGTACTATCACACAAACTTAATTCGTCTTTCTATCTTCGAAGCCCACAACACAATACAAAAAAAAACATTCAAAATATTAGATCTAAGTACGCTTTACTGTATAGTATGTTCTTAGTATGCATTTAAATTGTCAGTTACTGTTTTACTTCTGCATCACGTCAGAATAACCATTTTGGCACTCCCCTGCCAATTAATTAGGTATTACTAATTCATTGCTTTCGGACATTATAAAAATATGTGTACAATTTAGAAAACCAAAAAAATTGTTGGGTCTTTAAATACTCTATAGCTACTTAGATTGTCCAGTACTTAGATTGTATCATGGCCCGTAGTTTCAATATGACAAGTGAACTCCAAAAATCACCTCAAAAATAATCAAGTCACCTCACGATTAAACCCAACACACGGAAGTCACAAAACCAGGAGAATTGGACAACATCGATTAATTACGAAGAGTACACAATTAGCAAAATGCGGTGATACACATTCTAACTGAAGACACTCTAGTTACGTGACGAGAGTCTGAACGCGGCATATGGTGAGAATCTTGGGACTCCGTGACGGAATTACAAATGTTTGACGAACAGATGTCGAGCAATTTTGGAAGACAATTAAGGTAAATGTCAAGGCATGAGAAATTGCGGCTGGACATGTTAGAATGGAAAAAGGATTCTTATAAGAAGAACTAAGTGCCAAGCCAAGTAAGATAAAAATGCCAATCCAGAAATATAATCCATTGTTTTAGGTTACCTAAGTCTTAAGCAATTTTAAAACTAACTCTTATTTAACTATGCTATGCTATCGTTTACTTAGCTTATCTGTGAACATTACTCATATAACAACTGACATATGTTTAGGGAACTCGAGACAAAACAATATCAATAAAAATCTATAAAATATTCGTTTTAAAAATATAAGAAGTAAAAAAAACAATACTTAAATATGTACATTAGCTGGCTGAAGAAAAGATTACGGTTGTAGACAATAAAATTGTAAAACTAAATAAATAAGATAATCAGAATTTAAATTGATAACTGTTTTTAAACTTCATGACTATTAACAAACTAAGTATTATACATACATACAAGTACAAGTATTATATTATGACTAAAATCATAGTTTACCTGTGCTTGCCACAGACAAGACAACAAGGGTAGAGCAGTGCCAGTTGGATGTCGTCATAGATCATTAAACAAAAATAAAAACTGAACCCAACCCAAATATTTCAGGAAGTTTATCGACCGGAGCGAGACAAAAGTTTAAAGTTCTAAAAAACCTGATCATAGTTTGTTGAAATGTTGAAAAAAGCGATGTCGCGAGCCAAAAATAATAAAAAGAAAGATGGCGGCGTATGCTCAGCAGAACGTAGGGAATGTGTGGTAGGTAGCTAAGTTCATATGGAGTGGCCCCACGAATTCACGGCCAACTGAGGCAGCTTGTTTGGTGTTGCTACGTTTTCCGGAATTACTTACCTACTTGCTAACATGTTGCTGATTTATTTTGGATTCTTTATAATCGCATTTTTTGCATTCCATATACAAACATACAGTAAAAATAATTTTCAGCGATAATATGTAGTTACAACAACAATCCTAGATGTTTAATATGTATTGTGCTTTAAGTAAAATGAAAAATTCCCCTATTCCACTTCTTACTTTCATGAATTTTGTACTTAATAAAATAAATAACCGCAGGCGAGTCCAAGTGGAAGAATATTGTCCAAAAAGTAATCCAGGATCAAATCACTCCAACAAAGGTTTTCTATTGACATGACTAAGCAGATAAAGAAATAAATGTTAAATATTAAAAAAAAACATCGTCTACGAAGTGAATTTTATTGCAAATTTCCCCAAATTCAGGGTAATCCTGCAGCATGGCATCACAGCTCCCGTTTCTGGGTGCTTTATTTGGGATATCTCCCATTTGTTATACATAATGCATGTAGGGTCGTATCGCGGGATCGCGGACAACGGGGAATTCGGGACGGCGCCATCGGACCCTCGCTGATATACAGGCTGATCCTAAAGTTTAATACATTTTATCTACACTAATGTTGTAACATTGTACTTATGTTTCCAATACTTGACTTATAATGACTACTGTTATAGCGCAGACAACAAAACACTCAATTTAAGCAATTTCAAATGATGTTATAATATCCACATCGATATCGTAAAATCTCATTATAACATCGCTCGCTCGCTCCTGATTGGCCGCCCTGCGCGCGCAGCGGCGCCAAGTCGTTTTTATTAGTGAAGATAAAGTAGTGTATGCAACTGCATATAACACAGGTATTAAAACACTCGTTACTATTATGAAACTCGCTGCGCTCGTTTCATAAACCACACTCGTGTTTTAATACCCTTCATTATATGACAGTTGCATAAACTACTATTATTGTTTGAAAAATAAAAACTGAAGAAGGACTATTCTACCTGCCTTAACCTGCAGTAATTGCAGTTAAGTATTCGTTTGAAAAAGTATTTTTTTTTTCATACTGGCTTGAGTTTGACTGCAGGCTTTACTACCTACAATTAGAGGCCTTCAGGTGGCCTAAAAACTCTTACACCAGGGCTAGCCATCCAGCCTATATGAACTTATTTTACTTACTTACACTACCTATAATGATTTTGTTAAACTCGACATAAATGTAGTCCAGCGGATTAGCAATGGGCAGGGCTAACGAACTATTTAGTTCATAGAACTGATGACAGATGAGGCCGTCAAGTCGACCTGAATACAAGCTGCTTCAAACCAGTCTAATTGGAAATCCTTTGGGTAGGCCTATGTCCAGCAGTGGACATTCTAAGACTGATAATGATGATGATTAAAGGTACTGTAGAATTGTTTTTCGAAATGTGTTTTCAGAACACCCTGTAGTCGCCAGATAGTTTGGAATCGAAGAGGGCCCAAGAATCCGTCGCGACATGAACTTATGAGTAACAGCCGACAGTTTTTGTGATACTGGAGGCCGTGGCTGCGGAACATTAGTCTCTACGCAGTGCCGCAAGATGGCGCTGCTTTTCGCAAAATCCTAATTCTAAACCAGAAGATGTTTTGTTGGTTTGTTACTCTTTCACGCAGGACGCAACGTACTGACTTGGTTTTGGACATTAATACAAGTAGGTATAGTTCAAAGGTTGGAAAGTGACATATCTAGGTAATTTTTTTTTACATACCTAAGTAAGTACCTAGGTCGAAGATCGAGCGAAGTGGAGGAAAAAAGTGAGGAAAGCTGACCCCATCACCATGTGGGATATATAGCCAGGAAGAAAGAGAGAGGGGTACCTAGGCCACTTTGGCATAGGCAAAAGTTAGTTGTTGAGTACTGAAAAATGTGACGCATAATTAATTTTGATTTTACTGAAATAATGATGATCTTTTTTCTGCGTTGGTAGTTCGTGGTTTCCATTCGAAAACCGTAGGACCCCATCGGCCATCCGTTCGACGAACTACATAATACCTACCTATGATGTGCTCTGCCATGCCCAGTGCCAATTTAACTTTTTAATCTGCTGGGCTATGACTATGACGATTAGTTTGAATTATTTATACTGCCCCCCATAGTTGAATAATCGGCCAAGTACGAGTTGGACTCGCGCACGAAGGGTTCCGTACTGTATGGGAGGCGGGAGCCCCGATTGAATGTTCAATTTATTTTAAATTAACTATTTATTATAGAAGTGAATATAGAACTAAATATTCTGTGAAAAAACAGCTAAAAATTCAGGTATGTTGTATGGGAGCTCCCCTTAAATACTGTTTTATTCTATTTTTAGTATTTGTTGTTGTAGCGGCAACAAAAATACATCATCTGTAAAAAAATCAGCTTTCTAGCTATAACGATTCATGAGATACAGCCTGGTGATAGACAGACGGACAGCGAAGTCTAAGTAATAGGGTCCCGTTTTTAACCCTTTGGGTACGGAACCCTAAAAACGCGTTTAATAGGTATTCTACTATTTTCTTTCCAAAATTGTATTGTACAGATCTTCTTCCTGATTAAAGTGATTTTGTTATCTTTGGTGTTTTGGTCTTTACCAACATTCTTAAAGTATGTAAAACAAAAGCTCAAGAACATTTGCACTCCATCTCAATAACGGTTACTCGCTTAAAAATCAGCGTATTCATTAAATACCCCAAACCATAAATTTGGTTACGAAAAAACTCAATGTTTTAAGTCTCTACATTTGTGCGTCACAAGAAATCCTTAAGGCCCAGTTTCCACTAATTTGACGGTTCTCGCGATTTGTTACGATTTCATCATTCTTCGATTTGGTTATTCGCATTTAGGGATGAGTCTTCGGCAGATTAAAGGCAAAGTAATCTAATCAATATCGCTTGATTTTGATTAGGTAGATATAACTCCTGTACAAAATATTGTTTCTCAATCCTACAGACAAATTAAATATATGTTTGATGTGAATTTCATTTCTGTCCGTATTAATCCCTATTATATTAGTTGTATTCGTCACGTCATGACTTATATTGACTTTTTATGAAGAGTAAAAACTAGAGACACACTTAGAGTAGACACCAGGGCTAGCCACTAGAGCACCACACCTAGAATAGAGACACCAGGGCTAACCACCCGCCTATACGAACTTTCTTACTTACTTATGAAGAGTACAAGAACACAAATAACATCGGATGTTTAGATAATATCAACTGTGACGTCAGAGCCAATCACTTGGCATAGGTGCTAAATAATGCCATAAAATTATCAGACCCAAAAATACCTTCTTCTTTCGAAAGCCCTCTAAGCCCTGAGCTGAAAGACACACTACCTATTTATCAATTTTAACAAACTATTCACAATAATTAAAATGCATATTAATTCACAAATCGCAAACCAAAAATCGTAAAAAAATAACTTAATCGACATCCCTACCTAAAGAGGCTTTCAAGATGTGGAACTAAGAGGTGTGCAGTGCATACCAATGGACCAGGTAGTGGCTGAAATAACAAGAACACATCAGCATGCGGGGCAGGCGCGTCTTGCAACAGGGAAAATTAGCAGATCGCTACGCATCTAACTAAATCTCTGCCAATTTATATCTATGGACGGATAAATGAAAGAACTATGACTCTGATAAAGACCAAAATCTGGATGCTATATAGCTGCTTTTGTTGAGAAGTCCTATGTGATATGTCTAATAATGTATGACTTACTAATTATGTGTTGATGACGGCTGTGGGATGCTAGTTTGATGAAAGGGAAAAGAATATACTCGTACCTATATTATCTCAACTCTGTACCCGTATAAGACTCGTACTTTCATCGTCATTATTATTCGTAAACTTTGGGTTTAAGCTTCTTAAACTTATATCACAATAACAACTCATACTTTAGAGAATGGAAAATAGATATGGAACTTATTTTTTCTAAAATAGGACCTATATTCTAATTTCCTTAGTCGAGTAAGTATATTACTAAAATGGATTTATTAATTTTAGCCCATGTTCGGGTGAAGCTACCCCACTTACCTAGTGCATAGTTTACGATATAATATTTGAAAAGAAACTACAAAATGACAAATTATTTTTCTTCTAACAAAGAATGTCATGTTTATTTCGATAAATCGTTAGTGGCTCCCTCATACAACTGCAAAGATAAGTTTGCTGCACTGCAAGTACAATTTGCATTATAGAGAGATGGTATTGAGATTAGTCTTACAAGGTACAAAGTAAATGGTACGCGAACCGTCTTACAATGCACAAGAACATGGAATTTTAAATTTTATGTGTCTTGCTTTAATTTTATGGCAAAATGCAACAAAATAATTGACTGAATAAGGAATTTTGAGAAATCTGAAGAATACATGTTTGTTATTTTGGCGATGGAAGGAAGAACTTTGTGCTAAGATGCAATTTAAATAGAATTTTCATCGTAAACTTGGAAAGGTTGGCAAAGTATTCATGAAAAACCAAAATTATACCTATGTTGGATTGTGCCAGGAGAGGTTATTAAATGTTTTTAGCTAAGAATTACTTATCAGATACGTAATTTGCTTTTAAGTTTTACAATTTTGCATTGTAACCTAAGTCAATAATAAAATAGAGTAATAAGAACTAGATCTCTAGACAACCCGTGTGTAGAGCGATATTCGGTAATAATGAACCAAATAAACGCAAAAAAAAAACGCAGGAAACAAGAAAACAAATTAATTGTGATAAAGAAAAGATCCAAACATATTAAAAACAATGTTGAATCTATTGCAAAACATGAGATAAGGAAAAAAAACCAAACCACCTAACAGTTATTTTGTTAGTACCCACTAATGTACCTGCATAAGAAATTCTAATTCTAATTTAAACATCCTAATTTTGGCAATGTCAACTACAAGATGGGTCGACGACATTGTGAAAAAACTTGGACACGATTAGCACAGGAACGAGACAAATAGCATCGTAAGAGAGATGCCTATACCCAGCAATGGGATAGAAAAGGCTGCGGATGAAGATGATGATGATGAAACTACAAAATCCCAACACGGAAGACACTGAAGACACTGAAGAAAACATCTGCAAACATAAAACAAAAACGAAACATTCATGGAACAGTTATTTTATTAGTGATAATGATTACCTACACAAGATAAAACTGCAAAATCTATCCCACCACTGAGCGTCTTCACGCTAAAGAAAACATCGTAATACCTAGCATATGCAAATACTCGTAGAAAACAAAAACGAAACACTCGAACACAATCCTTACAATAGCAACATGATTTAAAACCAATAAAGATACGTCGAGTCTGTGTAGAGTGATATCGAACATGCTATTGGCACTTACAACTGTGTCGATTGCTGAGTTTATTTGTTGCATTTGTTGCACGCGATATCTGTATGATTTGTTGCAGAACGCTTGTTTGCTGGTGATGTTTACTGACTATTGGCATATCGTTTTGGAGTGACTGAATCGAGTAGTTATACTCGTGATTGTGACCTTATGAGTTGTGCTTATGATATTATTGTCTTGAAGAAATACAGCTTAAGTAACATTGTAAAATGATATTGTTATATTGTTAAATAAACTTTTCATAGCCAGTCATATTCAAGTAACTGTGTATCTATTGGAATTCGTAGGCTACTTATATAACATGACAATGTTTATCTGTATGATCGGTTGAATCAAGTGTATAGGGCAGCAAAGAAAACTGCAGAAGCAGATGAAAATATTGTAACCGATATACATTAGGTTAAGTAAGAGCTTCTATTTCACAATTGGATGTATTATTAAGTATACTAGCAGATAAACAAACGGTTTCAAAGATCAATAGCATGTCCCCTAAAACATCCTTGTCACCCATCAGTCTAGGTCCGGGAGCGGTACGATTGTTCAACATCAATTCCCATCACGAACTCTTATTGCCTTTGAATCGTCGCCTCATACATCTTACGCTATTTTGGACACCTTAATCGGTAACGAACGGTAAAAACGTCTACAGAATATCTAATTTTCAAACTATTGTACACATGACGAGCATATTTTGCTGAATTAGCAATTAAGATCAGTTCTAGGAGACTCTCTGTCTGCCAGTGATGGATGCAAGGTCGTTACTATTGTCCATTTTTGTATGTTCCAAGTATGTCCTCGTCATTTGTATGCAGATGAAGCCTGGCTTGGTGGCCAGACGGATTTGGATGAGAAACGAATTGGACTAGAATGACTAGATGGTCTAGATACGGTCCGGACGATACTGATGCAATTGCTTGGCCATTTGGTGCTGGATGAAGATTCTCGTGATATACATAATTGGATTGTTGAGATGAATCTTTTAGTGGACTTATTTGTGAGTAAATGTGAAGAGTAAATGGTCTATGTATGATCTGAGCTATGAACATGGCTTGGTAGTTTTAGTAGTAGATGAAGGGTTTTCTTATTAACATATTTGGAATATCACTTCATTGAAACTAGCGTGAGGATTCATTATTAAATTTTGTTTCATATATTTGGAATATGTTGCAACTTCTGGAGCTTAATTCAAATCTAATGTGCTAAAGATTCGTAAATGTGTAATAATAGAATTTTAGTTAAGTATGTTATTTTTATGATATTTTTATCATTAACTATTTTAATGACTTACAACACAAATTAAATTAAACATTTATTCTGATTTACATTGCAAAGTAATGAATACATGCCACCTTGTGAAGTAAATTTAGTGATAGGTAGGTACAGTTGTTTGTTTTGGTGTAATCACTAGTCTCCACACGTAAGGTTACGGTCTAATGCACTTGATCTAAGCCTTGTATAGCCGTCTAGGTGGACTAAGTAATAGGTAGGTGCCTAAGCATCTTTAAAATCTACGTACTGCAATTTGGATAAAGTCGTTGCTTATTAACACAGGCTTTGTTTTTAAAATGTGGCTTTACTTCAATAAAAAAAACTCATGATTAAAAGGAAACAAAAAATCGGCTACCAAATTTCGTTTCTATGTACGCAGGTTATGCAAAGGGTGATAACAAATTGTAGGACAACTAGCAAATCAAATTCGATGTAGACATGTAAGCCATGGAAGGTAATATAAAACAGACACTGGTACAGTAAGTACCTACAAAGAATCGCAAAAACACCATCTCCCTTCTCAGTCAATAAGATAAGAAAGAAAAATTATCCAAACCAAAATTATTTAATTTGCAGACAGTCATGATAACATAGTCCATAATTAAGTGGCGCCAACATTTACCAGTACATATAAATATAACCGATGATATAACAAACTCGATTATAGAACTTCTTGTAAACAATGATGCCGGCGGCGGCGCCTAAAAAGACAAGTCATGACCTGAAGATCTTCAAAGTCTTACAGACCTTATCTTCCAAATAAATCATACACTTTATTGCGTTTTAAGTGGATTTTATCTTCACAAGGATTCCTTAGATCTCGGCTGAAAGAGCTGCTTGTGGACGACCTCAGGTCATGAGATAGTCTGATAGGGTAAGAAAGGAACCATTGATAAGATGTAATGGCTAAGATCGGTCACTGTTCTCTACAATCTCTCTTTATTCCTTTACGTATCTCAGTGTTGTGATAATGATAAGTCAGAATTTATTTATGGTGGAATCAGGATAGGTACTAAAGTTTGGTCATGAGAAGTATCTTGACAGAAGGCTCGTAAATGAAATGATAGCAATACCCAAGTTTAAATGTAGATAGTATTAAAACAAATTATGCTATCCATCAGAAAAGCAGTACAACGGGTTGTTATTGTAAAAGACATCTGAGGCAGCAGATAATTGTAGAATAAAATATAGGATAATTTTACGGGCTATATAATTATGATGATGTTTGTAACGTTAAGTACTACTAAGACTTACTAAATCTATCTAACTTGGTCTCTGAAATAAGAGTAAAGACATCCTTTCCGCTAACAATTATAAGATGCCAGTTATAAATTAACAAAATTGTACCATTGGTAGCTACCAAATCTAAAGCAACAGATTTATGTTGACTAAATTTTTCTTGTGATTTACATTGAAGATGATGAGGTGAAGTAGTAGCAATGGAGATACGTTTTTTTCAATGTCATTACCTTTGATAAAATCAGTTCCTGCATTAGGAAATTGCCCACACACGTGCAAGTAACGCATAAGGTCTCCGAAGTCTCAAATGAAAAGAACACGTTTCTTTCTTTCACCATTATACCTCATTACAGTCTCTTTCACCCACTGAGTAATAAACCTTATTCCTCAAAGTGATCCATTTCTGCTATCGACTGGTTCTGCCTACGCATAATCTTTACGATATTTTTTCGAGTCAACTTTCAACCAAATGGCTCTTACGTTAAACGCGATCCAAATGATCCTGGTGACGGTAAATACAGTTAAAATCACTAATTGTTGCTTTATGAATGACATCTTATGAAAGTCAATCGCCGACAAGGCTCTCGAGAAGTCGAGTGGCCGAAATTTCGGTTCCAGAGCGGTGATACTTGGCACCCCTCGGTTTTGTTGAGTTTTTAGGCTAAGCTTGTATTGGTTGAATTTCAATTCATTGCTGTGTCAATTTATTTTCAGTAGCATTTATTTGAAATGAAGGTGCAAATATTCAATTTGCTATCTTCTCCATAACGATATTTTGTTAAATGACTAAGATCTAACTGTGACAAGCACTTGACAATATTGAATTCGACATGTACCCTAAATAGATCTAAATTTAAGAATTTTTGTTTCCAAATAACATACTCAAGAAAGAATTTAAAATAAGTGTAACGTTTGTGATACCTATCATTAATAATAATCAATATGCACAAATGTAAGAATGGGACACCTAGAGGCAGACTGAAAATTTTTCCTTTAAAATTAATCAATCACTTGCTAAAAGAGAAACCACGACAATCTGTATACAGGGTTAGCATACTTTTAGGGCTTATTCTGTACATCAAAACTAACAACTTTTGTTCTGCGACTTTGGTCAGAACTCGAAAATTAAATCAACTGTTCCTTACAAACATGTCGCGGGTAAACGATATTTTTCTATGGAACAACAATTTTTTTTTTTAGTTTTGACGAAAGTCGCAGTATAAAAGTTGTTATGTACTGAATAAGCCCCTAAAAGAATGCCAATTGATTAGAAATAACCCTATATCAAATACATCAAATAAACCCGACGATGCGATGAATAGGTTTATCAATCACTAATCGTAATGGCTTGGTGAATTAAACACCAACCGCCAATTAAAACTATCGCAAAAAATACAGATTTAGTGCTGCCTCACGCAAAAAGCGAAATAAAGACGGAATAAAAAAACGAAGGGCTTAATTTCGCTCAAAGTAAAAAGGAAAATAAGTTCTTAGCGCCAGGTTTATGGAGATGGAGACAGGTCGTGTCGCGCTAATTAAAGTTCTCATAAAATATAGGGTCCTCAATCAATGAGCAGCTGAGTTATTGGTGCGGTAAGTGACTCAAGGAGGTACGAAGACGACTGTGTTGGTTGCGGCATTTGCCCAAATGTTAAGCCAATTATCCAATTTGCCGATATGCGCTATATTTGCGATATACTTACAGCGCTTATAGGAACAAAGCATGGAATGCAGTGGAGAGTTATGACGAGCAAAGATGTTAACATTATTGCAAAAAACTTCTAATGCGACTTTCAACAAGGTTACGTTTAACGCTACCATGGAGGGCGAACATTAAGAACATTGCGAAGTTTCACTTTTTCCGCGCGGAGGGACTTCACGCACTATTTTATAATTATATTTTCTAATAACTTTCCAAATAATGTAGAAGACTTTCAACAAAAGTGTATGTTTTTTTGTGTTTTTAAGGTTCTCATAAAATGTAAGGCCTTAAATCAATGAGCGGCTGAGTTATTGGTACGGGGAGTGACATAAGGAAGTACGAAGAAAACTGTGTTGGTTGCGGCATTTGCCTGTAACATGTTAGCTTACAGCGCTTACAAGACGAAAACATGGAGCGGAAAAGGAGAGTAGTGACGAGCAAAGAAGTTAACATTATATTTTCTAAAAATCGAAGAATATAGGAGACTTTCAACAAAATTGTATGTTTGTTTGACAAATTGTCAGACAATTTTTTCGCGTCAAGAACTACTGTTGAATTTTTGATGAGATGCTTTAAATAAATCAACATATTTATGAACTGTTATCTATAGAATTGTATGTTTGTTTGACAAGTTGTCAGACAATTTTTTCGCGTCAACAACTACTGTTGAATTTTTGATGAGATGCTTAAGTAAATCAACATATTTATGAACTGTTATCTATTTTCTATCACTTCTATTAGTATTATACATGTTTTTACTATTATCTAGAGTCTAAATATGATAAAATCATAACAACGTGTATATAGCTATCTAAGTATGATCCTATATATTTTATAGCACATCTTTTTTCTCACACCCTATACGGTAGTAGCTTCTCCACCTATTCTCGCTCCACGGTAATTACCGCATCTACCCCCTTCGCAGGTTGGCGCAAGGAACGAGGCTAGGCTTTTTGCATCGCTGCCCGAAACCGCCACCGTCACCGCGTGTCGTCGAACTGCACCCAAGGTTGTACGCATTGTCACCGAGTGATGGACTCAGGTTCTGATTGGCAGAGTTGCCCGCTGTCATACTTCCCACGAATTGGGGATTTATACAGAGCAATACCTAACCTACTTCTTAGTACTTAGAAAATGGAGGTAAACAATTAGAAATCGTGTACGAAGCTGAAAGAAAGTGATCCAAATCGTTACAATGAACAACTCGTACTATGGGACTAACCCGAAATTCGAAACAATAATGGGCTGATTTAGAGTGGCAATTTGGTATGGGGAAAGCAATCTTTTTTCCTCGATTCCAGGTTAGTCCCATATAAAAAGTTGCTATTAATGATCATCTGGATAACCCTCTTTAACCCAGCAAAGCAAACGCAAAATAATAATACATATTTGTATGACTCAAATTGTTGTCTACAGTTCTGCACGTAGTGGTATACATTCATAATCTTTTTGAGCACAATCGGAAAATCGTGTTTCCTTCTGAGAAAGGAATAATAAAATTATCTGCAATTCCATAAATGTCTATAAATAATTTATAGACATTTTGAGGGTGTAGCAATATTTTAGTGATAATTACTAAAATATTGCTACACCCTCAAATTCCATGGCAATTCTGTTTCCAAGCGACTCCAGGTATCAATTGCCCAATAAAATTATTACTAAAATAATAACATCACAACAAAAAAGTTGCAGAGAATCTTATAGGTAAACATTATGTTTCAAAAGTAAATTGCTAAAATATTGCTACGCCCACAAATTCCATGGCGATTCTATTTCCAAGCGACTCTAGATATTAATTGCCTAATAAAATTATTACTAAAATAATAATATCACTACAAAAAAGTTGCACAGAATCTTATGGGTAAACATGACATTATGATTCAAAAGTTTGTGGCTAGCAACACAGCCGGTGTGGCTGAATACACATTTTGATGTTGCCAATTGCTGCACAATACAAAGTACTTAGTGCTCGAATTAAATTGACCCCGGTGTTGCTAAGGTCGTCGTGAGAAAATTTCAACTGTATTTGGAAGTGTAATTTTCAAACCCAAGGTACCCTGGTTCCCTCCAAGATAGGTATTTTTTTATGTCATCCATATTGATTTATGTTAAAATAATTGTAGAGTCCACCTAATTCAAACCGACACTTAAAATGTTTGACACGGACGACAGATTAGCGACTGTAGCATCTATCACTCTCATTCTCAAGTCTATAAAAACAGGAGGGACAGTGACAGATAACACCAAACGCGGTAGAACGGGCCCAGTAATTAATTAAAGAGTCCCTAATTCGCGGTTCCTCCGGGAAAAGGGTCCGAAGCGGCGTTCAACTCATCCGCGTAATGGAATGTTTCGGATCTTGCTATTAACGCAATCAATATGGGCTTTATGCCTAAGTAAGTAGCGAGTCGCTGTGTGACATGGTTTACCATGTTAGCTTGTTCATAGTTTGCTGGACTTCAGGCAAATTGAAAGTAAAGTGAAAGGAAAAAATGCGGGTTGGAAACTTACATAGGTACCTTAGTACATTACTCTAAAATATGTAATTAACTCTTGCTCCTTGAGCTATCAAGTTATAAAACACATTCTAATAGAATAATTATTATTAAGTACGAATACATTTGCAAAAAAAAATCTTAATTAATTCAAACACTTGTATCTAACATAGCAATTAACGTAATCAGGGCAATAACACTTCTATGTGTTCTATATGTATATGGTATGTGGTTTCACTACAATATTATCTATCTAAGCACCAAATTAAAATTCAAGTACGTTTGAAAATAATAAGTGCTTGGTGCGATAAGATAATAAGAGAAAAAGTCAATGTTTTTTAGTAGTAGTAGCGGAGCCCAAGAGGAGATTTTTGTGTTTGCTTGACAGAATCAAATTAAGGTATGGGGGATTCCTTGCAGAGATTCTTTCCTGGTAGAGCATGTCTACTTAACGCATATTATGAGCTTCCCACATAAGGCTGCGGTTCTAATTAATCATATTAAACCCGCCAGTCAAACATTTATTAGTCGAGTCGCAATAATTACAGCTTTACAACGGCTTAATTTTTTTTTTTTATTTGCAACAAACTTTCATTTTTTTGTAGCTTGATTAGGTGCATTACATCTAACCTACGAATATCTGCTGTATAAATTATTTTTTTAGTAGTAGGATTGCAGTTAAAGTATGTGGTCGCTCCCCCTACTGACATAGAGCTCGCATTTCTTTTTTAATCTTTATAACATATGTAGATAAGTATGTAATATCTTTGTTCGTTTCAGCCATAAGACGTTAATTATTGGATATTAGCTCCCTTGTTGATTTCCATTAAAATCAGTTAAATAATTTATAACTACAGAATCCAATAGGTCTTCATGATGGTCAAGTAAATCCACATTTACCATCATGGGCTCCTCTACTATAGTCAGTGGCATGAAAAATTGTAACTGCATGGATATGCAACGAACAACTTTCTTCGCACATTAATAGTATTGCCAGCTACGATAATTGTAATCGACGTACTAATTGTTCCATGCTAGAATAGGGTTGCCATTTACACGAAATTACAGTGTTTTGAGCTAATGTAGATGACCAATATAAAACATGAGCGACCTATTTATAAATACGGTAGATAGTTTTTCGAATAAATAATGATAATTATTTTGTTTTCGTATCGAGCAAAGGCCTCCCGTCTCTTAGTATATTTCTATCTCCTATGGTGTTGTGATAGCATTGATAGTGGATTTTTAATCGTCCTGCCATTCATTTTTAACCGACTACCAAAAAGGAGGAGATTCTATGTTCGTCTGTATGTATTTTTTTTGTGTATGTTTATCGATAAAATCGTTAATTGTGAACCGAATCGATTAAACGTTTTTCAGTTCAAAAGTTTACACCTACCCAAAATGGCCCATTTAAATTTGAAATAAATCGGCTGAGCCGTTGTTGAACAATCAACAATAATGTAAACAATTCGAGCGAAGTATTCGAATTTTGTACAAGATGGCAGGCGGTTTTGCCATTTTTGCGAAAAATAATTATTGAGCCTACCGAGGGGACTCTTTGGATGCTCTTTGGAATCTAGATTTTTAGGATTCCGCACCCAAAGGGTAAGAACGGGACCCTACAGCTAAGACTCTGTCTGTCCGTCCATCTGTCTGTCCGTCATCATAGTCAATTTTCAAAGACGATGTATTTCTGTTGCCGCTATAACAACAAATACTACTAAAACAGAATTAAAAACCTATTTGAGCGGGGCTACCATACAACAAACCTGAATTTTTAGCCGTTTATCGCTCGATATTATTAACGGTAACAGGTAGACGCTTGTAATATTCACAGATTATTTAATTGTATATTCACTTTAGTACTATATGATAAAATAGATAATTAAGGGGGGCTCCTTGTAAGAAACGTGTTTTTTTTTGCTCGATATTAATAACGGCATCAGGTAGATGCTTAGAATATTTACAGAATATATGGTACCTAGTGGGTACATAGATTCGCTTAAAATAATTAATTAAAATAAAATATATTAAGGGGGGCTCCCATACAGTAAGGAACCCCTCGTGCGCAAGTCCGACTCGCACTTGGCTGATTATTGTAATTACATGTTTCAGTCCACCTCCATTAGTTTCCAAATGCATCAAAATAATTTTATTTAAATTCATAAATAATTTATGAAACAGACAAACGTGGTCATAATGGATGTTATTTAGGTGTTATCTATTAAGTACGAGTATACCTATAATTAGTAATATGTGGTATATTAGTCTCTGGCAGCCATATCACAAGCGTTGCTTAGTTTGGGTTCAGAGATCCGTGTGTAAGATGTCCAATTAATAAAAAAAGAATGTCTAGGTACTAAAAGCGTTGTCACGTGGAAAATTAGTACTTACAATACTTTTTTTTGATCATTTACCTCAAAATGTAGCCAAATGACCACCAGCCCGACGGGTCGACGACATCAGACCCATCGCTGGTCAAGCGTGGATGAGATTAGCCCCAGATAGGGAACAATGGCACATAAGAGAGGAGGCCTATACCCAGCAGTGGGTCGACACAGGCTAATAATGATGATGATGTAGCCACATCATAGGAGAATAAATATGTCGAACTTTTATTTACTAAAAATATGCCATTAAAAATTTTCAAAATTATGGAAGCACTTATGAATGAATTTAAATTTCGTTCAATATTACTTTTGTCGATTATTTTATTTTATACAGTGCCTTTGCAAGGCCATAATTTTCATCTCATTATTTTTATAATTTAACTTGACTACGTTAACGATTTCTGTAATTGGTAATGGCATATCATTACTATCTGATAATTTTTTGGGTACGATTTAAGTGATCAGCAACAAAATGGTAACAAAATCTGGACTTCTGATAATTGAAAAAATATGTTCTAGAATGGTGGTGAACGTATAATAGAATAAAATATCCTGAACCTACAATTATTGGCCATAGTTCAAAAAGTGCCACAATTTCGAATGCATACCTAATACAACTGTGTTTTGAAATTATTTCAATGCTTACTTTTACATTGATTTTGTGGTCTGTGGATGACCCAATAGTATTGTTTAATTTATTGTTGTAATTAATTAAGGCCCAGAAAAAGTACTTTGGCTCATCCAATTTAATTATTCGTTTCTGCTGACCAAAGAATAATTGTGGCAAACCATTAAAATAATTACTTTTTTTACCGACCGTTTGTGGCGCAACAAGTTCTACATTATAACATCTAATAATAAATAACTTTATCCAACGACAATAAGAATTAGTTTTGCTTGTCACCGCATTGTGCATTGTGGTACATAAATTTAAATATGGATGTTTCCATGAAGCAAGGCTCAGCACACTGTTTCCTTTTTGCGCTAACATAGTTGGAAATCATTAATAGGCAGATGATTTTACACGCTAGTACTTGCGGTTGTGTGATTTATGTCATTATCTAGAATTTACTTTGTAAATTACAGTATATACCTAGTACGGATTGTTTCGTTTAAAGAAATTTAAATGCCTACTGGTTTTAGAGACATTACCAATCAGGTAAATCCTTATAAGCATCCTTATCATATATTATATACATGGTGTTGTTTTTCAAATTGCAAGGATTGACGACCTGATGACCAATGGGGTAAAAATTCTCGAGTGGAGACCACGGACCGGCAAGCGCAGCATAGGACGACCGCATGATCTCGCTGGATGCAAGCCGGTATTGGAGATAGGGGCGGCGTACTTAATGTCTAGCAGTGGACGACGGATGTTCTGATGGATAGGTACCTAGATGAAAGATTTAAGAAGCTGTAAGTATAAACTCAAGTACTTTTCTTAACCACTTTTACTAAGTTATCAGCACTGACATTGCGGCAGCTGTTTTGTACAAAAAGTTTATTGACACTCGACAATTTGTCTGGAACAACTGAAGTACCTAAAGACATAATAATATATTTATAGCTATTTAAAACTTTAAATGTGTAAAAATAATAGGTACTTGAATTGAGATCTGACCAATCAGGTACCTTAAAAGCATTTTTGTCATATTAACAGAGGTAGATTCTAATTTTAGGGAATTTACAAAAATATCCCCTCTGAAGTTTCACCATAACTAAGTACCAAGTACCTACACTTTACGTAAACACGTATTAGTTAAAAGAATAAGAAAGAGATAATAAGTCTGTAGGTCAAATGACTTTACAAATCACTATGGAAAAGTGTTAAATACCTTTTTTTTTAGTTTTCCCGTCAAGATTTAAACTTTTAATGTCAGTTTGCTGACGGCACCTTATACAGTCGCCGACACCGCAAACGCGTCGCAGTTGCTTACCTATTCCCCCCTATTACTACTTATTTAGTATGGGCAAAGAATATATCATAATACTGCGTAGGGGACTGACTCTATACAATTTTTATTTTAAAATGCGGTCGAAACTATATGGAATAAAACCAAGATGGATCAGCGGGTGAGATAAGTAAACCATTGTCATTTCTACCAAAGTATTCAATTGATGTACTTAAGCTAACATCATGTACTCGTACCTACGAGAACATGTCAATAAAATAGGTTATCAATCCTTTTAAGTACCTAATAGGTCCTATATATCCTGTGTTTAAAACGAAACTGTGATTTTCGCTCGTAAAATCATTAAAATACGAATTAAAATGATTCGGATGCTTTTCATTGTGTAGATAATTTAAAAACTAGGGTAATAAGATATAATGCATCTTTCTGCTGCCGTTATTAACATCGAGAAAAAAATTACGTTTCTTGTATATGAGCACCCCTTGAATACTTATTTATTTTATTTTATTTTAACTAGGTATTTATTTAAATATAATATTTAAAACGTAGTTTAATATCATTAGTCAATTCTAGTTTGTACAACATGTCAACATTGTATTTGAGGGATGGGATAAAAATTTCTAGTTATTTTAGCATATTTATCATGATAAAACTTACACAGGAACATCAATTTTACCTATTTACGCCATCTGGCTTTAAAATATTGTCGCAGTATAATATACAACACCTGTTAATTACTTAAAATAAAATGTGCAAAATTAACGCTAGTTTTCCACAATCAAAGCTATTTGTTCAGGAATACTGATAGTGAAATATAAGCACAACCTAGATGCAAAGAATATATAATAATACTACGTACTAGATGTAAGCGCTTCTAACCCAGTGTTTTTGGAAATTCGTAGGCCTATGTCCAGGATTCGTAGACCTTCAGGTGGAAACTCAGTAGGTCTCTAATTTTCAAATAGCATAGCCCCCGTACTGCTAATGTGACATTTTATGTTTTTTTATAAAAGGTCGATACCTGCTGTTCCGACATATTATGTTCGAACTGAAATGTTTAGGTTAAGAGGGACTTATAATAAATTTTGTGGAGCATTGGAGAAGTTTTATCTACAATAAGTATACGCATGTATTATGTATTTGAAGTACTTAGTCGTAATTAGAACAAAAGATGGGTAACTGCTAGAAGGTAATAAGATTTACAGCAACCGCTTTGAACATAAGATGGTGACCAAAGAGACTATCCGCCTTACCACATAAGATTTAAACACGCTTTAAACACTGTTTAACCGTGCAATTTCTACTGTCAAACATTGTCTAAAGCGTGCGTAAAACTTTTGTGGTAAGACGTTATATTGTTACAGCAATCTTTTCTTTAAAAATGATAAATACTTAATGTAATCTTGTGGTTTAATGAACGCTGAGTTACTCTCTTATGCGTAAGTAAGATAAATATTTATCAATTTAAAAATATGCTGACATCGCTGACAAATGCCTACTAAGAAAAACAATAAAAACATTAACATAATTATTAATTACCTGTCATTTTCATATTTTTCAGAGAATCGTACCTTAATTTTCTGTTGTGTGAGATTTCAGAGATATCAATCTGTAATATTATTTTTATTACCTTACTAGCTGGCCCGCCCCGGCTTCGCCCGGGTACGATTGGTTAAAGAAGACAGATTTTCTGAGTATTGTGCCTATTTACCTACCACGTAATGTAGATATGTCACTCACATGAACACAGTTATTTTAGCGCATTTTCATATTACAGTCTCATATAAGCAAATATTTTTTTCCATAGAATACCCACTGCTTAATATAGGGCTCACTTTTTAGATCTTGAATAACACCGAATAAAACCATTGCAAGAATTTTGCATCCAGCGTCCATCCATGTATCCACCAAAAAATTAGGTTCGCAATTCGACTGTGTGTTTCATTTTGTATGTATGTTACGCGATCATTCCGTCAATGATGAATCAATTTTGCAGTAGAATCGATCGAATCGTAGTCTTAATCTGTTCGACTATTTACATAAAGTAAAGATAGTTTTTGCCTATCTAAATAAAAGTAATTTCATATGGGTCGGGTGGCTATCCCTGGCTTCACAGTTTTTAAACGGTTAAAATATTAGAGACCCGCAGCCCGCAGTCCGTCAAGATTCTATCATCGCAAGTTAGTTGACGTTCTAATATACACTTTTTTTGATCTTTTCTTCATTCGAGTACTTTGTACAATATTGTCTATCAGTTCTACTTCTACGAATTGTGTGCCCTACCTAAGGCCTCTTCAACTTGCTAACCCAAAAAGCTGTGATGGAATCAATGGAAGCGCTGGCATCCAACGTGTTCCGATGGTCTCGACCAGATCTTAGATTCACGTGAAGACCTTCTCTACACTTGCCAATACATTGTCTACATTCGAGAACTTTAAAGGCCCATCGATCGTTCGATTTACGTACTATGTGTCAGGACACTCACTCCACTAACTATCACTATAACAGAAATTATAAATTGTTTGTATGTCGGTTGCTTAAGTTAGCTTTTCCAAATCTGTAGATAGAGGAGGTATATAGCCGTGGTTGTCTAGTGGTAGTAACACCTATCTTAAAATCGTGAGTTGGTAGGTGCAAATCCCGATCCCGTATCAATGAGTTTCTTTGGAACTTAGGTACGGAATTTCACATCACTGGCTTTTCCGTGAATGAAAATATCGTGTGGCAACCTGCATACCTACGTCCGTAGAAAGAACTGGATTACGTATTATTATAGGAATCCACCAACCCGCAAAGCGTGGTGGATATGGCCCAACCGTAGGTAGACTCTCTCGCTACTCAATAGATTACAACGCGGTCGCGGTTTCATGTCTATTTCATATTACTTCTTTATACTTTCGTCAAAATTGTAAGCAGTAAAAGGAAAGTCTTTTTTTTAAAACACTTTAGACGCTACATTTACATTCGATGCCCGGATGCCCTATATGAATTCGCCAACCCGCACTGGACCAGCGTGGTGGATATGGCTCAATCACACTTCGTGGGTAGGTCTATGTCCTGCAGTGGATTAAAAAAGGCTGGTATAGGTACAGGTACCTACAGGAATAGCGGAGATAAAATATGGTGATGCCTAGCTAGCCGAGCGGGGTGAGCGGCGACCACGCGATTTTTTTCTAATACTTACATTTTTAAACTCATGATATCTTTCGAATGAAATGTCTGAATTGAACAACTTAAAAAGTTATATAAAGGTCCTGAATTATTCCTGAATATAAAGTAGTTTATTTTGAAAAAGGTTTACATAATATTATACCATGATATAAATAGCCTTTTCTTGCGGCGGCATTTCAATTAAAATTTTCAAATAAAAGAACACTTATTGTGGCTTAACTATAATAGATAGACATACTCTGTCGGGCAACTTTTTGTAAATAATGATAAGCTCTACAAAGTCGTAGTACATTATTTTATTGTATCATCAATAGTTTTCGCAGCGCACGCGATGTAAATAATATTTTAGGTAATTTTTGTACACCTTGGGTTACATGGGAGTTTTAATATCTCTTAATTATTTAAGAAATATAATATAGTCTTTGGCATCCAAGGATAACGTAGCTTTCCAACAGTGAAAGAATTTATCAAATCGGTTCAGTAGTTTCGGAGCCTATTCGATGCAAACAAACAAACGATCAAATCTTTCCTCTTTATAATATTGGTATAGATTTACTTCGCGCCAAACGAAGTCATCTGGAAGACACTATTGTACTTTCGTATGTTGGTTAAAAAATGTCCGGCTAGTGAATGATTACTTGTCAAAAGATTTTGTATTGGTTGTGGCGGCTCTTCAATATTGGGGAGACTAACTTTACCAGCCCGAGTAGCACGGCAAGGGGAGAAAACCATTTAATCCACTCTTAATGTCAGATGTCATTGTCAATCCATACTTTATTTCCTCTTCGACGGGACATAATGGTGGAAAGACTATTAGTACCTTTGCCATGCTTCCCGTGCTGGTGCACAGCATATACCATTAGGTTCATCGTCCCATTTTTTTGCATAACACTTAGGGCAAATCTTATTCATGGTTCCAATTTGGACGGAAGGCTGTTGAGCATAATCTATTTGTGGATCGTATCTGAATGCTGATCTGCTACTGTGAGCTAAAATTTGAGTTCGAACTCTAGTTGTTAACGTATTCTGTCTTTCTCTCTGATCTCGTAGGCGTTGGGAATGCTCAGAGTTCGATTCATTCCGTAGTGCGAGTTAGAATATTTCTATTATTTTGCTCTTCAAGCCGCTACGAACGCTCTGTACTCGACTCTCGCGCGCGGACTTGGTTCTCTAAGGTTCTCTAATGTTGTTCGGCAAGCCTCTGGGAACGCTCGATAATCGACTCTCTGGCACGCGATTGTGCAGCGTATTCTCTCCGGCTTTCAAGACGATTTTCAGTTTCCGATGAAGATTCTTCATTACGACGTATTTTTGATGCCGTCGCCTTGCCTGGGAACTATGTCTAGAAAGTTGAGATCTTGATCTTCTGAGCATTTTAAAATGGTAGAAAATATAAGTAAATTGCCTTTGTACCTCATAAATGATTTGCTAACTGTTGAACAGGAATTATGACGACGGAAACAGGCCTGTATTAGCTACACAGTTAAATTAAATAAAGCTGAATATGTGTCTAAGCAATAATTCAATGTGTTTAAAGCATAATCTAAGGTTTAAAGCTGTAAACTGTTAGCTGTTTATATTTCAAACATTTGACAGAAGTGACATACTTATTTTTGGTTGCTAGGGTAACAAAAACCAATAGACTATGACAGTTAAATATTAAATACTTTTTACATATTCAGATTACATAATTTTAAATTATAAGGTATTTTTTTACACCTTGAGTTACTTTATTGGAGTTTTAGCAAGGATCCCAAATTTTTTTGAAAATGTAATATAGCCTATAACATCCGGGGATTGTGTAGCTTCCCAACAGTCAAAGAATTTTTCAAATCGGTTCAGTAGTTTCGGAGCCTATTCAATGCAAACAAACAAACAAACAAACAAACAATCAAATCTTTCCTCTTTATAATATTGGTATAGATTTGAAACAATAGGTGTTTAAATGTGTTGCCGCATTGCCCTTCTGGGATGTAATAAATAATGTTAATATCATAATAATGTTAATATTAGCATTTTAATTTCTCGTCTTTTTAAATACGCACCTACCTACAGAATGTTTGCGTCATCATCATCATTATTATCTCAGCTACAGAACTTGATCTTAGTCTAGACCTGCCTTTATACTTAGTTCTTACAAGGTAACAAGTTGAGCACTACAGTAGGTACGTAGGTATATAGATACACATAAGCCTGGAATATAATTATGAATAACTTTTAGTTTGCGGCAGATCCTAAAATATTAAGCTCATTTCAAATATTTTATCGAGAAGGACCTTATTCTTGTAATGCATTTGTAATGCCACTTTAGTAGGTATCTATGTAATAAAGTAGCACTGGAAAGGGACACATCCTTAGTGCCTAAAAGTTATTAGTTCATTCGTTTCAGCCATTGAACGTCCACTGCTGGACATAGGCCTCCCCTAAAGATCTAACTTAATATCAAATCTTATCATATCCTATCTAGAATAGGTATGTACCTACTTAATTCTGAAAAACCGCGGCTTGAAACAGCTTGCATTCAGCTTCTACGTTGCGAAAAACGTTTTAAATAAGTAGTATTAGTTTCGCTGACCCATGGTTTCTATTTAGGTAAGAACCTTACAGATACCTACCCGACCCGATCAACAATTAGTTTACCTAGTGTGCTATGTGCGTCGCTTGCATTATAACTAACCATTTCTTATCATTAACAAGAATCTAAGCTTCACTTTCCACTATCAGAAGGCACCGATATGCTAAAAACACGTCTGCACCAGAATTAGAAAACAACTAAGTTCTATGTATGCACGTCACAGCCTAACAGTATCACTCAAGAACTGATCAGATTTCTCAAGTCTACAATGGCATTTGAAAATAAATTTAATTAGTCTGCGTCGTCTAAGAACACAGCTTCTATTTTAAGCTGTGTGCAAAAGAGATATGGTTTAAATTTGCAGTTTTTATCTTCCAAGTACCTACTGGCAACATTGCTAGTTTAAGTAGTCAATAGTGAACTCCATAGCAAAACGGTTAGAGCTGAAAATGCAAGTTTATAAGATAGATTAATTCGTTCATTTCACGCACGGACACTCGATACGCATTTTTGCGTTATTCCACTATCGGTTACAGGAATTATTTTTTTGGCACTGCATGTCTATTGGGCGAGCTTAAAGTATGTGTTGCAATTATTTATCATTCGCTTACACCTGTTAGTGTTAAACTGACAGATATAGTGCTACAAGTCAGAATAAGGATTGATCATGACAAATGAAATCATAAATTGCTACAAATATGGAACCGATTTTTTTTATCGGACTGACCGTAGGTAAGTTATTATAAGATCCAATTGCATTTGTTAGAACTATATTGACAGTACTACGTTTTTTTATTTTTTTTAATAACTATGCAATTTTTGTCACAAAAGAAGTTAGAAAAGAACTTCGTTCAATATAGAACTACTTACCTACTTAATAGATACTTAGCCAAATTTTTGAAAAGCGTGTAGGTAATATTAGGATACGATATTATAATTAGTTTATTGCTTTGTAGTTATAACACCCAAGTATAAGTACTTACCTTTAGCTATGTTAACTACATATATACTAAGAATACACAACATTAATGAATTAAGAAGAGATAAGAATTAAGATGAATTAGTGAGTTGAGTAAATACTTTGTACCTACTTACTAACTAATAAAGTAAGCACTTACTTATAGTTTCCAAATTTACTAAGTACACCGAAACTAGCAACTTGAAAAAAAGATCCACCAAAACAGCCATTGTGTAGGTAGGTATTTGTAAAATCTTCAGTTTGAGAGATATGTTTTCAATTTGTAAGAAATATTATAAATAAGCTGCTTATCTTTAGATCAGTTCTGCACCTACAAGTAGGTAGGTAAAATCTGAAAAATATATAACAATATTTTATGCACTGTACTGTACCAGCCCTCCTAATAGTCCACTACAGGACGTAGGCCTACCCATGAAGGGTTAGATTCTATCACCGAAGTAGTTACAAATAGGAACGTATGTACGTTGGCATGACTTAGGTGGGATCTAAATATGGTATTATTTAGATATTTAATAAACCCGCAAAACAAAATTGGTTTCACTAAGCCCACCCAGGTTTTAGCCTCAAATGTTATCAAGAGCTATCAATTAAAACACTTAATTACCACTACACTTGATAAAGCCCATTATCAGAGTTTACATATCATATTCCTTGCGTGGCGACCGCGCCTACAATCCAAGATGGCCGACTAGTTGTGGCGGACCCAAAAAGTTGCCATTTTTTGTCACTTTGCCGGACTTCGTTACTTTAAATATTATCTTTAGTCTGAAACGATAAGTTTAGAAGTTGAAAAAATATTTTACAGTCCTTGTATTCTGGACTAATGTACCATGGAGTCGTAAGGTGCTACATGAAGACTTTGACACTAGTTGTTCCCAAAGCTGCATGCCTAAGCTACGGTCCATATACCTACTTAATACAAGTTTACGAACTTGGGACCCACCTTTAAAAAAAAATTACCATAACTACTATGAATAAAGGACTTTTTTGAATAACAAATAAAATTATAATACATTTATATATCTAAATTAAATAACTATTTATCAAATAAGTAATGGGAAGGATAAAATTGTTTCCTATGTTTCGCCATTACAGTGTTGACATCAACTTCAACTAGAGTTACTTTTAATCTACCAACTTATTTAAGTATTTAGTCCGTTGGTCTGTACCCATTACAGGCAGAGCCAGGTCGCGAGGGCGCGACCCATACTTAGCGAATAAACTGGTGAGTGCGAATCACATTAGCTTTCATATCGAAAAAATCGAATTAAGACCCGATCCACTAATTAAGGCAACAATTTCAGATACATAAAGATACACACTCAGGCATAACATATACACATACAAAATTAAAGTTTTAACATCCCTCTTTTGCTTCGTTAGTTAAAAATTGATAACAAGAAAGCGTAATGAAAACCAATTTTCATATTTTTTGTTTATAAAAGTCAATTATCACACAAAAATGCTTTATTAGTAACAACGAACATGACATTTTATCAGCTAATGTACCACAAATGGTGTTGGTGTGACCTTATACCCGCGTATTTTTTTACGGAACTAGTCTAGGGCTATCACAGGGTATATACCTAGGGGTATGCAAATTTGTTACATAAGCATAGTACCGTAATTATGTCTAAGGCGACCTAAAATAAGTGCTAACAAGTTTTTGAAGCAGTGCTGAAATTAAAACGCTAAGTACACATCATTTTGATTAAAGACATATTTTTAACCGGACTGCTTCCGGCACCGTTTCCTACCGGTCTTACCTATTGGTGATCTACACATAACGGAGACAAATATCCTGAAGTGGACATTTTATGGCTGAAGTTATAATGATAATGATTGAAACGAATCAATGGTAAGTGCCTATGTCTCTTCAAAACAAATAAAAGATCATGTCGATAATTTCAATTTAATTCTTGCGTAGTTCGCATAGACGTGAAAACAGTAAAAGTATTAACATATCTGTCTTCATTTTTAGTGACAATGACAAAACACTTTTTTTATTTTTGTTAAGAATCTTTATTTTTGCTAGCAACCCTATCCGTACGCTATTTTCTATAAAGTGACGCGTTTGCGTGACAAACGGCCCTTGTTATGTGATAATGTAGTATAATTAACACGAGTGTAACAGCCCTGGGCAGGAGCAGCCAGTGTTAGGAAACACAATTTTATAACCTCACACTTTTCTGACTAAAACAACTGTAACAGTTAAGTTAGGAACCAAAATTAAGGTCATTGCGAAGAGCTGGATCCTAACATTTTCTTACAAAATTGATTGTCCACTCAGAGGAGGTGCCAAAATAATATATCTACTTATTTAATAAAAATAATAATATACAATTTTTGTAGTATAAATATGTCTGTATTCATTGAAAATATTGTTTTTTTTACTCGTATGGTTAAACCTAATACCTACACTAATTGCGCTGTAGCGCATGGTGCGGGTGACAGTTGTTTTTTTAAATTTAAAATTAGGTTATAACTTGCCGCGATTTACAAATTATGAGTATACCTACCAATACTATAATAAAAAAATACTATTGCCCGTTACAATGTTTTTATATTTACACAATAATATGGTTAAACACCATAGTTTCAGTAGTGGTAAGTATGTAGGTAGGTAGTGGAATTTACATACAGTTACAAATTTGAATTCCAAAGGTATATGTTGCTGAATGACATTTTATTGAAGATAATAAAACCTAGAAACAAAAGGGAACGATTGCAGAATGACTCAAATAACTGAATCATAGACCAATATCTTTATTTACAACAATATTTTCATCAACTACCCCCATAAAGTAAACTTGAAAAGAATCCAACCTCTTTAATCAGACCTTCGTGGTTATTGAGTACCTACATTGTTTCGATAGATATTTATTTTGAAATTGATTCCCTTTTAAAGCTCGCTGCATGACACGCATGGTTATTATTTTAATAGCATAATTTTATTGGCATATATCATGGTATCATTTCGTTCTTACTCTGTCATTTTGCTATACCCGCTTAAGAAGGGAAATACGCTTTTCACTGTCTTTTATACATGTATTGAAGACATTTGAAGTTTAAATAACGTATTATTATTTGTTACTTAGAATTTAAATGTATATGTACCTACCTATGGCAAAAGTAGTTTTTAGGCTTTATTAAGTAGGTTTATTGCACAGTTCGTTAGAATAATTTGTAAAATTATTGAACAAAATATGACTACTTAAACAAAATCAAGTAGCTTAAAAGTTTTTATTAAAATAATGTTTTCTGTGCCTATTTATAACTGATCTAGAAGTAATTAATTCCCTAACTGACATTTTAACTCACTGGGATAGTACCTAAGTAGTTCAAAAATAGCACCACATTATATTTTTTATCATAAATCATTTTAAAATAAGTATTTAACTTACTGAATAATGAAACTAATACAGATAAATTAGATACTTAAAAATTGAATTGCGTTGGTTTTAATGTATTTTTTTCGTATCAAGTAGCTAGAGAGCAACACATGAAACAATTTGAGGTGAGTTGGCCCGAGCTTTGGCAGCCTTTACTTAGAGGTTAATCTTAGTCAAAAATACGATCAATGCTATCATCAGAGAGGAATGCGGTAAGTTGTAAGAGCAACTTACCGCAGCTTTCCTAGTACGAGTTTTTGTTTAAATTCAATACATCTAGTTAGTTACTCTTAACTTTTCCTAGTATAAGTTTTCATCTAAAATCTATTACATCTAAATGTGTACTCACTGGGAGGTGGCGAGATTCACAATCCATTTTATAGCAACCATTTTCCATGTAGGACAGAGCCCTACGACGGATGACAGAAAAATATGATAATGTTGAATACAGATTCGTTTGATGTTAGTGAAATTGGTTCGCAGGTTTTACAGTTACCTATCATCTTGTTAAAATTAAAGAGCTTAGCATTCCATTGAACGAACCTATGCCACCAAAATCTGCTCAATTACGAGTATGTCTTGATTGCTGTCGTACCACGTGATTAAGCGGAATGCGGCAAGCTGCCCTTAAACTTCCCTAGGAAGAGTTTTCATTTTAATTCAATACATTTAGTTAGTTGCTCTTAAGCTTTCCTAGTACTAGTTTTTAATAGTCCACTACAAGACTTAGGCCTACCCACGAATGAGGATTGGGCTATATCCATCAGGCTGGTCCAGTGTGGGTTGGTGAATTCACATAAGCCATCAATAATCTTCTACGGCCATACGCAGATTTTTTCACGGTGTTTTCCTTCACCTAAAAGCCAGTGGCGTTAAAATCTGAACATAAATTCCAGAGAACTCATTGGTATAGGACAGGGATTTGAACCAACGATCTCACGATTGTAAGGCAGGTGTCACTACCACTAGACCACCACGGCTCCACGGAACCAAATGATTGAGCGGAATGCGGCATGTTGCTCTTAAGCTTTCCTAGTACCTACTCGTTTTCATTTAAAATCAAGACATCTAAATGTGTACTCACTGGGTGGCGGGTTGCCGTCGCAGTCCATTTTATGGCAACAATTTTCTATGTAGAACAGGTTTTAATGCAGGTGGCCCGTTAGTGATGTAATAATTGAGGGAGATTAAGGAATACAGTAGTTTATAGCTGGTATTGATATTTATAAGTAACTTCGAAAAGGCCGGTTGGCTAGTCTTGGTGTCAGAATTTCTAAACCGCCTGAAGACCTCAGATATAGATTAATGGTAATTTTTTTTGTTATAATATCTTACTCATATATTTTTATATTAGGTCTGTTCGGCCGAATTCCGTAATGTAAGAATTTAATTCAAAGTTCTCATTAACATTTCAAGATCTAACGTATGTATAACTATATAGTGTATTATTATATCTTCTTTGCTATAGGTATAATAATGAGTGTATGTACGGCGTAGGTAGGTACTTGATGACATATTTTAAGGCGTTTACAAATCTATATTAATAATTGTACCTAGGTAAGTACCTATTTCAGATTAAAGAAAAATTCCCTTGGAGGGAAAGATGCCCAAGCGAGGGCCCGCACGCCTGAAATCATTTCACTGAATGTGTAGGTAAAGAACTGTTCATCAGCTAGCAAGTGGATTCGACTTTTATCTCACTACTTATACGAATAATAATTTTTCGCAAAAATGGCAAAACCGCCTTCCATCGTGTACAAAATTCGAATATTTCGCTCGAATTGTTTACATTATTATTGGTTTTTCAAAAACGGCTCAGCTGATTTCTGTAAAATTTAAATTTGACTACCTCGGGAGTATAACCTCTCACACTAAAAAAAAAATTTCGATTCTGTTCACAATTGGCGAAATTATCGATGAACATACACAAAAAAATACATAGAGACGATCATATGATAGAGTCTCCTCCTTTTTGGAAGTTTTTTTTATTATTTTACGAAACTGTACCTTCCTATTATTTTCTATTATGTAAATGAAGTAATTTAATATAGGTAGGTACCTACATGCTTATATTAGGTAGGCACATACCTATAGGTATCCGATTGTTGTTATATTAGTCTTTCATAACAGTAAACATTAGAATAGTCAAGATACCCGTTGATTCGAAATAAATATAATATCTAATCATCTATCCTAATATATATAAATAAGAACAACATATCTACTAATATGCATTTTTTATTGCACTTAGTCCATGCCACCCCTTGCATATTTTCCGTCCAGAAATGCACAGCATTCAATAAACTCAAATATAAAATCTACCTACCTAGAAACCTAAGTCTAAGAAATTATTACTTAAGTGCCTAACTTACCTCTAGCTTTGAGAAAAGACTTAAAAAAGTAATATATATAAAATTCAAGTAAGTAGGTACCTAGTGATATTGCAACAACTGGTAGAAGTAGGTAATTATTATAGCATACCTATGTATTATTGTGACGTTATCAATTGCATAATTGTAGATAAAGTGTCGTTTGCATATAAAGTAACACACGGACTTTGATGATAAGCTATTAGAACAAGTCAATAACAATTAAGTAAGTACAGCTAGTTCACTCTTTGTCATTTTGTACAGCTGTCATAAAAATGTCAATTTAAAAGGCCAAACAAATTAGATATACCTAAGTAATCATTGATCTTGAGTCTTTTATATGTATTTCATTTTGAAGTTCTTTGACTCTAATTTACCAAGTTTTATTGGAATGAAGTACTTTTAAGTCGAATAACTAAATAATTTAGTATCTATTAGGACTTCTTTATTATACTTTATCACGGAAAAATACTGTTTATTTGAGATCCCTGTATGATCTGACTCATGAACGGATAAAACGGCCGAATTAAATTAAAATTACCCTCTTTATGAATCAAGGCTGTAATCTCAAGTGCATTTAACTTGACTTTTTGTCAACATCTTCATTCATTAGCTGCAAAACAGTTTGGCATCTTAAAGTGGACCACATTAGAGTAATAAACTGCACGCCGTTTTTGTGGCCCCCATAATTGTTGATATTTATTTGACTCAAGTTTGCTAAATTTGTGTTTGTGTGGGAAGTCGTAACTTATAAATGTTCAAGTGAAGTCTTTGTTCTTGATTGAATCACTTGTTCAAAGAGTTGACGCTTAGTTTATCTCAAATTGGGTCGGAAAAACAAATGTGCACTTGAACAAAACTTCGCCCAGGACATCATTTCTTTCAAAGGTTTCGAGATTCCTGGCGCCTCTCACAAAAAAACGTCTGCCACTTTTACCCTGAGTTTTCTTTTTAGGGAAATTTCACCCAAGCTTTTGATGTTTTCAATGTTACCCTCCCGAAAATTTCCGTTTGTCGGTGGCCCCTCTTCATAAAGTTTGTGTCAATGCATTTCGAAAAGTTTTCTATTAGGTTTGTGAGGTGGATTTTTTCGATAAAATGTACTGATATTTTAGTGCATTGAAAAATATTCTTCAGTCGATTGCGCTCTGTGATTTCTTCAAAAAACCATTTAACAATCAAAAGTAGACTATTATTACATATCCTTATTAAATGTATCCTTATTTTTATCAATATTATAAGTACATTATAGCTGCTTTTAGTACTGTCCGCTTATAAATCAAAAAACAAGACCATCTAATCTAAGATCAAGAGCTTCATTACCAATGATATTGAATAGGATGTCTTTTTTTCACAGAAAAATATCAGAATTTCTAGCAAATCAACCACATAGATTAAAATTAATATATATACCTACCTAGGTACGTTATCGAATAAGCTAGGCCTACAATTCATAATTACTCTGCAGTCGGTATTTTTATTGCCCGAAAATTTTGCGTTCGGGTGATTTTGTTCATAATTCTAATAAATTTCTTAGCATTGAAGTGCGTGGTCGTATCACATTGTTTTATTGCATGCCAGAAACAAAACATGAAAGCTAGTAGTACCGTAGGTAGCCAACATACGCCTAGTCTGGCATTTAGGTTATAAAAACCTTATGCCTACTTTAGTTGTTTGAGAAATCATTGATGTGATTTCATAGGTATTTCATGCGTAAGCATTTCACCTATTTGAACCTAATTAAAGCTTTCCGTCAAATTCTTATAATACTAAATTATTGTGATTAATGTTATTCAGGTACTTACTTACTATTGTAACAAATTCAGTTTTTTATTTGATAAAGTGGCAGAAGTGAAACAGTCGCACGATATCAAATCAAACCAGACAGAGATTGTACAAATCACACAATTATTTGGATGGTGTATTTAATTTGACATACCTAATGTAAGTACCAGAACCTAGAATTAACGTTTCAAAAGTTTATCTTGTGACTTGAGTTTTTTTTGAAATGATGACTGTAGGAAAGCAAACTGTACGGGTGCATTTTAGTACCTACAAAAAGTAATTTAAATCATATACAGGAAATCACAAGCCGTTTCAAAACCTCGTATCTTATCAGAATCTAATTACCTACACATTATGTCGAGTTAGGTGTTTCACAAATTTCACAATACCTAGTAAAAAGTTTGTACAGGTCTAAATATTCGTTTTATTACCCAGACAACGTGCATAAATTTCAGTACTCCAGTTTTTGGAACCTTGCTTAATATTAATGCACGAGCACGGCCCGACGGAAGCGTTGTTTTGACAAAAAAATACGCCTATGCCTGCGGTAGAAGCTCCGCTGCACCGAATCAAACACTCAGGCCTCCTGTCTAGTCTTACAATTTTTGTAAAAATGATTCACCAACCAATAATTTTCTCATCAGAAAACACAACATTATGGCTTTGTGTTTGCAACATTTGTTATGGTTTTGTGTTTGCAATATTTTTTTGCACATGGAGGTAATTAGATTTTTTCCAGTATATTTTTTAATTTGCAACATTTGAATCATCCTTTTTTGAGAAATCTCACACAGTTTTTTAAATTTATGAGTAAGATTGTGCAATATTGGCTTCATGTTGTAAGCCTACTCTGTCGTTTAGATAGGTATAGCTTTGGCTCCAGCCATAGGCCTATGTTGTTATTGTAAACAAGTCCATGTGAGGCGTCGATACGGTTGCCGAAACCCCTAGTTCTAGCGTCACTTACCGCTGGAGCGACGTGATATGGACCGTGAACCTCATCACACACAACACTTGAACACGTCCGCATGTTTATCTCAAACGCGAACGCGATCACGATCACAACCGAGCGCCCGAGATCCCGCGGTCTACTGACCTGCCACTCTTGGTGATCACCATCTCGGTGCCCAGCTTGTGGAACTTCTCCCAGAGGTCCTTGCCCTCGAGGGTAACCTTGGGGTCGTCGACGACGCCGTCGTCGTCGGGCGGCAGCGGCGCATACGGCGGCGGCGGCGGCTTGAGCAGCGGACAGGGTGCGGACAGCGCGGCGGCGGCGGCCAGAGCGGCCGGCAGGTACGGCGGCGGCGGCAGCGCGCCCGCCGTCAGCAGCGCCGACACCGAGAAGTCGCTCGGCCGCGGCACCAGCAACGGATGGAAGGCGACGGCGTCGCGCCGCTCCGCGCCCTCGAAGCGCATGCCCGCGCCGCCCGGGGCCCACGGCGCGCGCTCCACGGCCGGCGTGCCCGTCGGCTCCAGCGGTCGCACTCGCGCCCGCTCATGCAACGTCCATAACGCGCGCCGGCGGCGGCACTCGCGACACTTGTTCCGTACGACACCCGCTCGCGCGGCAGGCGTCAAACGACTGGCCGCCGGCGGCGCCGGCCGCGACACCCCTCCCCGCCGCGCCGCCCAATGGCGCGCCGAGCGGCGCCCCGCGCGCAGGCAGGCGGGGCCGCCGCCACACAGCGTTGTTTTTTCGTCGCGGGCGAGGTGTCCGCCGCCGCCACACCTCGCGCGCCGGCGACGCGCGCGGCCCGCGGCCCGCTCGCTAATCTGGTTAATGCGGCGGTGGCGGGAGCGGGGGCGACACTCGCGCCCGCGCCCGCGCCCGCCGCCTCCTTCTAATTGGACACGTTTCCGTTCGTTCATCAATTGAGCTCGTTACGTTCTCGCAATATCTTTTGTGCGCGGTGCTAGAGCTGCCCTCCATTACGAGAGCTCATCCGTTGTCTCGGCTCTCGACCGCCGCTGAAGCTGACTCGGTTCACATGCGAAACTTTTTCGTTTGTAGAGCGAACTTTGCTGCGGACTCTGGTTGGCTACCTCTGAATAACTTTACGAAACTTAGTTGCGGGTTTGTCTTAAGTAACCGTAGAGTGGGCGCGTGGTGAGCATTTTGTCCGTGTCAACAAAACGTTTGGTAATAATTCGCAAAACAATTACCTACCCGCGAAGTTTGCTCTTTTTAGTAAATTTACTTAACTTCATTAGCAACCCATACCGAAAGACTGGACGCTACCAGTACGCTTGGAGACCCTGGAGGAGGAGGCTTTTATCGTCGATAGTCGCCAGGCAGAGGCACACAACTCGCTCACCGCGCGCCCACACGTTGATAAAAATTCGGTCATATATAAGTATATTTGGCAAACTTGAAATTTTGACATATTTTACGGTGCATTTATTCTAAAAACTAAATTTCCGTCGATGCAGCCATAATAATTCCACTGCTAGAAATAGGTCTCTTCGATGAATCTCCAATAAAGATATATTGAAAGCGGCTTGCATCCAGCGCAAAAAAAGTTTATTATTTCATAACTCATAACTACTCGTATCACGTGATAAAAAAAAATATGTCATAATAAAAGATCGTGTAGGTAGGTACCTACCTAATGTCTAGGCAAAAAAATAACGAAAATTACACCAAAAAAGGATGCTACAGATGTTCAAAGGTAGGTACTGTGCAATGAACATCGCATAGCTTACCTATGTGAAGACTGGTTTGCTAAAACATATCCTGTAGTTGTATAACATATATAATTTTGATAATAGTTTCCTTAGTAATCGGTATTAGGTAGGTAAGTATAATCGGTGGAATAACTACAAAAGTTACCTAGTTGAAATGTTAAGTTTTCCAAAATGGTTCATAAACCAAAATTCGTAAATCAGAGTTCAATAAGTACCTAAGTACGTCGGATTTTCATAGTTCACTTATATATTACTTAAATCCTACGATTTAAATGCTGTTTTTGTACTTAAAATGGTAAGTGAAAAGGAGCGGCAAAAAAAGTTGGTTCTCAATTCTCAACCGATCTAAGTATGCATTTTCCAAAATATATTAGTTTTCAGTGATTACTTGGCAGATAGACATATCGAATAGGTGTGCGATTCTATCTTTTACCTATCTTATACCTACTTATTTATTTCCCATCTACTTAGGTAGGTACTTACTGAACAAGTGATAGGTAATTACAGTTACTGTCGATATTTTACATAGCTTATGATGGATAGGTATTTATTTTTATTTATAGACAATTTAGGCCAAAACTGCACAAGAATTAATGAAGCACTAAAGATGATAGGTAAGATTTTGGAGCAATCTACCAACTTAGGTATCTATCTAAGTAATTCAATCCACATTAAAAATATCAATGCTAGGTAAGTAATAGGTCTCTATTCTAAACTTCCTCTTCAGAATATCTTACTTAGGTAAGTAGGTATAGGTACATACCTATAAATTAATTATTAGTAAAAATTTTAGTATCACTTTTATTGTAATGTGAGTCATTAATTCTTGTGCAGTCTCTACATGCAAAAACTCGATACCCAACAAAAATTGCGCGCAAAAAATTTTCGTGATATAAATTAATTTTATTATAAGTGTCAACATACCTACTTAAAGCTCTGTTTAAGGGTTCCGTAAGGGTAAAAACGGGACCCTATTACTAAGACTCCGCTGTCCGTCTGTCCGTCTGTCTGTCTGTCACCAGACTGTATCTCATAAACCGTTATAGCTAGAAAGCTGAAATTTTCACAGATGATGTATTTCTGTTGCCGCTATAACACTAGTAAAATTAATATTTAATAATACTAAAAACCGAATAAAATTAATATTTAAGGGGGGCTCCATACCTACAACAAACCTAAATTTTTAACCGTTTTTCGCTCGATATTAATAATGGTAACAGGTAGATGCTTGAAATATTCTCAGAATGTTTAGTTGTATGTACAATTCAATAATAAATAATTAAATTAAAATAAAATAAATATTCTCATAGGTACACCCTGACGCTGTACGGAACCCTGCGCGCGCGAGTCCTGCTCGTACTTGGCCGATTATTTCGTCAATGGTTTTTTAAAAGTTAAGTAGGTACATTATGTTTTTTAAATTCCAAATTCAAATACTTACCTTAGCACAATATTATCTGTACACAGATACTGACAGAGTGTTTCAGCAGTTCAAAAAAATTGGTTACAGACGAATTTGAAATGTAGTTAAATACTACAGAAGTTGCTAAATATTTTTGTCGAAATGCAATTATCTTCAACACAGTATAAAATAATTACTACACAATTCAACGGTATCAACACAAAAAACTTTTTTTTTTTTTTTGTTCTATATAGGTTTGCGTTTGACTACATACTGCCTGATGTTGAGCAGATATGCGGTCTAGGATGTAGCACGCTTACCTAGAAGATACCTATTTACTCGGGATTTGAAGACACCCACGTCGTACTTTAGCGGGAAGACAGACCCAGGCAAAGCGTTCCACATTCTGGCTGTTCGTATGAGGAATGAGGACTCGAAACGCTTGGTTCTAACGCGCGGAATGTCCACCATAAAAGGGTGATAAACTACTTAAGTACCTACCTACTTCTGGGTACCTAGGTATCTACAGTCTACCTATAAGCTTTTTTAAATCAATTTTAAATTGCTTTTTCGTTTTCTTGAACGAATATGTCGCTCTAATTACAATTGTTCCTTACAATTTTTACTCTATATTGTATTAGTTAGAACAGCATTCTGGCTGAGGCCGACAGGTTCAGCAAGAATATTGTCTGGAATATTGTTGTCTAGTCTAGGTATAGATAAGTAAACCGCCTTTTTGGAATTATGATAGGTTATTATTATGTTGTGTTATTGGTATGTAAAAATAGTTATTATGATATTACCTATGTTATGAATTATGTTATCTACCTATTAGTGAGAACATTTAAAAATAGAGATGGAAAACTTAAATAGACCATAGGTAAGTTTCATTTATAAAACTGTTATTGCCTAAATAGAATAAAACCTTGATCAAATAAATATTTAGTATCGAGACAATGCCAAAAGTTATAAATAAGTAAAGGTAGGTACATAGGTAGCTACACCTACCTAATACCTAAGTACTTGTGCCTAAGAAAATTAAACGTTTGTAATTTTAACGGCGTTGTTTTAAGTATAAGTATACTTTTTTTTAAATGCTCACTACTTACTTAGCTAATTAGTTTTAAAAAGGTTATTGATGAAAAAAGTGTTAATGCATTTTATCTCAGCTGTACAATAAATTTAATAGTATCAAATCCCTGCGCTTCCATCAATTAAGAAAAGGGTATAATTTTATTATGAGTAGGTAGAGGTAATATTTATCTTTTACTATACGGATAAATAAATACATAGGTACATACTTACATACCTACCTAAGTAGATAAGTTAGCATATTAGGATGATTTTTTCATTAAACGACTATAAAAAGTCTTCATCAAAGATGACATTCAGTCTAATCATTACTTACTAAAGTATATATAATTACATCAACTGCCTAAGTAAAATTCAAATCATTAAGTTTTATAAGTGAATACACAGACAGATCAACAAAAAAGGCTACTTTACTTTATAACGTACCTAATTTTCCTAAATTTTAAAGTATCTTGTAGTATTTTAACTGTATCATTTTATAGCGCCATCTTCCGGTGAGTAGCGTGACATAGTTTCCCATTGTGATATATATCCTTCATTGTATCAAATGTAATCAATAGTAAATTACTCAAAAGTATCCTTCTAAGATCAAATTAAAAGAAGGAGACTTAAAATGATTTCGTCCAGTATTATTTCGCTAAAGTAATATTAATTTGATTTCATGAACTCTACCATTAGGTCACCCTTAGTGGGTAGGCCTACGTCCTGCAGTGGACTATAAAGGCTGATACAGTACCATTAGGTGCCTAATTTATTACCGATGTTATGTTACCTAAAGGTACCTATTGTATGTTTTGTTATGAGAAAGACTGTCAATTTCAAAATTTTGACACCAGGGCTAGCCATCCGGCTTTTACCTACTTCTTAGTACGGAACTTGGATTAGTTTTAGGTATACCTACGTGCAAAATTACCATATGTATTATTATCTACATTAGTTATTATTTACAACAGGTTAGGTACCTAAATACCTACATATTAAGTACACATTGTGTATAAGACGACCGAACTTTAACTTAAATTTAATTAATTTAATAGAAATTTTGCAACGATATCTCTATCGTAAAATAACGGACCCCTCCATTAAAATCAATGTAAGTCTATGACTTAATTCATTTTTTTATGGACAGATATCACAGAAACCGCTCAAATATTATTTAGTATTTTCTGCATTCTCATACCTAAAGAAATCAATATTAACTACGAAGACTAATTCAATGATTAAGTACCTATAACCCTTTTCCAACATCCCTTTGCAAACAAAAGACCCACTCATCAGCATCGTCATCCCATGAACCATCTAAGCCATTGGAGCAGTTTTGCCAGCAGCCCAGAGCACGCTCCTGTTACTTAAAAAGCTGGGCTGGTTCGGGTAGATGTTGAAGGGGACATGTACAGTTCAATACACGGGCATGTAGGTACAATGCGGGACGTCTGTGAATACTTTACGCCGAAATAAAATTTCCCAATCACCCATACCCAATATATACGTCCACTGCTGGATAGGTCTGCCTATATATCTGAACTAGGGCCGGTTGGTAGCGGCTTGAATCCAGTGCAATCCAGTGGTTTTAACAGTGACACCCTTGTGGGTGGACGTCCTACGCTCCGCTTGCCCCTATGTGGTCCACTCAAGAACTTTTCGACTCCACCGGTCATCAGACCTCCTATGTGTCCTGCCCATTGCCATTTCAACTTGGCAGTGCGCTGGGTTGTGTCGATAACCTTGGTTTCTCTACAAAACTCCTCAGAATAGACTCATTCCTCTCAAATTATAATAAGTCTATGCCTTAATCCAAATTTCTATCGACATATACCTATTATCTCAGGAACCGGTCGCGGCTCGTTTGATATGTCACTTCGAATGATAAAGACGGGTTTACAGACCGACATTACAACGTACCGATGTAGCGAGTCGCGGTTTAATTAGATCAAGTACTAAGTATTTTTATTATAGTGTGTAACTGTGTAGCTGGCTGTAGGTATATTTAGCTCGTGCAAGATTCTTTGTGTCTCTATCAGAAAGGGTTGGACGATTTATAACTTTTTTACAGTATCGGTAGGTATCCGAAGTAGGAAAAAAGTGCGTATAGAAAAATAATTTAAAAAAAATGTAATTAATCCGAAGACGCAAGGTTCGAGTCCTGCATCCGCGACGAATTTTTGAATAGTTTATCATAAAAAGTAACTCTTTGAGATAAACCTAGTGTGGGATGCACTATAAAATTTAAAAAAAATCGTTTCAAAAATTATGTTATTAGCCAACAGTTCTGGTATAAGTTGGTATTAATAAGTATAAAATTATAAAAAAAAGCAATAGTAAGTAATAAAATTGCTACATGACAATACTGGTTCTTTTTAGGGTTCCGTACCCAAAGGGTAAAAACAGGCCCTATTACTTAGACTCCGCTGTCTGTCTGTCTGTGTGTCACCAGGCTGTATCTCATAAACTATGATAGCTAGAATAGCATAATAGCTAGAAAGTACAATGTTTTTTCAAGTGTATCTACGATTTTTAATTTAACGATTACAATAAACGGTGGGAAATCTTCCTACATTTCCCTAAAGATATGTCATTGTAATAGAGTGGCCACACCGCCCCTCGACGGTATAAGTAATCTTGGAGTAACCGAATTTACCGGATGAAACTCTTTGAGACGCACTTGAGTCCCATCTTTCCAATTCACCCTCGTTTTAAGGCATTCGAAATTTGGTAATTTGTTATAGGTATTATCATAACTTTTCAAGTTTTTATAGGCTCATTGATACCTTTAATACCGACTAATCGTCACGTCAAAATGTATTCTTACAAAATTGTAAATTGTCTTTTGACTATTAATTGACTATTAATAGGGTACGCGGCGGAAGGGATTTTTTAACGTAGTTATTGAAGTAGTGCAGCAATTGTACTTTTTTAACACTCTAGGTAACAAGTAGAATAAGTACTAGTGTAGGTGCCTATGTTATTTGGGTACTTTTAATGATAATTTTTTTTCTCAATTGTTAATAAAATATGTACCTATTAAGTAGCGCCAATATACTTCATTATTTAATATGTAATGTTTAGAACGGATTTTGAATAGGTATCGGTACAGGTACATTTGAATTTAAAATGTACATATTAATATTTCAATGATAGTGAGTGATTTATTTCACATTACATATATTAATATGGTTACTTATTAAATTCGCATGGATTTTTCGACATGAACTCATTTTTAAATTACTAAGAATTAAAAAAAATACAGAAACAATTTCTTCGGATTTTTTGAAGTTAATAACTTGTATCATCATAAATACAATATAATTATACGTACCTAATACAATGCTACATGAGCATCCCTCGAAATACCTAAATGTACCTTATTGAAAAATCATTACATACCTTGCTACGAGTACCTATCAATTTAAAACCGTATTAATTATATAAATAAATATTAGGGGACATCTTACACACGGCCTCTGACCCCAAACTAAACAAAGCTTGTGATATGGCTGCCAGAGACTGATATACTACTAATACATATTTTTAAATACAAATACTTATATAGATAGTAACTAAATAACACACAGACACAGAGCAAACACCTATGTTCATCACATAAATACTTGCCCTGGTTGGAGATCGAATCCACGCCTCTTTGACCCAGTAGTTAGGGTCACTAACCACTGAGCCACCGAGGCAGTCAATTACAAGTAGGTACCTATAGCAATTTACCAGCAAAAACTTTCTTATTTCTCGACCATCCTATTTTACTTTAATTATGTTAGTAATTTAATTATGATTTCGTAATATTATAATTTGAATTGTTGTTAATTACAGTTGCATGTAATTCCACTGGATTTGCAATGCAATTTAAATTAAAATTATAATAATTGATTAGTTGGGAAATCGTTCGGATAATGATTGCATTTTACTACCAGTTAAAAATATAATTATTTTTAGCAAACAATGGAAAAACCGCCTTCCATCGTGTACAAAATTTGAATATATCGCGTGAAAAGTTTACATTATTGTTGATTTTTCAAAAACGGTTCAGCCGATTCCTGTAAAATTTAAATGGGACCACCTTGTAGTATAAACTATCGAACTAAAAAATTTTTTAATTCGGTTCACAATTGGCGAAATTATCGATGAACATACACAAAAAAACTACACACGAACATAGAAGCTAAGCATACCTCCTCTTTTTTGGAAGTCAATTAAAAAAATTAATCATGATATTATAATCGTGAGGGCGTAACCTCAATTCCCGGTCCCGCACCAATAAGTATGTTCTTTGCATTTTTCACGGATTTTCACAGTACTGGCTTTTCCGTGAAGGAAAACGTTGTGAAATAACCTACATCCGTCCAGGGAAAAAATCAGTGGCGTATAGGTATATTATGTTAATCCACCAATGCTCAGAACTGGACCAACGAGGATGCATCCGTCTGGAAAATAAATAAGATGATGGCGTATATATTAATCCACTTACTATTGGCCCAGCCAGCATAATAGAAATGGCCTAATCGCCCTTCGAAGGCAAGGTAATAAAAAAGTATACACTGGAGCCTGGAACCGGGGTCTTAGAATACGGTTTTGGTAACCCCTGCTTGTCGTAAGAGCTAATTAAATTCTTTATAGGGACTTGACGATGGTACCATTTGGGAATCAGACAACTCATTCTAACGAGACTTGGACGACAACGGTGCTGTGTGACAGTGTGACCAAATCCGTTGTATACAGGAAAGTTTTAAAAAGTTCCTGGAGCGTCATGTAACATGCTAGAGCCTAGAGAACACTGATTCCTACAGAAATCTCGGTGACCTCGTACAAGCATAACCCGGTTGCACCCCAATGCAGCTGGACATCTGTTAAAGATTTCAGTGATCTATAGATGATCCATTTACTTTTTATGTGGGAATAATTTGTTATAAGTAAGTTCCTATGTAGTTAAGCAGTAATTAGTTTTCTTGTAGTAGATGAAATAAGTTTTTGTTCAAAAAATCTACATCATACCTACTTGTTTTGTTCTCTCATTGAAGTAAGATAACTTAAAATACTATACCGGTCTTTTGATAGTCCATTGTTGAACATAAGCCTACCCCAAAAAGAGATATTGGGTCGTAAATAACGGATGCACAGTGATTCACATACACTAAGTAGGTACCTTCATATTTAATTTCTTCCACGGATCGTACATATGTAAGATATCTTCCTTCACCGAAAATCAGAATATCAGTGGTGTGTAAATTCGTACATAACTTCCAAATATTTCATTAATACGGAATAGGTTTTTAACGCACTCCTCATAAGGTGAGTTTTCTCCCACTACTACCACAGCTTCAATATCAACAATGCAATAGCATAGTAAAGCATAAAGGTATTAAGAGCGATGGAGTCTCAACGAATCGCAATAATGGTTATTAGCATATAATTGACAGTTAGTATTATTTTCCACGGTTTCGTTCGTTACACTTTAAACTCAGTCATTTTTATAGGACTATTATGAGCACACGGTCATTTTTATAGTACTGTTTCCAAGAATGCCGCATGGGTGGCCTTTGATATTACCAATTTATCATTTACAGCTCCAAATTTAACTTGTAGATCGTAAGTCAGGGTGCAAAGGTCGATTTTTGAATTTGAAAACTTTGGTGATATGTTGGTAGAATGATGATAAAGATTTGAGTAAGTTTTTAGGATTGTTAACCTTTTATTGGTAGGATAATAATATAAGAAGTGTTGTAAAGAGGTCCGCGGTTTTGGCTTGTTACGAGTAGTTCTCACGGTCTACCTAAGTAACACTTAATTATACAAGTACTTAAGTAATAGCTATGTGCTCCTCAGCTCTGTCATTCACACTTTTTTGTGATATAAAATTACGTAAAGTTAGGTAAGTACCTACATAACGCTATCAAAAATCGTATCTGTCTGTAATATCATATGTTGTAGTAGTAGGCTTAGGTATGTAGTTTTATTGAATTTTGTTGTAAATAAAGGCACTTGACTGTTAAAAAAACCTAAACCTAGTTAATGATCAATAATTCTTAATTTGTAGGTACACATATGTATACAGGGTTATTTCTAATCAATTAGTATCCTCTTAGGGGCTTATCCGGTACATCAAAACTGACCACTTTTGTTTTATGACTTTTCTCAAAACTAAAAAAAAATCTGCTGTTCCATACATTTTATCGAGGGTGAACGATATTTTTCTATGGAACGACAACTTTTTTTTGAGAATTACTTAATAAAAGTTGTAGAACAAAAGTTAGTTTCAATGTACAGAATAAGCCCCAAAAAGGATGCTAATGGATTAGAAATAAGTAACCCTGTATATTACGCGTCATATTGTTTGTCCTGTATTTGTTACTTAACCGATTTAAACCAAATTTTGTACACTATGTGCAGTTTGATACAACTTGAGAGATAGATTTGTGTATCTCAATTTATAATAGCATTTGTTTAACTTCTAAAATTCTAAAATCAGTCCGCACCGGGGTGAAGCCGGTATGGGCAGCTAATCACTCACTACATAGTATAAAACAAAGTCGTTTCCTGCTGTCTGTCCCCATGTATGCTTATATCTTTAAAACTACGCAACGGATTTTGATGCGGTTTTTTTTTAATAGATAGAGTGATTCAAGAGGAAGGTTTATAAGTATAATACACCTGTGCGAAGCCGGGGCGGGTCGCTAGTGGACTATAAACATAAAATTCTACAAAACTTACCCTCAGCCAGAATTGCGTACGATTTTAGAGTTCACAAAGAGTTCCACTGACGTGTTAGGCTGTACCAGTGTACATTCTATAACTGGTAGAGTCACGCATCGGTAGCTCTGTGTAGGCCTCTTGAGCCCACGTGTCGAGCTCTATGGTTAGTAGGCGGGTAGGTAAAGATCTTACACAGCAATAATTAGATAGTTATCTTACCTACAATGATTTACCGTCAGTAAAAAATTTCAAAATAAGAGGCAGTAATAAAATAAAGTAACAAAATTATATGTAGAATAACTATCTCATTTTCACACGTCGATTTTATTATTGCGGAGTGTGTGATACCTATGCTAGTGATGATGATAAAACATTGAATCCGAGAAAACTCTACCCTCTAGACATGCCTACGATCGTAGAGTTCACAAAGGGTTTCGCTGACGTCTGTGTAGGTAAGTGTGCATTTTATAGCCGGTAGAGTCACGCATCGGTAGCTCTGTGTAGGCCTCTCGAGCCCACGTGTGCTCTATGGTTACTGTACGGAGGGTAACTAGAGATCTTGGACAACAAGAATAACTAGATATTTGTTAGTATTTAATGATTGTTAACTATTTACCTCAGTGTACTTTTCGTTAAAAAAAATGAGCACCTCTATTTTGTTCTTCCAGTGAAAATTCATAATGTATTAAGTATAAGTATGATACCCAGCTCAACACTTTTAGCACTGGGGCCTGAAATGAGAATACCTAAAGAAAAAATGTGTAGGTATATAATAAGGTCACCAAACGGCCAAATGTGTGCCAAATGTAAATCTATTAAAAAGAATGTAAAATTATGTACATAATGAATAAATTGATTTACTACAATTGTTTCTGACATAATGTTATCACATATTCCAAGAAATTTGTTTTTAAGCTAACAGCCAGCGACATCTATGGGTGAGCGGCATTAGTAAATTATCGATTCCTAATAAAACTTAAGTTTGTGGGCAGTTGGTGGCCAAATGTAGCCCTATTCTACATTAAAAAAACCTACTATCGAATTGTACAATGCACTTACATACTCTTAGTAATGTACCTCTAATTTATATGACATGTTTTAATCGTTTTCTTGATACCTATTTTAAATGGTACCTAAAAAATTACAATGAATGAAAATCTTTTTAATTTATGGCAGATAAAAAATATAGTTTCACCATCTTTGCCAACTCGACCATCTACATTTTCAAGTTTTTTTACCATTCGACAGAATTCCAGGTGACAGTCGACTTAACCGACAGGCTTAAAAAACGGATGCCAAACCCTTCAAACGATGCCAACTTACTTTTAAGTAAAAAAAGTTCTATCGAATACAAATATTGCACACGAAGACAGACATCGAAAAAGAAAAAAAAACTGACATTCTATTTTTCTTTCAAAGGAGTCTGCATTGTGGCGACAGAAGCGCGCGCGCACAAAACGATCAAGACTCTTTGGACTCTACTTGTAAAACGAGATGGGTGTCTAGATTTAAGAGAGGAAAGGAAGAGATGGGTATATTATGGGCGTTCCGTCATCGAATTTTGCATCCAATTAAAGTTCAGTGGGCTTCAAGGAGGCGGGGCGTCGTGATCCAGACTAATAGGGATCCAGGGAAAATGATCTATACACTGCGCTCGCGCACTGCACTGCATTGTTATCGTTATTCGTATTATTTATTTTATATCTACGGTTGATGGCTGAATAAATTTACATGTGCCGATTTAACTTTTTAAATTCGATTTCGGAGGTCTTGTCAGGTAGCCAAACAAAATGTCGATATAATTTTTTGGCATCTTTATGATCGTATTTTTATTTTAATGGTGGTTTAAGTATCCTCTTTGGTCATGGTAATAAATTTGAATTGCTTGTTGTTATTGTTTATTAGTGCATTATAGTAGGTATAGCTTTTAGATTGAGATATACAATACTTAAGTAGGTATATTTAATTAAGTACACTCAAGTTCTACCTACAAGCTAGGTACTTAGGTATTTACAAATTAAAAATGTAGGTAGCCCGTAGGTTACATCCACTGAGTTAATTAGTGTAAATAACCTTTACAAAAATAATTAATCTGCAGGAATCAAATTAGGATAAGTACCTACTGAAGGTAAGTAGGTAAGTGCTTATCTACTTATCAACTTCTTTGATCTGTAAGTGCCTACAGTCCATTAAATATTAATTATAAAAGTGTTAATGGATTATTTTCAGTATCAAATTTTATAAAAAGCTATGACCACAAATGGAAAACCACACAATCAGTTAAAAATCGTTTAAAAAAAAATACGTACCTACCTACCTCAACTAAAATTCAGTTTTCAGCCGAAATTTTTTAAGATTTCAATATTTATTTTGTTTTTTTTTGTCACTCCCTCTCGCATAATGTTTTAACACGAAATATAGTAGGTAATGGAAATCTAGAGTTCACAAAAATCTCCTCAACAGTTGTGATTGGTGCCCTATAATTTGTGGCTTGTCACTTCAACGACATACGTCAAAATGACAAAAAAAATCTCCCTCGGTGCTGGCATATATTATTACCAGTTATTGTTGGCAACACAGATTTCGAAAATCGAATTTAACATCTGTCGTCACTCAATAGGCTCATTGAATTGTGTTTTTTTGAGTCTGACAAAGGAGGTTGGAAATTTAAGCTGTTTACTAGGTATTTTGTAACTGGATCAAAAAAATACACTTCCGTTTTAGGGTCATACTTAATATGTTTACCTAAGCCTTGAGGTATTTACATAATACATACCTATTAACATAATACATATCTAAGTAGGTAGCAACTACCCAATTTAAAGTTATTTTAATCTGACGTGAGAAGTAAGTAAAAATAAAATGCTGTAGGTTACTTACTAAGTAAGTACTTATTCAATTATTTTCAGTCAGTTTTTCTTTTACTGATTAGAAGTTGAATATAGGTAAAGGTTTTGGCTCTATGAAAACATGATTTTCCAATACGTTATCCGCATTGATAAGTACCTATATTTCAATTTTTTTTGACGTTTTTAGACAATTTTAATACTGTGCAATCAGCTAGAAAGCTTTTAAAGTCATACTTAGTATCTTTGTACTTAGTGCGATTTATTTGTCAAGTAAAATTACCTTATAACTCATCTATGGACGTTTATTCTACATATTATCATCTATTACTGTACTTAATTCGCCAGAATCAAAAATAACATGTACAATACTATAAAAAAAATTACATCTTATAAATATTTATTTTAAATCTAAGTACTTAGGCCGGTAGGTAGGTACTACTTATATTTATTTTCCCAAAGTACATGGTACTCACTAATAGGTATAAAAGTCTGTTTGTTGGCTTGTTTGCACTCTTTCACGCAGCAATAGAGCAGTGGATCAACTTAGTTTTAGGTAAGTATAGTGTAAAGGTCAAAAGTTTTTAGGTATAGGCTATTTTTATCAAGGAAATATCTAAGAAACCTGTATGAAGCCGCGGGGTAAAATTAGTTTCATGTTTCTTCTACAAAAATACCTACTTACCTGTATCAACTTACGTATTTTTGATCTATTGGTGGTTTACCTATAACTACCTAGTACTTTTTTAAATAATTCTTTGTTAAACAATACGTGAGTTAGAAGAACGAGTTCAAAGTTAGTGAAAATTAAATATTAATAGCGCATTTAGGAGACGAAAATTGACAAAAATTAATGTCAGTTGTCAAACGTAGGTACCTACATGTACAAAATATACTGTGTGTTTATTTTTTAATTTATTATATTATTTATGAATAAGTAGTCAAAATCTAAACCGAGCCAAGCGTAAACTCAAACATGTTGCCATATTTAGACCTCTTTACCAATAATTACCCACAATCCACATCATTAGAACTAAGGCAAGCTTGTTTCTAACCATCCATATATTTTTTTCTATAGGCTGATTTAAACTTCTTGTCGTCTTTATGTTAGCTACAAGTTGCTCAAAACCCAATACTGACTGAAGCTCACTTAACAGCTTGAGTTTTGGGTTCCGCGCAGCTCGTAGCTAACTTCACTGCCGCCAACAAGTTTGAATCGACCCTATTTAACCCACTGTCTTATATTAGACTGCCTCTGTGGCGCAGTGGTTAGTGACCCTAACTTCTGGGCCAAAAAAGCGTTGGTTGGATCCCCACCCTGGGCAAGTATTTATGTGATGAACATAAGTGTTTGCTCTGTGTCTGGGTGTTATTTAGTTACTATCTATATAAGTATGTATTTAAAAATATGTATATGTAGTATATCAGTCTCTGGCTGCCATATCACAAGCTTTGCTCAGTTTGGGGTCAGAGACCGGGTGTAAGATGTCCCCTAATATTTATTTATTATTTATTTACCTAAGTACTTAGCTAGTCAATCCATGTGCAAATTGTTGATCTTCATAGTAGCTAGTAGCGTAGGTAGTAGAATGTACTTGTCCCTCATCACTGGATAATGTAGGGTACCTAAGTTTGTTCGTATTTGTACGAAATCCGTAGCAATTTAGGCTCGCGTGGTGACTGGGCTAGTTAGGGCGTCCTAAAAACCGCCAAAAACGTTAAACGTTATAAGTATCTCCGGAAGAAGAAACCAAAAGCCAGTGGCAGTGGTTAAAAGTTTGGAGACAATTACTTAACCAAGTATTAGGTATTTAGCATTTTAATACGGCAATTCAGGTTGCCAAGTATTGACTAATTATTTCAGTTTTTAAATAGGTATATTACTCAAGTCTAATACTAGCTAATTCAAAACTCAGCAATTTTGCCTAAGTCCTGTTTATCTCAATACATTATTAGAACTAAGTACATATAGCCGTATAGGCAAGTTTGTTCTTAGCGGTCAATATTTGTACGATAGGTAGGTAGGTATGTATAATAATGTTATGCAGTAAACCGCGCCGCGCGCGGTAATTACGGGCGGCGAGTTGTTTACACCTAACCGTGAGATTTATGGTTTTATGACTCAGGCGGCACCGGTCTTTGTGTCGCGTCTATTGTTTGTTAGATTTTTTTTGGTGTTTTCGTAATAATTGAGAACAATAGGGATTCTCGAACTTTACACTTGTTTACTTTGTCAGACACAATGGCACCGAATATTCTACAGGTTTCTAGAGAACCCTTATTCCGATATAAATAGGGCGATGGTTTTCGTTCGTGGCAGTTATCGCGTTTTATACCGGAGTGAAAACATCTCGTGTTCAAGTGCGGTACCAGTGATTGTAAAGTGAATAGTTGTGTGAATTTCAGTGCCAGTGTGAAGTGTTTGTGCGAACCAGTTGTGTCGTGTGTACTGTGATTTTGTGCAATAAAGTGCAAAGTGAACAATCGGCGTTTTAACTGATTATCCAAGAACCCATCTCGTAACATTTGGTGTCAGAAGGGTGGATAATTGAAAATGCCGGTAACACCATACGACGATGAGACGCCGCGCACACGGAGTCAGCGCCGACAGGAGGAAGCGCGCCGACTAGAAGAGCAGGAGCGACGCCAGGAGGAGGTCGACCAACGACGCTTCGGAAATACGCTGTTAATGGAAGCCAACGAAACCGAGGCAACCAACGACGACTCCAGGAATCTGGGAGCATCTGCTGCGGCACCTTCTGCAGCACCTGCTGCGACACCTGCTGCAGCACCAGCCAACCCTGTGGCATTTGATATGGCTGCAATGATGTCGATGATGCAGTCGATGTTTGACCGCAACAAAGAAGACCAGGCTCGTCTACTGGAAGAACAGGCCCGCAGCGACAGAGAAGAACAGGCTCACCAAAAAGAAGAGCTGCTTTCAAGCTTGCAAAAGACTTTGGGCAAGGAGATAAAAGAGGTCAAGGACACGGTCAAGCAGCTTGATACCAGCGTAAAAGAGCACAATAAAAAGATGAAGGATTATGAATCTCGCATCTTCGAAGCGGAAACACAAATCGCCGACGTGAGGAGAACCTTGAACGTCATCAAGTCTGGAGGCGGAACTGTTGCACCTACAATCTTCTCGCCAGCCTCACAGAAGCTTAAAGTGACGCCTTTCGACGGGACATCGTCATGGTCAGCCTACAAAATTCAATTCGACGCCGCCGTTCAGACTAATGGATGGAACAAGGACCAAGCCAAGAACGCCCTCATCATGAGCCTTCGCGACGAAGCCCTGAGTATTCTTGATGCTGTGGGCAAGGAAGTGACCTACGATAAATTGATGGAAATGTTGGAGAGTCGCTACGGTGATGAGCACCTGGAGCGTGTGTACAGAGCGCAGTTAAAGAACAGGGTGCAACGTCGCAACGAAAGTCTTCAGCAGTGGGCTGTCGAAGTGGAGAAACTGTTCCGGAAGGCTTATCAGTCAGCACCGTTACCCAACGACGAGCATCTAGTGGAAGCGTTTTCTAACGGGATAGCAGACTTCGAAGTTAGAACTGCAGTGAAACTCGGGCATTACAAAACACTAAAGGAAGCTTTGGCCCAAGCCTTGGAAGTGGAAGCTGTACGAAGTTCAGCGAGCGATGTTTAACACTTAAGGGAAGTTAAAGAAGCGTCACATCGTACGAGGTTTGGCCTAAGATGCTACAACTGTGAAGAGAGAGGCCATTTATGGCAGAATTGCCCAAAGCCATGCCGAACCAGGGACGATCGACTATTGGAAGAACGGAAGGATCGCGAGGCAACGCATTCACAATGGAGGAATAAACGACTTGCTGAAGAAAGCGGAAAATGGAGAGTGTTATCCGGGCCAGAAAAGCCAAAGATTTTGATCTCACAAGCTCACGATGGGAACAGCTTGATCATCAATGGTGCCATCAATGAAACTTCTTGCAAGCTGACATTGGATACAGGAGCTTCTCGCACTGTCATCAGTTCCCGACTGGCTAAGCGCTTTCTTCCGAACTTTGAAAGCTGCAAAACAGTTCAACTTCTGACAGCGACCGGTCAGCACATATCCGTCCGAGGAGAGAAGCTGGTGGAGTTAAAGTTGGGTGAGAAAACTTTCCAACACAAAGTCATTGTGGCTGATATAGTCGACGATTGCATTCTGGGTCTTGACTTCATGCGAGAACATCATTGCGAGATAGACGTCAACCAAGGAATCTTGAAGTGTGGAAGAGAAGAAATCTTCATGGAAGGCGCCACATCAGGAAAGGTTTATTGTCTGCAGAGAACAGTTCTTCCACCTAGATCGGAGACCATTGTGGCAGTTAGATTACCGCCGAAGTTGGGACATCAACGACGATGTGTGCTAATAGAACAGTCGGAAGGTGATCAACCATGGTTATTGGCCCGAACTCTGGTGAGGACTACTAATACCGCTGTGGTGCGTGTTCTCAACACAAGTAACGAGGAACAACTCATCAAAGGAGGAACCCCAATTGGTACTTGTGAAGAAGTAGACTGGATGCGCAGATGCCAAGAACAACCAAAGGAGAAATACAACTGTGCTGGGAGTTACACAGTGTCAACGCTATTGGAAGACTCCCGTAAAGACCTGACCGAAAGAGAACTTCTGATGGCAAAGAAGATGCTGCAGCGCTACACCGACATATTTGCTCTCGATGATGCTGTCAACGGGAAGACTGGATTAGTGAAGCACACAATAAGTACAGGAAGCGTGTCACCGATTCGACAGCGGCCAAGAAGGATACCAGTGGCTCGAGAAAAAGAAGTTGAGTCAATGATCAAAGACATGGCACGCAATGGTGTGATAGAACCTTCATCCAGTCCGTGGTGCTCGCCAGTGGTTCTAGTGAAAAAGAAGGATGGCAGTATGCGGTTCTGCGTTGATTATCGACGACTCAACGACGTAACGAAGAAGGACAGCTATCCTTTGCCGAGGATTGATGACACGTTAGATACACTGACAGGTATGAAGTGGTTCACTACGCTAGACTTGAAGAGCGGATACTGGCAAGTGGAAATAGATCCTAAAGATAAAGAGAAGACCGCATTTTCGACGGGAAAAGGCCTGTGGCAATTCAACGTGATGCCGTTTGGATTGTGCAACGCGCCCGCTACGTTCGAAAGACTAATGGAGTTAGTGCTCGCGGGACTGATTGGAGATGCATGCCTAGTCTATTTGGACGACATCATAATTGTGGGAAAAACCTTCGAAGACCATCTGCAAAACCTGGAGCGAGTATTGACTAAGATTCGCGCAGCCAATCTCAAGCTGAGTCCGAAGAAATGTTCCTTCTTCAAGAGGCAAGTGAATTTCCTGGGACATGTGATTTCCGAAGCTGGCGTACAGACGGATCCAGGAAAAGTTAGTGCTGTCAAGGATTGGCCTGTGCCAAAAGACAAGACGGAAGTTAGAGCATTCATGGGTTTATGCTCCTACTACAGGCGATTCGTGAAGAACTTTGCTGACATAGCCAAGCCGCTGCATAGACTGACTGAGGAAAAACGACCCTTCCTCTGGGATGAAAATTGCGACGCAGCTCTTCAAGAGCTAAAGAAGCGACTTTGTAATACGCCTATTCTTGGCTTCCCGGACACAGAAAACGAGTTCATCGTGGACACTGACGCCAGCAACACCGGCATTGGAGGAGTACTGTCACAAAGGAAAGGACACCAAGAAGTGGTGATTGCCTATTTCAGCAAATCCCTATCCAAGCCGGAAAGGAACTACTGTGTGACCAGAAAAGAGTTACTTGCAGTGGTGAAGACATTGCGACATTTTAGCAAGTACCTGCTTGGGCGAAAATTCCATCTGAGGACCGACCACGCTGCTCTTAAGTGGCTACTACAGTTTAAGGATCCCGAAGGCCAAGTGGCAAGATGGATTGAGCAACTACAAGAGTTTGACTTCACCACGGAGCATCGCAGTGGAAAATCTCATGGCAACGCGGACGCACTGTCAAGAAGGCCATGCTCAGAGGACTGCAAGCATTGCTCAAGACATGAGTCGAAAGATTCAGTGCCCGTCAGAATGCTCAAAGCTGACATCGGTGACGAATGGAAAGAAACCTTTCAGGTTGCACAAGAAGAAGACGCCGACATCAAGCCGATTCTTGAATGGATGAAATCAGATGCCCCTAAGCCAGACTGGAGTGCTATTGCTTCAATGAGTGTTACGACAAAGAGCTATTGGGCGCAATGGGATAGTCTGGTGCTTCAGGAGGGAGTACTTTGTAGAAAACGGGAAAATGCTCGTGGCAATCGATGCCATCTCCAAATGGTTGTACCCAGAGCAAAGATACCTGAAGTTTTGAAGCTGTACCACGAAGGGTTTTCGGGAGGACATCTGAGTGTGAAGCGGACACTCTTGAAAATTCGAGAAAGGTTTTACTGGATCAACTGCAGAGATGACGTAGAAGACTGCGTACGGAAATGTACGAGCTGTGCATCAGTGAAAGGTCCGCATACCCGCAGCAGAGGAGCATTAAAGCTATATAATGTTGGAGCACCATGGGAGCGAATCGCACTGGATGTGGCCGGACCATTTCCTGTGAGTGAAAGTGGCAACAAGTACTTCCTTGTCGTCATGGATTACTTCACCAAGTGGCCGGAAGTCTTCGCAATTCCGAACCAAGAGGCATCGACGATAGCAGACAAATTGGTGCATGAAGTATTCTGTCGATTTGGAGTACCATTGGAAATCCACAGTGACCAAGGAAGAAATTTTGAATCTCAGCTGTTTCAAGAGACGTGCCGGTTAATGGGTGCACACAAAACAAGGACAACGTCTTACCACCCGCAATCAGATGGAATGGTGGAGCGATTCAACCAAACTCTGGAGAGGTACCTGGCAAAAGTAGTCGGAAGCAAACAACGGGATTGGGACAAGCATATCCAGCCATTTTTGTTGTCATACCGAAGTGCTGTTCATGAGAGCACAAATGTCACTCCCGCTTTTGCCAATTTTGGACGTGAATTACGGCTACCAGCCGACTTAATAACTGGCATTCCACCGGATTCTCCACAACCCATAACTGAGTACGCCAGTGACCTCCGGAACAAGATGAACGACATCTATGAGCACATTAGAGAGCATGGCCAGCAAGCATCTGAAAGAATGAAGACTCGATACGACAGAAGGGCTAACAATCCTGGGTTCGAGGAAGGCTCGATGGTATGGCTGCACAATCCCATACGCAGCAAAGGGAAGTCTCCAAAGTTACAAGCCAAATGGGGTGGACCGTACCGAGTGGTGACCAAGATCAACGACGTGACGTTCCGCATACAGAAAGGACCTCGAGGTGCCCCCAAAATAGTTCACGTGGATCGATTGGCGCGATATCACGGATGCAACGATGCTCGGGACGAGCATGTCTTGGGAGGAGGTGGTGTTACGCAGTAGGCCGCGCACGACGGCTAGTTGTTTACACTTAATCGCGAGATTTATGGTTTTATGACTCAGGCGGCACCGGCCTTTGTGTCGCGTCTATTGTTTGTTGTTTGTTAGATTTTTTGTGGTGTTTTCGTAATAATTAGGAACAATAGGGTTTCTCGAACTTTACACTTGTTTACTTTGTCAGTCACAATGGCACCGAATATTCTACAGGTTTCTAGAGAACCCTTATTCCGATATAAATAGGGCGATGGTTTTCGTTCGTGGCAGTTATCGCGTTTTATACCGGAGTGAAAACATCTCGTGTTCAAGTGCGGTACCAGTGATTGTAAAGTGAATAGTTGTGTGAATTTCAGTGCCAGTGTGAAGTGTTTGTGCGAACCAGTTGTGTCGTGTGTACTGTGATTTTGTGCAATAAAGTGCAAAGTGAACAATCGGCGTTTTAACTGATTATCCAAGAACCCATCTCGTAACAATAATATAGGCTCGTGTGGTGGCCAGTGGGCTAGCCTTTTTTCTCGAGTTCCGGGTAGGCCTTGAGGCTACGGCCAACCACTATGCTTGGCTATAGAGTAATAGTTGTTCACAATGATGGTTTACAAACATTCCCGTTTGGCTTAGTAATTTATTTGATTGTTTCCTTCGAGCAAATATCAACAGAGCAACAGTCCATATGAAAGTAGTAAAAATATGTCCGAGCGCCGTCATACATACCGACTTACATATTTATTAACATACCTAATTCACAATGACCCGTTTGTGCTTGTAACCGAGCAGTTTGACATCGCGCGGCGTTGTAGTCAGCTTGCAATCGCTAACGACTAACTAAAAAGTCTGCCCACTACGTAGCTTGGGCAGAGTTTTGGCTCGGACACTTTTTTGCACGATTGTGATTCCATAGATATTTGCTCGAAGATTGTTTCTAATAAGTAAAATCTAACAGCAGCTACGTTGAAACTCAACAATGTTACCACACTTAATAAAGTTCTGCTAGTTTGTTCCTAGCGGTCCATATTTGTACGATATGCGTAGGAATTTAGGCTCGCGTGGTGGCCAGTGGGCTATCCGGGACGTCATAAAAACCGTTGTTAAACGTTGTATCGGAGAGGCGCGCTTAAATAATGAAGCGGTCGGCATACGCGCCGCTCGCTGCGGCACAGGCGCCGCGCTCGGCACAGAGAATCCAAGCAGTCGCTGTCAATGTCATTATTTTTCCTCGAGATAAATAAAGTAGGTACGACCCTACGATAGCTTTAGGTGTGATGGCTTAGTTAGTGTCTTTTTGGCCACTTTGAATTGAAATGATCGTGTGGACAATTTCGTTATTAAAATAATATTTTTAAAGATAACTTCGAACTTTTTTTTTTTTTAATTAAAATTTACTAACCACAGACTCCAGGGTCTGTGCCCTTTGTTAACTAAAATTTACAATTATTAGATTATACTATATAAAGTAAAGGTACTTGAAATAGCCTAAGTTAGTCAATGCACTGCGTGAATGCCACGAGCAGACCGGCGACCCGCAAGCAGCACCCGATCACGAGTGTGACACATGTGCCAGCCAATTTATTCACTGAAGCAATATTTACTTATGATGCTATTGTAAATTGTTTATAATCTATTTATGCATTAATTTTGACATCAACTGGCTAAAGCCCCCACAATGGCTAAAGCCGATACACCTACTTATACGTATTGATTGGCTAGCTTTAACCTTTGATATTTATCGTACCTATTCAACGTAACAAAAATATTTAACATGTCATTAAATTCGTAGTGCCATTTTTAGAGTTTGTGCAAAAAGAGAAGCGTCGAAGTCGTAGGTGTGGTCGCCTGTGTGTCATTTTACTAATTTTGCTACGTTGACAACACTGCTCTGTCATTGCTAGCGCAACTAAAAGTGTTTGATACTTGATAGACATCAATTCGGTTTTCATCAGTACTCGCGTCTACCAAGTATAGTCGGTACCTTGACTGTTGATGCTGTTGACTTGTTGTTATTGTTAGTTCACCGTTACACCACGACGGTTCTTTTTTTGCACATCCCTACTCTAATATTCCACGTTTGAATAAAGTATTATTTATTTTTAGTCTATATAGCGTCTCCTGTCAACCCTTGTGCCCGTGCCTGGGTGGCGCCCGCCGCTATAAAATTCGGACAGCGGCGCGGAATCCCACAGATTCCAAGTTAATATTAATTGTCGATCGACTAACCTCAACATAACCCTCCCCTCACCCTGCACCCTGCGCGGGAACAAACATGAAATGTTTATGACAGATTTTGATATAATATTTTCCGCCTGACTCCTGGTGATCCTGGTGAGATAATCGTAAGTACAATACATCTGTAACTGCAACTGAAAATCTAACAGTTTACTTTGTAAGGAACATTGTAGGTCATTTTAGTAAGTTTGTAGAGGCCGGGCGGTTTGCCTTGGCGTTAGGGTTTTTTAGCCATCAAAAGGCATCTGATATGGCTAAACGGTTAAAACAACTGAGATCTAAAATATCGCGTGTACCGAAATAACTTAGCTAGTTTAGAGTGCCAAAATGAGATGTTTGTGACTAAAAAAATATTTAGTGGCTGACTCCTGGTGATTTCTCTATGACAAAATAGTACCTATCCTTATGATTTCATCTGACACCTGACTCTTTTAGGGTTATGTGTGGAAAGTAGTCCTAATTTCTACATAAACCACAGTACAGGTAATCTAAACATCGAGAGCGTAGCGTAACGAATTAACGATAGCATCTTCGAGCAAATAAGTATCTATAGAGTCACAGTCGTGCATACGATTGTGACTCTATCTACATTAGGCGACAATGTCGAGATTCGAGAAAACGGGTCATTGTGATTTTTTTAATGTAAAAACAGAAGTCGGTAAGTAGGTACCTGTGTATAACGGCGGTCGGACATTTTTTTACTACTTTTACTTAGAGGCTGTGGCTCTGTATATATTTGCTCGATGGATAGCATAAATAACTATCTACTCATTACAAGTTTTGGATAATCGATGATAGAACTCTTTAACTTAATATATAACATGCACGGCGAAAGTCCATTATGGAGATTTTGTAATAGGTAGATAAGTACCTAGATATATTAAGAAACACCAATAAGTAGGTAAGCTATACTTAACTTAATATACCTAGCCTATGAATCATAAGTACCTACCTTACTTATAAGTAAGCACATTTTACTCAACCCTGTTGCCACATCCTTCAATCATCCAAAGTTAACCGTTTCTCAAAACTAAAAGTAATACAGTATCTCCTTAACCACAAGTAGCTCTAACTACCTAAAATTAGTCGTCCGATAATTTACGGCTTTTTAATGCAAGAAAAAACCGTTTTTGTTAAGTGGCAACACAGACGGTTATTTGATTTGAAGTTCCCAAGTCTTAACAATGAGAGGTGGTGATTTTAGTGGCCCAAGTAACTGCGAAATTATAGTAAAAGTTGTATAATTAGGGAAGTATAAGGGGTAATTTCGGAGCCTTGCGGTCGCCACTTCCTTCCCTATTGTTGGGGAGTTTTTCAACCTTTTTATGGCAATGGAAGACAGGATGGCGCGGCAAAACGGTTCTAATCGATTTTGGTGTTTTGACAGTTGCGGTTGGTACGCGATTTTTTGATAGGTTTTTTTGATTGATGTTGCCAGTGGGAAAATGTTTTTTCTGTTCTCGTGGGTGGTTACAAAATAAATTTGGTAAAATAATACTTACCACAAGTTTGTTGGCTAGTAAGTAATATTTAACCTTCCGTTTTTTTCTATTTAGTACCTAGTTAACTTTCGGAAGCGCGAGAGAATGTTTCTTAAAAACTAGAAATAAAACTAAGATGTTGCCGATGCGAAGGCACTATAATTAATGAATAAAATACACTGATACATCTTACAAGATAACTTAGGCATCTAGGTGGTCTTATTCGCAGACGCATAGTCAGCTCTACTGATAAGACCAGTGCTCGGTTTGTTTCTGCGAACCGGCCGCTTATCTCTAGTATTAAGTTACGTGGGAACATACATCGAATTACATCGCTTAGAGTACTAGAGGTGGTGCTGTTCGATGAGAGAACATAACGTCTCCCTCCCTAAGCGAAAAATTATCGGAGCACTCGATTTTAGAGGGATTCCGATAATTTTGAATGAAAGGATTAATTTTGGTGTACGAAACATAAAAAATAATCAAAACTATACTTAATACTACTAATCCTAATGCTATAGCACTAATTATAGAGTCCGTTTCTTTGCTATCACCGAAAATTTCACTGTTCTTCAAAGCAAAGGCCATGTATTTAACCTCGTCAAGTGCAATCTCTCGTATATTGGGCACGTGCACTGGATATTTCCTCGACCGCACGTAATTTTGGTAAGTTGATGATGAGTAGTGGGGTCCCTGGGTCCACTTCGGTGTAAAGACGGTGGTGCCGGATGGTCATCCCGTTGACAGTGACATCACAGGGTCTGTTCAGCGTCACAACGTGCGTTCCGCATATCTGCTGCTTCGAAGCCTCTTCGCCACAGGTCTCTGTGAGGGTTGTTTCCGATCTGGTGAATAGTATACAGTTGTTTCTATCTATTTTCTGCAGCTTCACATCCTCGAAGTGAATGGGGTGCTGCCTGCAGATGCCAGTGACGTCCTCGTATCTCTTTAGTTTTTCCTAGCAGGAGGGTCCGCTGTATGGGGCGCAGTTGCCATCGTCGCGGAGAAACTCGTCTCCAGCAGCGAGTGAGCGGCTCGGCTTTGCGATCGGCTGATACTTCAGCCCTTTCGCCAATAGGAATGGGTACTTAGGAAGTATGGCAACGGTTAGGTTTTCAGGTTTGAGGAGGATGGGTAATGTGTACAATTTAAAGTAATTATAGGTGACATTATCGGTCAGAGGGGTTTCCAATATAAAGGTAATTTGGTCCTTTTTGATAAAAGATTTAACATCAATAGTTTCCTCAATCTTAATTAAATTTAATTCATTGGGTACATATACCAGGTTCCTAGATTCTGCTATCAGGCTCAAATGGTATATCAGTTTGGTGGAGTTAATTATGGCCTGGTGTAGTATGGAGCCCTTGCTTAGAGCTAGAGCGGTTTCGATTTCGCTTAATCTAATGAATATAGTCCTAAAACGACTTATAAAAAACTATATAGTTCTAACGCATAAGATGATATCCCTAAATTATTTTCTCGGATTACAGTCTCTTTAAGGGTCCCGTTAAGCAAGCAAAAGTTGCAATAACATTACTGAAAGTAACATTAACGAGCCTGTAACTTACAAAGATATGGTTGCAACGTTCATGCAAACTTACAGCGAGCTTGAAACGAAGCCCTAACGGCCACGCTGTAGATAAACTTGCCCAGAGCTAATCTCCTAAACTTTTTAAAACTTTAAAACGTGAAGTTCCAGTAACATTACACATGAAATATATCTGAAAGTTGTAAAGTTAACTTTCCGCAAGTATAACGTTTAACATTTCCACAACTTTAAATTTGAAAGGTAATAGTAACTTGTTTTATCTATCTTGCTAAAAGGTTACAAAATATTACAAATGAAACTTACACATGGCTTGCATTTATTTAGTTTTGAATTGCCAGCATTTATTAAGTTGTTGTCGCAAAGTTACATTTCTAGGTTTTCAGTTTCTAAAAAATTATTTGTTTTTCTAAATTTTGTTGAGACTATAGTTTTAAGTACATGTCCTAGAGACAGGTGTGTGTATGAGACTTTTCCACTTTCCGCTGTAAGTAATGTTATAATCAAATTTACAAATGGGAATACCAATTTCTGCAAACACAACGCCACTGCGATGCAGAATTTCAATGTGCGATGCTAACGCCATCTAGTTTTTCAATGTTAAGTAAGAAACTCTACAGTAACATTTGATAACTTTCGAAAATTAAGTTCCAGCAACACTACTTACATAGGTTAGGTAAATAAAAAGAACAATTCGTAATAAATGTTGTAGGAAAGTTGATAAAAATATAACAATAGACCTATTGTCGCAATGTTATACTATAACATTTCAGAAACTTTCACTTACAAGTACAGGCAATGCCAGACTGTGAAGTTAGTAAAATTACATTGCAGCAACGTTTTATTTTGTAACGTCCCAATCACATTTTTGCAACAATGTTAATTACTTACATTTAGGTATGTTTGGGAGGCTATATCCCTGCAAAGTTGAAACGTAATCTTTCATGCGAAATATAACAGTAACATAATAAAATAATTTTTAGTAAGTTTCAACATAACAATAAGATCTATGTAAGTGACATGCTCCTGCAAGATGATGTTTGAAATTCACAAATGTGCCATATACAAACTTACAACAACTTATTGCAAGTTTCATGCTTAGTAGGGTACTTGTATTCGAAGTCGTTTGAATGGTCATATTTGTATAGTCCGTACATGTCGTTTTTGTGAGTATAAGGGTAAGTATCATCAGGGTAAAAATTTTGTTCATCGTCGTCACCGGTTTTCTCGTTAAGCTTAAATCCAATAGAACAGGCGGTCCTTAAGGATACGTCGCCGGATTGCAAGTGTGGCGGGTTAACTTGTTGAGGTTGTTCATAGGGTGGCTTGTACCCAAATTGGGGTGGCTTGTACCCGAATTGGGGTGGTTTGTACCCAAATTGGGGTGGCCTATAACCTAGCTGAGGGGACGTCCAACCAAACTGAGGTGCGGAGCCTAGCTGCGGGCGGTAGTCAAATTGAAGCTGTGCGAACCTCGGAACCGGTGGTCTATTAAAATTTTGGTTCCTAGGTATACCGAACTGGAATTGAGGCGCGGGAATCGCGGGTCTCATGGTATTCTTGCTAGTAGGCATTGAAAACTGAGATCCTTGTAAATTTGACTTCATCCCTGTCTCTTGTTCCTTGAAGTTTACTTCTTCCAGCAGAAGTTTTAGAGCGTCGTTTTTTAGGATTCCCGTTTGTGCAAGAGTAGCAGCTCTATGTTCTTGCGCCATTTCTTATTAATTTTATTTAAATATAACCAAAACAAAATAATTCAAACCTAATTTAGAGAGTCTCGGTAGAGTTTATACCGACACTATTACTTAATATTAAATATTTTTTCCTTAATTAGCAAAATTTTATCGATTTGAGACAAAATTATCTGATACTATTACTATTATTAAATGCCTATCCTTAACTAACACAATTTAATCGATTTGAGACTAAATGTTCCTATACTATTACTTACTTTTATTAAATATCCTTAATTAAAACAATTCAATCGATTTGAGATTAAATGTTCCGATACTATTACTATTATTACCTAAATATCCTTAATTAACACAATTCGATCGATTTGAGACCAAATTTTCCGATACTACTACTATTCTTAAATAATATATCTTAATTAACACAATTCAATCGATTTGAGACCAAATTGTTCAATACTACAATTAACACAAGCAAATCCGACCGATGACCAAGGTCTAAATTTACAATATTCGAGGAAAATGGGGGTGGAAGGTTAAGGAAGGCGAAAAAGGCTTACTCACCAACCGACCTGCATCTTCTGCGCCCGTAGATAACTTATTTGTTTGGTTCGTGTGGATAGCCGGAACGGATACAACTGAATTCAGTATTAACACCGTTTACTTAATACTGCACAACGCGGGGGAAATTCACCGAATTTAAGAGCAAACTTTTCGCGCTGGCAGCAGCCGACTATCCTACCGGCTGCGCCAGTTAACTTTCGGAAGCGCGAGAGAATGTTTCTTAAAAACTAGAAATAAAACTAAGATGTTGCCGATGCGAAGGCACTATAATTAATGAATAAAATACACTGATACATCTTACAAGATAACTTAGGCATCTAGGTGGTCTTATTCGCAGACGCATAGTCAGCTCTACTGATAAGACCAGTGCTCGGTTTGTTTCTGCGAACCGGCCGCTTATCTCTAGTATTAAGTTACGTGGGAACATACATCGAATTACATCGCTTAGAGTACTAGAGGTGGTGCTGTTCGATGAGAGAACATAACGACCTACTTAAGAACGATTGAGAGTTGATTCTCCTTTTCTACGATTATTTTTTCGGAGATTTCCTTCTTCTTTATGTTCAAAATCATTTTTCTCTTTCAGTCTCTCCTATCCCCTTTTCATCACGTATGACGTATACATTTTGGATGACCCACGTTGTAAATTTTATTCAGAGTAGTATTTCTCTAGAATAAGGACACATTATAAGATATATGAGGCGTCTAATTGCAAAACCCGCTATAACGCTTTTTTTACAAAACCCGTAAACAAATAAAAGATTGTGTTGCTTTTCTGACTAAAGAAATACAATTGTTTTAGATATTAAAATTATCCTCTGAGAATAGTCAAAGAGCAAAAAACAAATCCATAGACAATACTATCTTAGATCAACAATAATTTACTAAAACAAATTTACTATAGAGGGATTTGACACTCACCCATTGTTTTGGAGGGTTATGACATTGCCACGTGTTAGTTTAGCGGGAATTGCAATGAACTTATCTAAGCCAACTTTACAGGTTTGGATGGAGTTATGCAATAGGTAAAATACTTTTACGAAACTTGTAAAATAAATAATCGGCCAAGTACGAGTCGGACTCGCGCACGGAGGGTTCCGTACTGTATGGGAGCCCCCTTTGAATATTTATTTTATTTTAATTTTATGATTTATTATTAAAGCGAATATAAAACTAAATATTCTGTGAAAATTTCAAGCATCTACCTGTTACTATTATTAATACAGAGCGAAAAACGTCTAAAAAATCAGGTTTGTTGTATGAAAGCCCTCCTTGAATATTTATTTTATTCTCTTTTTAGTATTTGTTGTTTTAGCGGCAACAGAAATACATCATCTGTGAAAATTTCAGCTGCCTAGCTATCATGGTTCATGAGATACAGCCCGGTGACAGACAGACAGACGGACATCGAAGTCTTAGTAATAGGGTCCCGTTTTTCCCTTTGGGTACGGAACCCTAAAAATGAATGAAATAATAAAACAAAATAATGCGGTTCGAGAATATATTATAATACTACAATGTTAATTTATACATGCGAAACTATTTCTTCGAATCCAGCCTCACACAAATCACATGCGTTTTCTTCTTCATAGTCCTCATTACGTATGGATTCAGCTCTGTTCTGGGCCCTCTCATAATTTTTTTTGTAAAATTCTAAAAATTCCATATTTTGCCAGTCATTGCCAAAGTGGGTCGCCAACAGTTTAACCACATCATGAAGTTTTGCATCTTTTGGTATTATTGCGTTGGGTTCAATCAGCGCAGGTTGTATCATAGTTATTTTTTTATTTTTCTTGGTAATTACTTTCTTTTGGCCTTCTTCACTGGTATAATGCATCTCTCCTTGTACCAAAATATTACTCATCTTTGTGCGCGTCAAAAAAAATCTTTTACATTTCATAAAAGGAAAATGCCATCCAGTTGTTGGTTTTATAATTGTGGCATAGCTATTTTTCCAATCGTAGACAGGAATTGACGCCAGACTTGTGCATGTTCCGTTTTCTTCCAACACAGATACATATTCCAAAGGCGAAGTTATGACCTCCTTAGTTTTGAGTCTCTTTTCAATTTTTGCAAAAACTCGGTCTGGAGGTATGAACGAGTGCCCGACTACGGGGAATAATAATTCTACCTTTTTAACGTGCCTTGGAGCTTCAGTGTATAGCCACTTTCCTAGCATAGCAACCATACCCGTGTTCTTATTTTGACCGGAGCACCCATCAGATATAATTCTTAAAATCGTCACGTTTTCGTTTAAATTCATTTTCTTTAGAAAGTCATAGACTGCGCTTATAATTTCATTACTTCCCTTAGCATGCGTTGTTTCATCCCAATAATAGGAATGTACATTTTGCTTGGTCAATTTCGCCTTCGAATTTCCCAAGACTATGGCGAAATGATAAAAGCTGAATTGCCGGCTATAATATGCGGACTGGTCTGGTAATTTCGGCAAGGCCTGATTTTTTTGACAATCAAATGTGATGGTTTGTATGTGGCTACTGTCGTCCTGGAGCATTTTGTAAAAAGTTTTATATTTTAACCGATGTATTCTTTTGGAAATCATCAACTCGTTTCTTTTAAATGAATCGGTTTCTGACTTTAAGCGCTCATCTATTGCAATGCAAGTCGAGCACACGTCGGTTCTGGGTGATCCAAAACCGATATTGTAGTGCGTGTTAAAGATTTTCCTGAAAAAGCTTTGTTTTACTTGAAGATCTGGTTCGCGAATTTCGTTGTAAAGGCGCCACATCTTACGTATGTTTAACTCCGCAGAAAGATAGAGCCTGTGAATATTTTTTGATCGGCAATAATGGCTTTCCTGCCCTTTGAAAGACTCTATAAACCACTGAACAGAAAATCTTTTTGCTTCGAATTTTTCACTTTGTCGGTCACCTCCTCTATTTTCTGTTGGCATAATACCGCCGCTATTGTAGAATCTATTCAAGACCCCTTGGATACGGTCTTTTTTTACCAAAAGTACTCCTGTAAAAGTTTTTTGGCACACAGGTATTTTTTTTCCATCTCTTGCGAGAATACTATATTTTATTGTCTTTTGTCTTTTGCTATTAGCTTTGCCAGATTTAGCTTTCGTAACAGAGGTGTATTTTAAAAGGAAGTTATCTTGTGCCAGTTTGTTCGAGCATAGATAATAATTTTTGTGAAACCTTCGGATATCCTGACATGTCAGTTTACTGCAACAAAATGCCTTTTGATCATGGTTGCACTTTGGGAATTGAGGCAGTCCGGTAGGTTTGTACCTAGAAAAAAAAATTGATTATCTGTAATGTCGGTTTACGAACGATAATTATACGTGATAACGCCATAAATGCGTTGCTAGCCGAATGCTTAGGCCGACCGTGCCTCTCTTTGCTCTCTATCGCTTGTTCTGCGCTCTCACTTGCACGCTCGGCTCAAGCAGAATGTGATTTTTTTTTGCGTGCAGCCAGCGTTCATCAATTTATGAGACGTTATCACGTCAAAAACATGTACGTAATAAATACTCAAAAAAATATAAAAAAAAATAGGAAAAATGTTTTTTTTTTTCAAAATTAGAAAAAAGCTTTAATATTATTAAGATTATAATAATACCGAAACTATTAGAATAAAAGTCAGTAGAGAGTTGAAATTGACATTTGAATAAGCCATAATAATGAATGCATGCGGACATCTTGAATGAAACTTTTTACTTGTGTTTATTTTAGGATTCATGCAATTTTTCACTCACCGTTTCTCACGAGCCACTTCACGTTTCCACAGAGATTTATTTAAAGTTCTCTTCCGCGAATGTTTAGGGTCACATTTTACCACTAGCTGCATCAGTTCCTCCATTGTAATTTTTAATATTCGATAAAATTTAGTAACATTCCTTCACTGCACAACACAAATCGCCATTATTCCGCCATACTAGTTGCTTGGTCACGTGGTACGAACCAAGCGCTGTGATTGGTCGGTTCCGTTATAGAGGAATTTGAAATTCACCCATGCCTTTTTAGCGGATTTTGCTGCCAAGCGCAGAGTTGAAGGCTTATTTTAGTACGATTATAGAGGGATTTGCGCGAATGTGAGTAGCTCACTCAGTAGAGAATTGAGGGCACTTTCAGATGATATCAAGAAGTCAATTTCTATGAAAAATCGTTATAGTGGGATTTGCAATTAGACGCCTCATATATACCTGAATAGTAAGTAGGTACATATATTTAATCATCATTTTTTACACTTTATAACTTTTACAATGCTGTTCACTAAATTTTGTCGAGAGTCGATGAGTTTTTTTTATCGCGGATTTTGATTCGCCATTTTAAGGTTAGTCACACAGTAAAAAATGTTTACAATTAACAGGACAATAGGTGTCCTATAATATCTACGTCTTCTAGAGAAACACCCAAAAGTCAAGACCGGCAAGACTCGGTAAGTAGTACTTACTTACGAGTACTTAGTACTTAGGTAGGTATAGGCCAAATCATATACAAGTCGGCGTGGCGGTTGTGATGTTAGGTACAAGCTGCGCAATATCCAATCAACACACAGCTTTATGTGAGCTTCAGTCAGGATTGGAAATTTCGCAGCTTGCAGCGAACTTCACATCCGCCGACTTGTATGATTCGGCCTATAGATACCTATAGTGTAGGTAAGCTCATACTTAGCTCCTGTGGCATTTAGCAAACGTGTTAACTAGCTCAGTATTATTTTAGCAAGTATTTATTTATATGGCAGAATAACTCAACTCATTAATAAATATGATATCTATTTAAATTGCCAGTAGGTTGTAATTAGCAAGTCACACTAATAAGGTAAACATACTAATTGCTGACAACGGCGAGGCATGCGATTGCCAACGGCATTATTATGCCGACTAGTGGTAATGTTGCCTTATTCGGGAGATAATTATTATTGTACGAGTATTATGGTGAGAACTGTACTTAGTGAGAATGTTTCTTGTAGGTAAATGCTTTCTTAAATTACGTTTACATGCAACTGTACGTGCAAATGTGTCAGTATTATGGTGGCACAGGTATGACGTGGTAGTGGAGATCTTTAAAGAGGCCTTCTCATAGCGTGCGTAGCGCTCATAGCGTAGTTTGACTAGGTGTTCGTTAGAGATCATCGAAGATAAGCAACGTTCGGCACGGTCAGTCTTCTGATGGGTAAATTGTTGTAGGCCCTGGTTGTTTTACCCGTTTAGCCATGTCAGAGGCATTCGGGCGGCTTAAAAACTTTGACACCAGGGGCAGCCACCCGGCCTATACGAACTTACTTACTTATAGCGTGCGTGAGAGACACTTAGGTAGGTATATAAATGAGTAAGATTCTCATACCTAAGTACATATCGTAAAATGCGTGTTTATGAAAAAAGTCTTGCTTTGCAAAGTGCATTGATATAAAGAGGTGTTTATATTCAGCTTTTCATTGCAAAAAAACAGCTGTTCAATACAAAAAGTGCATTGCATTAGCAAAAAGTAAGTATGCAGGAAACAGGAGATTCTAACGATTTCGGACTAGGTTCTACAGTAAAAATTCTTCGTAATGTGTTTTCGTAATGTTTGTTCACTTTAAATGCCAAGTTGCCATGTTGTATGTGTATTTAAATGATTAGTTGAGCTCTGTGAGCTATTTAATACCTACTACCTAATAATATAATAATTACATTATGCGTTACGCGAAGTTGTGATTTTAAACAGTTTCGTGTCAAATGTGATGTACTCGTAGGCTACATCAAGACGACATCTCCTGTCTGCTTCTGTGGCAATAGGGATCACAAAATCAGTAGGTATGTAGTCAAATACAAACCTATACGAAACAAAAGACACTAACTCTACTAGTCTAAAGAACTAGAAACTAGTCTCTACAAGAGTCTGACTGACTCTGTCATAGTCTGAGTCTAATTTATTGATGAAAGATAACAGCTTGTATACTAAATCATATCTGTACATTGTGTGCTATATGTTTCTACTTATTTCACGAAAAACATCTAGATCACGAACTAAGTAACCGTTTTATATCTATCGTAGATACGAGTATTCTATCGAGCTGCAACATCTCATACTGTGAGATCTGTGGTCGTGGCGGCCTAATATGAGAACACTCTAAGTACCTACTATTTTTGCACTATTATCCTCTTTATTCTGTTTGAATTTATTAAGTACGAACACCTTTATTTCTTGCTCTAATAAAATATAATTAAGTTCAACGTCTTGGTCTGCGGACTATTTACGTCTATTGTGAATTGTGACCCTTTGGTGTGAGCCTGTGTGAGGTTTTTAGTTTCAAGTTCAATCCCGTAAAAATAAATGAGTAACAGAGTACTTACGTATGTATTTTTCTTTTATAAATACCATTATACCATTGGTAGTTCCATAAATCATCATGTGTGTCTGGAGAAGAAAAATGGCATACCCATTCGAAATCACCATATTATAGTAACTGAACTAGCTTCATGGGGTATTTGGCTCAATCGCTTTTCGAAGGTAGGCATAAGTAGGCCTAAATTCAATAATGTGAAATATTAAAACTGCTTGTCACGTCATTCTTGTAGGTATGCTTTCAACCAATGTATAACCAAAGTATTTATAACAAAAGAATAGGTAAGTAGGTAAGTATTTCTTACAAAATTCAAAGACATTAATAGTTTTTTATTGTATTATTATACTCCACTGACACCGGGGTTTGTGCTCTTTATGACATGCATTATTTCTTTTTACATGATTTTCCCAATACTTATTTCTTAAAACTAAATACTACAAGAGTACATCCTAAAATGAATCTAAAGTAAATAGGTAAATGTTTAATATGTAACTAGGTATATGTTGCATATACAGGATAATTTCTAATCAATTAGCATCCTTCTAGGGGCTTGTTCTGTACATCAAAACTAACGACTTTTGTTCAACGACTTTTATTAATTCTCAAAAAAAGTGGTTGTTCCTTAGAAAAATATCGTTCACCCTCGACAAAATGTATGGAACAACTGTTTTTTTTCTTTGAGTTTTGACAAAAGTCGCAGAACAAAAGTTATTAGTTTTGATGACGGAATAAGCCCCTAAAGAATGCTAATTGATTAGAAATAACCCTGTATATCAGGAGCAGTCCGATCGCCACGAGCAGCACCCGTTCACGAGTGTGACGTGCTCGCCATCCGGCAAGACATTAATATTAGCTTTTAAAAGTAAATAGGTAAATTTATTTATTTAGATACCTATGTAAAGTGGTGTCGATAGAGCATGTTTTTCAACCCACATCAAAACCATGTTACCGCGTCTAACTAATACTGTAACGTGAGAACTGTCAGTTAAATAGACACTGGCCGGTGAGATGGGAAAATTAAAAAAAATCCAATGAACCAATGGCGCGTGAATGTTGGCGGCGTTACAAAAGGTTTTGGTGATCGAAATTCGAATCCAGTTTCGAAGGTTCAAAATTAGAAGGCTTGTTCGATATTCAGTCAGTGTGAAAAATTTACTGTGGAGGTCATACCTATACAGGGTGGAGAGCTGACGCTGACATTAAATGAAATTACGTATTTGGCCTTATGTTTCAAAGCCTTTGTCATATTTAAAATTTAATAAAAATAACCATTTAGGTACTTAGTGTTGTACAATTTTCTAAAACATAATTTAAGAGTAACTGGTATCTAAATAGAGTAGGAACATTCTACCAGTTCTCGAAATAGCACAATTAGTGTCAAGTAACATAAATGAGTTCCTAAGACAGTTTGATGTCTAATTAATTCTTTACTTATTTTATGTAAATATAGTTTGAAAATTTTGTTAATTCAATTTAAGGATTAATTATTTTCGTATTGCTTTTATGATTACTGGTTACTAGTCGATAGGTACTTTTTGTGCGTCAAAATAGTGTCGGCGTCAGCGCTCCACCCTGTATACCTAGAAATATAATATTATCTAAGCTATAAGTGGGTACTTAGGTACATACTTGAAAGCATAATGACGCTTGAAAGGTGTGCCTTTCAACCCTGTGGGGTTAAGCATTTTAGCTACACACATCGACTTTAGTACATACATCAATATGAACTGGATTTACTATGGGATCACTAATCCGCCAAACAAAAACAGCTGTTTCATAGAAAAAGTTCACTGACCACTTTTCTACCTCTTCAAAGATAATTGAACAGCTGATTATTTTTTCAGGTTTGGTCTAATATAGTTAATGGTTGCTCGTAAATTCGAGACAAATATCAAAGGGCCGTGAAATAAAAAGCTTCAGATTGATTTTTAAAATCATAAAATAAAATTGCTGTTTAATCCAACGAATATAAATGAGGTCACAAAATAATTAAGTGTTATTCGTTCTCAACAACTGTACCAGCCTTTTCAATAGTCCACTGTAGGACGTAGGCCTACCCACGAAAGGTGATTGGGCCTTATCCACCACGCTGGCCCAGTGCGGATTGGTGGATTCACACAATAATATGCCATCGAATTTCTTCTACGATCATATGCAGGTTGCCTCACGATGTTTTCCTTCACCGAAAAGCCAGTGGTGTAAAATTCCGTACGTAAATTCCGAAAAACTCATTGGTACGGGACCGGGATTTGAACCCACGACCTCATGATTGTAAGATCAGTGTCATTACCACTAGACCACAACGGCTTTATAAATAAATATTAGTAATCTACTTAGTCAATAAAATTAGGTTTTATACACGAATGTATGGCCAGTGTTACTGTGCTATTAGCCTAAGAGCCGCTGAAGATCAACCTTCACCCATGTGATAACCAGATGAGACGTATTTTTATAAATTATTATTTATTTATGAACACGTCTATGATGGTTTGCCTATCGAAAAGTGTTCATGGCTAAATTTTGTTACATTTAAAACATTTTTTTGAAAATAAGCCGGTATGATTAATTTTGTAATAAAATTATCTTTCTTATTCTTGTTTTGAATAAATATTTAGTGTATTTCCGCTCTGTCGTAGTCATATAAGTTAAGGGTACTATTAAAAATCCAAATTAAATCACAAACAAAATTAGTAATTAATCATCAAACTGTATCATGGCTCAACTATGGTTAGGTCAGGTTAGAAAAGCTAGGCTTAGGTATGTTTACAAAATATGAATGAACCTGAAACAAAATTTTTAATTAATCCGTTTAAAATAATAAAAAATAATTAAACCTGTAACAAAAATAGTGATTAGTAATCTATTTAAAAAATGTAGTAAACCTGAAAATAATATTTAATTAATATGTTAAAATTACAAATATAATTTATTTATAAAAAAAAAAATGGTATAAAATAATTGAAAAAATACTTAGTCAATAAATAGCACCCCTATTCTTACTGTACTCTATTCGACACGTGTTTCGCCTCTAAACGAGGCATCTTCAGGACGTGTTGACTCTTCGAGCTCACTCGCAAGAATGACGGCTCGCCGCGCCGGCGCTTCTTATATACTCGTCGTGACGCACCGAAGTAAAGGCGATGTGACGGTAGTTTGATCGTTCAGCAACTCGTTGTGTGTGTTTTGATGTTTCATTATTTCTAAATGCTCCAAAACATTTAAGCGAAAACCTTTTTCACATACATGTAGAATTTCAAAAGTGTTGTTGTTATCCAAATCGTGTCCAGTTTCTAATAAATGTTTCGCAAAATTCGACTTCTCTGGGTGATTGTTTCCCAGAGAAGTCGAATTTTGCGAAATTAATTAAATATTATTTTCAGGTTTACTACATTTTTTAAATAGATTACTAATCACTATTTTTGTTACAGGTTTAATTATTTTTTATTATTTTAAACGGATTAATTAAAAATTTTGTTTCAGGTTCATTCATATTTTGTAAACATACCTAAGCCTAGCTTTTCTAACCTGACCTAACCATAGTTGAGCCATGATACAGTTTGATGATTAATTACTAATTTTGTTTGTGATTTAATTTGGATTTTTAATAGTACCCTTAACTTATATGACTACGACAGAGCGGAAATACACTAAATATTTATTCAAAACAAGAATTTGAAGATGAACTTCCGCAAAGTAACGCCTGATTCAATAAACTATCTTTCTTATGATACCAATTTTGACTGGTTATGAGATCGGTTTCGTACTTATATATTCAAATCATTTCCAAAAAAATTATAGAACTAAAGTCATGAACACTTTTCGACAGGCAAGTTATCATAGGCATATTTGTATGTAAATAACATTTCATAAAAGTATGTCTCATCTGGTTAACATATGGGTGAAGGTCATTCTTCCACGTCTCTCCACCTAGGTATATATTGTATTTATGTACCCATGCTTAGATTTTTCAATAGTTTACTACCAAACATAGGGTGCATAACATACGCACTATGCTGGTCCAGTGCAGGTTGGTAATTTACTTTTTCTACGGATATAGGTATGCAAGTTTCCTTGCGATGTTTTCCTTCACCGAATAATCATTAATGTGAAAATCTATATGCAATTGACGTTTCAGATAATTTACGATAATTAAGTTCTAAGTAGCTAGGTAAGTACAAACCCGAAACGTTTTTTTTTTTCTTTTTTTTATATCTTGTTACAGTTTCTCAAAAGAGTGATCCTTACGAGCTCTACGCCTACAAAAAGTCTCCTTTCGAGATCTATCAATAACAAATATCAACAACCAACCAATCCACGTGACCGTCTATCAAAGGCGTTAAAATTAACACCTCTACCATCCAAGCCAGACTCTACCTAACTCAATCGCTATAAAACGCATATTTATTTAAACGCGCAATATTTTCTTATAACAATACATTGGGAAGACATTCGAATTTGAACTCTATACAGCAGAGTTACAGTACGGTATGTTTGAATGTAGAGTTTAGATAGAGGCGTGAATTTTCACACCTACACCAGCATACAAACTCCAACCTTATATATCTATAGCGAAAGAATAAAACCGTTTGGAAATATGAAAGTAGATAGGTAGTTTTGGAAGTGAATTGTGTGTAGGTGTCGGGTTTCTCGCCTTCGGTGTGAAGGGTCGCAATGCTGGGTGGTGATTGGTGGATGAGCCCTTAAGGTGTTGATTAGTGGACGGTTCTAGGAACTATAAAGGGGGGATAACCTACTTAGCTCTGGTGGCATTGTCGTGGGAGGATACTGGCTTTACAATCGTGGGCTATGGGTTCAAATCCCCATCCCGTACCGATGAGTTCTTTTTAAAACATATGTATATATTCTCATACCACTAGCTTTAACAAAAAAATAATAACTGTTCCACACAAAACGTTTACACCAACTAATTTTTTTCGCGATTTCAGCGTTGGTCCCATGAAGAAAGTTGTTGATTATGATGAGAGTAGTAATCTACACTTGTTTAAACTACCTACACTTAGAGGTTTTATGGACAGCGGTGATATTCTAGGATATCATTGCAAGTACCTTCGAGCAAATGTCTAAGGGCCACAGTCTCTAAGTGAAAGTAGTAAAAAATGTCCGAGCGCCGTCATACATACCGACTTAGATATTTACATTAAATAATTCACAAAGACCCGTTTTCTCGAACCTCGACGTTATATCACCTAACTAGCTTAAAACCCGCGGCTTCGCCCGCGTGGTCTTAGTACATAGGTACTTGCTTAAAATGAAAATAGCCCGCGGTTAGACCCGCGTTGTATTGGTACTTGCTTAAAATTAAAAAAGGCTGTCTGATGGCCTGTGTTGTCATATTACTTGCAATGATAATGGCCCACGGTCTGGCTCGCGTTGTTTTAGTAATTGCTCAAAATAATAAAAACCCACAGTTTGGCCCGCGTTGTCTTGGCACTTGCTTAAAATAATAATAGCTTGTGTAGCCCAGCATTGTCGTATAACGTATTACTTGCAAGGATAATGCCTACGGTTTGGCCTGAATCGTCTTAGTATTTGGCTGGATAAAAAACGTATTGTATGGGTCAGAGTGTTCGGCCACCATAGGAAGAATGAAAGGAAATTGCATGCAGCGGAGATACGAACGCTGAGATGGATGTGCGGAGAGACAAGAATGGATAAGATTAAAAATGAGTATGTTAGAAGAAGTCTGAAAGTAGCGCCAGTGACTGAGAAATTAAAGAGTGGCAGGCTATCTTGGTAAGGGCATGAGACGGGAAGAGAGTAATGTCACGAAAAGAACCCTAAATATGATGGTAAGCGGCAGAAATATGAGGTGACGACCAAAAAAGTGTGGATGAATTGTGTGCAAGATAATATGCGAGAGAAATGAGTTGATGATGAGATGGCGTATGATAGAGTGAAGTGGCGAAAAGAAACGTGCTGTGCCGACCCCACCTAGTGGGATAAGATAATATAATATTTATTGTCATCAAGTAAATCTAAGGGCAGGATGATGATGATAATAGGTCGCGGTTTGGCCTGCGTATTCTTAGTACTTGCTTAAGATGGTATATAAATTACGCAGCTTAGCCCGCGTTGTCTTAATACTTGCTTAAAATTATAATAGCTCACCGTTTGGCCTGTGTTGTCGTATTATTTGTAATGATAATAGCCCACGGGCTGGCCCGCGTTGTTTTAGTAATTGCTTAAAATGATAATAAACCACAGTTTGGCCCACGTCGTCTTGGCACTTGCTTAAAATAATAATAGTTTGTGGTTTCGTCCGCATTATCGTATAACGTATTACTTGAAGGGATAATGTCTACGGTTTGGCCTAAATTATCCCAGTATTTGGCTAGAATAATAACAGGTCGTGGTTTGGCCTGCACATTCTCAGTACTTGCTTAAGATGGTAATTTATAGCACGTAGCTTGGCCCGCGTTGTCGTAGTACTTGCTTAAAATTATAAGGGTAGTATTTAAACGCAAATCAAAAAATATCTTTATTCTATGCAATAAGATTCCAAATTCCCATCAAAATTACTGATTGCACAGCATAATATTCAACTCAAAATATCACTAAACACACTACAATTTATTTTCGCAGTGTACAGCGATTTTTCCTAAAGCAAAAGCTTTTTCATCAATGCACAGCTAATAATCTTAATGCACATTATACCTGTTAACTCTTTTTCTTTTAAATATAGCTTCTATTTTTATATTATTTACAGCAGTTTTTCTAAATAAAACAGCATTTTATTAATCACAGTCGTCTTAATATTTAACCTAAACTAACCTAACCTAAACTAACCTAACCTAAACTAACCTAACCTATTTTTTGTTTCACACCTAATCTATAAAGGCGATTCGCTTCTGGCACTTCGCCGGCCGCTGCCGCGGCACGCTCGCTTCGCTCGCTCGGCTCGTGCGTTGTTTTGTCATGTTCTAACATAACCTAACCTATTTTTTGTATCACACCTAATCTAATTTCTTCACTAATTTACCCTAAAGAAACCATCCATTGATCTAGACCCCTGATAACAGAGCATTCCCTAATAATTGAGAAAAATTTGCTGTGCAGTCAGTATTTATGCTATGTATGTAGTATTTTTGTACAAAAATAAATTTAACTGTATTACATTATGAGGAAAAAAGTAATGTCATATTGATGTAAAATTTCGAATTATCTGCAGTTTGAGTTTTGTTAAACATTTAGTTTATTTGTAGTGAAGTAAGTTATTTGATGTAAAAAAGAATATAAATGATGAGTATGTATTGATAGGCGATTATATTTGATACGCAATTTATATTATCCCAAATTATAATAGCCTGCCGTTTGGCTTGCGTTGTCGTATTACTTGCAATGATAATAGCCCATGATAATAGTCTGGCCCGCGTTGTTTTAGTATTTTCTCAAAATGATAATGAGTACTTACTTTAAATGGTATTTCCCCACAGTTTGACCCGCGTTGTTTTAGTACTTTCTTGCTTAAAATAATAGCTCATGGTTTAGCTCGGGTTTTCGTATTACTTGCAAAGATAAGATTAGCCTGCTTTGTCTCAGTATTTGCTTAAATTCGCTCGTGTCTAAAGCTTATTACGGAGTACCTACGACAATTTTTAGATGAAATTGATTTGCAAAATATTTGGAATTAATTAAATAATAATTGTATGATTTATTCATGTTCAAATAATTATTTTATGGCCGCATTGGATTTAACGGTTAATTCAATATTTTTGTTCTTAGTATTAAGATCTCAATGTAACACAGTTCAACAGTAAATATGTTCTTTGACTTTAATAGCCTACGGTTTGGCCCGCGTTGCCTTATAACTTGTCAAAAGATAAATACTTAATAAAATTATATGTTAAAATACCTACTCATTCTTTATGTGGTAAAAAGAATATTTTACGGTACATTGCTCACTCATGAACCATGTAGTTTTCCACTCGCATACCAAATTATATCCAACTCCATTCGCATGTCATGGTCCACATCACAATTGTAAGGTCCTAATCCTGGTCTGACCACTGAGCTTTGAAACTTATGTACGAAATTTACACTAATGGCTTTTTATTGATGGAAAACATTGAAGCAACCTGCAAAGGCACGTCCATAGAGAAAAATCGATGTATATGAATTCAGCAACCCGCGCTCGGCCAGCGTGATTGATATGGCTCAATCACCCTTCGTGGGTAGGCCTACGTTCAGTAGTGGACTATTAAAAAAGCTCAGTACAGGTATTCAACATGTTTCATTAAATTATTAGAAATTTAATTTTGATTATCCTGAACTCAATGACGATCTTGCCAAAAACCGTTCACCCAGTCAAAAGTGGCCGAGACACTTGTAGGACTTTCAGGCATTCTCTGACCCTGTACAGATGAAAAAGTAGCACACAAGTAGGTATATTTTATTTGAGAAATACATATTGTACCTATATCTAGACGACAGGCATGTTCTAGGATTCTATTATACTCATCATTTGACTTACTTTTACTATGGTACCAACCCCGAAATCACGTAAATAAAATCTGCTGTTCAACATAAAAAGTTCATCGACCCGCGGCAAAATGTAAAGAATAGGTAATTTTCGCTTTTTCAGGTAGAACCCATAGTAAAGTAAGTTTATTTATCCGTATGTACCCTAAGTTCAAATCTATTGGCTCACAAAATAAAATCTTTCGTAAACTATTAGGGGCCCATTTTGCCCCATTGACGGATGAGTCATTATCTAAATTTTATTCTAGATACTTCACTATATTACTAAAAAAGTGCGTTCAAGTTATTTTTCATGCTTTTATAGGACGTTTGGTCTAGATTTCGACAAGGAATCCGGGACTTTTCCCAAAACGTCAATATAGTCATCTATTAGTTAAAAGGGTGGGCTATTTTTAAACAATATTGCATCGATTTACGAATAGATTTTTAGCATTTATTTAAGAAATTGTTATCGTGACCCACTGAAATTTTCCTGGATAGCAGTAGGTACCCCAAGTGGTAATTTGTGTTATTGTCTAGCATCGTACCAAATTTTGTTAGAATTCATTTACCCGTTTTATCTTAGCTTTATCTGATTATTTTGGCTATCCCTAAGAGACCCTATAGATTTTCCGGGATAAAAATAGTTACTGTATTGAAACATGTTATGTGCTTCCTACATACCAGATTTCATTCATAACCGTTCCGCTCGTTGGATGTAATTTATGTTTTTTTCACCAACTTTGGGACCCTATTTGACCTCTTAGATAAAGAAAATTCAGAAAAACAGGAACAAACGTATTTTTCATTTTGTCTGAGTAGCATATTAACAAAGTTTTAAGTCAATCGGTACAGGAATACAAAATATACTTACACACGAAAAGAGCCCGTTTTACCCCGTCAAAGGTCAAAAGTTCAAAGTTTTCGTCTTTAGTGCTCCATTACGTCATACAATGTACCTATATTCCATATTTCAAGTTTATATCTTTAGCGGTTTGGGCGGCAGCCGAAACTGATTAATTTTGGCTATCCCTAAGGATCCCCATAGAATTTCCGGGATAATAATAGTTCATGTGTTGAAACATGCTGTGTGCTTCCTCCATACCAGATTTCATCCATAACCGTTCAGCTCGTTGGATGTAATAGACGCTTTTTTCACCAACTTTGGGACCCAATTTGACCCCTTAGATAAGGAATATTCGGAAAAACAGGAACAAACGTAACTTTTATTTTGTTTGAGTAGCATGTATACAAAGTTTCAAGTCAATCGGTAAAGGGAATAAAAAGTTACATACAAACGAAAAGGGCCCGTTTTACCCCTTTAGAGGTCGATTTTTCAAAATTCCGTTCTTAGTGCTCCATTACGTGGTCCAATGTATCTTTGTTCCAAATTTCATGTTCGTATCTTTAGCGGTTTGGGCTGTAGGCTGTCTGTCAGTCAGTCACTCAGCGAAGCCTTTTATATAATAGATAAGTGCTTGTAACCGAGCACTTTGGCATCGCGCGGCGTTGTAGTCAGCTTGCAATTGCCTTACGAGCTTACGACTAACTAAAAAACCTGCCAACTAAGGTATGTAGCTTGGGCAGGGTTTTGGCTCGGACAGTTTTTTTGCACGGTTGTGACTCACGCACGAGTGTGATATTTGCTCGAAGCATTGTACCTAAGTACTAATCTTTACGACCCACATTTACTAAAAGGCCAACCCTAAAATGGCGAAAACGAGAGTCGATAAACTTTTTGTGACGGAGAGCTTATTGTTTCTCCCGATTTTAGGGTTAGCCCCATAGTACACGTTGATGAAACTAATGCGACAACGATATCCTAGAAATCCTAGAATATGTCCTAACTTATAAATTCCTGCACTTTGCAAAGTAACACCTCGTATGTACAACCAGGTCATCCATCCAAAAACTAATAAATATTTGGGGACATCTTAGCAAAAGCTTGTGATATGGTTGCCAGAAACTGATATACTTACTACATATTTTTGAATCTATACTTATATAGATAATATCTAAATAACACCCAGACACAGAAAAAACACCTATGTTCATCACATAAATGCTTGCCCTGGGTGGGAATCGAACCCACGCCTCTTTGATCCAGCAGTCAGGGTCGCTAACCACTGAGCCATCGAAGCAGTCACAGTCAGTCACTGACCGAACTAACCGTCTACACTTCGGTGATCATTTGATAGTGTAATTTATCTAAGTAGGTAATAATACAAAGTCCACTAGGGAAGTGCTATCTCCCAACAAACTAATAAATATTCCGTGTCACGCTCGATATCACGACATGCAAGATGGCGGCGCGAGACACGTGACAAGAGCAAAACGTGACGGACTCTACGTGGTTAGTTGATGTTCTAGGAAAGATGGTTTTAACTTTACTTGGTAGTGCTGAAATAGAGCTTTGGTAGTAGTAAATGAGGTGTGGAGAACTAGAGTTTGAGCTACTGTAGCGGCACTTACATAGATCATCATCATCGTATCAGTTATAGGTAATCTACTGCTGAACATAAGCCTCCCCTTACTCCCCTAAAGCGACTTTCATCCAGTGGGTACCGTGTTGTTATTTTGTCGAGACGTAGGTAGGTATGTAGCATTGTTGGATGTCGACCCCAACCAAATCGGGGTCGATATCCAACATTACTATCATACATTAGGAACATCCCGACAATGTGTCGATGTGCAGTTGGCTGGTTGGACCTGACATCCGCCAACTAACTTTAATAGTATTTAATGTTGGACCAATCATTACACACGATCCGATTTAGCGGTTGGTACTAATCAAATCAGTATGTGTATGAGGGATTTAACGGATCAGATTAAATGAACGTGTATGAGATTTTGACTTTTGTTGTTGAAAATACGCGATTTACTTATTTTAATTCCTTTTCTTTGTGGTCCAGTTTTATAGTTGTAGCGAATTTGAGGACCATAGAGTTAGATATTTAGGTCCAAGGAGTCCCTTGGACCTATCTAGAATGAATGTAATATGTACTTACAAAGTTGCCTGAAATGACTCAAAACAAAAAGTTTTTTTTAAATGATTTAGATAACCCATAATTCGTCGTGAAGCTTTCCTACTAAGTTTATGATGTTACATTTTTTGTTGCTTTTCAAATGACCGATTTATTAGATCTTACAGACATTTTCAGACTATGGGCAATTTTCTGACCATCGGATAAGAAAGAAAGAAACAAAAAAATTTTTTATTAGAAAATATGAAATCCCATTCAAATTAAGCATTCAATGCGGTTGTTTTAATCTGCGCATTTTTAAGAATTTTTTGAGCTACTGTACACAGTATGGTCCCACTTTGCAAGATATTTAAATCCTTGGTCCTATCTATAGTGAGTGTAGTACGAGGTCGCCTGAAATGGCTCGGCTGCGGTGGCGGTAAGTCACACCGATGCCGGGATAAAGGGCCAGCACAAAGGCGCCCGATCACCCTGAGTACGGACACCACACCTAACGTGTCAGCTAGGACAATTCCAAGAGAAAATACCTATTAGCTATATTTAATTTTTAAACAAGTTTTTTATAAGACGATCTTGACTCGTGGTGAAGATTTTCTTAAAAGATTGTAGAGCACTCTACAATCTGTTATTTCTGCTTATTACACTTTTGCTGCTTACGAAAAAAATCGACTTATCCCTGTTCCTGCGAACCATTTGCAGACCCTAAGTGATCCAGTAGTCGTAGTTTGAAAACGTTAGAGTTAGATATTTATCTCATTGGTCCTATATCTATCTATAGTGAGTGTAGTACGAGGTGGCCTGAAATGCCTCGGCTGCGGTGGCGGTAAGTCACACCGATGCCGGGATAAAGGGTCAGCACAAAGGCGCCCGATCACCCTGTGTACGGTCACCACACGTAACGTAATTCCAGGATAATTTTAACGTAAAGAGTTAACAGGTTAGTGTTTAATTGGTAATTATGTTTGTAAGTTATTTCGTTAATTGTACTTAAGTACCTTTGATTTTTTCGAGATAAAGTAAATTAGGTATAAAATAAGGTATAATTATGTAATAGTACATTATGGTACAAGTGTGTAATGTTAGTGATTACCGCTGAGACGCCATTGAGAACCTAAGAGCTTAAGAGAGCCGAGGACGGTAGCATAGTAGCATACTACGTTTTTCAACACAGTCGTGAATAAAATAATACTAGAAATAACTGTAATTTCAACAGTGAAAACGAGTTGTGAAAAATGTTTCGAAATGGACGTAAAAATTGATCAGTTTTCTTATGTGCGCCGCAATAGTAATCGGCCATAGACTAAAAGAATGAGGTTTATACTACACCTGCTCGGAAAGTACCTTGAAACTTTATCAAATTTACGGTAGAAAGTACGTCATTGCATATCGAACAAATATGCGGGGAGAAAACGCATCTGAGCGGGAGAGAAAAGTGTATGAAAATCCATTTCTTACGTGGTTTTTCTTTTTTAATTTTGGGTAAGACTATGCGCTGGTAACCTAAATATCAAAAGCCAAAAAGTTTTTACAGTGAGTTTTTATCTCCAAGTTCGCAAAATGACACTGGCCACTAGCTGTGTGTTGGATGGTGTCAAACAATTTGAAAAAAGAACATGTGAAAATTGCAGACGCCATTGGCGCCATTTTCAAGTGTTACATTAAGCTTCACTAAGTGCAACAATTTCAATATAAATTTCAATTAGTAAAGATTTAGTTTTTTATTTTCCTCGTAGGTGTAGTATAAAGCATGTGGTCGTTTGAAATTTAGCGCCAAATATTTAAATTAATTCAGATTTGACTCGTGGCGCTAGTGATGAGTGACTTTGCTATGTCGTTTCTGTCGACGTGCATTCTTATAGCAATTTGGAGTGCTAGCTCAATATAATAAATTAAACCTTGACAACTTTGCAGTTGTAAATAACTTATATTTCTATAAAACGTTAATAGCTAATTTATTTTAGCTAAAACTTATGTGTGAAAATAATAATAACATGAGCTGATGACAAGACAAGGGCTTCATCATCGCCAAAATATTGCGTAAGTAGAAACGTGAGCTGATTGTGAAGAAAATTAAAAAAAAAGAGATGTCAGATTATTGTCATTGTTAAACTTGAAAAACAATCTCTAATTTTGGTTGTAATCGTTCCATTTTTAGTATTTAATCAATAAATTGTGAATTAATGGTTTCTATTTGTATTATTTAGGTTCCTGTCTCTCATAGCAGCGGTGGTGGGATATCCATCATGACCTTTGAAGGGCTGTGTGAAACTTGCGAACACGTGAAGAAACTGAGGAAAATCTGAGAAAGCCTTGAAGATTTAAACTAAATACTAATGCAGAGACCCATTTCGCAAGGAAACAAACCAGGTGATGTTTTTTTTGTATGATATATTGGCAACGCAGAGTGACGAGATCGCAATATTTTACTTCTAACCTCAACTTTGTTCTTCTTTGGTTTGTGATATAGAAACGGTAGATAACTAAATATTACATGCCATTGTGACTGCCTGTAAGTACTTTCAAAGGACTACACTCTCCTGTTGCATCGAGGAAGTGTTTTTGATGTAGGTAAAGTATGAGAATTGCAATAGTCTGTTACAGAGTTTTCTGCCGAGTGCTGGTCTTCAGCTGAGATGGAGGATGATCCATACGGTTTACTTCCGTAGTCATTACATTATGACAATTGTGATATTTATCTCTTTGTTTTCCTTCAAAAGCATTATCTCTTCTTCATTATCTGATCGATTTGTATAACACTCACAAACAGACGTAAGTCACAATTAAACCTTGAAGACCTAGTTTCATATTCGGCTAATTTAGAGTTATAATTAACTAGCTACTTTGTCTGGCTTCACCCAGCTATGAATAAATTATAGGTATAAACCTTTTGAAAGAAATGTTTTATACAATAGCGGAAAACTGCATTGCAATCTGTTGTATAGTTTAGGTCATTTAAGAGAAAACAAAGGCACACAGAGATAGAGACTGCTTTATAATGCGTAGTGATATTGTTATAGAGCTAATGCAAGTTGTTTTTCTGGCAGAGAATGAAAAATGCAGTTCCAAGCTGAAGCTGATCCAGTGTGGCTAAGAAAGATGCTGCAGTACTACAAGCAATGTAAGAATGCTTCGAGGCATATGCCTCATGCTAACGGCTACACACTGTCTTCAATTCCCCGTGCAACATGATCATCTACGCATTCCTCATGAACAGAGAGCTGATATCTGACAGTGGATTTTATATGTTATGAATGAGTAATAGGTAAATAATTTATTTTGTTCATGTTTATTTTTGATTGTTGCAATAATGCCAGAATAAGTGTTGGAGGTACTAAAGTATTTATTAGTGATAGCTGGCTATCTTCCAAAATTATTTTTAATCTAGAATAATATTACAATTTTACTGTTATGTTGGTTGTTGCAATGGAAGAACTGATAATTAATTATGTTGAAATAAAATACCTTCGCTAAAATATGGCCAACCTATCATGGCTGAACTATCTGTCTTTACTGCTATAACATTATCTATGTAATTTTACATTCATGTATAGATTGTGTCAATTTAGTGGAAACATCCTAGTCCAGGGTTTCTCAAACTATGGGTCATGACCCACTGTCGAGTCTTCGGCGAATATATGAATCGGCCCTGCCTGTAGAACTAACCCTGCAGTACCAGACTGCCGTGTTATTTAGTTTTCAGTAAATAGAGCTCAGCTGTGTTGTGTAATGCTATAGAGGAAAATATTCAAAGACGTCTAATATCAGTCTACTATTATCATTATCATAAATTGAGATCTTAATGCTGAGACATTTAAAAAAAAAATAGACCTTATGATAAATAATTGAATATAAACAATGTAATTGTAACAGTGTAATTGTAAGATCAAATACTAATCACTACATCTTTGATGCTCATAAAGAAATATAAAATGGAAACCAAAGTGTTCTGTTTAGCCAACTTCACATAAAGTAGCATGGTTTTCACCTTAGATCTTTAGAAAAACTCATTTTATCAAAGCTGTCTTGATATTTTAAAGGTGTGATAGTGTAAACTGTACTGAACATCATTTCCTTAAGAGGCTTAGAGACAAAATTAGATTTTTGACGCAAATAAGTTACATGATAACAAATCCACTGGCTGTGAACTAATTTCACATATGTAATTTTCAGCCAGTGGCTTTTCTCAAGCTATAACAATGTAAGAATGTGTAAATTGAATTCATAAGTCCTTATAGAATTTTACTATGGAAACTAACAGGTTTTTTTTTACACATTTTAATTCTTTGTACAACGGGTGTCTACTCATGTATTAAATTAAAAAGAAAATTTAAAATTTACGAAATATAATTGGTTAAATATAATTCATAGAACCAATTGATAAAATATTTGATATTATGTATTGTAAAAAAAAAAAAAAAAGAACTTGGTAAATTCGTAATTTCGTCAAAATATTATTAATTAGTGCCTGAAATTAGTAATTCATTCCTGGCATAGCCTTGCTTTTCAGAAATAGAACAATGTGGAACGGTTTACAGGGCTGATCGCCAAAGTAGAACTAAAGTTATTGTATAAGTGTGGACCTGAAATAAGTTCACTTTCAGAGTTTTGTTTTTCTGTTTACCTAATTGAAGTTATTTTTTTATTGACATTACTTACATTTGCTTCTTTACATTCAAATCGCTCTTTCTTATAACTTCGCACAATTTTAAGCAATATTTATTGAACAACAACAACAAAGATTTTTTTTATGTCATCACTTACTGAATTTTATAAATTTTGACTTAATTACGAAGTTCATTTGTTGGCAATCTGTCACCTTCCTGTAAAGGCGACATATTAATTTTGTTTTTGTAATTGTTTTTATTATTATTATTTTGATGCGTTGTAGTTCTGTAGATACGCCGTTCTAAAATAATTGCTTTTGAATGTACTTAATAACCATTTCTTGACTATCATTTGTGTCGGGTTATTTTTAATCTACAGATAAGTATAAAAGTACCTATAGAAAGTCATTGGAAGTTTTGAATAAGAATGATTTAAGTATTGGCCTTATAACATAACTAAACAATAGAAATAAAAATTTGAAAATAAAAATTTGCAGAAGCTTTCATTGATAATGATTTTAAAATGACCTCATAGCGCATCAGGGATGGTCGAGCAGTTTTACATTCTGATTGTTTTAGTGCCTTGGTTGGATTAATATGAAATATTTGATGTCGCTTATTTTTTTTTTATTTGTAACCAAGTCAGTTATACTAAATTAAAATGCAGAAATAGTCTGTTTAGTACAGATATTCGATTCTTAGATAAGATGATGTTTCATTTCAGTAATGCAAATAATGTGAATGTAACTTTACTTTTCCTGTAAGTTAATGCGTCAAGTGTTATTTTTGCCTATTGATAATGCCACTCTTTTGATGTTATGGTATATGGAATCTAGTAAGTAAAAATTCTAGGTAAACCTTGATTTTTATGTGAACAGTATAAACAGTGGAAACTCCATTATCCGGATTTTTGAATATCTGAATGCTCAACGACACTAGTTAGTCCGGTTAATCGAGTCTCCACGTAGATTGTTTTTGAAACTGATGTCTTTTTTTTGCAACCATGGTTGAGCTAAGCATATAGATCATTTATTGATTATTATTTATTGATCATTTATTGTTATAATCTTTATTATTTCGAGAACAACCGGCTGAATAAGATAGACATGCCATATCTGTTGTCTTTCCGGTAAGATTTAACGTATTTTCGCAATGCTTGCACTGATATATGTATGGTTTTTACGTGATTCTACTATTTCCATATCCTTGTCCTCTTTCCTTCTTCCTTTCTACTGATTCGCCAAAGTGAGATATCGGAATGGTTGAGCTTTGGCCTTCCTGGGCAATATGTCATGTGATTGTGATGAGCCTGGGGTCAGTAGGTGATACCTTTTCCTTCATCCTCTTTACTGATTTGATGAGCGAGACACCGGAATGGTGTAAGCTTGGAGTGGTGGTTGACTTGATCGGTGGTACCTTTCCCTTCATCCTCTCTACTGATTTGATGAGCGAGACACCGGAATGGTGTAAGCTTGGAGTGATGTTTGACTTGGTTGGTGGTACCTTTTTCTTCATCCTCTCTACAGATTTGATGAGCGAGAAACCGGAATGGTGTAAGCTTGAAGTGGTGGTTCACTTCCTTTATTCTTTCTGATTTAAAAATATATCTATCCGCGTTGATGCAAGCCGTGTTTTACCTTTACTTTTTTTACTTAAACTTACGTCAAGACAACGGAACTGGCAGTGTTACTTCTGTTTGTTGTATCGTACATTGTTTGACTTTCTATTGCATCTCCATGCATCTTAAATTCCTAATTTAATTATTCTCTTCATAACAAAACAAACCTATTAATCTATTGTTTGCACTGTGAAGTTAACATTGCACTATCTACTTTTATTACACTCAATCAAAATGTTTCACAGTGAAAATAATAACTGTGATTTTAAAATGTTTATAATAATTTTACGTCATGGCACCCACTAAGCATGAAACTTGCAATAAGTTGTAGTAAGTTTGTAAATGTCACATTTGTAAATTTTAGACATGTTGCAGGAACATGTCAGTTACATAAATCTTATTGTTATGTTGAAACTTATTATAAGTTATTTTATTATGTTACTGTTATATTTCGCATGAAACTTTATATTTCAACTTTGCAGGGATATAGCCTCCCAAAAATACCTAAATTTGAGTAATTAACATTGTTGCAACATTGCGATTGGAACGTTACAAATAAAACTTTGGAGCAATATAATTTTACTAACTTCACTATCTGGTATTGCCTGTACTTTTGCGACAACTAAATAAATGCAAGCCACATGCAAGTTTCATTTGTAACCTTTTAGCAAGATAGATGAGACAAGTTACTGTTATCTTTCAAATTTAAAGTTGTAGAAATGTTAAACGTTTTACTTGCCGAAAGTTAACTTTACAACTTTCAGATATATTTCATGTGTAATGTTACTGCAACTTCACGTTTTAAAGTTATGCAAAGTTTTGGAATTCAGCTCTGGGCAAGTTACATGGTTTATCTACAGCGTGGCCGTTAGGGCTTCGTTTCAAGCTCGCTTTAGCTTGCATGAACTTTGCGGCCTTGTGTTTGTGAGTTACAAGCTCGTTGATGTTACTTTCAGTAATGTTATTGCAACTTTTGCTTGCTTAGCGGGTAGTGATTATTTACTGACAATGTTATTACTATTACCCCATTTGTGAATAGAAGTAATCTTATTAATCAATATAATTAGGGCGCAATCTTATTAATTAATAACCTTTAGGGCTGTTATATTGTGATTTTGACACATTTCCTGATGTTTGTGTTTTTCTTAAATTATTTAATTAAGCTAAACCGTAATAATTTTGTTGCATACACTTTAAAAAAAAGAAAAAAAAGTATTAATTGGTTAAGACAGTACTGCTACATTATTTCCTACTTTGTTTATTGAACAACAAATTTAGATTCAAATGACCATGTGGTCGTAAAATATTAAAATAAAAATAAATGTTATTCAGAATCTCTTCCAAAATTTATTGTCTTTTAAATTAAAGTGTCTCGCACAATGCAATTTTGGCGTAACGTTTAATTTACGAATAAATTCCGTAGGTGCCGAACATGACGTAAATATTATAAATTATAAAGAGGATAAAAATATCTAAGATATTGTTAATTTATTAATTAATTAAACATTATGAAAAACAAATAGAACAATCGTGGAAAATTCCATTATTTATAACCATAATATTGTAGTAGTAATATTGTAACTTTCCAGTACTGTCTATGTTTGTAACATTGTAAGGTGTAATAATTTTACGCCCTTTCTTTGTTTATTTAGACTTAATTTATTTGTTTTATAATTGTTACGAGTAGTTAAGGTGTTGATGATCCTTGTCGATGCATTTGACATGTTATTTTCACGTATTCTGTAAAGTCATAATCGCAGGGTCGCGATTGAGCAGAATGGCCGTGTGGTCGTTTGAAATTTAGCGCCAAATATTTAAATTAATTCAGATTTGACTCGTGGCGCTAGTGATGAGTGACTTTGCTATGTCGTTTCTGTCGACGTGCATTCTTATAGCAATTTGGAGTGCTAGCTCAATATAATAAATTAAACCTTGACAACTTTGCAGTTGTAAATAACTTATATTTCTATAAAACGTTAATAGCTAATTTATTTTAGCTAAAACTTATGTGTGAAAATAATAATAACATGAGCTGATGACAAGACAAGGGCTTCATCATCGCCAAAATATTGCGTAAGTAGAAACGTGAGCTGATTGTGAAGAAAATTAAAAAAAAAGAGATGTCAGATTATTGTCATTGTTAAACTTGAAAAACAATCTCTAATTTTGGTTGTAATCGTTCCATTTTTAGTATTTAATCAATAAATTGTGAATTAATGGTTTCTATTTGTATTATTTAGGTTCCTGTCTCTCATAAGCACTATGTATCACTCGAGAGAAAGTGCGATTCCCGATCTCGGGTGTTTTAAAGCCCTCGCCTACACGGCTCGGGCTTCAAACGACACCCTCGACGGTAATCGGTCACTTTCTCCTCTCGGTGAACAATGTACTATTTTTTTTGCTTTTCGCGGATAGCGTTATAGCCACGTACAAAATGGGGAATTTCAAGTTTTATTCAAGTTTTTTTTTTTTATTAAACACGTACAAGTTGAAATTATCTATTTAAATACGAAGTTGCATGAAATAAGCAAGCAATAGGTACATTAATATTTGTACCTTCTATTGAACACGATCTTTTTTGTATCGAAACTTTTTTTAAGAACAAAAAAAGTTCGACCAATAAAATAAAAACTCTAAAGCCCACTTGTGAATAATGAATAATAGCAATAAAAAGTCACAGATTGATTACAGGTGTCATTATGTGCCTAATTGCGGTGAAATTAGAGCCACTTTATGAGCAAGTGTGTTGAAAAAGTATTTTAATTTTTATTATATTTTGAGTTCCTACAAGCTTAAGGACAATTAAGTAGGTACACGTCTTTACTAATAAAAATTAAACTAAGCAAGAAGGGCTCATAAAAACAGCTCGATCAAATGTCATAAATAAATATCGTCGAGCGAATGTCTCGATAAAGTGATCACAGAAGAAAGAAAGAGCTCTTCTGTTCTGTGAAAGTGACGTTAAAAATTGGGTGATACAATAAATTGCCTCGAGAAGCCATGCTAGATACCTTAAGATGGCCTTAAAACTTAAACCTTACAATATATTTGGCTTCCTTACTTACCAGAAAAATCTTATTCTACCCAAACGATGGTGTCCACACCGTCAACCAGAAAGGGGGTGGAAGGGGGTGGCAACCCCCTGGGGGATCAATTTCAGGGGGTGCTTCTCGGCTCGCGTGGCGCAGTAATCGCCTTACACCGGACCTTAGCGTCGTTATGTGGCTGCTAGTTTCATATATCTACCATCATTCCCCCTTAAAAATTTTAGACTCTAACTCAATGCACTACAGTCGTTATTCGATTGGTTCGTCACAGAATAATTTGTTTAACTACCCGCATTTTCGCTCAAAAAGCTTTGGACCTTACGTAAAGTTTATAAAGGAGTTTTTCGAGTGTTTGCAGAATGTTATGAAGATGTAGTGACCTTTAGCGTGCTTATTATACGAGTTTGAGGCCTCAATCAACAGTTTCTGGTATGATGAGATGTTTGTGGACCATTGGTTGAGGGTCTTTCGCCATATGGAAGTTATGTGACGTAAGTAAATGAAACTAGGAAATGTAAATAAAACTTTATATGATGTGCCTATAACTCTAGTAGCTCAAAGGACCAACTAATCGGCTTCCTCTTTACAGGGTTATTCCTAATCAATTAGCATCCTTTTAGGGATGTATTCTGTTCATCAAAATTAACAACTTTTGTTAAATTTTAAAACAAAAGTTGTTATTCCATAGAAAAATATCGTTCACCTTTGACAAAATGTATGGAACAGCAGATTTTACATCATGAACAGCAGCCTCTAAAAAATAGTTGATCACAACGACGCGACGAGTAGAATTATATTCTAATATGGCAAAAAATTACCGTAGGTATCTACGTCTTATACAGGGTTAAATATGGCAATCGTTATAAACAGCTGGGATTAGGGAAAAAAATCAGCTGTTCCATACAAAATTGCACCTTGGAATCGACAAAATGTTTGAAACCACTGTTTTTTTCTCTGTTTCCGGGTTGCCCATAGTAAAAGTTATTCATAAGGATGGTCTGAATCACCTTCTTTCAGTTTAGTACATCAGTTCTGAATAGCCCTGTATGTGCATCTAAATATATATTTGTTTGGACTAAATGGTCCTCCTGTCTATCGCGTTTGGTACAGTCGCGTGCAGAGATGGTCTCGTAGTAACTGTTACCGGTTCTGTGGCGCGGGGTCGGGAGACGTCCTGCCGCTGACAAATGGCGTGAGGAGTCACCCTCTCGCTGCTCGCTGTGACGTCACGCAGCATTGGCGAAATGTATAGGACTTATACATTTTGGTTCGCGATTTTTTGAATTGTTCAACCTATTCTAAGAGACAAACACAAAAGAAATCAGTAACAATTTAACAATGAAGAATGTGTTAATTATTTTTCGCAAAAAATGGCAAAACCGCCTTCCATCGTGTACGAAATTAGAATATTTCGCTCGAATTGTAAACATTTTTGTTGATATTTCAAAACTGCTCAGCCAGTTTCTGTAAAACTTAAATGAGACCACCACGGGAATGAACCCTTTCGAACTAAAAAATATTTTTTCGATTCGAATCACAATTGTTAGCGAAATTATCGATGAACATACAAAAAAATACAGACGAACAAAGAACCCCCTCCTTTTTCGAAGTCGGTTAAAAATAATAGGTCTACCTACCTGTGGGTAAAAGTATTCCTTAATTTCAACGTTGCGTCGTAGGAAGTCCACTACTGGGCAAAGGACTCTTCTATGAATTTATCAGATCATCGGTTGGAAGCGGCTTGTCTCCAGCTTATTTTTGCAGCTATGACTGGATCATTAGCCCACCTTATCGGTAGATGTTCTACGCTACGTTTACCTGTACGTAGTGTCCATTGTGGTCATCCATTCTACTATGTGCCCTGCCTACTCACTCGACAATAGACATAATTACAACATACGTACAATACGAGTACTAGCAAGCTACTTATCAACCCGCACTGGGCTAGCGTGGTGAATATGACCCAATCGTCCTTATTATATAAATAAATTAATAAATATAAATATCAAATGATTTTTATCGTGTGTCACACACTAGGTTTATAGAAATGTTATTTTTGTACTAAACATTTCAAAAATTTACTCTTTCGCAGGATTTGGACAAAGCATCTAAGCCGGAAACCCAGAGGGATGCAATCAATCAGGCAATCAGTCAATTTTTGAAATGTTTATCACAAAAATAACAAATATAAATATAATATTATTTGATAATCCAATGCTGGACGTAGGTCTACCCTCGAAAGGTGATTGAGCCATACAGTACAGTACAATACTAGAAACCTACTCAAGGTAAAACTATACTACTAGATATAAAGGAAAGTAATATAAGTACCCCAAAAGATAATATTTTCTTTGCTGCGGCACGACACAGCGAGCGCTAACCAGGGGTGCTATAATTTGGCGGACGGCGTCGGGCGACGCTTATCTCGGGCGTAGCAGGCGCCGCGGACAGCGCCTCGCCACCCCTGCCGCTAGGGCTACTACTTGGAAAAATCTGACCCTAAGTTTTTGTTAGGTAAAAAAATACACAGTTACTTACGTAGCGTCAAAGAATATATAATAATACTACGTAGTAGCGTGCCCGTAGGCCCGCAGTAGTGGAACACCAAGGGTTTTTCGGACACCAAGGGCGGACACCCGTCTGCCCTCGAGGTGTGATGGTATCTATAAAAGATTTTCCTGATAAAAAAGGATGTGTGTTAAGTAGTTCGGTAACGAACAATATGACGTAGGTAACGAAAAACATAGGTAATTGTTCGCGTACCTAGGTATGTTAAGTCGACTTCTTCGCTCACGAGGTTAATGTTGTCGGTTTAAAAAATAAACGTCTTAAAAACGGTAATGTTAAACAATGTATTTTCCTTGTAGTGGTACGACACAGGTGCTATATTTTTCACGGATGGCGTCAGACGACGCTTCTCTCTGACGCTGTAGGTGCTGTGGACAGCACAGTAAATACCTCAGTACACAGATATAATTTTCTATTTACGTGATAGATGGGATCAGGCGTTACTTTCGTCGAGAGTTCATCTTCAGATTTCAAAACCATTGAAAATCTGTAATAAAGACAAGAAAAATATGATGGGTCTTGTGGAAACGCATTAAACATTACGTATGTTTTAAGTAAATAGCTTTATTTTGAAGTGATTTCAGTGAGAGAATTTCATTCATTACATATTCGAATAAAGTCCTTAAAATAAAATTCTTGAAAAGAATGCAGAAAATAACCACCGTTTTCCCGTTTGGCAGCCCTAGATCCGCCACCCGCTTTTGTAGGCGACTGTACCAGGAATGTTCGATATTCGCATTCCTGATCACGTAATGGTAGAGCTAGGATAGATTGCGGTCTTGCTTCTACAGAGGTTTTTTATTACAGTATCAAATATTCTGGTAAGAACACGCATAAGTATGAAGACCGCTCAATTTGAGGGAGTGGTTCCATCTTGCGAAATGCATTTGCGTCAGTAAAACATCTTACTAATGACAGAGACAATGGGACCTCACCTTGAGGTCCCATTGTCTCTGCTAATGACTAGTAATGACCGAAGCGGAGTGAAGGTCTTCATTTTAACACAGCGAATTGGCTTTCGCCTGTCCAGATGTTGGTTTCCGTCTAATTACATGTCATTTTTCAACGCATCTCGATGGAACTTAGTATGTACTCAGGTTTTACCTCAGACCAAATAAAAAGGTCAAGACAGAACGTCGTGAACCGAAAGAAAGTGAGGCCGGTTTTTAAACAAGAGGTGAGTGCGTCGGCGTTGCCCCGCTTAAAGCATTAATAGACGATCGAACTTGTCCGCCCGAACCGCCGGACCGGTACGGTGCGCTCGACACGCCACACCACCGCACCGCACACGAGATGGTCCAGTGTGCTATCCGTGCTTGATCGCGTCAGACATGCCTCCAACCTTGTCAAAGGAAGCTAAAATAGCTTTAATTGCGGCAACCGTCGTAGCTAGCACGCCTATCCAAAGGCAAAGGAAAAAAAGGAAAGAATGGGCAAAATTTTATTTAAGATACAGAGACTCATACAGTCGGGTCCAGACTCGTGGTTACACCGCTTTGTTACACCAGTGTGACTACGAGTAAACTTTTTTAATCGTTCAAATGCGACTGATAAAGGAACTTCTTTATAAATTTGGATGATTTCTAAAATCAACTTTTTCTCCGTAATATTTACGGCTTCTTGCTCCGACGCCGCCGCCATTACAACTTCGTTACGCGTGTCTCGCTCGGAGGCAGAATTGCGACTAAAGCGCTAAACGGTGCGGTGCGTGGGCCACACGAGCGAACAACGCGCGAACCGTACCAAATCCTTTGACAGAACCATCCGACCGAGCGGACCGTCAATAAAAATAATAATGTGCGGCGGATGTACACACCATCGAATATGGTCCGGAGCGCACCAAGGTCACGGTGCGGTGCGATCGTCTGTTAATAGTTTTAGTTCGACTGACAAGCCAAGGCGTAGTTTCCTAATACGCGTATGTGTGTGTAATTGTGTCTGTACACGGCGAGGCGTAGTTTTGTCAACATCACTTGTTTTGTTCACAACATTCTGTCTTGATTTTTAAATTTGGTCCGAGTGTTTTACATGTTAACGGCTTTATCGTCGAGTCGAAAAGAGGTGAAATTTTCTGTCGCGTTATTTATCAGCGGATTTGGATAATAGGCATTTGGTAAGATTTTTTAGTAACTAAATCCTAGTCGCGTGCCATGCACGTAACCGTTTGGAACCAGCAAAATTTTCTCGACGACAAATTGTTGACGCACTTTGATAGAACGTTGTATTGGGCATAGTAGAGCATGGCGTGTACTTTTCCGTGCCAAATACGTTATCCTAGCTCGGTCATGACATGGTATGGTACGATTATGGTGGGCAGCCCATTTATGCATTTAAGCAAGCAACGCAAGTTTTGTAAAACGCCTTACCACTTCACACAAAAACGTTTTTCTATTATCACGTGGAGATTTCCAAATAACAGGGTGCATCTAGCTGGTTTTAGGGTTTCTACGATCATCTCATGTCTTCTCGTATTCCGCTTATCCTATCTTTGCAGTCTTAGTTTCAATTAAATTCTTACTGCCCCCAGCCAAGTCAATCATCTATATGTACTGAACTGTACTTATCAGCTTGTACCTAATAAGTTCATTCCATTACTGGCCAAAGTGCTAACTTCCGGAAGACATCGAACATCAGATCGCATATATAAACTCTCTCTATGGTCTAAAAGCATCAGTAACTTTTGAATCAAACAAAACCCAACATGAAGCAGTGATATATGCAGCTGTGTACATTATACACTCCACGTTGTTGGCGACTGTACCTAACGCCCTGCGCGAGACATTGAGTAATGCGACAACGCATTACAAGTCTGAAATGTGGGGACAACGGGAAACGGGATGACTGTGAAATAGCTGTTCCACGGGCTGTGTCTTTGTATGCCCGCCTTCTACCCTTGTTCTCTATTTGAGGTTATGGGAAACACTAGTCCAATGTCAAGTGGGTAGTGGGTGGGTATTTTTAGTACCTACTTGATTTGTACTTGATCGAACTCGATTTGTTTATTGCATTGCTTTTTTCGGCTCATCATCATCTATTACAAGTCTTATCGTGACAATGCGAAGCAGGATGACTGAAATAGCTGTTCCATGGGCTATGCCTTCAATGTGTGCCCGCCTTCTATCCTAGTTCTCTACTTGAGGTTTTAGAAAATACTTGTGTTTTCCGGACAAGTAGGTGGATAATCATGTTTTGTACAATTATATTCAGCTTTAGCATACCTACCTATGCCAATTTTCATTAAAACGAATCATTTCCAGGCTGGGTATATATTATGTTTAAATGTTAAAATTAAGTAAGTACCTACGTTTCTACTTTGAGTCTGGACGTAGCTACGTTTGATAGAGAATCTTAGCATTTCGTTTGACGTATTGTTTACTTACCTAGGTACTTGTTTGTTTCAATTTTCAAATCTTGTAATACCTAGTATCGGTTTTTAGGGTTCCGTACCCAAAGGGAAAAACGGGACCCTATTACTAAGACTTCGATGTCCGTCTGTCCGTCCGTCTGTCTGTCTGTCTGTCACCGGGCTGTATCTCATGAACCATGATAGCTAGGTAGATGAAATTTTCACAGATGATGTATTTCGGTTGCCGCTATAACAGCAAATACTAAAAATAAAATAAAATAAATATTTAAGGGGGGCTCCCATACACCAAACCTGAATTTTTTGACGTTTTTCGCTCTATATTAACAATGGTACCAGGTAGATGCTTGAAATTTTCACAGAATATTTAGTTTTATATTCCCTTCAAAAATAACATTAAAATAAAATAAATATTTAAGGGGGGCTCCCATACAGTACGGAACCCTCCGTGCGCGAGTCCGACTCGTACTTGGCCGATTATTAAACTACGTATCTCTGGAAAACAGTTTTTTTAAATGAAATTTTACATATTTATACATTGAGTTGTGGCAATAATTTTATTTTAACGGTGATTTCCAAATTGTCTTTTGTATCTACATATTTATCTACGATTTATATAGTTAGGACTAAATCAATAGTCAGCAAAAATTTCCTTGAGAAATCGCTCCGTTAAGTTTCGACTAAGAGATTGGTTTACAAAAATAAATACCTACATCTATTATAGTTTAGTTTGTGCACGTACAAACTCATTCACATACAAATCGATCATAACTTCACTCCACTTACACATCACATCACAATACTAGAAACCGTACGACCAATTTACGTAAACAGTTCATCGAAAAAGCCATCGTTGCTTTTTCTTAGATAAACAGATATTTTGCTTTCGAAATTTCAGTTCCTTTATTTTTCCCGAAGTTCAAGTTGTATTGGTAGCAGAAAGATAATCGCAAGTCGGCAAAATTCGATCATAAAGAGGACTGTCTAGTACGCTAAGTTATCTGATAACGTGGTCAAGAAGGTGAACTAAGTATGAACATAGTTTGATTCACAATTTTGTTCTTGAGATACGATTGTAGCGCCTTCGTTTTACTTAGGAAATGAGATGGTTTCTCAATAAAGAAATGGATGAGTGTTGCTATCAAATGGACACTTACTCTGACTTTGTACTGAAGATATCTATGTTTAAGTTGAACACGTTTTCAACTGTCTGTTAGTAAGTAATACCTATATAATTTGTGTTTATTACCTTTGTACCTCCTAACCTAACAGACAGACAGACAAGCTTAAAACTTTGACACCACGGTTTGCTAGTCGGCCTACCTACATACCTTACTCTCATTATATTTACTATAGGTAACTCTGCACTGCTCGTAATTTCTATATTCTCTTTGTAATAAAGGTAAACCAAATAATAATACAGGCGTCCGATATACACGTACAAGAGCTTTTTTATATTTACTAGCCATAAATTCGATACTCTTGTAATAGGTATTGGGTAAATGCATCGGTTGAGACCATCTTAGTATAATTTTTGGACACTTTGAATTTTATTGATTGTGTAGATAATTTTAATGTTTTAAATTTTTTTTTTTAAAAAAACATTAATTTTTTTTATTAGGTATACCTGATAAAAAAAATTAATAAGATTTTCGAACTTTGTCATTCACACAAACAATACCTATTTAAGTTGTTATACTACGCAATAATTTTGACATCTAATTGTCAGAACTGGTGCAGTGGCCACAATCAGTGTATATGTATATTATATGCTATATATCCTAAAGGTATTTTTTTAAAAAAATTTATAGTGCTTCCCACACTATGTTTAACTCAAAGAGTTATTTTTGTGATAAACATTTAAAAAAAAACCCCGAACGCAGAACTTGATAGGAGGACTATACGGAGGATTATGAGGACTTGATTTGATTAATTTGACTTGCTAGTGATCCGAGAGAGAACAAGAACAAGAAAAGAGAAAGACACCGAGCCAAATTTTTGAAATGTGTATCCCAAAAATAACTCTTATACTTACTTAAAGGCAATCCAAACTATAAGATAAGTTATACATATGTACAAAGCGAGTAAAATCCTAAACCAGCCACGATATCGAGTATCATCACAAATCGCTGATACAAAGCCGGCACCGAGCCGCCATAAAACTGGCCATGTCTAGTCGAAACAAAAATACGAGAATAAATAAAAATATAAAATAAAATATGAAACGAAAGTGGCGCAGGACGCAAGAAACTCGCGATCCTTTTGAATGTGTTCTGAAGAAGGACATGGATGACGTGGAGACGCTGGAGAATAATAAGTAACATCTGAAACTTAGCAAAAATGTATTTGGTAGTGTATGTCGCAGCCAACTAGCTTCATTAGCCGTTCAATCAACAGCCTAGCCTCTTTACTAAACAGCGCTTTTTAACTAGCGCAGCGGCCTGAATGATATTCAGCCATTTTATCAAACAGCTAGGCAAATGACTTGGATCTATGACGTTTCGTTACTGGCCTAGCCTGTTCGTGACTTTCAGCTAGCGCCGAAACTCTCATGGCGTCGAAAAACAACAAAAGAGATAATAATAATGCCAAAATATAACGAGCTTAGGCCATTATCGAGTGAGTTAAAAACTCGTAGTGGGGAAATAGAAAATATTGATTGTAATAAATATATATGAGGGGTTTTCATAAGGTCATTAACATTATTGTAGCAAAACAATCAGTCAGGTTTTTAGGGCTCCGTAGTAAAACGACGAACCCTTATAACGTCGTTTTGTCCGTCCGCCCGTCTGTCCGTCTGTCCGTCTGTCCATCTGTCCATCTGTCCGTCTGTCCGTCTGTCCGTCCGTCCTAATATTACAAATGGTTATAACTTCTACAAATCTAAACCAAAATTACATGAGATTCGATTTCGTGTAAGCGTAGGTCAGAACGCATAGCTGCGATAGGTCGCCTTGGATGCAGGCCGCTTACAACTGGTGCTTTTTAGACCTCTATGCAAGGAAGTATATGCCTGCAATGGATGTCCAAATGAGAGACTCATCATCATCAGCCCACGAAAACCCACTGCTGGCCATAGAAACCATTTATTCTACCACGGCATACAAAACATAACAACTTAATCAAAGTGAATGTACAACTTAATATTTAATCCGTAGATGCCTCTTCGGCATAGGCCTCCCCTAGTCCTCTCCACTCTTGTCTATCTCTTGATTTTGTCATCCAGTCCGGTCCAGCTCCTTATGTGAAAACATCTCTCTATCTTTTCCTTTTAATCCTTATTTATTGTTTGCTTTTTTCGTCCCGTTGGATTACTTATGATACTATTTCTGTCTATCTCTTGAGTTTTCAAGTTTACAGATATGTCCTGCCTAGTTCTATTTTAGTCGTCCCTTAGTTCATACCATACATTTCTGTCCCCTGCACTGCACCCGTTTTCAGTCAGCAAAGGCTGCACTTAAATGACCAGAACTTCCAAAAACTCTTTGTTTGAGCAGCTCTACTCCACCATATTTTGTTCTCGCGGAGTGTTTCTTTGGCCGTAACAATCTGAAGGCGGCGCCACGGGTCAGCGGCTCCCCCCTCCCCCCTCTCCCACCACCTCTCGTCACACACCCACACATGCACGTGAGTACGAGCAAGGCGGAAAATTCGCCACTTTATAAAAGACCACCTCTATTCTGGAGAGAGAAAAGTTGGCGCGATCTTGGTACAGCAGATACTTTTACCTATACTATATTAGATATATGTAGATTACCTGACTTATAATAAGTACCTGTTTTAGGGTAAATACACAAAATTTAACTAAATAATCATTTGAGTAACCTAATCGGCTACTGTACCTACCTACTAACCGTCTTTTGCAAAATTGACCAGTTCTCCACTACTGGATTTAGGACTGTCAATGATGAGTGATTGAACCATATCTACTGCTGACTCAATGAGGTTGGTAGATTTACATACCTACGTCATCCAATTTCTTTTGCGGTCTATGCAAGATGACTCTAGATGTTATCCTTCATCGAAAAGCTAGTTGAGCGAAATACTCGTACCGTAGGTACATAATATACTCGTAATTATGTAGATACGTATTTGGGACCAGAATTTGATATCTCGACTTAGCGATCGTAAGGCGCATTACTACGAGTAGGTCACCACGGTTTCCTACTCGAGTGACACCTACATTTCTAACTTACCTACCTACCAAAATACGAGTACCTAGACATTATTATATTTTAATCCCTAAGTTATAAATAAAAAGCTCATTTTATTTAAGTAAAGCACAGGTGTTACTCACGCTTAATTGTAGTAGAAAACTGCTATAAAATATAATACTATAGTTTCGATCCCATTTGGCGATCTTTCTCAAGGTTGGAGTAGGTACTAACACGCGGGCTCGTCTCGCATAGCAATGACTATGTGTGTTCCAACAACTCCAACTTTGAGAAAGATCGCCAAATGCGATCGAAACTATAGTAGCAGTTTTCTACTAAAATTAAGCGTGAGTAACACCTGTGCTTTACTTTATTAAACATGTGCGAAAACCACGCTAGTTTCCATAGTGAAATAAAAAGCTCCCTTCTGCTAGAGTCCTTTTCCTTAAAGCGATAACTTGCGACACTTCAAGGAAAATCTGAATAAAATCCTCAGTCATGAAAAGTAGGCAAAACATTTATTAATTTGTATTATTTGCGCTTCTAAAGTATATTTACTGTTACGATTTTTAAAGTATTGAGGCGATACCATTAGCAGAAAAGAAACTGAATTTCATGTGAATTTATCCACAACATACTCGACATATTGAATTGAATTTATTAGACAATTTTTCCTTGAAGGGTTTTTCTGGAGTATGATCAAAATCAAACCTGTATCGCCAAAGGGCGATGTGCTACAGAAAGATAGCTTTTGGCATCTCCTTTCATGAAATTCAGGAAAAATAGAGCTTTTTCATCTTATCGTGAGGTAATACAATATAGGTGGTAGTTGTGGAATTTTTGTCTCAAAGGTGACTTTATGGACCTGTTATTTTCTATAAATGTACCCCTTTTATAAGTATAAAGAAGAAATCTTAAGAAACTGCAAAAAATCGAACGTAATTAATGGATATTGATTTAATAAAGGAATAGGAAACTTGAAAAACTTATTTTAGTCCCTTCGAGCAAATATCTATAGAGTCACAATCGTGCAAAAAAGTATCCGAACCAAAAGCCTGCCCAAGCTACGTAGTGGGCAGGCTTTTTAGTTAGTCGTAAGGCAATTGCTAGCCGACTACAACGCCGCGCGATGCCCAAGTGCTCGGTTACAAGCACTAATTAGGTGACATAACGTCGAGATTCGAGAAAACGGGTCATTGTGAATTATTCAATGTAAATGTCTAAGTCGGTATGTTTAACGGCGCTCGGACATTTTTTTACTACTTTCACTTAGGGACTGTGGCTCTGTAGATTTTGCTCGAAGGTTAGTCCAGCAAGTTCCTCATCCAAAATCTAAATGGATTTCAAAGAAAAAAGTCCTTGAACCTTAACCTTAGGAACCTACCAGTTTGAGAACCCATTTTATAGAAGTTGGTAGATAAATATGCAGAAAATCAAGTGAACTTAACACTCGGTACTATTCAAAGACGGCGCATTAAGCCAGCTGAGAAAGTGGGGAGGTAATTAAGAACCCGCCATTCACTAACAGCTTTACGAAGCCATCAGGCCATCACCCCCCTAGATATGGAGGGGGGATGCGGATGGTAATGACATTGGATAGATTTGTTTTAGTTTCCTAGCTTGAAGTAAACACTAGCCGACTTACCACGAAAGTTTTCGCACGCTTTGGACAACGTTTAACAGTACTAATTTCACGGCTAGACAGTGTTTAAATCTTTTGTGGTAAGACGGTAGTAGTACTCTGAACAGTACCTAGACCTCGCGACACATCTCTTTAACTGAATCTTTATAAGCTTTTCGACTCTATTTTGACCGATTTGGTTTATATTCGCAAATCTTGTTAGAATTTAGATACTCAACCCTTAATTCACGTATTAGGTCTTACGGACTCCGCTCAATGTTTTTAACAGCCCTAAAACCTTTTTAATTGTGGTTTAGTTTGTACGTTTGTTTGTCACGTCTCAGTGCCTTTATGAATGGACGTGGTGTAGAGAGAGCGTCCGTCCTCCTGCGCCCTTAGAATCGGGGAGCAATTATATGTGTATACGTTCAAGGAGTCTACTAAACACCATCAGGGCATTTGTGTTACAAATATTATAATATTTGATGATTATTAACTTATCATTTTTTCAGTATTTTTTTATTCGTTTAGGTTGCAAAATAGTTAAGTAGGTGTTCAGTAACTATACTCGAACAAAATGGATTGTTCTATTAGGATATTGCTATATCAGTCATGCTCAGATACGATAATCACTCGACGAAATGCAAGAAAATAAATATGACAAGTAGGTGCTGCACGTTTTACTTTTTAGTATAAAGGTGTGCCATTTTTTACGTAGTATCTTATTAAAAGTCTCTTATGTATAATATTAGTGGAAATAATAAAAATAAATGTTCAAAATAATTTAAAAATCTGTTTTTGTTGGTTGTCAGAAATTGGCAATGATTGCTTTTTAAGAAAATTTTAGATCATCCGAATTCAAATTTTTAATTATCATATAGAATGCTACTTATGTATGTGTATAACAAAATGTGATATTAAAGCCTGTCAGTATAATGTTACTTAATATAAAAATCTATTTCAACTTGTCATGTGGCTTTTCTTTTGGACAAAAATAATGTTTTTTTCGAATGGAGTCCCGGAGACTCCATGTGGTAAATTGTGGGAGTTTAACTCACCAGGTAAACTAAGGGTTGCCAAATATTATCGAAATCGACTGATAATTAAACAGCGCAGACAGAATTTTCTCCCTTTTTTGAGGGAAGGGAGGGAAGTCATTAATTTATACCTAGAACCTGCTTACCAGTTTACGTAAAAATGCAACCTGTCGCCGTGTTATAACTGAAAAATTTGCTTGGCTCGGTTAATTAAATAGTCAAGAGCGTCCCGAGATGCGAGGATAGAGAATGATGATCATGAATACCAAGATGAAATCGGGCTGAAAACTTTATACTTAAAACACGAGAAATAACAAACTTAGATTCTGCTGAGAGCTCGCGTATTAAGAACCGACAGGGCTATTTCGTTTTTGTTATGTTGTTGCAAAAAATATTTCATGGTAACTACTTATTTAAGAATATTTCTAAGTCCATTGAAATATGTATTTACTAGTTTGTAACTGGGTAACGAGAAAGCAGAAAATTTTCTTCGTTCGTAACGGCTTACAAAATTATGTTACAAACGAGGCCGAAAGGGTTTTTTTATGATGTAGTTTCTAAGATAGATAGATAGATAATTTTTTATTAGTTTAACCACAATTACAAAAAAAAAACATACGAAAAAAAAATTACAAATTAGTTAAACTAAATGGCGGCCTTATCGCTTCAAGCGATTTCTTCCAGGCAACTAAGTTACGGATTTATTTCAAAAGAGCGAAAATGGAGTGAAAAAAACTTATTCGGAGGCCATTAATTAGACAACTGAAAGTGGATAATTAAACCTACTACTCGCTAACAGCTTTAGGAAGCCATCACCCCTTAGATATGAAGGGGGGATGGTAATAACATTGGGAAGGTTTGTTTGAGTTCCCCAGCCTTTGTCGCTTTGCTTTTGGGTGGAATTTGAATTTGTTGCTAATTGTTTTTAATTTTAAATTTGGGTAGGTTACAATTTTATTTTTCAGTTGACCTGTAGAATTATAAATTGAAATAAGATATCTACTGTACGATTGTACGTTCTATTTATGTTCTATAGGTATTTAGGTGAATACAACTAAAAGAGAAGTTTAATTTAGAACTTTGAATCTTCGTATCATTTTAATCCTACTTTTATTACTACCACAAAGGTATCTTAAGGTGAGAAGATTACTTTGGCAAATATATTATTTTCGCACACAATTCGACGCGTATATATATTTTTTATGTATAACCACCCATAACTTTTTACATAGTAGTCCGATTTCGATAATTCTTTGTTTTTGGAGAGGTCGCATTTAAATTTTATCGAAATCGGCTGAGCCATTTTTGATAAATCAACAATGAAAAATGCTACATCGATCCGTGCGAAATATTCGCGAATTCTGTACACGGTTGAAGTCGGTCATGTTTTTTTTTTGCGAAAAATAATTATGTTATTATTGAGCCATTAGTAGGTATGTCAACCTGAGGTGTCAATGTTCTACGATATGTCTTAGAAGTCTACAAGCCCTGATTTCTACCACTGCAACTTGATGTTCCTACTACAACTACAACTCGATGTAGTACACTTGATCTGTTGTGAACAATAAAGGGTACCTTTTCGGACAACCTGCGACCGGCTGCACTTTAACTTTGCCGGATAAAATGAAGTGTAATCACACTGCGGCTTTTAGCCGTACCTTTACAAGCTTTTTTGACCAACAAAACGGAGGAGGTACTCAATTCGACGCGTATATTTGTTTTTTTTTTATGTGTAACCACGAATAACTTTTTACATACTAGTACGATTTCGATTATTTTTTTTTATTGAAAAGAATACACTTCAAAGTTGGTTCCATTTTTTTTTTCAAAATCGGCTGAGCCATTTTTGATAAATCAACAATAATGTAAAAATATACGTTACATCGATACGTACGAAATATTCGCGAATTCTGTACACGGTTGAAGTCGGTCATGAAATTTTTTGCGAAAAATAATTATTTAATAGTCCACTGCAACACGTAGGCCTAGTGAAGTGTGATTGGGCCTCTCCACTACGTTGGCCTAGAGCGTGGATGGTGGATTCACATCGATTCGATCATACACCATCGAATTTCTTCTACGGAAGTACGCAGGTTGCCTCACGATGTTTTTCTTCACCAAAAAGCCAGTGGTGTGAAATTCCGTTAATAAGTTCCAAAGACCCCATTGGTAGAGATCTTCTATGATAACATGGCGAGCCTCTCCATATTAATGTATTAATGTGTGTAGTGCTTTAATGTGTACCGAGCAACAAATCTTTGGATTTGCTAGCTTGACTAGTTGTTTGACTGCCGTATCAGTACACACACATGCGTGGTGGCGCGTTATAAATATAGGTAGGTACTTCCACAAATAATTTCAAACGTTTTGAATTTTGGAGGAACGGGTCATATTAGGATCGTAGAAGATCTCTACGTGACGCTTTTAGCTGTAACATACTCAAGCACAGACATGTAATACATACATTTGAAAGAGGAATTTGGAAGCGGCTTACATGCAGTGCGTCCCACACACGTTTTAAGAGGATTATATCCATCGATCTAACTTTAATCCTTACATCCTGTGATCCAGTCATAATCGCATACCATTCACACACCCTACCGATGCTAATTCACACAGACAGATCTTGTGACCTTTTAATTGGCGCTGTCAAATAGTAATTGACCTCTTCGCTTCCTATTTAGCGGAGACCACCCGCAGTGTGGCATCCTTTTTAGCATAGAACAATACCATAGTGTAAATACATAAGTACAGTAAGTAAAATAAGGTTGTGTTCCTCGACGTCCCAGTTGAAGCCGCTTGTAGGCTTTTAATATGGCTGAACAATTAAATTAACTAGGACGTGCTACGTGCTATTTAAATTTAACATGTCATCAAAACTGCGCTGCGATTCTGCAATCGGTAGCATTGTTTTAAAATACAATATTGTTACATTTTAAATAAGATGTACCTACTACATAGGTAGGTACATCTTATTATGAAAACTTGCGATAATTATGCAATTTTCCGAGAAATTCAGGGCTGTAAGATGTAAAGTTCGGGCCAACACTTTTCTACTGAACAGCATTGAATTATTTAGTAGTAAATCGCTTAAAGCGATAAGGCAGCCAAACAGAGACCTATTTTTTGTTTATTGTCCTTATAATCTGTTTTTTACGTTGTTATTTGTTTGTTTGTAGTATTTTTTTCTGACTTAATTGAATTACAATCTGTAATTTTGGTATTTTTGTAGAGCTTAGTTATTTATTAACCCCCGACGCAAAAGAGGGGTGTTATAAGTTTGACGTGTCTGTTTGTCTGTGTGTCTGTCTGTGTGTCTGTCTGTCTGTCTGTGGCATCATAGCGCCCGAACCACTGAACCGATTTCAGTTTAATTTTTTTTGGATGAAAGGCGACTTAATCGAGAGTGTTCTTAGCTATGTTTTATAAAAATCGATTGAGCCGTTTAAGAGTTATGGTGGGTTAAAGGGGTGATGGAAGAACCAAAATTCTACAAATGTGCCCAAAATGGTTGTCAACTGAAAGTTTGTTGTCAAATATTTTTGTGTCGGCGGTTTTTTAAATTTTTAATTTATAATGTTATTATGTACTCGTACCTGCGCGATTTTCACCTCTTCTGCTATACGCCTCGGTAGCAAAGCCTGTAAACAGCGCGGCTAGAGACCCAAGAGCCAAGCTGACCCGACACTTCACCGAAGACATCCCGGACATCAGCCTGTACGAGATTAGAATGGCCCTGAACCAACTTAAGAACAACAAGGCGCCGGGTGACGACGGAATCACTTCAGAGCTTCTGAAAGCGGGTGGTAAACCGGTACTTAAAGTCCTTCAGAAGCTTTTCAACACCGTCGTCCTCGAGGGCATAACGCCAGAAGCATGGAACAGAAGCGTGGTGGTGCTATTCTTTAAAAAAGGTGACAACACCTTATTGAAGAATTACAGACCCATCTCGCTTCTGAGCCATGTTTATAAGTTGTTTTCAAGAGTCATTACGAATCGTCTCGAACGCAGGCTTGATGACTTCCAGCCTTCCGAACAAGCCGGATTCCGAAAAGGCTTTAGTACCATGGACCACATACATACGCTGCGGCAGGTTATACAGAAGACTGAGGAGTATAACCAGCCACTTTGCTTAGCGTTTGTGGACTATGAGAAAGCCTTTGATTCGGTCGAGACATGGGCTGTGCTTGAGTCTCTTCAACGATGCCGTATTGACTATCGGTATATCGAAGTGTTGAAGTGTTTGTATAATAACGCCACTATGTCGGTCCGAGTACAGGAAGAGAGCTCCAAGGCGATCCCTTTGAAGAGAGGCGTAAGACAGGGAGATGTTATATCTCCGAAACTGTTTACTGCTACTCTGGAGAACGCCTTTAAGCTCCTGGAATGGAAAGGATTCGGCATCAACATCAATGGCGAATACCTCACTCACCTTCGGTTTGCCGACGATATCGTAGTCATGGCAAAGTCGATGGAGGAACTCAGTACGATGCTCGAAGGCCTCAATCGAGTATCTCAACAGGTGGGTCTTAAAATGAACATGGACAAGACAAAGGTCATGTGTAATTCCCATGTTGTACCCACCCCCATTTCAGTTGGGAACTCGGTTCTTGAAGTCGTTGACTCGTACGTCTACCTAGGACAAGTAGTCCAGTTAGGTAGGTCCGACTTCAAGAAAGAGGCCAATCGCCGAATCCAACTCGGCTGGGCAGCGTTCGGAAAATTGCGTAACGTCTTCTCGTCCGACATACCTCAGTGCCTCAAGTCGAAAGTTTTCGACCAGTGTGTGTTGCCAGTGATGACTTACGGCACAGAAACGTGGTCTCTCACTATGGGCCTTATTAGTAAGCTTCAAGTAGCCCAACGAGCCATGGAGAGGGCTATGCTCGGAGTTTCTCTACGCGATCGAATCAGAAATGAGGAGATCCGTAGAAGAACCAAGGTTACCGACATAGCCCAGCGGATTGGCAGGTTGAAGTGGCAATGGGCAGGGCACATAGCGCGGAGGACTGATGACCGATGGGGTCGAAAAGTCCTCGAGTGGAGACCACGTACCGGCAAGCGTAGCGTAGGACGTCCACCCACAAGGTGGACGGACGACCTCATCAAGACCGCAGGTTCGCGCTGGATGCAAGCCGCTACCACCCGGTCTTATTGGAGATCTTTAGGGGAGGCCTATGTTCAGCAGTGGACGTCCTATGGCTGAAAGGAAGGAAGGAAGGAAGGAAGTAACTCAATACGGCCAAGCTAGTTTATAAATTTAGATTCAAAATACGAGCTAAATACAAATGTACCTACTTGAAATAGACAACTATTTATTATGAGCCATATTTATGAGGGAAAGAAAGAAATCGATGTGCTAGAAAAATAAATGACAATTTTATGCATTCACATTATAAATTAGTAGGTAATATGTATACATAAACAAATAAATCTTCAATAGCAAAAGTAATACTAATCAAGATAAGTAAAAACTTTAAACAGAACAGCTAAATCTAAACAATTCTGCCGAGATCTGTCCAGTAATGTAATAGCAGGATTCCTAAGCTCTATAGCGATGCGGACTGTCAAAAGCCAATGTCTGGCACTCGGGGGTCGCAGTTCACCCCTCAAGTGTCCGAGCCACTCCAGCCCCCGTCTCACCCCCTTTCTTACCACCCGAGTGACCCTGCTCTAGCCGGCTACTATTGCAATTCACTTAGGTGAGAAAATTCTAAAAGAACCTATAAATTAGTGTTCTATGTAAAAAGGGAATATCAGAAGATAAGTGTACGTAATTGTGAAGCCTAAGCTCTGAACTACTCTAAAGCGATGCGTCAAAAGCAAATGTCTGACACTCGGGGGTCGCAGTACACCCTTCAAGTGTCCGAGTCCCTCCATCCCCGTCTCACCCCCCCTTTCTTACCACCCGAGTGACCCTAGTCCGAGTGTGGTCCAGCCGGCTTCTATAGGAATTCAAAAGAAGAAGAGATACAGCGCGTCAAAATTCGAGTGATTAGACGTGACGATCGACATCGACCATCGTAGTAAAAAAGTGTAGGACGGTGTGACAACACACGAAACTTAGCAGGCTGTATTTACATCATATTTGTATGATTGATTGGCAAAAAAAATACGTTTCCAAGATTTTTTTTTGCAACTGGACTGAATGGAGTAATTAAGTGCATTTTTTAGGCAACAAGTAGATACTATTAGTGTACTATGTATAAAGCAAATAATTATTTACATGTATGTACGTCTACTGTTTATCAGATTTTATTCATCAGCCTTTAATAGTCTACAGTTAAACATAGGCTCTACTGCTCAGATATAGTACGTTTGCTTACCTTTAAGATATTTGCTTACTCGATAGAGACTAGACTATGTGTGATCTTTTCTAGGTAAATCTTAACCATTTGTTTCAAACTTCTGGAACCCACACCAATATTTTGACTTTGTTCTAATCGAGGGCTTTCACATTTTTTAACCGACTTCCAAAAAGGAGGAGGTTATAAGTTCGTCTGTATGTATTTCTTTTTGTGTATGTTCATCGATAATTTCGCTAATAGTGAACCGAATCCAAAAATTCTTTTTCAGATCGAAAGGGTATACTCCCGAAGTGGTCCCATTTAATTTTATAAAAATCGGCTGAGCCGTTTTTGAAAAAAATGACAATAATGTAAGCAATTCGAGCGAAATATCCGATTTTTGTACACGACTAGCTACACCCCGCGGTGTTACTCGCGTTAGCCCGAAATAAAAAGTAGTCTATGTGTTAATCCAAAATCTAAACTATCTTCGTTCGAATTTCATCCAAATCAGTCTATCCGTTTGTGCGTGAAAGAGTAACAAATATCCATACATACTTACACGTTTGTAATATTATATTAGTAGGATTGAGAGGAATTAGAGCAAGACTGTGTAAAAACTCTACACGGTGGCGATTAGCATTGTAGATTTACAAATAAGCCCGGCAGATGGCGCTGCAGTGGGTCCGCTAGTATATTTTAATGATCAGATGATTGGACGTTCGTTCAACGTTCTTTTCTGTTTGAAGAAAATCCAGGCGGCTAAAATCCATCGATAAAATGATACTTGCTGAGATTCCGGATTTCACACCATATTACCCCATTCTTCTATGACATTGTCAAAACAATAATGATCATGGATATGTATAAAGAATGTAATTCTTGAAAAAAGATCGTTTTTGTAATTGGATGCTATGATGTGACGCCTGAAAGCCTCGAACATGAATTGCTTAAGCAGTTTCATTAGGAGCAAAGAACATTAGAAGTTTATATTGTATACCAACTATCTATTAATTTGGGTTGCTGGGTTGCAGGTGAAGGCTTTATATTTTAATCATAGACATTGTGATAATAATGAGTCATTTTGATATTGAGCACACATTTTTATTTTACTCCATTTTGACACAAAAAATCAACAACTCAAATATGATGACCTCAGGGTCTCTTCAGGTCTGAGTGACTCCCAGTTTAGTCCTCAAAACACTCCGTGCGTAAACACAATTTTGAATTTCGTAATAGCCCTCTTAAGCCTTGGTTGCGGTAGTGCCGTGGTAAGGAGATCTGCTTTCATGTTCTCTGTATACTCTGCCTATAAGGCTACTACTCTTTGTTTCTTGGCTTCATAACTTATCCATCCACCACCATATTTGAAAATATATCCCGTGTATAATCGTCTATCCGTGGTGCAAGCTGCCTAATAAGCGCCTGCCATGCCATACTACTTCATACCACTTTTTTATATTTTAGTCCAACCTTCTTGGTTCCTTTAAATAACGGATGACCCGTTTCGCGGCTTGCCAATGATTGTTTCCGTAGCAAGTATTAAATTGGCTTAGATACCTTACGGCAAACGTAATATCTGGCCTTGTTGCCACTGCTAGATACATCAACGATCCGATCAAGCTGTGGTCCCACAAGTGTTGGTTTGTTAGGAAAGCATTCGTTTCAGGAATCATAGTTTTCTCGCTTAAGCAATTCTATATGACTATGACTCTTTTGATTTTTCCCACGATTTACACACTTTTTTACGAATAATAAATCTTGAGTAATATGGGTGGGAAGCTGAAGTACGGTGTTGGTGGGAATCTTAGCTTGGTGAGGCTAAATTACCTAAAAAATGCCAAGAACAACCCCTTGCGACCTGTGAATGGCGTAACACAGGGTCAGCAGACTTCAGCCAGTCCGCGTCATCCACGTCCCCGTCGTCCACCCTGGGACCTGCTGCAACCGCGCCGCCGCGCCATCGCCACACAAAGCGTTGCAGCTGCTAAGGATGCAGGGCGCAAGGCGAGTATTCTGCGCCTTAAAACAGAATTCAAATCACCAGGGAGGGTACCCGAAAAAAAACCGAGCTAGTTTGCGAGCTCTGAGGTGGCAGCCCCACCAGCAAGCTAGGGTACTGTGGGCCAATCCCCTGCATACCCAAAACCTCATAATGATTACTGAAACTAATACAATGATAAACCGGACTGATTTAAAAACGACGACCTTTGGCATGAAAAAACGGACACGATTAGGCATATGGAATGTAAGAACGCTCAGTGACGAGTGAGTGAGTAAACTCGCCCAAGCAGAGAAAACACTAATAAATTACAAGCTGCTCTTACTCGGGCTGTCTGAAGTTAGACGGAATGGCTTCGGTGAGACATCGGCACCACAGGGCTCCACTCTACTTTACTCCGGCAAAGAAAACGAAAACGACATACGTGAATACGGGGTAGGTTTTTTACTTTCCAAGGAAGCAAAAAAGAGTTTAGTGGACTGGAAACCGGTGTCTGAAAGGATCATAGTAGCGCGGTTTAACTCCAGAGGCAGGAAAATAACTATAGTCTTGTGCTATGCCCCGACCGACACTTCAGACTTTCAACGTAAGGAAGAATTCTACAGTCAGCTAACTAAGACCTTTGGTGACATTAAGCGGCAAGATATTGTCATCCTTATGGGAGATCTGAATGCTAAAATCGGTAGCGAAAACAAGGATTTCAAAAAAGTCATGGGTAGGCATGGCTTGGGCGACCGCAACGAAAATGGGCAGATGTTCCTAGAATTCTGCGAAATCCACGATCTAGTCATCGGCGGCTCTCTTTTTCCACATAGAGACTGCCATAAGTATTCATGGACATCGCCCAATGGACGAACACGAAACCAAATAGACCACATAGCCATCAGAAGCAAGTGGCGTGGCTCACTACTAGACGTTCGTTATAGACGAGGTGCCGACATAGATAGTGATCATGAGCTAATTGTTGCCCAATTGCGACTTAAAGTAGCTGTTCCACGTCGCTCCACGCAAGGAAAGGAAGGCAAGAAGTTTGACGTGGCAAAACTAGCCGCTATCCCAATTGCGGAGAGCTTTAAGATCGAGCTACGAAATCGCTTTGCAGATTTGAACAACATGGCTGACAGTGACATAAACACGGAGTGGAATAACATCAAAATGGTCTATAAAGAAACCAGCTCCAAAATCCTTGGGCACAAGCATCCTACCAGAGAAGAATGGATGTCACAAAGAACATGGGACCTGATAAATGCCAGAAGAGACACCAAGATCAGACTCCTCGCAGCCACTAGCGACGCAGACGTTGAAATGTTAAAATCTTGCTACAGTACTTTACGAAAGCGAATCTACCGCAGCACTCGTAAAGACCGACGTGACTGGGCGCACAAAATGGCAGACATGGCCGAAGCAGCTGTCAAGCGAGGAAATCTGAGAGAGCTATATCGGGCGACCAAGACTTTATCAGGTGACAGCCGACCCAAGAAACGCCCCTTACGAGATACTAACGGTCGACTTATTGTGACTTCTGAGGGGCAACTACGACGCTGGGCTGATCACTTCAGGGAAGTTTTTCGCGGGCCTCCAACGGAGAACACAGATGATGTGGCAGACGTTTCACCGACATCCAGTCCACTATTGGACATTAGCACAGATGTACCAACATACATCGAAGTACGTGATGCCATTATTAGCCTCAAGTCGAACAAAGCCCCAGGAGAAGACCTTATAGCCGCTGAGATGCTCAAAGTTGATGTTCCAACAGCTACCAATCTTTTGACCCCTCTCATCCAAAAAATTTGGCGAGAAGAAACCATGCCCGATGAGTGGAAAACCGGACTCCTGGTGACTGTACCAAAAAAGGGTGACCTAAGCAATTGCAGTAACTGGAGAGGTATCACACTGTCATCCATACCCTCCAAGGTTTTAAGCAAAATCCTCCTGGATCGCCTCGCAAAAGCTGTTGAACCACTATTACGTAAAGAGCAAGCGGGCTTTCGCCCTGGGAAGTCGTGTACTGACCAGATCAATACACTGCGTATCATCTTAGAACAAGGAGCAGAGTTCCAAAGAGAGATATATGCCCTATTTGTCGATTTTGAAAAGGCTTTTGATACGCTGCGTTGGTCTGCTATCTGGTCAAGATTGAAGTCGATCGGCGTACCTGCGAAGATTATCAATTTAATAAAATCTGCCTATGATAACTACTCGTGCAGGGTACGACATGACGGTCTGATTTCTAATAAGATACCGGTACACGCGGGAGTTCGGCAGGGCTGTCTTCTGTCCCCGTTGCTGTTTCTCATAGTGCTGGACAGTATTATGTCTCGTGTCAATAGCATACCACAACGTGGCATTGAATGGGGTCTAACAGGTCATCTGCAAGACCTGGACTACGCTGATGACTTGTGCTTACTTAGCCACCGCCATGTTGACATGCAGGCTAAATTAGATGATCTGCAGAGAGAAGCAGCAACAGTTGGCCTGAAAATCAACGCGTGAAAAACAAAAGATATGAGAAGTGGAGCTCACGACGACAGTCCACTCTTTATAGGCGATGAAGTAGTGGAAAAAGTGTCAAGCTTCACCTACCTCGGCAGTGTCGTGTCAACAACTGGAGGAACGGACTTAGACGTAGCTTCCCGGACTGCTAAAGCTAAAGGTGCCTTCGCTTGTCTCCGTCCAGTATGGCAGTCGAAACACCTCTCTTGTAGAGTGAAACTCCGAATATTTAATACAAATGTAAAAAGCGTGCTGCTGTATGGATGTGAGACATGGAAAGTTACGAAAGTACTAACACAACAGCTGCAAGTCTTTATTAACCGATGCCTGCGGCAAATCCTGAAGATCTTCTGGCCAGACACTATCGCCAATATAGACCTCTGGAGGCAGTGCCATGAAGATCCTGTCGATTTACAAATACGGCGCCGTAAGTGGAGCTGGATTGGCCATACGCTGCGTAGAGAGTCGGACCACATTCCAAGGCAAGCCCTGGACTGGAATCCGCAGGGTAGACGCAAACCTGGTCGCCCAAAGCAGACATGGCGGCGCTCGATCATTGCCGAAGCCAAAAGCATTGGATTAACTTGGAGCGAAATGAAACGCAAGGCCCAGAACAGACAAGAATGGCGAAGCACTGTATTAGCCCTCTGCCCCGACGTGGGGACTTAGGATAAGAAGAAGAAGAAGAATATGGATATCTCGAATAATGAGTCTTTTTAATAATGAGCACACATTTTTAATTTACAAAGAAAATACAAAACTACCTACCCATTTTGACACACAAAATCAACAACTCAAATATCTCTATGGCAACCAAAAAACTCTATGACAACATACCTATATAAGTAGGTATATAGACTTGAAATAACTACAAAGTATGACGCATAGGACTCAATATGGCCGCCATTACATACTAACATTTGGTTTTTCACCAAAAATGACACAGCCGATATCAATTGTAGGTACAAAATTCAAATAGTTTGCTCAATTCGACGCGTATTTATATATATATTTATTATGTGTAACCACGCATAACTTTTTTCATAGTAATCCGATTTCTATAATTCTTTTTTTATTGTATAGAGTATACTTCGAAATTGGTCGCACTTAAATTTTATCGAAATCGGCTGAGCCATTTTTGATAAATCAACAATAATGTGGAAAATGCTACATCAATCCGTGCAAAATATTCGCGAATTCTGGACACGGGTGAAGTCGGTCATGCTATTTTTTGCAAAAAATAATTACAAAACTGCTAAACCTATATCGATTTATCATTATTTAATATATTTGTTTATTTTATAATCTCAAATGAGACTAACTCTGAAGTACCTATGATCTAGCAAACCAAAAAAATAATCAACAAAATCGGTTCATACTTAATTGACCGAATAATCGCGTTGCTAACATACAAAAAAAAAATACTTACCGCCGAATTGAGAACCTTCTTTTTTCAAGTCGGTTATAAATATTGATATGCACTCATGCATAATGACAATGAGATTCCCGCACTTTCTTAGGTAAATTCGTTCTCACAGTCACTATTAACCCAATTATTTTCGCAGAGCCCTACACATTTTACAGAATTACTCTTGAACGAAGTAATTGTACATAGAAGTCACTGTTCGCCGATTATCTGTTCAAAGAAAAAATTTTTAGCCGATACTTCTTTTACCGATAGCACGGTTCGCCGAAAGAATGTTTGATATATTAAATGTTTCACCGACGGCATGGTTCGCCGAAAGAACCTTTAATATTTTAAATGTTTCAAGGATACCACGATTTGCAGATGAGGGTTTTAACTTAAACCTTCACTGAAAACTTAAACACAGTTTCGTTACTAGTACGGACGCCAGCCAGTCATAGTACAAACAAGAATTTGTACTGTACTGTACTGTACCAGCCTTTTTGATAGTCCACTGCAGGACGTAGGCCTACCCACGAAGAGTGATTGGGCTATTTTCCACCACGCTGGCCCAGTGCGGGTTGGTGGATGCACATACGCCATCGAATTTCATCCGCATTGAACGATGTTTTCCTTCACCGATAAAGCCAATGATGTGAAATTCCGTACATAAATTCCAAGGAATTCATTGGTACGGGACCGGCATTTGAATCCACGACCTCCCGATTGTAAGGCGAGTGTCATTACCAATAGACCACCACGGATAACACAAGAATTTGTAACGTGTCATGAATTTCTAAGCGTAAAAATATTTTCGTATTTTCAAATTATTGTATAGTTTGTAAACTTTTAGTTCAATAAAGCATTATTTATTATTACTGAGTGATGTATTTTATCGATAGGAAACATTGCAGAATGCACTAATTTTACTTGCATTTATTTGCTTTAGTGTTTTTTCTTCTTTTAATTACATAAAATAATTCTACATTATGATCACAGAATAGGCCCTATCACACAGGTCGCTGATTATGATAGCACCTAAATGAATGATTGATTAAATGTTATTGAATTAAAAAAATGTATAAAGCATGAAAGAGGATCTGATAACTTTTTGATAGTGCGAAGTGTAGTCTCGCCTTGGACCCATTTTACATGAAAATGTTTTTGTTGGATCTATATTATAGGTACTCGTATATGCAATATTTCCTATCGATAAAAAACACCACTCAGTGGAGGTTTAAGTGAAAACCCTCATCTGCAAATTGTGGTATCCTTGAAACATTTAAAATATTAAACATTCTTTCGGCGAACCACGCCATCGATGAAACAATTTAAATATCAAACATTCTTTCGGCGAACCGTGCTATCGGTAAAAAAAAGTATCGGCTAAAAATTTTTTCTATGAACAGATAATCGGCGAACAGTGACTTCTATGTACAATTACTTCGTTCAAGAGTAATTCTGTAAAATGTGTAGGGCTCATTTTCGCAGTACGCAGTATGAATTACCAAAAAAAATGGGAACATATTATAATTAAAGTGTAGGCAGCAAAATGTCAAATAACTTTTATAAATAACCTGTGGCCGCCTTCTCTATTTTCTCAAGTCATTGATACAATCGGATTGAGTTTTCAAACATGTGTCAAAATAAAAAGTAATTTAAATCAAAGTTATTACTAAGCTGCTAAGGAGTATTGATATCATCTTCGTAGCAAATCGCCCCCAAATTAACTTTCTACTCCTTTTTAATCCCCGATAAGGGATGAATTTCAATAAAATACGAAACACGTCTTCCGTCAATTCAATTACATAATGTAAATCCAAAATTTCTAGTCGATTGAACCAAGGAATCACGATGTCTCATAGAAACTTTGACCCCATTTTTCACCCTCTTAGGGTTAGAATTTCGAAAAATCCTTTCTTATCGGATGCCTACGTCATACAATGAACCCACCCTCCAATTTTCAGGCTCCTACGGCCAGTGGTTTAGGCTGTGCGTTGATCCGTCAGTAAGTCATTCAGGACAAAGCATTTTATATTTATAGATCAGGACAAAGCATTTTATATATATAGATGAACAAACGATGAACGAAAAATTCTTTATTAGTTGGAAAGGGTATACTCCCGAGATAGTCCCGTTTAAATTTTACAGATATTAACTGAGCTGTTTTTGATAAATCATATATAATGTAAAAAATTCTAGCGAAAAATTCCAATTTTGTACACGATGGAAGGCGGTTTTGCCATTTTTTGCGAAAAATAATTACTGTAGCGACTTTTATCAATAGTAGCTCCCCAAGCTGGACATCCAAAGGTGTCATGGAAACGGCTCAGCCAGGCGAGGCTCGAGGCTCAATATACGCTAATATAGCCGTGGATCGCCCTTACCTGCCCGAGTATGAAATTAGTACTTGAGAGGCAGGCCTTACAATATGAGACGCTTGAGCTGCAGGAACTGAGCCGTTCATGGGAATTTGTTCTTGATCTCTTTGGAATTCTTAATTTGAAAATTATGCTAGACAAGAAAAATGGTTAGAAAATAAGTTAAAGAAATTGTAGACGTTTTGGGATTAAAAAATCATGAGTACGTAAGAAATAGATTTTTTTTTCTGGATTTCGAAGACTAAGACTGTTTTTGAAAATCATTACTAAGCCCCGAGTGAACCGACGCTTGTTTAAGTTAAACGTGTTATTACTGTATTTAACCAACGGTTTTTTGCTTGCTGAACAGCAAACTTTCGTTAAAAAGCTGTTTAAGATTTAAACAACGGTTGATAAATTAAACATCTGTTGGTGAACTAGGGTCTAAAACCCGAGTTTAATCGTTGTTGAAATACAGTAATCACACGTTTAACTTTATCAAGCGTTGGTGAACTTGGGTCTCAGTAGATAGGTATTTGAAAACTGGCCTTAAATACAATATCAGACGCTTGAGCTGCGGGAACTGAACCGTTAATAAGATTTTATTCTTGACGGCTTTAGAATTCCTCCTTTGAAAATTATGCTAAACAAAAATTGGTGATTTGAAATGAAGCTATTATAGTTAACATTGTAGATGATTTGTAATTGCAAAATTATGTTACGTAAGAAATTGAAAATGTTTTCTGGAGTTTGAAGGAACTAAGATAGTTTTTGGAAATCATTACTTAGAAGGTAGGTACCTGAAAAGCTGGCCTTAAAAACAATATGAGACGCTTCAGCTGTACGGAAATGAGCCGTTATGGACCGGCTACACATTCGCGCTACGGCGAAGTTATCGTCACTGGGGCTCATTCATCTAATTCAAACGGTAGTAATTGGTTGTTCACGATTTGAACTACTACCTGAAGCTGGGCACACACGCTGCGATGATCGCATCTATTCATCAGATCAGTCCAGCGAGGTCCTAATATAGTTACATTGCCGGTAGGTAGTTATTGAGGAATCAAAATGACACCCCTATTTTAATCGAAAAATATTGATTTAACAAAAAAATTATTGGCATCAAAGTTGTAGAAAATCAAATTTTAAACAACTTTTGTTCCTATAACTTCTGCTGAAAAATTGAAATAACACAAGTTATTGAAGAAATGAAATGGCACAACCGGCTATTTGAAAAAAATATCGATCCTACAAAAAGTTAATGGGAACTAAAGTTGTAGAAAATCAAATTTTAACCATTTTTTGTTCCCATAACTTCTGCTGGAAAATTGAAATAACACAAGTTATTGAAGAAATGAAATGGCACAACCGGCTATTTGAAAAAAATATCGATCCTACAAAAAGTTAATGGGAACTAAAGTTGTAGAAAATCAAATTTTAACCATTTTTTGTTCCCATAACTTCTGCTGGAAAATTGAAATAACACAAGTTATTGAAGAAATGAAATGGCACAACCGGCTATTTGAAAAAAATATCGATCCTACAAAAAGTTAATGGGAACTAAAGTTGTAGAAAATCAAATTTCAAACAACTTTTGTTCCTATAACTTCTGCTGAAAAATTGAAATAACACAAGTTATTGAAGAAACAAAATGGTACAACCAACTATTTAAAAAAAATATCGATCCTTCAAAAAGTTGATGGGAATCAAAGTTGTAGAAAATCAAATTTTAAACAACTTTTGTTCCCATAACTTCTGCTGTAAAATTGAAATAATACAAGTTATTGAAGAAATGAAATGGTACAACCAACTATTTAAAAAATTATCGACCCTGCAAAAAGTTTATGGGAATCAAAGTTGTAGAAAATCAAATTTTAAACAACTTTTGTTCCTATAACTTCTGCTGAAAAATTGAAATAACACAAGTTATTGAAGAAATGAAATGGTACAACCAACTATTTAAAAAAATATCGATCCTACAAAAAGTTGATGGGAATCAAAGTTGTAGAAAATCAAATTTTAAACACCAACCAACTTTGATGCCAATTTTTTTTTTGTTAAATCAATATTTTTCGATTAAAATAGGGGTGTCATTTTGATTCCTCAATAACTACCTACTGGCAATGCAACTATATTAGGACCTCGCTAGACTGATCTGATGAATAGATGCGATCATCGCAGCGTGTGTGCCCAGCTTCAGGTAGTAGTTCAAATCGTGAACAACCAATTACTACCGTTTGAATTAGATGAATGAGCCCCCAGTGACGAAAACTTCGCCGTAGGGCGCAGATGTGGCCATAGCATCACTGTTTTTAGGGTTCCATACCCAAAGGGAAAAACGGGAGCCTATTACTAAGACTGCGATGTCCGTCTGTCTGTCCGTCTGTCACCGGGCTGTATTTCATGAACCATGATAGCTAGGCAGCTGAAATTTTCACAGATGATGTATTTCGGTTGCCGCTATAACAACAATTGGCCGATTATTTTTTCATAATGTCTTTGGAACCACTAATTTGAAAATGATGTTAAACAAGATATTGGTGGTTACTAATTTAATAGAATTAGGTAAGAAATTCTAGATATTTAGAATCATGTTACGTAAGAAATTGAAAATGTTTTCTGGAGTTTGAAGGAACTAAGGTTGTTTTTGTTAATCAATAGTACTTGAGAGGCTGGCTTGACATTGTAAGACGTTGTTCTTGATGTATTTGGAAATTCTAATCTAAAAATATGTTAAATAATATAGTAGGTAATGATTTTTTGATTTGTAGATTTTGGTTCATCATGTTGTGTAAGAAACCATAGGTGACTTCCGGATTTAAAAATTATATTTGGTAAGGTAAACCTTTAAAGGTGATACTTGAAAAGTTGGCCTTACAATTTATGTTGCTGTTGAGTTTACGAAAAACTCAGTAATGTGTTTTTGTTAATTGATATCTCATCAAAAACATAAATGTGAAATGGGAGCCAAAGTGTCGCCACCAAAAGAATTGAGATCTAACACGGGGGCCAAGTGTTCTGTAGAAAACCCTAAAGTTTAAGCTACAAGATCATACCTACAACATTCTAAAGGGATTTACTTATGTAATTCAAGCTCGTGATTTGACTTGGCTTTCACATTTATGTTTTTGATGAGATATCATAACTTTTTGTTCAGAAATAATTATTAGTTACATCATGATTATCATAGTACACTTATCTCTGAAAAAGTTATCTAGTATTTATTATATTACTATCATAAATGGCATGGTTCATCTATCGAAAATCTCAATGCCTCGCGACGCTACCGCCATTTATTGGAGTATTGGTTAGGTAAATTTTACAATTACTTTGCTAATAGTACTAATTATCAATAATTTTCAGTTTTTAGATTTTTTCCTTTATTTATGGGCATAAATAAAGATATCAAGCCAAATATCAAGATTCTAGGTCATCTGGAAGTGGGTTAGGTTTTTGATCTATAAGTCAGTGATAATATAGTTTTTGAGTTGTGAGGGGGCCAAAAGTAGCTTCAAATGGTTCGTGTAATATTACACACGGCCGCTGCGTCGCCAGTTTTCTTTGAACACTTTGGCTGGACACGCTGCCGCGTGTCTTGATTTTTATGTCAAGCAAGAAAGTGAAGATGTTTAAGAGGTCATGTAGATGATGCAGGGAACTGAGGTTTTTGTGTTTTTTTTTAATTAATTCGAAATTATGTTAGACGACTAATAAAATAAATGGTTAATTGATTGTATAACTGGTTTTAGATCAGCGACTGATTAATTTTTCGGTACTTGGAGATCATTTTAGTCAAGAAAGTAAAGATGCTGTTGGTTTAAAAATGGTGTTACGTAATAAATCGTAAAATGGTTTTATAAAGTTTGGAAATTAGAAATAATGTTTACTTTATGGAGAAATTTTGTTCATTGATGTGTATTAAATTGTATTAGGCAAGTAGGTAACTGTAGGTGATATTATCGGAAAAAGTCAAGTAAGCATTGTGGTGAAGATGTTTCTGTACTTAGACACAGATAAAAAAATCGTACCATATCGAAAACCTTATCACAATGACACATTGATGTATTTGGTTTAAACAAGTACTAGACTGAATCGCTTATTCAATACTTAACCAAAATTCACTGCAACTTCTTCAAATAGACTTCTTAACTACTTATTACAATGAGTTAAAATTACTATTCCGCGGACGAAATTAATGTAGGGCCCTACTTTTTGTCGTCACGCGGCAATACGGCAATACGTAGTATTTTCCAAGAAAACAAAGTGACATGCGCTGGCCTACTAACTTATTCAAAAACAGCCTAGGGCTGGTACTTACCGTCAAACGTAACTGTCCTAAACTTTCCTAATAACAGACTACCGCCACTTCGGAGCGCCGAAGTTTGCTGGCTTCAATAAAACATAGCATATCGATTTCTTCACCGCATTTATCGTATCAATTTTCGTCGTGGCGGCCAATTAAAGCAGCATAAACCTCTTATTAGTCACCCCGTTTTACCCCCACCTCCCCTCACTAAACCAACATGGCGGCGCGATTGTCACCTAACTTCAACATTTTTATGAAACCTCTACAAAACTCAACTAGCGATCTTATCCCATCGAAATAAGAACACACGTGGTCGAATAATTGGAGCACTATTCTTAACTAGTGTGCGATATTACCCTATTCTTCTCAGATTTTTTGTTGATCTAAAATGGACTTTACGACGTCTGGTTTTAAGGTCGATATTGTTGGTAATTAATATTTGATAGCTAGTTCTGTTGTTTCAAGTTGGCGGTGGAGGCGCGACATTAACGCCCGCAAGGATTCAAGAATTATGGATGAAGGGTCCAAGTGAAGGGTTAAGTGGTGTGTTTTAAAAACGCAAGGGTGATGTATTATGGAGGTAAAAATGGCCGGTTGGCAGGCGTTTCTGTTTGTTTTGGTGGTTTTAGCTACCTGTGCAGCATGACTCTAACAGTTTCAATGCCGAAGTGGTATGAAATTCAGTGCAATTATTTTTGTACAAAAAAATAATAGCACGTTTATATATATGTTGTGTTAACCAATATGAAATTCAAAGCCAGTGCTGTCCGGACATAGAGAAACTCTTTTTCAGAACTTTTTTCTGGGTTTTCTAGGTTTCACCTTAACTCAATTGACAGTGATATTGAAGAAATCAAAGGGTTTCACATAAAATGTGTGAATTGGAACCTACTCTCTGTGAAATTGACAGATGACCTGAGTTAATCACTAATAATTTAGGTAAGTATTACATATGCAAGGTGTTTCGAAGTGATCGTATGGGAAATTTATGGAAAAAGCCTATGTCCAGCTTACCTGTGATAAAGTAGTCATTAAAATATGGAGAGATCCTGTACTGAACTGACTGTTCGGGAATACCTATTTGTTTTTTAAAATCTCGATCGTCGCATGTGTCCTGCAGCAGGTAATAGGTAATATTTAATTCAAAATCAAGTAAGTTCAAAAAAGCGTAATTTTATCCTTTTGACCTTGCTAGTATACATTTTTAAAATATGTATTCAATTAATAAAACCATCCATCGTTAGGTCGTTCACTACTGGACGTAGATCACATAAAATTACCCCGTATGGATCACATAAAATTTCACTTATCTTATAAAATCTAACCCTCATTTTCAAAGATATTTCATTCAATGTGTAAGCTTAAGCCTATTACAAAGACCCCAAATATACTCACACGAGTGAACGCGTGTACTCCAAATTCGCCTTTTTGGCTCAGAGTGTGGTACACTCAGCAAAAAGATAAAAGTAATACACGACCGAACCACCTATAATAAGGGTATTGTTTTTATACAAATACAATATTGCGTTTATAAATCGGATATGCCTACAAGTAACAGGGGATGGCGAAGAGTTATATTTTTTATAAAAATTTTAGGGTAAGTATTTGTTTTCACTTCCTAATGAAACTGCTTTATGCAAGTATCATTTGTAAAGTACATTTGAAAATAAAAATATTACAGATGAGTTTTTTTTTTTTAAATCTTTATTTAAGTGCTTTTTCGCATAGCGAAAATGTCGCAAACAGATGAGTTATAATGATGTATTGTGTTTTTGAATTTTTTTCAATTTGCGATATCTTCGAATTTATAATTTTATTGTACAACTTAAACTGAAACTAGCATAAGTTTAATTGAGCACATAATATGAAGCAAGGATGCCAGAAAGGATTTCGTCCAAACGTCTTGTTGATGTTGATGAATCCAGGACGTTTTGTAGTTATTTCATGAGAAGTATATGAGATGACTGGGTATAATTTTTTTTATATTATAATTAGTATGTTAGTTAGAACATCAAAAACTTTGCTTTGTCTATGAAACAAAACCTGACAAAGACAAATTGTGACATAGTTCGGTAATGAATAGTGATGACGTCAAGAACCACTGACGACGCTGCTACGTAAAAAGTATCTATAGCAGGCGTGACTATCACACGGAACTTTGACGGGCTATTTATTTTTATATTTTTTTGTTTACCTACTTAACGAAAGAAAAATTCACGACTAATACTTTTGATAATATAATCTAACTGACACACAAGTTGTAGTTTTTAGTCATCTAGCGTCTAGTCTAGCCTACTGATTAAGAATCGTGGAGTACACCGCTCTACAGTTTTTCTGTCCACACACCACACAATAAGAGGAGCGCGTGCGGCGGCATCCATGGCGCCAGTAGCCACATTCGTATTTATTTATTTAGCCCGTGTCTGCACTTATTCATGGATTTATTTCATAGAGATCTAGAGAACCTTTTTATCTTTACCCATGCAGTGCGCGAGACACTTAAACTGCCTATTTCTCTAGACGACGCGCGACGCGAAGGATATATTTGAGCATATCATTGTGTGAAGACTGATTGTAGATTGTGTAGTAAAAATTGGTCATTATTATAAACGTTGTGGGTATATAGAATAACCCATAAAAAAACTTTGATTCCAGAATGCAGATTGTTTTGTGAGGTCATTTAAATGAGTGACTGGATTACTCTGTGAGTAATTATTGTGTAATCATTGACATTACGCGTAGTTCTAGAGCCCAATTTTTAAAAGATATAATAATTTTTAACGTTCAGAGAGGATCGCACTCCATGCTCTCCCGCATGCATAAGCACAAATTTTCAATGCTCGCTTCCGCTCCCACTGGGCCTTGTGACCTTCTTCGCATACGTTCAGCCATTCTAATGATTTAAAATTAATAGAGCCCTTGAATTTAAGCAGTTTCTTGCGAAATTAGATCCCCGCTAGATAGTGACATAATTATCTCATCTTGCGATATTCGTGATTTATTCATTTCTGTACTGCCTAACGTTATTGTGGCCTAACTTTGATGACGTTATGAGGCGCTGACAGATATTAGGGCGTTTAGAGGCACTTTGGCAGCTGTTTTTGTCTGCTTATCGAGATTTTCTGCTGTACGCAACACGATATGTATAAGTAGATCTCATTTTGGTAAATTTTATGTTTTATCTAAAGAATTGATTGACTGGTTAACTCGTTATGAAATGCTCACTTTCACTTTATTTCTTATTTTGTTATCAAAATGCAATGTAAAAAAACTCAAGTCGATGTTGGCAACAAAATTACTGGCAAAGGTATTATTAGGTTATTAGGTAAAGGTGAAACCTGAATTTCATAGAGTCAATTCAACAAAAGATTTCAGATAAGAAATTATTATTTACTGATGATGCCAATTGCTTCGATGTTCTTTTTTTTTAAAATAACCCATCTATCGTTTTATTTTATGGACAGCTTTATTTGCATGATAGATACCTAGTTGAGTGTATATTTATGTAGGTACCTACATTAATCGAATCGAGTAATCGAATCAAAAAAATTCGAAATGTGTATACACACATTTTATCCACGAAAAAAAAAGTAAAATTGTATTGAAATGTAACCCAGACTTACATGAAAATGTACCAACTAAAACTCTCCCCGGTAGCCAACCTTCATGCCTAACGAAGTACCCCGAGATCTCCAGAACACCTAAACCTTCAGACCATCGAGATGTAATCTCATACAATCAAACAAACCATCTACTGTTTAACTATCGATTAAAGGCAATAAAATAATAGTAACTACTCCAATAGAGATTTTACGATCGGTAAAACTCTCAACGAGGTCGGTAAGAATGGTTATTTTATTAATTTAAAACATTTCGTTGATTAGATGTGCATTCACCCATGTGGCGCGACATAGCATTCTGTTCCTGTAAATTCTGAGTGGTGCGTGGGTCAAGGTACAAGAGAAGAAAGGACTGATTGTCCTCCGTTTTTATTGCAAAGGTCCGCGTTTGACGACGGACATATTGATTAAAATATGTCAAGAGTTCAAGTTCAACGAACCAACTCAGGCACTTACACCCTAGACCGCATATCTGCTCAACATCAGGCAGTATGTAGTCAAAGACAAACCTATACGGAATAAAAAAAAACTTACCTGCTGCCGCGGAGGAGTGCGGAAGCGTGCCCGTAGCCCCGGCACACAGCACTCAGGCGGAAATACTTCAGGTTTTTAGTGGTTATACCGCCGATCCTCCGATCGGCAAAACTCTCACGTAACCACCGGTCTCCCCAAGCTGGATAAATAATCCGTAAAGATTTTCCTGACTCAAAAAGGCAGTTATCCGCTATCTCTTCCAACTTGAACCCAGCACGCCGCGCGGGCGCATCTTAGCGGCGGGCGCGGCGACGCGTGTCGTTTGAAGCGCCTGCAAAGCGCTGCCACCAGGCATCGCCGCTGCTGCCATCTCGTGTGTACCGCCAGCCTTCTCAGAAGATGTACTCACTGCCAGTAACGTGGAAAGTTTGAGAAGATAAGTGGCTTGTAATCAGACTGAATAAAGAGTTCAAGTTGAACCAAATTCATGCACACAGCCTTGAGAGTTAGCAAATGCCTTCGAATGGGGACTATGCACCACCTGCAAGACATTTACCGTAACTTCAGGAATACACTATAGTGTAGCTTAGTACAGTACAATAAAATCATATTTACTTGCTATCTCTTCCAACTGGAGCCCAACACGCCGCGCGGGCGCATCTCAGCGGCGGGCGCGGCGACGCGTGTCGTTTGAAGCGCCGACAAAGCGCCGCCGCCGCCGGGACACGCCGCTGCTGCCATCTCGTGTGTACCAGCCTTCTCAGAAGATATATTAACTGCAAGTAACGTGGAAAGTTCGAGAAGATGAGTAGTTTGCAGTCAGACTGAACAGAGTTCAAAATGAACCAAAGCTACCAGTATAGCCCACAGGACTAGCAAATAGCCTATAGCTCTCGAATGGAGACAGATAACCGTCTCTGAAGACAAAATAACTGCATATTGTGTAAAGTTCGAGAGGAGAGAAAACTTCTGAAAAAAGCCTTTCCGTAGATTTCCAATATCACTGCTAGGAAGAAGCAACGTGTTCCCGCCATCTTGATTATAAAATAATCCTCGGTCTACCTTGTCGGTACATGGTCTCTATCCGAGAACATTACGGCCCCGCCAGCCATCCGTTCTACGAACTATACATGTGCCTGCTCACTGCTACTTCAACTTGCTAATTTTTGGGCTATGTTGGTAACTTTGGTTCGTCTACGAATGTCCTCATTTCTGGATTCGATCTCGCTAACTCCGAAGATAGCTACTTTATAGCACATATGTGTACAAGTGTAGAGAAAATGAATTTTATACTTTATTTTGATAGCATTCATTCTAAATCTCTACCAGTTTTAATCAAATCCGATATATGGCATCCTAGCTAAAAAGTTATATTTATCACTGCTATTTATTTATTTAATCAAATCCAAGAATTTATTTTAGCACTCTAAAGATTTTGGTTCGTTAGTTGCTTTCTAATTTTTTAATGTAACACTAGCGTTGCGTATCCAAAGGGTTATGAAATAGTCGTGTTTCTTTTCTTTTTAACCATAACAAGCAAACAGTGAACAGTTCCCACCGAAACATTTTTATTTCGAACTTCCTAAAACAACTGAACAAAAAAACGTTTCAAACTTTTTAATTACCACCTAATCTGGCCATCTACAACATAGAATAGAGCTTTTTAATTTTTTAAATATTTGAATTTGGAATACTACATCATAGCCGAAGAGCGGGTGGTCTCTCGATGATATGCCGCCATGCACCCTGCTGCGACCTCTTCACATACCGACCTGTCCTCCGATAAAATATCGTAATACCTACAATACTGCTCTGTCTATCATCAATCCTTACTCTATAAAGCATAACCTTAATAATATCTACTAAATGACACAACTATGTTTTAATAAATCACTGAAACAAAACATTTCGACATAAACTGTTTACTCACTTATTAAGGGAAGATTTAGTCAATTAAAACTTTTCATCTTACGAACGTGCTAATGACAAGATAAACTTCATAGGAACAACCTTCGTGAACACTTCAAAACACAAACTTTTTATATCTAGCCAGAAAACTTTCGCGAGAACATGCGCTAAAAAAGAAAAAGTTGAAGGAACGCGAGCAGACATTCAAATAAAGAACATCGCGGGCGCGTTGGCGCCAACGTTCCGAGTTAGCTTTTTAATTTTTCTTTTTGTAAGTAGGTATTCGTTTTTTTTCTGGGACCACGATTCAATTTGCTGCGGATCAGTGGTTGAGGTCACGATTGATGTTGCGACATTCGTTCGCTCCTTTCTTTGCTAATTTTGTGAAATATTACAATTTTGTCGATTTTGATTGTCTTTCTATGGATTCAATAATAACAATTAGGTACCTTAGATACATTACGCACCAGACCAGCGTGGTGTATATGGCCCAATCACCCTTCGTGGGTTAGCATATGTCCTGCGGTGAACCATTAAAAAAAGGCTGATACAGTACAATATTACACACAGCACACATTAAGTAAATACCTACTTAGAGGGAACGTTTTTTTTTTCAATTTTTAACTGTAAGAAGACTAGATTTAGGTACCAGGAAGAGTAAAAAATTATGCATTTTTTTTCTACTGTAGTACTTAAACAACTAATTATTTATTTACTATACTTTACTGTGTTTTGCGTAATGACATTTTAATATATAAATTAGCAGATATTGTGTAATTTGGAAAAAAATTGAGAAAAAGTGATTTCTTCTCCAAATACCGACTGTCTAGGATTTCAAGTATCTATTCAGTTTTTGTAGTAGGTAAATAGGTTCTTAATTTAAATCCACCGAGTGCCATCTAAAAAAAGGTTGCACTTTAATTGTAAGGTTACGTTCAGACTTTTACAAATAACCGACGGTTTTGCCGAAAAAAAAATGTTATTACTTTATCACTGTAAAATTTGTTCAATCTCGATAAATCTAAGTATGTTAAAGTTGTTTCTTTAAATTGTGACAGAGTTCTACAAGTTTTTTTTTGTAAACGTAACTTTAAAAGGACAATTCCACGTGGATTGGATTGGCGTAATCCTAGTAAAAAATACAATGCCGGACGACAGTTGGTTTGCTGCAATCGTTGCTAAACGTTTCTTGATTGTGTTTGTTGGAGTGTATTGAAGGCTTTGTTGAAATATTTCGGAGCCTTTAAGGATTTCAATTTGTCGCATAATTGCCCCGTTGAAACGTAATAGTTTGACTGTAGTAAGAGCTTAATTTTTTTCAGAATTCGAATTTGGTAGGAAATTAATATGAGCGTCGCTGTCGCAAATATTTATTTTCTATCAAAGATATTAGATACCTACTGATCATTGTAGTTTAAGTTACATTATAAATACAATTAGGTACTTAATAAGTATTCATAGAAATATGTCTAAGCATTTTTATACGTAATATGTTATTAAGTATAGACGCGATTGGCCGGCGTGCTACTTTTAACAACTTTTGTTCAGTTTGATTTGTTGACAATTAACACATGTGTACAATACACTCAACTAGTGGTATCCATATTTTTAAATTTTCAAGTTTAAACAAAGCCAACTAAAATTTTTTGGCTCTAAACATAGGCTAAAACTGATCATTCACAGACCCTTGAAGGTCTAAAGATAAGTACAATACATAAGATTTTATGTAAAATTAATATCTGTACCTAGTAAGCCTTATTATGTAAAGTCTGGGAGAATGATCTTAAACTGAAGAAAGTTTCTAAGTAACATCATCATCAAATTGATAATCTTTAATCTTTGCACACACACACCAATTTTATCTTTGGCAGGAAACGACTGTCAACCTTTAAAGAAGATTGCAAAATATCCACGCCTTATTAAACTAGTGAATTCAAATCTCCATTTCGAACGCACCTTTAGAAAACTACCGAAATGTCACTACAATCTACTCCGCCTCGTTGATTCCGCAAAAAATGGCACAGAACTTTGAAGAGATTAATTTGTCATTTGGAACGCAACTATTCGAAAATTTGGATTTTCGGTCGTAAATTGGCGGGTCGTTCCGTCTGCCCGCGGCCTTAGTTTGTCACAATGGTTGAAACTTCAAATTATTTTGGCTAGTTGCATTTTCTGTTTTTTTTTTCTCCGGATCTACTCACTGTTGCCAGCAATATAAAATAAGATTGAAAAATAAAGTAAAGTAAAAATCAATGATCTGAGTATTTTATTTTCACGTTTATTAAACTAGACTGGAACAGCCATAATAAACCTGGGCCATCTACAAAATTTAAAAATAAAAATGTTTATATTTATAGATATGTAAGTAGAACGATAATTCTCTTAGAATAATAAATGACCGTCGTTTCAAAAATCAGTCTATGGACTTATCAACTTTACCAGTGAGATAATTATGCAAGATTCGGAACACTAACAAATATCTCGTTAAAATAAAGGAAGATACCTACAGACTACAGGTCATCAGAACACTTCACTCTATCTTAGCTTATAGAGTACTTGGCTGGATATTAGCTAGCTAGTAGAGGAAACTGCTTTTGTAACAGTTTGAAACGATTCGCCGCCACTAGTACCATTACCCACCACAAGAAAATAGAATGTACTTATATAGGTATTTAAGGTGTTTTGAGTTGACAACAGATCTAATTTTCAATAGGTTTAAATTATAATACGGAACCCTAAAAAGCGTAGCCTCTTGTTCTTCAATCGGCTCACTTAATAAAGAACCAAAAAATACACACGACAAGTTATTCGAAATTTTTGGTCGTTGTTAGGGTTCCGTTACCAAAGGGTAAAACGGGTCTCTATTACTAAGACTCCGCTGTCCGTACGTCTGGCGGTCTGTCTGTCACCAGGCTGTATCTCATGAACGGTGATAGCACGGTGATGATATCTAATTACCGCGGCGATGGCTAGAAAGTTGAAATTTTCACAGATGATGTACTTCTATTGCCGCTATAACAGCAAATACAAAATAAAAACAGCAAAAAATAAATACTTAAGGGGGACTTCCATCCAACAAATTTAAATTGTTAGTCGTTTTTTGCTCCATATTACTAACGGCAACAGGAAGATGCTTGAAATATTCAAAGAATATTAAGTTGTATTATTCTCTTCAAAAATAAATGTTTGAAATAAATAAAATATATTAAAGGGGGCTTCCATACGGTACGGAACCGACGTAACGTGACCGATTATTATAGTTATCATTCGTTCTGTTTTAATAGTACATTATTACCATGTCATGAGCTTTTATAAATGTAATTTTCAACTTTATTAGCTAAATTTTGCAAATTACTAAATTATTATTTTAATTTGCTTGCCTAGAAAAAAATTGTAGACGTATTTTTATTTCTCAAACAAAACGAACTAGGTCACGCTTCTTTGAATTACCCATCGATTTCAACAAATCGAGTTTACAAGATCGCCTTCACAAATCACAAGCCGTTTAATCGGTTCACGAATAATCTTCAAAGAAATCCTAACCCTAATCCATACTTACCTACCTTGTTATCTCGCGTTACCCCTAACTACCCCCAGTTAAGCGAAATTACTTTATCTCCTCACCTCTGTTGCCTCCCTATCTATGTAGGGTTGTCAGATGTAGAGTGCGTTTCAAGAAAGAAGTCCCGCGGCAATAACCGAACTAGCAAAATCCCTGCTAACAATAGTCTCTAGCCTATATATAATGGCTATAATTTTTTGCTCTTATATTGGATCTGTTTCATCGTAAAAGCCTGGATTCGGGCACAAATTATAAGCGTATTTATTTTAATATTGTTCTTATATCGCTCTTGTTAAATACTGTTTGCATTTACAGTTTATCTTGCCAAAACCATACCTAGATTAATAAGTAGAAGGTTTCGGTTTCGGTCAATTAAAGCTAAAGCAGCCAGGAATCTTGCGATGATTGCCCGCTCATAAAAAATTAAAATCATGGTTGCCAAATGAAAAACACAACTCTTTGAAGAAAATGCCTGAATACCATTGAAGAACTGTCTACCTTTTCGTAATTTGCAAATTTTATGTAAAAAATCTTTAACGTTACGACTTTAACTTTAGTAAAAGTCATTAGATATCAAAAATTGAGAGTCCAGCTGAAAATCTAAGACGTCATTAAAAATCCCGAAATCTCAGGAAATGTTGAGCATGGCAACCCTACCCCTATCTCACCCTATCGCCCCCTTCCGTTTGTTCCTGAAGTTTCATTGTAGGAGAATCGCTTGGGGTTAATCGTGTCGAATTTTTCCCGAAAGTTTCAGAGATACTCGTATACCTATACCTGCGAGGTATTTCATGTAGATTTTTCTCGAAAGCTTCGGGGTTTCTGTTTTGAGGACAAAGCGTAAGCAGTTTCGGTAAATAATTTCCTAATTCCTTCTTTACGCATGTTTTTTTTTTTATATTTAAAACTTACTTGCTACAGACTCCAGGGTCTGCGCCAGGGGCCTTTGTTACCTAAAACTGACAATTGTTTGATTATACTGTACAAAGAGAGTTAGTACGAGGGTCATTCAATAAATACTTAGCCTACAAAAAGTAAACAAAAATTTTGGAAAAGTGGCAATTTGTACGTCCACCAACTAGGTGGACTGACGCTATATTAAACATCGCATGAACGCACTAAATGTTGGCCGCTTCCAACCACCCTTATTGGAAATTTATAGAGGAGGCCTATGTCCATCAGTGCACGTCTCACAGCTGATGGATGGATGGATATTTTTGCAGTGAAATAACTTACTTGCGCTACAAATATGGACGGTCACATCCATCGGTCGTCATTGCATCTTTCATCATTCTCCACACGAAACTTTTTAGTACCTTAGGCCATTAAACCTTGACGTCATCCCAAGTCGGGCCAGGAAAGCGTGGCTGACCCAGACCTGCGGGAACGATAATTCTCTCGAACGATAATTATCCGGAAAATACCCTCTGCCGGGCAATGCTGCCGGGTGTAATAATGCCCGTTTCACGGCACGGCACGGCACGGCAAAGTGACGAGCAAGTAAACATTTCAAGCTGTAGCAACTTTTGTTGTTTATCTATGGCGCTTGAAGCAAGCGTTTTGACAGCATTATGCAAAAGGTTTTTGTCCAGTAATTACCTATTTACAATAAACCCATACCTATTTAAATATAAAACTCAAATAGTTATGATTATTATAAATATATACAAGGTTAACTTGATATGTACACATTCGTTGCTGTTTTGAGCGCTTTATAATGCCTACCTAATACTTAGTTACAACCTAGCTACTTATTAGTTCTGTACTTTATGTAGTGTTAGAAACATTTTTTACTAAGAACTGCGAACTTCGAATTGACAACACTGCTAATTTATTCTGAATCCGTTATCTTTTTAGGAAGGCAAATAGGTTTAGGTAAGTACCTAAGTATAAAAAAACGTACTACTTTGAGATCGTAAGATAAAATTGCATGAAATTTAAATGGTATCTATGAAAATATTTAAGAGGATAACAGGTATCTATTCAAATTTAGACGGTCAGTTTAAGGCTACTTACCAATATTTACCCTGTCAAAACAAAAGTCAAGATTCACGAAAATAAATTAGAAACGTCACTCAAAATGTCAATTCAATATTAGCCTATTACTTTCGTGTCTTCCAACGAAGCGGCAAAATAACCTTGTATCAATTTCATAGCGATCAGTTTTCAAAAACATGTTCATAAAAATCAACGTGTAAACTATGATACCTACTGTAAGAAAAAATAAACAGCCTCCTTTAAAAAAGTTAACATCCCTCCGTCACCTGTTCCAAACTCCTTGATGACGAAAAAAGTTTACAAAACAGTTGTTTGTTTTTTTAAACTTGTCCCAAAGTCAATGAGCGTGAATGTTAGTAGTCAAGCACGGATAGAGAAAGAATGGTTCGGTTTCGTTAACAGTTGAATAGTTAATCGGATAATCTACAAGATGGCGGGACATGATTTATAAATGAAGCGCAGGCGCCGCCGAACCCGACTGGCGCGCCGCTGCTTCTGTGATTTTCAAACTTTTAAGAGAAATAAAATACTTATATTACAACTTCTTGTGACTATTTTGAATGTACGTATGATATTCTGATACTATCATATTATTTCTTGATAAAACGTACACTTGTACTGACAAATGTGTTAACCATGCGAATCTAAAATATAAAAAGAGTTCCCAGAGGGATAACGTGGTCAATCAAGAAAATCTGAAAGAAATGCAAAGATTTTATATGGCACGAGTTAGAAAGAGACATCAAAAATATTTCATTTCGGTAGCTGTTGTCGGGTTTTCCGTCTAAACGTCAAATTCCAATACATATTTGACCGTTTTGACAACTCGAGGCCATTTATTTTAATTAATTTTTGTGGTTGAGCCTCTTCTAGTGATAATAGCTTATTTCACTGGGATCTCTATGAAAGTATTCAGTTAATCTTTGATTATTGACACCATATAATCAAAGTGTGTGATATACTCATGTAACATCAATATATAGGAAAGTGGGTAGGTACTGGTAATAAATTAGATGCTGTAGATCAGTTGTTGATGACATGAACATAATAAGTACACAATGATTAAATAAAAAGACAACTGAATTATGTAGTTACATATTTAATAACTATGTTCATGAATGAAATTTGTATAATTTATCAGTAACCCAGAAGAAAATATTTAGCGATTACCTAAATATATAAATATAAGGCATTTCTTACTTACATGACTATGTGGTCCTTTCCATTTTCTTTTAAAACAAATCTGACAAATGAAGTTCTGAGCTTTCGAAAAAAATGAACAGGATTCAGCCGTAGGTTACCCACTGCTGGTCATAGGCCTCCCTGGATGGAAATTCACAGATTTCCATCAAGACCGGTTGAAAGTGAGTTCTTACGGTCTTGATCAAATCATCTGTCCACCTTGGTTGGCAAAAAGAAAATTATGTTAAGTTTAAAACAAATATTAGTTAGTTTGAAAGAAGATATGATGTTGCCCACTCAAAGTAATGCCTCAACACCATTTCCCCCAAATTGGAAACTTGTTCCAAAAAGACCAAAAAGTTTGAACACCACATTCCAAAAACAAGATCAAACGTCGGAGATAGTCGCGACAGTCGTTCAACGATTTAGGACATAAAACAAGAACAGTGTGACTACCAGAAATTCTTGGGACTGCAATGTCCAACAAATTCATTAGACGTCCTCGAATTTGTCAAAATACCTTGACTGCATTCCATTCGTGTGTTTGGATAAAGAATCGGAGGGATTTTAAAAAATCTACGAAGCTTTTCGGTGCAAGAAAACTTAACAAAAATCAACTTATTTGACATGAGCCTTACACCACGGTAATTAGATAGGTACCATTACCGTGCTTACACTGACCTAGGCAAGGCCAATCTATCCTACTGTTAATCTCGTAAGCTTGATGTATTTATTGAAAGTAATTGAACGAAATTGATTTGATGAATCATTGATTAAAACGAAAGTTATAAGAACGAAGAATAACCAACCATTGATGACAAGTTAAGTGTGCTGTAGTGGTTTTAGCGATCTCATAACAGCTGAAATTATACTGCAAGGCATAATATTTCAATAACAAAAGTGATTCTCATAAGTAAGTAGGTAGGTAAGTAAGTTCGCATAGGCCGGGTGGCTAGCCCTGGTGTCAGTTTTTAGGCCGCCTGAAGGCCTCTGACTTGGCTAAACGGTTAAAACAACCGGGACCTACAATTAAACGTGTCATCCGAGCCACGGTAGCGCTTAGTTGGAAAATGCCACCCGCGGTCACCCATCCAAATACTGACCGTGCGGAACGTTGCTTAATTTCGGTGATCGCTGACAAACACCTAATCAAACTACGCTACGAGCGCTACATAATATTCATTACATTATGTAGCGCTATTCTCATAATATAAAGGTACAATATAGATTTCATGGGAAAAATAATGACATAGCACATTCGAAATAATAAATATCGATTAGGTATTTTATTTAAAAGTTACCTTGATTTTTTATTAAGTACAATACTTTCTTTTTTGGTTAAGTAGACAGACCTTAGTGTGATGGTTTTAAAATAAGACAACATACCTCATTACGTGAACACAATTACTTATTACAAAGCTGTCGTAACATACAGATTGTAAAGTATCGTCTTGAAACCACGAAAAACCAATAAGGAAGCATCTGCCAACACAAATTTGGTGGATCACCTTCACGATTGCCGACCATACTTGGCTCTCGCCCATCAAAGGAGCAACTTTCTTCACTAACGTACCTTAATCAGACTTGCACGACAAAACGAGAGAAAACACAACAGCTACCAGCCAGAATAAGACAGAAAATCCTGTATTCGCTGAAGTGGAAATAGAAAAGGATGAGTTAATATACGATGTGGCTTGTAAAAGAGAGAGATGAGAGAGTCTGGGTGGCCACCCCACACAGTTGGTCGATGACCATAAAAATGAGTATAAAATTGAAACATCAATATAATAAGCAATCAACGAGAACCAGGTAAGGCCTAATTATACAGGGCGAGGTTGTGTTATAAATTACCTTATAACAGAACATACAGACGGGTCGGATATTGAATATGACTATTTGGTATCTGTTTAGGTTTGGTATCTGTATCTGGTTAGGTTCGCAATCTGTTTGAATGGATTGCAAACTTGATTTCAGATTGAGGCTTGTTGTGAAGCTGATAACATAAGTTTAGATAAGAATTAATTGTATTATCTATCTATTTAATCTTTTCTGTAGAAAATTTGAACATTTTTGGCTGACGTAAATATTATATTTTGGGTAAATCCACTGAGTACAATACTTACTTACCTACTACAAATCAATTAATAAAGTAAATTAAATTAAGTACGGAAATTCTGATATCTATGCCAAAGACATATTTTGTGAGAAAAAAAGTTGAATACAAATGAAAAACTAAGCAGAATACAATAGCCTGAAGTCGTCGTGAAGTCTGGATTTTATTTAAAAAAATCTTATAATTTTTAAATAACTTTTTAGTCTAACAACAGATAAAATCAGTGTCCTCTTTTTTGGAAGTCGGTTCAATGTTCTGGCTAGTCGTGTCCAAAAAGACTGTTCATCTTAAAACACGCTGTGAAGAGTCTGGCTGTCATAACTGGATAATAAGTATGATTAAATTCGGCCCAGGGGCAGAGGTGCCGAGATGTTGGGTTTGTTGGTTTTTCGACCCGAGCTTTTTTGTTCTCGGCAATTTTCGAAGGTGTGGACGCCATTGGTCTTAACGTGGACTATTTTATACGAATATTTTTGTGGTACATATTTGTTTTAAAGAACATTTATACCTAAGTTAGTATCTAATAGTTGGGTAAACCTGCAGAATAAATTACAATATTTATAGTTTTGTAAAGTGGTAACCCTACAGTTTGGGGTCAGATTACGCACCGCTCAAAAGCCTCTAAAATGTAATCTCAATAAATAAGTCTACTATGGCTAAGCAGTTAGAAAAACAAACATTTTAATGTATCATCTAAGCCACGGCAGTACTCAGCTGAAAAAGTCAGCCGCGGTCACCCACCTGTAGATTGACGCACTGACCGTTGCTTCACTTCGTTGATCTGTAAATATAAAGATAATCCTACGGAGATTTGATTTTTTGACACCTTTTTCTCAAGGTGAATTAAGATTACAATAAAGACCACAAAAGTATAATTTAGGATAAATCAAGATGGTTGTGTCAGCCATAATATAATAAATATTATATTATATATATTATATTATGGCTGACATAATCTAGGTATATAATATTATATATCCATACGTTCATTATTGACCACTGGTGATTTCGGAGAGTGTGTATCTGAGCTGCACGACCTTATCCTACCATACCCTTTTTACTTCAGGACAAGTAGGAGGACGCCACATTACCACCCCTACATTGTCGATTTTCCTTCGATACGTACGAAGTGGTTTGACTCAACATTTCTGATTCGTACCGCCAGGGAATGGAACAGTCTTCCTGCTTTCTTGTTTCCTAAGAGATATGATCTAAAGCTTTTCACGGTCAGAGTGAATAGGTATCTTCTAAGTCTGCGTGCTTCATCTTCGACCACAACGTCGCTTACCACCAGGCGAGTTGGTGGTCAAACGTGGACTTATTTGCGTTAAAAAACTGGTCTTTTCCATAGATGGAAGCGGTTTCTAGTCCTTTAAGATAAGTAACTATGATAGATTACGTAATTCAAGTGACGTATCAAGTACAATTATGCTTACCAGAAATACACTATCTCTCAGGTATTAAAAAGGATTCTAGAAAATCTGTAAGAAAGTATATTTCCAACATTGGCCAGGCAAAAGCCTAAATTGTAGCGACGTTGTTGACACTTCATACTCTTAACACAGTCAACATTTCTTGCTCAACTTCTCCCACATATACACTACAAATACAGTCAAACCTGGATAAGAGAGAGTTGAAGGGGCTGCCATCTCATTCTCGCTTAAAGAGGTTTTTCACTTATCCAGGTTTCTCACTTATCCAGTTTCGGAAGTGGCTTCTCTCTCTTATAGAGGTTAAAAAATAAGTCTAATTTGTATGTAGGTATCTACATGCGTGAAGGATGATAAATATGTTTATAAATAGTATTTAAGCACTAATTGTTTGGGTTGTGTTGATTAGAATTGAACAAAGATGAAAGTTTGTTTTATTCATTCTAAAAGACACATTTAAATGTTGGGAATATAAAAAAAATAACTTTTTTAATATTTCCATGCTCTTTAGAGCACTGAGACCGGGACCGTATATTTTTTGATTTTATAATTTTATAAAACTCATTCTGTTACAAATCAAATTCAAATCAGTCAAATTTTTCATTGCGTATTTCATTTCGAGATTTTCCACTTTTGCTTGTTATCTTATCTTAAGCTTATCGCTTAACCACTTATTTATTTATTCCTAAAGGTTTATATACTAACACCGAACCTTTCTCCTCAATTGATACTTATCAACTGGAGTAAGTTTGACCAATAAGATAGAGTAAACGCACGTGTAGCTATTCCAAAAGAATTTGATACAAAAATAATGTTAGGTAGATTAAAGAACGCCACAAAATAATTTTATATAGAACACTATTTCAACAAACAGGATAGTTTAGACGCACGTGTGGCCATTCCAAAAAAAATGCGATACAAAATCAATGTACTTATATCCACAAAATAAAAATAAAATATTTGAATAGAACACGATCCGAAAGCAACGGTAGTTAGTTCCACGAAATATAAGAATGGATCATAAAATATAAAGTGCAGATGTTTCATTACCCTCAACTCTCGCTTATAGAGGTTCAGACAAGTAGTACTCTCAGTTATAGAGGTTCATGAGGGAAAAACGACTCTCTCTTATAGAGGTTTTTGTCTCTCAGTTAAAGAGGTATTTGAGGGGTAAAATGACGGGACCTGGCAATTACTCTCACTTATAGAGGTTTCTCACTTATCCAGTTCTCAGTTAGCCAGGTTTGACTGTATTAAAAGCACTCATCGTATCCCCTTCACTCTTTCCACCTAATTTGGCAGTCGTTACCCGAATACCCGTAATTTACGGCTTCATGTGATAATAACGTGCTTAGACCTCCACCTAACTTGAAACCAGTCTGTCGGACTGTGGGTGGCGATGGTCGTTTGTCATCCAACGGCTATCGATGGCTGAATTAGACGTCATCGATGATTGTAATGAAAATTACACCCATAGCCATAGATTAAGTCGTACAGGATCAAGTCTGTAAACGTTAAATGGTCAAAGATTTTAGGCTCAGCTCACCCTGTAGGTTGTGGCTGGAATAAAAAATAGGAGGCCGTGTATCCCGTGGAGATTCATGGGAATTAACTCCTGGGTTTTTCGCCCCAAATGAATTCCATAATCAAATTCAGCAATTCTGAACTGTGTTTAGTCTGTCCTACGGTGGGTAGCGAAGGCCGTTTGTCATTCAACGGCTAACGACACGGCAGAATTAGATGTCATTGATTATTGTAAAAAAAATTACACCCATAGCTAGAGATAAAGTCTTGGATGGAAGATTAAGTCTGTAGATGTTAAATGGTTTAAGATTGTAAATGCTCGTGTTGGGTGTTTGTGACTCGACCTGGAAAAAGCAAAAAATTTGTTGTATCCTTCTGGAGAGTCATGCATGGGAATTAACTTTGCTTTTTTTTCGCCGAAAATAAATTCTTCGATCAAATTCAGTAATAACATGCTGACATTTCTTGTGAAGTGGTCGCAGATTTAAAAAAAATAGAGCTTTGAAATGTTATAAATAATTTGCTCACGTTATTAGTATTCAACCTCACAAATTACTTTTACCTAACTGTTTTAGAAACTTACTCACTGCGCTTACGCTGTGACCCCAAAGAAAGTCTTGGCCTCCGATACTACAACTTCTCTATCAGCCCTGTACTAATAGTTTTCTTCAATCAAGACTCCATGTTCGTTGTATACTTCATACACGTTTCTCTTATGTAGAGAGAAATAAATATCTATTTATCAGACTACATCTCAAGATTACATCATCAAGAAGACATCTAGCTCAGTGTTTTCACCGCAAATCTTCGACTGCCAAGTTCGGTCGCTGCGTGTGGCATACTCGCTGATCGCCCATCATCGTATTGATTGCAATCAAATTACAATATTACATATAAAAGGTCACGTCTAGTCATGAATAGTAAATATTACAAAATTATTAAATCTTTTTTAAAATCTATACTATCAGCCAAAGGCCAAAGGGCATTAGGGACTAACAGGGCCCCATGTTATTTTTATCAGTAGATACCTACTTCAAAAGATGTATCTTCTGTTTATATTATAATGTATATCTACTACTCAAGATGTTATTACATCATCATGAAGCTCAGTTTTTTCACCGCAAATGAATTCCATGATCAAATTCAGCAATACGCCGTCGCTGCGTGTGGCGTGATCGCTGATCGCCCATCATCGTATTGATTGCAATCAAATTGCTCGCTCGTGACTCGGTCCAGGTAATGTCTCTCTTTACCGTCCGGTAATTCTTAGATTGTGTCGTCTATGATTGGCTCCAATTAGAAAGTCGAATTCTTTCATAGGTTGATGAAGAAGAGGTCAGCCCGAATTGCTCCGTGATTGGGCAAGCCCTAATTGTTGGGATTTTGTGCGTTGTTGCAGATAATGAAAATTGATGATCGTTTTTGGTTTTATTGATCTTCAACGTGGATTTATTATAACCTCTGTTATGTCAATTGGTTTAATAGTTTTAGCTGTTTTTAATTGGTCGTTTCTAATATTATGGAGAGTTTTTTTTTAGACAACATTAATTAATCATTATAATTATCACAAATCCTATTAGGTACATATAATAGAACTAGACGACCCGCCCCGGCTTCGCACAGGTATATTATACATATAAACCTTCCTCTTGAATCACTCTATCCATTAAAAAAAACCGCATCAAAATCCGTTGCGTAGTTTTAAAGATTTAAGCGTACAGACAAACAGACAAAAATAGCGACTTTATTTTATACTATGTAAGGATTTGCCTCCTTTTTATTAGTCTAAACACGGCAGACGCGTTATTACTCGATTTATACTTATTCACAATTTAGAAGTTAATATTCCATAATTATTTCCTTCGTCTTAGTCTGTACCCACAAACGTAAAGTAGACTAGTTAATTATGCTTTTACTTTTTCAACTTTCGTAACAATTAGGTATATTTGAAGTGGTGTGACAACGACCGATGCAAATTGATCAAAACCTAGGGATAATAAGTTATTTATTTATCCTATATCTTCAGTTCAACTAGCGAAAATTTAAGAATACCCAATTATAAAGAAGTCATGTATTTTTAGTTCTCAACTTCAATTATATTAATTACATCCAAAAATCAATTAAAAAAATTATTTGGGGACATCTTACACACGGTCTCTGACCCCGAACTAAGCATAGCTTGTGATATGGCTGCCAGAGACTGATATATGTACTACATATACATATTTTAAATACATACTTATATAGATAGTACCTAAATAACACCCAGACATAGAGCAAACACATGTTCACCACACAATGTTCATCACACAAATTTTTGCCCTGGGTGGGGATCGAACCCACGCCTCTTTGACCAAGAAGTCAGGGTCACTAACCACTGAGCCACCGAGGCAGTCCCAATCCCAATCCTTTTAATCTCGATAACAGATTTATGCTTCCAAATGTACTTTCTATGAAATCAACAATACCATCGGCACGAGCAGTGCATTACCGGTGTCACAATAACCGAGTGTCACGGTATAAATCATGTGAAGTACTTCTGCGCCCGCGCCGGTGGCGCAGATACCACATTATCACCTGCGCCATCCGGGCAAAGAAAGATATAGAGTTGATATCGTTTGAATATATTTCCATGAAAAATGTTTATCTGTTAAGTTGGTTTACGGACAACAATTTTACTTAATAACATCATAAGAAAACTATGTGAAAAACAAGCCAAACGCTTAGGCCGATCGTGCTTCTCTATCACTTGTCCTGCGTTTTCGCTTACACGCACGGTTCAGACGGAACGTGACACGTATAAGTACTAAACTAATACGGAACAAAACGGAATATTGTACCAAACCTTTTGTTTTGAATAACTTTGATTTTTCTGTCGCGATTTTGCGGTTAGTTCTGTGTTAAAATTTGTTCAAAATGATAAGTTTAATATATACCTAGCATTTGATAGTCCCTGCACTTTGCAAAGCAATATCCTTGGATTTTATTGTGTAAATAGGTACCTACAACTATGCCTAAACAGTAAATAAGATTAATGAAAATTCATATGTAAATATATAACATGAGACTTAGTAGCAACCAAATTAGTTACAAAAACAATTCTAAAAGCAAAGGTTTAAATCTAAGTAGCTTGCTCTTAACTTAACTAGATGGCGCCGGCGTCAAGTTAGCCCGCGGTATTGATTTTCACCGTCGATGGACGAGATTAATGTTTGAATAATTTGAATCGTCTATGCGTTTCGGAGATAAAAAGCTGTATTACAAATCTATCACCTGACTCTAACAACTACATACAATAATAATTATGATGCCCTTAAGCCTTAAATAACATATTTTTTCAACGCCCTTTAGTAATCTAATCTATTCATAACTTTTTCTGACAAAAAATTATGTTACCATTTTTAATGTTTGATAAAAAAAACACTAAAGAAATACTTCAATGCAACTCTACTCCTTTTCACCTTTATACAAACCCACGTTCGTGACTCCAATCCTCATTATCGGGTCGCGTTTAAAAATATAAACAACAAGAGCGCCGGCAAATTAACGTGTAGAATACGACCACCACTGTCCTTACATCTACAGCTAACTGGTAGAGCCACTATCAAACTCTCTTTCCAAACCAGTCAGTCATTCCAAGACACATTTTAGTTCCTCATTTAAGACAGCTGTGGAGGATATTTTGGTAGTGTTGTAATCCCTGCACGGTAATTACCTTAAATATAGATATTATACCCCACTGTGGGTGGTAGCATGTGGGAGATTTCGGGGATTTTGGGCTAATGAGGTCAGGTGATGAGCTGGGGATTAGCAGTTATCGGAGGAAGTGGTTAGGGAACAATTGGGCCTTGTTTAAAGTGGTGGGCAAGAAGCTTACAAGGGTTTAATTTAAAATGTATTTTTAAGACAATAGACAATTTCCTATTAATTATTTATTTACTACAGAGTAACCATAGTACGTAGCGTAATTTTAAGCTACGGTGTGTCATATTGATGATGATGATGACAGCGTGTCGAAGCAAGCTAGAATAATAATAGAATGAAGTCTTTTTTGCATAATTCCACTCGTCCTATCCTCGGCAAAACCTACATCCTACTCGTATATCTATCGACTTAATTAAGATCGTAGGAACGACTGTAGGAACCTAGGAACCCACTTCGAATCGGTCTTATTGGAACCTATAAAAAAAGTAAGTTCGTATAGACCTGGTGTAAGAGTTTTCAGGCTGCCTGAAGGCCTCTAACATGTTTAAACGGTTAAAACAATCGGGACCTGCAATTTAACGTCGTTTGAGCCACGCCACGGAAGCGCTTAGATGGAAAATGCCACCAGCAGTCACCAATCCAAATACTGACCGTGCAGAACGTTGCTTAATTTCGGTGAGCGCTGACAAACACCTAGTCAAACTACGCTACGAGCGCTACGGAACCTATATGGGATGGCTATATATATATCCAGCCGCGGACGTCTTAAGGTTGGTGTGATGATATGATAATAAGGACGATTTATCACAGACAGCATTGTCAGAGATTTTCCAACTTTGACACTAGAGCTAGCCACCCGAACTGTACGAACTTACTTATAAGAACATCGATACGTCGATCCTAGTGTTGGTGTCGTAGGGAGCCAGTCCGTAGAGACAGGGGTGGCCGCGCATTGTTCGATAGCCACGCCGCGTGACCGGACTCTTACGGCACCGACAGCAAAACAGGACTACACAATAAAATTAGTCGTATGTATTCAAATGACATATGCAATTTTAGATGAGATTAGTATTTGTTTCGCTAGTGTAGCATAGTGTAGTAGTGTTGTGTAGCAAGTAGTTGAAAAAGCTGCCGAAATATTTGTAGCAATAAATAAATATTGGGGGACTTACACACTATAATAACTCTGCTATTCAATATTTTTAAAACCTCGAATGATTCGGCTCGATTGAAAAGTTAGTTATGTCAATTACATAAACTTTTCAAAATAACAGCATTGAAATGATCACATCGCATGAAAGATCTCATACATGCATCTCAAATTATAAAATACTACTTTTTCGCCAGATATCGTGGCCTACTATTTTTTTGAAATTAGAATACTGCCTTCAAAAAAGTCCGTGGTCCAACTAGTTGGACCCCTGCAAACATATATGCAATGAAACATTTATATTTAAAATTTTGCTTCTACTGCTATCCGTACAACAATCACCGCTTATTTTCACTCACATTAGTTTAGTGGGAGTATAGTATCAATGAAATATGTGTATATCGTTCGTGATGTCTCTTTCCTTTGACGGGGCCCCCTACTTAGGTGATTGGATTTTTTACAAAAATGCTTCCGCTTCGTTCTTTGATGTTCGTGTAAAGTTAGGTACATCTCCCAACTTATTTCAAAGTTAGACAATGGCAGCACTGTTGCTTTTTCTTAATCAATTTATAATTTTAACTTCAATATATTTAAAGTCTTTCTTTATACAATTGTGTTAGTAAATTTGTCGTAAGGTAAGAGTGGGAGGTGGAAATGAGACAGGTGGGTTTGAAGTAACTTGATAGTGTCTTCTAGTGGATATAATATTATTATGGTTTGTGGGAGGATCACAGAGAGATGCGAGTACCTGAGATAATGTTTTCAGTTATAGACATACTCGTATATATGTTGAAAATTGTATATGTGGGTGTTTGAAGCTTTGCGAGAAATTAATATTATTAAGGCTTACTTAAGATTTTGTTGTATTAGCGTGTTAGATAGACATTTTGGAAAAGAGTCTTAAAAACACTGCTTTAAAATGCAAAGGATATTTTAAGGTTGCATAGTATATACTCGGTGTTATAAATGTTTGCATGTGTTTTCCTTGTAATTTCAACTTTCATATTGCAAAGTTCATTTTGATAGTTTATGACTTTATGATATCCTAGTACCACGCCCCGGTAAGCGCGACGTAAGAAGGACATCCACCGACAAGGTAGACAGATGATCTAATAATAATCAATACCTAGGAACACACTGGATGCAACCCGTTTCCAACCAGCTCTTTTGATAATTCATAGGAGAAGCCTGTGGCCAGCAGTGAATGATGATGATATCTTGGAATAAGTTACGTAACATGTTCATCCAACCAGCCTTTCTCCACACCATTATTAAAATTAAAAACGATACAAATTACAATAGCACGGGAAAATAGATTATAAATCGTCCAAATATTTATTGCGATTACTAGATGTTTGCGAAAGGGTGTCTCGCCGCGTGTCTCATACATCTAGGGGTAACAACCCCATTTTAAGAAGACCTCTCTCACTTGGTATGAACTATTTTTTTAGAACCTTTTCATTTTAGTAAAAGTTCATCTCTCTATGAGGACAAAAGAAAATTTAGCGGAGTTTTATTATGATAGGGGTGTCAAAAATATCTGAACAGCGTTTCTAGTTTTTGCTCTATACCTATAGATACGAACAATTAGAAACTACGAAAAGTGACACGGGTCTATTAAAAATGGTCGCTGCAAGAATCAAGAGATTATATTTAATGCGTTATAAATTTATTAGGTTTGGTTGTTTGTTTGTTGGTTCGATTCCGACCGATATGAAGTGGTTTTTTATTATCCACCATAAAGTTTATTATATTTTGAGTTATTGAATTATCACTGTCAGTGTATTAACCTTTTGATTTGTTATTTGCAGTTACCTTTTTAAATGGACTCTTCAATATGTTTTAATTAAGTAGAGTTGGTTTATTTCACGACACAATATGTTTATGGTTTTGTTTATTGGTATTGAAGATGTAGGTAAAATATGTCCGGTAGTTGATTCGTTAATAGGTAATTCTATATTTTATTAATAGAAAATGATTTTTATTATGACTTCTATTTATGACATCTCGTCTTTTCAGAGGTCCAGCTAGTCAAGCATGCGACCACGAAAAGCCACGAAAAGAACTCATTTCGACGTGTGAAAAAGTGACAGATATATATTTTGCCATAACGCTGTCTCGCTGACACTACGAAAGAAATAATTCGTGACGCGCATACTAGCCCGGCAGGAATGTTATTCTTCCATACTGTGGCTTGGTTGACAAGTTTAATCATTGGTTCCGGTGGTTTTCATCACCTTAAAGAGGTATTACACATTACGCCTTTGCGATAATACGCCTAATAATATGACGATCTTAATTCTAAGCTATTATATAGCTAACGTACTCGTATCAGATATAAAATGTCGCATAACGATCATAGGTATTCACAATATTTTATAAAAATATCAAATAATTCTAAAATCAAAACTACCTTTGCTTGAACCTACTATTCTCTCATCTGATCAAACTTTTATGTTGTATTTTGAGAGAACATTATTGCAAATCTTAAAAAAATAATCACAAGAATTTTCATCAGAATCCTAACGTACCCAATAAAAGTTCCCACAAAAAACACAATCAGAATTTATTACTCCGTATCGAGACAAGTCTACTAGTAGGGGAGAAAAGACAAATTATTATTTTCCATAATCATCACACGACCATTACGCGTCGCCACCCGCGCGTGACAAAAGATTATTAGTTCCATTTTTCGGGGAGCATTTTTTGCACGACCACCGCGCGCCGCTGTCAGCGCGCGACTGCGAATTTTTGACGCCGCCGGAAGTTGTAAAGTGGAGATTTGTAACGCACGCGCCGCGGCGCCTGACGGTACTTCCGGTTGCTTCTCCGTAATGACTGTAGCTGCGTAGAGCTACCCTCTAATGTCTTGCGTATCTATTCCCTTTCACCCTCCGAAATTTTATCGTTCTTTTACTTTTATGCTCTGTTTAGCCAGAGTTCACTCTCCATTTAATTATACGGCGGCACAGTAATGTGTTTGGCAGATGACGTAGGTCCAAATGACGCGTGTAAATGTTTCACTTCAGCTCTGTCACTAGCAGAAATAGTTGAATAGGGTTGAATTGGATGTAAGTGATAACTACTTTGGGGGTAGTACCAAATTAACTGGTGTGACAGATGGTCATTTTCTTGATGTTAAAGTTGTCGGCATAATTTTTCGCGTCATTAAATTCTAATAAATTTGACTAGTAGTTATGTCGATGATTTCAGATTTTTAATAATTTAAGAGACAAATCTATTAGCGCTTAAAACTGAGTAAGTAATTGAAATATCGTAAAGGCATTATTTCGACTACTTACTAACTACTATAAACAAAAAAATTGGCTCAACGTACAAGCATTGCCAGTCAGCTTGTTAATACAGCCATCATCCTGGTTATGCTGCCAATAGCATGATTCTATTAGGTACTTCTGTACCTAATATAATCATAATCACAGGCGATAACAATTAAGCCACACTGTTATATTTATATCCTGTTTGTTGTGAATTTTCATCTAAATATTAGGCACATTTAAAGACGATTTACGCTAAGGCAACACTGTGGGCATATAATTCATATTAGCGATCGCCTATCAACTAGGTGAGTAGTTCCAATGTTCGATATTATGCACAAATGTAGTTATAGGACCAAGCGTTCCACCAGTGACCACGAAACATTAAATGCCAAATCATATTTCAGATAGAGACAGTAAACACTTCAAACCCAAAACGTGAACTGATTGTAATGTTTCTGAACCAAAGTTTATCATTTGGTTGATATGTTTCTTCAAGCATTCGTATAAGCCAGACGTATGACTACATCGCATTAAATGCCAAATCATTCTCTAGTTGGAAACAGTAAACACTTAAACCTAAAACGTGATCTGACTGTAATTTACATTAAGATAAGTGCAGCAAATCAATACCTCCAAAGGTATGCTATTGTGCCTCAGATGTTGATGTTGCGCCTTGTTTGGGCCCGACAACACTTGAGTGGTCAACGAGATTGATAGCTGTGGTTAGGGGCCAGCTTTACCTATAAAACATGAGGCATGAATGCAACAACAGCAAAAGTAATATTTATTTTAAGGTGTTACATTCACGAGTGAAATTAACGCTGTTCCTAAACTAAATTTTATCGTAATAACTCAGTCGAATATAAATTGTTATATTACAGGCAAATACTTATCATTCAGGGAGGTAGTATAAGAACGTTTTCAAGGAGGCAGTAAACAAAACCAGTGTGCTAATGATGCAAACTATATTTTTTAAATTTTTAGTTTCGTCGGACATAATCTGAGGTTTTATTTATTTTAAAAGTTTGATTTTTAACCAATGTACAATTTTACATATATGTATGATATATAAAGTATATAAAGAAGGATGCAGCGAATGGACCTGTCGTTTTTTTTTTTGCAAGTAGGTAGAAAACAAAACATCATTTATAATAATGATATGTGCTTCAAAAATTTAGTGATTTTTTGCTGTTTTCATATCACTAATTAAAATTAATATTAGACCACCAGAAAAATTACAATGATTTTTTATTGTTTTAACATTATAGATTACATACATAAGAAGTGGCGGGCCTGTCCAAAAATGGGCACATTATTTAAAAAAATCACTATTTTATTACTGTTGCTGTCAAAAAAAAAGGAAATGTCAAATTCAGTCGATCAGATGATGTATTCAGTATTACCAGATTTCGTTTTCGGTATTCCGACTTAGCAATTTTTTGGAGGGGTTGATATAATTATTTTCTTTTTCAACAGTTGGTACATGCTCCTTCCTTAACTCGTTTTAAGTGTTTCAACTAGTAATTTTACGAACTGAGTTGTCTTTTTACATATTTTATAGAAACATACATTTTTGTATACTAAAAGATTATCAAAAAGAAAGAATACTTATATTTTTAGGTTTCACTCACTTTACTACTAACAAAAAGCTGCAGTTGAAATTATCCGAGATATTCCTGATTATTTTGATATTACTCGTAATAATCCTTAAAGGTGCTATTCGAATCTCGGCAGCAGGCTACAGCTACAAACAGCACTTGCAGCAGCTGCACGAAGCCGGCTGTGCCTGCACAACTGAGGGGTTAATCCAGGTTTACACGTAAATTGAAACTACAGCTGTTTCGGTATGGCCCTATACATTTTTGTACAGCGCCCCTAGCAGAAACGAGGAAGAACTAACCAAAATCTATGGAGCCACACGCGAACGCGAAAGTTTGAGTAAACTTCGCAAAGCCTGGACTACGAGTAAGGGCTCTGGTTATCTATGTAGTAGTATGAATTTCTGCAAAAAAGATTCCGATTGCGGCTCCGGCAGCACGTGCTACCGAGCCTCAGCTGCGAGTGAGTCCGACGTGCTGCTTGTCGCAGCACGTGTAGCCAACCTCGAAATCACTCTCGACTGTGGAAGCAGGCAGTGGCTGCATTTCAGATGTGTGTTACCTGCAATCGCGACCTGCATCCGCAAGCTGCGGCCGAAGTTCGAATAGCAGCTAGTTGTGGTTCTTATACTATTGCTAATGAAGTGGATGAATACCGAAATTCATTATCATTCATTTTTTCGTAGTACCAGTCGTCGTAGTTACCATTTAGCGCTTCTGGCGCGTTTTTGACGTGCTGATAGCGAATTTTTGCCAAAAGGAGTTGGCAGCACTGCTATGGTCTATAATTCTATAAATCAAAGTAGGTACATATAGCTTGAAAATTGTTTTCGGTTTTTCTTATTTTAACTTCATTTTAAACAAACTTGTACATATCAGAACAGTTTTAGAAGCGTCTTAAATTACTTTGGTGAAGATAACATTTTTATAAATGAGCTTGGGAGAAACTGAGTGTATTCGTACACAACAGGTATTCGTATGTATGAGCTGTCGACATCCTTCTTTCGTTTCGATTTTGACACATTTTTCTAAAAGACTATCCAAACAACATAAAAATTTCAAAAAGTCGTTCCATACAACAAACATTTTTGAAAACTATTTCTTATGAATATTTTTATCGACAGTCGCACATACTCGTACTTTTGGCTCATTAGAGCCATACGTTGTGTTCCTGTTTCTCTATACCTAATTTCTTAATTCTATTTCTTGTACATTTTCTTAATTTTTTTCTTAACTCTTTATGTCTATTATTTATATAAGTCCAAAACCTTACTTCATAAGATCATTTCTATAGTAAGCTCTTCCCAAGACAGACGATGCAAACTATTGACACAGATGGAGCCTTGAAGAAGTGCAACGGCTCCGGGAAGGGATGATAACGACCAAAAGCCTCCGTGAATTGTCCGCCCCATTCATCCAGGGTCAGTCAAACTAAAGAAGGTTAAAATACCATGCCACCTCATTAAAGTAATAATCTATAGTTTTTAAACATAGTGGGTAAGTAATTCCCGCGATTTGGCAAATCGCAGGACCTGTAGAGCGATCGAGTATGTATTATGTTGTTTTCGGAGCGTAGCGAAAAGATCCGACTTTTTTGTGAATGTAAGTATTGATTCTGAAAATGTTGGTTGGTACAACATTATACTAGCCTGTCCCTTATCGAAAGAGGATAGAATACTGTTAAACGTAGCAAAATTGTGTCTGTGTCCCTATCTATCTCGGCGCTACGATCGCTCGAACAAACAGCACCTTAAAATCGAATTTATCCATCGTTGTGCGGTCTCTATGTGTGGTATATTTATTGCGGCTACCGAGAGCCTATTTATAAGGCCGGGACAGGATGGCTTTGCGGCGCCGGCGCAGAGCGTGCTTCCACGACTGATTTCGATAAAATTTAAATTGGATGAATTTAAGTATACTCTTACTATGAAAAAAGTTATGCGGTTATACATAAAAAAAAAAAATATATACGCGTCGCATTGAGTACCTCCTCCGGTTCGTCGGTCAAAAAATGCCAAGTCGATGAATAAAATCAAGAATAACAGCCATCAGTTCCACATAAAAGTTCATTGACTAACAATGAAATGTAGGGAACTTGTCTATTGTTTCGTCATTTTCGGGTTGGTCCCATGGTAAAAGTTCTCACATTGAAGGGTACAACTATGTATTTCTCTATGTCCTACGTACCTATTGCAGTCGACGCCCTACGGCTGGCATGAAGAATGATAGGTATGGCCGAATAGGTATGTACCTACGTATGTAAATCGTTAAAAAAAATCCTTGAGTTACGTACTGATAGCGTCTCAAACAAACCTTTTTCAGACCTAGAACGAAAAATTCGTAAATGAACTCATCGATTATAGGGACCTAAATCTAATATCCAATAAAATCTCTCACAATAACCCTAGGCAAATAACAGAACAATCTAATCAATTGAAAACTTCAATTAAAAACTCTCACACAAATTAGAAGCACAAAGGCTCGACCGCATTGAAAAGGACATCCTGATAAACATAATTAAGGCCCACTAAACTGATTTATGCCCACTCGAGACCCCCATAACTTTGCTTTCTCTTATTTAATTGGGAAGATCTTAAAACTCCCATTTCCCCCTTTTTGTTTGCAATGAATTGTACAGGAAGTACGTCGTTGGGTCTTGAAAGGCTGTTTTTGGGCTCGGTTGCATGCAGATTCTAAAGAGACATATGATATGACATATTTTATTGTCGGCGAGGACTCGTATGGGCAAATTAGCCGGATACATCAATCTTGGCTGATTTTTTACCCGTTTTTGGGTGTATTGCGTTCGGTGTTGCCAATGTTTGGTTTAATTGTGCCTAGATTAGGTGTGAATGCGTTGCAGATCAGCCTTAGTAGAGCGAAGCAATATGGCTAAAGTCTGGTCTTAGATATCGTTAGATTTCAAATGGTGAGCGCGAATTTGACAAGTAGTGCAGTCTTTATATAAAATCGTATCTTATGAAGATTGATGACTGTGACATGTGTAGTTCCTGTAGTGCGTCTAACTGCACGTTTACATTTTAACTCTATCATATTGAGTAGGTCCGACACCACCAACTCCCTCATCATCACGAGAAGGATTAATAATTATTTTCCGACTTTAATCGCGTATAAAATTCGAATAGTTTGCTCGAATCGATTTGTAGAATTTTATAATTGTTGTTTATTTTTCAAAAACGACTTATTCGATTTGAATCAAATTTAAATGAGACCTCGGGAGTAGGTAAGTATATCATTTATAGCCCTTTCGAACTAAAAAAATTTTTTTTCTAATCGGCGAAAATATCGATGAATACCTACACAAAAAAATACAAACAGATGACTTTAGAACATCCTCCTATTTGGAAGTTTCGGTTAAAATAGCCCATCATGCTAATCAAATGAAAAGTTATCATATACCATACTTTATTAGTAGGTACTTCGAGAACTTGACAATGACATATTATGCAGAACATATGAACAGTTTCCTCATAATCTTTTTAATTCCATCAAATCTTACTACAATTTACACATATTCAAAAATATATGCTATTACCGATCTAAAAAGAGAACCAGTTTAAAATAAGTCGATTGGCGATCCAGATTAAATCATCGTTAGTTATTCTGGGAAATTATTTTAATATTATAAGTACAATTACCTACTTAATGAAATAAATAATACCCAACGTTGTGAGGTAACAGTAAAGCTGGCAACACCGTTCCACAATCAAATCCTTTTGTCTCTCACCGCAGATTGGCCAGCAATGAATAGTAATGACAATTGTGGCAACCCCACAATTGTGTTTACCACATTGTTTTTGCCTTTTTAATTTTATGATCGGATGTGTGTGTCACTTTTTAGAAGGGAATGAGATAGATGCGTCTTGTTAAAATTAAAGTTTGTTTTTACAAATTGTCGCAGGTTGGGAAGGACTGAGATGGATGTATGTAATGAAAGAATGACTGTTCTTTTGTTTTGAAAACGAATGAAATTAAAAAAAAACACCACAGAGTTATTACAACTAGAGAGATAAGTAGCGCTATTGTCGCTTGAGGCAATTCTCAACCCAAACTTTGACTTAGACTTTGAAAATCTTACCCGTTGCTATCAAAATTGTCAAACATGAATTGGAATTTGACACTACTGAGAGAAAAACACGGCAACTAATCACTGAATCGAGATATTTTTCATGTCTCTTTCTAACTCATGCCATAAGTAATCATTGCTTCTTTCTTCATTATCCCTTTCTTTGTTTTCTCGATCGACCACATTATCCCTCTGGTATCTATGTGAAAAACACTATCGATTGATTCGCACTAAGCCAGAATTAACGCTACGTTACTGAAATACCCTAGAGCTAATTTTATGGGACGCACCTTGTATGGGAGCCCCCCTTAAATGTTTATTTTAATTTAATTATTCACTTTTAAATTACACAATTAACTAAATATTCTGTGAATATTTCAAGAATCTTCATGTCACCGTTATTAATATCGAGCGAAAAACGCCAAATAATCAGGTTTGTTGTATGGAAGCACCCCTTATTTTTTTTTCTGTTTTTAGTGATTGTTGTTATAGCGGCAACAGAAATACGTCATCTGGGAAAATTTCAACGTTCTAGTTATCACCATTCATGAGTTACAGCCTGTTTACAGACGGACGGACAGCGAAAACTGAGTCATAGGGTTTTTTACTCTTTGGTTACGGAACCTTAAATAAGTAGCTGGGTCAAAATCTGTTTGTAGATCGCAAAGAACTATTTAGGCATCCGTGACGAGCGATCGAAAGTAACTTACAATTACTCGATTCCAGAGCAACCGTTTTCTATTAGATATGCCACCAAGACTTTTTTTGTCCATAGAAACTCAGTTCTACTGAAATTAAAATCAATTTCCCTATAATTACAAATCTTTGTATTTACCGACCCGCACTGTTCCAGACGCCTACACTGGCAACACTCATGTCTGCTAGGGTTGCCCCGTGTTTACCCACGAAATAGATCTGTTGGCACAGTTGATTGCAGATCGAAACTTTACAGGACTGACCACTCGGAATCGGATTACCGGTTCGTTACCCGCTATTTTTGCTGTTTGCTTGACCGCTAACAAACCAAACAGTGTCAGTTTGTTGGGTATCATTTGTTATCTGTATTTGTGTTTGTGGCAACCCTGATTGTGTTACCCTGTTAGCTTTGTTTCAGTTGGCTAATTGAATGGAGATCTAGAGTTAGGATGGAATATAATTGATTAAGCAAACGAAGCGACTCTTCGACAATTGTCATTTTTTGGGGTTCCGTACCCAAAGGGAAATACGGGACCCTATTACTAAGACTTCGATGTCCGTCAGACCGTCTGTCTGTCTGACCGTCTGTCACCGGGCTGTAACCATGATAGCTAGGCAGCTGAAATTTTCACAGATGATGTATTTCGGTTGCCGCTATAACAACAAATACTTACTAAAAACAAAATAAAATAAATATTTAAGGGGGGCTCCCATACAACAAACCTGAATTTTTAGACGTTTTTCGCTCTATATTAATAATGGTACCAGGTAGATGCTTGAAATTTTCACAGAATATTTAGTTTTATATTCCCTTCAATAATAAATAATAAAATTAAAATAAAATAAATATTTAAGGGGGGCTCCCATACAGTACGGAACCCTCCGTGCGCGAGTCTGACTCGTACTTGGCCGATTATTTTTGTTTGCTCGTATTTTTGTTTTTTTTAGACGTTGGTAACTTGGTAAGTACTCCTGTACAAGTGTACAGGTCATATTTTTTTAACTAATATTGACAAACTTGACAAAACTAAATACTCATCAGGTTCTTATTCTCTTCAACGTTGATAACGCCAATATGATAATTATAATTTAAATTTATTTTATGAGTGAGTGAGTTGAGTTTTGTCTCAAAATTGCGGGACTTGCAGTAGCCAAATTAAAGATGACTGTCCACCCATCCGCCATAAGAAGTCCACTGCTGGACATAGGCCTCCCCTATGGATCTCCAATAAGACCGGTTGGAAGCGGCTTGCATCCAGCACGATCCTGCGGTCTTGAGGTCATCCGTCCACCTTGTAGGTGGACGTCCTACGCTGCGCTTGCCGTGGTGACGTGGTCTCCACTTAAGAACTTTTCGACCCTATCGGTCATCAGTCCTCTGCGCTATGTGCCCTGCTTCGGCTATGTCGGTAACTTTTAGTTCTTCTACGAATCTCCTCATTTCTGATGCGATCTCGCAGAGAGACTCCGAGCATAGCCCTCTCCATAGCTCGTTGGGCTACTTGGAACTTACTAATAAGGCCCATCGTGAGAGACCACGTTTCAGTGCCATAAGTCATCACTGGCAACACACACTTGTCGAAAACTTTCGTAAAAAGGGGTGCTAAGAATCGCAGTCAGAAAGATGACTGCATGATTAGGTAATTATTTAGAGATGTTTTCCTAGACGTACTTATGTTTAATTAAACTAAAAATACCAGTCACGGTTCTGGAAATTCCAACCCACTTAAAAATCACTTCATCGTAAATATGAGAAAGTTATACTCGTATATATCATCACATACCTACAGCAAGTAAATATATTAGTTCCACCCTGCTGACTCTGATTATAAGGCGAGTAATTTCACTCTAAAAACCCATGGAGATGATAAAAAAACAACGAAATTATTCGTAATTGTGTTATAATATCGTTCTAATAGATAATGTTAGCACAAATTCATAGATAATTGCCGGTTCTCATCTATAATTGAGTGTAATAACACGTCATTAATGTTACGGTTTGTTTATTATAATAATTTTGCATATTTACTTGGAAAGTTAGTGGGGAGAGCAACCACCATGTTGGTTTTCATTATCATCGTTTTATATGATGCATTTTAAGCTCCGTTTTAACGTTTTTACCACAAAATAAAAACTACTTGAATCCTAACGTACGTGCCACGGGAGGGCTCTTCTCGCCACAAAAATGTACTTATACAATTTTAATCAGGAGTCAAAATTGTCAAATACATATGTACCTATAGTATCGAAATCTGACGATCTTAGATGCAACCTATGGCATCAGCCACCAAATTCAGATTATCTAGAGTCTCTTTCTAAGCCGTGCTATAGTAAATCAATTATACCATCTCTTTAAGATTATCTTGATTAACCATATTTTACCTACCTACCTCTGGGATTTCTGTGTATTTTTATTTTTCAGATTTTTAGCCATCAAGTAGTGTTCGCAGTAGCTTAGTAGAGGAACGCTCACCTCTAAATAGTGATGATGTTGGTTCAATTCACGTTCTGATGTTAAGGAGATCTTAGGCGCCTAATTCTATCTTTCTCGCATAATTGACGAGTACAATATCTCTGCTCTATTAAATTTCCACATAGTATAAAACCGAGTAACTTCACGGCGTCTTTACGCTCACAGGTTGTAATACAGTTTTTTCTCCTATAGGTAGAATACTTGTCTGGAAGAAATCGCTTAAAGCGATAAGGCCGCCAATTAGAAACCCACCTTCTTACCACAAAAGTTTTACGCACGCTTGAGACAATATTTGACAGTACAAATTGCACGGTTAAACAGAGTTTTAAGTGTGTTTAAGTCTTTTGTGGTAAGGCGACTATTGTTTTGTTTTGTCCAATAATATGTTTTTATGTAATGTGGTTGTCTAATAAAGTGTTGTGGTTTGTTTGTTAGAATAACTTATAATATAAATTGTTTTATGTACCAATAAATAGTGCAAGTTATTGTAAAAAAATCTGATAATTTCAAAGACTTATTCATCCCAGACAAAGATAAGACGGGCCGCTAGTCCTGAAAAATGTCTGCCTTCTAGAATTACACATATACAAATATGGAGTGAAGTTCAATATGAAACCGTATAAGTAAGAAAAATTCTTTTCATGTCGATTTCAACAATGCTGTAGATGACACTCCTGTTAAGGTAAAAGTTAACCTTTCAACATCACCAGCTATCGTTTCTTTCGACAATTAACTACTACCGAAATTATCACTTCCAAGAAACTCAATGTGGGCGGGCCGCGTTGGAAAACTGCGAAAATCACACTGCAAACTGAACTTTGTTTATATTTAATTAAAAGCTAAAATATCAAGAAGGCAGGCATATTAATTGCAAAACGTGTTATTTAAGTGCAGAGTAAAATAAACCATATGGCAAAGAAAAGTGACTTGACTGCCTTGTCAAGGAATAAATAAGAGTTGTATGGTGTTTGTAGGCAGGGCGGAAAATATGCATTCATAAACACGTAAAACTAGAGCATGTACTCGTATTTTATATGTGCGTGGTATTTTTGTTTATGTATGTGCGCATAATTTTAAGTTTTTACTGTGAAATTTCATACCAAAAGAGGCAACTAGAAAATATTAACTCCAAGTAGATACAAATGACCCACTGATTCTATTCTATATGTCGCTGTATGACTTACTTATGATATAAGTTTGATATGAAATACATGCAAATGGAGCTCCTGCTTTCATGCTCTGAGGGTGATACTCTTCAAGACCTATACGACGCATACCCTCGCGGAGTAGCAGTGCCCAAGCATTTGGCAATGGTCTTATAAATACTCATAAGTAGGTACCATTATTTTGAATTATCGACACTACGAAGAAAAATATATACTTAGTGAAAGTTTCATGAAAAGTAATTGAACGACACCAGTTACAATCTAGGCTCTAGGTTTCGGCCATTTTATGTCAAAGTTATTGAATAAATAAATATAGGTATTATAAACAATGTAACACCATAAACACTGTGATTATCAAATTTGAAAATTTCTTTAAAAATATTGTTTTAACATTAAACTTGTCTAAAGTACCCAGTCTACACAATCATTAAAATTCAAAGTGGCCAGAATTTTTTTTTTTTTTTTTTTTTTTTTTTTTTTTTTTTTTTTTTTTTTTTTTTTTTTTTTTTTTACGAAAGTGCCTTTATTAACTACAACAAAACTACACTACTATTACACAAAAAGCATTGGATCACCCTCAGACCTTTGAAGGTCTAAAGATAATCCAAATGCTCAAGCCCACTGCCAGTTGGCAGCGTGCCCAGAAATTACACTAACATGGCCACAACTAGTGCATCTGCCCTACTCTAACTCACTTTCGATTGGAAGCGTCCCCAGCATGCTGCTTTCGGCTTTCATAGTAACTATTGATCGTAGATAGTATTCTAGCATTTCAATGTAAGTAATTTTGTTTTTACCAATATTTAAGTCCCGTATGTCTGTGACTATTTTAGTAGTGTTTTATACGCCATTTACTCTGTGTTTAGCAATAAATTACTGTGACTCAATTTTAGAAAAAAATGTTAGCAACGCTTCAACCATCAGCGACAATATTAGCACCCCGTTTTCTTGTAGGAGTTAAAAAGCAGAAAGTAAATACCTTACACTTTAAAGAGCGATGTTTTTCTCGCAGTTTTCCATCCAGCTCATAAGTACATATTAGATATGACACCTACATATATAGGCAATAACAAGGCCCCGCCGCCTTTGAATAATTCAATAGTGGGTGACACTTGAGGGCGTCTAGACCGCGTTTTTGTTCAAACAGGAGGCGAGGTTGTTTACGTGAGACATGGTGTTTGGATGTCGGTCTTAACAAGTTATTTTACTGTTTTAGTCATAGAGCTATGACAACTACAGAGATAGCGCTTTTGTCGCTTGAGGCAATTCTCTACCACAAAAATGTATGGAAAATCTTGCCCAGAGCTGTCAAAGCTGTCAGATATGTATAGCAATTTGACACTACTGAGAGAAAAACACGGCAACTAGATACAGAATCGAGATATTTTTCAACTGTCTCTTTCTGACTCATGCCATATTAAATCTTTGCATCTCTTTCTTTCTTTTCTCGATCGACCAACGTATCCCTCTGGTATCTTTGTGGTTTTAGTGAATGCAATGTGAATGCGGAGTGAGGCTTGACTGAGACTGTGAAAGAGCTTTTTTGCAAAATCCCTACCAATTCTTAACAAGCTATTATATTTTGCTGTTTTAGTGACTGCAGTAAGTAAGGTGGAGTGTGAGATAATTCTGTGTGGAATCTGTGTACTTATACTTATCGTATAAAACAGGCGTTGTGTGTATAAAAGTTAGGCAATGGACGACAAGGTCAGAATCCGACCATAGACAGTTTTGGAGTTTAGTAAGGCACGGTGCTGTGGCTAATGTTGGAGTTACTGCGAATTCATATTACTCAGCATTAATCTAGGATGTAGTAATCCTCGTGATTATGACAAACTTTAACTTTTCAAAAGAGATAATGCAAAAATATTTCGAGTGCAGGCTACATTTACAGTATTACGAGTATGACAGCCTCGGTGGCTCAGTGGTTAGTGACCCTAACTTCTGGGTCAAAGAGGCGTGGGTTCGATCCCCACCCAGGGCAAATATTTATGTGATGAACATAAGTGTTTGCTCTGTGTCTGGGTGTTATTTAGTTACTATCTATATAATTATGTATTTTGAAAATAAGTATATGTAGTATATCAGTCTCTGGCAGCCATATCACAAGCTTTACTTAGTTTGGGGTCAGAGGCCGTGTGTAAGATGTCCCCTAATATTTATTTATTTATTATTATTTTATTATTTATTTATTTATTTAATTATTTGCCTTTTTGTATTGGAAAATTATAGTTCAATTTTTTTGAATTATAATCTACATTTAAAGGGATTTCTTAATTTCATATATTATCATCTTTTAACATTGCTTGTAAAATATGCGTAATGGTGGCCTTAAATTTAAATCAAATAAGAAAATATGAACTTCGATAATAATCAATCATTAAATACGTTTGCTTTTTTCTGCAAAGTTTACCATATTTTAAAGCTTTTTTAAACTAATGTACAAAGTCTTAGCTGACTTTGCAAGATCTTCTTTATAGAGGCACTTATTTTATTTAACTAATGTATTTATACCTACATTATAATCACATGTCCATTATTGAACATACACTAACTCACAAAGGGCTGGTCTGATACAGTTGACAACATTGAAACACTGAAACAATGAAACTATGACTGTCTATTCCATAAAACACCAGTCAAATACGAAAAATCATTCTACATACATAAGGATCCAGAAAAATCCTATTCCGCATGATACTCGTATGACCTCTTCCATACCAACACTTAAACAGAGGTTTATCGCCATATCTACGATCCACAATTTGCGACGCTATAGCGGGAGCGCTTCGCCGATATAAATCTCCCATTGAAAGAAGCAGGAGTCTCATCGCGGGGCATTCAGGGGCCCCATTCACGTCGCGAGGACAAACACACAGACAGCAGGACAAACACTCCTCTGGGGGAGAGATCAAAGCGCGATACGATACAGGACCCGCTTTAATTTGGCGCCAAGTGATACAGCGTTTTGTTCAGTTTTCGCTGGATGTTTTCTTGGGAAATAACGCTAGTGCTGCTTATTATTTGCGGAAAATGAACGAAACTACTTCACTATTGCAAGCGTTATACGTGGATGAGGTAAGCCTGAGACATGACACAATGCATATAGTGAGAGGATGCCTATACCCAACAGTTAGCCGATACAGCTTTTTTGTTCAGTTTTCAGTGGAATTTTTCTTGGGTGATAACATCTCCAGTGTTGCTTATTCTTTGTAAAAAAAATTACGGATACTGTACTTACCTATATTTTAAAAATTATACAGACTGAAAGCATACTTATACCTAGTGCTGATTTCTACTAAGTATGTATTACAATTTTAGACCATGATATAGAAAACACCAAAAATCATATATCGAATATTTTATTTGTAATGGATGATATAAATTTTCACAATTTCAGTAATTGAGTGCTATAGGTACTTTCTGCTGTATCGCGGTAATTGGCTCGTCGAAAACTATTGAATTTTAAGGGCGTCGAACCGCAGGCAGTTTTACCGAAAGGTTCAACCTTTTTAACCAATATTCAAATCCAATTTATGATACAAAATACCCCAGTAGATACAATGTAACTGCAAACAGTATGTAAGATAAAAACAGGTCAAAATGCGGAATGATAGAAGACTAACAACAAAAGGTAGATACGATGTAGGAATACTTTTTATAAGCATGGAACTCTTTTAACAACTTACGGTTAGACAGAAGTTAGTAGTAATAAGCAATTATTATGCAGGAAACAGCGCACGCAGTTGCAACGCAACCATTATTGGCTGAAAAATTGGTTTTGTAGGTGCAATAATCCACACGCAGTGGTGTGAGCCTCTCAAATAATTATTCTTAGAGACAAATTATTTTAGTTTGATTATTTAGTTAGTGGAGATTTACCAACCATTAGCGTTGCAAACACATCTAATGTCTATTTTGCATTTAATTTCATCGCAGTTCATAAATTTAGAAGAGCGCTCTATATTTATATCAGATCGTTACGTGAACCATAATGTGACTGTGTAAAACGATAGGTACTTGTTCTGTTACTCACTTAAAATGTTCACTATACTTTTGCCAATAGGAATCAAGCAAACCAATGCACTGACACCATAAAGTACACCACTTCACCAGCACTAAGAGCTTACGTAAATGGGGCTAAAGTGTCCCAAATCTGTACTTTTACAGCAACATTTACCAGATTAAAATAAATAGATTAAACGTCATACGACACCCCAAGGCATCGTTGTTTACATGCACGAAATATTATACAGGCCAGTCATAGTTTAAGGCTTCGGGACTTTTGGACCCGAACTATGGAGGGTTATACAAGTTTTCCGGAAGGTATTTGGGTAAGACCGTTGATTTTGACGGGTTGGCACGTGTATCGTTGACTACAGGATATGTTTTGTTATGAAAGTGATCCTTTTGTAAGGCTATTAGGTTTGAGATTAAGATTTTATTGGGTAAAAGCGCGTTTAAGTCAAATCTAGGATGGCTGGGGTTACAGTTCTTTTGCGGGGTGTCTCTCGGGTTGTTTTGGGTTCTAATTGAAACTGCTCAAGCAAGAAATTACATTGAAATAATTATGTATATTGAATGTCATAGGTACATTCGCGTCGCTGGCTAGAAGATTGGTTTTGTTATGAAAGTGATCCTTTTGTAAGGTTATTACTTGCGGGATTAAGATTTTATTAGGTAAGCACGTTTAGCACGTTTGTCGTTGCTAGAATGGGATTAAATATTGCTCTTTTGGACTGCCTTTAGAGTATGGGTTTTGATTAAAGTGTATGAAAACAACTTGCTAAATTAAATAAGGGATGGACTTCTCGGTCTCGATCGGTACATAAAATCAACGATAAAATATTTAAAAAAAAAGTTGTACCACAACCGCTGAAAGCCATACCAGTTGCTGTATGCCAGTTTTTTCGCATTAAAATCACTATATGAATAGGAATTGATAATTGTTGTTAATCTAAAATGCAGAAAGCTAGAGACACTTTGTTATACGTTATTTGTACTGCAAGTGGCTCTAAAATTTACATAGAAATACATACATATTAAAAATATGTTATTCATAGCCAATTACAAATTAGGAGACAATTTTTCTTTTTTAATCTAAGGCAGACAGTTATTGATATATAGAATTGACAAGCGATTCATATAAGGACTAATTAAATACACGGATGTAGCTAACAAGATATGAATGATTCAAAAACCAGTAGTAAATACTCATGACAGAAAGTAGTAACATAATACTCGTTAGATAGAATTAATCAATAAACATATCCGGAACAAAAACTCAACATAACATAGTAATTTGATACACCAGCATACTTGAAATTATGGTTGTACAGTCGATGGCAAAAGCATTGATGCAAAGCAACGAATATTCAGTAGGCAGATTTATATTTGTTTTCTGGTTTTTACGAAAACATACAAAAACGTCCCGATTGGTCTCGTTTTATGTGGTCAAGTAATTTTAAAAGATTTCTACTTTCATCCACGATAAAACTAGGTAGATGCTCCTCCTCCGCCCTCTCTCTTGTATACTGTGCCACTGAATAAAAAACTTTTATGAATGTATGAATATAGCTACACGATTACATTACTGTCAGTCAGCATTGATATAGTACAGAAAAAAAAGGAAACAAAAGCACTTGAATTATAAAATTATTTTGTAATGACAAAAAGGTGGCAAATGATTTTATTTTAGAATAGGTTGAAGATTATTAATTATTGCTGTTGATTGAAAAAAAAATAGACATGTGATCAATTTCATCATTTATTTATTGCATTTTATGCTGATCCAATACTACTGGTTGTGAATTACTGAAAAGCCGTCCCAAAATAATACCGACCTTTCTAAAACCTAAGTAAGTGTGCTAGCAATAGCGGTCAATTGATCAGGTGTAGAAAACGCTGTCGCTATCGCTGCGCTCTATGACGACAACGTTTTTGTCATGAAGTATTTGCCTTCGTAATGTTTCTAATTTCTTATAGCCATGTACCGTCTTATGTTACCTTAATGCCGTCCTTCAAATAATGCCGCCCCTGCTAAAACTTTTCTTAGCAAGTGTACAAGCAGTGGCGGTCAGAATTGATGAGGTGTAGAGACCGGAGCCGCTGTCACTCTTCATAATGACACAGTAATGTATTCAGCATGAATATGGCGGCATTCGATTATTGAGGAAATCTATTGACTTGTACATTCCTGATTAGACGTTTGATCGGCCTGATTCGGATTGTTTGTATATATTTGCGGTGGCGATTTGTCATGGTTAGGATCTAATATCAAGTATAGATTCGAATTCAACATTGAGAGCCGGAAGGCTTAATATGTCTATATGGTTAGGATATAATTTACATAAAAAACACAACTAATATAGAACGAGATTTAGAATATGAAACTGCTTGGTCGTCAATCTTGACATTCTGAAATTTAAAAATCCTCAACGCAATGAGATTCCTATGGTAGAATAACAAAAGAGCTGATAACTTTGATACGGTTTATCCTTATTTTGATGAAACATAGTTAGGATAATATACATACTCCCAAGTAATTTACCTTTCAAACAGTAAAGTCTAAATCAAAATTGGTTCATCCGTTCCATAAGAAACTTGAAAACAAGTGAAAAACCTAAAATGAGTGATTCTAGCGACGAGGAAGTTTATTAGACCGACGCCAACAGAATGCGCAAATTAGGTTTCTCCCTCAACAATCACACGAGAAGTATTTGAAAGAGTACGATATGTAGATAGCTTTACTCATTTCCTGGCTGAGATGGAATGAAAAGTTAAGTATTGCACTCGAGTGCAAAGATTTTTACCTTGTGCTCTTTTTATTCCCTCGCTTACGCTCAGGATTCTAATTTTTGAATCACTCGCTGCACTTCAATTCTAGAATCCTTCGCTTGTTCGGTCATCAAAATTGAGCACGCGGTTAAAAAGCAACTTTTCACTCTTGTATAATCAATAACTATTTTAGTTCGAAAGGGTATAACTCCCGAGGTGGTCTCATTTAAATTTCATCGAAATCGGCAGAGCCGTTTTTAAAAAATCAACTATAACGTAAAAATTGTATACATCAATTCGAGCTAACTATTCCAATTTTGATCGCGATTGACGTCTTTTGCAAGGCTTCCAGCAAAATTTATAGGCCACGTGAGATTCAAGATTTAATATCTCAAAGTGAGGAGCTGTGTTTTGCCATGCAATTTAGTTCAAAACTTTGGGTGGTGCAAACCTATACTCCCAGTAGACCCTATAAGTGTAGACCATACCTAAGTACATGAATAGCGCTTAACATCAGGCAAACGCATAGCTCGATTCATTACCTACTTAATCATTTAAAAATACTATTTATGAAGGTGGTTCGAAAGTTGACTAACATTTAGTCTAAATTACTGTGGTTTAGTGGAAGTGACACCCGCCTTATAATTGTGCGGTCGTGGGTTCGAATTTTAAAAAAATGGTCGCGTACCACAATGATTTCTTTCGAATTTATGTACGGATTAAAACACCACTGGCTTTTCGGTGAAGGAAAACATCGCGAGGAAACCAGCATATGTCCGCAGAAGAAATTCGATGGCGGACGTTGAATCCACCAACCTGCACTGGGCCAGCGTGGTGGAAATGGCCCAATCACCCTTCATGGGTAGACCTACAGCCTGCAGTGGACTACTAAAACAAGGCTGGTACAGTAAGTACTTCATATATTTGTAGCAAATGTTCAGGAAAGACAACAAGATTTTTTATATAACATTTTGATTGAATTTCTAAGTCTAACAGGTTTGTTTGTTTTTGCTAAAGAATTAATAAAATTAGACCCCATGTTGATACCACACATGTTTTGGAATTGGTAGTTAGTTCAAAAGGGTCAGTCACATTAAATATTAGACCCTGCGTGTATCCATAAATCTCTTTAAATTGCAACCCTCTCCATCAATATTTCAGTATAAACCCAAACTATCACGACATCTATCAACACTCGCAATCAATTTCCAAATCGAGTCTAAATTTCCAAATCCACAATAGATTTTCTCAAACCGGCAACGTCACGGCGTCAAACAGGAAGTGACGGCGGCGATGCGCGTGCGCTACTTCCGGCCTCGTGCGAGCCAAAATGGCGGCGGCGGCTTCCGGTGGCATTAGGAAGGAAGGTTATAAATTATGCCGAGGGATGCTGGGGTTGCTGTGCCATGACTGGGATTATGTGGAAAATAGATTTGCTTGTTAATTCTAATCGTAGAAAAAAGAGGTTGAAACTTATTTGCTAAGCCAGCGATTATTTGAGCTAGTCAGCAGCTTATCAAATCAAAATCAAAAAATATTTATTTTCGGACACAAAAGATCCATAATTTCACACACATTAAAATTAAAATTACAAATTGATTATAAAATTAAATTAAAACATAAATTAATACATTAAATTGGGCATGTCACACGTTATTAAATAAATTTGACAACTCACAACTATTTATTGTAACAGCACCTTAATGTGGTGAAGCAAGATAGGACAGATGAAATTGTCTGTGATGGCACTCAGAATGCTGTTGCCGCTCGCTCGCGTCCTACTCAACAGCAAGGCAATTTTTTTGCGCATGATAGCTGCGAAGCCATCAGTGCGTGCCTCTGCAAACATAGATGACGCGCTGCAAAACGGCGGAAGCCGCATCAGCACTCTGAAAGCGTTGTTATATTGGACGCGCAGGACGCCAAGAGATTTTTGAGTGTATGCTGTCCACAAGCTACTTCCATAGAACGATTGGCAATAAGCCTTGAAGAGTGTGATTTTAACCTCGTTAGAGCAGGAAGCGAATCTTCTAGACAGCAATCTCATGTTAACCATTGATATGTAAATACATACTATTGGTACTAAGTGATAGAAGGAATCATATACTGACGTCATTCTTCTCAATCACCATTGTTATACAGGGTTATCCAGGAAAGATGTACTAAACTGAAAGAGGCCGATCCAGACCACCATTAGGTATGATCAACTTTTACATTTTTACATGGAATTATAGAAAAAAACATCATCAGTTCCGTACAAAATTACTACTTGGAGTCGACACAAAAATGAATTTTCCAAGTCCGGGTTGGTCCCATAATAATAGTTGTTCATAATGATGGTCTTAATCCACCCCGTTTCGGCTTAGTTCACCCTACAGTATATAGGGTCTGTGCTTACACTGTTCAGTACCTGCCCTTTAATAGTCCACTGCATGACGTAGGCCTACCCACGAAGGGTGGTTGGGCCATTTCCACTACGCTGGCCTGGTGCAGATTGGTGGATACTGTACTTACTGCTGGACATTAACCTCTCTAAATTACCTGATTTAATGCAGTTTTAATGTGTGCATGTCTCTATTCGAAAATTTTGTGTGTCTTGCGTTTGACCCCATCTACCGCCTGAGCCCCATTAGTCTAGGTTTTGTGTAGTTTTTAGGGTTCCGTACCCAAAGGGTAAAAACGGGACCCTATCACCAAGACTTCGATGTCCGTCTGTCTGTCTGTCACCGTGCTGTATCTCATGAACCGTGATAGCTAGATAGATGAAATTTTCACAGATGATGTATTTGTGTTGCCGCTATAACAACAAATATTAAAAACAGAATAAAATAAATGTTTAAGAGGGGCTCCCATTCAACATTTGTAATTTTTTAGAAGTTTTTTGCTCGTTATTTATAACACAGACATCGAGACATTTCTCTTGCTAAGACTAAGGGGGCTCCAACACGGTACGGAACCCTTCGTGCGCGAATCTAACTCGCACTTGGCAAATTTCTTTATTCTTTCTTCGCGTTCGCGTGTGGCTCCATACATTTTGGCTAGTTCTTCCTCGTTTCCGCCAGGGGCGCTGTACAAAAATGTATGAGCTATACGGAAATAAATGTAGTAAGTATCAATTTACGTCTAAACCTGGACTAACCCCTCAGTTCTGAGAGCTATGTGCCCAATCTGTGTGTGCGAATTAATATATACCTACGACCCTACGTGTATTTCAACCAGAGTGTAAGGTCGGCATAAACGTTTGCAAAAATAAGCCAATTACACACACAAGATCAATATCGGCATTATGAGCCGGAGTCGGTAGTTTTGTCACTTGGTATCTGGAATAACGCCGTCCACAGCAAATCATACAAATTGTTAGTGGCCAACAACAATTCCAGCTAAATAAAACTTGATAAATCACTAGATAAAAATAATATAGACCCTGAGTGGGCCGATGTCAGAATAACGCTGGATGTGGCAGAGAAACAACAAGTAACAGAGTACAAAATTCGAATAACTCGCCCAAATTGTTTACATTATTGTTAATTTTTCAAAAACATCTTAGCCGATTTTTGTAAAATTTAAATGGGGTGGTCCCATTTAAATTCATTTAAAAATCTTTTTTAGTACGAAAGGTTATAATATACTTCGGGAGTACATATAACCTTTCGAACTAAAAAAGATTTTTTCGATGCGGTTCACAATTGGCGAAATTATCGATGAACATCCAAAAAAAATACATACCTACAGTCGAACATAGAACCTCCTCCTTTTTGGAAGTCGGTTAAAAACCAGTGGTATTATCAAAAAAAATCTGGTATGTATTTTTTTGTATGTTCATCGATAATTTCACCAATTGTGAACCGAACCGAAAAATTATTTTTAAGTTTGAAAGGGTATAATTCCAAAGTGGTCCCTTTTAAACTTTACAGAAATCGGCTGAGCCGTTTTTGAAAAATCAACAATAATGTAAACAATTGGAGCGAAATATTCAAACTTTGTATACGATGAAAGACGGTTTTGCCATTTTTTGCAAAAAATAAATATTATAAAAAATCAATCAAATCCTACTAATATTATAAACGTGAAAGTTTGTAAGGATGGATGGATGTATGGATGTTTCTTACTCTTTCACGCAAAAACTACGGAACGGATTGAGATGAAACTTTGCAATTATAGAGCTTAAATATATCAGTACAACAAATAGGCTATAAATTATAATGATATTGCGTAAATTTTCCATAAAATAAGTGTTAAGCACAGATTAGGCCCTATTATACAGGACACAGAAGGAGCCTCTTCATACAAACCAAGACTTAGAAAATGTGAAAAATACATATTGTACCATAGACAACTTTTGAGTGAACTTGCAACTTCAAAAGTGATTACCCAATTTTATAGGGGACATATTTACAAATAGAATTATTAAAGAGAAATCACATGACTACAAACAAAGCGTATGTTAACAACTGTAACAATGCTATGTCGAGTCTCAGCAATAATTAAAGAACGGAACGACATTTTCGAAAAAAAGTGTTGGTTGGATCTTTTTCGCTTGATTGGTTCGAAATAAAAAGGCTACTTTGATGTTAATGAAAATTTTTGATCAAATTCACACATATTTACATATTGATAAATAGTTACGTGATGACTTATTACAATAAGTTGTCTAAAGTTATTGTGTCCGGCATTGAGTTATTACTAAAGCAGTATTCGGGAATATAATATAATTAAAACAATTTAATAAAATTGACAGCTGCTTGTCATTACATGCAACGACATATGGAATATGCTAGTCTGTCTAGTGTAGGGAGTAGGTTTCCAAAAATAATTTATTTTACTTTGGCGAACTACTTTTATCGACCGATCGGCCCAAACTGGATCTCTAGGAAATCTAAACAAAATGTATAGGGAAATTACAAAAATATCATGTGGCAACACTGAAATAACTTTGAAATAGGGATTTCAAAATACATGATGAAAAGAATCGATTCCTAAATGTATTCGAGTCTAGCATGACGTCATGTCATAACAGATGTTAAGTTGGACTGGCAATGAAATTTCGATTAATCTATTCACATCTTGATACTTTTTAATCGATGGACGATGGACTTATGTAATTATAAAAACGTTTTATCGTTAATTCCAGAAGTTATTGACAAAAAGTCAATAACACTAGTATTAAATAACAGCTGGCAGCCTTAAGTACCGATAAATTCATCAAGCTTTAACCAAAGAACCTTCTCCTTTTTGTAAATCGGTTAAAATATGAACACATCACGTGAAACACAAATCGATCCGCTTCGTTGTGTTTAAGAATTGTCTTAGATCGCCGGCCGCCCGGGTCAAAATCAATTTTGACCTTAAAGTTAATCGATTTGACGAGTCATTATTCGATCTCATACAGAAATTATCCGACATTCCTAACTGACCATAGAAATTTTGAAAATTTTCCACTCTGTTTACATTTTCAAATGATTTCATTTTATTTATTTTGCTTGTAAATCACAAAGATATTTATTACTTACCGGTGTATGTGACAGTGCCTTTCGTTATTTCTTTTGAAACCGTGTAATTTCGGCAAGATGAAATGGCGCAGTTCACTATATTTACCTCGTTGCTTTGAGACGTGACCGCAACGCCAGTTTTATGAAGACTAGTTATTGGATTGGTGGATTTCTCTATGATTGGTTGATATTGGTCGGCGACATTTCATTTTGTATGATTAGGTGTCTATCTTTAAGGTCGCTGGTGTTAAGTAAGTAGGAAAAATTCTGCTATCTGCGAGCTATTCTAGCGTGCGCTCCATGAAATGTCAAATCAAACAAATGTCAAATCGAATTGTTTTGTTTTTTTATTTTCCACCTCCTTTATTAAGGGTGGTAAGGTAGGGCCTCAAAATATCATGCGGGCGAAGCCGCGGGCAAAATCTAGTAAATATTATAAATCGCATCTAGCAACTCTACCTCCCGACGCTCAGAGATAATAGCCCAGCAAACATTTCGGTTAGCTCGCAAACAAATACAGCATTGCTGTACCAAAACTCAATAAGGGTTGATTCGGTTGATTGCAATCAGTACCCCCTCGCCCCTTGCAGGACCCCGCGTAAGGGCCAGACTCCACCATAATGGTGAGGCGCGGTGATAATAATAATAAATATATCTTTATTGTACACCAAAATTACAGTAATATACAACATAAACTATACAAAAAAATGTTGTACGAGGGCGGCCTTATCGCCTTTGTCGATTTCTACCAGGCAACCTTTGGATGGACTGGACACGAAAAATAGAAATACTGTTGGTGGTGTATAAATACAGTTAAATAAATAATGAGAGAGAAAAAAATACAAAGCGATGTGCAAAACTGAACAAAAGTAAACTACATATTTATTGACCGACAAAACGGAAGAGGTACTCAATTCGACGCGTATATTTTTTTTATGTACAACCACACATAACTTTTTACGTAGTACCTAGTCCGATTTCGATAATTGTTTTTTTTATTGAAAAGAGTATACTTCGAAATTGGTCCCATTTAAACTAGGTATATAACAATAATGTGAAAAATGCTACATCGATCCGTGCGAACTATTCGCGAATTCTGTACACGGTTGAAATCGGTCGTGCTATTTTTTGGAAAAAAATGTTACTAAGGGAATCAAGGGAATCATCTCGCAAACTTTCATAACAAATTGATAAAAAGAAAAGAACGAGAAACTGCTCATAACAGCAGAATAAAAAAATATGCAGTCGAAATTGAAAACCATCTTCTTTTTGTAATTTGAAAAAACAATCTGTTCCACTCAAGGTTTTGGTCGATTTCTCGATATGCAATATAATATACATATATGTCATTGTATGTACTCATAAGTATTGCATTGAATCTCTGCATATCTCCGCCTCGCTCTGGTCTCTACTTATTGGTGGAGTCCAGGCTTTACCCGAGCACCCAATACTGATACCTACCTACGTGATGAGAAACCGTATCTCCACGTTGATTACTCTTTATTGAGTCGTAAAAATAGGTATGAGTACATTTTATCCCCTGAAAGATACCTACCTGCATACTTCAATAGGTAGGTAAGATTTTTTTATACAATTACTAGCGACCCGCCCTGGTCTCGCACAGGTATATTATACATATTATAAACATTTCTTTTGAATCACTCTATCTATTTAAAAAAACCGCATCAAAATCCATTGCGTAGTTTTAAAGATATAAGCATACATGGGGACATGGGGACAGCGGAAGCGACTTTGTTAATACTATGTACAGAATACAGAATTTTTTATTTGCAACAAAAATAAGAGGTAATATGTAGTGATAGTGAAGTGACAAACAGCCTGGTGGGCCTCCTGATGATACGAGGTATTGACAAATGCAATACTAGAGAGAGTGGGTGAAAAAAATCATTATTATAAAAAGTCCGTGAGTTATATTATCAAAAAATATTGAACACGTATTTTTTATTTTGCTAATCAAACAATAAATGACAAAAATAAACCTTGTCAAAGTTTGGGAGTGGGGGTCGTGTCATCACGTCTCTTTCAGAAGTCTACACATTTGTATGGTACTTCTGACGTCACGCGGAACTTTGACGGACTGTATCTTCATGAATTTTTGATTAATTGGCAAAAGAAAAAATACGTGTCTAATATTTTTTGAAAGTCTATCTGGCGGACTAATTACATTTTTTTGTCATCATGCCTATTAAGTGATAAACATACTAATGGGCCTCCTGATGGTACGAGGTATAGACAACTGCAATACTAGAGACAGTATAGGTCGAATCATACTTCTTGGCGGCTGTGATGTTATACAAGCTGCGGAAAATCCAATCCTGACTGAAGCTCACTTAACAGTTGCGCGAGGATTGGATTCCGCGCATCTTATATATAACTAACTTCACAACCGCCAAGAACTTTAATTCGGGTAAGCTAATACTTTTAAGGAAGTGGGGTAACACAATGAACAATTTGAATTTGAATGGTTTTTGGCATCTATTGTAATTTCAACAGTTCGCTCGAAACGATGTATAGGTACCCTATTTTCGGACTACCTGTTGTTGATTTTTCAAAAACCGCTGAACCGCTTTCGATTTTTTTTTAAATGGACATTATCTTAAATGTGGTCTACCAAACAAAAAATCACAATCAATACATAATAGTAACATACATATAAACAAAAATATAGGTAGTGGAATCGGGAATTCTCTCCTTTTTTGAAGTCGCCAATAACGTAGTAGAACTAAGAACCTCCTCCTTTTTTGAGCTTGGTCAAAATTTTTAGCGTTAGTTTCACAAAAGTCTAGACTGAAAGTTCTTTCTTCTTTTTTAACCGACTTCCAAAAAGGAAGTTCTATGTTCGTCTGTATACATTTTTTTTTTGTTTGTTGGTTTATCGATAATTTCGCTGGTAATCCCATTTAAATTTTAAAGAAATCAGCTGCGCCATTTTTGAAAAATTAACAATAATGTAAACAATTCGAGCGAAATATTCAAAATTTGAACACGATAAAAGGCGCTTTTGCCATTTTTTGCGAAACATAATTATTTATTCAAATCTACTTAGTTGCACATGTACCTGCATATAAAACTTTTTAAACTAAAACGCCACCATTTTCAATATTTTGCAAGTCCCGTCGACTATTAAATTATTGGAAGTGTAATGAGCTTGCTCGATGTAATTCGGTTTGGACTCGAGTGTGTAACGAGTAACGAGGGGAGTTGATATCTGCAATCACTGAGAGCTGCGCATTGATTTATTTTCAACTGATTTTCGTGTAATGGTTAGCTCAGAATTTGACAAACTATAAGGCTCGTTTGAGTGAATATTGATTGGGCAACAACATTAAAACTGTACAGAGTCATAGGTATTAAACGCAAAACCTTTCAAGGGCGAGTCTAATGCATCTAGACAAACAACTTTTGTTCTAGGACTTTTGGAAAATCACGAAGAAAAAATCAGCTATTTCAAACAAAAACTTAAATTAAAAATTTTAAAAACCCCAGACACAAAAACCTACCTAAAAAAAGTACGAAATCTTATCTTTCATTTGACAACCATTTTGGGCACATTTATAAAATTTTGGTTCTTCCATCCCCACTTTAACCCACCATAACTCTTAAACGGCTCAATCGATTTTTATAAAACATAGCTAAGAACACTCTCGATTAAGTCCCCTTTCATCCAAAAAAAACTAAACTGAAATCGGTTCAGTGGTTCGGGCGCTATGATGCCACAGACAGACAGACACACAGACAGACAAAAAGACACGTCAAACTTATAACACCCCTCTTTTGCGTCGGGGGTTAAAAAGGTCGTCAACGCGCGGCAAAATGTATGGAGAAGCGCTTTGTTTTTTGCGAATTTTCAAAAGTCGTTGTACAAAAGTTGTTTATCTATAGGCGGCAGGGACCCGCCGCCCGCACCGGTCTCAGTCCCCCTTTGTCGTCTACCCGCGCGCCCCTGTACCCGCGCAGGCGACGTCTCAGATAAACGGTCCGCCTATAGATGTAGATACTAAAACCGCCCTTAAAAGGTTTTGCGCTTAATACCTATGACCCTGTATATCGAAATAAATTAGACTTATCGAACTCACTTCAATTAAAAGTAACTCGAATTGAATCATTCGATCCGTAAGTAGTAGAGCTCAGTTGTAAATACCATCCGCGGTCTCCTATCTGAAGACAAAAAATGCCATTTTTTTTAACCTTGGTGATTGCTTTAGATCAACACATCCAAATATCTATCATGTGCAGTTGGAGCCCATGGTTGCCGCTTTATTCGAGACTGTAAAAGTTAAATATTACTGGTTTAAATGACAATAAAATCCTTTCGGCCGCCTATGTAACTGTATTTTGTAACCGGTTAAAAAGATGAAAATTTTCTCTTTTCTCGTTACTGGTTACAAATTAGTAAATACAATATTTTTATTTCAAGAATTTTTCCATAACACATTCTACATTAGCTATCGCTAGTCTCCAGGCTCTTCCACAAAAACGTAAGCGACTTAGACCCTAGACCGCTTTTTAACCGACTTCCAAAAAGGAGGACGTTCTATGTTCGTGTGTATGTTTTTTTTTTGTGTATGTTCATCGATAATTTCGCCAATTGTGAACCGAATCGAAAAATTCCTTTTTAATGCGAAATGGTATTACCCTGAGGTGGTCCCATTAAAATTTTACAGAGTTTTACAGCAATTCGAGCGAAATATCCGAATTTTGTACACGATGAACATCGATAATTTCGCCAATTTTGAACCGAATCGAAAAATTATTTTTTAATTCAACAGGGTATACTCCCGAAATGATCCCATTTAAATTTTACAGAAATCGGCTGAGCCGTTTTTGATAAATCAATAATAATGCAAACAATTTGAGCGAAATATTCGAATTTTGTACACGATGGAAGGCGGTTTTGCCATTTTTTGTGAAAAATAATTATCTACTTATGATCTGGCAGGATGTGATCAAACGTGTATCTATCTGGAGTATAAAATGAAACTGTAATTCGTGTCAATGAGCCATTGTGTTGGTACATGGTGAACCCCACACTGCGCACTGGTGGCTTGTTACCACCACAACAAAACGAATCCTGCACCTACTGTAATTACTGAATTCCTCTTCGAAAACAATGGAACCTACATCGTAATTGACTCTTTCATTCTATATCTATATATAGATTCGAACATTTAAGCTTTTAAGCACTTCGTTATAGAGAAGACACCGTGCCAATTCGACGTCATCTCAAACACATTAGATACGGTTAAAGTAACGAGAAGTCTTTTTAGTTATTTTAACATACCTAGGTAAAAATTTCAGAGTCGTGTTGTATGTGAGTAGGTATCTTTTGCAAATTCCTCATATATTGTTGTCTATTTATTGATAATATAGTTACGCCAATACCGCATAAGTATCACTCGTGTTGTAATAAACGATATTTTTTCTTCGTATAAAAAATTTACTCACATATAGGTATACCTATATGACCTACTATTTTGGAACCATATTAAATTTTTTATCGCGAATATGTCCGCGCTTGACCACCAACTCGCCTGATGGTAAGCGACGTTGTGGTCGAAGATGAAGCACGCAGACCTAGAAAATACTCATTCACTCTTATCTTGAAAAGCTTTAGATTATATCTCTCAGGATACAGGAAATTAATTTTGATGTGTTTCATGAAAATTCGAGGTAAATCTACACAAAATGTAATCAAACATCGAGTTTCTATTACGTAGACCTTTTAGACTTGTAAGCTGTAGAGTACGACTTAGTGCTCACAGGATGAGACTTCGCAATAGAGCGCGGTGACTTCTCTACCTTTTAATACAATATCAAACCGCTTCGAATCGAACATCTTCGTATCTTTGTCTGTTGTGACTTCAAACAAGCAGCTACTTATTGTCCTAACATATTGTGTCAGGAGACAGTTGCTGGCAATTATTGTTATCCTCAACATAATTATTTGTAGGAAAAGGAGCCGCTGTATGACACGGGTGAACACGAAATTTGTATTTGCCTTTAAAGTATAAAATACCGATATGTTAGGTATAATTAAAAGAAAAAATTTAAATGGCATAAAAAGTTTGCAGAGAACGAACTTCCTTTGTAGAGTCGTGTCATGAATGGATAGAAATCGGTAAGCGCATTGTAGGACGTCCAGCCACAAAGTGGACAGATGACTTGATTCGTCAAATTCTAAACGTGTCAAAAGCTAGGTTTGCCAAAAAATTCGCAATTCGTCAAATCCGTACCTACCCACCAGTCTTATTATAGATATGCAAGGTTATCTATCTAAGTTAAGTTAGCCGTGGTGGTCTAGTGGTAATGACACCTGCCTTAAAATTGCGAGGTCATGGGTTCAAATGCCGGTCCCATACCAATGAAACCCCTTGTAATTTATGTACGGAATTTCATTTCACCACTGGTTGTTCAGTGAAGGAATTCATCGTGAGGCAACCAGCATACGTCCGTAGAAGAAATTCGATGGCGTATGTGAATCCACGAACCCGCACTGGGCCAGCGTGGTGGATATGACCCAATCATCACCCTTCGTGGGTAGGCATACGTCCTGCAGTGGACTATTAAAAAGGCTGGTACAGTGCCGTGAGGTTATCTGCTTGCCATGAACTAAGTCGAAAGGGGATGATTAAGACCACCATAACGAACAACTCCTACTATGAGGCTGTGCCAGCCAACAGCTGTGCTGTTCCACACAACAATGCAATTTAGAATAAACAAAATGTATGAAACAGCTGATTTTGTTCTCGAATTCCGTGTTGACCCCATAGAAAAAGAAGTGAAAATGAAAATGAACAGAAGATGAAAAGCTTTTTTTGGATAGTCGAATAATGAACTTTAATCTTTGTTTAATCAAATAACACAGAGTTACATAGAAATACATTGCACAAATACATTTGCATTTAAAATTATAAAACAAACACATGTAGGTATTTCTGTTTCACGAGATCAGACTGTCACTAAAGTATTCATAAATGTTCATAGAAGATGCTCTGAATGACCTCCTTTCGGCTTAGTACAACTTCTGGATAACCCTGTATTGTGAAGATCAATGGTGAATAAAGGGATGTCCTATGTTAGAAATGATGATGAGAAAAGTCAGGTAGAGGTCGATTGGGCTTTGGATAGGGTTCAGGAGGTCTGTAATTAAATTATTAGAACGGTTGAACTGGCTAAACGTGTGCGTACGTACGTCACGAGATCGAGTAAGAGAAAGAACGAGCACTGAAAATCGATGCTCGTGTGAACTTGAGAGTGTTTCATGCGATCCTCTGCGACCTTTGGAAATTAAACTAACGTTTCAAAAATTGGGCACCTAACCTCGACTAACCAGTCCAGGTTTGCACGTAAAATGAAACTACAGATGTTTCCGTGTGGCTCTATACATTTTTGTACAGCGCAGCGTCCCTGGCGGAAACGAGGAGAAATTACTAAAATGTATGGAACACGCGAACGCGAAAGTTTAAGTAAACTACGCAAAATTGGACTAAGGACTCTAGTCTGCTCCAAACTACTTACCGCTACTTGCCAGTTTTCAAATAAATTAAACCAAGAATGTTGGGAAAAATGCATAAAATAAATTGCGCCAATATCTTGCGATCCATAACAATTTTGTTTGATTGTGACTTGAAAGAAACAGCTATTGTTATAACATATTGTGTCAGGAGACAGTTGCTGGCAATTATTGTTGTCTTCGACATAATTATTTGTGGAAAAAGGAACCGCTATGAGTATTTATTAATGGATAGCACTTTAATAGCAGAAAATTGTGGTGCAAATGTCAGATGACAATGGATGTAATTGATAACTAGAATTGATAATTGAAGGGGAGATTTTTTTAGTCAATATGATGATGGCAAATTGCTTCTATAGTTTTTCAGTAAAGATGATGTGAGTAGAAAACTAATTAGTTTTTCAGTCCACTATTCAAGAAAAAAGCAATATTGTAGAAGTGTAAATGTACTTAGCGAGTATTTTTTTGCTATTCCAGGATGAATTCTAAACATTTTATTAACAAGAAGTAGTAGGTAATTAAGCACAAAAGTCTTTTCAAACAACACTAGGTACATACTTTAGTTTATAAGTACTTACTATCAAATAACGCCGCAGACCCACAGGTCTAAAGAAAATCAAAATGCTCTATCCACTGCAAGTTCTAAGTTTTATGCTTCAATAGTAAGAAAGAAATTCTTAAGCCGTCCCAGCTCGCAAGGTACAATAATTTGATCATCCGCAGATCCAGAAGTTTAAAGCTAATCCAAATGCTCAAGCCCTTTGCCAGTTCTAGGTTTTTAAGTTCCAATAATAAGAAAGAAATCCTTTAGCCGCCGCAAGGTACAATCATTTGGAGTCAGTCATTATCATGCAGTACAAAATTGACGTACTTACAACGTTTGTTCACGCACTTCTAATTCTCAAGGAGCATGAACGACCGCAGTCAACAATAGGATAGGATGTGGAGTCCGTTACCGCCATCTGTTCCCACTCCCCACTAATGAGGCCCACCACCACAATTTGGCTGAACATGCTCGACCGCAAAACTGTGCCAATTACTAATTATACGAAAAAACACCAAAAAAAGTGGTACAAAAACACCTCTCCCTAAAGTCATTTTTATATTTTGTAGCTTTTTTGTTGGCATCGCGTGTCGAAGGTTTTATTTTTTTGTTTTTTAGATTGATTAGATATGGGTAGTTTTATGACGATTTATGTAGGCATGAATTTTAAAATTGTGAAAGGCAGGCTGCTACTTTATAAGGCACACAAAATAAACAATGGAAAAAGCTTGGTAATTGTTACTTAGATACTAAGGTAGGTTTTTTTATTTTAATTCCGTAAAGGTTTGCGTTTGACTACATACTGCTTAATGTAAAGCAGATATGGGGTCTAGGGTGTAGCACGCTTACCTCGAAGAAACTTATTTACTCGGGATACTAAAACAACGGAAAAAAGGATACACTTGTTTTTGTCACAGATGTCACAAGCTAATGGAATACGCAGGCCAAACCACAGGTAAAAGCTAGTAAGTATGTAAAACAATAATTTGACATCTTTTACTACATTACATTTACTTATTTACGCAAATATGTACTGTCAAAAGGGGTAGTCTACACGCGCGGTAGAGAGGGGGTAACAAAGGTTGCCGCTCCTTTGAAGTCGACGACACCGCCACCTGTGAGCTACCGAGATATTTATTACCGCATCTTAAATCTCTCATTGTCTTGAATAAGTACGTAGTACGGTTGAAAAAATACGTTGAATGGATTGCACATCTGTCTGTGAGGTTTTGAGTTACGTGTATTGAAGCGGCGCCTTTTGGCGGTCGGGTTTTGGGCTAGAGCCTTTGACTAATCATTGATAATGAATATAGTTGACTGAAGATTGCGTAGCAAGGTGGAACGAAAACTGTGGGCCCAGATGATATGAAGTGCTCAATTCGATGTCTAATTATGAAAACTAATTCGAAGAATTAGATAGGTTATATGTCTGATTGTGACAACTTGCGTGCTTCTCGCACATTTTATTTCATGGCACTATAGGATATTTGACAAAATTTAAAATATACTAGTGATTGTGGTAGGTACTTAATCCATTCTGATAATAAACTGAAAAAGACACTGATTTTCATTGTTTATACAGTAGATCTCTCGGAAATATTCAAAATTCAACAAAAAAAAATTATTTATTGTCTTATGATACAAATTATGCTATGATTACAGAGTCACTATTCCCCAAACTGGGTACAATAAAGCACCTGTATCTTGGGGCCCAGGCATTCTAATTCTAATATAAATGTAGTGTACTTACCTATTATGTAGGTACTAAAGATTAATTTTAAACGATTACCAAAAAGTAGTAAAATAGCCTATTAAGTGTTATTCATGCGGTGTTTTTAAGGCAGGCAGTACTTTTAATATACTTAGCCAATTTCAGCCGCATTTTGCGGCCTTTATCAAGATTGTGGAACCGCGTGCGGACTCTTCTCTCACAAAACTGCTTAAGTGAAAGCTGTGTTATAGATACCTACTATTGCGGTAACAATTAATAGACATGATGACTGGGTAAAAAATCATTATTACAAATAATCCGTGAGTTATATTACCAAAAAATACTGGACTCGTATTTTTCCTTTTGTTAATCAAACAACAAATCCATCCATCCATCCATCCATCAGCCATAAGAAGTCCACTGCTGGACATAGGCCTCCCCTATGGATCTCCAATAAGACCGGTTGGAAGCGGCTTGCATCCAGCGCGATCCTGCGGTCTTAATGAGGTCATCCGTCCACCTTGTGGGTGGACGTCCTACGCTGCGCTTGCCGGTACGTGGTCTCCACTCGAGAACTTTCCGACCCCATCGGTCATCAGTCCTCCGCGCTATGTGCCCTGCCCATTGCCATTTCAACTTGCCAATCCGTTGGGCTATGTCGGTAACTTTGGTTCTTCTACGGATCTCCTCATTTCTGATTCGATCTCGCAGAGAGACTCCGAGCATAGCCCTCTCCATAGCTCGTTGGGCTACTTGGAGCTTACCAATAAGGCCCACAGTGAGAGACCACGTTTCTGTGCCATAAGTCATCACTGGCAACACACACTGGTCGAAAACTTTCGACTTGAGGCACTGAGGTATGTCGGACGAGAAGACGCTACGCAATTTTCCGAACGCTGCCCAGCCGAGTTGGATTCGGCGATTGGCCTCTTTCTTGAAGTCGGACCTACCTAACTGGACTACTTGTCCTAGGTAGACGTACGAGTCAACGACTTCAAGAACCGAGTTCCCAACAGAGATCGGGGTGGGTACAACATGGGAATTACACATAACTTTCGTCTTGTCCATGTTCATCTTAAGACCCACCTGTTGAGAAACCCGATTGAGGCCTTCGAGCATCGTGCTGAGCTCTTCCATCGATTTTGCCATGTCTACTATATCGTCGGCAAACCGAAGGTGAGTGAGGTATTCGCCATTGACATTGATGCCGAATCCTTTCCATTCCAGGAGCTTGAAGGCGTTCTCCAAAGTAGCCGTAAACAGTTTCGGAGAAATTACGTCTCCCTGTCTTACGCCTCTTTTTAAAGGGATCGCCTTGGAGCTCTCTTCCTGTACTCGGACCGACATAGTGGCGTTATTATACAAGCACTTCAACACTTCGATGTACCGATAGTCAATACGGCATCGTTGGAGAGACTCGAGCACAGCCCAAGTCTCGACCGAATCAAAGGCTTTCTCATAGTCCACAAACGCTAAGCAAAGTGGCAAGTTATACTCTTCGGTCTTCTGTATAACCTGCCGTAGCGTATGAATGTGGTCCATGGTACTAAAGCCCTTTCGGAAACCGGCTTGTTCGGAAGGCTGGAAGTCATCAAGCCTGCGCTCGAGACGATTCGTAATGACCCTTGAAAACAGCTTATAAACATGGCTCAGAAGCGAGATGGGTCTGTAGTTCTTCAATAAGGTGTTGTCACCTTTCTTGAAAAACAACACCACCACGCTTCTGTTCCATGCTTCTGGCGTGATGCCCTCGAGGACGACGGTGTTAAAAAGCTTCTGGAGGACTTTTAGTACAGGTGTTCCACCCGCTCTCAGGAGCTCTGATGTGATACCGTCATCACCCGGCGCCTTGTTGTTCTTAAGCTGATTCAGGGCCATTCTAATCTCGTACAGGCTGATGTCTGGGATATCTTCGGTGAAGTGTCGGGTCAGCTTGGCTCTTGGATCTTTGGCCGCGCTGCTAACAGGCTTAGCGACCGAAGCGTATAACTGTCCATAGAACCTTTCGATCTCCTCTAATACCTCTGCCTTGGTCGACGCTAAACTTCCATCTTCTCTCTTCAGCTTTGTCAATTGGCTTTGTCCAATAGACAAATCTCTTGCGAACACTTTGGAGCCTTTGTTCCGCTCTATTGTCTTTTTAATATGTTTAGTATTAAAAAGACGGATGTCGTGCCGCAAGGATTTCGAAATTTGTCTATTGAGACGCCTATATGACTTTGCATCATCGGAAGACTGCAATCTTAGCGAGCGTCGTTCGGCCATGAGATTTACAGTGTGATCGGAGAATTTCTGCGGTTTATTTGAACGGCGGGGTCTAAAGAACTTAGCACCCACCGTTTGGACAGTTTCTACGAGCCCGTTGTTTATCTCGTCCACCGACGCAAGGTTCTCTAGGCAAGCAAAACGATTCGAGAGCTCGAGCTGAAAGTCCTCGGGGTTTTGGATATGTTCACGAGTAGGTCGGAGCGTGGACTTCATCAGGCGGGACCTTTCGAGCTTAACATTAATATCTAATGTGCCTCGTACAATTCTGTGATCGCTGCCGGTTTTCACCCTGTGGATCACGGAGACATCATTAAATATTCGTCTCTCGGTGGTCATGATGAAGTCTATCTCGTTTTTCGTGGAACCATCAGGGCTCATCCAGGTCCATTTCCTGTGAGGCGGCTTCTGGAAGAAAGAGTTCATCATAAAGAGTTCCTCTCTCTCCAGAAAGTCAGCCAGCCTCTGGCCCCTAGGGTTTCGTTGCCCATATCCAAATTGCCCCACCCTCAGCTCATCGTCGTTTTTTCTGCCCAACTTTGCGTTGAAGTCCCCCATAACAACAGTGAAGTGGGTCTTAGACATATGAATGGCCCGACTTACGTCCTCATACATAGTCTCCACCTCATCATCTGGGTGTGACGATGTCGGTGCGTATACCTGAATGACCTTCAGCGAATACCTCTTGGATATTCTGAGTATTAGGTATACCACCCTGCTCGACACACTTTCGATGGTAATAATGTTGTTGGTGAGGGACTTGTGAACGAGAAAGCCAACACCACCTTGGGACCGTTGGTCACCTTCCCGGTAGTAAAGCAGGTTGCCGGATTTTAAGGTTATCGTGTCCTCCCCCTCTCTACGGACTTCAGACAACCCCACAATATCCCAACGCAACCTACTCAACTCTTCTTCCAGCTCAGCAATCTTCTCGTCAGTCCTCAACGTGCGCACGTTGTGTGTTACCAGGGCCAGTCGTCGTTTACGGGAGTGGTAGCCGGGCGTCTGCCAGCGATTCTTAGCACCCCCTTCTCCGCCGTTACCGGGGCCGCTACCGTAGCCCCGGGCTAGCGAAGCTGCTGGGGACTGGGGGCCTGGTCTTTTTGTTTGTTCCATATTGGGTATTTGCCCGTAATCGCCGCGCTGGGCAAGCGTGGTGGCGATCGCAGAAACGTAGCTTCGCGACAGGGATGCTGCTCCCCATCCCTGCCCTGTGCTATTTTAGCTACGTTTTTATTTGAATGGTTATACCGCCATTAGTCGGTTCCGCTGTACCTTAGTCGGCTCCTACGACACCTGGTACTAGAGGGGGGTGCTATTCTACTCTGCCGGCACCCCACGGCACGGCAAGATGTTTAGTTCTGTTTAAAGCAGACCACTCACGATTCGAACATCGCATCAGTTCATCGAATCAGTCCAGCGGGGGCCCAATTCAGTTAACCATTGATGGTAGGTACAGAAAAAGGTCTCTCATGAAAAATTTAAATTACCCAAGTTATTGAAGAAGCAATATTGCACCTCTACATTTTTCATCTTCAGAAAACATTGGTAGATAGGAAATCAAATTTTGAACATCTTGACAAAACAACAAATGACAAAGATAAACCTTGTAAAAGTTTGGGAGTGGGGGTTGTGACGTCACGTCTCTTACATAAGTCCATACATTTGTATGGCACTTGAGATGTCACTCGGAACTTTGACGGACTATATCTTCATCAATTTTTGTTTAATTGACAACAGAAAAAATACCTGACCAATATTTTTGATAGTCTATCTGACGGACTATTTTATTTTTTTAGTTATCATGCCTATTTGTTGCTCTTCAGTGGCAGACTGTACAAATTATTGCGTGTGAGTCGCATCGTTCGAGAATTAATCTAGGTATGGTTTTTTTTTTTGCCAAAAACGGCATTAATGCCGTTTTTGGCAAAAAAAAAAACCATACCTAGGGTTAACCCTTTCACTGCTGAAAACACACACGTCTGTGTTTTCGATTCTCACGCCCCGCGGCTACTACACACACCAGGCGTGTGCGGTAGCGTCTTCCCGCGCCTTGCGTGTGCGTTTTAGAATTAGCAGGCACCTTAAAAAAAGTACCTCAGCAGTGAAAGTTCAGTGGCAGACTGTACAAATTATTGCGTGTGAGTCGCATCGTTCGAGAATTAATCTAGGTATGGTTTTTTTTTTGCCAAAAACGGCATTAAACCCTTTCACTGCTGAAAACACACACGTCTGTGTTTTTGATTCTCACGCCCCGCGGCTACTACACACACCAGGCGTGTGCGGTAGCGTCTTCCCGCGCCTTGCGTGTGCGTTTTAGAATTAGCAGGCACCTTAAAAAAAGTACCTCAGCAGTGAAAGTTCAGTGGCAGACTGTACAAATTATTGCGTGTGAGTCGCATCGTTCGAGAATTAATCTAGGTATGGTTTTTTTTTTGCCAAAAACGGCATTAAGTACCGACTTCAACCGTTGCAACTTACGTACAGAATTAGACTAGTTTAACCGAATCATTTTTATATTTAATTTATTCATAAAATATTTCATTTACATGTCAATAAAAATAGCCAATTATTGACAAACATTACACTTCAGTACGAGGATGTCAATTAAAATTCATTAAAAAAAACTATCATTGTCATTATACCTCTGAGTTTTACCTACTAATAAAAAACCGGCCAAGTGCGAGTCGGACTCGCGCACCGAGGGTTCCGTACAAACCTGCAAGGTTTACAAAGTTCGTTCATTACGACAAAAAAAGTAATAAGTTTATATTTATTAAAAAATATATATTTTGTAATGTAACTAAAAATTTAAGGTTTTCGGAATTTTTCCTTTATGTGTGCTATAAAACGTTGCTTCATGCCAAATTTCAAGATTCTAGGTCGACTGGAAGTACCCTTTAGGTTTTGATTCCCTTGCGAGTACTTGCGAGTTTCAAAATTTGCGGCATAAACGGCTGTATCTTTTGATTGCGTTGGCTTAGAAGTTTGATTTTTTCACAGCTTCAAGGGACAGTAGACGTGAGTAATTGATATAAATTTCAGCTTCATACCTCCACGCGTTCCTGAGAAAAAGGGTCTTGACAGACGGACAGACGGACAACAAAGTGATCCTATAAGGGTTCCGTTTTTTCCTTTTGAGGTACGGAACCCTAAAAATGTCAAATATCAAATTAAATATGGGTATGCCATTTTTAGATTATTGATGATTTTACAAGCTTTTATTTAACTTGCATTGGATGTACCTATGTATGTACTTATGTAAGTTCAAGTGGAATCTTGCAAGTTAAATTTAACCAACTTGCACGCATATGTACGAGTATATCGCGTGACAATGCAATAAAATGTACCTTGGAGCTGATCTGATGATGGAGTGGGAAATAAGAACTCCTGTACTACCTAAGCAAGATAGACCCATCGTGTTTGGGCTCGTTTTACTTGTCTTGGCTAGCACTCTGCTGATACATGATATCCAGGATCTCAAAAAGCTTGTATTTTAAAAAAGTTATATTATTTTAATAACTACTTCAAAAACTACCCATCCAATTCCGAGAAAACAAAAACGGGACCACCTCTGAAGTCCACCACTGAATCTACCAAATAAAAAAAATCTTCAAACTCAATTCATAATTGGTGGAGTACTTAATAGCGTAACAAACATACAAAAAACATGGTAATCGAAATTAGAATTTCATTTTTTGAAGTCCGTTAAAGTACTAAAAATGTTTGAAAAAACAAACAACAAAAAGTATCGTACATAAGTATATCTATCTAGTTATAGGCCGAATCCAATCCTGACTGAAGCTCACTTAACAGCTGCGCGAGGATTGTGTTATCCGCATTTCGTAGCTAACATCACAGACGTCTAAAAGTTTAATTCAATCTTATACACTTCTCACTTATTAAGTACTTCATTATCTAAGTAAGCCTGTTCCTAAGTAGGCACCTAACAAGTTCAGATCCCAGATATCATAATCATCAACATCGTGCGTATTGCTATCACCATAAGCGTCCGTCCCATCACCATCACGATCACATAATTATCATCATCACTCTTCACTCTATTCTAAACCTTCCACACAAAGGTATAAACTTTAAAATAGCATAATGTTTTTTTGAGAAAATATCTAAGCGCGACGCGCTTCGCCAAGTAATGTCATGTCATTGTCACGATTCACCCCGAGGTCAAACGGAGACTGGTTAGATGTTATCTCGAAGGGTTAAGGTTTAAAATGGAACTGTTTTGAGATGTAAGACGCTGATAGAGTAGTGGGTGACAGAGGCCGTTGGTTTTAGATTTTCCCGTGGCTTCAACCAGCCGAAATTAGGAATAGGTACTACAAGAGTTAGGCCGATCAAACTTAACCGCTGGACCACGAGTTCGAGCTTTAGCGGCAGCGGCGAGTTTGCCCAGCGCATCGGTGAGAATCGTAAAATTAGGCAGCTACTCGAAATTCCAGCTCAAATTGATCATGTATTAAAAATGTATTCTACTTTTTCTATCCACCCGGTCTCTGATACATATATGTAGGTCACAATTTATGATACGACTTAATTTCCCATACAATACTTATTAACTAAACCTTTAACCAGCTGATCACCGTAAAATAAAACTTTAACTTTAAAACCGCGGTTTTAAAATCGATGACTTTTTGACGTTCCATTTGAGGCCTCTTTTGCAGTTTACCTTTTTATTTAGAAAAGCTATGTTTAGTAGCCACTATAGCGTTGCGTAAAATTGTCTATTTTACGCAATACTTTAGTTTTGGACACGGCTATTTTAAAAGAAAAGGTAAACTGCAAAAGAGGAAAACGTTAAATGGAACGTCAAAAAGTCGTCGATTTTAAATCCGCGGTTTCAAAGTTGAAGTTTTATTTATGTCGATCAATGGCTGCTTGTACGAGTATAAAGTATACGGGTGGCTAGCCCTGGTGTCAGAGTTTTTAGGCCGCCTGAAGGCCATAACGCATGTTGATAATTACGTACTTACATGTTTTTGCAAAATTGAGGAAAATCGCAACCTTCGCTCGCTGGCTATTTGTCTGAGGTCGATTGTATCAGTGTATGTTCTTAAATTGTTATTAAAAAGATAAATAAATAATTATTGCTTTTCATTATCGGTAAGAAAAATATAAAGTTTAAATATTATCTATCTATCTAACTTAGCTGGCTCATTCCTCGCACAGAGAATCTCTCTAGCCGTTCAGCGTGGGAAAGCAGCCAGCGTTCTTGGCACCCTACCACACGGACACAGTATTTGTTTCGATTTTTAGCCTCTGTTTATTTATTTATTTTATTCTATATAGGTAGGTTTCATATTTTTGGTGCATTTGTATATTAAGGGTGTCCAGCGGCAAATTTTCGATTTAAAAAAATTGTAAAAAAAAAACTATTTGGTTTATTTAACTTTTATTTGGATAAAAATGAAGCTTAATGTTGCGGATTTCACTTTTTAAAAATTATGTCGTCTAAATGATTTCCATTTTTTTTACACACTCTTCTAGCCGAGCTCTCAAATTTGAGACCACTCGAGCGCAGAGCGCCGGTGTGATAAACATATTGTTCACAGATGAGGCACATTTTCACATCGATGGCTATGTAAACAAGCAGAACATGAGATACTGGAGCCCCGAGAATCCTAGAGAACGGCATCAAAAGCGTTTGCACTGTCCAAAAACGACGGTGTGGGATCTTTGCCCAAGGGATAATCGGCCCTTATTTTTTTCACGAGGGAGAGACTGTCACTGCTGAGGTGTACTGCCGCATGATAGACGAATTTTTGTTGCCCGAACTGCAGCTGCTATCTGGATACAACAACAGAACTCACTTCCAGCAAGATGGCGCCACTCCACATAGGTACAGCTAGGGTATCGATGGAGAAGATGAGGTCGATTTTCCCAAATAAACTCATTAGTAAAGGCGGAGACATACCCTGGCCTCCTCGATCACCCGATTTGTCACCGTGTGACTATTTCTTGTGGGGATATCTAAAATCCAAAGTGTACAGTAACAGCCCTCGGACGATTTCAGCCCTACAAGAAAATATACGCCGTGAAGTTGCCGCCATCACACCACCGGCGCTCTGCGCTCGAGTGGTCTCAAATTTGAGAGCTCGGCTAGAAGAGTGTGTAAAAAAAAATGGAAATCATTTAGACGACATAATTTTAAAAAAGTAAAATCCGCAACATTAAGCTTCATTTTTATATAAAAAAAAGTTAAATAAACCAAATAGTTTTTTTTTTACAATTTTTTTAAATCGAAAATTTGCCGCTGGACACCCTTTATTAGGTAGTTTAGAATAATATTTCAATGTTTTTTAAGTTAGAAAAAAAAAAATCTAACTTTATTTCTCAAGTTCATTTTATTTAACTAGGCCTATCATTTCAAATGGTCCTCCACATTAACATTAATAGTAGTTGCACAGGAACAATTCAATTGACATTTCGGGGGTCCAACATACGCGGTTGGGGTCCAGCAGACCACTTAGTTGAAATTGTTTGGTCCGTCTGCAGCAAATATTTTGAAAATAGGGGTCGTGGCCATTGTCAAATTGACCGAGTGATTGTAGGGGACCCGACAATAGGATGTTGCGTCGCGGGGACGTTGGAAAACCGGGATTTTTATTATACTCCCCAAGTTAATACTTAAAAATTTAGGTAATGAATAGTCAAAATAAATGAAACATAAATTGACAAAATAAAAACAGAATTTAAATTAACTATTGTTACCAGTAAACTGGACAGATAAGACATAATTATTTATGACTCGCCTGTAACTCTTAATGTTGCTTAAATTAGGTATGGCCAGTAAAATACATAACTAATTTTTATTCTTACTAACAAATAATTTAGAAAACAATACATTGTATTACCTATGAATTGGCATTAGCGTTACCTAAGGCTTCTATGATGAAAATTACTTCACCTACTTATTTACGAATCACGGACAAGGCTTTTTTTTAAATAAAGTCTGTATAATAGTGTATTTTTATCTAAATATCTATGTGGTTCTATTGCTTGTGTAATAAAGAGTAAAAAAAAAAACACCCTTTCGGATTTATAAAAAAAAATTGTAAGAATATGGACGTATACCTACGTATAGGGTAGTTGCAATGCACAGGTTGAGGCAATCTTAGTGCCATTGTTGGCCACTGTGCAGCTGTGCACCTAAACAGTCACTCGTGACATTTACACAAACAATATTTATGGTGCTAGTTTGTTTATAATTAATATTTAAGCAATAATTTTGACATCAAAATACGGCCAAAACCGGGGAAGTGGCCATAACCGGTGTATCTACTGTATGTTTACTTATAACTTATTTAAACATAAAATATATAGATAATTCAACAACATAGAAGATAAAGGAATTATTTCTGGATTTATTACTAAAGTCCCAATACCAACTCTTCCTGCGACATTTTTATAGCGAGTCTTTCATAACCACACATCTGAGGGGAAATTCTGTTTGGTGGCGATTATAGGATTTGCCGACAGGAATGAACTTTATAAAATACCTACTTATAGGTATAACAACTAAACGTAAGTTGACGTAAGTCAGTTCGTGTAGACCGGGAGGCTAGCCCTGCGGGCTTAGCATAAGGACCATAAAATTATACTATCGACGTGTCAGAACTTGACAGAGTTATGATGAAGCATATATCTGTCACCCTTGCACACGACGATAAACTCTTGTCGTGGTCTTGTATGCTAAGCACACTGGTGTCAGAGTTTTTAAACCATCCGAAGGCTTCTGATATGGCTAAACGGTTAAAACAACCGAGACCTACAATTTAACTTGCCATCTGAATCACGGTAGCAGTCAGTTGTAAATGCGTACAATTAAAACCTTCGGATGGGTGACCGCGGGTGGTATTTTCAGCTGACCACTACCGTGACTCGGATGACACATTAAGTAGGCTAAATGAGGGCGTGATAATGCCTGATCAAACCCTCACTTTAAAAAATAAAGATAAAAAGAAAGAAATAGACTAGTTGACAATATTTTTTAATATCCTCTTAAACAGCTAACCATAAACAGAGACAATTAACGAAAACAAAAATAAAATCAACTTAGAAATAAAGAAGTTTCAAGCATATTTATTTTCTTGCTAGACAAAGATCGCACTATGGCAGGCTATGATGTCACTGCCCGTAAGTTTCATACATTCGCCATACTTTATGGCGTTATGCTTTATGGGACAAGGCATTCCCTCTTTATCCCTACCAAAATCTTTACAAGCTTATAACTCTAAACTTGATTAGCCAATTTTAATATTTTTTTAGTTTATGAATCATAATTAATTGCAGAATTCACTAATCCTAATCAGTTAGTACTTTTAATTAATTCAATATCAGTAAATTACCCTATTGTAGGTCTCAGTTGCGGCTATAGCCACCAAGCCTATAAGAACTTTTTTAAGTATTGTTAACTGTGGGTTTTAAGAGTAAGCTCAAAATAGCCCGACGTGTTTAGAGAGGACTAGGTATGCTCGTGATAAGATGCAATCAGGGAAGATGTAAGCAAGGGTCATTTCATTTTGAACAAACTTTCAAAGAAGATTTTCTTAGTAGGTACGAGTACCTAGATACTCGTAGGAACTTTTAGTGTTTGCTCTGATGACGGGGCACTAGAATACGGCATCGGTATCCCCTGCCTGTAGTAAGAGCCTACTAAAAGGGTACCTCTGGCTGGTCAGAAATGGGGGAAAAAAGGTATACTTCGGAGTCTCTCTGCGAAGTCGAATCAGGAATGTGGAGATCCGCAGACGAACCAAACATACCGACATAGCCCAGCGGATTAGCCATAGGTAGGTACCTACTAGTGGGTAGAGGACATGGCTTGAAGAACGGATAGCCAATGGTCCGTAAAGTTCTCGAATGAAGACCACGGCCCGACGTAGGACCTCTAGGTACCGTCTACGTGGACCTACGCTATAATTAAGACCGCAAGAACGCGCTGGGTGGTAGCCGCTTATACCCGGTTTTTTTTTGTAATCCATAGGGCCAGCGTGGTGATAGGTACGGCTTAATCGCTATTTGTAGGTAGGCCTATGTCCAGCAGTAGAATGGTGTTGGTAGACGGACTTTAGAGCAACATATACTCTACTCGGCGTTAGATGGCGCTAGTCGTATTGCTCGGGCAAGTACAGTTTTTAAGACCAGCTAGCTTAGCATACGATCACGAAAAGTTTTGTCGACGTGTGAAATGTAACAGATATATACTTCACCATAAGTATGTCTCGTTTTTACTTTGAAAGAATTATTTCGTAGTGCGTTTAGTAGGTACTAGCCCGGCTTCAGAACTCCGGCCGTAGATTTGATCTCTCTATGAGAACAGCTATACTTTGACGTTGCGCCACCTGTTAGCGAGTAGCTTAACTGTTTATGAGAACGTATAATAAATTTTGGTATTAATTTTTAAACCTAATACCTACCTTTGTTGTATCACCATCTTTGTTGTATCTATTGTTGAAACAGCAAAATATGCGTTAAAATACGTCTCATTTACAAATTTACTTTGATGGAAATAATTTTGAAGCAGCTATTATGGACAAACTTTAAACCTAGGTACTCGTAATTAACTTAAATATTTAGACTGACATGTGATTCTATTATAAATTTTTATGAACATTAGATCGTTTGGTATTAAAAGTACTGGATTATTTTATTGTAAAGTAATTACAGCGACAACAAAGGGGCATTAATTTCATCACAAAATCATTTGTTTCATCTTTTTTCTTTCCATGAACAGAACGAACTGGTAGCGACATCTATTGAAAAATATTTAAGTCATGCTGTCAGGTGCCCAAGCGCCTATTGAAATTGCATTATTGAAACATTTTACCATGTGAACATGTTAATTTATTTCTTACGTAACTGATAGATGGCGCGGCATGTTACTAACAACAAGAGATTTCGATCAATGAGCTTTACAGGGTTATTCAGAACTAGTGTACTAAGCCGAAAGGAGGTGATTCAGACTATATTATTACAACCTTCAATATGGGGCCAACCCGGAATTCATGAAAAAATAATCGGTTTCCTACCTATTTCATACATTTTGCCTCGACTGTCTCGGTGGGTCAGTAGTGGTAAGTGACCCTGACTCCTGGTTCAAAGAGGTGTTTCGATTCACACCCAGGGTAGGTACGCATTTGTGATGAACATAAATATTTGCTCTGTGTCTGGGTGTTAGTAGTTGTGTTAACTATATATTTATGCACTTAGGTATTTAAAAATATGCATATGTCAGGCATGCATCAGTCTTTGGCAGCCATATCACTTAGCTATGCTTAGTTTGGGGTCAGAGGCCGTGTGTTAGATGTCCCCAAATATTTATATATATTTATTTCAGATATAATAGGACAGGACGGACGGCCACGGAGCGGGAGCGAGCGTTGAATGTCTTTGCATATGCGAACGAGAGGAATGGCGTGCTATCCTCTGCCCTTTGTTCTCAAAAAGACATTTTTTCAATAAGACAGAAATATACTTACTTAAAAGGACAGAAGTACACTTAAGCAGAAAAAGGAAAATAAACCTATCTTACAAATGTTTTTGTTCTGCTCGCCTCAATAGGTACAGCAAAGCTTTGCAGGCTATGCAACACAGATATTTGTGATCATAAACATTTGATCTGATCTTGTTTTCCCAGGACAATAGTAAATAATCACCGTGGACATTTATTATGTCCGACAGTAGATATTGCTTCCTTCTGTTTTCCTTTTCTTGTAAATAATTTTGGAATTCTGTGGGTTCCTCTGTGCAAGGAGGTAATTCACATAATGTTAGATACGCCTCTGGAATAAGGTCTGGTAGCAACAGCGCTAGCATGGACAAGAGCCGAGTGTATTTAAGTACGGCCCTCTATGGAACAATCGAAACCGATTTTGAGTTTTATCCAAATTGCATTTGTGATATGATAGTAGCATCCTTTTACTACCTACATCGGGATACATTGACGATGATAGCTAAGCCAGAGACTGATAAACTACTTATACGAGTAAATATTTTTATATAAGTACATAGGTAGGTAGGTACTTATATAGATAGTAACTAAATAGCACCCAGACACAGAGCAATTGAACTATAAATACTTGCTCTGGGTGGGGATCGAACCCACGCCTCTTTGACCCAGTAGTTAGGGTCACTAACCACTGAGCCACCGAGGCAGTCTTATGATGAAGATGATATTTTTATAGTCTGCAGCAGCTTCGTATTAGCTACAAACCAAAATTACTTACACTATTTCTTTGTTTTCTTCGTGATTCCATTTGAAGTATTGTAGGTACCTAACTACTAACTTAACCTTCTGCGACTGACGTGGACCAGTTTTCACAATCTTACTGACGTGGTAGTCCACCAGACACTAATTTGAGGCCTTATATCTTTGAATTTTGGAAATAAACTCTATTCTAATAATTACAAACTAAACATTCATAATTTTTCTCGCTTGTTATTATTAGTAAAATGTTAAAATTCAATTATTTGGATTATTTATTTATTTATTTATGACTTTTACTATTTACATTTATTTATGATACAGTGAATGCGTCGAGTTGTCAGATGTCTGAAATTGAGAAATATTCAATGTTTCCATTCAGAGAAATCACATCTTCAAAATTACTAAAAAAAAAACAGTTTTCGGTAGTCTCGTGGACAATTTGCTTCTTTATCATTACTCCTCACATGTATGTGCTGCAACAGATAATGGCTCACCAATGCATGCATGAAATCACGACCCGAAGGTACTAAAGGCGCGGGGTCCCGCTTTTAAAAAATATCGGTGCTAGACATGTTTTTCGGTTTTGTGGCGCCTATCAGACTACCCCGTCAGCGCAGAAGGTTAATTATTAAAATGTAAGATTAGCGTTGGGCAATTACGAATTATGTGGTCATAACAATCAAGTTTTATCGACTTAATTAACAATTTTTATCGATTAAATAAACATAAATTATTACCTACCTAATTACAAAAAAAAAACAGCTGTTTTATACATTGCATAGCATTCGACATAAGACCTCAAAAATGACTATCTACGGACATACTTACTACGTAGATACCCTAAAAGAAATAAGTAAAGAGAGCTAAAAGTGATTAGGGGGCTGGGGTCTTATGCAATTTCTATAGGGTGTTTTGTAGAGGGTCCGACAAACCAAACATGCCCATGTTCGGGGACCCATTTGGGAAAAACAAGTTGGGCAAAAAAATCCCTGATCACCTGTTTTTTCTTTTAATTTTGCGGCTCTCACCAAAATTGTACCTATTTACCTTCATTACATTTGTAAAATCTTTTTTACACAGGATGTTTGTACTTAAGATTGGTCTCTAATATATCTTTATGCCACGTAAAGTAAAATTAGATACAAATCAGAACTAACTAACTGATGTAGAGCTCATAGAGTGAAAAACGAAACATACATCAAAGTTCAACTTTGATGTAAAATTTATTTATTTATTACAGCAACAAAAAAATCTTTAGAAAAATAGGGGGTCAGGAGATTTTTTTAGCCAACTTGTATTTTTCAAATGTGTCCCCAAACACGCCTATTTGGTTTGTCGGACCCTCTACCAAACAACCGGTATAGTAATCAGCGATTACTATAGAAGCACTAATATAGAAGAAGTATAGGTACCTTAAAAGCAATCCTTACTATAATATTATAAATCCGAAAAGTTTGTTGGTTTGTTGGTTTGTTACTCTTTCACGCACCAACGGAGCAACGGATTGACTTGATTTTTGGCATGGACATAGTTTAAAAGGCGGAAGGAGCTTTAGGATACTTTTTATCCCGAAAAATTGCATAGTTCCTGTAGGACAGGACAAAAACCATGGAAAGCGAAACTGTCGCCACTATCACAAAGACGCTAAGTGATTAATTCCTCTATGACGCTAATATGGACTAACGAAACGTCACAGCCAAACGTAATTAGATGACAGGTGACATTGTCTGCAGACTTTTATAAATCACAGGTAGCATGGCAGAGGGACAAATAATTTTTCCACCATTATATCCCCTTGAAGAGGAAATAAAGTATGGATTGAAAATGACAACTGACATTAAAATTGGATAAAATGTTATTTTCCCTCTGCATGCTACATGTTACTATGACGTTTAATACCAGGCCGTCATTTTGTCTGACATTAAAAACATTTTTAAATCTTCTATTATTAGAGGTTTAACATGTTTCTTTATTCTACCTTTATGGTACAGAATCATCATACTTTAATATTATCAATCCGAAAAGTTTGTTGGTTTGTTCCTCTTTGATGCAGCAACGGAGCAAAAGATTGACCTGATTTTTGGTATGGATAGCTATGGTTTAAAAGACAGAAAGTGATAATAGGATACATTTTATCTTGAGAAAATTCGTGATTCCCATGGGATAGGACAATAACTGTTTCTCAGCAATGGAGCAACGGATTGACTTGATATTTGGGGTGGGCATAGTTTGGAGGACGGAAAGTGACATAGGATACTTTCCATCCCGAAAAAATTGTGGTTCCCGTAGGACTTAACAATATTTTTTTCTCAGCAACGGAGCAACTTGCCTTGGCTTATTGCATGAATATAGTTTGAAAGACGAAAAGTGACATGGGCCACTTATTATCGCAAAAACTTTAACAGTTCCCGTAGGATAGGATAAAAACTAAGTGAGCGGGCTGCGGTAGCAGCCGTCTAAGCGCCAGAAATAACCTGTCATGGCAAGTTTAGGACGTTCCTACATTTTTCGCACTCCTTCGCGGCACTCAACAGCGCTAGCCCAGACTCGGGCTCCATAACGAAGCTTGCGCTCTCGCCATAATGACGGAGTGTTTCGGAGCACAAGACACATCGTCATCCACCACTCGGGACTAACCAGTACTGAACGTCAGACAGCATTCCAACGCCCTGGTCCCAGTGCAGCGGGTCAGTCATAGTAGCCCGGCGCCTGCCTCTTCAACTGCAGAGGGCAGTGAGAACGGCCATCGCGATACCAACACCTCTCTTCCCCTGCAGCCCCACTGCGTCTGCCAACACGTTGACGGCCTAGCGGAAGGTAGGGTAGGTGGCGGCACCCACACCAGTTCCATATATCCCACCGCGGCCCCTAATCCTCGGCTGTCATATCAGAGTCCAGGAAGCAGCCTTGCTTTAAAGAAACTAAGAAAGGTTATTCCCAGCAAGTAACTGGAGATAGAGAGACAGAAAAGAAGCCACACCCAGCGCAGCAGGAGGAGCTGGAGTTCATATGCCTGGCAGACGGAGCAGCACTAGAGCAAAATCTTAACCGAGAAATTAACATATTTACAGACGGCAGCAAAATTAAAGGGAAAATTGGGGCGGCATTATCCATTTGGGATGATGCCGCTGAAATCAGTACCCGCAAGCTGAAATTGGCCGATTGGTGCTCCGTGTACCAGGCCGAGTTATTGGCACTTCTTGAGGCTACCGAAAAAGCAAAAATCTTTTGTGACTCCAGGTCTGCACTGGAAACGGTAGTTGGCGTATCTTCCCTCCATCCCTTTGCAGTAAATTCAAAGCTAACATAAAGTTACGACACGCACAAAATAAAATAGTGAAACTTTATTGGATTAAAGCGCACGCGGGGATGGAGGGAAATGAGAGAGCGGACCAGCTAGCAAAGGAAGCAGCACTGCATTCGAAGTGCAGACCTATTTACGATAACTGCCCCGTTTCATTCGTCAAGCGAGAAATCCGAAAGGACTCTCTTGACGAGTGGAACGGGCGGTATCAGGATGGTCACACAGCGGCGGTAACCAAAACATACCAAGGATGCAAGGGCGGCATACAAGATCGTAAGAGAAAGAGCACCAGTGGGAATCATAACTCAAGTGCTGACGGGGCATGGTGGGTTTTCCCAATACTTACATCGATTTAAGTTGAGGGAAAGCCCATCGTGCATCTGTGAACCCACAAAAGAGGAGACTCCACTGCACATAATCTTGGAATTCCCAGCTAGGGTAGGTGGCGACACCCATACCGCCAGTTCCATCCCACCGCGGCCCCTAATCCTCGGCTGCAGCGTCTCAAGAGCGGCACAGCAGTCCGAAAAGTGACATAGTCCTCTTTTTATCCCAAAAACTTTTACAGTTCCCGTAGGATAAGAGAAATACTAAGTGAGCGGGCCGCGGTAGCAGCCGTCTTAGCGCCAGAAATAACCTGTCATGGCAAGTTTAGGACGTTCCTACATTTTTCGCACTCCTTCGCTGCACTCAACAGCGCTAGCCCAGACTCGGGCTCCATAACGGAGCTTGCGCTCCCGCCATAATGACGGAGTGATTCGGAGCACAAGACACATCGTCATCCACCACTCGGGACTAACCAGCACTGAGCGTCGGACAGCATTCCAACGCCCTGGTCCCAGTGCAACGGGTCAGTCATAGTAGCCCAGCGCCTGCCTCTTCAACTGCAGAGGGCAGTGAGAACGGCCATCGCGATACCGACACTTCTCTTCCCCTGCAGCCCCACTGCGTCTGCCAACACGTTGACGGCCTAGCGGAAGGTAGAGTAGGTGGCGGCACCCACACCACCAGTTCCATCCCACCGCGGCCCCTAATCCTCGGCTGCAGCGTCGCAAGAGCGGCACGGCACTGGTCCTCTCAGCTGCTTTAATTAAAAGCGGCTGAACCTCGAGTGCCAGCCTCTAAGCTGCCATGGGGGAAAAGACCCAAAGAAGAGGGAGACTTCGAGCCCCGCCTTTTCAGCTGCCTCAGACCTCCCCCGCCACGACAAGGCGGGAATACACGGGGGGTTGTGTATACACTCCAACCGTAACTTAGCAGCAAAAGCATTCCTCTAAGGTAATTTGATGTTTGTCGGTTAGGTTAGGTTTCGCAGCCGACAAAAACATAAGCCAAAATCAAAGTATAACGCGGGCGAAGCCGCGGGTAAAAGCTAGTAATATATATATCGATGTTGATGATTTTTTTGAGGGACTACTTTGCAAGTAGGTATTCAATTGTTTTTTTTTTTGCAAAATAGAAATAGACAAGTCACGTAAATCTGATTTTCGAGAAAATGAATTTGTCAAGAGCGTGTCTCAACTCTCCATTCATCATGCGTACGTACCTACCTATTATATATACATTACAGATTCGTGATAGACTACATGAAATGTCATCGTAACAACGTAAAAAGTTCATCAACTCGAGCAATACTTCTTCACTAAAAACTTGTGAGATCAAATGTAAACACAAGTCAGTTTATTTATTCAGTACTATGAGAACATCAAAGTTAGATGCGCCGCAGATAATGCCCCTGTACATAAGTACAGCATAAATAAACCGACTTGTGTTTTGTTTACATTTGACCTCACAACTTTTTACTGAATAACTGTTGCTCGAGTTGTAGAACTTTTTACATGTCATGTTTTCATTCATACTCATACTATTTTATTTATACAAAATTGCAAAAGTACGTCAAAAAATGTACAGCAGATGATAATAATCATAATGAGGAAGTGTGGTGACTGAGGCTTTTTAAATGCCAAGGACCTCCACATCCGCGAAGTGTACAGTCTCCGGGACTATTTCCGAAATAGTAGGCGTGGGATGCACTGCGGTGTAGTGGCAGTTGACAGGACTGATGTGAACCTGCTCGCTTCGGTGGCCAGGTTACGCTTTGGTGACCTCTTTGGGGAAACCGAGGGGTTTGCCTGTGCAATTGCGGGACGAAGTTGCCTTGACGAACAACTACCGGGAGTATATCCTGAAGGACGGTACGGTCGATATTTGTCGGGCATGCCACCGCCCCGGAGAGTCACTCATGCATATTACTTCCGGTTGTTCTCGTCTTGCCAAAGGCGAGTACTTCCATTGGCATAACCAAGTAGCCAGGATCATCCATCAGCAACTTGCTCTTCAGTACAAACTTGTCGAGTCCGAGGTGCCGTATTATAAGTACGCACCAGCGTCAGTTCTCGAGAACGGTCGTGCGTTGCTCTACTGGGACCGCTCTATCATCACGGACAGGACTATTGTCGCCAATAGGCCTGATATTGTGGTGGTCGACCGGTCCCAGCGCCGGGCAGTGCTCGTCGACATAACCATCGGTGAACGGTTTAATAGCGAAGAGCGACCAACACCTCAAGAGGCTCTATCTAGACGGTTGGGTCAATTATGCCAGATTCAGAAGGCAGTGAAACTGGACACGGTGCGCAAAGTCAGGAGGTTCCTCAGTCTGTATCCCCACATAAACACATATTTCACGTAGGTATATACCTACTAAAAATAGGATTACAAACTTATTTGTGTAGATTCTAAAGTATAGACCAAAAGTATGTTTAATTTTATTCCTTGCCATTTAGCATTTAGCCTAAATACTTATAATGATATTCAAAATTACAAACATGTGACAAAATCGAAGCACTTTGACAAGCAAGAATTCTTAAACTACTGATTTGGTTTGGATGTAATTTTGAAATATACTTAGTTTTATGACGTTTTTTTGATTCTGAAATATTGAGACGATTCGCTTTGTCCAGAACGAAGTTACAGGGAGTTGAAAATGGCCTGAATGACTTAGGGAAAATTATGTCCCTGCTGCGCTTTTTTTCGACTTAGTTAGGTGATTGGGTGCACTGCCGTGATATCCAGATATAGAAATCAATAAAGAAAAGCAAATAAACTTTGGGAAATATTCCACACTAGTTTTTGCCCATGGCTTCGCCTGCGTGATTTTTTGTTTTATTTTTGGGCCATCTATAGGATTTTACCTTTTATTTTTCGGGATAAACGTAAGTAGTTTATGATAAGTACTTTCCGACGTTTAAACTATATCCATGCAAAAAATCAAGACAATCCATTCCTCTTTTATGTCGTGTGAAAGAGTAACAAACATACCAACTAACACAGTTTAGGAATTAAAACAACATTATCTAGTAAAGTTAATTATGCTACGCAGTCATAAGATACGAACTCTCAGAACTCTAAGAACAATAAGTACATCAAACAATGAGTATAGAAATTCGTGTTTACTATTTTTGTTGAGGCAGTTCACTAACAAACGTTTACTAAACACATCGATTATGGTCTACAGCTGATTGCGGCAATTGACCCCTACGCTGCGATTTCTCGTTATCTGACGAACAAAAAACAGCAAACGTTCCCGCAAACTTTATAAAATCGCATGATAAAAGCGCGATATTAGTCACCACCAAGACGTCAGTCCAGACACACGACCTCTTCGTATCGGAGCGATGAATTTCTTAACAATATGTGCCATATGTTCACTCGTCACGCCGTACGAGACCCGTACGCTGTTCGACGATTATACAAGAAGGAGGAATAAATTGCTGAGGGAAGAAAGATTACTATCCTTGGGAGGAAAACTGACTCTAACTGATGAAGAGCAAGAAGCAAACGACATTCTAATGCAATGGAAAAAGAAAGAGGTAGAAGAATCATTCCACGACCCGCAGCATTTCAATATCTCCAAACATTACTTTGCCTACAAAGATCACATCGAAAAGTCAAAAGTGTTTCAAATTATAAGAAAGATGCCTAAAGGCGCAGCGCTGCACGTTCATAGTTCCTACATGCTCGACGCTGACGGTCTCCTAAATTTAACGTATGAGGACCACTTATACGCTTGTTATCATAACGATTTGAAATTGCAGTTTTCCGACACGATCCCCACATCAGACTGCCCAGTTAACTGGACCCTGCTCAGTGAATTACGCCACGGCTCGGATAACGTCACACTATTTGACGAACAAATCAAAAGACATTTTACTTTAGCCAAAGACAAAGATGTGTTTGACATAGATATAGATAATGTCTGGAAAAAATTTGAAAGCATCCACAAAACTGTGAAACCTCTACTCGGATACAGAGCAGCCAGAGAAAAATACTTTTACAAAACTCTCGAAAAATTCTATGCGGATAACGTGATGTATGTGGAAATGAGAAGCAGCATAAGCAATCTATACGAACTGGATGGAACGAAACACGACAAGATCTTCATGATGAGACTGTACAGAGATATTACGAAAAAATTCATGCAAGACCATCCAAATTTTATTGGAGTCAAGTTGATAGTGACATGCTACCGCGCAGCGAACGAGAAACGCGTGCTCGAAGCCCTTGACCTTGCAAACAAAGTGAAAACGGAAATGCCAGATATGTTTGCAGGGTTTGATTTAGTCGGTCAAGAAGATCTTGGGCGACCGCTTACAGATTTCATTTCTGTACTTAGAAAACACAAAACGAACATGGATTTCTACTTTCACGCGGGCGAGACAGCGTGGTTTGGGAGTTCGACGGATGAAAATTTAGTTGACGCTATTCTTATGGATTCTAAAAGGATTGGTCACGCTTACGCCTTGCTGAAGCACCCAAGTTTGCTTAGAATGGTTTTCGAAAAAGACATTGGCATTGAAGTGAATGTGATATCAAACGCAGTGCTCTCACTAGTGCGTGACGTAAGAAACCATCCTTTAGCAACGTATCTGGCAATGGACATGCCCGTGGTGTTATCTAGTGATGATCCCAGTGCCTGGGGAGCTCAGCCATTATCACACGACTTTTACGTAGCTTTTGTTATAGTTGCAAGTAAAAACTATGATCTGAGAATGCTCAAACAATTAGCTTTGAATTCTATAAGATACAGTGCTCTCGACCGTGAAGGAAAGGAGAAATTGTTAACAGTGTTTAATGATAGGTGGTGTAAATTTATTAAGGAATTGAGACAATTAAATACAGAGTTCATCAGTACCAGTAGTATCGACGGTGATACAATAGAACCCAGTGAAATATTCATAGAATCTATAACGGAGAACTTCGGTGAGACCAGTGAAGAATTTATCACAGTGGAGCCTCGGTAGAGCGTTAGATAACTCAGGATTATTTTGGATGTGTAACAAAACCTGCTCCTCTTATATTGAGGTTAACAGCTGTCCATGATATCCTGGTATCTAATGTACCAACTGCGGGTATAAATCAGGTTAGATTGAGACAGTGCTATGTTTTCACATCATAATCGCCTAGTGCGATGTAATCACTAGGTATCAAGAGCCGCTGATTGTGAGGAATTTTTGGCTACTAGAAGTTGAAATATCATACGTTTATAATATCGGCTTATCTGGTTATGTTATTAGTAATGTTCACTGAATAAGACGCGCTTAAAATTTGTAGTCAATAATACTATGAATGAGTTCAACAACAACTTGCGCTTATTAACGCTCAAAAGATTGTATCATCTTTTTTTGATTTCAGAAAATAGATTTAACTTCTTTTTTATTCACGCTCTCATGTAAGTCCGTGACAAATACATACTTACTTATAAATTGAGAACATAATAACGTCTGGACTCAAAAGAACTGCACAGAGAAAAACCAGATAAGCAATGTTGTTTATATTGTACACATATATAAGAAAAATATAATACATACGCATACACGTAATAATTGTCATTTTATTTTAGTGCTATGGCGAGTTTATAACATAGATTTTAGTTATATCTACCTTAAATATTATTTAAACAACTCACTACGACAGAAAGTATTTAATATACCTAGAACCATCTCGATTGGATCAGATTTCAAACGGAAAAAATGTATTAATTGTAGTACAATTTATAGAGACAGATACATAGATAAATACATAGACTTAGATATCTACCCACGGTAAATCTATTATACTTAGGTACCCCTTTTAGGAGTTGGAATCCTTAATTCTTCCAATAGGTAAATCATTATTCAAACCAAATAAATCTGCAAATCGGTGATCCAATATTAAAAGTTACTTACCTCCGTCATAATCGTGATTGAATCTCGCATATTTTTTATCACTACATAAGTATAAGTAAAATGATTATTGTATGTAATGGATTTAAAATTGCCCCTAAATGTTTTCCAAATGTACCTACATACCTACGTTTTTAGCGTTACGTAGGTAACGTAACGCTAAAAATAAATGGTGCCTAAACTGTAGTTATTTCAGAGGTTTTTTCGTTATAGGTACGTAATAGGTCCGCTTGTCGGACCTCATTTATATAGGTACCTACCTATATACAGGGTTATTTCTAATCAATTAGCACCCTTTTAGGGGCTTATTCTGTAGGTACATCAAAACGAACATCTTTTGTTCTACGACTTAAAAGTTGTTGATCGATGGAAAAATATCGTTCACACATGACAAAATGGAGTACTGGAATCTGCCCCACCAAAGCGCCCCACTGGTGGGGCAGATTCCACTCCTTCATTTTTGGAGTGGAAACTGCCCCACTCATCTCATCTTGGTGGGGCAGATTCCACTCACTTTTTAGACCAGTGGAATCTGCCCCACCAGGGGTGTCGCGCGATTTTAAATTAAATTGATAGTGCCATGAAGTGTGAAATTAGACTGCAAAATTTTAATCATTATACCGCCCCATCAAAAGAACAGATACGTGAAGACATTGAATGGACCATCCACCACGCAGGACCAGTGCTGGGTAATAGATTCACATTCGCCATCGAATTTATTCTGCGGACGTGTGCAGGTTGACTCGGGATGTTTTCCTTCACCGAAAAGCCAGTGGTATGGAAAAAATGAACTATAAATAGATAATTTATTTATTTTTTGTTCAGTTCTTTCATAGCTAGCATTGTTATTAGGGGACATCATACACCCGCGCGGTCTCTGGCCCCAAACTCAAACATTTATTGCAACATGGGCCAAACCGCAGGCTAATATCCTTTGTAACTAAGTACATACTTAGACAACGCGAAACAAACAGCGGGCTGTTATTATATTAAGCAAGTAGGTACTAAGACAACGCTTGTCGAGATAATAGTTTCTAAACACAGAGGTAGCTCTGTGTTTATCACCTATGTTCATGAATGCTGACTCTGGGTGGGAATCGAACTCAAGCTTCCTTGGCTTAGGAGTCAGGGTCACTAACCACTGGACCTCTGAGGCAGACAAATCTATCGATCTGTAAAATTCGTAGTAGGTGCTTCTGCTAAGATATTTTGATAGGCACTATTAAATCATCATTCCAGAGGTATTTAAAAAATCGTATCTACTACATTAAACTTGCAGTAGACAGCAAATCGATTCAGTTGGTCAAGAACAGAGGTGAAGGGGAGGCCTCGAATAATGATGATGATAATAATAATAATTTTGGACTAGTTCATGTTAGAGCACGACCAATTTCTTTGTTTTAATTTAGTTATTTTGCAACAATTATTTTTTTAAACTCTGAATTTCTGAGATTTAAAGTGCATTTGAATGTTAATCGGGTAAGTAGACCAGGTAGGTACCTAAGTAAATTCGTAAAGCCTGGTGGCTAGCCCTGGTGTCAGATTTAAGGCCACCTGAAGTCCTCTGATATGGCTAATGTTTAGAATAACTGGGACCTACAATTTAATGTGTCATTCAAGCCACGGTAGCGCTCAGTTAGAAATGCTACCCGCGGTCCCATCCGAATGAAAATCCGTAAGTACATAAATTCGAAAGTACTCTTTAAATACGGTAATGGTATGACCGTATTGATTGGTATTGACCGGGATTTGAACTTACGACCTCACGATTGTAGACAAGACTGGACCACCACGGCTTTTTGAATCGAAATAGATCGTTCCGAGTGAAATCCTAACGTTTTTAACACATGTCTCGACAGCGTGAAAATTAACAGTTTCGCCTCATTACGACATGCGTCGAGCTACTCCCATGCACCGACTAATTGGATACGTGACGATATACTGAAGTAAGTAACTGAGTAAATGCACTTTTTTTTTCAAAAGTCTTTCTGAGCGTCTGGTGGACGCGACGCGTAACAAAAATTCTGGTGTTTATTTGGCTCAACGCATAAGCATTGCCATTCAGCGTGGCAATGCAGCCAGCATGCTGGGCACGCTGCCAACTGGCAGTGGGCTTGAGCATTTGGATCAGCTTTAGACCTTCAAGGGTCTGTGTTTGATCCAATGCTTTTTATGTAGTAAAGTAGTGTAGGTAGTTTTAGCCAAAGGAACTTAACAATGAAACCACACAACCTCATCGAGTTTGGGTTCATTTGAATGGTCTTGGCGAGTACCTACATAGTTTGTATTTCAATGGTAACCAGGGTCTGATGATGGAGCTGGAAGGTAATCATGGGAACTCTGTAATGAAACGACGCAACCCTATCGAGTTTCGTTGATTCCACCATAAATACTTAGCAGAAAAATTAGGTATCTTATATCGGAACAAAACCAGTCGGATTGAGAGCCTTCTTCTTTTTGGTTCAAGTCGATTAAAAAGCAGTCTAATCAGCCACCCCTAAGTATCATGGCATATAGACAAATTGTCTTTCCGCCAATTCATACCCTCGAAGACGAAAAAAAAAAAATAGGTATCTATGGATGAACATTGGCAATTACAACATTAAAATCATCATAAATGATTATTAAGCCCGATTACAGAGGCGCAATAGGAGGTAAATTTTATTAGCAACGTAAAAAGCGTTATCTCTATCGAATGTCTAAAGTGAAAAAGAAACAGAAGTATGATATTTAGCTAATATAATTACGATGGCGCCTCTGTAATCGAGCTTATTATCATAGTTAGTTCGACCATTATAAGACAATGAATTTCCGGATCATCATCATTTACGCAGAGGTCCGCAATATCTACTTTATTCAAAGAGAAATCCTTTTTAGCCTTTTTAAAGCTTTACTTTTAATCTTTTCTTTTGCCTTTTTGTGGTTAGTTGACGCAACGGACTTAATGGAAACAAAATATGTAGTTATAACACAAAACAAAAATATATTTTGATTTGAAATTTCTTTTAATTATAAGCGTGACCATTTATTTTTCCCCGCTGACCACCATTGCCCTGTTTTCCCCCTAAGATCTGTCATCTAACAGCCTGTCAACTTTTAACGGACCTCAAAAACAGTGATTTGATTTAACATCTTGTCAAGAGACCTAACAAACCATTAGCGCATGGTGGGACACTCGATAACTTTAACAGTCTGTTGATAGCTCTAACAAGGCATTAAATATTGGACATCGCTCGGTCAAATTAGGCCTAAGTAAGTAATAGGCAGCCGTAAACGTCATACTGTCCTATTCTTCTCCAATTGAATGGTGATAAAAACTATTTATGAGTAACGTAGGTGATATACAGTTAGAAAGGCTATACAACATACTAAGCCGAAAAGGTGTGATTTACACCACCGACAACTTTTACAATGGATTCAACCCGAAATTGGAGAAACAAAACCCAACTGTTTCATACATTTAGTCGATTTGGAATTGCAATTTATTACGCGATATTATTTAAATTTTTATTTATTAAAATTCGTTTCCTGTTAAGTATTGTTAGATTAGGTTTATTATTTTGTAACTAACTTATAAAAATACTTTTTTGTAACTATTTGCAAACGTTGCGATATAAAACGTATAGGTACATAGTGGTACCTAGTGTTAGTTACCTACCCACTAGGCCACGATTCCCGGAAAAATATACCTATTATATGTATGTATACCTAAGTAGATAGGAACCTAGTTATCGTGCGGGACGATAATACCTAAAATCATTTATTACGATATATGGTATATTTTGATGAATTAAACATTGGTTTATCCAGAGGGTGTCCACTGCTGGACATATGCCTTACATATAGATCTCTAATAAGGCCGGTTGGAAGCCTCTTGCATCCAGCGCGATCCTGTGGACCAGCTGCTTTCGCACAACTAGTTGGACATCCAATAGGTCCAAAAATGAGGTCATCTTACTCTGTAGGTAGGTACTGTACCAAACTTTATTAGTTTACTCCTGGACCCACGGAAGACTATTGGTAGTGCAGATTTACCAGCAAAATTCAACAGACTATTACCTGTACTGTACCAGCCTTTTTTATAGTCCACTGCAGGACGTAGGCCTACCCACGAAGGGTGGTTGGGCCATATCCACCACGCTGGCCCAGTGCGGGTTGGTAGATTCACATACGCCATCGAATTTCTTCTACGGACGTATGCAGGTTGCCTCACGATGTTTTCTTTCACCGAAAAGCCGGTGGTGTGATTTTCCGTACACAAATTCCGAAGAACTCATTGGTACGGGACCGGGATTTGAAACCACGACCTCACGATTGTTAGGCCGGTGTCATTACCGCTAGACCACCACGGCTTACTATCACCTACTGGGCGGCAAATACGTAAATCCGCCACTGACTATTGGGCCAAATTATTTGTTTTTGACTTTCGTATGACATGTGATTCGTGACTTAAGTACTTAGATCTATTTCATCTTCAGATGCCGTTCAAATTAAAGCCGGGTTCACACATCGCGCCGCGCTCGACTTCATCAGGCGTTTGCACTAATTGGTGTCAACACGCACCATCATTAAGATTTACTGCATCAATACCTACCAAAGATCTAAAATAAAGTCTGTCCCTCCTCACACGGCGCGAGACATATGTAACAAATGCTCATATAGGTAGAGTCAAATTTAAAGGCGTCTGTAAACAAGAGGCGAGTGCTGCGCAATAGCAAATTCATTTGTCAGCAGGAGTGAGGAATGCGATTTTGCGCAATTTGTGGCTAGTTTGGTTCGATTTATTTATAAATACATCGCAAAATGCATGTTTACGAAACAAACATTGCAGAATGCATTTTATTATTGTCCAATATCCAATTCTGACTGAAGCACATATAAAGCTGCGCGTTTTTATTACAAGAGTTATAGGCTGCGATAAAAAAACGTTTAATTAAATAGGCCTTCAATCGTAAACGTTAAGTTTTACAAAAAAGTTATCTGGCACCAAAAGATGCAAAATTTTACTCACTACAATAATGGTCTCCAAGACTTTTGCCGTAAAGTGCATAGTTTCCGAGATATCGACCAAAAACGTTTTTTCATGATGGCGCTTGAAGCTCCACCTGGATCTGTCAGCATTTTGTGATTTTATGCTCAGTATGTGATCAAACACGTTATAAATTGGATATTGGATCGGAAATTTAGTGCAAAATTGACGAAAAAACGTCTATTTTTCCTGAGTTACAAGTCACAAACAGAAAAATATTATATAGAGAACTATTTCACTAAAGATGCTATACAAATTATAACCGTGTTCACACACGCCGCGCTCGATTTCATCAGGTGTTCGCACTAATTGGTGTCAACACGCTCCATCATTAAGATTTACTGCATCAAGACAAATTATTACAGAATTAGACTTCGGTAGTGTATTAATAGCTTTACTCTTGTCTCTTATAAATAGATCTGGTAAGAGCAGTTACAACCCTGTAGTTTTTAAAAGTAGATTTTAAGCAGCTTTGGTTTTTGGAGTTCTAATTTTAAACAGACAGCCCATAGCCCGTTTTTAGTGTTTTAATGGTTATTAGCAGGAGCGAGCAATGAAAATCTATGTTAGTACGAACGGAATAGGTATGCTAGTATAAATGTACTCGTACCCAACTAGGTATAGTGTCTACAATACGCCTGATGATCCGTAAGAAATGATGCATATTTTCACGGGCACATTGTCGGGACGTCTGTCAATGTTGGTTATAGACCAAATGCAAACGGATATCCAACATAGCTATACAGACGTTTGGACAATATGCCAATGTAGAGTTAGCTGGCTGGATCCTACCTCCGTCAACCAGCATCCTACTAATAATATTATAAAGGTGAATGTTTTTAAGGATGGCTGGATGGATGTTTAATTGTTACTCTTTCACGCAAAAACTACTGAACTGATAGAGATGAAACTTTGCAATTATATAACGTATATATCAGAAAAACACATAGACTATAAATTATAATGATATTGCGTAAATTTTCCATATTATAACAATAAGTATTAAGTAAGTAGGAAAAATTCTGCCATCTGCGAGCTATTCTAGCGTTGCGCTCCAAGAAATGTCAAAAAAGAACTGTCGAATCGAATTTTTTTGTTATTTTATTTTCCATCTCCTTTATTACGGTAGGGCTTCGAAATATCATGCGGGCGAAGCCGCGGGCAAAGGCTAGTTAATATTAATTATGTTGTACGTTACACACGATCTGATTTGGCAGATCGCTCTAACGATAACTTTATATGACCGTATGTGCTCAGGTTTAAAAAAAAACTTTCCTTCTTTAAGTACTTATTTTAATTACTACCTAGATACCTACGTAGGTAAGTACCTATGTAGCTCTCAAGTCACAAATTATGATAATGGTTATCATTTATTGCCAGGATAATCGTCTTACTGTCACTTCGAATGTGACAGGATGTTAATTAAATAAGATAACCTATCAACCTATCTTTTAGGTAGAGTTTGTGCATAAAGAGAAATGATTATATTAATCTGTAAAATACAATACATAAATTAATACAATAAGATTTTAATCAGCAGCCAAGGTACCGACTACTTGGTAGATGCGAGTCTACTGATGAAAACCGAATTGGTGTCTTCCAAGTAAGAAACACTTTTGGTTGTACTAGCAAAGACAGAGAAGTGTTGTCAACGTAATAAAATTAGTAAAATGGCACACGAGCGACCTCACCTACGACGCTTTTCTTTTTGCACAAACTCAATATTAAATACCTCGTCCTTGGTGGATTAATGGTACACCTATATTTTCGTAGCAATTGTAGTAATCACATAGCATAAATAAAATTGTTATGAATTGTATATATAATTCGTTTAGGTATTTTGTAAATATTTTAGTAAAAGTTTGAATAAATTATGTCACTTCAGTTTTATGAATAAAAGTTATTATTACGTATTGTAATAGTGCTTTATTTATTAACATTTTGATGGTTGTAGCACGTCCATAGTTGGACATATATAGCATACTATACATAGTATAAATTCTGTTGTTGCTGTGGATTCCAGAGGAAAGAGTCTATCCCACACAGAAGTAGACTTTCCACATTGCCGTTGCCAGTGCGTGGTCTCCTTTTTAGAACTTAGCGGCCCCATACCCCCAACATAAATTGATATAAAAAACAAACAGGAAACGAATACTATATCAAACATACCAAATCTAATAATACCTATCACGAGTAGGTATTACTATCAAGAAACTAATATACATTAATACTAATATCAAGTAATACCTACACTAATAAGATTGAGAAGCTAGTAACTATAGATAAAGTAAGTATAAACTTAAAACACAGCAGATATACGAGAATTATCAAGTTTTTCTTTATTTAATTTTAAATGGTATCTGATAACATTTAGCAGTGTTATTGTGAATTCGTTGTAATCAGTTACTTCATTACTATAAATTGGTATTACGAGACTGATTTCTTGATAAAATAAATTGCACACTCTGATGCAGGCGGGAAACTGACCTGTGACCTTTATATCTCCTTATACATAGCATTTAACATTCACGTCACATTCAATTTATTTTTAACAACAGTGTCAATAAACTTGGTCCAACGAAATTCGAATTCGTATACAAGCTTGTCTTTATTAGGGTATGTGCTGTAGTACAGAGAATTCAGGGCTAGTTTCTTCAGAACCCTCAAGTCTGCATGTCGACTGGCCACTCCTACAAAGGCTACATAAAAATCGTCGGAGAGTGGTTCTGCTTCCCAAACACCTGGATCGTCACTCGATAAAACTACAGGCAAATTCTGGGTCAAAAAAGCAGCTAGCGGGTGATTCCTCACATCTTCTACCAATTTCAAAACGTTATTAGAAATGACATTTACTTCAACTGCCATTCCCTTCTTCTTTACTTCTTCTAACAGCAAAGGATGTTTGATGAGAGCAAAAGCGTGGCCAATCCTTTTGGCATTCAAGACAATAGCATCTATAATATTTTCGTCTGAACTGGAGCCGTACCAGTTCGTTTCTCCAGCGTGGAAGAAGTAATCAAACTCACCGCTTGCTTCGACAAGTTCAGGTAAGAATTCTTTGGTTGGTACTCCGAGATCTTCTTGGCCAACCAGGTCAAAACCGGCGAGAAAGTCGGGCAGCCTCTTTTTTATTTCCCTAGCAATGTTCAAGTACTCTTTTACAGTTTTTCTGTCGGTCAATCTAAGCGGCGCGTAGATAAGCTTCGCTCCAAAAAAGTCTGGGTAATCTTCAACGAATTTATCGGTTGCTTTCTTGTATACTTCAGCAGTAGCCACAGAGTCATACGTGTTGCCTTCTAAATCGTAAAGGGGAGGTAAAACGCTTCGTATTTCAAGATACATGACGTTGTCTTCTCGCAATGCTTTCAGCGTATCATAGTAATACTGCTCCCAAACTGGTTTGTAGCCCATAAGTGGGGAGGTTACGATAAAATATTGCTGAAATTTGTTCCAGGCTGTGTTAATATCCGGATATTCTTCATTGGGAGTATCCACAACTAATGTGAAATACTTTCTTAGTATTTTATCAAACTTTTTAACATTCCCGGAAGAATATCTTGCCTCTCTCATTAATTGCCACTGCGTTTGACACGTGGACGTTGGCAATTCTTTTGCAAATAGAAAATTAACATCATCTTCTTCGAAGCATACGTACAAATGATCCATGTAAGTTATATTCAGCACATAATCTGGACTGAGCAAGCCTGTGTCATGAGCATGCAGAATTGCGCCTTTAGGCATTTTCTGTATCAATTCATACAATTCAGTTTTCTTAATATCATCCTTGTAATCAAAGAAATGTTTAGAAACATTGAAATATCGTGGATAATCGAGGCCTTCATCTAACTCCTTATGTTTCAGATCCATTATCAAATCATTTACAACCATTTCACTATCACTGAGTACTATATCACTTCCTAGCATTAAATCTAACCCTTTCTCGAATAGTTCTTGTCTCCTTTTGATCACATCTTGAAGGTCAAGCGATTGAATAGGAAACAAAACACAGAAAAGTACAAAAAATGTAGTCCACATGGCCACCGAGTCGATAAGCATACACGTTTTCCCCATGGCTGATAGTGTAAAACTGGCAGTGTTTCGGTAAGTATATCATTTTTATAAATAAGAAAAAAATGATAAATTCAGTTCAAGGCGGCGATGTCATAACGATAGTGAATTGATATGATTATTGTTAGGTAGTACGTGTTATTGGAGGTGAAACGATATTGCATGAACGTGATCTAACAACTTTAGATCGTGACATGATTGATAAGTCTCAGACAAGTAGGACGACGAAACGGAGGACGTGAAAAGGTACTCAAGTCGATTAGTCGATTTTTTTACGATGCATTTTGTTTTATAGAATTCTGATGTCCTGAATAGTCCTGATGACGATGCTTGTATCGAAGAATTATTCATTTATTACTACTCTTTCATAGCTACAAAAACATGCAACACTGTTTTCTCTTCACATTTCTAAGGAAAATATTGACTATTATCTCTTCTTAGAAAAAGATGATAGATAGATGTAAGAAAACACACACTGATATTAAGTGACGCAAAACTTATGACACACACACACTAACGCAAATGCTCATTTTTGTATTGTATAGTGACTTCTTGGTTTGTTTGTCTTGCAAAATCACCTGCTCCATCTGGAAGACACTGTCCTTTTCAACACAGTTTAAACTAACACAAACACAATACGCAATATACAATACACTACAATACCTAGTGTAAGATTTGCAATAAAAAAATATCTTAATTAAAAAAAAATATTTATTACACCTAATTACATACCTATTTTACACTGTATTGCTGCTTATTTATCAATTCAAAATGAGTCATAAATAAAGTCATGCCTTTCACAAAAAAAAAAAACTCTACGAACAAACCTACAACTTTTATTTCATCGATCAAAGTCATGGTACTACTCATTAGTAGGGTATTAAACATAAATATTTAATTTTCACGCATATCACTGAACATGAATAAATTATCACACAAACGTAGTGATATGATCAATACTACTTGTGTAGATAAAATAGTGATGATAATTTGCTGATTGCCTCGCATAGAGACAGCAATATTAATAAAGTAATTAGATAATTGTCGAGTTTAATTTGAAAGAGTCATAACAGACTAGAGTCAGAGTTAAAGGTATTGCTAAACGATTACTACGTTAGTACTTAAGTGTATGTAAGATATCTACCGTAAGAGCTAGAAAATGCAATTTAAAAATTTGCTCCATTCGTTTTCTAGGTCAAAATGAAGAAGACGGTAGATAGGTAGATTTATCATTACCTAGTAAGCTTCGGAATCTATATGGGAATAGAAAAATGAATCTTCGTACCTGTTCAAAAATGACCAATTTATATATACGATGTATAAATTAGTCAGAATCAATCTGACACGTCAATTTTAGCGTAAAACAAGACATTATTAACACAATTTCGATGGTTATGGCAGAGCAATAATGATGAATGAAAGTAATCCAAAGCCATAATAATCATTTAATATTTAGGTACAATTACAGGTTTTCAATTCAGATTTGGTATGCTTTTCAATGAAAATTTGTAGGTAGATACGTTCTAATTTGTTTGATTTTATTGTGAACAATACCAAGTTGCCTAGTGAGTAAGTACATTTACTTAGTGAGGTTATAACGGAGTTTAGTAGATATTATTCAAATTCCTGGAATTTTATGTTCAGGAGGTATGAAAAGTAGAGCACCACTAGAACGAAGCCTGTCTTCGTCTTCGTGGATTAGAACCCCAGCGGGCTTAGCATACGGACCATAAAATTATACTATCGACGTGTCAGAACGTGACAGAGTTATGATGAAGCATATATCTGTCACCTTTGCACACATCGATAAACTCTTGTCGTGGTCTTGTATGCTAAGGACACTGGACTCTAGGTAGATAACTCTAAGTTAAGGTTAAACACCCTCGCTACTCTCGGGGGTTAACTTCTAGACTCTCTCGCTACGCTCAGTGTCCAATATGTAACCTGTGTTACAAGTCATGACTTCGTTTTCTAAGAGGCGGATAAACAGACGGTCTAAGTGATATAATAAGCTTTAAGAGTTGACCGTAAATGACAGTTACTATACTCGTATTAGAGATATTAGGCCCGATTACAGAGGCGCCATCGTAATTATATTAGCTAAATAGTAGGTATAGTTCTGTTTCTTTTTCATTTAAAGCATTCGATAGAGAGAACACTTTTTACGTTGCTAATAAATTTACGCTGGCGCCTCTGTAATCGGGCTTATTAGCTAGATAAATTATTATTACGAGTATATTATTATTTTGAGCATGTATTGTCCCACTGCTGGGCAAAGGCCTCCCTTCTCTCTTTCCAGACTAGATCAATAAAAAAATCTAAATGTCACAAAAATAATTTGGTATTACAAATGCACCACAGACACACCATAACAGTTAACAACACAGACAAAAAGTCATCAAAAATGAAGTGCGCTTTCACGACTACAAAAGAATCGTGTCGTCCAAACTTGACTTGAGTGATGACTGCAATCAGAAGATTAAAGCGACAGGTGACGACTCTCATACCTAGTCTCAGTTTTGCATACATGCAACGGCCATGCTTTTTCTTTTTCCTCTGCGATGTATAGGGGCGGTACTGTAAAGTGGCACTTAATCCTTCCCCTACCCTCTGCATAAAATCAGCATGGCGGATGACGGAGCCTTTATATTTCTTTTAATTTTTTTCTAGTTCTGTGCAGCTTTGAAATCGAAACCCCTTTTTTGATAGCGACCGTAATTTACACCAGCGGATTCGAGTGTGGACGTATTAAGGGTGTTTTAATGCACCCCTAGTGATATCTCGAATAGCTGAGCTGTTTAAAGATATACCTAAACCTAAGTGATTTTATGAAGCAGCTATCTACATTATTCTACGCCTACCCATATCTGACTGCCTCGGTGGTTCAGTGGTTAGTCACCCTAGCTTCTGGGTCAAAGACGCGTGGATTCGATCCCCACTCAGGGTAAATATTTATGTGATGAACATAAGTGTTTGTTCTGGGTCTGGGTGTTATTTAGTTACTATCTATATATGTATGTATATACAAATAAGTATATGTAGTAATATCAGTCTCTGGCAGCCATATCACAAACTTTGCTTAGTTTGGGGTCAGAGACCGTGTGTAAGATGTCCCCTAATATTTATTTATTTAAGTACTTATATCTAAAATCACTGGTAGAAGTGGACTGACAAAAGATGATTACTAGTGATTTTAAATAATCGTGTGAACGTTATTGTTAGAGAATCTCTACTTATTTTTAAATTGTCCGAGCAATTGCTATTCAGCCGAAATTTTGGTCCTTCTAGTGGTAAAGATTCATAGCATTCAGCAAAAGATTGCACCTTGGAATCGACAAAATGTATGTAACATTTGTTTTTTAGGGTTCCGGTACAAAAGGTAAAAACGGGACCTTATTGCTAAGACTCCGCTGTTCGTCTGTCTGTCTCCAGGCTGTATCTCATGAACCGTTATAGCTACAAACATAGAATAATTTATTCTATGGCTACAAAGCTGAAATTTTCACAGATGATGTATTACTGTTGCCTCTATAACAACAAATACTAAAAACAAAATAATATAAATATTTAATTAAATATCCCATACAACAAACCTGAATTTATAGCCGTTTTTCGCTCGATATTAATAATGGTAACTGGTAGATGCTTGAAATATTCACAAAATATTCAGTTGTATATTCAATTTACTAATAAATAATGAAATTGAATTAAAATAAATATTTTAGGTGGGCTCCCATACAGTACGGAACCCTTCGTGCGCGAGTCTGACTCGTACTTGGCCGATTATTTTCTCATATTCCAGATTGGCTCCATAGTAAAAGTCCATAATGATGGTCTGAAATATGTCGTTTAGGCTTAATGCACTCATTCTGATAAACCCTGTAGGACATCCTCGTAGGGAAGTAGTTCCAAAACCAGTAGCAAGATTTATCTAGAATTAAATTGTATGCTTGAGTAGGTACTGCAATATTGATTGTGTACCTACCTATGTCCAGCAGTGGACGTCCTATGGCCGATGGATGGATGAACTGATGACTAAGTATATACATATAGGTCTTTAGGGGTTAGAAACTCTGCCAGACCTAGCCACCCACCTAGGTACACGAACTTACTTTTTCAGATTGCTTAAGTAGCTACTAGGTACAACTTAGATGACGAAAGCCCCCATTCAAATACTGATTACGTCCCCAAGTTTAATATTATAGTCGACCGTCGTGTGTGGAACTTTGAAATGATTATGAGAGGTCTTTTCAATTCAGCGAGGGCTAACGTACTGTGCGCTTATAGACCTTATAGTTGCTCTTTACGGAGTTTCTTTGGCTTTGCTGAGGAGTAAACAATCTGTGTTTTTATGCAGTTTGCCTTTGACGGATGTTTAATTTTTTCGTCTGTTTCACTTTTGACAAGTTCTGTGTGTGACTTGTGTGAGTGAATGTACCAAACAGTGCTTAGGTTATTTAAGTTCGATCGTTATTGGGTAATAACTTATCACTACATAGTATAAAACAAAGTCGCTTCCCTGTATGTCTGTCCCTATGTATGCTTATATCTTTTAAACTACGCAACGGATTTTGATACGGTTTCTTTTAATAGATAGTGTGATTCAAGAGGAAGGTTTGTATGTTTTATACACCTGTGCGAAGCCGGGGCGGGTCGCTAGTATAGTTATAAAACCTTTGAGTCGGAAGCGAGTGAAAGGAATAACAGAAATACGTAGTACGCGTACGTAGGTACCTAGGTTTTGACAAAAAAATATTTTAACGGAATTTAATATTATGTACCTACTAACTAACATTAGGTATATGTACCTGGCAAGCTGGCATGGTCCCACTTCTTTGAGAAAACTAAGACTACCTACCTAACTGAATATCGATTTAGTTATTCTATATTACAATTGAACTGACTGGTGAATACCAACATTTTATTGTGAATACCCAACATTTTACATACCAACATTTTATTACTTTATAGAACAGGCGAGGTTGAAATTCCTGCGTGTGATTGTGATTCGAAACGTGACCAACGTGACAATCTACTAAAGTGCAAATATTATCACACAATTTGTCCATCCTTTGAAGTTTGACCTCTCAGCTTTAGTATAACATAAACATCGCCGCGCATAGCACGTCTCCATTATCTGAATAGTTCAATAACCAGTGCCGCAATATGAAATTATTAATAATTCACTTAGTTCTTTTCGCCTACGTGATGTGTGAATCTGATTATTTCTCCAAGAGGAACCTTTTAAAGAGGGCTGAGATGTACAGCACTCTCGGAGGGAACACGGCACTCAGCGATAAGGAAACCGAAGTAAACAACTGCCTGATGCAACACAAATTCTGGGAACTGGACTACGCATTCGATAACCCGCAGTACTTCAACATGTCACAACACTACTTTGTTTACAAGAACAGCATGAGAAAATCGAAACTGTACAAGATAATAAAACGGATGCCAAAAGGAGCGGCGCTGCATATACACGACATGGGGCTACTCGGACCCGATTACCTGATGAACATCACGTATTATGACAATTTGTATATTTGTTTAGACGAAGGTCAAGTTCATTTGAAGTTCGCTGACCGAACACCGACCGGTAGCTGCAGCGCTTGGCAGCTGCTGAGCGAAGCACGACGTTTATCTCCGGATGTCGATAAATTAAACGAGAAGCTTCGAAAACGCTTCACTATGGTGGTTGACAACCCGGATGAAGTATATCCGACCATAGCGCAGACCTGGGGAACTTTTATAAAATATTTTAGAGCAGTCAGCGAATTATTAGCGTATAGACCGAACTGGGAGCAATATATCTACGATGCTTTGAAAAAATATAGAGACGATGGCATAATGTACATGGAAGTTAGGACCCTCATGCCGCAACTATACGAACTAGACGGTACAGTTCACGATCCGTTGATAACGGCCAAGTGTTACAAAAAAGCTATAAATCGCTTTATGGCTGACCACCCAGATAGTGTCGGAGCCAAAATAATATTTGCGCCATCGCGAAAAGTGGACAGAAAAGTTCTTGACGAATACATACAACTGGCAAGAGAAATGAAAGCAGAAATGCCGGAAACTTTCGCTGGCTTCGATTTGGTGGGTCAAGAAGATCTAGGATCGCCTTTGATAGAGTTCGTGCCGCAACTGCTGAAAGCTAAGGACTTGGATTTCTTCTTCCACGCTGGAGAGACGGACTGGTACGGAAGTATGACTGACGAGAATTTGATCGATGCTATAATGCTGGGATCTAAAAGGATCGGTCACGGTTATTCGTTGGCCAAACATCCGTTGCTGATGAAGGAAGTTATCAAGAAAGATATCGGAGTGGAAGTCAATGTTATATCGAACGGTGTGTTATCGCTGGTGAAAGACTTGCGGAATCATCCATTGAGTATTTTCCTAGCAAATCGCGTGCCCGTAGTCCTGTCTAGCGATGACCCTGGAGCATGGGAAGCTGAGCCTTTGTCTGATGACTTTTACGTGGCGTTCCTAGCAGCATCTAACAAATATTCGGATTTACGACTACTGAAGACGTTAGCGACAAATTCTCTCAAGTACAGTGCTCTGGATCCAGCGAAAAAAGATCATGCGTTGAATGCTTTTAACTTACAATGGAATAAGTTTATAGATACATTCGATTGTCTTGCTATTGATTAATGTGAACGATATGTTCTCGACGTTAGTATAGATAAAGACAATGTTGTGTTGATGAAAGTGAGAACTTCTTAATATAGGACAAATAGATAACAATGGCACCAGTACACGATTCGCACTTATTTGTTGCTTTCTTCTTTGATTCAAAAATAGAAATGCTTAATCGAGCAACTGATATAAAGGGTTTTTTTGTTTTAGGTAGGTACATTTTGCATAAGCAAGTTTTGTAAGTAGTTTTAGAGATAGTAGTGTTGCATAAATTAAAACTTAGTACTTAGCCTTTATTAATTTTTGCAAGTTTGAGTTGAATTAAATTTCCATAAATTTTATGTCATTAAGCATTTAACAAAGTATAGTTGGTTTAGTTATCGTTCTGAGGTTTTGATGTATTTTCATTTAACATACCTATTGATAAAAGCTGTTTTCGTTAAGTTCGATTTACTGTCGATAAAAATTCTACAATATAATGTAACAACATGACAAATATAGGTTAATAATATGTTATAGGGTATAATATAGTTTTTCAAAATTTACATTTTTTGATTTTTTTAGCAATGTGGAATGGGATGTAATGAAATGGCTTCAGTAAAAATCCCTTTAGCAGTTCGAAGAAAATGTTATGTCTTGAAAAAACCTTATGTTATATTCAACGTAATGAGTTCAAGACTTTAGCAAATTCGACCTTATGAGCCCTTAAAAGCGAAATGTTCTAAAGTAGAACTACCGGGACAGAATTGTCCCGGTACGGCAGGACTACCGGGATAAAATTGTCTCGGTGTACTAGTAGAACTTACAGAAACGTCTCGTTTAATTCATTTAAGAATTCATATTAATTGAAGTATTTATATTGTTGCATGTTTCGCGTGAAATCGTTGAAGCGCCTGTGTAGAATCTTTACCTATTCAGCTGTGATTTCTATGATGTTTTGTTAGGCGCACAAACTGCGCTACTTTTTGGAATAAAAATAATCCAACAAAAACATTTTCATGTGAAATGAAGCCAAATCACAGTTCCCACTATCAAAAAGTTGTCAGATCTCACGTAAAGCCAAGCTTCTAACTCTACACGCCTTACTCTACAAGCCCTTACTCCACAAACTCTACAGCTTAGTCAAAATATGTGACTTGGCCGTTTCGTTACAACAAGAACTGTTTGTATAAAAGAATTAATGAATTAATCTTCACTTTACGCTCATGCGCAGTTAGCGAAACAGCCAAGCCGCATATCTATATTGACTAAGGTGTAGAGTTCGTGAAGTAAGGACTTGGAGAGTAAGGCATGTAGAGTTAGAAGCTTGGCTTTACGTGAGATCTGACAACTTTTTGATAGTGGGAACTGTGACTTGGCTTCATTTCACATGAAAATGTTTTTGTTGGATTTCACTTCTTTTTGTAGTTTACTACAAGGAGTAATTTTATCGATTTTCACATCTCTAGCTTCAAAACTTGCGGAAGTCTCACACCAACTTTTAACCCCTAGTTTTAAAGGTTAGGGGGAGATTTACTAAAAATCTTGAAATACGTGTTTGATTATATTTGTAATAAAGAGTCCCTTTATTAATTTATGGACATCTAGCATCAAACTTTGCAATAGTGTCATACAAACTTTCATCCCCCAGTTTTAGTGTTTGGGAGGGTGGTTTATTAAGAATCCTGAAATTGTGTTTTATTATCTATTACGAGTTCGTATATCCATTTTCTGACATCTGGCATCAAAAGTTTCGAAAGTGACACACAAATTTTCATCCCCCAATTTTAGGGGTTGGGGGCTGATTTATTAAAAACCCTGATATAAGTGTTCTATTATTTCTAACAGGGAGTCTTTAAATCAATTTTTAGATTTATAGCATGAACATTTGTGGAAGTCTCATACAAGATTTCATCCCCTATTATATAGGGTTGGGGGGTAAAAGTTCAAAGTTTTAGATTTTTTCCTTTGTATATGCCTGATAGCCTACTTTGATGCCAAATATCAAGTTTCTAGGTCATCTGGAAGTGGGTTAGGTTTTTGATCTATAAGTCAGTGAGTCAGTGAGTGAATCAGTCAATGAAACCCCGGTTTTTAAACGTTAATATTTCATTAACCGTCAAACCAAAGTTAATGAAATTTTGTATTGTAGATAAGCTAGAGAACTTTAATAAATGTGTTAAGTTTCAAATAGTTTTCGAGTTATGAAGGGGTCAAAAGTGGCTCGAAATGGTTCGTGTAAGACACACGTCGCGTCGCCAGTTCCTTTTTTTTTGACTTGGCTGGATACGCTTCCGCTTGTCTAGATATAAAACCGAACATACAACTCGTCTGTCTAGGCACCTATTTAATAGGTAATTGTATACTTATAGTGCAAACTATCGTGCTATATGTCGCTTGATATAAATATTGTCTAACAATCTAAAATCGAGTCTACATACCTACCTATCAGTGCGTCGCTCTATGATCGTCGATCGTCATTTTATCATCATAGAACAACAAGTTTAACTCACCAGACCTCATTTCTACTATAAATAGTATAAAATAGGCGTTGCCAGATGCAGTACATGTTTACATAGTGAGAACGTATTAACAAATAATCCATAAAAACATAAATAATACTACAATGAAAGTATTAATCTTAAAATTATTTTTCATTGCCCAAGTAACCAGTGACTCGAACTACTTCTCCGAAAGAAATCACCTGAAGGAAGCAGAGATTGCCAACATACTTGGAGGCAATACAACACTCATCGGTAAAGAGGTAGACGTGAATAACTGTTTGATGAAACATAAAATTAGCGAACTAGACTACGCATTCTTTCACCCGCAATACTTTAACATGTCGCATCACTATTTCGCTTACAAGAACAGTATAAAACAATCGAAACTATACAAGATGATAAAACAAATGCCAAAGGGGGCGGCGCTGCATTTGCATAGCACAGCACTACTGGGAGTAGATTACATCACGAACATCACATATTTGGATCATTTGTACGTCTGTTTCAATAAAGGTCAGATACAAATGAGATTTGCAGACCAAATACCGACTGATACTGATTTCTGTAACACATGGCAGTTGGTGAAAGAGGCGAGAAATTCGGCTGCAAGTGTTGAACAATTTGATGAAGAACTCAGAAAGCATTTCACGGTAGATACTGACAGTCCAGATCACCAAACTATAACGAAGACATGGAAAAATCTCAATAGATACTTTAATGCAATTTTTCCAGTGCTAACATATAGACCGGTTTGGGAGCAATATATCTACGACGCCTTAAAAAAGTATAGAGAAGATGGTATAATATACATAGAAGTGAGAACCACAATGCCACAGCTTTACGAACTGGACGGCACGAAGCATGAACTGACCTATTCAGTAGTATGCTTTAAAAAAGCCGTAGAACGTTTTGTGGCAGACCATCCAGATTTCATCGGTGCTAAAATCATTGTTGCACCATCACGCCAGATAAATAAAACAACGTTCGATGATAACATTGAATTGGCCAGAAGAATAAAAAGGGAAATGGCAGAAATTTTCGCTGGTTTCGATTTAATAGGGCAAGAAGATTTAGGAATGCCACTGTTAGAGTTCGTGCCTCAACTGATGAAAGTGAAAGATTTGGATTTCTTCTTCCACGCTGGTGAGACTTCATGGTACGGAAGTGTATCTGACGAAAACTTAATTGACGCTATCTTGCTTGGATCCAAAAGAATCGGCCACGGTTATGCTTTAGCGAAGCATCCGATACTGATGAAAGAAGTCATCAAAAGGGATATTGCAGTTGAAGTTGGAGTCATATCAAATGTCATTTTGTCGCTGGTCCAGGATGTAAGGAACCATCCGTTGAGTATTTTCCTGGCAAACGGTGTACCAGTGTTGTTATCGAGTGACGATCCTGGTGCGTGGGGATCTGAACCTTTGACCGATGATTTTTACGTGGCATTTCTCGCTGCGTCCAGCAGGCATTCCGACCTACGACTTCTGAAGACGCTAGCATTAAACTCATTGAAATACAGTGCTTTGGACCAAGTGAAGAAAGAGCACGCATTGAATATATTCAAGTCGCATTGGGATAAGTTTGTAAATGATTTCGATTGTTCCGTTTTATAAATTACTATAAATAGGAGACATGAAAAATAAATTGATTTTAGAATTAAAATTCAATCTTGATTGGAAAAAATAGTCTATAGATACATATTAGTGAGTTTAATTAATCTTTACTTCCCTACTAATAACATTATAAATCCGAAAATGTGTGGTTTGTTCCTCTTTCACGTAGCAACGGAGCAGTACGGATTGATTTGATTTTTGGCATGGTCATAGTTTATACGCGGAAAGTGATCTACCTAGGCTATTTTTCATCCCGGAAAAATAAAATGCTCCCATGGGATAGCACGAAAATTAAAATACTACGCGCAGGCAAAAGCTAGAAGCATTTTACATGTCGGTTTTTATTTACTAAACACGTATACCTTACCATATAAATATCAAAATTACTCAAGGACGTCTAGGATATTCTTATGCTCGTCATTCAACCTTTAACCTATTTTAGTATTTGTTGTTCTGTCGGCAACAGAAATACCTACATCATCTGGGAAAATTTCAGCTTTCTAGCTATGACGGTTCATGAAAGACAGACGGACAGACAGAAGGACAGACAGACGGACAGCGGAGTCTTAGTAATAGGGTCCCGTTTTTACCTTTTGGGTACGGAACCCTAAAAACGACACATTTTCACAAAGGAGGTTTGTGTTGAAATGAGCCGTCAATTCAAAATAGTTTCATGTAAGAAGAGGTTGTATTTATTCTGTGGCTATCATTTTTCGGAACAACCTAGGTACTTAGATAGATAGGCACTGACGATAGGACCTGTGTCATGTTTCATTTTATTTACATGAATTCAAAATAGAGGCACGACAGGAAGGCGGGTAGAGACAATGGGTTCGTTAGTGGAAACCGGAGCACCCTCGTCTGCAGTGTCACTTCACAATGCCATAGTAACTGCAGCAGCAACTGTGACGTGAGCACTATGGGTGCAACGAGCCTTACGATATCAGATATGGACGACTTTATCTCCAAGAGATAAGAGCTAGAATAGCTTAATCTACAGTTTGGACTTTTCAACTCAATGAGTTGTATCTGTCAGTTTATGGCCGATGTTTGTTGGAAAATTGTACCTACCTACTTGATACGTGAAACCGTATAAAGATATCAGGTGGCGTAATAATCGCAATAACATGTTAATGATTAGTGTTTGATGGTTTAGTGGATAGTCTTAAACATGAGAAGAAAAATTATACATTAGTATAATTTTTCATAGTGTGTATGAGTTCAGTTAGTACAGACGTGTTTTAAGAATAAATAAGCGGCAAAGTACGAATTGGACACGCACATGAAGGGTTCCGTACCGTATGGGAGCCCATCGGCAAAAAAAAACACGTTTGCTGTATGGGAACCCCTCTTAAATATTTTTATATTCTGTTTTTAAATGTTATAGCTGCAATCAAAATACATAATCTGTGAAAATTTCAACTCTCTAGCTATAACGGTTCATGAGATACAGCCTGGTGACAGACAGACGGACAGCGGGGTCTTAGTAATAGGGTCCCGTTTTTACCCTTTGGGTACGGAACCCTAAAAAATGGCATAACGGACTTCAACCGTGTACTGAATTCGAATAGTTCGCACGGATCGCTGTATCATTGAATGTAGTAATTTTCACATCATTGGTGATTTTCAAAAACGACTCAGCCGATTTCGATAACATTTAAATGGACCACATCTGAAGTATGTTCTACCCAACAATTCCAACAAAAAAGAGTCATCAAAATCGGTTTATAATTGGCGGAGTAATCGCGTAACATACATAATAAAAAACATGAGAACCTCTTTTTTTGAAGTCGGTTAAAAACACAAAAAGATGGGTTTGAATTTACCTACATCGTGCTACGGTGGCGCGTAGCTCGGGATGAATCGTTAATGTTTATTGCACAAACTATGTAGAACAGTACCTAATACAATTTTCCAACTATTCCATACGAACATTTTTTTTTATTAATTCCTTGTTTCACTCGCATATAGGCAAGGTCTTTGTTTATTAAAAATATTTTGATTTTCCATACATGTTTTAGATATTTTTTAGTATAGATATTTATCCTGAGTATTTATTTCCAAAATTATATACATCTTATCCCCCAATTTGCAGACTTTTCAGCCCAGTGTACATACTCATGATTCAATAGAACCATGCGTTGTCCACTTCAAGCTCCCAAAAGCTCTTCTATTTTCCTCTATCTAACTTTGTTATATCCAGTGTATCTATCCTAATTACCTAACTTGTATGTATATTTACTTATTTGTCTTAGTCATTTCTTATTGAACAGCTGTTTTTGAAGTAACTTCTTTGGCGGCGTTGTGCACTTTTTGGGATGGGTATAAATGTCGAACTCGCGTCAGGACACGCGTAAATGATCGAAAATTCGTAAGACGGAGGGAGAGTGGACCGCCGTCACGGCGTAATACCTCCTCTCTTTCTACCGCGCGGCGAACCTGCTGTTCGAGAGTGCGTGTGTGACATTGTATTTTACCCCATAAATGATAGTACTTTTGTACTGATAAATAAAGCAATTCGTGCGAAATTATTTCCGAACCATTCCAAAAATTCAAATATGCTTCAAGTTTTCACTTCTTCAGGCACTCCAGGACTGCAACCCGTTGTATTTTTGGGATTTCGGGTTTGGTACCATGGAAACAGTACCTAGTTCATAATGATGTATGTATATGAATATGAATATGCATGGCAATAGTAGTTTATGCAACTGTCATATAATGAAGGGTATTAAAACGTGAGTTTATGAAACGAGCGCAGCGAGTTTCATAATAGTAACGAGTGTTTTAATACCCGTGTTATATGCAGTTGCATACACTACTTTATCTTCACTAATAAAAATAAAAATAAACATATTGCGAAACATTAAATTCACGCGTACGTGTATTGTCACAGTGAACTTGGCGCCATTAAAATCTAACCAATGAGAGCGCAGCTGCGCGCGCAGGGCCAATCAGGAGCGAGCGCGCGATGTTATAATGAGATTTTACGATATCGATGTGGATATCATAACATCATGTGAAATTGCTTAAATTGAGTGTTTTGTTGTCTGCGCTATAACAGTAGTCATTATAAGTCAAGTATTGGAAACATAAGTAGAATGTTACAACATTAGTGTAGATAAACATGTTACTAAAATCATTCAAAATACTAACCGCTTTTATGGGTACTTGGGTCAAAAATCAGATTAGGTATTTATTTTCTAACATTAGTGCCATTATTTTTTACATTATCTTTGTAAAACTTGAAGAAGTTTTTTCAACGAAAACGACAAAGCTTTGCCGTAAACTCCATAGATGTCAGCTTAATCAAAAATTAGCAGCTAAAATCTTCCATCCATCCATCCTCAGACCAAATAAAAAAAAACATGTACTGTACTGTACTGTACCAGCCTTTTTAATAGTCCACTGCAGGACGTAGGCCTACCCACGAAGGGTGATTGGGCCATATCCACCACGCTGGCCCAGTGCGGGTTGGTGGATTCACATACGCCATCGAATTTCTTCTACGGACGTATGCAGGTTGCCTCACGATGTTTTCCTTCACCGAAAAGCCAGTGGTGTGAAATTCCGTACATAAATTCCAAAGAACTCATTGGTACGGGACTGGGATTGAACCCACGACCTAACGATTGTAAGGCGGGTGTCACTACCTCTAGACCACCATGGCAAATAAAACATGACAAAGACGTAAACAGACAATTTAAGTGAGGCCGGTTTTTTTATTCATGTGCGTATCGGTACTGCGCCGCCATAGTTCGACTGACAAACCAAGGCGTAGTTTCGTTGTATGAGTATGTGTGTGTTACACGGCGAGGTGTAGCATTGCCGGCTTCACTTGCTTGTTCACAACATTCTGTCTTTATTTTTTCATTTGGTCTGAGCATCCATCAGGATTAGGACGTCCACTGCTTGACATAGTCCTACCCTGTATGATTCCGCTCGCTGCCGCGATCCGTCACAGACGTGTTAATTTGCTCGGTAAAATTTACGTACCTACTCGCTAAACATAACTAGTCCTTAGTACTACTGTCTCAAGTGCAATATTTGTGTGTGCGCAAAAAGTGTTCGTAAACATCACGCCTGTCAGGTAGCTGTGAATGATGATTATAAATGTGGGTATTGAATAAACTTAGTAATGGCTACGCACTTGTTTGACTCACGTCGCTCCCCTTTAAATATAATAGTTTTACATGGCGCAGTGTTATAATAAAGCAAGATAACATTGAAGATAAGTCTGAAAAGTGGTGGCGTATTAGGGCGTGTGTGGATTTTCGTGCATCGACAAAGATAAAAAAAAATGGATTCAATATTACAGCCACCGCAACCGTTCCATTTTGAGAACAACTTGGCCAACGTCACGTCTGGGAACTTGAGCAAAGAATGGGAGAAATGGAAAAAATCATTCAAAATATACTACGAAGCTTGTGAGCTATCAAAAAAAGATGTTAAAGTGCAGATTAACATATTGTTACATATAATAGGAGATCGGTGCCGTGAGGTATATGATCAGTTCAGCGAGGAATTTAAGTCAACAGAAGAACTACTAAAAAGATTTGATCAAGTGTTTCTACCCAAGAAGAATTTGACTGTGGAGCGACATAAATTTTTTACCAGAGATCAACAAGAATTAGAATCGATTGAGCAATATGTGTTCGAGTTAAACAAAATGGCGTCGAAGTGCGAATTCAAAGATTTATGCGAAGATTTAATCCGGGACCGGCTGATATGCGGTATTAAAGACGGAGTGTTACGTGAACGATTGCTCAGGGAAGTTGATCTAACGTTATCAAAAACCATCGACATATGCAGGTTAGCAGAGATATCTCGCGCGCAAGCCGTTCGTTTTAGCGCAGAAAACGCCGCACATCACGCTCATGAAGTGAGTACAAACAGTCAAGAGTTTGGTCCTAGTACATCATCAGATGTTCACTGGGTGAATCAAGGTCGTGGTGCCCGAAATTACGATACAAACCAAAAGGCAAGGGCGAGCCCGCGTCAACATTTTCAGCAACGTGGCAGGCCGGGGCACGGCGGAATAAATAATAATAATCAGCCCCGGATGTACAACAAACTGCAGCATTCGAATGATAATTTCGTCGTACAGTGTTCAAGGTGCGGCACGAGACATAGAAAGCTCCAGTGCCCTGCGTATGGACGGCAGTGTAACAAGTGTAATCGGATGAATCATTTTGCAAAGGTGTGCCGAGTCTATGAGGTCCAGGAGGGGTTCACCGATCAGGTAAATAATAATAATACTTTTAGCCGAAATGAAGAGTGGCTAGCAGATTTGCAAGTAAATAATAAAAATATAAAATTTAAATTAGATACCGGAGCTGATGTTAATATCATTCCCAAAAAATGTTTACGTCTTATTGATTTGTCTGAGTCGGATTTGGTTTCAACTTCCGTTAAATTACACGGTTATTCAGGAAATGAACTAAAAGTGGAAGGGAAATGTTATTTGAGGGTAAAATACAAAGATAAAACTTATTTTTTGAAATTTATCATTGTAAACACAAGTTCCGTTCCAATTTTAGGTAAATACTCATGTGAAGAGTTACAGTTGATAAAAAGAGTATGGTCTGTAGGTAAGCAAGACAATAGTGATAAAATCCTAGACGAATTCAAGGACGTGTTTGAGGGAATTGGTTGTTTACCAGGCGAGTATAAAATACAGTTAAAAGATAACGCTGAACCCGTCATACACCCACCCAGAAAATTGCCCGAGGCCATAAAAGAGAAAGTGAAAAATAAACTCAGGGAAATGCAGAACGATGGAATTATTACTAAAGTAGAAGGGCCGACAGACTGGGTGAGTAGCATGACGGTCGCACAAAAGCCAAACGGCGATATCCGAATATGCTTGGATCCCCAAGACTTAAACAAGGCTATAAAACGTGAGCATTTTAAGCTCCCGACCTTCGAGGAAGTCACAGCGCGATTATCAGGAGCTAAAGTATTTAGTACTTTAGACGCAAAGCATTCATTTTATCAAGTTAAATTACAAGATACTGATTTGTGTACATTTAATTCGGTTTTTGGTCGATTAAAATTCTTAAGGATGCCGTTTGGAATTTGTTCAGCATCAGAAATATTTCATAGGAAATTGTATGAACATCTAGATGACCTAGAAGGGGTGATTCAATTCGTGGACGACATATTAATTTATGCACCGAATAGGGAACTTCACGATCAGAGATTACGTGCTGTTTTACAAAGGTGTCGCGAAATAAATATAAAACTAAATAGAAATAAATGTAAAATTGGACTTTCAGAAATCAAATATCTGGGTCATAAAATATCGGAAAAGGGTATATCTCCGGACGAAACGCGAATAAATGCAATAAAAAATATACCGACGCCTAAAAATGTAAAAGACATCGAAAGATTCTTAGGAATGATCACATATGTTAATAATTTTATACCCAACATGTCAGAACAAACGTCCGCGCTAAGAGAATTATTAAAAAAGGAAGTAGAATGGCACTGGGATGATAGGCATCAAAAATGTTTTGAAAAGTTGAAACAATTTCTTACAAATGCCCCGGTATTGCAATACTATTCATTAGATATACCAGTCGTAATTTCAGTAGATTCCAGTAAGCACGGCCAAGGTGCTTGTATTTTACAAAATGGTCTGCCCGTAGCCTATGCATCGAGGTCCTTAACTAAGACGGAGCAGGCGTACGCTCAAATAGAAAAGGAACTATATGCATGTGTATTCGCGTGTGAGCGTTTTTATACCTATATATATGGACGGACAGACGTCACCATCGAAACAGACCATAAACCTCTCGTGAGTATTATTAAAAAACCGCTAGCTAATGCACCACCCCGTTTACAGAGAATGTTGATGCGATTGCAGCCATATACGTTCAATCTTGTATACAAACCAGGTAAGTACCTATTTATAGCAGACGCGCTATCGCGGGCAGTCGCACCGAGAGCGGCCGACGACGCATGCGCCGGCGACACACAGACACGCGATCACTTAGACATGCAGGCGCAGGTGTGTGCGTTATCAGCGAGCAATCAGCTGATTGACTCGCACTTCGTTCAAATACAGACATGTACGGGAAACGATGATGAATTACAAAAGTTAATTAAAGTAATCAGATCCGGGTGGCCGCTCGAAAAAAAAAGGTTAGATGATATTTTAAAACCGTATTGGGATTACAGAGATGAGCTAACGGTAAATTTTGGAATGGTTTGGAAAGGAACTAGAATAGTAATACCGAAATGTTTACGTCAGGAAATGTTAAAAAAGATTCATATAGGGCATCTAGGTATTGAAAAATGCAAGTTGAGAGCACGAGAAATAATATTTTGGCCAAATATAAATACACAATTGGAAGATTATTTATCAAATTGTCAAGTTTGTTTAACGCATAGAAAACAAAACGTAAAAGAACCACTGATACCACATGAGATACCCACCACGCCGTGGCAGAAGGTAGGCGCGGACACATTTCATTTTGCAGGTGAGAGCTATGTACTAGTTGTGGATTATTTTAGTAAGTTTATAGAAATTGAAAAACTGAATTCATTAAGATCAGAAGAGATAATTTCAAAAATTAAAAATATTTTTGTTAGACATGGTATCCCAAAAATTTTGATTTCTGATAATGGGCCTGAGTATAACTCGAATTGTTTTAAAGAGTTCGCACAAGAATGGAAGTTTCAGCATGTAACATCATCACCGAGGTTCGCGCAGTCCAATGGACAAGCTGAGCGAAGTATACAAATAATCAAAAATATCATGAAAAAAGTGCGCGAAGATAACAGTGATTTTAAATTAGCTTATTTGGAATATCTCAACACACCCATTAGTGCGGAGTTACCGTCCCCAGCAGAGTTATTATATAATAGAAAACTCCGTAGTATTCTGCCAAGGTCAACGTCGTTTTATGAGCCTAAAATACACTCCGATGTACATACAAAACTATTAAATCGCCAAAAATCTCAAAAGCAATACTATGACAAAGGTTCTAGGCATTTGAAACCATTACATGTGGGACAGAAAGTGAAAGTAAGATTAGGAAATAGATGGGAATCGGGCACTGTGGAATCTTTAGTCGGTACACGCTCTTATCTGATAAGAATGGTTTCAGGTAGTAAGTTAAGACGAAATAGGAGACATATTATAATCGACTCAGACAAACGAATAGATACATCCCATTACATGCCAAATTATGATGATATTATTGTGGATATACCAAATATAGAAAATAGCGCGCTCAGCTCCGGTGTCCCCCCGACAACATCATCTAATTACTGTACTCGTTCCGGCAGGGAAGTGAGACCTCCTGATCGGTGGATCAACCCAGGACAATGGTGGGTTCGCAGTATTCGCACGTCACGCTAGTGTATTAAGCCAGTGCTAATTAATGTTAAGAAATTAAATAGATAATTAATTAATTAATTTAAACCTGTTTCAAATTGTTGTAATTTTTTTTGGGAAGTGGAATATTGTAATAATGATAATGTTATGAAATAATGAAACTAATCAAAATTGAAATTAATCAATTTTTTTTTGTGAGTTGTTTAAATAATTAAATTATAATTGCATGTAAATATGAAATGAATTTAAAAATTAAAAGTTTATGTCAAATCTAATCACAGTTATACCCCACATATACTAATGAAAATGTAAAGAAAATAATATTATATTCATAAAACAATGTAAAGGTATACTTACGCAATACTTACTCTTACTCAGTACTTTTTTATTTTGATTTTTCCAGGGAGATAAGTAGGCAAGATAAATGTAAAGTCATTGAAAATGTAATAAGTGTAATAAAACTCGTAGTAAATGTTTAGTCAAATGTTTCGATAAGGGGGTTGTCAGGTAGCTGTGAATGATGATTATAAATGTGGGTATTGAATAAACTTAGTAATGGCTACGCACTTGTTTGACTCACGTCGCTCCCCTTTAAATATAATAGTTTTACAACGCCAGCTCCACTACCCGTTGTTGTAAGTGATAGGTTTGTTAGCTAAAGGTCAAGTGCACAGTATATGTAAAAAAGACGACACAACAAAATGTTTCATTCTCCAAATGGTGAAAAAAAATCTTCGTCCCTCACTGATCTCTCTAGAGCGGAGGCTCTCACAACAAGCCGCAAGCGCAAAACCAACCCTGGATCGGAGGAGATGGAGGAACTTTTTGCGTTTATAACAAAAATGAAAGAAGATCAAGATAAAAAATTTGATGCTATAACAGGCGGCATAGAAGAAGTAAGGGCACAAAACAAGATGATTCTGAGTACTCAGGATAAATTAGAAAAGCTTTGTGAGAGCTCCATGGCCCAACATGCTGAAACAAAAGCAAAAATTGAAAAGTTATCCAATGGACACAATGAGGTTTTGGTCAAAATTAATTTCCTAGAAGAACAGCTTGAAGAGATACAACGAAGCCAAAAAACAAAATGCTTAGAAATAGTGAACATCCCAGAAGCTGAAAAGGAAGTATTGGAGACTGTGATTGATAAACTTCATAAATTACTTGACGTTAAAATGGAACCTGGGGCTGTAACAAGTATTCACAGAAACAAAAAATCTAAGGGAAAACCAGTGATCGTGGAGTATCGATCTCAATACGCAAGAAATGAAATACTTAAAGCTAGTAAGTCCTACAACAAGGCCAATAATACAAATAAGCTTAGCACTCGCAATCTGAATTTTACAGATGTAACAGAACCGCTCTACATTAATGAACTTCTAACACCTAAAGCAAGGCAGATTTATTATCAAGGTAGGTTGCTAGCTAAGAACCATACTATTGCGCATTGTTGGATAAACAATGGACGAGTTTTTGTAAAGAAGGCGGAAGGTGACCCAGCAGTGCAAATGAAGACCCTCTCCCAAATTGAAAACCTACACCTAAGCGATCATTCGATATGACTGTCCATTACTAAATTCATCCCTAAAATTGGATCATTCACTTTTGCAGTAGTTCTCTCTAATTTCCTTCAAAAGTGTCCTATTAATAGTATTTTTTTGTCACACTTACAAGTCTGCAGAGATCATATAGATCTTATAACTGATCCAAATCAAGTTAGTTTAAGTTTAAAACATTTTTCTATGTACAATTCCTGTAAAAACCTTCATCAATCCGCTGCATCTCACTTACGAATTCTCACACATAGCCATACCAAATCAACACTTTACAACCCAACGAAACACCGTAAACAAAAAAAAACATTCACACAAAATACACCGACCCTGCTTACTGTTCCCAGCATTGCTCAAACTTACCAACACTACTCTTTTGATCAACTGTGGAAAAAATATGATCATGACTGAAGTCACAGATCTATTTGTTGACATTGATAGTAAGTAATATCAATGCCGGTAAGTCGGTATTGGAGGAAATACCGGAGCGATGCAGGGAGCACATACAGGTTTCGGAGTTGTGTCTAAACGTAATAGTTCAGAATATCCGTAGCATCAATGGCAATTTCGATAAACTAGAAATTCTTACCAATCGCCTCAATTTAGATGAAGACATAATTGTCTTAACTGAATGTTGGTTATCAAAAGTCAATAATCTGCCTGTAATTCAAAACTATTATTCCTTTAAAACACAGAAAAACTACAACCAGAATGATGGTGTAGTAGTTTATGTAAAGAAAAACCTAGAAGTAAATATTTACGAACCCAATAACACGAAAGAGATGACGTGCTTAGTGATTACGTACAAAAATGAGTTTGCTTTCATATGTCTATATAGGCCACACTGTTTCAAGAACTTAGATAACTTTTTTGATTCAATTGATAACGTTTTAAGCGATCTCAAATCATACCATAACATTTTTATGGTCGGAGATATGAACATTGATATCAAAAATGATAAAAATACTCAATATTCTACAACATATCTCAATCTTTTAGCATCTCACGGCCTACTAGCATCACATACTTTTGCTACACATGAAAAAAATTGTCTAGACCACTGTTTTACTAAAACTAACCATCAAACTACGACCATTGTTTGTAGCTCCACTATAACAGATCACTACACTGTGATATTATCTGTAGCCATAAACCGTACAAATACTAAAACAAGAAATAAAACCTTCAAAAAAGTTGATTATGCAGCGATAATACAAGATTTGGCTAAAATTAACTGGACAGAGTATTTAGTAGACAAAGATCCGAACACTGGAATAACCGATTTTATTTCTACTATCCAACGCACTATGTCTCACCATACGAAGCTAATCTCAATATCTCGCAGTAAACGAAACATGAAGCCATGGGTCACTAGTGGCTTAATGAGGTGTATTAAAAATAGAGATAGACTACATAAAAAACTTAAAAAAGATCCCGAAAACGTTATTCTTAAAATTACATATTTACGCTATAGAAATACTTGTAACAAAATTTTAAAAAACACAAAAAACGCTTATTTTCGATTAGAAATGACCAAACATAAACAAAATTTAAAAAAACAATGGGAATGCGTAAAGACTCTTTGCCATATGAATAAAAGACAAGATACAAACCATGAACTTTTAAACATAGATCAGACACCCGCTGATTCAGTTAACGCAACTAATAGCTATTTTGCAAACGTTGGCAGTGACTTAGCTGGTAAAATTATTTCTCGAAACCAACACAAGCAAAATCAGAAATCTATGAGCAGCCATGAATCAGCTAATGACTCCACTAACTCCGCACATTTAAATTCATTTGTTCTCCTCCCTACCGATATAGAAGAGGTTAAAAGGACCATAATTGGCCTAAAAAATAGTCCTAGCACAGGTTGGGATGGAATACCGTCAATTATTTATAAATTAGGCATAAATGTACTGGTGGAACCAATCACACTATTATGCAACAAGTGTTTTGAGCAAGGCTGTTTTCCTGAGCCACTCAAACGATCAGTAGTTATCCCAATACATAAATCTGGGGATAGGGACCGTATCTCCAATTACCGACCAATATCGTTGTTGCCAACTCTGTCAAAAATAATAGAAAAACTCTTGAACACCCGATTAAAACAATACCTAGAACACAATAACTTACTCTCAAATAATCAGTTCGGCTTTCGTAATAAAAAATCTACAACTGACGCTGTACAAACTTTAGTAAATTTGATTGTTAACGACTTAGATCGAAAAAATAAGTGTCTGGTAATATTCCTCGACTTGGCGAAGGCCTTTGATACGGTCTCTGTCCCCATACTCCTTGTCAAGCTGAAAAAAATAGGTATTAGAGGTATACAATATAAACTATTTAAAGATTACCTGTGTAATAGAAAACAGTCGACTAGAATCGATCATTTTAATAGTGATGAGATTATTGTTACGCATGGTGTGCCACAGGGTAGCATATTGGGACCAACTTTATTTCTGATATATATTAATAACATGTGTAATTTGAGTCTTAAAAACGGCAGTGTTATTACTTTTGCCGACGATACAGTGTTATTTTTCTCTGGTAGATCATGGTCCGATGTTAACCAGTATGCAGCAGAAGGCTTTGAAACTGTTACCAACTGGCTCGATAACAATTTATTGACATTAAATGTAACGAAAACTAAATATGTCACATTTAGCATAAATAGCCCGGGACAACCACAAACATCAGAAATTAGCATTAAAGCTCATGAATGTACAGACATCAATAACTGTAATTGTCCACAATTGACCTCAACTGACGAAATTAAATATTTAGGCGTTACAATTGACAACAACCTGAATTAGAAGTCACAAATTAAATCTCTGGCTGCACGCGTTAGAAAACTCTTATATATCTTCAAATCTCTCAGATACGTATGTGACAATACACAAATTATTTCTGTCTATTATGCACTATGTCACTCTGTGCTTACGTACTGTATTTCAACTTGGGGTGGTTGTTCAAAAACAATACTAATAACTGCCGAAAGAGCTCAAAGAGCAATACTAAAGGTCATGATGTTTAAGAAGTTTCGCTTTCCAACTAGTGACCTCTACAAAGAACTTTCCATATTAACAATACGACAATGTTATATACTAAAAATTATACAAGAACAACATGGCATACTTCCAGATCGCAGTCCACAGATTAGAAGAAAGGATAGGCCTTATTGTATAGTTAATCATAGAACTAAGTTTGCTCAGCGCTTCGCAAGATTCATAGGTCCTTATCTATACAACGTTATAAGCAAAAGTACTGAGCTACGAACTCTCAATAGTTATAAATGTAAAAAAGCAGTATATAATGTTTTGAAACAAATGAACTATGAAGATACCGAAAAGTTACTTAAAATTATTGAATAACCAGGTGACCCGGCGAACTTCGGTTCACGCAATATCATTACAAATTAATGCCTGTATTCGCGTATATAATATTAGTAGGGTATGGAAATAATTTAAGAAAATTCCAGCTCATTGTCATTAGAAACATTTAATCAGAATACAAAATCGTGATAAAACGAATATGTGTCTGTTTCTTTTTTTCCATAATAAGAAAAACCTACATTCTAAAATCTCTTCCGTTTGGACACTACTTTCAGGAGCATTCATACACAACGCGCGCGCGCACACATACACACACGCACACACACACACGCACACAAACACACACACGTGCGCGGACCGCGCACACATGGTTACTGGGATTCGTCTGGGAAAAATGCTGATGATGATGAACAATATTATGTTATTAACTAGCTAAACTAAGATAAAACCTCTTTATAAACGTAATTTTATATGCTTATTGTATATTGTTATACTATACAACACTGTACTGTAGGTACTGTTCTAATAGTTTATACTATCTAATTATCTATATAATAATTATATCTAATAATTAGTGTATAATATAATTATAATTATGTACTAGCAATAAGTACATAGCATCAATAAAGGAGAGATATGTACCTATAGAAATTATCAAACTACAAAGTATTATTACTTACCATGTTTTAAATTAAGATTATTTCAAGTTAAAACAACTAAGGAAAAGATTAATACAATACATGCATATGTAAGGATTGATACATGGTAGGTACCTACAACATATCATAACATTCATAACTATATCTTACTAATAATATTTAGTTTAATAACAAACATAAATACATATTTAACACAACACCTTCACTTTACTGTTGTCGGTTCAAACAATTGTCTGATTTGTGTACGTTTACTACATTCTCCTTGATCCATTGAAATCGTCCGTCTCCGTCGTACACATTACACGTTGCCTAGTAAGTGAGCGAGAGGAAAACTGCCGCCCGAGATACAGTTTAAACTAGTTCGGGCGGTAGGGTAAATCTTGATTATTTACAAAGCAGAAATTAAAACGAATACCTACTTATATGTTTTATGTAATTGTTGTATTACGAATAGGTGTGTTTCAATGTTAATGCTAATGTATAAATCTAACAATTCAATGTACCTACTTGTTCGTTTTATGTAAATAAATAAATTGATTGATTGATTGACCCTATGAATCTCCAATGAGATCGAATGTAAGCGGCTTCCATCTATCGCGATCCTGCGGTCTAGATGAGGCCATCTTTCCACCTTGTGGGTGGACCTTTGCTGCGCTTGCCGGTACATTATCTCGACTCGAGGACTTTCGATCCCATCGGTCATCAGCCCTCCGTGCTGTGCCCTTCCCATTGCCATTTTAACTTGACAATCTTCTGGGCTATGTAAGTAACTTTAGTTCTTCTACAGATCTCAGTTCTGACTCGATATCTCAGACCTTACGCATCTAAAACCTTAATATTACAAGCTTTTGTTTAGTTTCACCAGTCCTGTTGTCTGTCTGTCGATCTGTAATTAAATCTTGCAAGTTAAATTTGATCCACGTCCCGGTTACCGATTGAGCTGAAATTTTGCATACATGTGTAAATCGCGTGACAATGCAATATTATGATGACATGGTGCAGATGTGATGATGGAGCTGAAAGGTCACAACCTCATCGAGTTTGGGTTAATTTGAATGGTCTTGGCGAGTAGTTTGTCTTTCAATGGCAACGTGGGTCTGATGATAGAGCTGGAAGGTGGTCATAGGAACTCTGTAATGAAACGACGCAACCCTATCGAGTTTCGGCTCGTTGATTCGTCTTGGCAAGTACTTGTTCAGTAAAAGCTTGTTTTAAAAAAACTTTTTCTTTTTAAATATAATACTATTTTTTTAAAATATATGTTTGATATAATATAACATTTGTTAGATACATATTATAATCCTGGAAGTGATCGTTTGTTGGTTACTTTTTGAAATGAAGCGACATGAAGACGGGTCGACTTGATTTTTTCATTGCGTCAAATGTAGTTTCGGTTGGAGTGTCATAAGCTTTACAATATTACGCTGTCAACGCTACAGATAAAAGCTAGATCTCGATTTTGTATATTATAATCCCAAGTGTTTGTTGGTTTGATTGGTACTTTTTCTCGCAGCACTGGAGCAACTTGATTTTTAGCATGGGTATAGTTTATAAGTCATAGGCTACTTTTATCCTCGAAACACTAAAGTTATCCTTATACATAGTATAAAATAAAGTCGCTATTTTTGTCTGTCTGTATGCTTAAATCTTTAAAACTACGCAACGGATTTTGATGCGGTTTTTTTTTAATGGATAGAGTGATTCAAGAGGAAGGTTTATATGTATAATACACCTGTGCGAAGCCGGGGCGGGTCGTCTAGTATTATATAAATATAAAGTTCTCTGATTGTTACAGTTAAGTATATATTTTTAAATAAGATATATTTCTTATCTAACATATCTGCTACAAATAGCACGAAATATAATAATGTTTTACAGATTTACAAAAAAGATAACTTAATACATACTTTATTATGTAGCTTATATTTAACAGCTTGAAATAACTAATCCTCTCCGGCGGGTACCGCATCTTCTAATCTCTTGATAAACTTCACACGTAGCTCTGTTTGAGTGTCACCTTTCAGCTGATCCTAAAAAAAACAAGATAGTTATTCAGTAAAATTTTTAAAGTACATAAATAATTATATTTATTAAGTTATTAGCGTTCCGTACCCAAAGGGTAAAAACGGGACCCTATTACTAAGACTCCGCTGTCCGTCTGTCTGTCTGTCACCGGGATGTATCTCATAAACCGTTATAGCTAGAAAGCTGAAATTTTCACTGATAATGTCTTTCGGTTGCCGCTATAACAACAAATAATAAAAACAAAATAAAATTAATAAATAAGGGGGGCTACCATACAACAAAACTGATTTAAGCCGTTTTTCGCTCTATATTGATAATGGTAACAGGTGATGCTTAAAATTTTCACAGAATATTTAGTTGTATATTCACTTCAATAATAAGTAATAATAAAAATAAATTAAATATTTAAGGGGTACATACTGTACGGAACCCTCCGTGCGCGAGTCCGACTCGTACTTGGAATATTATTGTTTTTAAGTTATGGTTTTAGCACGGTTTTATCAATACAACGTGAAAACAAAATGGCGAGCGCAAAACAATTTAAAAAAAAATGTACACCAAGAAGGTTCTGAGCCTGAATTTTAACTAATTAAAAAAGGTTGTATGATAAATTCGGCACCATGGAGGTAGAAGTAAATAGGTTTAATGATGTTTTGAATTCAAAAACTTGTGTGCACACGATGTTCTAAATTCAATTTTACTTTATCTTATAGCAGATATAAATGGCTTTTGCACTCAGATATTGATGAGCAAAAATACTCTTTCCAAGATGGGAGGATGAAAAGAATATTTTTAATTTATTTATAGACGAGTAGCATATACTGATGTGCCTAATTCAAGCATGTCGAATAATTTATCTGACAAGGTAATTTTATCCTTCTTTACCCAAAGGTCCACTCTATTCTTAAATGTGTTTTTAGTCCTTGCTGAGATTATGTCCTCTGGCACTGGTTCTTCAATCATAGTACATCACAGGAATGCTCATACACAACTGCCTATTTTACAATCTGCCCAAACACAGTGTTATGTTTTAATTTGTTGCATTAGCAATAAGGAAATGTATAAGATGAATGGTCATCAGCCGGGCTAGGATAAGCACGAAGAAATATTTCTTTTGATGTGTCAGAACGAGACAGCGTAATGGCAAAGTATATATCTGTCCTTTTTTCTCACGTCAAAAAGTTCTCTTCGTGGCTTTTTGTGGTCTCCGATTAGTAAAAATGCTTGTTATAATTCACCAGTCCACATAAGTCGTCAATCTTGATTTGAAATTGTATGCAATTTTGCACACTTGTCTTTGCTACACATCCCACACTTTTATCAACAGCTGTGATCGTTTCATTATGATCTCTGAAATTGTATTAATGACATTCATAAGTTGGTGCCAGGGTTTATGCCTTGTTCCTTTGACTTGCACTTTTTAAATATTTTCCGTCTTACCACAAACGTTTTACGCACACTTTAGACAGTATGTTTTTGTTGTGTTTAACAGTACAAATTGCACGGCTAAACAGTGTTTAAAGCGTGTTTAAATCTTTTGTGGTAGGGAGGTTAATCTTAATACATTTAGATAGTCTTAAGTCTCACCTGTACAAACCAGCACTGAACATCAAGCTGCACCATTTGCAACGCCCCCCGGATAGCTCCAGGGATCAGTGCGCAGTACTTCAGGCCATTGTTATTGGGCATCTCTACCCATTCGGAGAGAGGACACTGGTCCCACACGAGGGAGAACTCATCACCGGAACTGCTCCAGCTGGTCACCGTGGGCTGCATGTTCAGGTACAGCCTGGAAATTACAAGGAAGATCATTTTTATTAAGTTTTTACATAGATAAACTTCATGATAGCAGAAGTATAGGCCAAATGAATCTTCTAGGAGGTTGTGAAGTTAGCTACAAGCTGAACACATCGCGCGACCTTAGAATTTTAACTTAGAAAGCTTAAATTTTGCTCAAATACTCCTAAACATACCTACCCTTCGTGGGTAGGCCTATGTCCTGCAGTGGATTATTAAAAAGGCTGTTACAGTTAAGGTGTACTCCTAAACATATAAGTCAATGATTAGTAATACCTACAGTAGAGTTTGTGCAAAAAGAGAAGTGTCATAGGTGAGGCCGCCCATTTGCCACTTATTTTGTTACGATGAAAACACTGCTCTGTCATTGCTAGTACCACTAAAAGTGTTTGATACTTGGTAGACACCAATTCAGTTTTCACCAGAACTCACATCTACCAAATATAGTCGGTACCTTGGCTGCAGATTAAAATCTTATTGTTAGTTCACCATAACGCTATGACGATTTTCTTTTTGCACATACTCTAGTTTTAAAAATTAAATAAAATATTTTATCTACACTAATGTTGTAACATTCTACTTATGTTTCCAATACTTGACTTATAATGACTACTGTTATAGCGCAGACAACAAAACACTCAATTTAAGCAATTTCACATGATGTTATAATATCCACATCGATATCGTAAAATCTCATTATAACAACGCGCGCTCGCTCCTGATTGGCCCTGCGCGCGCAGCTGCGCTCTCATTGGTTAGATTTTAATGGCGCCAAGTTCACTGTGACAATACACGTACGCGTGAATTTAATGTTTCGCAATATGTTTTTATTAATTTTTATTAGTGAAGATAAAGTAGTGTATGCAACTGCATATAACACGGATATTAAAACACTCGTTACTATTATGAAACTCGCTGCGCTCGTTTCATAAACTCACACTCGTGTTTTAATACCCTTCATTATATGACAGTTGCATAAACTACTATTTCGCTTCACCGCACTGAACAACGACTCACACTAGTTTAATTCTTCTTATACATTTGAATTTAATGAAGTTTTAATTTGATATTTACATACAACATCACCTAAATATAAAATAAAAACTTCAGCATATGTTAAAAGATGCTGCTTTCTATCTCAATGGGTATTTCTCCTTGGTTGAGGCTAGAAACATCACATACATTTTTAGGGTAAAAAACTTAAATTAAAAATTTAAAAAACCCCCGACACAAAAACCTACCTAAAAAAAGTACGAAATCTTATCTTTCATTTGACAACCATTTTGGGCACATTTATAGAATTTTGGTTCTTCTATCCCCACTTTAACCCACCATAACTCTTAAACGGCTCAATCGATTTTTATAAAACATAGCTAAGAACCAGAGACAATGGGACCTCCCATTGTCTCTGCTAAGAACACTTTCGATTAAGTCTCCTTTCATCCAAAAAAAACTAAACTGAAATCGGTTCAGTGGTTCGGGCGCTATGATGCCACAGACAGACAAACAGACACGTCAAACTTATAACACCCCTCTTTTGCGTCGGGGGTTAAAAATGGACCCAATTACTAAGTCTGTCTGTCTGTCACCAGGCTGTATCTCATGAACCGTAATAGCTAGAGAGTAGAAATTGTCACAGATGATGTATTTTGATTGCCGCTATAACAAATACTAAAAACAGAATAATATAAAAATGTAAGGGGGGCTCCTTTCACGCGCAATTCCAACTCGTTATTGGCCGATTTTTAATGATTTCAACCAACAAAGAAATAGTGGACAAATTAATAGAGATTAAAAAAAACAAAGAAATAGGTATATTTTTATGGGCTTTCAAATTCAAATTATTTCAATTGGTTCACATTAAGTTCACAAGATGATTTTGTTAAAATAATTATTTTTCGCAAAAAATGGCAAAACCGCCTTCCATTGTGCACAAAATTTGAATATTTCGCTAGAATTGCTTACATTATAGTTGATTTATCAAAAACGGCTTAGCCGATTTATGTAAAATTTAAATGGGACCACCTTGGAAGTATACCCTTTCGAACTAAAAAAGAATTTTTCGATTTGGTTCACAATTGGCGAAATTATCGATGTTCATTGTGTACAAAATTCGGATATTTTGCTCGCATTGCTTACATTATTGTTAGTTTTTCAAAAACGGCTCAGCCGATTTCTGTAAAATTTAAATGGGACCTTGGGAGTGTACCCTTTCGAACTAAAAAATAATTTTTCGATTCAGTTCACAATTGGCGAAATTATCGATGAACATAGACAAAAAAAAAACATTCACACAAACAGAACCTCCTCCTTTTTGGAAGTCGGTTAATTAAGACGTATCGATGTGAAAAGTAGAATCTGTGTACCTGAAAGCTTGCTGAAGCTTATCAGCAGTCTCTCTCATCTCCAAACACCTTGTAGATGTGGTTCTAGCTAGGAAATCTTCAATGAGTCTGACGCCCATGTTGTATCCGATTCTCTCCAATTGTTTATTCACATCTTCTGGATTCTCAACCTCCTTTAGCATTTGAGACACTAATGCACCATAAGTGAGAGTAAGCAGCTCAGAATTCTGTAAAGAAATACGCAAAATAAGTGAAAACATAACTGCCTTACCGCTGATCATAATTTTAAGTAAGATTGAAACTTTATAATACTTACAACTTTTTTGGCATCCAATCTAGATGTTTGTCTAGACATATTGAAGTGTGTTTTAATATGCTTATTGTTGTTTAACTAAGTATTAAATTAAATTATCTTTTTTAAAGAAAAATCGATCCACCCAAACAACACAACACACCACTAAAATATTTTGACAATGACATTCGTGTATCGTGTTATTCTGACATTTGATTTTTATATTTTGATCACGGATGTAGTAAATATCCTTGGTATTGACGACATTGTGAATGAATGATAACGGATTTTTGATTGGCCGCAGCCGCAGTTCGGTAATGATAGTTTTCAATGCCGTGGCCGCAGGTTCAGATAGGTCTCAGCTGTCTACGGGTCGCTTTAATTGTAAAGTCGTGTAGTGTAAAAGCATTTTTGAAAAAAAAAACTGTTATTTTAATTGACTATGTCTGTTGTTTACAAAACAAAATGTCTAACGACTGTCGACTATTTTTGAAATGAATGGACAAAGAAATTAAAACTTTCTAGTTCAACCACTTTTTAATTGGGATGTTTTGACGATACTAAAAAACTTTACCCTGTAAAATGGACTGTGAACAAGACAATATCTCAAGTGTTCCAGCTCCAGATGATGAATCTCGTAGTGCTGTGAATTCGTTAATTTTGGACTATTACAAGAAGTTTGGGAGAAAGAGAGACTTGGAGCAGTATTTTTCCTTATCAACTGCCCAGAGTGATATTAGGGACCCTTCTAGTGTATTTTGGGCGAGAATGAAGGCAGAAAATGAGTCTTCCGATTCCGGCGAAAGGAGCGACAACAAAAAAAGTGATTCTTCCCAGGAACTTTGCCGAATTTCCATTAGATTTCCCGGGGAAAATCCGAGCACTTCTCAGGTTTGTACTTTGTTTGGAACTCACTCATTGTTTATACCAACCTTGGAAGGTTTGATCAATATGTTTCTAAGTAGGCCAATAAGTTGGCAGACAGTGCCTTGACACATATAGCTTTAGTGTGTTATTTACAACGAATACTATATACTCCTGGTTATTTAATTGACTCCTTTGTATGTTATCAGGATGAAGATTCCAAAACCAAGACAGAGTCCACCTCACCTCCGATCATCATTGAAGAACTGCCGCAGGATTCCTGCCAAAACTCTGAAGATGAAGGCACAAAATCTGAGGAAGAAGCTATAAAATCAGATGATAATAATTCTCAGAAATGTAAGACATTTTTATTTTACAGATTCTAATACTACTATCTCGTACTGTTTATGAGGGTTCAAAAGCCACTGTGAGCAATTCTTTGAAATGACATTCATGCTCTTTAAAAGTACTAGCTGACACACCAAACTTTGTTTTGGCATATTAATATTACAGAATATCACTACATAGTATAAAACAAAGTCGCTTCCCGCTGTCTGTCCCCATGTATGCTTATATCTTTAAAACTATGCAATGGATTTCGATGCGGTTTTTTTAATAGATAGATAGTGATTCAAGAGGAAGATTTATATGTATAATACACCTGTGCAAAGGGTTGCTAGTCACCAATAAAAAAAACGATTATAAATTGAGATATAAACTATCATATCTCTTAAGTTGGATCAAACTGCACACAGTGTACAAAATTTGGTTAAAATCTGTTTAGTAGTTGAGAAGATGAATGCGGACAAACAATGTGACATGAAATTTTCATATTTAAATATTTTTTATAGGCAACCAGTGTTTACTGTTATACCTCTATCAGGCAGAGTCGAATTAGTATTTATCTGTGAAGGTACTTTTTTCCTTCTTTACCCAAACCAAAGCTACCTAAATAATTATAGTACCTAAATATAGTCCTTGCTGAGATTAAATCCTCAGACAACCTGTTTCAATTTTAGACCACTCTGTTGCAGACGATGTGGTGTGCAGTGTTGGTTTGTGTTGGTGTAGTGTAGGCTGTATGTTCTCATAAGCCAGGTGGCTATACTTGGTGTCAGAGATATTAGCTAAAACAAATTTAATGGATCTTACTTGCCTACAATAACTTCTCAAGATCAAGAGATAATCTTAGTATAGGCTAAATCAAACTTCTTGGTGGCTGTGAAGTTAGCTATAAGCTGCACAAAACCTAATCATCGCACTACTGTTAACCTCTGGTGGGAATGCATACAGATCTATTACGCATTACACTATGCCACGGAAGCTCTGGAAGTGTATAGATCTATATGCGCACCCTACCAACTTAAAAAGGTTTTTGAATCATATCTGTTCCCATCTGTAAAGTAGTATAAAGGTTAAGTGAGCTTCAGTCAGTATTGGCTTTTGTCAGCTTGTAGCTAACATCATAGCTAAGTAGTTTGATTCTGTCTATACTCTGAATTCCAAAAATTGTTTCACAGTTTTGTTTAAGAAATGGGTACCAGTCAAATCTCTCATGTGTATAGTCTGCCTAAAAATTAATTTTGCTATTACCCTATATGGTTACAGAGCCTTACTCTGATACTCTGATTATATACTATCTATACAATTAGTTTATCATTCCATAATCTTTTAAAGATATTCAAACATGATGAATAAATGGATAACTTAGGTTCTATTTATGAAAATGACACCATTTGGTCACTGTATTTATGAATAAATCCTTTCTATTACAGCTTATGATGTGCTCTTAGACACGTCACTGAAACTCCACTCCCCATCCAGCAGCATCACATCACAGCGTCGCCTTGAGTGGGATTCCCTCGCAGATGTTGGTTATGCCAATGAAAGCGACAGAAAGACCTCTGCGTCCAGTCTCAGCACTCTAGAAAGACTGGCGCTTAAACAACAGTATTCTAACAATGACAGTCAAAATAGCAACTTAGGAGTCCCTACAGCTCATTCCACACTCTTAGATGAAAACGAAGCAAAGGCCAAAAGTAAGAAAGGTATTGGTAAAAAAAGCACAAAGTTTTATAAGAAGGATGTTGATGTTGTAGAGGTCAATGTTCCTCATTCGTCCAATATGAATCCACCACAGTCTATAAATGTTAACCTGACTAAGCATATATCTTTTAATGTCGAAAAAGATGGCAAAGTCACCATTGATAATGTCATAAAGGATATTAGTGTGTCACCTGAAAAGAAATCAATTGAATCTGAACCATCTGTAGCTAAAATAGATAGAGAAATGCAAACTTCACTGACAAAGTCAGCAACCACATCCAATATTCCTGATAATGGTGCACCGGCTCAGCAAAAAATTCCGATATTGATTAGCTTAAACACTTTAAGAAGTCGAGTTAGGAGGAAGAGACTTCGAATGGCTAGACGTAAGCTGAAAACGAAAAAACGAACCGTAAGAGAAAATGTTCCCGCTCAGGAGAAAAGTGGAGAGCAATTATCGGAAGCAGAAAGCTTTGAATACATGCCAGGGCATATTTATAATCAGAATCAAATGACAGCTAATAATCGACCAGCTAACACTACACCCCCTAATGCTGCTGACAACAAATCCAGCTTAGAATCAAGTGGATTATTAACCTCTGAATCGAGCAAAGGTTCAAAACATTCCTTTACAAAAGACCTAGAAAAAAGCATTGATTTACTCAAAACGGCTTTAAAACAGCGATGTGATGATTCTGCATTAAGAAAACAACTCATCCAGCAAGTATGTCAAAGACTTTTGAATTCTAGATACAGGGATGATGAAAGCACAACTGATTTTTTGTCTGGATTGAGCTATAGCAGCAAGAAATTAGGCTTGGGTGAAAGGAACAATACGACTACTAGTACATCTGATGCTAATAACTCTGCAGAAAAATCTAAAAGACCTAAAAAGTCCATACTCAGAACTGACAAATTTAATCCAGGCTCTATTGCATCTACTTCACAAAGTGTCCCGAATCTTCCTGTAGCTTCAAAGAGCGAAAATCTCGTTACATCTAATCTGGCTAAAAATCTTACAACATCTAATACTGACTCAGACATGTCCAGCAAAGAGAAAACCTCATCTGACAATGGGTTTGCTAAAACATCATCAGAAGAACTATACAAAAAGTATCTCAATGCTTTGAAAAGAGAGGAGGCGTACAAGAAACATTTGAAAGATAAAGAAATGTTTTTGAAACAAAAGTTAGTCTCTTCTGATGGAGCATTCAAAGTACCTGCAAAAGTGGAGATAAAACCAAATAACAGGCTGAAAGATTTGATGAATGATTTGACTAGAAACAATTACGATGATGGTTCTGGAGATGCCAGTAAATTAGAGGGAGGGCCAAGTTCCAATGTTGATTTAAATAGGTTTCTGTCAAGAAGAAGAGAGAGGAGTCAGTCAGTTTTTACCCTCTCATCGGGTAACTCTGAGGGGCAAAATAAAAAGCCCAACCTCAAAAAGAAACTTCAACCTGATATGAAAGATTTATCGAAACCTGGGCCCAGTAAAGATGCTCACTACTGCTGCTGTCCTCATCATGCTAATTTAAAATTTACTGACAGTTCAGTTCAAGTAAACATTCAGAATTCATGTCCTAATGAGACTTGTCCTGCAAGGAAAAATAAAATAGACCAACAGAGAATATCGCCAAGAAGATCAGGAAAAATGGTTACTGATGATGTCACTGGCAATCTAAAATATATTTGCCTTTGCAGTAAAAATGTCATCCAAGAGACTCCTGATGACTTTCTGGTGTACAAATGCTCTCGACTTAATAATAAAGGCATACAATTGGAAGATACACCCAAACCTTCCAATGAAACCTATATTCAATGCAGTGATGCCACTTGTACAAAAAGAAATCCACAATATTTTCAACCTGCTCAATCTCTGAATAATAAATCATCACAAACTAATATGTTGATCAAAATGTTGCATGACCAACCAACCAACAGCTCAATAAGTGCCAATGACAACATTCAAATAGGTGGCAAAATCGACAGTGATATCATACCTCTAAAAAACACAATTACAATATATGAATCTACAAGATGTATTCAAACAGAAATCAGCATTAATCCTAAAATATCTGAACCTACATTGTCAGATATCAATATTGTTAGTGATATCAACTGTGCAAAATTGATAAGTGAACACTGTAGAGAAATTGCAAAGCCGTCTCTTACAGATGTTTTCAGTAACCAAGCAGTAGCTAGCTCATCTGCTGGCAGTGATTCTGTTAAATCTACAGGAACATCCAAAGATATAGGAAAGAAAATAAAGGATAATTACTATACTGATGAATCAGAACAAGCTAAAAAAGAAAACATGGTACATCATGAAATGAATATTGGTCATTCAGAAAATTTCACAATACCAATTCAAGGTACTAACATGACGTTAATGGTTAGCATAGGCTCTGAACATACAGGTTTTCCTGACAAAGTCGCCAAAGAGATGGTAACTGAATGTATAGGAACGGATAAGGTTACCGCCATTGAACAAGCTACTTCATTGAGAGAAGAATGCTCAAAAGGTGTGCAATCTGATAAAATTACAGATGATTCTGAAGTTATTGATCATAACAGCAACAGAGTTGATAATTCTCTCCAAAAACCACTGATGGTGAATACATGTCTAACTACTGCTGAAACTAAATTTGGAACATATCCTCAAAATAGTCCTGTTAACGAAAGAAAGCCATTTCGGCGTGCTAACACTGACACAGATAAAGTTGCTGTAAATACAAGAAGCATAGGAGCAGGAGAAACTGATACTCCAACTAAAAGTAGCATTAGAACAAAAGCATCTGATGGAAGTTCTGAATATAATCCAAATCAACGAGATACCTGTCCTTGTGGGTGCAAAGGCAAAAAAGAAAATTGCAAATTAGATTGTGTCGAACGTAAACTCACGCTGAATAGAAAAACACTATTTGATAAAGAAATGTCGACGCAAGTTGACGCTAGTTACGATAAATGTGCATGTGGTTGTGGCGGCATGAAAAACAATTGCAAAGAAGATTGTGTTGAAGGAAGATCTAGATTGACACCAAGAAGCAAAGAAAATAGTGGTTCCAAACCTTGCAAAGAACCTAATGTTTCGACTAAAAAGTCATGTGGCACTCAACCTACAGAACAAACATGGACCCAAACAAGTGAATCATTAGAAAAAAGTGACAAATGTACCTGTGGATGTGGTGGTGAAAAAGACAAATGTAAAAGGAGCTGCAAAGAACGACAATCATCGCCAAGAATTGAAAACTATCAAAACATGAAATGTAGAGCACGGCCTTTAGATGATCAATCTAATACTGACCCTATAGACAAGTATGTTACTCAAACTCAAAGTGAGTTGTGTTCGTGCGAATGTGGAGGACCAAAAAGCGAATGCGGAAAATACTGTAAAGAACTAGAATCATCCCCAAGAGAAGAGAATACAAAACCATGCAAAAAACAGACCACAGATAAAAACACAGATACTCAAACAGAGCCGTCGCCAGCTCAAAATGAAAAATGCGCATGTGGTTGTGGTGGTTTTAAAAACAAATGCAAAAAAAGCTGCAAAGAAATCAAAGGATTTTCATGGCCAAGAAATAATACGTCACCAAATCAAAAAGAACTATGTGTAAAAGAGTCAGTAAATAAAGGAATTGATACTCAAACAGATAGCCTTACCAAATACGAAAAATGTTCATGCGGATGTGGCGGTGAAAAAGACAAATGTAAAAAAAGCTGTAAAGAATCGTCAATTTGTAGACAACCATCGCCAAGAATCGAAAATACAGAAAATAAAAAACAATGCGGAACGCAATCTAATAGAGAAATAGATTCTCAAACCGAAAAATGTTCTTGTGGTTGTGGTGGCGCACCAGACGATTGCAAAGCAGACTGCATAGAGAGATCTAAACTGTCGCCAAGAAGGCAGTCTGGCATACAAGATCAGATAGCTTGTGCCATAGCTCCTGTTCCGAACTCTAACAGTGACAAGTGCCCTTGTGGATGTGGTGGCGCCAAAAGCGCATGCAATAAAAGCTGCAAAGAAGTTGGAACGCAAAAGAATCGTGATGAATCTCCAGAAAACTTAAGAAAAGAAGAAGAACCGAAGCCCTGTACTTCTCGTAACGCTGAGGTACAAAACGTTGGAGATACCGTACATTCTAAACCAGTAACTATATCGGAAAGTAGCGGCGATAAAACAGACTTGAGGTCATCTGACAAAAGCCGAAAATCATCAATAGAAAATGATCCGACAGACTCAAATTCAGATCCCATATTAAACTTGATTCAGAATATCACAAAAAAGTATACAAAGACAGAAATTGAAAAGAACAAAAGAAAAAAATGTTTCAAGGAAATTATGACTGTATTGAATTACCTGCTCGATACTGAAGAATCACCCGACAAGAGAGAAGCATTAAGAAACCAATGCGAAAGTACCACAACTGCTGACGAAACTGACACGAGTGCCAAAAAAGTATCAGAGAAAAGTTCCTCTGAAAAGCTTCCAAGAAAACTTGTAGACAAAGGGGTCCAACCTGCCAAAAAAATTAAAGTCCGTTGTGCCACTGAATCCTCTGAAGCAGTAACATCTACTGATATTCCAGGGACGTCATCAGACTCTGCCGCTTGCAAACTGTTGAATAAAATAAAAAACGAATGCGATAAATATCACCAAAAGCGGTGTAAGATTCATAACGGAAAGAAATGCGATGGGCAAAGTACATCCGTGAATTGCGATCAATGTAAACGCGTACACCACTGTCAATGCAGAAACCACAAATGTAAAAATCACAAAAAAACTACTGATAAAGTGCCAAAGACTCCCATAGCTTATAACTTGATATTGCAGACTTCTGAGAGCGTGATAAGCGAAGGACCATCAAGTTGTGAAAAGACGCGTACATTAAAGAATATTATAGTCAAAGTCCCAAAAAAGAAGCCCCATTCGTGTATGCCGTTTAGAGAATTAGCAGCAAAAATCGAAAAGCATATGTCCTGTGGACCATCTAAAGAAGGGAGATGTTATCGATCTCAGAGCATGCCAAATGACAGCGAGATTTCAAGCATGGAAGAGATAATAAGGAAGTCGCAAGGGGCCACAGTAAGAGAGTATCTGGAGAAAAATCGTCCGGATTTCATCGAGAAATGCTCGCAGCGACAAACCTGCATGAAATACATCAGTGAATCTAGGTAAGAATAAACAAGGTCACTTGTAAAACACTAGCAACCTCGCAGGACTATATAGATAGCTAACATCATAAACAACGTTTATTCTTCGAGTTAGAACTCGAGAACATACCTGCACGATTCTGTGCATTAAATAAAAATACCTTTTCAAGTTTTTTTTTGTAATGTCGTGACATTTATAGGTCTATGTTTAAGATACTAGCGCCGCGCGCTGCCCTGACCATAACCGCGCGATTCGCATGCGATGTGCGTAGAGTTAAGAACATTCAAGCGGAACATTGAAATAATAGTTATTTTTGTACGAAAGTCTAACAAATTCTAAAAAGTCGTAGAATAAACATAGTTGTTTATGACGTTGCAAACAAACTTAGTTGTGTCAAGTCCTTCAAAGTTCTTGAGTGCTTTATAAGTGATTCTGTAGACTATGCGCTTATTTCTGTAGAATACCGTTCATTGAAAAGCTTACCAATTTTTCCAACTTCAGATGTGAAGACCCCTGCGCTCCTTCTAATTTGAAAATGGTCATAGTTCATACGCCAAATTGTAAGGGGAATTGCAATGCTCATTGCGGAGGTACCTTCATACCAATATCTTAGATATTTAAACTTTTTTTTTTCATTTGAATATATCGCACCTTCGGTAGAACAAGGGCCTAATTGCCAAGTTTGTGATTTTACAGGAGAGACATTTTAAGATTTTTTTGTGATTAGAGTCAATTTATCTTCTTCTTATATTGACCTTGAGGTAATTTTCTTAGTGTGAAATATACCTTATAGTTTTGTGAATAATGGCGTGCTCTCTACAATGCTTAAATATTTATAGTTTTAATTATTTTCATATAAATATAAAAATTTACCCACACTTAGGCCTTTGTTCCACCAACATTCTTAAAACGACTTTGTACCTCCAAATTTTCTTCTAAGAAATGGGCAAAAGTAAAGAAAGTGAGACTTTGTTCCTCCAAAACTCTGAAATTAAAAGGGCATATTTACCTTAACGACTTGTACGCTCCAGCTGACAACCACTCTGCGCGCCGGCAGCGCCGCAACTGACCAATAGGATTTTGTCGCGCCAATACGTTTGAAAAAACGCTTCAATGTGACAAAGGCACTGTCGCCCTCTGGCGAAATTAGATGGAATTGAACGAGTGTCTTTGTTCCTCCGGGTAAAAATACGTTTTAAAAGCACTTTGGCATACTTAAGTTATTTTTCGAAAATTTGTTAGTTCGGCCCTTGTTCTACCGAAGGTGCGATATATATTATATGATATGGGAGATTTAAATTTTAATATGGGAGTGAAACAGTAGCTAGTTTTGGTACTCACATTTTTTAAGGAGCTATAACGTACCATACCATGGCCATGATAGGAACTAAGGCAAAAAACTATTATCTTAATTGAAAACTATGAGACTATGCCCAGTAGTCTAATTTATGAATTAAGCGTTTATAATGTACTAGACGACCCGCCCCGGCTTCGCACAGGTTTATTATACATATAAACCTTCCTCTTGAATCACTCTATCCATTAAAAAAACCGCATCAAAATCCGTTGCGTAGTTTTAAAGATTTAAGCATACTGACAAACAGACAAAAAATAGCTACTTTATTTTATACTATGTAAGGAAGCGTTTATAATGTAAGGGATGCACATTATAAACGCTATCTATCCTATGGTTGCCTGGCACAGATCGCTGTTAGCGATAAGGCCGTTGTTACTCTGTTTTTGTATCTTTCTTTCGTGAAGTTGTTTATATCTTGGTGTGCAATAAAGTGTCTCTTAATCTATTTATCTCTAGACCGTTCGACCGTTAGAGGGCAATTAGAGGGGTCGTGACGTTACTTCTCTGGCAGAAGTCTATACACATTTGTATGTGACTTGTGATGTCACGCAGAACTTTAACGGGCCAATCTTCATAATTTTTTGTTTAATTGACAATAGATAAAATACGTGTCTAATATTTTTTGATAATCTATTATATTTTATTTTTGAGTCATTCTTATTGTTGACGTACGTTGATACAAGTAGCGGCACGTAAGTCTAGCGCTCAGGGTACTGTGAAGGGTATGGCTATGCATGTTTATTGCAATACTAAACTCATGCGCAGCCATCCCCTCCACACTTCGCTCAGTGCTAGACTTATATGCCGCGACCTGTACCTTGTAATCGTCATAGTCATATCCGTCATACTAAGCGTTACTAGCCATGGTCATGGTACTTTATAGTGATACCTTTATGGTGGACAATTTTATAGGTGTTCAGACCATTCCTATGCCTTGCATGAGTTGCCAAGGTCTCGATACGCGTGTTGTGAACATTGAAACTGGAGTAGCAAGAATTGGTGAGTTTTCATGTCCAGATTTATATTATTGTAACATTGATCAAAGATGGTATACAGGGTTATTTCTAATCAATTAGCATCCTCTTAGGAGCTTATTCTGTACATCAAAACTAACAACTTTTGTTCGCACACACCCTGTATAAAGTAGTCACAATACGATATAACGTAGTCTAAATAGATTGTTTTATCATGTTAGATAAAATTGTATCAATGTGTAGGGGATACGGGTAGGTACGGAACCGGAATGGAACCCACCCCTCACCCTTGTAAGGCGAGCATTCTCTCACTGAATTCCAAAGAGTAGGAAATTCTCAATTCGTCTGAATGGTTTTTTTCCCTTGTTACCTTATATCTCATTTGTTTGTGAATCGATTCGAGAATTATATTAATTTTCGTAACATCGCATAATGGTCATTTAAAACATTGACTTACATTGGTTCAGAGTTTTGAAGTATTTCCTAGTAAAATAATTGATGAAAATTGCAACGCCTACAGAAATTAAATGCCAACATCGCTACTTTCACTCGCTGCTTTTGGCTTGAGATCCATTGTATGAAGTCAGTTGTTACATTTTTGTCAAAAAATTAATACTTATAAATACTATGGTTGTCATTACAGAGCCAACGAGCGTGCCGTCAAACGCGACTTGCTGTCGCTGCACATGGCACAACTGCCAGATGTGACGGATTTGGATTCTGAAGAACTGCGTCGCCTCGCCGCCGACCTCGGCCGCTACATGCGCCGCAAACAACGTGAGTACACTAGTGACGTTATAGTTCCATGTTAGTTACTAACACAGTCAAGTCTTGCTGTCGCTGTACATGGCACAACTGTCAGATGTGACGGATTTAGATTCTGAAGAACTGCGTCGCCTCGCCGCCGACCTCGGCCGCTACATTGCGGCCCGCAAACAACGTGAGTGCACTAGTGACGTCATAGCATGTAGTTATTAACAGGTAAACGAGACGCGAGGTGGACGGATGACCTCATTAAGACCACAGGATTCGTCTCGCTGTGCTTGGCCGTGAGCTCGGGCACCCAGCACACGCCCGAGCGCATTCGTGCGCACCGTGCGCCAGCTTGCGGCCGCCTGCTGAACTGGCATTTGCCCCGCAAATGTCGACCTAGCCGCGGCCGCCCTGGAATAACCTACGAGGGGCGTGATTACGCCGCCGGCTGTCATGCCCGGGCGCGACCTGTCCCGGAACGAGCATCGCATCCCTCCATCACTGCCACCGCTTCAACGACGCGTCGAGCTTGCTCCGCGTCGTTCACCCACACCTGACAAGACAACCAGCGCCGGGCTCGAGCGGCCACCACGACGGTTTCTAGTCAAATAACACTTAGGTCGCTCGCCCGGTGCACCGGCGCGCCATCTCCTGCCTTGCCTCTACTGAGGGCTGCATGGCTCCATGTCCTGATGGAGTGCACGCTGTCGGGCGCCGCTACGAACCGGTCTTATTGGAAATCTTTAGGGGAGGCCTATGTCCAGCAGTGGACGTGACAGTCCAGCAGAGTCCACCTGACAGACTGTGACAACAGGGAAGACTTGTACCGTGTATCAATGATACGTAACAAAACAATAGATGCTAATATTTCCCTAAGGATAAATAAAAAGAACTTATTTTAGGTACATTATTTGGTAACTTCCTCTCGATATTTTCTTTCAAATGAAGTAGATCGGTTAATTTTTGTTAAAATGCTTCCAAGTAAAGTAATTGTTATACTTTTTAGGGTTCCGTACCCAAAGGGAAAAACGGGACCCTATTACAAAGACTTCGATGTCCGTCTGTCCGTCTGTCTGTCACCGGGCTGTATCTCATGAACCATGATAGCTAGGCAGCTGAAATTTTCACAGATGATGTATTTTTGTTGCCACTATAACAACAAATACTAAAAATAGAATAAAATAAATATTTAAGGGGGGCTCCCATACAACAAACCTGATTTTTTAGACGTTTTTCGATCTATATTAATAATGGTAACAGGTACATGCTTGAAATTTTCACAGAATATTTAGTTTTATATTCACTTCAATAATAAATAATAAAATAAATATTTAAGGGGGGCTCCCATACAGTACGGAACCCTCCGTGCGCGATTCCGACTCGTACTTGGCCGATTTTTAAACTCTAGATTTATATTCAGTTTTTGCAAATTGAATACGCAACTGTCACTGTCTCACTCACGCAGCACGTCGTCACGTCGCGGTGATCGCTGACAACCATAGAAGTTTCGCACACAAATGCACGCGTAGCGATCGTGCGGATGTGTGTTGTCTGTGAGTAAGTACTATGTAGTGTGCGTCAGAGAGCAGATTTTATATGAGAAATCGCGGAGTATCCGGGCCGTGCCAATATCCAGGTTGGAAAACTTTGATACCCGGCCTATACGAACTTACTTACCCGCAATTGTAAAAATTAAAACAACGACGATATTGTTAGAAGTAAGATATTAAAATCTATTTACTTTACAGCTACCCAAAAATTCATCAGTGAACGCGAAATGAAGAAGCACTCGGAAAAGATTTACAAATCGTTGCCGGAAGTGGTTCAGAAGAAAGAAGAAAAGAGAAAGGAGACATTAAAGAAAACCAACTTGCTGATGGCGGACATATTTAAACGGGTAAGCACATCATTCATCCATCCATCAGGCGTAGGACGTCCACTGCTGGACATATGTCCTCCCTATGGATTTCCAATAAGGCCGGTTGGAAGCGGCCTGCATCCAGAGCGTTCGATCGTAACTATATCGTCAGTTGACCTAGTCTTTACATAAAAGCACGAAGTCATGTCATGTCAGTAAGCAAATCCCGGTCTCGTACCAATGAGTCCTTCGGAATTGATGTACGGAATTTAACACCACTGGCTTTTCGGTGAAGGAAAACATCGTGAGGCAACCTGCATACGTCCGTAGAAGAAATTTGATGGCGTATTTGAAGCTACCAACCCTCACTGGGCCAGCGTGGTGGATGTGGCCCAATCGCCCTTCGTGGGTAGGCCTACGTTATGCTTCAGGGGATGGGATTTTAAATAGATAAACCTCCCAAATGTAATATTAACATCGATGTACTGGGCCGACTACTGCAATATCAACAAGTCACTCACCTGTATTTGCCATATTTGCTGTATAACTTATGAGTATAATAATTAAAAATGAATTTCTAATACTACTTTTGTGTAAAGTCAGGGTTATGCTTTTAATGTTACGAAATTCCTCCACAACTTATCAAAAAATTAGAATATTTCGTATTTTTGGTCTCCACAACACGGGCCCTCGAGCCTAGTGTGGGACCGCTGGAAATAGTAATAAGGAATTGTTTTTCTTGCTTTCTTTTATTTTGTCTGCATGCGATACTCAAGATTCCTTTGTAATTTGTGTTTGTGGAAAAAAAAATCTGTTGTTTTCATTCTTCTCGATGAATCCTGAAGAACTTCTTCGTTTGGAGATCTCCGTGGGGTTGGTATTTGCTGTTAGTGCACGTCTTATTTACAGGATAAATCACAGGGGTAACTTTTGTAGTTGGTTTCTCTCAGTATTTTTAAACTCGAATGGCGGTGTGTTCGAGATGAGATGCAGAGGACTCGTTGGCGCGGTTTGCAGTACAGAATAGTCGATTACGATTGATTAATTTAATGATGACGATACACCCTATATAATCTAATAATATTAAATAAAAACTACAAGTAAAACAGTTTATTTTATTATTTCAGAATCTCCAAAAGAAAACGCTGCGCGGTTCGGTCAACATCTCAAACTACAGTTCCGTTATAAAAATATGACACAAACTACACATAAGGAGTATAATACGAAAGAAGATACGCCAAATGTGCTTTATTTTTAATAAATAGAGATTAATTCCTGCTGATTTGACGTACTCAAATTACGTGACCCGTTTCGAGGGATATGCGGGGTCGTAAGTATTTGCCAAATTAATTCCTTGGCAGCAGTGAAGTTAGCTACAAAATCACGACGCGCAGGTTTGTGTGAACTTCAGTCAAGATTGGATATTGCGCAGCTTGTAGCAGTTGTAGCTAACTTCACATCCGCCGACTTCTATGATTCGGCTTATACTATATTTTGACAACATTTGCACGCTGTCTCTTTTTTATAATGTTTATGATAGTAAGAGACGGGAATAGATTCAAATAGGTATAGTGCAACCGCAGGAATTGATCTTGCCGTAGACCTATTTTAGTAGGTGGAATGTAAATTATTGTGCTTAGTCTTTGTTATGTTTGGATTATTGTTGAATCCATTTTATTTTATGACGAAGGCAGTGTTGCCAGTGTTTTATTGTCTATTTGAAATACATTTTAATTTTTATAAGTACTGGCTATTATTTAATGTAGGGGAAACTGGGCAGCTATTGCCCACTTAACGTTTTGATCCACAATTTTCCCCACAAAATCTAAATTATTTGAGTTAGCAAGTCGATTATTTATTTTTATATAAGTCAGATATATTATCTAAAGCTATGTATGTTATTTTAATTAATATCTTTAAAAGAATGCCATTTAAAAATTAAACACTCAAACCACCAAAAACCATAGTGATTGCCCGGCACGTATAGTTACTGCCAAAGAGTCTGTACAGTGATTGCCCACTTGCATTTTCCACAAATCTAGGTATTTTATTACGTTGTAATTAAATGTAACTTAAATCAGAGATTCTTACTGAACTTTTAATATATCCCTATTTCTTTTTTTGCCATCATACATTCCTCGATTTTCGTTTAAGACAGTATTCGGTTCTATGATGGTTTTATGATCCGGATTAAAGGTAAATATATATTTGTTGGACTTATAACTACTTATACTAGGCAGGTCACATTTACGATTTTACTTAACACAAAGAGAATTAAAATTTTATTTACCTTTCATTGTTTTAATATTTCATTTATTTGTCATTTTGTACATAGCGGTACCTATTACCTATAATAGAACCACGCTCGAGCTGGGCTGGCTCGGGTAGACGCTGGAGGGGAAATGCACAAAACACCCCATGCAGGACGTCAGTGCAGGACTTATAATCATCACACCGAATAAGAACAAGTCTACGGTTTAGCCCGCGCTATCTTAGTACTGCTTAAAATTATAAATATACCCGCGTTTGGCCCGCATTGTCTTAAAACTTGCTTAAAATAATAATAATAACCCATCGTTTAGTGTTATCGAATTTTTCTAGTATAAAAAACTAATCCATATACCTCTGTGCCTCTGGAAAGCTGAGCGCCAAGGAATTTGAGAAGTAGGTATTTGGCTAAACTATTGCTGTCGCGATGCGCCCAAGCCAGGGAGCTTCTATGTGTGGTGTGATGCAATTGTATTTGTGTGTGTGCCAACTCCGCCCGCGCCCTTCCCGCGCCCGCCCGCGCTCCTAGCTCAGGCGGACGGCTGGTGTATTCTTTTGAATTGTAGCAAAATATGGTAGGTACATAAGCTCCGTTTTTTTGGGATAGCGCATAGCAAACGAAAACCTTTATACTGAATATTTTTCATCGAATTAGAAAGCTACATTATTTTTTTTACACATATAGGCGAAGTAGGTATATTGATTTTAATTTTCTTTCGAATAATATTTTTGAAAAAACCTTATAAATAGCCAACTTTACACAATCGACCTCAATCCAAAAGCTGCGAACAAAAATAGCTATTTAACTAATCGATTTCTGTAGGCGCTGCATAATACATACTGAAAATTCTACCAAATACCTAACTTAAGATATACCAAATAACTTTTTTTAAGGAAACCACGCACATAACTCTTCAACAGACAATAAACAAAGTGTAAAATCTTATTAAAAACAAGCTTTTATTTAAACTAAATAGTCCAAAAAGAAGAATCTAAACTTTAAAATTAATTCAACCTATAAATTTTCGAATATTACACAATTTTAGGGGTATAAAATCTTTCAAGTGATTTAGGTACGTAATAAATAACAGATAGCTTCAATATCTGCTTCAAAATTGCGTTGCATGGTTTAACCCAAAAAAATATATTATTTACATACATACATTGCAAGTTAAACATAAACTTGTAAAAATAAACTTGAGAATCGGCTCGGAAAAATCGAATATGTGAAGTAATTAGTACCTATTTTTAAGCCCTTGAATTACCTAACAGTTTTAAATTTTGCTAATTTTATAATAGTTGTTTCTACCTAATTGATATTGTATTACTTAAGTTTTGTTTTTATTATTATTTTTGAATTTTATGCATTGTGATTATTTGTGATACAATTGTAAATTTGACTTGCCTAGTGTAACGTTTGTAGTTATAAGGCCAATAAATATATCTTATCTTATCTTATCATACACGAATCGCAAATCCCCTTCTTTTTGTAGGTCAGTCAAAATGAAAGGTTTCTCAATTCATCATCATCATTTCTGTCACGTGACATCTACTGGTGGATACACGATACCTGTTTACAAGGTCGTGTTTTACATAGTGAAGGAGGTTTCAGAGGTGTACCTACCTATGACCTACACGTTCGTTATTATGAACAAAGTTTACTATGTTTACTATATTTTGTTACAAATTCATATTTTTTAATTTATTAACTATGCAATTTTTGTCATTTTAAGTTTTGATATTGTAGCATTGTTCAGATTTATATTGAATGATTATCGTTTTGTTTTTACAATTTAATCATTTATTTAAATATGTAATTTAATTAATTTAACTACAGCTATTTTAAGTTATTGTAATTTTAAGATAATTATGCTTTGCTTTAGCTAAGCTGAAATTTTAAGGATATTATAATTATAACTACAATTGTAATTGATTTGGATTGACTTGTATCTTGTATTTTGATACCAATAAAATTATATGAATATGGGTCCAGCTGCGGATTTCGTGAACTAAAAATCAGCTGTTCCATACAAAACTGCAACTTGGACTCGAAAAAATGTATGACACGATTGGTTTTTTTCTCGAATTTCGGTTTGACCACATATATTAAAAGTTGTTCATAATAATAGTCCGAATCACCGCCTTTCGGCTTAGTACACCAGTTCTGGATAACCCTGTATATCTGGACATATAAAACTTCTTGCCTTTTATATTGTAACTATTCCCGTATATTCATTGCGCGAGTAGTCCAGTAGTATAAAAAATAATTAAGAATTCAATTAAACAGATGCAATGCTTACTGTTTGGAGAACTGCTTGTCATACTTAGGTTCTACTTTGAATAAGTTTAAAAAAGTTGAAACTATTAGCAAATTAAAGCAGCAGTGGGTAGCACACACCATATAAATACAGGATAGAACATCCACAAAGTACTACACACTTTTCAGCAAAACTCAGCGGATAGCCAAGTTAAAATGACAAAGGGCAAGGCACATAGTTCAATGAACGGATAGCCAATGGGGCTGTTTTCTCGAATGAATCTCACGTATAATTCGCGCCACACAAGTCAGCGGATGGAAAGTTAGGCGCAGAACGCTGCGCAATAGGCAAAATATAGGTATGTGCAGGAGCCAGATTATTTATTTTGTTGTATTTGTAATGTGACTGATTATGTGTTTTTTATTTATTTAATGTTGTGTCTTTGATAATTTAATAATTTAATAGAACATTTTTCGCTTAGGTAAGTGGACTAAGGATAATTATATTTTTACGTTACAGTTATTACACGATTTTAGAGAGCACGTGATTTTCCTGATTAGAACTATTATTTCGCTTTAGGCGCAGAATTCTAATAATGGAACATATTTTAAAAATGCTCAATTTTACGAATGTCCAATTTTCACAATGACCAATTCTTAGAATGCTCAATTCTCAAAATGGCAAAATAATTTCAAATAGAAAAAATCGGCCAAGTACGAGTCAGACTCGCGCACGGAGGGTTTCGTACTGTATGGGAGCCCCCCTTAAATATTTATTTTATTCTAATTTTATTATTTATTATTGAAGGGAATATAAAACTAAATATTCTGTGAAAATTTCAAGCATCTACCTGGTACAGTTATTAATATAGAGCGAAAAACGTCTAAAAATTCAGGTTTGTTGTATCTGAGCCCCCCTTAAATATTTATTTTATTTTGTTTTTAGTATTTGTTGTTATAGCGGCAACGGAAACATATCATCTGTAAAAATTTCAGCTGCCTATGCATGGTTCATGAGATACAGCCCGGTGACAGACAGACGGACATCGAAGTCTTAGTAATGGAGTCCCGTTTTTCCCTTTGGGTACGGAACCCTAAAAACACATTTTCATTTAAAAAAAACACCGGTAATTAAAGCACAACCTCTTTAGGGCAAAGTTAATAGGTTTGAAAAGAACAACTTTTACTATGGGGGCAACTAACTCCGCATTGGCGATAAAAAACCAGCTGTTCCATACACTTTGTCCATTATCAACGGACTTTTTCTATGGTATAGTTGATATTTCTCGCGGATTCGGCTCTGGTCGGTCCCATAGTAAAAGTTATAATGTCCTTAACTCGCAAACGGAGGTTGTTTTAGGTACCGGTAAGCCCTTACATGTATATGAATTGTATTTTTTTTAGAAAATTCCTAATCAAAATTATGTTGCCATTTTGAGAATTGGGCATTCATAGAATTATGCTTTCGTAGAATTGGGCATTCACAGATTAGTTGGGCATTAAGAGAATTGGTTATTCTGCGCCTAACTCATTTAGATGTCTGCGGATACAGCACGATATTCTGTACAATCGCTGCAATATGTCGCAGCAACTAAACGCCTATATTCCATACATAAAATCTTTTCTTCAAAAGTAACAAACAACAACGGTCAAATCACAGGATTTGAAAAATAACTAATCTTTTTAATAAACATCGATATCGATGGACATCACTAGAGCATCGACAAAAATATCGACTATTACTACATCCCTAGTGCTTGTGTACGTATAGGTTTGAACCTCCCTCACCTCGACCCTACCCCCGCATCGTGCGATAGGGACAATTGCAGCTCAGAGCGATTTATACCTACAAAAAACATGGCGAGACAACGTTTCGTATTACGCTGTTTTCTTCTTCAAAAACAAGATCAATCAAGTGTTTTTTATGTCAAAATTTAAAAAAAACATGTGTTCATGATTCTGTCATTTTATATTTCGTTAGATATTATTTAGTCTTTTCTGGTAGGCCTCTAAAGATGTCAGTAATAATGGTGAATTTTTTTGTGATATTGAAGGGTCGTATTTTGCCTGATAATTAATTTATCAAGAAAAAGAAAAGACAGGGTAGTCTAAACAGCTAAATTTAATTTTATGACAAAAAATTGAGGCTCTAAAAGTATTTTCCAGGAAGAAAACAGCGTAATACGTTTGTATGGAAAATTACAGACCATCCTTCCTCTTAATGTCATGGCATAAATATTTAGTAAATATTTTAAATATTTTATCTGAAACTCGTTAAAATCAATCCAAGTTTTTTCATCTACACATTTTAAAATACTGATTATTATGTCGCGAAATAATATTTTTGGTATGCTCACTGACCCATGTCGTTTCATAATCGTGTAAATTTTATCCAACTGCATTCGCATGTGATGGTCTAGTGGTAGTAACACCCGCTCTGTAATTGTGTGTGTTGGGTTCAAATTCTGGTCCTGGACCAGTGAGCTCTTTGAAACTTAAGTACATAATTTCACACTTATGGCTGTTCAATGAAGCAAAACATTGAGGTAATCTACATAGGTACGTCCGTAGAGAAAAATTGATGACTTCTGTGAATTCACCAACCCGCACTGGGCCAACGTGGCGGATATGGCCCGATCACCCATCGTCGGTAGGCCTACGTTCAGTAGTGGACTATGAAAATGGTAACAGTACAGGCACGGTACAGGTATTCGGCATGTTTCACTTGACTTTAATTATCCTGAAGGAACTTATTAACCTATTCAGCCCTTTAATGTGATCAAGATTGTTGAAGGACTTTGTCTGTCCAGATATATATAAAATACTAATAAACCAGAGATATGAAAAAGCGACACTCAAGTTTTATTATGTTTTATTTTATTTGAGAAATACGTAGTGTATCTCTAGAGTTCTAGACGACAGATATATTATGGGACCAACCCCAAACTATACTCAGCTGTTACAAAGATATGGAACGGCATTCTACAAGGGTCACAGAAAAGAAAAAACAATTAAGGGAGAACATGGCGTCATTTTTTGTACCTATCGTTAGATGTAACGTTACAATAAGCAGGTTATTGTTGTTGTTCCCTCCATATTGAGTACCATTTCTCTGAGTTTTCTTCTGTGGATTTTGGTGGACGCGTTCATTGGCAGTTTGTCGAAGAACACTACGCCTCCTCGAAGTTGATTAACATCTCCCAGTTTTTCTGCAAAATTACAAAAAATAATGATTTATGTTACCAGGCAAAGTTGTAGGATGATCTTGAACGCTACGCTATTGACAGCCCCTATTCGCTTAACCCTTTCACTGCTGAAAACACACACGTCTGTGTTTTCGATTCTCACGCCCCGCGGCTACTACACACACCAGGCGTGTGCGGTAGCGTCTTCCCGCGCCTTGCGTGTGCGTTTTAGAATTAGCAGGCACCTTAAAAAAAGTACCTCAGCAGTGAAAGGGTTAACAGAGCCACTACGCCCTTGAAAAGGTTGCTACGCTTTTGGCAGAGCCACTAAGCACTTGAAAGGGCCGCTACTCTCTTAAAAGTGCCGTTAAGGTCTTGACTGGGCCGCCACCCTCATGATAGAGCCGTTATGCGCTTGACAGGGGTGCTACGGTCTTGACTGAAGCACTACTTTACGCACTTGGCAGAGCTACTACGGTCTTGACGAAGCTGCTACGCGCTTGACAGAGTCGCTATGTCATTAGCAGGGCTGCTACGCTCTTCACGGAACTGCTACGCTCTTAAAAGAGGAGCCGCTACGCGCTTGATAGAGGCGCTACCTTCTTAACGGCGTCGCTACGCTCTTAACAGAGTAGCCGCTACGCGTTTCGCAGAGCCGCTTTACTCTTGACGTAGCCGCTACGCCCATAACAGAGGAGCCACTCGCGCTTGACAGAGCTTCTACGCTATTGACGGAGCTGCTACGGTTTTAATAGATGAGCCGCTATGCGCCTGACAGAGATACGCTCATGAAAAAATCTGCTACGCTACGCTCTTGACGTTCATAGTTGGCATACGTAGTTTTCTCATGATTGCCAAGTTACCTATGACCAAATCCTTGATCTCTTGTGCTGTGACGTCGTAGCCCGGCTTCCTGACGACGCAGGCCACTGGCAAGTCCTCGCACTCCTCGTCTTGTATTGCGGTCACCGCCACGTCCAAAACTCCGGGGTGTTGGATGATCACCCTTTCTATCTCCACTGGAGATATCTACAAACAGGTTTACTTTTCTGAGTAGAGCATTTTGTTGAACCGTCAACCAATTAGAGATGTTATTTGGGCCGATCCGATTATTTTAGTGTGTTTGGGTCATAATATAGGCATGATGACTAGGGTAAAAATCATTATTACAATTAGTTAGATTATCAAAAAAATTTGGACCAATATTTTTTCTTTCGACAATCAAACAAATGACAAACATAAACCTAGTCAAAGTTAGAGAGGCTCGTGACGTCATTTCTACGAAAAAAGTGCTACTTTTTACGTAAAAGTGACGTTATGCGGAACTTCATCTTCATCAATTTTTGTTTAACTGACAAAAGAAAAAATGCGTGTCTAATAATTTTTGACAATCTTCTGACGGACTAATTATATTTTTATATCCATCTAGCCTATTGTTATGTTCCATACTAGATTTTGAAATGGGGCAACCGCCCTGTTTTTATTACGTTAATGCTTTTACCCGATGGTTCCTATATTTCATCAGTAACTTGATGCGTTCCACGAAGAAATAATTCCATGACTCGTCCCTATACAATAAGTCTCCAGTTTTGAACCATCTATCTTCTGTGAAAGTTTTTTCCGTAGCTTCAGGGTTGTTGTAGTAGCACTGAAAGAAGGCCAAATGCAAATCAGTTTTTTTATATCTAAGGATCATGTGAAAATGCCCCCGTACAATTCATTGAGGTGCAGTTTATTTTGGTCAGCGCACAAATTTAAATTTTTCGAATAAAAATTAAAAATAATCGGCTAAGTGCGAGTCGGACTCGCGCACGAAGGGTTCCGTACCGTATGGAAGCCCCTTATTTTCGAAAATGACATACCATTTAATATTTCAAACATCTTTCTGTTGCCGTTATTAATATAAAGCAAAAAAATCATGTTACTTGTATGGGAGCCCCCTTAAATACTTATTTTATTTTAATTTTATAATTTATTTTTGGAGTGAATATTCAACTAAATATTCTGTAAATATTTAAACCATCTGTTACTGCTATTATTATCGAGTGAAAAACGGTTAAAAATTCAAGTTTGTGGTATGGAAGCCCCATTTAATTTTTTTTTTCTGTTTTTAGTATTTGTTGTTACAGCGGCATCATACGTCATCTGTGAAAATTTCAACGTTCTATAGCTATCACGGTTCATGAGATACAGCCTGGTGACAGACAGATAGACGGACAGACAGTCGGACGGACAGCCGAGTCTTAGTAATAGGGTCCCGTTTTTACCCTTTGGGTACGGAACCCTAAAAAAGAACCTGAGTTTTATTTATACAAAGAATGCGCTTAGGTATATTTTTCAATGATCATTGTATAGGGGCAGAAGTAAGCAAAGGAATCATCAGAGTTGTAGCGCTTATTGTACCTACCTAGTTTGATTAGGCGTTTTTCAGCGAACACCAAAGTTAAGCAACGTTTGGCACGGTCAGTACGCGGATGGGTGGCTGTGACTGCGAGTGGCATTTATAACGGAGCACTGCTCGCGGCTCGGATGACGCGTTAAATAAAATTGTGGGTCGCGCTTGCGGTTGGTTTATCCGTTTAGCAATGACAGAGGCCTTCAAAATAAACTCTGGCACTTGGGCTAGCCATCCAGCCTAAACGAACTTGCTTTTGTTTTAATTATCAGTGTTACTGATATAATAAATAAATTTTAAATATTGCCATTGCTTACGTTACCTTGAAAACGCCAGGTCCTTTCAGCCAGAGCTCTCCATTTTTATTTGGTTCGTTGATGTCTGCGCCCGTATCGGGATCAACCAGCTGGAATAAAATAGTACAAAGTCATTTATCTATACATTTAAAAATGAATGATTGTCTGTATGTCCTTTATAGAATCGTAAACTATGCATTTGATCATGTGATGATCTTGAGCATGTTAGCAGAATGAAGGATCTTGCTAATCCTACACAGTGGAATTGATCTGCGTTTTCGTAAGAGGCAACGAAATAAAAAGAACAACACGTATAATGCACACACTTGTTTTATATTTGCTTCGTATTGGACAAAATTACATTGCTGAATTAATGATATGAATGGATTACTATGGATTGATATAATGGACGACACAATTACAATTTTTACATGTTGTTAGATTCACGGCTAGGCAGTAAGAGACAATCAAAAAATGACATATGCGCATAGACGCACTCACCGGATACAGACACATCAATAGACAACAAATTGCCATAATCTGTTTCTTATCTATTCGATTAAATGGTGTACCGATACAATCGTCAACACTTCCCCTTACACCATGTCATCGAACTCTACCTTGGCTCTATACAATACTTAGTATAGCAGTTTTACATATAAAATAACACCGCTCTACATGGCAGTCCAAAAGAAACTTTATATCACCACTATACATACAATAGAACCTATATTAGAGTCCTGACGTTTAGCTTATGCCTAAAACCATTATGCTTAACCGAGGGCAAAGCCTTTGTAAGAATATCAGCTATCATCTCTTGTGTTGACAAATACTTAATAGCTATAACATTTCTATTATATAGATCTTTAATAAAATGATAGCGAACATCTATATGCTTTGTCCTCTTGTGACAATCAGAACGAATTAGTTTATGTGCACTTTGATTATCATTATAAACTAAACAATTTAGCTTGAGACCGAATATCTCGTTCCAAAAAAACCTCTAATAAACAAAATTTCTTTACAAACATCACTAATACTGAGATATTCCGCCTCTGTACTAGACACAGCAACACATCTTTGCTTTTTACTTTCCCAATTCACAGTATTACAACCCATTTTAATTACATAACCAGTATATGACTTACGGTCAGAAGGATCGTTTGCAAAGTCTGCATCTGCATATGCTTTAAGATCAAAACTTTTACATCTAGTGAAAAACAGACCATGATCAATCGTTTTTGATAAATAACGAAGCACTCTCTTTGCAGCTAGCCAATGACTTTTATTAAAGCAATTATTAAATTGGCTCAAACTATTGCAAGCATAGGTAATATCTGGTCTAGTACATACACTCAAATACATAAGAGATCCTAATAATTCTCTATAATTATAATTAATACATTCAGACGGATTATTATCTCAATTCACAAATCTTTCATTTACTTGCATTGGGGTTGAAACTCCCTTTGCATCAGACATACTAAATTTTTGTAGAATTCTTTTTACATAATCTGTCTGGTTTAACATCAAAGTTCCTTGAGCTCTGTCCCTTATAACATTCATACCTAGACAAGACTTAATGGGACCTAAATTTTTTAACATTAAATTTACTTTTTTCATTGGTCAAATCTTAAAATAACTATTGTTATAATTATTATTTCGATTTACATAGACACATGGCTCACATTTTGTTTGATAATAACCGTTACCTTTAATACATTATTGACAGTTTCGTTCCAAGCCCTACTGGCCTGTTTCAGCCCGTAGATGGTTTTCTGTAACAAACACACTTTATTAGTATCAGTTATAAAACCTACAGGTTGCTGCATATAAATTTCTTCTCTTAAATTGGCGTGAAGAAAAGCTGTCGTAATATCAATATGATCCATGTCCATGTCTAGTTCGTTTGCTAAATTAAACAGCATCCGCATTGTTGAATGTCTGACTACTGGTGAGAAAGTTTTATCATAATCGACACCAGGTTTCTGGCTGAAACCACGTGCTACTAATCTCGCTTTATATTTTTCAAAATTACCAGCAGCATCTTGTTTTACTTTGTATACCCACTTGCATTTAACTATGTTTTTATTAGGTGGTCTTTCTACTAACTTCCATACCTCATTCTCTATAAGAGAGTCATACTCCTTCTGCATGGCCTCCTGCCATTTCAAACGGTCAGGATGAGACATAGCATCTTCATAAGACTCGGGTTCACTGATGAATGAGTCTTGAGTGTGTAGAGAACAATCATAATTATCATACCTTTTAGGTGGTACACCCCTAGTACTCCTTATGGGCTGCTGCCTTGGCACGACGTTCTCCTGAGCAAACTCATACCTTTCCTCAGACTCGTCAGAGTCATTACTGTCCTCTCGCCAAGAATTCTCGCTATCTTCTTTTCTGGACGCCGGGCTGCAGTCCACATACTGCAATGGCGAAGATAGAGCATCGGTTGACTCCGACGGCGATGCTGGTACATCTGCAGGTACCGATGGTGATGCAGGCACATCAGCCACAGGCGCGCTCAAGTCAGGTGCCTCAAACCCAACTGAGCTGCTCTCCTGTTCACCACCTGAAATTGAGAACAGTTCTCTATTAATAACTGTACTATTATTGTCACTAATATTACTAGTATCACAGTTTGACATTGGCACTGAAACATTGTTCATGTCATTAAATAAAATATTAGAATTCGATTTATTCATATTAGAATTATTTTCATTATTATTAAAATTATTACTATTCATATTCAAATTATTCATATTCAAATTATTATATAATTGAATATCGCTAACAATATCCTTAGCCGAATTAGAATTATCATTATATGTCATTTCAATAAAATGTACATTTCTAGCTTTAATTATTGTCTTTGGAGAACAGGGATCACATAGCCTATAACCTTTGGAATTCTCACAGTAACCTACAAAAATAAATTCTTTAGACTTTGCATCCAGCTTACGCCGCTGACAATTAGGAATTAGTGAGAATGCCCTACAACCAAACACTCGAAGATGACTCAGATCAACTTTGGATCCCGACCATACTTCCTCTGGAATGCCACCGGACAACGCAGCTGTTGGGCATCTATTTTTTTAAATATATTGCTGTCATTACAGCTTCACCCCAAAATTGCTTGTCAAGGTGCGCCTCAGAAAGCATGAGTCCTATTTAACCTTTCTGCCACACCATTTTGCTGTGCAGAATAAGGAATAGTTGTTTGATGCTTGATCCCTTGACTAGATAAGAAATGTTCAAATGAACTACCACAATATTCTCCACCATTATCTGTCCTTAGACACTTGATTTTAAAACCCGTCTGTTTTTCAACTAAATTCTTGAAAATAATAAAATAAGACATTACCTCATTCTTATTTTTCATCAGATAGCCATAGGTATTCCTTGAGAAGTCATCAGTGAATGTCACCAAGTATCTGGCTCCGCCCAAGCTCGCAGTATCAAATGGTCCGGCAACATCAGAATGAACTAAAGCTAATAGCTCGCTTCGACTGGCCCTTGGGAAAAGAGTGCACTGCCTGCTTCCCCTCAATGCACAGGATGCTATCCTTCAACTTGTCACAGCCGTTGTCACTGAAGTCAACACCGTCTACAAGATTACGAAGAGCATACATACCACTCGTGCTCAAATGTCCAAGTCGCTTGTGCCACAATTCCATTGATGTATTTAAAATAGCTAGAGCTTGATCTGAAACTGAAACAGACATTGTTTTATAATTTCCTACACTACCTACCGTGAGTCCATGTTTGATTTTATAAATTCCCTTGTCACAATATGCAATAGCCACAGCTTCATTAGCTGAATTCACAATCTTACAGTCATTGTGACTAAATAATACCTTAAGACCAGATTTTGATAACTGACTAACTGAAATTAAGTTGGCCGCAACTTAGGTACATACAAGACATTTTCTAACAACAATTTTTGATCATTATTAAAGTATAAAGAAACCTTACCAGATCCAGAACTTTGCATTGTGTCATTATTTGCAACAGTAACTAAAGTTTTATTCTTAGAGTCCATCTCACTAAAACTATTGCGGTCGCGACACATGTGTGTAGTACAACCACTGTCGACAATCCAATCTTCATTGTGAAATGCAGTGAATGCTGACACTAGCATTGTCTGCGATGCATTTTCTTCGTGTTTCTTCCTTTGGTCATTCTTCCACTTATAGCACTTTGCTTTGAAGTGACCTGGCTTCTTACAATAATGACAAAGTTTCTTAGTCTTCGTGCCTATAAATGCCACATTTTTATTGTGACCGTTGCTGTTGTTATTTCTCCGGAATTCCTCTTGAAGAAGTCTTGCTCGTACAACTTCACTTGTTAAAGACTGATTGAGGTTGATCGCTTCAAGTCCAGAGACCAGTATGTCATACTGTTCAGGTAATCCACTGAGTAATATCTCTGATATCTCCTGGTCAGGAATTTTTCGGTCGATATCTGCTAATTGTTGGACAATCGTCATTACTCCATTTATGTACTCTGTCATGGAAGTAAATTGGGAAAATTCCACCCTATGCAACCGACGTAGCAAAACTACTCTTCGATTTCACAGCCATACAGATTAGCAAGAGCACGTGAGTCGTTCGTCGCATTGCTCGACTCACCCTCGATGCATGTCCATAATCCATCCAAAACTAACGAGTTTTTCATGTAGTATTTCCAATTCAAATAAGTTCCAATACCATCCAACTTTTCAAAGGCAAATTGCGGGACATGAGGCATTTGTCCGCCATTTTCATTTACATTCATGATTTCCGTGTGCAAAATAAATAGGTAATTGACTTACGTGTCTTTCTGTCTTTATATCTTGTTTGACTTTGATGCCACCTCTCCGATTTCCTGGGCCCATAACCTGTTAGCAGAATGAAGGATCTTGCTAATCCTACACAGTGGAATTGATCTGCGTTTTCGTAAGAGGCAACGAAATAAAAAGAACAACACGTATAATGCACACACTTGTTTTATATTTGCTTCGTATTGGACAAAATTACATTGCTGAATTAATGATATGAATGGATTACTATGGATTGATATAATGGACGACACAATTACAATTTTTACATGTTGTTAGATTCACGGCTAGGCAGTAAGAGACAATCAAAAAATGACATATGCGCATAGACGCACTCACCGGATACAGACACATCAATAGACAACAAATTGCCATAATCTGTTTCTTATCTATTCGATTAAATGGTGTACCGATACAATCGTCAACAGAGCAAAGTTGTGCATGAATCAAAGAAGGTTTCTGAGTTGGTGCGACCATTTTTTTTTATTTTAGGTTTGCGCGTAGCATTGCTCGTACCGCTAGTTGATCAATAAAAGTAACGACCAAAAATAATAACATGCAGTTCATGATAAATTACTTCGTTATCGCCCAAAATTAGTTTACGTGAACCGTCTTTTTTTCAGGTCGAAATTGTGAACCCAAATATTTTTTATTTCAACAAAATTGTTGATATGTTATAATTTACTCTAGAGAAAACCCTTACGCTCATTTTTTCGCAGCCGTGTTATGTAAAAAAATAATGATTTGTTTTTAAAAATATGTTTATAATTAAAATATTGCTCATTGCCGAAATCATCTCTTCCTGAGTCAATACAGGTGAGATAGCCAATGGACATAGCATTCATATACCTAAGCTACGCCTATAGACACAGAGCTATTACAACCAGAGGGATAACGTGTTCGATAAAAAATCTGGAGGAGATGCAACGATTTAATATGGCAAGAGTTATGCTATGGCCACATCTGCGCCCTACGGCGAAGTTATCGTCACTGGAGGCTCATTCACTAATTCAAACTGTAGTAATTGGTTGTTCACGATTTGAACTACTACCTGAAGCTGGGCACACACGCTGCGATGATCGCATCTATTCATCAGATCAGTCCAGCGAGGTCCTAATATAGTTGCATTGCCAGTAGGTAGTTATTGAGGAATCAAAATGAAACCCTTATTTTAATCGAAAAATATTGATTTAACAACAAAAATATTGGCATCAATGTTGTAGAAAATCAAATTTTAAACAACTTTTGTTCCTAAAACTTCTGCTGTAAAATTGAAATAACAAGTTATTGAAGAAATGAAATGGTACAACCAACTATTTAAAAAAAATATCGATCCTACAAAAAGTTGATGGGAATCAAAGATATAGAAAATCAAATTTTAAACAACTTTGATTCCCATCAACTTTTTGTAGGATCGATCGATTTCTGCTGAAAAATTGAAATAACACAAGTTATTGAAGAAACAAAACGGTACAACCAACTTTTAAAAAAAAATATCGATCCAACAAAAAGTTGATGGGAATCAAAGTTGTAGAAAATCAAATTTTTAAACAACTTTTGTTCCTATAACTTCTGCTGAAAAACTGAAATAACACAAGTTATTGAAGAAACAAAGTGGTACAACCAACTATTTTAAATAAAATATCGATCCTACAAAAAGTTGATGGGAATCAAAGTTGTAGAAAATCAAATTTTAAACAACTTTTGTTCCCATAATTTCTGCTGAAAAATTGAAATAAGACAAGTTATTGAAGAAATGGAATGGTACAACCAACTTTTTAAAAAAAATATCGATCCTACAAAAAGTTGATGGGAATCAAAGTTGTAGAAAATCAAATTTTAAACAACTTTTGTTCCCATAACTTCTGTTAAAAAACTAAAATAACACAAGTTATTGAAGAAACAAAATGGCACAACCAACTATTTAAAAAAAATATCGATGCTACAAAAAGTTGATGGGAATCAAAGTTGTTTAAAATTTGATTTTCTATAACTTTGATTCCCATCAACTTTTTGTAGGATCGATATTTTTTTTAAACAGTTGGTTGTACCATTTCATTTCTTCAATAACTTGTGTTATTTCAATTTTACAGCAGAAGTTTTAGGAACAAAAGTTGTTTAAAATTTGATTTTCTACAACATTGATGCCAATATTTTTGTTGTTAAATCAATATTTTTCGATTAAAATAAGGGTTTCATTTTGATTCCTCAATAACTACCTACTGGCAATGCAACTATATCAGGACCTCGCTGGACTGATCTGATGAATAGATGCGATCATCGCAGCGTGTGTCCCCAGCTTCAGGTAGTAGTTCAAATCGTGAACAACCAATTACTACCGTTTGAATTAGTGAATGAGCCCCCAGTGACGAAGATTCGCCGTAGGGCGATAATGTGGCCACGCCATTAAAACGAAAACGAAGCATGAAAAATATCCCGATTCAGTGGCTGTTGCCAAGTCCAAGTTTTTCTCCCGAAAGTGTCATATTCCAATTCACTTTTGCCAGCTCAGGGGACCTAAGTATTTTTGAACTTCGAACGCCTGGGGACTTATACGAGTACTTATCTTACGGACACCTTTTTTTTCCTCGAAATTCATTTGAAATTATCCAATTCACGCAAATCTTCAGTACTGGACATGGCAACTTTAAAAGAAACTATAGATAGCAAAGGGAAAAAGCGTGAAATGGAACGTTAATTAAGAAGTAAACATAATCAAAATAAATAAAATCAAAGTAAATGGGTTTAGAGCTGTCACTGTCAAAGTTCCGTATACGTTCCCAGTCGTGCGAAGTTAAAAAAAAAGGTCCCCTGGGCAACATTTTCTATACATTCTTGTGGTTGAGAATTACCTCAAGCGACAACAGCGCTATATATCTGGTCTAGACACGCGGCAGCGTGTCCAGCCAAGACTAAGAAAAAGGCGACGCAGCACACGAACTAACTCGAGCCACTTTTGACCCCTTCATAACTCGAAAACTGTTTAACCTAACTATATGAAATGTAGCATAATTTGTTAAAGTTCTTTAGCTTATCTACAATACAAAATTTCAGAGTTTGTGGAGTAAGGACTTGTAGAGTAAGGCGTGTAGAGTTAGAAGCTTGGCTTTACGTGAGATCTGACAACTTTATGATAGTGTGAACTTTGATTTAGTCTTGGCTACATTTCACAAGTTTTTTTTTTTTTATTTACCGTCGACTAGTTGGTTACTAAGAGACTGACGGTACCCTGTACTGAAGAGTGATGATTGGTTTTCCACAAGACTCCGGCGGCGATGAGTGGCCGTGTTGAAAAGCCATGTTGACCACCTCGCTCATGCCGTACATGTTCACCGCCTCCGTCTCCGGTGACAATACCTAAGAAAAAAATAGCAATATGTAATAGTACTCAAAGTTCGAATCACACATCTTGGCGGCTGTGACGTTACTTATACCAAAGAATATATAATAATACTACGCCTATACTAAGCGCCACACAAGTCGGCGGATGGGAAGTTATGTGCAGAACGCTGCGCAAAAGCCGAAATATAGGTAAGCGCGGGGGCCTGAGAGACTCGCGCCGGGGCACACCCGCCCGCCAACATCATTCCCGCGCGCTCCCTACGCCCGTGCTCAACACTACGGGGCCACGCGGCGTCGGCATTGTGCACACATGCACAATAATTAGCGAAGTGTCATCTGCGGCTAACTTGTCATCCGCCGACTTGTGTGGCGCTTATTATACAAGCTGCGGATAACCCAATCCTGACTGAAGTTCACTTAAAGCTGCGCGAGGATTGGGATTTCCGCAGCTTGCAGCTAATTTCACATTCAACAAGATGTTTGATTCGTCCTATGCTTAGTGTTACTCGTAACTGAAGTAAAATTTCTACAGTACGACTTTAGTACATGTAGATGAACAGCAGTTTCTTTGGGACAAACCCTGAAAACGTGAGAAAAATCAGCTGTTCCATACATTTTGTCGATAGTGAAAAAGTTCTATGGAATAGTCAGTTTTATTCGCGATTTCGGGAGTAGTCCCATAGTAAAAGCTGTTCATCGTGACATAGGTACTAAAGTCGCCTTTAAAAGACCGTGTGTAAGTTGCCAGTGTTGTTTATTGTAAAAAAAAAATGAAAACTAATAAGAATAAGTCTACTTAGCGATGTTGCTTAGTTATATAGGTACCTAGTCTAGCTAGAGGTACGTTTTCTGCTATAACTTACGTTTAGTTATGCTACGACTGATCTATGTTTAGTTCAGGTATTATTTACCTTTTGGTTATGCTATCACTTAGGTACTTACGAGTATCTTCAGTTAGATAGATAGATACGCTCTATTGATTCACACAGATTACATAACATGAAAACGGAGAAATCAAACATGTGAAGCAACCGTTGTTTTATGTTAGTTCTAAAAAGTATGAGTAACCCTAGTTAGGCAAATATAGTTCGGCCGTTCAGAGAATGCGTTCCTGACACGTCATCTTGAAAAAATGTTTTTGGCCGATATCTCCGAAACTATGTACTTAAGGGCAAAAACATTAAGATCATAATTGTAGAAAATAAAATTTCGCATCTTTTGTTTCCATCAATTTTTTTTGTAAAACTTACTGTTTACGATTTATGGACCATTTAATGTTTTAAGGTCCATTTAATGAAATTTCATTAAATGGGCCATAAATCGTAAACGGTAAGTTTTACAAAAAAGTTTACTGGAATCAAAAGATGCGAAATTTTATTTTCTACAATAATGATGGTACTGTTTTTTTGCCCTTAAGTACATAGTTTCCGAGATATCGGCCAAAATCATGTTTTCAAGATGACGTGTCAGGAACGCATTCTCTGAACGGCCGAACTATAATCACCTTTAGTTATGCTATAACTTACCTATCTTTAGTTCTGATATGACTTACCTTAAGCTATAACTTTCCTACCTTTAGTTTTGATATGAACGTTTGTTAGGACATGATTTACCTTTAGTTCTGCAATGAGGTCCCTGTACACGGCACTGCCTCCTATGAATATTGTCTTGAAGCATGTAAAGTCACACTTGTCTCGATCTTGTGGGTTCAGCAAAATATTCAACATCGGCGGACTTATGATCATTGTGTCAGGCTGAAACAATTCATCCTTCATCATCATCATCCGCAGCCTTCTCTGTCCCACTGCTGGGTATAGGCCTCTCTCTTTCGGTGTCATTTGTCTCGGTCCTGTGCTAATCCAAATCATACTTAATCCTTATTAGAGACCGGACTACAAAAAGCTTGTTATTAGCATACAAATATGCATGACAAATGCTTGAGATATGCACAAAAACTGTAAGAATATCCAACCCAAAATAAGAAAAAGAGTAAGTTTCCTTTTTATTTTAAAATCAGTAAACAAATAGTAAATTATCCTTTGATAAGTGATAATAAGTACAGTAATATTACATGGTATTAATAGGAGTTCAAAGCCCATGTACCTATCATATAAAGGGTTATAACAACTTTTACTATGGGGCCAACCAAGAACTTGGGAAAAAATCAGCTGTTTCATACTCTTTGTCCATTTCAAGTTACAGCTGCTTTCTTTGTGGGTGTATACCTATAGGTAGCGGCATGTAAGTCTAGCGCTGAGGGTAGTGTTTAGGGTATGGCTGCGCATGGTGACCGTCAAATTAAACCCATGCGCAGTAATCCCCTCCACACTTTGCTCAGCGCTTTACTTATATGCCGTGACCTGTAGGTACGAGACCTACCATTCATGCAACCCCTCCCAACTTTACACCCGTGGATACATACGTGGGCAAAAAGAGAAAAATCTAACCAAGATGATATAATATGCATCGTTTGAAAGCTTGCTTTATGCGCTTCTCAAAAATATTTAATTTTAAATTTTTCATCCCTCAATTTTTTTAAATGATAAAAATAAATATTATGGAAAATAGAAACACTGCTCCAATTTTTTTCTGTTTAGCCAAGTTGTTTTACTTGCATTGTTTCCTGATTCATCCTTTATGTCACATTTAACTAGTTAGAGAATATTTGAAAAAAATCATTGGGTCTAATTATTGATAAAAATGCTTTTATTGTAGCTTTTTCAAGGTTGCTTAATCAGAGTTGACAGAAATAATCTACTTATTCTGTCAAATATATTGATTTATCCTAAAAAAAAAACAACAAAATTAATTTAACAAAAATCGAAGGGCTCCTTTTTCTCTGATGTATTAGACTCCGAAAAAGATGTAAGTACTTTCTCGAAATGTAACGCAAGTTGTGTTTAGATTTTTTGATTTTTATTATACCAGCCTCCATACATTTTTTAGACGTGTCCTTTACCTTATAATTGTTGATAATATCATAGACATGCATCTGAGTCGAAGGCGATGAAGATTGTATCCTCGTCATCCTCATGATTGGACAACTGACAAAGTTAATCAACGACGTCGACCACTGCAATGGAGCCAACATAAAGGAACGTTTGAAATGCGGTATTTCTGTCGTTCTCGACCTGAAAAATAATTTACGAGATGCATTCAATAAGTACCTAGCCTCATCGCCAGAGGGCGCTGTAGTTTCAAAAGAGTTTTACCACAGTGTAGCACAATCTTTTTTAATTTTAAATTTTCATTCCAATCCCTTCATTTGTTTTAATTTGACAACTTATGGAAGCGAACGTATCGATCGGTTTTACAAAAATGGAAAAAGAGCAATATTGTTCAGTGATTCGATTCCTATTTTTGGAAGGGAAAACGCGCATCGAAATCAAAGCGCGCTTGGATGCTGTGTACGGTGACTCTTCTCCATCAATGGCCACCGTCAAGAATTGGTTCAACGAGTTTGCACGTGGCCGTACGTCGGTTTTTGTAACAATATTTGCTGTAAAGTTATGACCTAAATACTTTTCGAAAATTTTACAAGTGTTGATGTACTGCGGCATCTACTCGTACCTACCTACTTACCTACCTACAATTTGCTAAGTCTTCTTTCAATGCAATAAGCTCAACAGTTCAGGATTAAAAATTTTGAGTGTGACTTTTTGATGTATTTCTATCTTAAAGGAATTCAACATTTCACACGAGTAAAAACGGGACCCTATTACTAGGACTCCGCTGTCCGTCCTTCTGTCTGTCTGTCTGTCACCTGGCTGTATCTCAGGAACGGTGATAGCTAGAACGTTGAAAAAGTCACACATGATGTATTTCTGTTGCCGCTATAACAACAAATACTAATAACAGATAAAAATAAATATTTAAGGGGGACTCCCATACGACATACCTGAATTTTAAGCCGTTTTTCGCTCGATATTAATAACGGTAACAGGTAGATGCCTAAATTTTTTCACAGAATATATATTATAGACATATAAACATTTACTATAAAAATAAATATTGTTATTTAAATAAAATAAATATTTAAGGGAGGCTATTATTCAAAAACATAATTTATTGCTCGATATTAATAACGGCAACAGGAAGATGCTTGTAATATTCAAGAATATTAAGTTTTAGATTCGCTTGAAAAATAAATAATTAAAATAAAATATATTAAGGGCTACCATACGATACAGAACCCTTCGTGCGTGAGTCCGACTCGCACTTGGCTGATTATTTACGAAATATTTGTTGTGCTTACCAGAAATTAGGTGTCATAACAACAAAGTTTTTATGAGTAGCTGCTGTAAACTTCGGGAGTCCAGTAGTTCCGCTAGTAGGTATAATCATTGCGAAACTTTCAGCTGGATCTATATTTACTGCTCTGAAAGATAAGCAGTTAACATATTATAGGTTTTATAAACTCGTACCTGTAGGTTATTCTCGCGCAGCTACGAGTATTAAGTGAGATTCAGTCAGGATTGGGAATGATGATGATGATCGACTTCCAAAAAAAAGCTTATTCAGCCAATTATAAACAGCTTTGATGATTTTTTGTCTTCTTCATCATAACCTCAGAAGTGGTCCCATTTAATTTTTATAGAAATCGGTAGTGGTATTTGAAAAATCCAGAATAAACTTACTTATTACATAATTACCTAGTATAATTATGATGTTGTGATTTGTGGTTCATAATCATAATCATTTATTTCATAATTGTTCATTACATGTCATAATTGTTATAATAATTCATTCATTCAATAATTCAAAGTAACAAATACATTATTAAATAATTTCAAGTTGTAACATGTCAATGTTACTAAAAATAAACTAAAATCTTAATTAAAAAATGTCAATAAAATTAGATTAATTTAATAAAAATAACAAATACATTATGTACAAACTGTGTACTGATTCTCAACTTTACAGTCAAGAAATTCTTTATGGCTGTAAAACGTCTGCTCGACAAGCCATCTTTTGAGACGATGCTTAAAGCATACGAGACTTGTCGCAGTGGTGACACTGTCCGGCAACTTATTGTATACAGTCGGCCCCATGACGTGAGTGAGTTTGTCTGATTTCGCCAGCTGCCTAGGTATCTGTTTTAGCTTCCCTGCACGTCTACTTGGGAGCGTTTGTAAGTCGTTGTGCCCTGTGAATTCACTGTAAGTACTTAAATTGCTCCTAACAAACAACGCTATTTGTAGTATGACAATGCAGGGCAGCGTAAGGATTTTGAATTTTTTGAAGTACGGCTTTGCCGACTGGTCGCTGCTTATTCCTGCTATGGCGCGTACAGCTCTTTTTTGCATGCGAAATGCACGTTCCCATTCAGCTGCCTGGCCGTAAAGCTCAGCGCCGTATTGGAGCACCGAGTGCACCGTGGCGAAATAGCACGTCCGGGCGACGTCCTCCGACACAACTCGGGCAACCCGACGCAGCGCAAAGGACGCGCTTGCAATTTTCCCGCACACTTTTTGTATGTGATTTTCCCAGCTCAACCCTGAGTCGACCTCAAAACCGAGAAAACACGTCACTTTCAAATGTTTAATTTCTACGTCATTCACTAACACTTTCATACTCCTATACTTCCTACCCGAGAGATTAAAATGTGTGTAAATTTTTTCAGATTCAACGCGAGTTCATTCGTTGTAAACCAATGTGACAGCTCTGAGGTTGCATCATTCAGTTTTTTCTCTAGATCGTCTACCGTCGGGGCTGTCACTAACGCTGCGACGTCATCGGCATACATCAGGACTTCAGCTGATGCTATTGCATCCGGCAGGTCGTTAAGCAGCAGAGAAAAGACAACGTTGGAGACAGAGGTTCCCTGCGCCACTCCTATTGAGGAGCACAGGGGTTCCGATGTCACCCTACCTCCGTCCCCAACAACAACCTGAGATCTGTCCTGAAGTATGCCGGTGTACATCCCTAGCGCTGGGCCATCCAATCCGTAGTGCTGCAATTTTGCCGCAATCAGTTCGTGGTCGGCGACGTCGAATGCCTTTGATAAGTCGCAGCAGATCACGGCGACCTGCTGCTTCATCTCGCGGGCACCGACGATGCGCCGGACCAGTTCCCGAGTTAACGAGGTTGTAGACCGGCCCGCTCTATACGCGTGTTGGTGGTCCGACAGTTGATCTGTGTCGGACAGGAAGCTGGTTAGTCGCGTGCTGAGTCCATTTTCAAAAATCTTCGCCACTGCTGGTATCACCGACACGGGCCTATAGCCGTCTATATCCTCTCTTTTCCCTTTTCCCTTGAATATGGGAGTGACTTTTGCAGATTTTAGGGTTTCAGGATACGTTCCCTCACGTATGCAAGTATTAAACAGCTCGGCTAGCACTGGCGCCAGTGGAACTGCTGCAACCCTAAACAGCTTCATATTGAGACCGTACACATCTTTCGAAGTTTTTGCAGGGATCCGTATAGTGATTAGTTTATACACTTCGTCAGCGCTGAAGAATCGAACTCTAAGCGAGCGGTCTGCGGGCGGGCGCGCCGCACGAAGCACGGCAACGGCGCCAGCAACGTGGGCGCGGGGCGCCTGGCACACTTTTGCTGCTCCTAAAAAATTTTTAATAATGGCGTCTACCGCGGCTTTTGCGCACGAAAACGTATTGCCATCGCTATTTTTTACGATCTTAGTAAAGTCTAGATTATTGGAGTTGTGTTTCCCTCTTTCCAGGTTCACTACTTTCCACATGGCTTTACTTGAGTTTCGACCTTTGTTAATCAATTTGGAATAGTAGTCAAATTTGGCATTGGTTAATAGATTATCGTGTTTTTTTCTCATGTCACATATTACTGGATTAAAGATATCATTGGAATTTGATTCATTAAATGCGATTATGTCAAATAAGAGGGACTTAAACATTTTAATTTCTTGGTTTACCCACGTCCGATGATGATAGTGATTTTTTCTTATTGCTAATTTTCCGTTCAGGAAAACAGTTTTGAAAATTATTTCGTATCAAATTGATTATTGAGGTAGCTTGTTCCGCGGCTGTCTTACGACGTTGGAACAGCTGAACCCAATCTACGCTGTCGAATGACGCCACAAAATTGAGATTGTTCTCCATAGAAAACAATCTTGCGTGAGAAAATGTTGGCGCGCATGAAACTCGTTCGCAGCTCAACTCAACCTTAACACCTAAATGATCACTCAAGTCTGTGGAGACTGGAGCTGTCCGAACTGACCCAGCGGGGAAGTTGCTGTAGGCGTGATCAAGGCACGTCGCCGTTGCGCTCGTCACTCTCGTGGGAAAGTCGACCTCACTCACCATATCATGTGCCGACAGTACATCATCTAACATTTTTAATTCCGAGTTATTAATACATAGACGATTTACGTTCGTGTCACCGACCAAAAGGCAGCTTAAATTTAAATCGCAAACCTTATCGAGCAGACGTTCAAAGTATTTTAAGAACTCCCTAGAATTTATTAAATTAGTCCTGTAAATACAAACAATGGTCAACTGAAAATCTATTAGATCTATCGCAGCTACCTCACAATATCTTTCGACACTGAGCGCAGTCAAATCACAATTTTCGGTACATCGTACGTCGTCTTTTATAAAAATACATGAACCGCCATGTTGCGTTTCAGTCCTACAAAAATAAGATGCTAGTTTGAATCCACTTAAATAAACACATTTTAGCTTATCCTCTGATAACCAGTGCTCCGTCAGAGCTAGGACCGTGCAATTCAGTTCACTTTGAAGTAGCACTTCCAGTCGTTGCGATTTTTTCCCTCCCAGCGACGCGATGTTCTGGTGGCAGATTACTACGCTCCGAGAGTCGTTATCACGCTGTAGTGAACATGAGTCACTCATCGCTGCGTCAGACGTGCGGCCGCTGTGGCGGCTCGGTCCGACTGGTTCGCTCGGCGGCCGCGAGATCGCCCCGCGCGGAGCGGGGCGATCTCGGAAACCACCAATCTGCCAGCTTTACACGCGGTGGCCATACCGCAGGATTACATAATTTGTCATACAGGCTTTCCGGAAAGCTGATCACGAATGCTGCGTGAAGGTCCGTTTTGATCTCTCTTTTAATTACAGTGTAGTCATTACATTCCGCGATTTTGTTTATATGGTTTATAATGTTTTCCACCGTAGTGTCAGGTCGGAACGACCACGCCTGGATATGCTTACGTTTTTCAATTGCTTGTAGCGCATCGTCCATTTTACCTGAACCAGTAAGAATCCGCCGTTGTTTCTTCAACGTACTTTTCCGTATGACTGGTTGCCAGCTATCATCCGTGACTCCTACTTGCCGCTGCGATTGTGTGTATCGCACGAATTCTTGCTCGTGTGTAGGGCCCATTACATTGGGAGTAGGAGTCGTCGTGATCGGTTCACTTCGGCTTACCTCGGGTGCTTTCGGATTGGATTCCGCGGTGTCCGAACGTTGTGGTGCGCTAGCGGCTTTTGCGCTGGATTTTTTCGTAGCCGCTACGTGTCGTCCAGTTGAACTAATGTTAGCCGCTGCGTTTATTTTCGCTTGACGGACGGGCCGCTGCAGCGCTGCCGGGGGTGTAGCACTAGTTTGATTCACTACAGGTGCAGTAGTTTTGAAATTACCCTCCACGAGGATTTTTAACTGTTTTATCACGTCAGTTTGGGTGCAAATGATCTCACCTTGTTTTGTGATCGTCGCGTTGTGTTCATTTATAGTGGTTTCCATGCTGGATATCTTCTTCACCATACCTTCTATGGACTTCTGTAATTCACGCAGAGTACTTTCCAGTGGTTTTTGTGCCATCGTTGAATTATTAAAACAATAAGTATGCAGAGCAAGTACTACTCAGGGGAACACCCTCCCGCACTTTATGCGTTCCTTCCAGTATGGAATGTTTGTGTGGACTTTCCCTTCACTTCTTCAGTTGTTTATTGAAAATTAACAATAATGAAAAATATTATTTATGTTTGAGCAAACTAATCGAATTTTGCACGACTGAAGTCGGTTGTGCCATTTTTCACGAAATCAATTAAGTACCTATGTCGAACTCTAACCACTTGGCCAAAGGCCCAAGTCAAAGCTCAGTCAAAGGCCCAATGTACCTACTTACCTATAATTTGCAACTTCCGTCACATTTTCTCCAAGACTAAGCAGTTTGGCAAAAGTGTCGTGCTTCTCGTTAGTATCGAAAGTGATCACTTTAGCATCAGTCCTTGCTTCGTTCAGCGCTTCTTCTACATTATTTAACTTTTCATTTTCACAAAATATCACCTTAGCCGTACTAATTTTGAATGAATCTCTGAGATCAGCTAAAATAAAAAAACTTAATAAATATCACAATTCAAACAAGGTTTGCCAAAGAGATCCGCCTTATAGACCTAGTACGAAACACCGAACTGCGTTTCAGAATTGAAATCAGAGATATAGCTTTCACAGCCGCTAAACTGAAGTGGCAGTGGGCCGGGCACGTCAGCCGCATGCCAGAAGATCTCTGGGCAAAAATCACCACCAAATGGAGCCCCAACTCGGTGCGGCCTCCTGGCAGACTCCTTAGTAGATGGTGTTTGCCTAACAAAGGGGCAATACAGGCTTATAAACAAACATAAACAACAAACAAACATACAAATAAGTAGAAAATAGTGATAGTTCGCGAACAGTAGACAACGCGGCAGATCTCTAGCTTGATCTTCTTCTTATGCCCATATTCGACTCGTCCTTGACTGATTTGATTCATTTCCGTAAATATTGTTAGCATTTAGATACGAAATAATCTTGCCAAATATTATCAAAATCGTTTGATAAATTGCGTGAGAGCAAAGTTCCCTCACTTATTTTAAAATCGACATCTGGACAGACGAAAGCAAAACCGTCTTGAAACAAAAACCTTCCCTACGCTTCGTCCAATAAAATAAAAAATATGTTTTTCCCCACTCGTCAAGTTATTGTGGTTACCTATTTTTAGGGTTCCGTACCTACCCAAAGGGTATAAACCAGACCCTATCACTAAGACGCTGTCCGTTTGTCTGTCCGTCTGTCTGTCACCAGGATGTATCTCGTGAACGGTGATAGTTAGAACGTTGAAATTTTCACAGATGACCTGTTTCCTATGCTGCAATAACAACAAATACTAAAAACAGAAAAACATAAATATTTAAGGGCGGCTCCCATACAACAAACCTATTTACCGTTTAATTTGCCGTTTTTCACTCGATATTAATAACGGTGACAGGTAGATACTTGAAATATTCACAGACTATTTAGTTAAATATTCACTCAAAAATAAATAATTAAAATAAATATTTAAGGGAGGCTCCCATACAAGAAACGTGTTTTTTTTTGTCCGACATTAATAAAGGCAACAGGAAGATGCTTGTAATATTTACTGAATATTAAGTTAAATATTCCCTTTAAAAACAAATAATTAAAATAAAATACGAAACCCTTCGTTCGCGAGTCCGACTCGCACTTGGCTGATAATTTTTTCTAAGTTCCTCTTGTAGGCTCTTTAGGGGCAACATAGTAATTTGTACATTTAAATTTAATTGGAGTGAATTAGATCTTTGATTGAATGGCTTCCAATAGCAGACAGGCTTTCCGTAGGCAGTCCATGGGTAGACTACATCAGATCCATCGCGGGACACGCGTGGATAAGATCAGCCCAAGACAGGGAAAACTGGCACAAGGGAGAGGAGGCCTATACCCAGCAGTGAGATGATGATGATGAATTTTTGTGGCGACAAATAGTTGCAACCACACAAGTTTTGTTCCGTTTTACAACTATTTTTGCAATTTTCTTGCAAAATTCCAAATAAGCTTATAAATACCTATTGGCTTACGTGATCAACCAACCCGCACTAAGCCAGTGTAGTGGATATGGCCCAACACCCTTCGTGGGCCTACGTCCTACAGTGGACTATCAAAAGGCTGATACAGTACAACCTACATACCTATTGGTAGTCCTCTTTCGACAGAGGCGACGGCAATCCCTTCAAATAGAGCTGCGTAGAGAGGCACAGCGACATCCAGGTGGTTAGACGCCACAAGTATTATTACGTCACCAGGCTGCAATCCCAATTTTCTAAAGGCAATGGCACATTGAATGGATCTTTGGAGCAGTGAGCCATTGGTTTCCGATTGGCCTGTTGCAGCGTCAATCTACAAAATAGAATTTGCAATTAGTACAATATTCCTAATAGATTTTTGTAAATCCTCTCCTTTGTTAACTAGATCCTAGCTCCTAGGTCCCAGATTAACTTGTGCTAAAATTGAATTAGAATAAATCTTTCTAAGAAACTAAACAAACATAGGTATTTGCTAACACTAGGTACCTATACATGAGAACCATGTGTATAGGTTGTTGCAAAATTGTACAGAATATAATATCTACCTTAAAAGCTACTTTAAAATAAGCTATTAGATATTTTCTTACGGACTAGATTTACATAATTATTAAACTCTTGTTGTAGTTTGTTCCTTGAAGGGCTACATTCTATTAGTCTAGTACCTACTGTCTAATTTCCACAATAATGGTATCATAACTTTTGTCCTAAAGTGCATAGTTTCCGAGATATCAGCCAATAACTTTTTTCAAGACGGCGCTTTAACATTTTGTGATTTTATACTCTGCAAGTGACCTTAAACCTTATTTATGTGTTTTGTTACTAGAAGGGCTACATTCTAGTAGTCTAGTACTGTCTATTTTCTATAATAATGGTTTCATAATTTTTGTCCTAAAGCGCATAGTTTCCGAGATATCAGTAAAACTTTTTTCAAGACGGCGCTATAACATTTTGTAATTTTATACGCTGTAAGTGACCATAAACCTTATAAAAATAATCGGATCAGAAATTTATATACCTGTCCGATCATATCAGGGCTATCTTTCAAACTTTGCAGAATGATCTTCCCCAAGTGGAATCGGTCGCTCGGGTTCCCTGACTCCGCAACAACTCGTGCTGCGATATCGTCTACGTGCCAGTAGGCTGCTGCATGGACGTGCCGTTTATCGGTCATCGCGAATCTATAAACACAAAACACGAACAGGGTTATTTCTAATTAATTAGCATCCTTTTAGGGGCTTATTCTGTACATCAAAACTAACAACTTTTGTTCTACGACTTTTATTAATTCTCAAAAAAAATGTTGTTGTTCCATAGAAAAATATCGTTCACCCTCGACAAAATGTATGGACCAGCTGATTTTTTTTGAGTTTTGACAAAAGTTGTTAGTTTTGATGAACATAATAAGCCCCTAAAAGGATGCTAATTAATTAGAAATCACTCTGTATAATGATAAGGTAAGATAATTTTTATTGATGTCAAATGAAGCGCTCAAAATCTGCTGGAACTAGTGACATAGCGTGTAATACGGATTTAGGCATTTTCTTAGGCAAGGAAGGAGTCTGGATAAACGGGCTCTTTTCGTTTTTGTGAAACTTTTCATTCCCTGGATTGATTAATATGAGAAAATGAAAAATATGTCTGCTAGGGACTTGGAAACTTCTGATATTAATGATCCAACCATGAGCGTAGCCAGCCATGGGCTCAGGGTGGGGCAGCAGTCTAAAATAATATGTAACAAGCAAATTGTATCCGCGGTCTTATCCCGGTTATTTTTTTCGTAGGGCGAACGAAGCGAGCGCGAAAATTTTTCCTATTATCTTTCAACAAAGAGCCGATTATAAGTGAAGCAAAAAGAAGAGACCTGAAACCGCGGCTACGCCTATGGATCCAACATTACCAAGATTGGCTAGACTCAAATTTATTTATTCTGCTTCCATACAGTACCTACAAGGTGGTAAATGTAATATTCGCTACAGAGTGACACATTATGGCACCCCGTCGGACGCAGCAAAATTGTGCTAAAAACGTAAAGTGCCCAGATATCTACGAATGATAATGTGATATACCTACCGTGAGCTCTAAAGCATTAACGCAGTGCGTGCACTGATAAAGTAAGATTATCATGTGATAGTTGTGATACCTATGTGGCGCACCAAGGTCAAAATTTCATCTGGACAACATCTCAGACCAAATAAAAAAATCAGGACAGAATGTTGTGAACAAACAAGTGAGGCCGGCAAAACTAAGCCTCGCCGTGTACAGACAAAACACACAACACACACATGTACACGTGTTATGGTAAGCGTCCACTTGTCGGTATCGTACGCAACGGACGCGTCGCATCAAACAGATACAAGTTTTCACAGTGCGTCCACTGTATCGGCAGCGTACGGATTACCGACGGTGAGTACCAGAATACGGATTGACGATGCCAGTTCATTCAGATTTTCGTAGTGAGCGTACGTGCGGACTCTGTGAGGATGGAGGAAAGCGATGAAGAACAAATAGTCGTTGTAGCTTGTTTGTTAGCAGAAGAGGAAGAATTGGAAAAAAAAGTTAAAAGGAAACATAGTATCTGGATACACGACATATTCAAGAAGAGATCGGAACATGGAGAATATCACACCCTGATTCCTGATTTGTCAAACAATGACACCAAGTTCTTCCAAAATTTTCGTATGTCGCAAGCTAAATTCAATTATCTTGTTTATATCCTGAAACCACACGAGAAACTGCGCGCGGAGTGCGTCCACGGATCGGCATTCCGTATGACGTCATCGACACGCATCGCAAAAGTTGCCTCTCGGAGCAATGGTGTCGGCATTGCCGATGTGCGATGCGTACGATGCGGACAGGTGGACGCACTTATATGAGTCTCTATACAAAGAATGCTACGATCCGTTGCGTGCGATGCATCCGTTGCGTAAGATACCGACAAGTGGACGCTTACCATAAAGAAACTTCCTTGGCTTGTCAGTCGAACTATGGCGGCGCAGCACCGACGCACTTACACATGTAAAAAACCGGTTTCACTTGTCTGTACACGACATTCCGTCTTGATTTTTTATTTGGTCTGAGGGCAACATAAGGAAGGCCCTAGAAGGCATCTAGAACAATAATTGGGGGTCATTAAGTGGCAGCAAAGAATTAATATTACCCAATTATTAAAAGTAGTATTTATAAAACAGTAGACATCACATCGTTTGAGTGAATCTTCATAAGCTATATCTCGACCCGCTCTTGACCGAAGATTTAAAATGGCTTGCAAATTTTAATTTTCGATCGAGACTGAGTTACGATTTGAATATACAGCCTTGCCAAATATTATCAAAATCGGCTGATAAATAGCTACGCCAAAAAAATACAAAACTATCCAAAACCTGTGCGTCAAGTTTCATCCAAAAAGGTTGAAATGCGACCCTTTAGATGAGAATTAACATCCGGAAAAATTAGAGTTAAAATCCTGAAGTCAAAACTGACGCTGCGCTCACTTTGTTCGCTAGGTTAGTAAAAAAATACAAGTAGGTAGCATTTAGCATGTAATAAGAAAAATAACTTGTCCATTTGGCGACTCGAGTGCAGTGAGCGTAAAATATTTTCCTTTGAGTTTTTATTCTTCGATATGAGAAACGAGCAAATGAAACCAACTTCACCAAACGAGTGCGGTTTTTTTTCCGATGAAAGGTAATAAATTAGTACTTGCCCGCCTTTCTGTGAAGAAATGCAAAGCCGTTTCGTCGGTGTTAGGCCAGTCAGCTGTTTCATACGAAAAATTCATTCACTTTCGACGAAATTGGTACCAAAAAGAAAACAGCTGTTCCATAGCTGACTTTTTTCACTGACACTGAAGAACCCTTAGTAAATGTCGGCTAGTGACGAGTACCTAAGAAAATTCAAATCCCAGTTCTCTGTCCGCGGTTTAGAAATACACTTATAGCTAAATACTCAGCAGAATGACAAGTATTAGAAACCTTGCTAAATTTTACTCAAATGAAAACTACGTCACAGCCTAGCTGTCTTATTTATATCTGGTTATACCTACTTACAGCATATGCGAGAGTGAGTGGAACAAAAAAAACGCATTGTCTTTCGGCATAGGTACGTCAAAATCACAAGTTGGAATGTCAAAATGGTTAAAATTTGGTTCCACTTTCTCTTTTGCGATATGATTTCAAATCTCTGATCATTTTATCTTCCTATTTTTACCTTTTTGAAATTGGACATCCGAGATAAGTAGCTCAATGCTAGTTTGACAAACCCTTCGAAATTACGTAGGTAAGTTCGGGTGTGGGACAAAGTGATGCATAGCTCTTGCTATTTATCCTCTTTTCTCCCCTTACTGGGGACAATGGCACTTGATTTGTGTCATCTGGCCCGGTTAATATATCACCGGGCCAGTTAAAACTTTTTTTTCCCATGTGGCCCGGCGCCGGGCCAAGTCACCGGGCCAGATGGGATACACTCTATTTTAGTACGGTTTATATTACTTGTCATTCTTCTGAGGCTAAATTGAAAAATGTACCTATAATGAATGAAAGCATAGACTAACACTAAATTATAATATACTTTACCTACTTTAATTGATAAATATTGTTGTATGCCATATTTAGATTATTGTTGATTTTTAAAAAAAAATTCTATCGATTTGGATAACATTGAAATGGGACTATGAAAATGGAGTCTATCAAACAAAAAAAGAATCACCATAATCGGTCCATAGATTGCGGAAAAATCGCGTAAGTAACATAGATAGGTACATACAAAAAAAAAGCATACAGATGAATATCGAGAACCTCTTTTTTAAGTCAGTTGTAAAATAAGTATGATAAAATTAGGATAAGTAAATAAGAATAATGATATGATTAAATAACAAAATTATGTTTTACCTATGTCAAGGAAGCTGCGTCAATTTACAAAACTCCTTCTTTTGGTTGCACTTTTATTACACAAATATTTTTTTTTAAGTTTTCAATATGTTATAAGTAGCCACAAACTGTGGCTGTTACCTAATAAATCATTATCGGCTAACACCGTTTTATAGGGCAGTGCAAAACTTAGAAAAAAAATACAATCTTGATAAGAAATATTATGATAAGATAGTATCTAGTATCTGTAGGCCTTTTTGGTACATATAAAAACGGTAGCTAGTTACCGCTTCAGATTACAAAATCTCACCGAAATCTCACAATTTGACAACGTACTACAGTCCATGTTCACAAACTGAAACATTAATGCATATACGAGTATTTACACAAAAATGTCACCGAAACACCTACAATATTTTAAAAAAGAAATAAGAAACAAGTCCCGCGACCGAAGAGTGAAACTAAAATTGATAGATTTTGATAGGCCATGTCATTGTGGCGACGCATTTGTTTACCTTTTTTTATTAAAGTGTGGGTAGGTATAGACCGAAATATACAAGTCAGCGGATGTGAAGTTAGATACAAGCTGTCGCCTAAGAGCCGCTGAAGATCGACCTTCACCAATGTGATAACCAGATAAGACGTATTTTTTATAAATTATTATTTATTTATGAACTCGCCTTTGATTCTTGCCTATCGATAAGTACGCATAGATGTTTTTTATTTTATTTAAAATTTGTCATGAACGGTTTTTTGAAGATAAGCCCGCATACTTACATGATTAATTTTGTTATTAAATCATCTTTCTCATGATATCAATTGACTGGTTATAAGATCGGTTTCGTACTTATATTGACATATTTATACAAAGTTGCTTGTCAGGTAGTACCTATGAACAAAATTAAGTAAACAAATCGATCAAGGTACATTATATTCTCTGCACTAAAAACTATTAGTTGGAATAAAAAACCGGCTATCAAAAGAGCTAAAGTAAAAAAAATGTTTTCTAAAAATATCGAATTAAATATACTCATGAACACTTTTCGATAGGCAAACTATCATAGGCCCATTTGTGTGTAAAAAACCTTTCACAAAACGTTTGTCTCATCTGGTTACCAGATGGGTGAAGATCGTTCTTCCACATCTCTCCCCCTACTGCGCAATATCCAATTTTGACTGTAGCTCACATAAAGCTGCTCGTCGATTGGGTTTCGCACAGCTTACAGCTAACTACACATCCACCGACTTGTATGATTTATTTATTTATTTAAGTATACATTGACTTATAACGTTTAATTACAATCATGATTATGAAAATGTAACGTTACCTATACACATTATAACCCTGTTTATAGGGTGTTGCAAATGATAAATTACAAGTTAGATACTAAAATATAAATATATAATAGTTTTGGAGATAGTTCTGATATTACTTAGCTTATGCACAAAACACCCCATGCGGGACGGCAGTGCAGGACTTATCGCCCCCACATCCAATAAGAATAGGTACAGATGGATAATTATTATTGTCTTATATATTTTGTGAGGTTGAAACTTTTTCGTCTAGAAATTCATCAACTGTGTACCTAATAGCATTTTTTTGTTAGAAAATATTTGAGCTTCTTTTGGTTCTTGATTCGGTCTATATTAAGTAGTAGTTTTTCTTATGAACGGACAACATGGCGAAATCAGTACCTACTATCACTTATGTAGCTAAACATGCTCGAAAAGGGTGAAAATGTGGACTGTGGACTTTAAAATAAAGTGACAACTGATGTCAATCTTCGATTTGTTTATTCCCTCTTCATATTGAGCACCATTTCTTTGATTTTTCTTCGATGGATCTTAGTGGATGCAGTGATTGGAATTTTGTCGAGGAACACCACGCCCCCTCGGAGTTGCTTTGTTTCTGTCAGGTTTTCTGCAATAAACATGAATACAATATATAAAATAATGATGTTAGATCAGGGTTAAAAAAGGCGGTTACTTTATCTATTTTCTACCAAAATATTACTGTTAGGATGGAAATCTTACTTTAAACTAATGCAGCAACCCTGATTCTAATTATAATAACAAAGAAACTCTTCAATCTGATCCTAAAATGTTCGTGAGGGTACTTGTCTAATGTTCAGGATTCTAAATTAGTAAAGGAAACAAGTAGGTAAGTATTTTTTGTATATTTTTATACTTCATGGGTCCCTAGAGGGTACCACCATGTATTGCAATAATTATGCCAAACCTGCAAACGACGTACACGAGCGTTGCAAATTTCAACCCTGTAGTTATTTAACGGTGTCCTATTGATGAACAACGGACTTTTCCTTACTAAAACAATTAGGAAGACTCAGATAATTCACCATCAATACCCAGTCCACACATGCCAAAAAAGTAGGTACCTTGAAAGTTATGTATACTGGTACAATACCTGTTGTCATAATATCTGTTGTTCGGATAAATTATACCTACTCGTACTTACTTATTTTTACAAAAAAAAGGAGAAGGTAATACGAGTACCTAGTTCATCGATGTTTCCGCTTATTGTGAACCGATTTGAAAAGGTCTTTTTTTTAATTTCAAAGGGTACAGGTCGCGGCACATAAGTCTAGCGCTGAGCGAAGTGTGGAGGGGATGGCTGCGATGAGTTTAGAATGGCGGCCAACATGCGCAGCCATCCCCTCCACAGTACCCTCAGCGCTAGACTCACGTGCCGCTACTTGTACTTCCGTGCTAGTCCCATTAAAATTTTATCGAAATCGGCTACGCTGTTTTTGATAAATAAACAATTATATACACAATATATGACATTGATTCGTGAAAACCATTTAGTTCCGATTCGGCTCTTTCGTGGTTTCGCCCCGCAAGCTGTTCGGCGCGCGGGGCGAATCAACGAAGACTCTTTTTGAAGGCCCTCTTTCGCCCCGCATTTCTAGGGTGCAAACAGTGCACACTATTAGAAATTAGATTTTGTCTGCAGCATCGCCGGCGTGTAATTTTTAATTTTTGTGCTATCCCATAGCAACCTTTTAATTTTTCCGGGATGCAAAGTAGACTAGCCCATGTCCCTCTCCGTCTTTCAAACTAAGTATGTCTGTCAGATATCAAGTCAATCCGTTGCTTCGGTGTTGCATGAAAGAGGAACGAACCAACAAATACACTTTTGGATTTATAATGTTAGTTAGGATAAGGATGTATAGTTTGTGCCACCAAAGATGAGACTTGAGAAACCACTTTTGTTTGTAATAAATATACAAATTCTGGATTATATTATATAAACTTTTAAAAAACGTTTATAAAACGTTTAATAGATATACAAATTCTGGATAATTAGTTTGTACACGACTGTACCTGCGTAAGATCCCCCACCACTGACGCTCGTCAAGTCTCATCTTTGGTAGCACGTGGAAGGTTGCAGGTCGGTGGTGCCATTTTTGGCGAAAAATAATGATTAGCTTTCAAATGACCTGCGACTAAATCCTTGATCTCTTGTGCTGTGACGTTGTGTCCAGGCTTCCTCACGACGCAGGCCACTGGCAGGTCTCCGCACTCCTGGTCTGGTACTGCGGTCACCGCCACGTCTAACACACCGGGGTGTTGGATGATAACCGCTTCTAATTCTACTGGAGATATCTACAAAATGGAACAAGTTTCATGTGAATGGAGATCATGTTATACCGGTAAGACAGTATCTGTAAGTATTTAAGTTGTAAGATTATGGATCATCCACAGATTCTTGAAGGTCTAGAGATAATCCAAATGCTCAACCCGCTACATACTGGTAGCTTTACCACGCTGAAAGACAATGCTTTTACGTTGTACCAAATAAACATCAATATTTTCACGTTTAGTTAAATACCGTATTAAATCAATTTTGGACGTAGCAAGCGCAGTTTAAAACATTCAGTCGTAAGGGTATAGATCGATGATTAATTTAGAATATGAATGGTTGTCTGGATGCAGGCTGCGTACAATCGTTTCTTTTGGTTTTTATAAACCAACAAAGGAAGGCAACAACAGAAGAGGAGAAGAGAGAGGCCCTTTTCGATATTTCCGCCAAATCAGCTGAATCATTTCAGTCAGCTGACATTATGAATAAATGACAGACATAATAAAATAACGTTATTACCTGATGGTTTTTATATTTCAGCAGTAACTTGATGCGTTCCACGAAGAAATAGTTCCATGATTCATCTCTGTAGAACAAATCTCCAGTTTTAAACCATCCTTCTTCTGCGAATACTTCTTCCGTTGCTTCAGGGTTGTTGTAGTAACTCTAGAAAAATAAAAGACAATTGCAAAAACGATGTAAGTCAATTTTTTTCTTATTTTTCGACTGTAATAAAAATAATTAAAGTGAATATTGAAGTCAAATTATGGTAGATCTTATCACAAGGTCATTGCAAATGAAAGTCTTTTGTAGAAACTGGGAGTCGCTGATAACTCATAGTCGCTGGTAGTCTATCATGGCTGTATGCACGAAAATGAAACGTTATACCATATTCTAGATCGCTGTCGTAGAGGACCGCACAAGCCTGGCCCTACTGCCAGGCGAGTAGGTACACAAAGAGCTGGGAGCACTGGTGCGTTCCTTCTGGAGATCCCGGAGCTCCCAAGAAGGCACAAAGGCTGGCCACCGAGGGGGTTTTAGTGGGTACAATCCCACATAACCCTACTGCACCCCAATGCAGTTAGGGCATCTTCAGAAGATTTCCCCCTCGTAAAAAAAGGGCCACAAAACTAGAATTTTTGAACAGTTTCTATGAACGCCATTACATCAACATCATCATTATCATCCTAATCCGTAGTCGACTTATTGTATCTCACGATAGTTGCTAAGTATGTAATAACCCTACAAATAAAATATGTACCTAGTACCTAGTAGGAAATAAACTGAAACAAATTAGGTTAATTTTATTCACATCAGTTTATTTTCGTTACCTTGAAAATTCCAGGCCCTTTCAGCCAGAGCTCTCCGTTCTTATTTGGGACGTTGACTTCTGCGCTCGTATCTGGATCAACCAGCTGGAATAACACATAAGCATTATTAAATTTATTGCCTGCTCTTCTTTGTTTCCCGGCGCAAGAATTTTGGTATGGAAGAGCTGTTTTATTTTCGTTTTCGTGATTGGTGCGATAGTAAATGTTGGTGATATCGATGAATGAATTTACCTTATGCTGAAAATTGATGACAGGTTTTCCGCAAGATTCGGGTGGTGACGAGTAGCCGTGCAGGAAAGGCACATTAGTCAGCTCGCTCATAGCATAAATGCACACGGCTTCAGTTGCTGGTGTCAAGACCTGAGAATTTTTTTTAACTAAAAATAAACACAATCTAAAGTCAATAGACCTTCATCAATATAGTAGAGCTAAAAACCATTTCAATCGAATCATTATTCTAGCAGAAATAAACCGCATCAAATTCGTTTGAATTGGTTTGGTAGATAATTTAAGAGTTGAAGGTACAATACCTTTTGGCATGGAGTAAAAAGTTGCCTCTGGAGCTTGCATCTGCATGCTGCATGTTCATGTCAATGTGTGGTGCTCTTTTACAAACGTATCTGCACAATGGTACTCTAGTACTAGGTCCTATAATTTCTTCTAGAGTTTAGCTTGCGTAGGTATGGAGTTAAATGTTGCTTACATACGCTTACCTTTAGTTCCGAGATGAGGTCGCTATGCACGGCACTGCCTCCTATGTATATTGCTTTAAAGCTTGTAAAGTCACACTTATCTCGATCTTGCGGGTTCAGCAAAGAAGTCAACCAAGTTGGACTTACGATCATAAGGTCAGGCTGAAATCAATGATTTACTTATAAATAATTCGAATTTTCGATTCGTTGAGGCAGTCTAACTCTGAGAGCTTTGGATTTTTAGCTCGAAAATGCTCTAAAGAGAATGTCTAAAGAATCTACTTCTAAAAACGGCAATCTTTTCGAAGATAATGTTATAATACTAATTCTGTAAGTTTTGGATCGATGAATAAAAATCACGAAGAAATCATTATATCTGTTCATGTTTTCTTAGATAGGGATAGGTATGGCGGTAAGCAACCTGTAATTTGCCAGCAGAAGTTTATTTCTCATAAGAAGAGACAATACAATACAATGTCGATAACGTACAAAAGTGTTCGTCCTGATGTCAGAGCGTAACTTTCAACAATACCATACGGATATAATTATCTTACGTGCACAACCTACCTTGTAAGTGTTGATAATGTCATAAACATGCATCTGAGTCGAAGGCAAAGAAGACTGTATCCTGGTGAACTTCATGATTGGCGCATTGATGAAGTTGACCAATGCCGTCAACCACTGCAACGGTGCCACCAGAAGAAAACGTTTGAAGTACGGTATTTCCGTTGTTTTCGACCTGAAAAAGGCCCATATGTCAAAGCTTCCGTAGTTTAATACGACCAGAAAATTAATTGTAGTTGGTAAATTCAAATTACCTAGGTACTTTTTTCACCTATGATCATTACGATATTTGCAGAAGATACATCACAATGTAGACTTAAAAATTAAACCCACAATAATTTTTCCTTTTTAATATATTCGCATTAACATCTGAAAAATATAGTCATAGTCATTTATTGATAACACCACTGTTACAAGTCAAATTTTAAATACGAAGAGCAGTCATATATTTCATACATACAGAACACTTCAATTTCATATACATCGTATATGAAATTCATGATTATAATTATAATGTCAAAGAGTATAGATTGAATGTCACAATAAATAATAAAACACATTATATCAAATAACAAATCAATCGAAACAAACTACATCCAATAACAAATTATTCAATTATACATGTTATTCAATATGTTATTTTCAATTTTGTCCTTCCATTAAAATATCTGGTAACTTCAAAAAGTCGTTAAAATCATAAAATAGCTCCTTCAAAAGCCAACTTCTAAGTTTAATTTTGAAGGACGCAGCAGAAGTTGCATCCCGCACGTTACTGGGAATTCGGTTATACATAGGTCGCCGGGCCCGATATGAATAGACCGATTTTTCCGACCTCACGAGCTTATGGAACGGCGTGACCAACTGGTTCCGCCTTTTGTCACTACGCAGGTTGCGTGTTTATAAGAGTTAAAGGAAAATATAAGTATTGAAAAGGAAAAATCATTGTCAGTTTAATTTCATAATTATGTCTACATTAAGCCCGATTACAGAGGCGCCATCTTAATTATATTAGCTAAATAGCATAGTTCTGTTTCTTTTTCACTTTAGGCATTCGATAGAGAGAACGCTTTTACGATGCTATTAAATTTACGCTGGCGCCTCTGTAATCGGGCTTATTGTGATGGCGCGAACTTTGTGACCTTTCCTTGTAGACGGACTTTTACTGAAATGTTCTTACTTCTTACTCATGCCTGCTTATATTACTGTGTGATTAATTTGATTTTTAACCGACTTCCATTAAGGAGGAGGTTCTATGTTTGTCTGTATGTATTTTTTTTTGTGTATTGTCATCGATAATTGCGCCTATTGTGAACCGAATCGAAAAATTATTTTGTAGTTCAAAAGGGTATACTCCCGAAGTGAGAAATCGGCTGAGCCGTTTTTGAAAAAAACCAACAATAATGTACCTAAGCCATTGGAGCGAAAAATCCGATTTTCGTACACGATGAACATCGAAACTTTACCCAATTGTGAACCGAATCGAAAAAAAATTGTTTAGTTCGAAAGGGTATACTCCTGAGATACGTATCTAAGTTCTCCTATTTAAGTATTACAGAAATCGGTAGAGCCGTTTTTGAAAAATCAAGAGACAATTCTAGTGAAATATTCTAATTTTGTACACTATGGAAGGCGGTTTTGCGATTTTTTTGCGAAAAATAATTATCATCTATTTTCTGATACGAGTATTGAAGTGCATCACATAATTTGTGATTCTCTTTAAATTTCTTTCTAACTAAATAAAATAACTAATTAATTTAATTTAATTACTAAAAAATGCTCCTTACATATTTAGTGTTAGTAAAATAAGATAACAGATTTTTGCTGTGCTCACCACACATTAGGGCCCGTAATAACTAAGTTTTTGTGAGTAACTGCTGCAAATTTTGGTAGTCCAGTAGTTCCACTTGTAGGTATAAGAATTGCAAGGTTGACAGCTGGATCTATATCTGTAGCCCTAGAAGTTAAATAGTATTGTTAATTAATTATTTATCTTTTATCTACATATTTATCTTTTATCTATCATTTGGCATTTTGTATTTACCTACCTATAATATTCGATTTCTGTCGGATCTTCTCCAAGATTTAGAAGTTTGGAAAAAGTGTCAATATTGCTGGCATCAAACGTGATTACTGTAGCATTAATGTCTTCTTTGTTCAGCGCTTCTTGAACATCATCTATCTTTTTATTTTGACAAAATATAATCTTAGGCTTTATCATTTTAAAAGTATGTCTAAGCTCAGCTGAAAGTTTATGAAAAATAGTTATATTCTCGAGATCTTATAATGTCATCTATTTTTGAGACCTGAAAATGAGGGTCGTTCCTGTAAGTTCTTCTACTAGTAGGACTACCGGGACAAAATTTTCCCAGTAGTCCTACCGTAGAACTACCGGGACAAAATTTTCCCCGTAGTTCTACTGTAGAACATTTCGCTGTTAGGGCTCATAAGGTCGAATTTGCTAAAAACTTAAAATTTTTATTATGTTAAGTAACTAAGTTCGTATAAGCAGGGTGGCTAGACACCAGTCAGGTTTTAAGCCACCTGACGTGTCAGTATTTGGATGGGTGACCGTGGGTGGCAGTTTCTACCTGAGCGCTACCGTGGCTCGGATGACGCGTTAAATTGTAGGTCCCGGTTGCTTTAACCGCTTAGTCATGTCAGAGACCTTTATTACGTTGAATATAACATAGGGATTTTTCAGGACAATACATTTTCTTATTATGAAAAAATATTGACAGATGTCAAATTTAGATGACAAAGTGACAGCTGTCAAACTTCAAAGTAATTTATCTCGGTAATTATCCATTGTGGACCATTGCCGTCTACACAGAAGTGATAGAGCTCGACGAGATTTACATTTCGGATGACAGCTGTCAAACTTCAAAGTGATTTATCTCGGTAACTATCTATTGTAGACCATTGCTGTCTTCACAAAAGTGATAGAGCTCAACAAGATCTACATTTCGAATGACAGCTGTCAAACTTAAGTGGATAATTACCGAGATAAATCACTTTAAACTTTGACAGCTGCCATCCGAAATGTAGATCTTTATGAGTTCTGTCACTTTTGGAAAGACAGCAATGGTCCACAACCGATAATTACCGAGATAGATCACTTTGAAGTTTGACAGCTGTCATCTAAAATGTAGATCTCGTTGAGCTGTATCACTTTTGTGACGACAGCAATGGTCTACAATAGATAGTTACCGAGATACATCACTTTGAAGTTTGACAGTTGTCACTTAGACAGCTGTTTCTTTGTCACATGTCATGCAATTTTAGTACAAAATCCAGAATATGGCAGCTGTCACTTTGACATCTGTCAATATTTTTTCATATTAAAAAAATGTTTGTCCTGAAAAATCCCTATGTTATATTCAACGTAATGAAGGTCTCTGACATGACTAAGCGGTTAAAGCAACCGGGACCTACAATTTAACTCGTCATCCGAGTCACGGTAGCGCTCAGTTAGAAACTGCCACCCACGGTCACCCATCCAAATACTGACACGTCAGGCGGCTTAAAACCTGACTGGTGTCTAGCCACCCTGCTTATACAAACTTAGTTGCTTAACGTGATGAAAATTTAAGTTTTTAGCAAATTCGACCTTATGAGCCCTAAAAGCGAAATGTTCTACAGTAAAACTACCGGGAAAATTTTGTCCCGATAGTTCTACTAGTAGAACTAATAGTAAAACTTACAGGGACGACCCGAAAACGAGCTTCCAAAAGATTTGGACAGCACTATGATACCCAGTGCAAATCCATTCTATGCCAATGAACAAAACACAAAAACATTAAAAGGTTTTTGGTCTACTGATATAAAATGGCTTTTTGGTATGTACTTAATTCAAACATTTTTTAAAGATTTTAGATCAAAAGATAGTTTAAGCTATAATTCCCTTACACCTCCTTAAAAGCTTTGCAATGTAAAATTACCTATAAGTATAGGAAATCGAAGCATTTCTTACCTATCCTCAATTCTTTATCAACTGGAGCAATTACATTTCCTTCAAATAGAGCCGCGTAGAAGGGCACAACTAAATCCAGAATGTTAGGAGCCATAACGACTATGACGTCACTAGGCTGCAATCCCAGTTTTCGAAAGCCAATGGCACATTGTATGGATCGTTGAAGCAGTGAGCTGTTAGTTTCTGACTGGCCTGTTGCACCGTCAATCTACAAAAGTGAGCTTGCAGTTTTCAGTTTATTAAGTGGTTTTTCTTAAAAGTTTCATAAATCTGGACACAATCAAATATTTCTGTGGAATTAAATTTTTGTTCCCGTATTTTGTATATCTACCTACAGTAAATTTAGACCAATATTGAGACCCATCATTAATCTAAGATATTTAACTGTACATATCTGTATAGAAAGTAGTGTAGTGGATGTCATGTGATCCGTAAAGCCACACATATTTTTTAATTTAAATAGGTACATGGATATTTTTTAATATAGGTGAGTAAAAAAAGTAAGTAAGTATTTGTGTTCTTTTTGAATCAAAGTGAGAAACTAGGTAGAACATTTAGGGTTATGCCTTAGTATATTCGAAAGCTCTTCCAAACTGAGTTGTCCTGCAGCTGCAGCCATCGACTTTGCATTTTGTTCTGTATTAAGCTTATAGTTTTCATTCAATCACAGTGGCCAAAATACTCTGTTTAAAGTATTAGCAGTCGGCTACGTCACTCTAGTGTGGAGGACATTGAATGATCTTACCTGTCCCACCATATCAGGATCGTCTTTCAAACTTTGCAGAATGATCTTCCCCAGGTGGAATCTGTCGCTCGGGATTCCTGAGTTAGCAACTATTCGTGCAGCGATATCGTCTACGTGCCAGTAGGCTGCTGCATGGACGTGCCGTTCAGTGGTCATTGCGTTTCTGTTATATAAATTTGAACGAATCAACTGATAGGAAAAAAACACATAAAGATAATTATAGTAGGCAATTTAAGTACATTATAATCCATAATAAAGGTTTAAGTACACTGAAATCTATTAAACAATAGGCTTCCTTAAGTGACTGACTGACAGCCTACAGCCCTAACCGCTAAAGATATGAACTTGAAATTTGGAATATAAGTACCTATACATTGTACGACGTAATGGAGCACTAAGGACGAAAATTTTGAAAAATCAAACTAAAACGGGCCCCTTAAGCATACCATGCTTATTCAATGGTATGCTTATTTTAAGCATACCATTGAATGAGCATGCTCAAAGCATTGCTGTCAACACACATGCTATTTAATAGCAAGCTCCCTGCCAGTGCAGCGTGTTCTGGTAATGAAAAATGGAAAACCAGGTGACTCTCCGCACTGAATTGAATAAAACAATATTTCGTTTGCTTTTTCTTTAATGTGCCCAGAAAATTATCAATTTCTTCAAGTAAGAAAAGAGAAGAAATAGATCGATTTTAATTCATTGCTGCCATATAAACTAGCAAGTTCAATGTTTTGCGTCTCCCCAGAGAGACATTTAGGCGCGAAACTTCGAGCGCTCTCGTGCGTGCACACACCGCTGCTGTTAGATCGTTACATCCATCGATCGATGTCCACACGCGCTCAAAGCACGCCCCCTTCCACCCGCGCAGCAAGTAGCATGCTACAAAATCGAACGACGTTTGATTTTCTAGCATGCTAGGCTAATAATAAGCATGCTAATTACTAGCAACACTTTGACACACATGCCACTGAGTAGCAATTGCTATTTAGTAGTATGCTTTCGTGCTAGTAATGAGCATGTGTATATGTACCTTATCTGTACCTTTATGGAATTTGGTACGAAACTATAAAATAATTCAAATTACCACATTCCTAGTGTACTGATGTACCGGAAAATGTGAGTGGATCATTCGGGATATTTTTTTTTTAAATTACGTAAAGACTGTGTGGTATTAACTACTACAGAAATAACTAGAAAATGAGATATTTACGTCTCCGTAAAAGTGTATGTAAAGATGCGCCCAAATTCTGCCCCCATAGACAAGTATTGAATGAATAAACCGACTTGTGCTTACATTTTGATCTCACTACTTTTTACTGAAGAATTGTTGGTCGACTTGTTGTACTTTTTACATGCCATGTTTTTGTTGGGATCTCACTTCTTTTTGTTAGTGATGGTTTATCACCAACACCATGAGGTTGCTCTACCCTGGCCCTACCCAGCCCTCTACGGCGCCCCCACCGCGATCCCACTTATTCCACACGGAGCTCCCATCAAGCCCCCACCGCAGCCCCACTTAGTCCCTACCGCGGCCCCACTGAGTTCCCACCGAGCACCCACCACGCCCCCACCGCGGCTCCACTGAGTTCCTTCTGAATCCCCACAGCGCTCCCACCACGGCCCACCGAACGCCAATCAATCCACCACTAGCCCTCTCTACGGCGCCCCCACTGATTCCTATCCGAGCCCCTATGAAGCTCCTGCTGCGCCACCACCACGCTTCCACGGAGCCCCCATCAAGCACCTACTGCGGCCCCACTGAGCCCCCAACAAGCCTCCACCGCATCCGCACCACGCCCCTACTGAGTCCCCACCGCGGCCCCACTGATTCACCACTGAGCCCACACTGCGCCCCCATCAGGCTCCCACCGCACTCCCACCACAGCTCCACTGAGTCCCCACTGAGTCCCCACCGAGACCCCACCACGCCCCCACCGCGGCTCCACTGAGTTCTCACCGTATCCCCACCGAGTTCCCACCAAGGCCCCACTGAGTCCCTACCGAGCCCCCATCAAGTCACCACTGCGCCCCCATCACTCCCCCATCAAGGGTCTACTGAGTCTTCACCAAACCCCGCCACGCTCCCACCGCAGCCCCACTGATTCCTCACCGCGCTCCCTCTGCGGCCCCAATGTTTCCCCAACGAGCCCCATAAGCCCCCACCAAGCTCCCATCAAGCCCCTGCTCCGCCCTCATCGTGGCCCCACTGCGTCCCCACCAAGCTTCCACTGTGGCCCCATCACACCCCCACTGTAGCTCCACTGAGTCCCCACCATGGACCCACCGCACTCCCACGGCAGCCCCACCCAGCCCCCTAACAAGCCCCCACCGCGGCCCCACTGAGTCCTCATCGAATCCCTCCCGCCAAGCCACCACCACGCCTGTACCATACCGGCACCACGCCCGCACTACGCCTCCACCACGTCCCCACCACACCCGCACCACGTCGCCATGTGCCACCGTTCCCTACCCTATTACTAGCCCACCCCTGCCCTACCCTTGCCCTAGAGATTCAAAATTTGAATCTAGTATGGACATATACTGAAACCGATGTCAAAACCGCAAAGTTATCTTGGTAATCACCTACTTCACGTACTACAATAAGGATTACAAACTTATTTATGTAGATACTAAAATAGGAAAACTAGACCGAAATTAAAGTATGTTTGATTTTTTCCTTGCTATTTAGGCTAAATGTTAACGGTCAACAAAATTACAAGCTTGTATGTCTGCTAGAAGTACCTTAGAATTATGATGATCGTTGAGTGAGTGAGTGTGTCAGTGACAAAATCAAAGAACTTTGACTAGCAATAATTCCTAAATAACTGATTCAATTTGAAATATTCTTTATTGTATGACACTCTCTTGGTGGTAAAAAATTCAGACGTCTAGCTTTATCCAGACCAAAGTTACAGGGGGTTGAAAATGGCCTGAATGGCTTCGGGAAAAGTATGCTTACGGCTGTGCTCGACTTGTTTGGGTGCACTGCCGTGCACCCAGATAGTCCCCTCTGAAAAAAACCTAAATACCTTCGCAACAGTTAACTAAAATGATATTGGGGTTGTTTTAAAATTATAACTATGGGAGTAGGCAACAATATGTCTTAAAAAGAAAAATACTTTATTTTGAGGTATTGATTTTCTTAGCGTAGCTGTATAGATTTTTGTAAAGCACATTTGATACCACAGAGCTTTGTAAATATTATAAATATATCTGTATTAAAAAAAAAAACCCTAATAACTACAAATTAGCCATTGAAACGAAATGATGATGAATATAGGTACTTACTTTACCATGGGATTAATCCTGAAAAAAACGAAAAGTAGCTATTCCATACATATTGTCGCGGATAGATGAACTTTTTGTGTGGAATAACTGATCTTATTTTCGCAATTTCAGGGTTGGTCTCATTGTAAAAGTTAATCAAATGATGAGTATAGTGTACTAGAACATATATCGTCTAGAGATACACAATGTAGTTATCAAATAAAATAAAACATAGGTAGGTACTTGTGTGCCACTTTTTCATCTGTTTGGGTCAGACGTCATCTAAAAGTCCTACTTAAGGCTTTGTCAAACAGAACGCGTTCTTAGCGCTGCGTAATAACGTTAAAGCGTCGCGTTTTAACGTCGCGCTCTTTTCATGTCACACATGACTAGAGCCCAACGCTACCTAACGCAACGTACCATTCGCCAAAGCACAGTGCCTATCGATAGCTGGGTGTGAAAAGTTTGTTCGTTATTAAGATGTCGAGTGATTCAGATGTGGAAGAATTGTTACTTTTATATGCTCTATCGCGGTCACAGAAAAAAAGAGTATGGGTGCACGACATCAATAAAAAGAGAGAGGATTTAGGAGAATATCATCGGTTGTGTCGCGAGCTTGCATCACATGAAGATCGTTTTTTTACATACTTTCGTATGTCTCAAGATTTATTCGAAGAACTACACGAACTGCTTATCCCAAAAATAAGCAAATGTATCACAAACTGGAGGACGCCTATTTCTACAAGAGAAAGACTTGTAATCTGTCTGTCTTTATATTGTACAAACATGGGTTTTTTTATTACTAATTCAATCAATTTTTCAGACATCATGCACATTCACTCGGACGCTAAAATAAAATTTGTAAAAAAATACAACGGCCGACGTCAAAGCGTCCTATCGCCGCGACAGAGCGTCGCGTATTGCTAGCGCTGGCGCTCTGTTTGACGGTATATTACCATAGTAGTACAAAACAACTCGGCGTCATAGCGCGCCGTCAGGTTAGCGCTCTGACGCGCGCTAAGAACGCGTTCTGTTTGACAAAGCCTAAAGAGATCTCGATCACTTTAAGTTAGCTGACCGGTTTTGGGTTAGTCTTATTTTTCTCTCCTTGTATTCTATATTTTTATCTTAAAATTTTCTTATTTTTAATATTTTTTTTTTTCTTTCTTAACATTTTTTTTACGTTTTTTTATGATTTCACGTTTTTGAAAGTAATTTAGTGCGGATTGCACAAGAAAACGTTTTATATTTGTACGCCAATTATCAACGCCAATTTTTGAATGAGCAAGAAAATGCGTTCTCTAACTCTCCGACAATCTACTCGTATATGCATCTTTGTAGGTATGTTGTTTTAAATTTCGAAGCAAGTACTAAGACAACACGGGCCCACTGCGGGCTATTATAATTTTAAGCAACTACTAAAAAAACGCGGGCGAAGCCGCGGGTTTTAAGCTAGTGTAATATGTATATTTTGATAATAACTGTTAGATAAAAAGGTCCCAGAGTTTTGATTTTGGTGCCATGGGAAATCGGCAAGTGCTTAGTATAGGATGCTACAGTGCGTTAGACTGTCGTCAGCACATCTTTCGAACCGTCCACAACCCTTCGGTTGCCGCGGAGGATGCTGCTGGTAGAAATCTTGTAAAATATGCAGTGGTGTAGCCGCTCTATCATTTTATACCAACTGTAATAGGGACTATGGGCGGTTGAGGGGCCGAGGCCAAGTGTTTGGTTCGTGAAATGAAAGAGGTGACTCCCGCTCCGGGTGGTTCTTGGTGCAAAGAATGTTTCGTTATTCAGCGCAGTAGATAACGCTGTTGATTATGGGCACCTTTGCACCAGGAAGCATTTTATATGATTTCACGTCGTTGAAAGTAATTTAGTGCGGATTGCACAAGAAAACGTTCCTAAGCTATTTTTTGCTATAAATTTGCCGCCCCTTAAATTGGCCGCTAAAGGTTTCAGCCTACGCAGCCTATTGATAGGTATTGTAAATCCTTACAGGAAATTTTTGTCGTCGTGGTGACCTGAGAGTAGGAAGCGTTATTAGTAGTACATAATATTTTACTTTACCTATTTCAATGTACCTAAGCGGTGTCGATATTAAAATCTTCCTATTTTTCACTTATATCACACAAACAGCACTATAATAAGTACTACAGTATAACTCCAAATTATTACCGAAATGAACTGTTTATAATGTTATAGCCTTGATATTTAAAAAATATGATAAGATAATATTTATGTGAGGTTAAGGCGACTTGGGATCAGCGTAGAGCGGCTATTGAGGGGGTGAAGCAGGGGCATGTCAACGCGCGGCGCGGGAGGTCTGGCCAGCTTAGCCAAACGCGCGCGATCTCGATTACTTGGTAGTAATCTGTGTAAGGGCAAGTCGTGCCTATGAAGATAACTAATATTATAATTTTATTCACAAATGATTTTTTAACTCGGGCGCGTTCATACGTTCATGCGCTTTGTTCCGTATAACATTTTTGTAATAAGTATAGGTTAATCAAAATAACAATATTTGCTTGTAATTGTATAACCAAAAACCGAAATAATCTTTCGACGCAATATGAATGAAATTATGGACTAAACATGATAAAAACCATTTATTTTGCACCCATCGGATAAGAGAAAATAAATAACGATACAGTGCCAATTATATTACTGACCTGAAAAAAACTCATACCGATAAATGCAATAAATACAAATATCACAGAACATGTATGTTCCGTGCAACAAATTACAATAAAAAAACAACATAAAATAAAACGCCATTTTTTATTGAATTCTTATATTCATAGTTATAATATGTAATACTGAATCATAGTACTTAAAATAGAAAACTCGAATAACATCACACCGCTCACACTTTTGATATTTCGTTGTTATAATTATTATTGACGACTTCCAATTTGCCCCACCAACTCACCCCATTAGTGGGTCATAATCTTTTGCTTTATTTTTGGAGAGGAATCTGCCCCATTTGTATAACCTTAGTAGGGCAGATTCCACACATATTTTTGTTGGTGGAATCTGCCCCACTATGAGTGATGCGGTATGATTTAAATAAAATTAGTATTGTTAAATTAGCTGCACATTTTTAGCTTTACAGCGCTTAACCGAATAAACCAGATAAGTTAAAACTACCTTAAATAAAACCGTTTAGAATACCAAGAAGATTGTAAATAAAATCCAAGTCAAAGTTTTTTGCCAATAACCGACTTCAATCGTCTACAAAACTCGAATAGTTAATTTTTTTGAATATTTTTGAATTTTTAAATCAGCTCACCCGATTCGATAAAATGTACTCCTGGAGTGATGATCTACCAAAATAGAAAAGAAATCATCAAAATCGGTTTATCATTGGCGGAGTAATCACGTAACATACAGACAAAAACATACCTACATACGAATTGATAACCTCCTTCTTTGAAGTCGGTTAAAAATATTTACCATCCCTATAATTTGCCTAACATAAAAATATACGTATAAACATTTGACACAACGATAACACAACCGTAAAATAAAATTCCCACGTGCGTATTAGTAGCTATGCAATAAAAATTAATGAAATAAGTACTTAGGTACACGTAGACACTAAGTAAGAAGAATTTACGTGTATATTCTTCATCAAATCCGACAATCTGGTAGGGTTTATTTGGTGTGTTTATTACCAATTTTGATAATTTGAGGGATCCAAAAGTCTTACGACAGGATGTACTGGAGTTTCCGACAAAGTTGTACACGCCCGCTCTCGACAACGCGCTGCTGCGGACTGGCGGGGATCGGGCGTCATGGTAATGCATGGTTTGTCAGCGTGTGCGCTTCCAAATATCGTGAGTATTGATTTTAAATTAGATTTTTTCGAAAATGGTACATTTTTTGAGAAAACTGATTACAAGATTTTTTTTGCATACTTGTTGAGATAACGTGATTTAATTTTTGTAACCATGTCTTTGCTCGTTACTGAATGAAGTTGACTCAGTTCACCCACGGAAACGTTAAAATAAGTGTTTTTTTTGGGAACTTCATGAATTTTTTCTATCGAGCCGAATTTCTTCAATTGTGTTTCTGCTCCCGACATTCACTAGAATATTTTGTGAACATTCTAATTACATAAAAATATTTCATATACGAATCGATTATAAAGGTTAAGTTTTGAATATTCGTAACGACGAATCACCAAATTTGGAACATATTTCATCTTAAAAAAATCTTTCTTATCATCGGTATTATCTATACTGGACCTTGAAGCCGAACTTCGTCTCTTTCGCTCAATTTCACGTTATCGACAATAAAAAATAATCCCAAAAATGTTGCTTTTATAAATAAAATTAAAACATTACAGCCCTAAATTTTAGCCTTGGAATGCTGCCAGAATGCTGGGCACGCTGCAAACTGGCAGTGAGATTGTGTGTGGGATTATCTCAAGACCTTCTGTGGTCTCTGAATAATCTAATTGCTTTTTGTGTTGTACTTAGTATCTACTAGCTGTAGATTTAGATTTACTGTATTTTGTTGTTGTATAAAGGCACTTGTATTAAAAATAACATTAAGTATCTACTAGCTACTTTAGTTCATATTATTTTCATTTAATTAATAAGTAATAAATTAATTGACAAAATAGATTGAAATTAAAAATTTCGTTGTAGTTTTTTTCGAGTTATTTTAAATGGAAAGAAAAACTTTTCCTATATTTTATACTTATAATAAACGATGAAAACAACTATTCAAAGTTCGTGAAAAAATTGTTACAATAACTATTATATTTTCTTCTTTTGTGGATATTGTGATTGGTCAATCTTCGTAAGTTTTATTCCCTCTTCATGTTGAGCACCATTTCTTTGATCTTTCTTCTGTGGACTTTAGTAGATGCGGTGACCGGGAGTTTGTCGAAGAACACTACTCCTCCGCGTAGATGCTTCGTTTCTGTCAGGTTTTCTGTCATAAAATTATTATTACAGACATATAAATTAAAACCGTAGCGATAATCGCGCCAGTTGTAAACGGCTTATGTCTAGTACTAGCGGCGCCCCGCGGTTATACCCGCGTTGTGCCCGTCCCCGTGGGAATTTCGGGAATTTTTATACATTTAAACCTTCCTCTTGAATCACTCTATCCATTTAAAAAAACCGCATGAAAATCCGTTGCGTAGTTTTAAAGATTTAAGCATACAGACAAACAAACAAACAAATAAATAAACAAACGAAAATAGCGACTTTATTTTATACTATGTAAGGATTAGCCGTTTACAACTAACGCTGTTGATAATCGACATGTGTTGCCTATTTAGGTTCAGTTCAGTAGTGAACGTAGCTGATAGGATGATGATGACGATAATGTTTGAAGAGACGTTTTATAAGTTCGGTGCGTATCTCATAGCTCAATATCTACCTTGCATATGTCTGGTAAAAGGCTGTTTTACCATCAGAGATTTGTGAGCCAACTACAAATAGACTACAAATTGTAATAAGTCAAAGCTAGGCTAGGAAACTAGGTGACTTGCCACGAATGCTAAGTACTATAAAGGAGCCGGTAAGAGCGAAAAAGCTATATTTATATGAGTGGAAACGTTATTCAAATAGAGTGAGGCGCGGGACGAGAACACTCAGCATTGCTCTTCGCTACACAAATCTGGCATCCTGGGCTTGCGTCCATAGCCCGCATGCCTACGTCGCTTGCTCAGCTCGCATGCCTGGCTTGCTTACCTGGCTTACATGCCTAGCTCCCGTGCCTAGCTAGCATGCCTAGATTGCATTCTCGACCTTGTGTGATCCAGTTTTGTGGAGACACAATTTTTTCTTGGAACGTACATAGATTGCAAATTACCCGTGACTAAATCCTTGATCTCTTGAGCAGTGACGTTGTGTCCAGGCTTCCTCACGATGCATGCCACTGGCAAGTCTCCGCACTCCTGGTCTGGTACTGAGGTTACCATTACGTCTAACACACTGGGGTGTTGGATGATCACTCCTTCTAACTCTACTGGAGATATCTGCAAAGCGGAATAACAAGTTTCAAGTGTCAGTGGGTAGGACACTGTATACTCCATTCACAATCTTGAAATTGTGCCTTTTGGCATTGGCAGTAGGTCGGTCACTGTAGGCTCCGTACAGCATATGAAATGAAATCGCGTACTGGTACTGGTCTACCCACGTGGACTGATTACAAGTACATGAGTTTGCGTTAATTGAAATGCAGTATTAAACCAATTTTGCAGATGGCAAGCGCAGCTTATGACATTCGTTCATAAGAGGACATCTGATGGCCTCAAAACAAAAGATGGCTGGCTGAATGCAAGCCGTGTTTTTCAAGATATCTATAATGGAGCATATTTTTAGTAAAGGTTGAAATCCCATGATGATAATTCAATTTTGACAGCCGTAATATAATTCTTTTACTTGATGGTTTCTATATTTCAACAGTAACTTGATGCGGTCCACAAAGAAATAGTTCCATGATACGTCTCTGTAGAACAAGTCTCCAGTTTTTAACCATCCATCTTCTGCAAAAACTTCTTCCGTCGCCTCAGGATTGTTGTAGTAGCCCTGGAAGGATAAAAATACAATTTCAAGCTTGCGTTTCCAACTCTCACTAACGACTTATTAGAGTAGTAAAGACAAGACCGCCGACTTATGATAAGCCTCATCACTGGTCAGCATCATAAATACAGGAGAGATAACTGGGCACCTTATTTGCTAGTAGTTGGAATAAAAATTATTCGGTTTTCAAAAGAGTGAAGGTATAAAAAAATATGGGAATTATTTAATTAAAAATAGCAATGAACACTTTTCGTTAGGCAAGCTATCCTACCGTGTTCGTAAATAGATAATGTTTGATAAAAAATATTCTCATCTGGTTTTACATCGATGATGGTCGATCTTCAGCGGCTCTTAGACCATGAATAGTATTTATTATAGCTTAGAGCCATAAGTAGCCTCTCTGTCGTGCGTGACTATATATAGGGTAATAAAATAGAAGGGCATATATGTTATCTAGCACTGAAAAGTCGTAAAAAATGGTTCGCATGATCCCACTTTGTCATCATCATTAGCAGCCAAATAATACTAATAAGCTAAAATGGAGCAGTTGTATCAGCGGTTTAGAACCGCTTTCTTTTAAAATAAGGATCTGGGCTAGGGGGGACAACCTCATACGAAATGTCAAAACAGTACCTATCGCTCCAATACCGAATAAAAATAGTCCTGACAAAAAACCAAATGCGACACGTCTTAGATTATTTGAATAGCTGACAAAAAATAATAGATGCAACATAATGTAGTAGGAAATAGAGTAGATATTATTATTATTGTAAGCATGTTCCGTCGCACTGCCGGGCAATTCTGTCCCAATGCCGGGCAAAGGCCTCCCTATTCTCTTGCCGAACTAAAATGGAACTGGGCTAGACATTTAGTAAATATTGTATACAAGGAAATAACAATGTCAAATGTCTTCATTGCATCCGTTACCTTGAAAATTCCCGGTCCTTTCAGCCATAGCTCTCCGTTCTTATTTGGTTCGTTGATGTCTGCGCCCGTATCCGGGTCAACCAGCTGGAATGATACTCATTTACTTCATTATCTCTTACGTGTTAGTGTTTGTGAACTCTTACAATACGTGAAACAATATAAACAATATTTTAGCACTCGTAGTTCTCCGAATAGTAGATTTTGTAACAACTTCTTTAACTGACTTTTCATAATATTATAACAATTATTATATCTCGACTTGATATTGACTAATTTGGTTCATACTTGCAAAAACCTTGTTAGGATTTAAGTACTAAGCAAGCTTAATAAACATCTTCGAACTGATAAATAGTACGACAGCAAATTTATTCATCCACTGTTGAGGAAAAATAAAATCGCCGACTACAAAAAAATCCATTTATATTTAGTACCTGTAGTGTGTACCAAGTTTCGGCGAGATTAGTTGAAAAATGCGACCTGTAGACAAAAATCAACATGCGGACCATCGAAAGCAAAATCGTCGTGTGGAAACAAGGGCCTCGCTTTGCTTCAGTCAGTAAAAAAAATCGGCCAAGTGCGAGTCGGACTCGCGCACGAAGGGTTCCGTTCCGTACCGTGTTGGAGCCCCTTTAGCCCAATTCCGCTTGCCGTTATTAATAGCGCGCAAAAAAACTCAACAAAATCACGTTTGTTGTATGGGAGCCAATATTTATTTTATTCAGTTTTTAGTCATTGTTGTTATGGCGGCAATATATGTTTAAGTATCAAAAATACATCATCTGTGAAAATTTCAGCTGTCAGCTATCACGGTTCATGAGATACAGCTTGGTGACAGACAGACGGACATCGGAGTCTTAGTAATAGGGTCCCGTTTTTACCCTTTGGGTACGGAACCCTAAAAAAGAGAAGAAGCTTTTATTTCTTGCCAAGAAAATGAACTAAAAAGTTTATATCATATAAGCCCAACCTGGATGGGACAAATTTTAATGTCGTTTCATTAAAGAGTCTTATGGCCACCTTCCAGTTCCATTATCAGATCAGGTACCATCACAATAATGCATTGTCAGTATTGTCACGCAATACACAATACATGTGCGTGCAAAATTTCAGCTCAATCGGAAACCAGGAAGTAGGTCTAAAGTTGCAATATTTGATTATAGAACGACAAATATCGGGACTCACAGGGGATACTGAATAAAAGCTAGTAATCAGCTGTACCTACACTTTGTCGACTATCAGAGGTCTTTCTGTATGGTTGATCTGATTGTTTTTTCACGGTTTAAAGGTAGAGGCCATATAAAACAGGGTTACGATCAAATGTCTCTGTTACTTCTTTGCAACCCGATAAAATGTAAGTATCTAATTTTTTTTTTTACCCTGTACTGAAGAGTGATGACAGGTTTTCCACAAGAGTGGTGGGGCGATGAGTATCCATGCTGGAAAGCCATATTAGTCAACTCACTCATACCGTAAAGGTTCATAGCTTCAGTTGCCGGCGCCAAAACCTGAGAAAAAAATTAAGAAAAACTAAGTCCAAGAGATTATTTTCAATAATTGTATCTAAAAACCTTCACTACTTTGTTACGCAACTCTAAAAATTTCGGGCACTACCATGTACCATATCTTATATAGAGGTACTTTCATAATATATTATATATAGATATGAAGATATAAGTAAAATGCTGTAGGCCGGTTACAAATCTAAACATAAAATGATAATATTAACTATGTGCAGTTAACGAACGTTCGATAACACACGATTATGAACAATCAACATAGAAGTACCTATTTATCAACTTGCTGTCTGCGTTCATAAACAAATGGCCTGACCGAGCTTATTCATCATTTTCGTAATTATCAGTTGTATAACGTCAACTACTAGATATACAGTCAAACCTGGCTAACTGAGAACTGGATAAGTGAGAAACCTCTATAAGTGAGAGTAATTGCCAGGTCCCGTCATTTTGAACCTCAAATACCTCTGCAAGTGAGAGACAGAAACCTCTATAAGAGAGAGTCGTTTTTCCCTCATGGACCTCTATAACTGAGAGTAATACTTGTCTGAACCTCTATAAGTGACAGTTGAGCGTCACGTAGCAGCTGCACTTTATGACTCATTTTTAAATTTCGTGGAACTCACTATTGATATTTTCGAACCGTATTCTATTCATAAAAAAATCGTGTTTTGGGAAACTAATTAGCATTGTTTTTGTATCGTTTTCTTTTGAAATAGCTGCACGTGCGCCTATACTTATTAATTCTATTTGTTTGAATGGTGTTCCATTCATTATTTTTTAATATTTTTTACATCTAACTAGCATTGTTTTTGTAACGTATTCTTTTGGAATAGCCACACGTGCATCTATACCTATCCTATTGGTCTAACTATCAGTCAGTTGAAAAGTATCATTTGAGTAGAAAGGCTCAGTGTGTACAAACAAAATGTCAAAGCGGAAAATTAGTTCATCATCTTTATAAAAGGGACTTAAAATATTGAACACGCTCGAGAATGGAAAATCTCGAAGTTAAATACGCAGTGAAATTGATTTACCAGAATCCACTTTTTAGGGCTCAGTGGTAAAACGAGGTACCCGAAAGAACTTTGTTGTGTCCGTCCGTCCGTCCGTACCATTAATAAAAAGCCTCATAACTTCCACTTTTATCAACCAAATTGTATGAAATTTAATATTATGATAGTTTAAACATAGACCTAAATTTTAAATACTTCCGTAACAAAATCAAAACTAGGTATTTAAGGGGTAGCTAGGGAAAAAAAAAATTTTTAACCCCACAAGAATCAGCACAACCCATACAACATACTTTTAATTCAAAAACAAATTATTTACACTTTACGTATTTACATACGTACGAGTACATTTTAGCCGTATTTTTAAACCTCTATAAGAGAGAGAAGCCACTCCTGAAACTGGATAAGCGAGAAACCTGGATAAGTGAAAAACCTCTATAAGTGAGAATGAGAGGGCGGTCCCTTCAACTCTCTCTTATCCAGGTTTGACTGTATGTCTTTAAATACATCTATAGATCAATGTTGATATAGGTATGAATTTCGATCCATGTATGATCATGTAGATCACGCCTTAATTTCACAAACTCTACACCTTAGTCAATATAATATGTGGCATGACCGTTTCGTTATCACCACTAATTGTAGATATAGCAGAGAAGTAATAAATCTTACGCCCAAGTGACGGTAGCTCAGGTAAACAGTGCCCTTGGGCTTCGCTTCGCACATTCTGATTTTGATTAAAGTAAAAGGCTTGCTTACCTTTAGTTCTGATATGAGATCGCTGTGTACGGCGCTGCCTCCTATGTACATTGCCTTAAAGCTCGTAAAGTCACACTTGTCTTGATCTTGCGGGTTCAGCAGAGTAGTCAGCATCGTTGGACTTATTATCATGAAATCAGGCTGAAACCAGATAAAGGCCAATTACGAAGGCGCTATCTTAAATTTAATAGCAATGTAAAAAGTAATCTCTCTATCGAATGCCTAAAGTGAAATTGTCTAAAGTGAATAGTGGTGAAACAGAAATAGTCTAAATAGTGTTACGAGATGGGGTCTTGGATAATCACTTAAAACGCCGATTGTTCACTTTGCACGTTAATGCACAAAATCACAGTACACACGACACAACTGATTCGTACAAACACTTCGCACTGGTCCTGATATTCACACAACTAACCACTCACTTCACAATCACTGGTACTGCACTTGAACACGAGATGCTTTCGCTTGGACGGTAATCGTGGAAATAACTGAGTCCCCAAGGGTTGGCCGGCCTATTTATTACAGTCTTGGAATTTACTAGATAATTAGCGACATAACTCAATCTAATAAACGCTATTGTAACAGAGTAGCAGGTAAACAATTCGAGAAGCCCTATTGTCTTTCCATACAAAAATTACACCATAAGAACCGAACACAAAAGACCGGCAGACAAAGGGCACCAAAAAACACAAAAACAATAGAGGACGTAAACAAAGGCCGACCCGCGACCGCATACCTACACGTAAACAAGGTGCGCTCGCGACTGTCGCGTAACAATAGCTTTCATAATTACGATGGTGCCTTCAAATTGGGCCTATTAACTAATGAATACTTTGAGTTATATATAAATTATGTTATGGTCACCTAACTCCGAGACTATAGGATTTCTAATACGTAGAGTTTTGACCCCAAAAGATCAAGCATTTATTAAAAAAGATGTTTTTTGCTGGCTTGGTTCGATGGAGAAAAAAATTACTTCTTTTTCTTGAGGTTCGCGCTCCTACCGGAAGTATGCTATCATTAAAGCTATACGGACTTTGGAATGCTGCGCGGAATGCAGATTTTTGTACCACGAAGTTTGCTTTCTTCTAGGAGGTCGTTTCCCCTGGATTTTTTTTTGCATGATTCGCTTGAGCAAACCATATTTTCAATTACGCATTATATGCCCAAGATACAGAAAATGCAGAAAATATCACCAAAAACAACATATCTGGGAACATTTTATCATATAAAAGATATGTGTTGTCTGGCCAGCAGAAGATTATGGCTTAGCTGTTCTCGTAATGAGTATAGACAATACAGGGTGGACAACGCAACGAAACTGTGTTCGCCTTGATTTCAGAGCTTACGTCGTATCACACTATACTAATATGATTGTTCTAATCCTTGATGGACAAAAAGAAATATGCCGAGCTAACAGCCAACCTTCACTAGTTGGAGAGGCACTCAATTGAGAAGAAGAATCCTTGATGAAATTTTACCAATCCTATGTCATTTGCTGATTTCACTTCTGTTTATCTGAGTACGATGCCTTCCTACCGGAAAGAAGCCCACTTAGTACCAAGTTCTAAAAAACCCAAACCTAAATCTCTCACTGAATATCGTCCTATCTCTAGTCTCCCTTTCCTATCCAAAGTCCTTGAACCCCTAGTCCATTCGCAATTAATTCAATTCCTAACTCGTAATAATCTCCTTTGCAGTCTGGGTTCCGATCAGGCCACAGCACTTCCACTGTTCTTGTTGAAATTACCGATGACATTAGACGGGGAATGGATGACAAAAAACTCGCTGTGCTTACTTTACTCGACTTCAGCAATGCGCTCAACACTGTTGATTTCGATATCCTTCTTGCTCTGTTCCGCACTATTAACATAACTCCTACAGCAGTTGACTGATTTCATAGTTATTTGAATGGCCACCGGCAACGTGTACGTGTTGAAGATACTCTGTCTTCTTGGTGCGACAATGTTGTTGGCATCCTTTAAGGTGGTCTTTTTTCTCCTCTCCTCTTTGCTATCTTTATTAATGGTATTACTTCTCACATCACTTCTCTCTAACATACGGAGGTATATAAAGCTCTTGATTTTTTTGGGGTCCAAAACTTTTATCTGACTGTCCAAAAAAGAGCGGTGAGGTTTTTTAAAGAAAATTAAAGTAGACACGTAATTATTATAATATGAAGTGTGTTTATGCCTCCCTTACATAACTTTAGTTGCAGCACTAATTATGATAGGTGTGAGGGAGTAAGCACCTAAGTTCCGTCCTCGGCGAACTGATTAGAATCTTATTAGAATCGAATTTACTGAAGTCGCCTGCCTTGTCTGTCAATATTAGTTCCATTAATTTCCATAGGACTTCTTAGGAACAGAACTCTAATTGGTTACATTTTTGCTATGTTGCATCTCTAAATAACTATAGCTTTATGTTTGTGTTTTACCGCAAAAGTAGAAAAGACCACCGACGCGCTATGTACTGAGAGGCGATGAATAAATATAAATTAAGAACTTAATAAAATTATTTGGCCTAACTTAATTATCAATGAGACAGTCACTATTGCTGTAGTACCTACTTACTCAAGGAGTTCATCATTATTTGTTAGTTAAAATACCTAATGTTTTGTAAACAATCTCTATTTCTTATTTATTATTACACTTATGTAAATTGTTTAATTTTATTACATGCTCAAAATCAATTACATAAACGCTGGACCAATACAACACTTCTGAGGTTTGTCAATCAATGTGAGTTTTACACAAAGACGAGACGGTTTAAACGGTGTTTCCCTTATTGAAGCCATCTTTGGTTCTAAAACAATTCCTAACAACCTATTTTCGAAAACACATTTTTTTTGGATATGACGAAACTGTTAGGAATCTTTACTAATATTATAACTCCGACAGTATGTTTGTTTGTTAATTTATCACGCAACAACGCAACGGAGAGAAGGTTCTTTTTGTATTTTCTTTTCAGTTTTGATTTTTATGCATACCTACTCTAAAGATCAGATTGTCGTGGGCTCATTTTTATCCCAAATAATTGACGTTCCTAAAAACTTAAATTAAAAATTTAAAAAACCCCCGACACAAAAACCTACCTAAAAAAAGTACGAAATCTTATCTTTCATTTGACAACCATTTTGGGCACATTTATATAATTTTGGTTCTTCCATCCCCACTTTAACCCACCATAACTCTTAAACGGCTCAATCGATTTTTATAAAACATAGCTAAGAACACTCTCGATTAAGTCTCCTTTCATCCAAAAAAAACTAAACTGAAATCGGTTCAGTGGTTCCGGCGCTATGATGCCACAGACAGACAGACACACAGACAGACACACAGACAAACACACACGTCAAACTTAAAACACCCCTCTTTTGCGTCGGGGGTTAAAAATAAAATGTTCTAGGACGGTACAAAAAGCAAAATATCACGCGAGTGAAACCGCGGGCAAAAGTTAGTAGTAAAATTCAACATATTGGCCATGGGTTTCCTTTGTCACTTCAAATTCTAAAAGTTCTTTTTAGGGTCCCGTACCCAAAGGGAAAAACGGGACCCTATTACTAAGACTTCGATGTCCGTCTGTCCGTCTGTCTGTGTCTGTCTGTCTGTCACCAGGCTGCATCTCATGAACCATTATAGCTAGGCAGCTGAAATTTTCACAGATGATGTATTTCGGTTGCCGCTATAACAACAAATACTAAAAACAAATAAAATAAATATTTAAGGGGGGCTCCCATACAACAAACCTGCATTTTTAGACGTTTTTCGCTCTATATTAATAATGGTACCAGGTTTTGCTTGAAATTTTCACAGAATATTTAGTTTTATATTCACTTCAACAATAAATAATAAAATTATAATTAAATAAATATTAAAGGGGGGCTCCTGTATGGGATACGGAACCCTTCGTGCGTGAGTCCTACTCATTCTTGGCCGATTATTTGCGTTAAATCTGTTGCACGTGTCTGCAGTTGTGTTGACCGTTGGCCCGATGAAAACAAAATACCATGGGTATAAAAACTTTAGGGTAGAATGCAACAAAGCATATGTATCTGCCTGGGAAGGATTCATTCTCCAATTTTTGTCAAATTTGCTGAGATGTTATTTGCTATTCGTTATTTTACTTGGATACACTCATAATAATATTTGAAAATGTATAGGCGAGGGGGGGGGGGGCTTGGTCCGGACCCCTCGGACCCCCCCTCATATACGCCCATGCTCTAACATCTATAGGCAGACGATTTGCAAGTTTACTTTCAAGCTACAATTGATCACTTGGATGAGGCTGTGGCAGCTGTTAATGATGACGTGTGCCGTATTGAATATTGGAGTGTACGGTGTAGTACCGGGGTCAAAAATCTTGGTATTATTTTTGATAGTTATCTCTCGCAGAATTCTCAAAGCCATACTGTTAAGTGGAAGTTTATGCTTCTTCTGCATCATTACGAAGGATTTACAATTTTCTCCCCACTGCTAACAAAGTTGCGTTATCATAATCTCTTCTTCTCCCTATTTAAGACTATGCCGACACTTGCTATCTCAACTTAACCCAGGAGCAATTCGACAAGCTTGAGCGTCTCCAAAATCTATGCATACGGTTTATTTTTGGCCTCCGGAAATTTGACCACATTTTCCAATTTCGTAATAAGCTCAAGTGGCTCCCTATCCGTGTTCGCCGCGATACTTATACTTTCCTTTCTTTACAACATTCTCTTCAAACATTCTTCTCCTTTATATTTACGCTCTTGCTTCACTTTTCTCTGTGACACTGTCAATCTTAGATCTTCTAGCAATCATGCACAGAGCGTTGAATCTTTCAAAGCCCAGGTTCAAAAACATTATCTCTCGAGGCTCTGTCTCACTGATACTTATATTTACTCTTCGTCATTAATTTATATTTTGTAGTTTATATATTTATGTATGTATGTTTATTTTTTACTTTATGTATTATTAGAAGTATTTATGCATGGCTATTATTAAGTAGTATTTTTTTTATTGTATGTTTTTACGTCTAAATCACAGTCCTTGTCATCTATACGTTTCCTTATACCTATCCAAGGAGGTTGTCTGGAAGAAAAAGCTTTTAGCGATAAGACCACCTTTTGTGTCTTTTATGTTTTTGTTACTTCTGTCATGTTTTAATATGTGTTGGTGTCAATAAAGTGTTGTTGCATTGTATTGTACTAATTATACACTCATCCCATGGGCACTTAATCACGCCTACCTTGTAATTGTTGATAATGTCATAAACATGCATCTGAGTCGAAGGCAAAGAAGACTGAATCCTGGTGAACTTCATGATTGGGCCATTGATGAAGTTTAGTGACGCTGTGAGCCATTGCAGAGGTGACACTAGCAGGGAACGCTTAAAGTATGGTATTTCCGTCGTTCGGGACCTGAAAACAGACTTTTGATGTCTACGCTATCATATCAGTAGTACTTACTGTGTGTTTATCGTATGCTATACATATCACATGTTTCATTAACATTATCCGATTTATGTGTGCTCACAATAAATTTGGTCCCATAACAACAAAGTTTTTATGCGTAGCTGCCGCAGATTTTGGGAGTCCAGTAGTTCCGCTTGTAGGTATTAGTACTGCAAGATTTTCAGCTGGATTTATATTTGCAGCCCTATAAGATAAAATACAATTATCAATTATTACAGTGACATTGTTACTAGAATATATTCCATACAAAAATGTTGAAATCGCAGTTCACTTACGTATAATTTTCTATCTCTTTCATATCATTTCCAAGGCTTAATAGTTTAGTAAAAGTATTTTCATTTACGTTATTATCGAATGTAATTACTTTGGCATGTATATTTGCCTTGTTTATCGCTTCTTGAACATCATGTACCTTTATGTTTTGACAAAATATAACCTTGGGCATATTAGTTTTGAATGTATCTTTCAGTTCAACTGCAAAATTGTAAAAAAAATTGTAGTGTAATGAGTAATGTATAATAATTCTCGGTCTATGGATACTAACTGTAATAATTTTATTGTAATTTAAATTCGTTTGGGAGCTTTTAGGTCATACACGAAATCTAATGAGGGTTTACGTATCTCTACAAAACTTCTTAAAATATGGTAAAAGGTTAGGGTGTACTCGAGTCGAGCCTTACCTATCCCCAATTCTTTGTCGATAGGGGCGATGACTATTCCTTCAAATAGAGCTGCGTAGAAGGGCACAGGGAGATCCAGGTGGTTAGGAGCCATAAGTACTATGACGTCGCCAGGTTGCAATCCCAATTTTCTAAAGCCGATGGCGCATTTAATGGATCTTTGGACCAGCGAACCGTTAGTTTCTGTTTGGCCTGTTGCACCGTCAATCTGTGCAAGAGGAAATTATTAGCCTTAGGTGGAATGGTCTCACAGGGCTCAGCGTATTCCTAATGATCTTACCTGTCCAACCATTTCAGGGTCATCTTTCAAACTTTGCAGAATGATCTTCCCCAAGTGGAATCGGTCACTCGGAATCCCTGACTTAGCAATAATTCGTGCAGTGATATCGTCTACGTGCCAGTAGGCTGCTGCATGGACGTGCCGTATATCGGTCATCGCGAATCTGCTAGACATTACAAAATTAATACAAGATAAGATACGAACGATAAGTTAATCTAAGGGGTCTGTACGAGTATTATCTACATTAATTACCTATAAGTATTAGCGTTATCGGTGAAATTGAAATGATAATTGTTTGTTATCTGACAAGGATAAAAAAAAAAATGGGGTGCAGCTCTCATAAAATGCGATTACCTCTATTCACATAATATTATACCTGATTAATAATAGCTGTGCTATAGTTTGGAAGTGGCACTCTTACGCAGACACCTATTTTAGTTTTCTCTAAACTTAAACTTATGTACCTACAAAAATTGTGTTTCAATGAAGACGAATAGAATATTCTCGCCTACTTTACCTATTAACATGTTTATGAACTACCCCTTAAATACACAATTTTGAAATGTTTGTCGTTAAAAGTGAGATTTATGCTAAATCAATCTTAATGTAAAACTTTAGACAATTGGTTAATAAATGTGGGAGATAAAAGGCTGCGTGACATGAGGATGAACAGAGAGATGGACGGACACAAAGAAATTATATAGATAGATATATAAATAAATTCTTTATTGTTTACACCAGATAATATAAGCAAAGAAAGAACAACTTAAAAAAACTAGTGGCAACAACAGGCGGCCTTATCACTAAAAGCGATTTCTTCCAGGCAACCTTAGGATGGAGAAACGTATTTGAAGATGAAAAACGATGGGGTGTGCTTTAAAAATAATGAAAGGACAATGACGAAGTTATAATAGGCAAATAAACATACATACAAAAAATAGATTGTATATAGGTTATTGAACTTTTTAGGTACGGAATCCTAAAAAGTTCTATAAGAATACTATGGGTATGAGTAACCCACCAGTCGCAAAAAGAAAATCAACTGTTTGTTGACCTTGAGAAATTCATAAACCGTGATGATAATTACAAACACAATCTAATATTTTCATAATGATTGGTGTAATCTAGATCTGTAAATTTGGCAAGTGTGCCAAATATAATTCGTGTAAATGAGCAATCTATACATCTAATCTAATTCATTATCTACCGGTGTTTTTCTAAACGACGGACTTATTCTAGATCGTGATTATCTTTATGGACAAGTTTTACTATAAGGACAACTATAAAATCGATTACCTACTGATTTGTGAAATGATTTTAATTTTATAGCGCATCCCACACTAGGTTTATCTCAAAGGAAATTTTTGAAATGTTTATCATAAAAAGTAACTACTGATTTGTATTTATAGTAAAAACTGAGTTGTGTTGTGCGTAATGATGCGCACAACAATATGAAATGTTCTTTTTCGCAATAAATCTTTTATTCTTGCGTATATGGGTAGGTGCGTATACAAACAGAGATATTACAGAGAAAATAATTAAACAACTGCCTTATCCGACCTTTCGGCATGCAAAGAAAGTAACCATTAAAGAAATACTACATTTTAAAAATATATGTGTACTACTAAAATGTTGAATGGAAAATGATTTATCATTTATCACATAATACTTACAGAATTACGCAATTTGATTACAAGTGTTGTTCTCAAACATGACTCATATCTGACTAATTATTACATTATTGTGTTGGGTTTAAGACAAAAACTGCATATTTTAAATAATGTGCCGTTTATGAACGTTTCACAAGTTACTGAAAGCGGTAGTCAACCACAGACTTTTATAAGAATAAATGCTGCCGGAAAGCTGTGGTTGGCGAATGCGGGGAATATGGAAAATAATAAGAATAAGTTCATGGTCTTCACGAGGGAGTTTTAAAGTTAATCTGGAGCCAGACGTCAAGCTGAAAACAAGTGTCTGTACCTGCGCCAAGCTGTAGAATACTGAAAATGGAAGAAATATTGTAGTTGAATATAAGAATTGAAAATTAGTTTAGAAGACTTGGGGCGAAATTATACATCAATTATCAAATTGATGTATAATTTCGCCCCAAGTCTTCGGTCGGGTCCTTCCTGGTGGTCAAACTCGATAGTCTAACTGATTTGTCCAACAGGAAAAAAAAATCCCCGTGGTCAAATTGGCTTTTGTGACAAATAGTACAGTCAATAAGACAATAGTAAATGAAAATTCAAAACGAAATTAGTTCTGACGAATTAAATCTGACGTACCAATGTATACATACTATGCAATAAAATCGGCCAAGTGCGAGTCGGACTCGCGCACGAAGGGTTCCGTACCATATGGTAGCTCCATTCTTCTTTCCGTTATTAATATCGAGCAAAAAACTCCTAAAAATCACGTTTGTTGAATGGGAGTCCCCCTTTAATATTTACTTTATTCTGTTTTTAGTATTACTGTACTACAGCGTAGACTTCATCAGACGGGACCTTTCGAGTTTAACGTTAATATTCAGTTTGCCTCGCACGATTCTGTGATCACTACCGGTTTTTACCCTGTGGATCACGAAGACATAGTTGAATATCCGTTTCTCGTTAGTCATGATGAAGTCTATCTCATTTCTCGTGGAACCGTCGGGGCTCATCCAGGTCCATTTCCTGTGAGGTGGCTTCTGGAATAAAGAGTTCATCACAAAGAGTCCCTCTTTCTCCAGAAAGTCTGCACGCCTCTGGCCCGTGGGGTTCCGTTGCCCATATCCAAATTGCCCCACTCTCAACTCATTATCGCTTTTTTTGCCCAACTTTGCTTTGAAATCTCCCATAACAACCGTGAAGCTGGTCTTAGACGTATGTTTGACCCGACTCACGTCCTCATACATAGCCTCCGCTTCATCATCTGGGTGTGACGAGGTCGGTGCGTATACCTGAATGACCTTCAACGAATATCGGCGCGGGTTCAGTACTGCGGATTAGCTCAGTTGGCAGAGCGTCGGGCTAGTGATCTGAAGATGCAAGGTCAAGGTTTTAAACTTTGCATAAAAAAAATGATACAATAATGTTTGTTACACAACGACTCTGACCTATATTATTGTCAGAGGAAGACCTGACGAACATACAAAAAAAAAATATGCAAGGTCGAGTTCGAGTCCTGCATCCGCGACGAATTTTTGAAATGTTTATCATAAAAATAACTCTTTGAGGAGCTATATTATTTATTGTTACATTTCTATTTTAAAACTTTGCTATTGTTTTTTAACGTTTAACAATGGTTTTTACTAGGGTTCCGTACCCAAATGGTAAAAACGGGACCCTATTACTAAGACTTCGATGTCCGTCTGTCTGTCTGTCACCGGGCTGTATCTCATGAACCATGATAGCTAGGCAGCTGAAATTTTCACAGATGATGTATTTCTGTTGCCGCTATAACACAAATACAAAAAACAGAATAAAATAAATATTTAAGGGGAGCTCCCTTACAACAAACGTGATGTTTAGGAGTTTTTTTGGTTGCTATTAACAACGGCAAGAGGAATGGGACTCCCATACGGTATGGAACCCTTCGTGCGCGAGTTCGACTCGCACTTGGCCGATTTTTTTTGTACGCCAACTTTTGAAAGAGCAAGAACATGCGTTTTCTAACTCTCCGACAATCTGTATGCGTATTTGTGTGTTGTTTTAAATCTCGAAGCAATTACTAAGACAACACGGGCCGCACTGCGGGCTATTATAATTTTTAGCAAGTACCTACTAAAACAACGCGGGCGAAGCCGCGGGTTTTAAGCTAGTGTAATATGTATATTTTGCTAATAACTGTTGGATAAAAATGTCCCAGAGTTTTGATGTTGGTGCCATGGGAAAACGGCAAGTGCTTAGTATAGGATGATAGTATAGGAGTGCGTTAGACTGTCGTCAGCACACCTGGGTCGAACCGTCCACACACACCCTTCGGTTGCCGCGGAGGATGCTGCTGGTAGAAATCTTGTAAAATATGCAGTGGTGGAGCCGCTCTATCATTTTATACCGACTATAATAGGGACTATGGGCGGTTGAGGGGCCGAGGCCAAGTGTTTAGTTCGTGAAATCCAAGAGTTGACTCCCGCTCCGGGTGGTCCTTGGTGCAAAGAATGTTTCGTTATTCAGCGCAGTAGATAATGCTGTTGATTATGGGCACCTTTGCACCAGGAAGCATTTTATATGATTTCACGTTGTTGAAAGTAATTAAGTGCGGATTGCACAAGAAAACGTTCCTAAGCTAATTTTTGCTATAAATTTGCCGCCCGTTAAATTGGCCGCTAAAGGTTTCAGCCTACGCAGCCTATTGATAGGTATTGTAAATCCTTACAGGAAATTTTTGTCGTCGTGGTGACCTGAGAGTAGGAAGCGTTATTAGTAGTACATAATATTTTACTTTACCTATTTCAATGTACCTAAGCGGTGTCGATATTAAAATCTTCCTGTTTTTACTTATATCACACGAACAGCGCTATAATAAGTACTAAAGTATAACACCAAATTATTACCGGAATGCACTGTTTATATGTATTCCGGTGCATAATAAATGGCCTTGATATTTAAAAATTATGATAAGATAATATTTATGTGAGGTTAAAAAAATATTTCTTATCATCGGTATTATCTATACTTAAGGACCTTGCAGCCGAACTTCGTCACTTTCGCTCAATTTCACGTTATCGACAATTAAAAAATTATACCAAAAATTTTGCTTTTATAAATTAAAATATTACAGCCCTAAATTTTAGCCTTGGAATGCTGCCAGAATGCTGGGCATGCTGCAAACTGGCAGTGAGATTGTGTGTGGGATTATCTCAAGACCTTCTGTGGTCTCTGAATAATCTAATTGCTTTTTGTGTTGTACTTAGTATCTACTAGCTGTAGATTTAGATTTACTGTATTTTGTTGTTGTTAAATAAAGGCACTTGTAATAAAAATAACATTAAGTATCTACTAGCTATTTTAGTTCATATTATTTTCATTTAATTAATAAGTAATAAATTAATTGACAAAATAGATTGAAATTAAAAATTTCGTTGTAGTTTTTTTGAGTAAACTTTTCCTATATTTTATACTTATAATAAACGATGAAAACAACTATTCAAAGTTCGTGAACAAATTGTTACAATAACTATTATATTTTCTTCTTTTGTGGATATTGTGATTGGTCAATCTTCGTAAGTTTTATTCCCTCTTCATGTTGAGCACCATTTCTTTGATCTTTCTTCTGTGGACCTTAGTAGATGCGGTGACCGGGAGTTTGTCGAAGAACACTACTCCTCCGTGTAGATGCTTCGTTTCTGTCAGGTTTTCTGTCATAAAATATTATTACAGACATATAAATTAAAACGGTAGCGGTAATCGCGTCAGTTGTAAACGGCTTATAAGTATCTAGTATAAGCCGTTTACAACTGACGCTATTGATAATCGATATGTGATGCCTATTTATGTTCAGTTCAGTAGTGAACGTAGCTGAAAGGATGATGATGATGTCTGATGATAATGTTTGAAGTGAAGTTTTATAAATTCGGTGCGTATCTCATAGCTCAATATCTACCTTGTATATGTCTGATATAAGGCTGTTTTACCATCAGAGATATGTGAGCCAACTACAAATGGACTACAAATTGTAATAAGTCAAAGCAAGGCTAGGAAACTATGTAACTTGTCACGGATGCTAAGTGCTATAAAGGAGCCGGTAAGAGCGTATCTATATTTATATGAGTGGAAGCGTCACTCGAATAGAGTGAGATGCAGGGCGAGAACACTCAGGATTGCTCTTCGCTACACAAATCTGGCATCCTGGGCTTGCGTCCATAGCCCGCGTGCCTAGCTCGCTTGCCTAACTCGCATGCCTTGCTTGCTAGCCTAGCTTGCATACCTGGCTTGCATGCCTAGTTCCGACGCCGAGCTAGCATGCCTAGATTGCACTCTTGACCCTGTATGATCCAGTTTTGTGGAGAGACAACTTTTTCTTGGAACGTATATAGAATGCAAATTACCTGTGACTAAATCCTTGACCTCTTGAGCAGTGACGTTGTGTCCAGGCTTCCTCACGATGCATGCCACTGGCAAGTCTCCGCACTCCTGGTCTGGTACTGCGGTCACCACTACGTCTAACACACTGGGGTGTTGGATGATCACTCCTTCTAACTCTACTGGAGATATCTGCAAAGCGGAATAACAAGTTTCAAGGACACTGTATACTGCATTCACAATCTTGAAATTGTGCCTTTTGGCATTGGCAGTTTAGGTCGCCCACTGTAGCCTCCGTACAGCATGTGAAATGAAATCGCGTACTGTTACTCGTCTACCTACGTAGACTGATTCCAAGTACAGTTTGCGTGTATTGCTTATGACATTCATTCATAAGAGAACATCCGATGGCCTCAAAACAAAAGATGGCTGACTGAATGCAAGCCGTGTAATTCAAGAAATCTATAATGGAGCATATTTTCAGTAAAGGCTGAAATCACATATGATGATAATTCAATTTTCACAGTCATAATATAACTCTCTTACTTGATGGTTTCTATATTTCAACAGTAACTTGATGCGTTCCACAAAGAAATAGTTCCATGATACATCTCTGTAGAACAAGTCTCCAGTTTTTAACCATCCATCTTCTGCAAAAACTTCTTCCGTTGCTTCAGGATTGTTGTAGTAGCCCTGGAAGGATAAAAATACAATTTCAAGCTTGCGTTTCCAAGTCTCACCAACGACTTATTAGAGTAGTAAAGACAAGACCGCCGACTTATGATAAGCCTCATCACTGGTCACCATCAAAGATACAGGAGAGATAACTGGGCACCTTTTAATAGTAGTAAAGTTGGAATCACAATTATTCGGTTCTCAAAAGAGTGAAGGTATAAAAAAATATGGGAATAATTTAATTAAAAATAGCAATGAACACTTTTCGCTAGGCAAGCTATCACAAGCGTGTTCGTAAATAGATAATATTTGACAAAAAATATTCTCATCTGGTTTTCACGTCGATTATTGTCGATCTTCAGCGGCTCTTAAACCATAAATAGTATTTTGTATAGCTTGCAGCCATAAGTAGCCTCTCTGTCGTGACTGTAGGTATATAGGGTAATAAAATAGAAGAGCATGTTCTGTAGCACAGAAAAGCCGTAAAAAAATAGAATCTATAAGTATTATAATATTAAAAAATTGCATCCGTTACCTTGAAAACACCTGGTCCTTTTAGCCATAGCTCTCCATTCTTATTTGGTTCATTGATGTCTGCGCCCGTATCCGGGTCAACCAGCTGGAATGATACTTATTTACTTCATTATCTCTTACGTGTTAGTGTTTGTGAACTCTTACAATACGTGAAACAATATTTTAGCACTCGTAGTTCTCCGAATAGTAGATTTTGTAACAACTTCTTTAACTGAGTTTTCATAATATCATAATAATTAGGTATATATCTCGACTCGATTTTGAATGATTTTTTTTCATAATTGCAAAAGCCTGGTTAGGGTTTAAGTACGAAGCAAAGGGTTGTCACAAATATTTTCTGCGCGTAAACCGCGTGCCGTACATTGAAACCTTATAAATTAACAATGTAGAACAAGAATATAGAAATTGTCGTCGTACGACGAAGTTAGGCAACGCCGCATACACCGGTGACGGCCATGCAACAACCGCGGCGCCTTCAAATGTAATAACGCCTGTCATAATTATGCGAGCAACGCAATTTCTGAATGAATAGTTTTCAGCAGGTGTTTTCAGTATTTATCTATAAACCTTATCAAACGATAACATTTAGAAAGAACTGTTAGCCTAAGAAAAAAGGTGCTAATATTTCAAACAACTTATTAGAAGTTTAATTCAAAATGAACCCCTCCGATCCATGAAAATTAGGATAAACAATTATTACAAAAATGCTGTAGTAATACTTTTCAATAGTATTTTTAAAGTAGTTCCAAATATTAATAATAAATATTTTGGGCCTCATTGGCTAACTAAAGATATGTTTAACAAGATTTACTCATTTTAAACCTGCCACAACATGGAGATAAGTCAGAAAATGAAGTGAAACACTTCGTTTACGCATCTCGTCGTCTTAACCAATAGCTTCGAAATCGGCTGATAAACAGTGCGACAGAAAATTTCATCCACTGTTGAGGAAAATATAAAATCGCCGACTACAAAAAATCCTTTTATATTTAGTACCTGTAGTGTGTATCAAGTTTCGGCTAGATTAGTTGAAAAATGCGACCTGTAGACAAAAATCAATATCCGGACCATCGAAAGCAACATCGTCGTGTGGAAGTAATGGCCTCGCTTTGCTTCAGTCAGTAAAAAAAAAGAGAAGAAGCTTTTATATCTTGCCATGAAAGTGAACTAAAAAGTTTTCATCATACAAGCCCAATCTCGATGGGACAAATTTTAATGTCGTTTCATTACAGAGTCTTATGGCCACCTTCCAGCTCCATTATCAGATCAGGTACCTACCATCATAATATTGCATTGTCACGCGATACACACTAAATGTGCGTGCAAAATTTCAGCTCAATCGGAAACCTGGAAGTGGGTCTAAAGTTGCAATATTTGATTATAGAACGACAAACATCGGGACTCACCGGTGAAACCATAGAATAAGAACTAAAGTAATAGAAACAGTACTAAAATGGCAAGAGATAATCATCACTTTGTCCCATTTTAAATATGAAATTTAAAAGGTGTTAGAAAAAGTTGCACATACACCCGAACTTACATAATTTTGCAGGGTTTCACAAACCAGCATTGAGCTATCTCGGGTGTCCAAATTCAAAAAGGTAAATAGTAGGAAGGTAAAATGATCAGAGATTTGAACCATCTTACTGGCACTAGAGGGTTCGAAGTTCCAAAAAAGACAAATGACCTAGTGTAACCTTTTGACATTCCAACTGGTGATTTTGACGTACGCGAAAGACATTGCGTTTTTTTTGTTCCACTCGCTTTCGCGTTATGCTGTATAACCAGATATGAATAACTGAATAAATGAAGCTGTAACGAAGTTTTTATTTCAGTAAAATTTAGCAATACTTCTATTACTTGTAATTCTTCTGAGGGTGAAACTGAATAAAAGCTAGTAGGTATATAATCAGCTGTACCGACATTTTGTCTACTATCAGAGGTCTTTCTGTATGGTTGATCTGATTTTTTTTCACGGTTTCAAGGGAGAGGCCATATAAAACAGGGTTTCGATCAAATGTCTCTCTTATTTCTTTGCAACCCGATAAAATATAAGTCTCTAGTATATTTTTTACCCTATACTGAAGAATAATGACAGGTTTTCCACAAGAGTGGTGGGGCGATGAGTATCCATGCTGGAAAGCCATATTAGTCAGCTCGCTCATACCGTAAACGTTTACAGCTTCAGTTGCCGGCGCCAAAACCTGAGAAAAAAATTGAGAAAATCTAAGTCCAAAAGATTATTAATAATTTTATCTAAAAACCTTTACTACTTTGTTACGCAACACTAAAAATTTCGGGTGCTACCATGTATCTTATACAGGGCTATTTCTAATCAATTAGCATCCTCTTAGGGGCTTATTCTGTACATCAAAACTATATAACAACTTTTGTTCTGCGACATTGGTCAAACTCAAAAATAAATTTTGGTGTTCCATAGAAAAATATCGTACACCCGCGACCAAATGTATGGAACAGCTGTTTTTTTTAGTTTTGACAAAATTCGTTGAACTAAATTTGTTAATTTTGATGTACAGAATAAGCCCCTAAAAGGATGCTAATTGATTAGAAATAACCCTGGATAGAGGTACACAATATATTATTTTTACGCGTAGGTATAGAGATATAAAATTCTATAAGCCGTTAACAAATCTAAACATAAAAGGATAATATTAACTATGTGCAGTTCACAAACGTTCGATAACACACGATTCTGAACAATTAACATAGAAGTACCTACTTATCAGCTTGCTGTCTGCGTTTATAAACAAATGGCCTTACCGAGCTTATTCATTAAATTCATAATTATATATATAATGTCTTAGAAATACATCTATAGATCAATGTTGATGTATGAATGTTGATCCATGTATGATCATGTAGAGCCAGACAAGTTTTTAGCTCTACACGCCTTAACTTCACAAACTACACTTTAATCTAAATATGTGGCATGACCGTTTCGTTATCACCAGAACAGTAACTATTGTAGATAGATAGATAGATATAACTCTTTATTGTGTGCAACTATTAACTACAACAGAACGTACAAAATAGATATTTGTCTTAAATTAGTGCCACAAATGGCGGCCTTATCGCTGACAGCGATCTCTACCAGGCAACCACTGAACGGCAAAGATCACAAACAAGAGTATAAATGGGAGGTACTAAACACAACTGATAATAATATAAATGTAAATAATACATACATAAATACTACAAAAATATAAATACACATACAATACATACATATATAATACATAATAATAATATTAAGAAGAAGAAAAAAGAGAAAGGCTAAAATGGAAGTAGCAACAAAGGATATAAAATGAGACAAGTAAAAAGCGAGGAAAGAGAAAGAAGCAATGTCATCATTTTGAACACTCATCAAGATAAAAATCTTTAACCCTTTTCTTAAAAATGTGCATGTGTTCACTGCGAAGTTCTAATGGAGACAGGTAAGGCATATTCCATAAGCGGACAGCGATGACCGAAAAAGCATTTTCATAAAATGTGTTATGATGGGTAGGAGTTGAAAGACATAACAAGGTTGATGATCTTATAGGTCGAGAAGAGCCCTCACGAAAGAATTTGCAACGTTCTTTGAGATAACCAGGGGAAGAAGGATTAAAAAGGATGTTGTAGAGAAGTGACAGGATGTGAGCATTTCTGCGAAATCTGATAGGAAGCCACTTGAGTCTAGTGCGAAACTGAGAGACATGGTCGTACTTTCGTAACCCAAAAATAAACCTTATACAGAAATTTTGAAGTCGCTCAAGTTTATCTAATTGGTCTTCTGTAAGATCAAGGTAAGTGACATCGGCGTAGTCGAGGATAGGAATAAGTAGGGATTGAGCTAGCAAAATTTTGGTGCAGGTGGGGAGAAAGTTACGCAACCTCATCAAGGAACTGGCTGCTGCATACAGCTTTCTGCTCGTAACTTGAAGCTGCTATTGAACTACTGTAAGAATAGCAGATAAGTAATAAACCTTACGCCCATGTGACGGTAGCTTAGGTAAACAGTGCCTTTGGGCTTCGCTTCGCACATTCTGATTTTTATTAAAGTACTAGCTTTTACCCGCGGCTTCGCCCGCGTTATATTTTGATTTTGGCTAATGTTTATGTCGGCTGCGAAACCTAGCCTAACCGACAAATATCAAAATACCTTAGAGGAATGCTTTTGTTGGTTAAGTTACGGTTGGAGTGTATATACAACCCCCCCGTGTATTCCCGCCTTGTCGTGGGGGAGGTCTGAGGCAGCTGAAAAGGCGGCGCTTGAAGTCTCCCTCTTCTTTGGGTCTTTTCCCCCAAGGAAGCTTAGAGGCTGGCACTCGAGGTTCAGCCGCTTTTACCTAAAGCAGCTGAGAGGATGGCCGGTAGGTTGCATGCCTTATGAGGAGTATCGCAACTTAGGCGGGCTGCAGTGCCGCTCTTGCGACGCTGCAACCGAGGATTTTTTTATAATATCGCGAAATATCCCTGACATGATCAGGGGCCTTAATTACAAATGAATAAAAACTATACCTATATTTCAATGTTTTTGGCTGTTTGCAGTTATAATAAACATTAGAATGGTACAGCAAAGTTTATACCTACTTATTCCTATGTATTGCTTTTTTACAAATATTTGTGCAAAAATTCGATTAAATTGTTTCTAAGGTTTTTACGTGTTAGATTAATTCCAATTTTTTGTTCTAAATCAAATCTCTGCTTTCCATAAACTGGGCATTTCAAAATTATGTGCAGTGGAGTCTCCTCTTTTGTGGGCTCACAGATGCACGATGGGCTTTCCCTCAACTTAAATCGATGTAGGTAAGTATTGGGAAAACTCACCATGCCCCGTCAGCACTTGAGTTATGATTCCCACTGGTGCTATTTCTCTTACGATCTTGCATGCCACCCTTGCATCCGGAAAATATGTTTTGGTTACCGCCGCTGTGTGTCCATCCTGATACCGCCGGTTCCACTCGTCATGGGAGTCCTTTCGGATTTCTCGCTTGACGAATGAAACGGGGCAGTTATCGTAAATAGGTCTGCACTTCGATTGCAGTGCTGCTTCCTTTGCTAGCTGGTCCGCTCTCTCATTTCCCTCCATCCCCGCGTGCGCTTTAATCCAATAAAGTTTCACTATTTCATTTTGTGCGTGTAGTAACTTTATGTTAGCTTTGAATTTACTGCTAAGGGATGGAGGGAAGATACGCCAACTACCGTTTACAGTGCAGACCTGGAGTCACAAAAGGTTTTTGCTTTTTCGGTAGCCTCAAGAAGTGCCAATAACTCGGCCTGGTACGCAGAGCACCAATCGGCCAATTTCAGCTTGCGGGTACTGATCTCAGCGGCATCATCCCAAATGGATAACGCCGCCCCAACTTTCCCTTTAATTTTGCTGCCGTCTGTAAATATGTTAATTTCTCGGTTAAGATTTTGCTCTAGTGCTGCTCCGTTTGCCAGGCATATGAACTCCAGCTCCTCCTGCTGCGCTGGGTGTGGCTTCTTTTCTGTCACTCTATCTCCAGTTACTTGCTGGGAATAACCTTTCTTAGTTTCATAAAGCAAGGCTGCTTCCTGGACTCTGATATGACAGCCGAGGATTAGGGGCCGCGGTGAGATATATGGAACTGGTGGTGTGGGTGCCGCCACCTACCCTACCTTCCGCTAGGCCGTCAACGTGTTGGCAGACGCAGTGGGGCTGCAGGGGAAGAGAGGTGTCGGCATCGCGATGGCCGTTCTCACTGCCCTCTGCAGTTGAAGAGGCAGGCGCTGAGCTACTATGACTGACCCGCTGCACTGGGACCAGGGCGTTGGAACGCTCTCTGACGTTCAGTACTTGTTAGTCCCGAGTGGTGGATGACGATGTGTCTTGTGCTCCGAAATACTCCGTCATTATGGCGAGAGCGCAAGCTCTGTTATGGAGCCCGAGTCTGGGCTAGCGCTGTTGAGTGCCGCGAAGGAGTGCGAAAAATGTAGGAACGTCCTAAACTTGCCATTGACAGGTTATTTCTGGCGCTTAGACGGCTGCTACCGCAGCCCGCTCACTTAGTTTTTATCCTATCCTACGGGAACTGTTAAAGTTTTTGCGATAAAAAGTGGCCTATGTCACTTTTCGTCTTTCAAACTATATTCATGCAATAAGCCAAGGCAAGTTGCTCCGTTGCTGAGAAAAAATTATTGTAAGTAAGTCCTACGGGAACCACAATTTTTTTCGGGATGGAAAGTATCCTATGTCACTTTCCTTCTTCCAAACTATGCCCACCCCAAATATCAAGTCAATCCGTTGCTCCATTGCTGAGAAACAGTTATTGTCCTATCCCATGGGAATCCCGAATTTTCTCGAGTTAAAAAGTATCCTATTATCATTTTCTGTCTTTTAAACCATAGGTATCCATACCAAAAATCAGGTCAATCTTTTGCTCCGTTGCTGCGTCAAAGAGGAACAAACCAACAAACTTTTCGGATTGATAATATTAAAGTATGATGATTTTGTACCATAAAGGTAGAATAAATAAACATGTTAAACCTCTAATGATAGAAGATTTAAAAATATTTTTAATGTCAGACAAAATGACGGCCTGGTATTAAATGTCATAGTAACATGTAGCATGCAGAGGGAAAATAACGTTTTGTCCAATTTTAATGTCAGTTGTCATTTTCAATCCATACTTTATTTCCTCTTCAAGGGGATATAATGGTGGATAAACAATTTGTCCCCTTGCCATGCTACTTGTGATTTATAAAAGTCTGCAGACAATGTCACCTGTCATCTAATTACGTTTGGCTGTGACAGCGTCATAGAGGAATTAATCACTTAGCGTCTTTGTGATAGTGGCGACAGTTTCGCTTTCGACGGTTTTTGTCCTGTCCTACAGGAACTATGCAATTTTTCGGGATAAAAAGTATCCTAAAGCTCCTTCCGCCTTTTAAACTATGTCCATGCCAAAAATCAAGTCAATCCGTTGCTCCGTTGGTGCGTGAAAGAGTAACAAACCAACAAACCAACAAACTTTTCGGATTTATAATATTAGTAAGGATAAGGCTTGCTTACCTTTAGTTCTGATATGAGATCGCTGTGCACGGCGCTGCCTCCTATGTATATTGCCTTAAAGCTCGTAAAGTCACACTTGTCTCGATCTTGCGGGTTTAGCAGAGTAGTCAGCATCGTTGGACTTATTATCATGAAATCAGGCTGAAAACAGATAATAAATTACGAAGGCGCCATTTTAAAATTTAATAGTAACGTAAAAAGTGTTCTCTTAATAGTCTAAAGTGAATGGTAGTGAAACAGAAATAGTCTACAAGTAGTAGACTGTAAATAGCTTTGTAAATAGCTTTCATAATTACGATGGCGCCTTCAATTTGGGACTATTAACTGATAAGTATTTTAAGTTGTTATGGTCACCTAACTCCGAGACTACGGGATTTCTAATCCGTAATACATTTTTTTTTCTAAATGCTTGGTCTTTTAGGGTCTTTTGACCCTAAAAGACCAAGCATTTAGAAAAAAAATGTTTTTTGCTGGCTTGATTCGATAGAAAAAAAATTACTTTCTCCTCTTTCCTCATCTTTCTTGCTCTGTTCCGCACTATTATATTTAACCGAAACCTCCTCCTTTTCACTTTTTGGAAGAAGCCGTGGGGTGCCGGCAGAGTAGAATAGCACCCCCCTCTAGTACCAGGTGTTGTAGGAGCCGACTGAGGTACAGCGGAACCGACTAATGGCGGTATAACCATTCAAATAAAAACGTAGATAAAATGGCACAGGGCAGGGATGGGGAGCAGCATCTCTGTCGCGAAGCTACGTTTCTGCGATCGCCACCACGCCTGCCCAGCGCGGTGATTACGGGCAAATACCCAATATGGAACGGTTTTTTTTTCTTCTGTAATGTTTTCATTTGTGTTGGTGTCAATAAAGTGTTGTTGTATTGTATTGTGTATTGTACTAATATACACTCATCCCATGAGCACTTAGTCACGCCTACCTTGTAAGTGTTGATAATGTCATAGACATGCATCTGAGTCGAAGGCAAAGAAGACTGAATCCTGGTGAACTTCATGATTGGGCCATTGATGAAGTTTATTAACGCTGTGAGCCATTGCAGAGGTGACACTAACAAGGAACGCTTAAAGTATGGTATTTCCGTCGTTCTGGACCTGAAAATAGATTTTTGATGTCTACGCTATCATATCAGTAGTACCTACTGAGTGTTTATCGTATGCTATACATATCACATGTTTCATAAACAATATCCGATTTATAAGTGCTCACAAGAAATTTGGTCCCATAACAACAAAGTTTTTATGCGTAACTGCTGCAGATTTTGGGAGTCCCGTAGTTCCGCTTGTAGGTATTAGTACTGCAAGATTTTCAGCTGGATTTATATTTGCAGCCCTATAAGATATAATACAATTATTAATTGTTACAGTGACATTGTTACTAGAATATATTCCATCCAAAAATGTTGAAATAGTAATTCACTTACGTATAATTTTCTATCTCTTTCATATCATTTCCAAGGCTTAATAGTTTAGTAAAAGAATTATCATTTACGTTATTATCGAATGTAATTACTTTGGCATGTATATTTGCCATGTTGATCGCTTCTTGAACATCATCTACCTTTATGTTTTGACAAAATATAACCTTGGGCATATTAGTTCTGAATGTATCTTTGAGTTCAGCTGAAAAATTGTAATGTAATGAGTAATGTATAATAATTCTCGGTCTATTACTAACTGTAATGTTTTTATTGTAATTTAAATTCGTTTGGGAGCTTACACACGGAATTTAATGTGGGTTCACGTACCTCTACAAAACTTCTTAAAATATGGTGAAATTAGGGTGTACTCGAGCCGACTCGAGTCGAGCCTTACCTATCCCCAATTCTTTGTCGATAGGGGCGATGACTATTCCTTCAAAAAGAGCTGCGTAGAAGGGCACAGGGAGATCCAAGTGGTTAGGAGCCATAAGTATTATGACATCGCCAGGTTGCAATCCCAATTTTCTAAAGCTGATGGCGCATTTAATAGACCTTTGGACCAGCGAACCGTTAGTTTCTGTTTGGCCTGTTGCACCGTCAATCTGTGCAAGAGGAAATTATTAGTCTTAGGTGAAATGGTCTCACAGGGCTCAGCGTATGATCTAATGATCTTACCTGTCCAACCATTTCAGGGTCATCTTTCAAACTTTGCAGAATGATCTTCCCCAAATGGAATCGGTCACTCGGAATCCCTGACTTAGCAATAATTCGTGCAGTGATATCGTCTACATGCCAGTAGGCTGCTGCATGCACGTGCCGTTTATCGGTCATCGCGAATCTGCTAGACATTATAAAATTAATACAAGATAAGATACGTACGATTACGCCTACGTCTCGTGTATGAAGGGCCTTAGTCAGATAGAACGACGAGTTACGAGTTTACAAAGTAGGTGCACAAAATATAGAACTACGCAATTTGATTACAAATGTGTTATTCTCAAACCAGACCCATAATTATTATCTGGCTGAATATTACGTTAGAAAACGAGTTTACAAAGTTGGTACACAAAATACAGAATAACGCAATTTGAAAACATAAGTATTATGTATTCTCAAACCTTACCCATATCTGGCTAAATATTACGTTATCTCGCTAACTATAAGGTACATTGTTGTAAAACGCAATATTTATTAGAGCTAATTACTTTACCCTTTTCGCTCAGCTGCGAGTGTCTAAAAGTTCTTGTTGTTCTTGTTTTATCACACTTCCTAACGCTATTATAATTTTTATTCAACTTATCTGCTTGAGGAGCCACCGTTGTTACGAAATCATTATTACATTTGCACTTTCGTTTCCTTCGAACTTCGGAACGTGACTTCTATTAATTTGTTATGCTGATAAGAGATGTGATAAGATAATGTTTATTGATTCAATATTTTATCTTGTTATCAAAATTAACCAAAATTAAATCGTTTTTAGGGTTCCGTACCCAAAGGGCAAAAACGAAACTCTATAACTAAAACTTAGAGGTCCGTCAGTCTGTCTGTCTGTCACCTGGTTATATCTCATGAACCGTGATAGTCAGACAGAATCTGATGTATATTTCTGTTGGTGGGTAACAACAAATCATAAAAATGGAAAAAAATAAATATTTAAAGGGGGCTTTCTATACAGCAAACATGTTTTTTTTTGTCGTTTTTTGTTCGATCATTCATTTCTATTATCTAATAACAGCAATAGGTAAACGCTCGATATATTCAAAAATATGAGCACTACGGTGGCTCGGACGACACGTTAAATTGTAGGCTCCGGTTTTATTAACCGTTTAGCCACGGTAATGATATCTACAGGATTCCGTCTGGCGTCTTCATACAAACGGTCGGAACGCGAATCATACTCGTACCATAGAATAATAACGCCGAGAAACCGAGAACAAGCACGCTAAGTGAAGCAAGAAATACCAAGCTTGAAAAAGCTTGGTACGCGAACGGCGCGCGGCAGTACTCACAGTCGTACCGTGATAAAAACAGCTCCCGTAATTTATATTTTAAAATGACGGTTTGTGTGGTAAACGGGTGCCACAGTGAATCGGCAAAACCAAACAAACAATGCAACATCACATTCCACATGTAAGTATTACAAAATATCTAATAATTTGATGTAAAACGCCTTCCAATGTAAATATAAATTCAAAAAATTTCGACAGACGCCATAAGGACTAAAAGTTGCAAGTAAAGGGTAAAACTTTTCCCCCACATTTTGATATTGAAATTAGTAATGAAATATACTTCCATTGCCTTGACATGGGATTATCAGTACATATTATCCCTTAAACAAACAAGAGCCCCTGTGGCTGTTTAAGAAAAAGCGAGGGTGTTTTCTGGGTAATTAGGGGCCGCTGATTTCATTTTTGATGAAAAAAATATGAAAAAGGGGGAGGGAAGGGGTGTTTTTTGTGTGGTAAATAACCTACCATTATCCATTACCGACTTGTAAAATTTTACGATTGTGGTAAAATAGTTACCATTATCCAACCCGGTTTGAAAAAAATCTATACTAGTTGTTTTCTCTGGGTTTGCTTGTCTAATTCAGGTAATTTAAATAACATATACATATTCACATTTCTTTTGTTCAATACATTATATTTCTTCTAAAGCATTCGACATAGAAGGAGTCTAATGGTTTTATGGTCTATCTTAGTAGGTAAATAAAAATAGTCGTTTTATGTGTAAGACTTTTATTAATTATACTTAGGTATATAAAAGTGGACACTTATTTTTAGACTTAGTGGATTTTTATATTAGTAAAGAAAAATATGCACCATTCACAACCCAAAAATACAAACCGTTTCTATATTAGTAAATCCAATAACAGTTAGGCACGAATGAACAATGGTAGATAATTTACCACAATCACCCATAACTTCACATGATCGAAAACCATGCATAGATTACCAGAATTCTCAACCAAATGGATGCAAAACAACAACAATATAGCCTAGTTTATAAATCTGGACGCAAAAACCACTTACCAGATTTTTCGTAGAACAAAACTCAAATTTTTGTGGCAGCGATGCACAAATTTCAAATTTTTTTCGCCAAACTGCCGACTTGCCCTCTTTGACATTGACTTATAAGGACGGGTGACGTTTATTAGTGAAATGTTGCCAGTAGTTGGATAAAAAAAAATACAACGTTTTACTTGCTATTCAATTCGATTAAATTCGTTGAAAAAAAAGTCCTTTTTTTTAAAAAAAAATCAAGTGGTATGCATTCTACCTTTATTTTAATAAGGGTTATTATGTTTTCATATATCCTACTTGATAAGTACCAAAGCGAGACATTATCATCATAACTAGATGGTTATGACCTTAGGTTATGACAGAGCGACAGTGTCTTGATTTGGAACGTCATAATACGTCACTTCTTTACATGGAACAGATGCGGTTATCGTAAAGAGATATCATACGATAATCAAGTAGGCCACTATAGTCCAGGAGGCAAGCGACAAAAATGACGAGTAACCCATCTGAAAAGTCAGGCTACAAGTTTCGGGTGATTGGCTGCATTTATTTTTTTATCCAATGGGATGTGGAAGTATAAATGACTGATCTTGACTCCAAAATCATTGACCTTGAGTCCAAGATCACTTAAGGTCCATCAAGGTCGATGATATTGTAGTCAAGGTCAATGACTTCCAGGTGTACTTGGGGGTGCATTCCGGATTTGGTTTGTATTTCTACGAACATTTGTCAGGTTGATTTTATTGTGAACAATACTGTGTTGATTTTTTTTCATTATAAAGTTATATAATTTTGTAGTGATGATTTAATTTTAATTTTGTGATGATGATTAGTTTTTGATTTTGTAATGACAATTAATTTTTAATTTTGTAGTGATAATTTAGCAATGAGCCTTCCCAATGTAATTAATAATTTGTCATACCCTTAAAGGGTCATATGTATTTGACATTATTATGACATTTGTAATCTAATAACCGCATGTAAAAATTACATATGTTCCAATTGATAATTTAATTGAATTGAATTGAATTTCGCGAATCCCTGGTTGGCCTCATAGTACATTTTGTTCAAAATGATGACCTGAATCACCTCTTTTCGGCTTTGTACACAACAACTTTTTTTTTAATTAAACTGGGTATAACATGAACAAAGTGATTAAAAAAAAAATTTAATTAAGAAGTAAAAATTAATTACTTTTCGTGTGTTACTGTTTTATGTGTGCGTACTGTTTTCCACACGAAAAGCCCTAGTTAAGTAAAAACTAAAAACACAATAATTAAATTGGTCAAAATTTTATTATAATTAAACGGTTTTATGTACTAAAAGATAAAAAATTATAACTCAACAATAAAATCGTGAGGTCTTCGCCTGAAAGATTTCATTATGTATGATGCGCCCCACGATTTTATTTTAGAATTATTATTTTTTATCTTTTAGTACCTACTTAAAACCGTTTAGTTAAAAAAATATCCATTTCACAAACTGTGTTCCACACGAAAAGCCCTTTCATATAATACCCATACTAATGGAATTTAAAAAAAATCTTATTAACAGAAATGTTTGGAGCCACACTCAAAGGCACTAGTATAAGTTATGCAAAATCTGTACTAAAGGCTCTGATCAAATTTCCCAACTTTTTGGGGTAATCTGATTCTGATAGTAACATTACTTGTTTCGTAGTGTGCGTGTTGCCGCGCGTAAATACGTATGACTCGCGCATACATCAATCGTGTTGATGCTTCACTCTCGAGATTTTTTTGACATGAAATTATCATTCTCGGCGTTATTATTCTATGACTCGTACCTTCGCGCTTCGAGATTAGTATGCTCTTCTATTCTTGGCGCTGAACACTTTTTCATGGAGTAAAATACCTGGATAGTAAATACCTCTAAATGTAGGGTACATAGCGTAGATTGACTAGATGTTCGTTTACGATCATCGAAGTTAAAAGCAACGTTCGGCACGGTCAGTCTTCGGATGAGTGACCGCGGGTGGCATTTACAACTGAGCCCTACCATGGCTCGGATGACACGTTAAATTGTAGGTCCCTTTGTTCCGCTCTATCGTCTCTTTAATAGGTTTAGTATTAAAGAAACGAATGTCACACCGCACCAATTTCGAAATTTTGTTTATTGAGCCGCCTGTATGACTTTGCATCATCGGAAGACTGCAGTCCTAGCAAGCGTCGTTCCGCCATGAGATTAAGAGTATAAAATCGGAAAAAATTGGACCACGGAACTCTCAAAAGGTGCTGTGGTCCAACTATTTTAAAAGTTGGACAACTGCCCCTTGTAAAGACCCATGGTCCAACTAGTTGGACAGAACAGTTGGACCACTGCCCCGCACTGAATTTCTGAGGTCTATCTGAACTACGGGGTCTAAAGAACTTAGAACCCACTGTTTGGACAGTTTCTACGAGCCCGTTAATGATCTTGTCCACCAACGCAAAGTTCTCCAGACAAGCAAAGCGATTTGATAGCTCGAGTTGAAAGTTTTTGTAAATGGGCATAAGTAGGTCGGAGCGTTGACTTCATCATCAGAGGGGATCTTTCGAGTTTAACGTTAATATTCAGTTTGCCTCGCACGATTCTGTAATCACTACCGGTTTTTACCCCGTGGATCACGGAGACATCGTTGAATATCCGTTTCTCGTTAGTCATGATAAAGTCTATCTCATTTCTCGTGGAACCGTCGGGGCTCATCCAGGTCCATTTCCTGTGAGGTGGCTTCTGGAATAAAGAGTTCATCACGAAGAGTCCCTCTTTCTCCAGAAAGTCTGCCAGCCTCTGGACCCTGGGGTTTCGTTGCCCATATCCAAATTGCCCCACTCTCAACTCATCATCGCTTTTTTTGCCCAACTTTGCGTTGAAATCTCCCATAGCAACAGTAAAGCGGGTCTTAGACGTATGTATGACCCGACTTACGTCCTCATACTTAGTCTCCACTTCATCATCTGGGTGTGACGAGGTCGGTGCGCATACCTGAATGATCTTCAACGAATATCGTTTGGATAGTCTGAGAATTAGGTTCACAACCCTGCTCGACTCACTTTCGATGGTAATGATGTTGTCAACGAGAGACCTGTTAACGAGAACGCCGACACCACCTTAATAACCTTCCCTGTAGTAAAGTAGATTGCCGGAATTCAGGGTTATCGTGTCCTTGTCATCTCTACGGACTTTAGATAACCCCATAAGATCCTATCGCAACCTACTCAACTCTTCTTCCAGTTCCGCAATCCTCTCATCAGTCCTCATGGCGCGCACGTTATATGTTGCCAGGGCCAGTTGTCGGGTGGGGTGGCAGCCGGATCTCTTCGGCGATTCTTAGCACCCCGTGCTCCGCCGTTACTATGACCGATGCCGGAGTCAGGAATTGCGGAGCTGCCGGGAACTAGGGGCCTGGTCTTATTTTTACTTATCATTACGAGGGTTTTGCCCGTAATTGCCGCGCTGGGCAGAAGTGTTGGCAATCGCAGTGCGTAGCTCTCGCAACGGCGATGCTGCTGCCCCGCCCTTGAGCTACGCTGTTTCGAATGGATATACCGCCATCTGTCGGTTCTGTAGTACCTCAGGTGGCTCTTACGACACTTGTGACAAGAGGGAGGTGCTATTCTACTCTGCCGGCACCCCACTGCCACGGCCACGCTTCAAATATAAATAACTAATCCTATACGGTACGGAACCCTTCGTGCGCGAGGCCGAGTCTTATTTTTATCATTACCTTTGCGCCTGTTTAAAAAATGATAAAAGTAGTTACTAGGCATAATGTCACAATCATACTAATAAAACTATCTGAAAATATTTTATTACTTATATCATAAACTAAGCTTGATATGCTTAAATTAAATACAATTATTATCTGTTCACGCTCGCGGCTGCTTTTATTAGTAGATATACGACACGCAGCTACATAAAAACTAGTGATATGGATATTTGGCCCATTTTAAAGACGCGATCGTAAATTTGATAGCACTCACACATCATTAAATATAATAATAAAGAAATCGCAGTAAGGAACCTTAGACTTGGCACAACTTTGTCTAGATTTCATTACTTTTTAGAGAAAACCAAGCAGCTCCATCGAAACTTGGCTAGTTTTTTACAGAATGTTTTTGGTGAGATACTACTTAGGAAGAATAGTTTATGTTTTAGTTTAGTGGCCCTGCTGTCTATAACAGATTACCTGCTCCCGTGCGTGGCGCATCTTCCGTCGCTGTGTTTAAAAATAAATTAAAGACATGGCTGCTAAAACATTTTTTATTTTACGGATGACATATCTGAATTTATGAAATTACCAGAAGTAATTAATTTAAACTAGATTATTTTTCTAAGATTATTTATGTGGATTATTGTTGCCTCTGTAACATTATTATTTATATAATGTTATGAATTTATAATTCGTATTTTTTATAATTTGTGATTGTGACATATATTTTAAGTGTACATCATTTGACTTGTAACTTGGCGTTATTAATAAATTTGATTATGATTATTATGATTATAAATTTGAAAAGACCGAAAAAAATTGAATTTTGCCTTCTGACTGACGGAAACCGCCTTAACTCGTAGGAGAGTTCGTCAGTCAGCGAGCAAATTCATTTAATTCCAAGTATGTTGTTGGTGTCTTAGGTTACATAACAAGACCCTACCCCGAGGTTCTGCCCTGCCCTGCCTTGTCGCGGCGGGCGGTCGTCCTCAGTAGCCGGGATCGGCGTAGCTAAGAGGAATCCGTCGCCTCTCCGAGTTTTTTCGCCAAGCCCGTTCGGATGCCAGCCAGTAGGCCGTGGTCAGCGACTGAGTAGGACTGCAATTTCGCGCTTGGAACTGGCGGTGTGTGTGCCGCTGCCTACCCTACCTTCCGCGGACCTAACGGGACCGTAAACGTGTTGGCGGACGCGGTGGGGATGCAGTATGCAATGGGACCACGGTGTTCGGATACGGTTGCTGTCCAATGCCCAGTGCTGATTGGTCCCGAGTGGTGGATGACGATGTGTCTTGTGTTCCGACACAGCGTCATTGTGGCGGAAGTGCGAGTTCCGTGGTCGATCTCAAGTCTGAGCTAGCGCTGGAGTGCGGAAGCGTGCCCGTAACCCCGACACCAGGCGCAGTGGTGGAACATTCAGTGTTTATAGTGGGTATGCCTACCAGTCGGCGAGAACTCCCTCATAACCACCCGCCTGCCCTCGAGGTGTGGTGTTATCCGTAAAGGATTTTCCCTGGTAATGAAAAGGTACCTAATAAGATAGTTCCAACACACATTAGTTTTGATACAGCAAATCGGTAGGAGGAGATATGGCTCGGGCAACGCGCAACGGGGCGCTGAGGTATTGTGCCACAGATAGTTAATTAGGTTCCTACGTAGAAGTAAACCCATTAGCTACTATTAAAACATAAATAGGTATATAATTCAAGTTATGAAAACGCCTAGTGTAATACAACGACAGATTGCTAATAGAATTTGCCTGATAATTTATATCAGTAAATATTCCTCTATAATATTGAAAAGTGATTAAAACAGTATTAACATAATACTTATACCTAGGCCAAAACGTTAAGTAATGTAAGTGTTACTTTGACTTACTCACCTATCATTTATTTAATTATTATTTAAATGGTTTAGGCCAAATTTCACCATACCATGTCAAACATTTAATGGATTATAAAACCAAATAACAGACTGTTAAAGTTAGTGATCTTGCACCATCATCCTCTATCGTCGGCGGCATGGAGCGCCACGTAAACTGACGTGACAAGAGTGATTCGGATCTAATCGGACCAACTCATCAGGTTCCGACATCGTGACCTATTGCCCTCGACGTTTCCCGTAACCAATAGCTTTTCCAGGTTGTCTCCGTTGTTCCTAACTATGTGGCCAAAATACTCAAGGACACGTCTTTGGCAGATGGTAGAGCGTCTGTCCGTGACCCTGAGCTGCTTTAGAATTGATACGTTGCTTGGTCCGATGGTCTTGCTGTCCATGGTATTCTGAACATCTTCCAGCACCACATCTCGAATCTCTCTATCCCTGTATTTATTAAAAACAATGATTTGAAGATGAACTTTCGCAAAGTAACGCCTGATTCAATAAACCGTATCTCTATTCCTTTATCTTACAGTGAAACTATTGCAGATTTCTCCGCTGGAGTTGGAGACAATAAGACGTGAGCACCCGGGTGTACTCGACGTGGCTGTAGTGGAGATCTCAGGCCAAGAAGGTGGGAATCGTGGGCCCGAGACCGGAAGTGACTTGCCTGGCGCGTGCGTCATGCCACGAACACGACCTAAAAACACTGCGCAAGAAGTCAAGGATCTAGTTAAAAGTATGAATAATTATTTTGGCATAACCGACTTCAACCGTGTACTGAATTCAAATGGTTGAAATTCGAACCATATGGTCTACCAAAAACAAAAATAATCATCAAATCGGTTCAGAATTGGCAGACACAAAAAAAACATACATTCACAGATACAAAAAAAAACATACAGACGACTTGAAAACCTCCGTGTTTGAAGTCGGTTAAAAATACTACCGTATTCTATCCGCCCATCAGCGTATGATATCCATCTCCCCTATGAATTCCCAATAAACCATGCTGGAAGCAGCTTGTATCCAGCGATTTCCTTTGGTCTTAATTGTATCGTCAGTCCACATTGTTGGAGGACGTCACGTTGGTGATCATACTTATAAGGCCCACAGTGAAAGACCACGACCACAGTATTGCAAATTGCAATACAGCAGTGGTCGTGATCTTGAAGTACTCAGTCCTTCGTCTTGGAAGTAGATACTCTGCGAGATCGAATTAAAAATGAAGAGATCTGTAGCAGAACAAAAATATTTTTTAGTATCAAATAAGGTGGACACGTGACGGACAAAGACATACATGCAGCACCACTGGCCCGATGGTCAGATGACATCATCAAACATGACGGAAGGCAATGGACAAGGCGCACAAGACCATAAAGAAAAGTGAGAACGAGGAAAGAGAAAAATTGAGAATAGGCCTCTATTATCAGCAGTGTATGGAACAGGCTGAATAAATAGATAGATAAACATGCAAGCACATATTTTCTACAAGTGAACTTATTGACATGGTTTCAATTACTATTTCGTTTTTAGATAACCTCACAGATCGCAAGCAACTACAAGGAGGTGTGATCTTTATGAAAGAATTTACTCTGACTGCTTCTACCAAAGTGCACAGAGGACTACCTACTCAAAAAATTGGTACTATTATAATATGGTTAGGGAATAAAATAATCTATACTATATCGGGTTTAGAAAAAAAACAAATGTGATAGTAAGATAAATACTTAGGTAATTGTAATACAATAATATGGAGCTCATCTTATTTTCAAAAGTCTTTCTGAGCGTCTGGTGGACGCAATGCGTGACCAATATGCTGGTGTTTATTTAACTCAAGCATAAGCATTGTCATTCAGCGTGGCAATGCAGCCAGCATGCTGGGCCCGCTGCCAACTGGCAGTGGGCTTGAGCATTTGGATTATTTTTAAAACTTCAAGGGTCTGTGGATGGTACAATGCTTTTTGTGTAGTAGTAGTGTAGGTAGTTAGTTTTGGCATATAAATTAGAATTGTGCTTAGTTGTAGATAATATAGGCACTTTTGCCCTTTAAAAAAATATGGTATATTAAAAGCTTGCATTTAATTAGTATTTTTCCTACTTACCTAATTTGTGTGCATGTTCAGGCAAATCTTGCAACTGGATTTTAACGATGTCGTAACTATAGTATAGGTAATTTAGAATACATGTAGTATTAATGTATTATGTAGTAAAATAAGTAATAATTGAAGAGAGATAAAATAGAGAAAACGTTTCGCTATAAATACTCCAATTAATGGGTAAATCCGCGAGATAGTGGTATCTACTAACACCGTGTGTTGTCATATAAAAAGTTTGGGAAAAATCGAGATCATTTCATCATTCATTAACTTTTGATAGCTAGACTCTAGATCGAAATGCACTCATAGAACAGCCCTTGATTTATCATCGGCACCCAACGTTATCGAAGTTTTATTGACCTTCTCGATGACGATGAAACATCCTGAAAAAAATAATTGCAACTGGGTTTCAGGGTCAGTCTTTGCACCGATTGCACCCTGATAGCAGCCACTAACTCACATATTAACCGTTACCAATAATGAACATAGGACTTTTCATACAACATTTATGTTTCGCCATTTCAGTTTTGACATTAACATTTTTAATCGCAGTGAGTTTTGATAAGTCTAACTTATTTTGATTAAAAAAGCCATGGTGATCTAGAGGTAGTGACACCCGCCTTACAATCGTGGTCGTGGGTTCAAATCGCGGTCCCGTACCAATGAGTTTTTTGGAATTTATGTACGGTCAGTTCGAAGTACCAACGAACGAATAAAATGAATCGAATAGGTTTGATTGATCGCATGATTCGCAGGGCTGCAATCCATACAATCTGTCGGATTTTTTTCGCATTATCGTGTATTTTTTTACTTTGACTTGACTTAGCTTGGTGCCTCTGGAATCCACGAGGCCCTGGGCTGAAGCTCAAAAAGCCATATTATAGAAACGGCCCTGGTGTATAGTGATAAACACACATCTTGTCGTCAGAGTTTATAATTTTACCAACTCAATATGACCTACCAAAATTAAAAAGCCGATTAGAGTTTATCATTTTAGCAACTCACTATGGGCAAATCCACGGAAAAGTCTCCAAAATATGACTAAAATAAACAATCAATTTTGATATTACAAATGATTTAGCATATTAGCACTACTATTCTCTATTATAGATTGAGTGTGAAATAACAGTTTTTAGTGATACTTTATGAAGAATTTTTTTTTTTTACTCGTGACGTCGTAAACAGGATGAGGACGATTTTGGACGTGACTTAAAGCATGAGTTTTTGGGATAATTATTTTATTTTGACTGTTATTGCTTGTTGTATATCATATCCTTATCCTTATTAAACCAAAACAGAAACTAAGTAATTTTAATAAAGATCTCTATTTATTTAAATATTACATAGATATTACATCAAAATTTCGTTGTAGTGTCAGTCACGAAAAAACTAGTATTTTCTTTATTAATTCCAATAAAATTATTAAGGTGTTTATTTAACTGAATATTTTTTTCTTCCTTTAACTGAATATTTTTTTTCTTCCTTCTTGGTTATATAACCAACATATTACTAAATAAAACAAGTCATTATGTATTTTCTTTTTCATTTTATTGCCATTGATGTTCCTGTAGAGTCAGTCACGGTCAGTTGTAGTCACTATAGGATATTGTTGCGCGTACGTCGTTACTGTTCGTCAAAAAAAAAAATTTGTTTTTTAAATTTACAACTAACTTACAGTTACAAATATTAAAAAATATTAAAAATGAGTTTTGACCATATTTTGGCTTTTTAATGATAATATTTTGGCAATTATTACATGTGATGATTTAAATATAAAAATACATAAAAGCGGGAACAAAGTGTTAAATTCTGTTATATAAATGATTGCATTGTTCTATAGTTTCTATAATACATATATACTAAATAATAATAGTTCTGAAGAAAAAAACTTGGATTTTACAATTCAAAGTGACGGTAGAGTCAGTCACGCTTTGGTTTGTATTGTCAGTCACGAATTAAAATTCGAATAAAAATAAATTTTAAGCTTAGACATATTTATTTTACCATTTTGAAATATTTTGTTTCAACTACTTCCACTAATGATACAATTTTAAAATTATAAAGCCTGTGATGACGAAGATATTTGTAATATAAAAACACTCTCGAATGCGACTTCCTTTTGCATGTAGTGTCAGTCATTACATTTCATGAAACAAATCATATTTCGAAACTTCATTTGAGCACATTGAACTAAAAAGCGATAATGGTACATTTAACTATAAAACTATGCTAAATTAAAAACTGTAAACAAACTAATCATTGTAATATAAGGCTAAATACAACGAAATCTGGGTCAAATGTAGAGTCAGTCACATTTGGAATTGCCCCTATGACTAACCAAAATTATCTTGTGTTAGGTACTTTAATGCTTGATATATTTTTATGAACAAAATCATTGTACAATAGAATATATATTTATTTATTTATGTACTATTACGATACCTACCTACTTCTAGTAAGCCGGAGCTATATTACGAAAATAGTGACATAAAATTAATTTCATGACAATAGTTTTATCAACAATTTCACGTGTAAACACAATGCATACATTTTCATAACACTGATTTAGTTTTATCTCCTGCGTATTTTTTGGTAAAACTATTGTCACGCAACTAATTTCAAACACGAAACGCGACAAAATTATTTTCATGAAAGCGCATGCGAAGGATAGACATGTGGTTAAAATGGCGAAACAATGTTGGACATCGATAAAAATATTTGTTTACTGGTTTTTTTGTTATTAAAAATACTGTACTTACCTAACTTTATTTTGTAGATAATTGTATTTAAAATAGTTATGCATTTCAGAAACAAGTTTCGATGTGGATGGCTTCATGGTTGCTGTAAAACTGAAGGTTTCATGACATTATATTTTAAAGAAACTAGTCCTGCAACAAGTTTCATGAAATTAAACTTTTCGTGCATGTCACTAATTTCGTATTGTAACTCTAATAATTTAGCTTTATATACTATTGAAATAGTAATTACATCTGTAAGAAAGCCGGAGTTACTTTTCGAAATTAGTGACATACTTAAAATTAATTTCACGACAATAGTTACAACAATAATTTCAGGTGTCAACATAACATTTTACAATGCATACATTAATGTCATTGTATCACTGATTTAGTTTTGTGCCCTGCGCATTTTTTGGTAAAACTAATGTCACGCAACTTGACGCAAATAATTTTAAACGCGTAAACGCGCGAAATTAGTTTCACGAAAGCGCATGAAGGGATGCGATGTGGTTGTAATGACATTGACAAAAATATTTTGTTAACTGTTTTTTGTTTTACTAAAAATACTTTTTCTTTATTTTGTAAATTTTATTTAAAAACGTTATGCATTTCAGAAATAAGCTTCGATGAGTATGGTGTCATGGTTACGGTGCTACTTAAGGTTTAATTACACTATTTATTTTAACGAAACAAGTTTTACAAGTCCTGCAACAAGTTTCACGAAATTAAAATTTTCATGTGTGACACTAATTTCGCAATGTAACCCCAGCTTCTTTATTGATGCAAGTACGCGCCAGTAAGAGTCACTCAGCAGCTTAGATAGATTTAAATTTTAAAAAATACTTAATTTTTTACAGAAACACTGTTTGATGTTATAGGTAACCAGAAATACAATGTACATAGAGATATATCCACAGATGATTTAGTTTGAAGGTAATCAGATAAGTTACTAAACTGCTCGCTAAACTAATGAAAAGTCACCATTTCTAACGACGAAGTCGCAAACTCGTAACATCGAGTGGATGGCATCCATTTGGCTTGATGGTCAGTGGGGCCCTTCATAGGAGATCCTTAGCAGAGGACTATGTCCAGCCATGGACGTCCTATGGCTGATAGATAGATGGATTACACTCGGTGGCATTGAGTGGCTGAACGAGGCATCCGGCGAGCGTCCTTGGTGATCCAATGATATTTGTTCGTTGTTCATTTGTCCACGCTTATGCCGATCAGCATGACTTAGCGAACCATTTAAAGTTTTCTATGGACTTATTGATAAGTAAAGATAAAAATATATTATTTGAAAAGTGATAAAAAAAATTACTTAAAAACAATAGATAATTAACGTATTTTTTAGTCGCAAGCGAGCTCTCGCAATAGCAAAATCCCTCTTACCTAGGTACTAGGTTGTTTCGTAAAGGGCAGGGATTCAAAGGTATTAAATTATTATATTAAGGTTTATTTACCTACTCATTAATATAAACACGTTTTACTATCGCGAAATTGCGACAAATATTTATAATCTGCTCTTCCTAACATTTTGTCAAAGTTTTCTTGTATGGAACACCTGATTTTCTTCAATTCTGGGATTGGTCTCGTAGTAAAAATTGTTTATAATGATGGGTATCTATTCTTATCAAACCCCTGTGTTTAGCAAAATAACATAATTAATTTAAACTTTTATAATTATTTGGAGTTGAGACATTGCGTCCGTGGGGGCCGGGCGGGAGTTTATCTTGTTTTCAAAAGTCTTTCTGAACGTCTGGTGGATGCGACGCGTGACCAAAATGCTGGTGTTTATTTGGCTCAACGTATTCAGCGTGGCAATGCAGCCATCATGCTGGGCACGCTGCCAACTGGCAGTGGGCTTGATCACTAAGATTATCTTTAGACCTTCAAGGGTTTGTAGATGATCCAATTGCTTTTTATCTAGTAGTATTTTAGTGTATGTAGTTTGAGCATTTTAAGTAGTATTGTATTTCGTTGTAGTTAATAAAGGTAAAAAAAAATATTGCCAAGGCGTTGGATATGGCGCGCCTAGCCGAGTTTGGAGATGTTAATCTTCTAAAATACGGCATATTATATAACGAAAACCTTGTTTTCAAAACAATCTGTACAAATTGTATCACGAAGTCATTTTTAGCAACATCCAAAAAGGAAGGCATATCTACTATATTCGTCTGTGTGTATTTTTTTTGTGTATGATCATCGATATTTACACCCACTGTGAACTGACTAAAAAGAAATAACTTATTTTTTGGAAGGTATACCCACTCCCGAGGTGGTCTCATTTAAATTTTATCGAAATCGGTTGTTTGAAAATCAACAATAATGTAAAAATTACTACATGGACACATCGATTCGTGCGAACATTTGATTTCTGTACACGATGGAAGTCGGATAATATGATATATGCCATGTTATGGCGAAAAATATTTAGGTATTGGTTCTTTCTCTCTACTATAGTTATCAAATTGCTACAGGTTTTGCAATGGCGCCCCTAAGAAGAGCAACTAGTACAGTGCATTGGTACATGAGTGAGTTAGGAGCGCGCATAGTCGCGGAGTCCGGCATCCCGAGCGACCGACATCATATCGGGAAACTCACTCTGCAAGGCCTGAAAGACGCCCCCGATTTTGTAATGCAGGTAAAACATTTTATTTTACATTGATAAATACATTAATAAAAAAATACAAACAGCATCTTGGGAAACTCGCTCTGCATGTCCTAAAAGACGCCACCGATTTTTCCATGCATGTAAAACACTTTTATTTTACAATGTTCGCATTCCATATTATAAAGGAGCACGGTATTGCCCGCGCTAAGACGAGCCAAACAAAGCGAAGCCCACCTTTTCTCGAAACTTTTTTTTGATTATGTTTGGGCCAGCGTCTTTCTCCTCGACGAGAATTGCGGCGTCACATGCGTGGCCAATGTTACGTATCTATACCAATATTACGTATAAAGAGAAGATTTCATTTTTTGTTTGTTTGCATCAAATAGGCTCCGAAACTACTGAACCGATTTAAGAAATTATTTCACTGTTGAAAAGGTATGTTATCCCTGGATGCCATAGGATATTTTTTTTTTTTAATTAGGGAGGCTACTAGTGTTTTATTAAAACGAGTGTAACATTTTTTTAAATTTATTGGTAAGTAGTATGTTCAATCGCGATATCAAGCGCTACTTACAGTTTTTTACGCGTTACATCTGCGGTTTAAGCAGGAAAACCTACTGAGCTAGGGAGAAGACCTGAAGAGATAGTATCTTATAATGTTTTGTAGGTACAAGTTATTGGCACCCATAAAGGCCAGAGAATCTAGAAATTAATCTTGTGTGAATATCCATTTACAAGGACCACTAAATATTTTGAGTTTTTTTCTTTTGCAGATTGACTTTGCTACAGGAGAATCGGAGACTTTTAAATCAGCGCTTAAAAGATCAGTGCAATGCGCTGTAGCGTTCAAGAAACTAGGTCTGAAAGTGGGAGACAATATAGCGTTGCTAGCGCCAAACCATATTCACTTGACAATTCCCTACTATGCTGCTCTGTACCTGGGCATTGGAATCGCTCCTCTAGATGCGTTATTGACAACTGGTAAGATACTGCTGATATACCACTACAAAACCTACTGTGCACGCACGTTTCTACGCACGAGCTCAGCCGCCTTCTGCGCTTCTAGCCCATTCCTTCTCGCCCATGCCCGGTAAGCTGTAGAGGCCTCAGAGGCCAACAGCTATAAGTCATTCAAAATTTTTATTTGACTTGACCCAAACTTACTATTTTGCAGATACTCTGAAACACTTACCCCTCTTTTCGGGATCGGTGGTAAAAAGATAAGTTCGAATGTGGTAAATGATGTAAACAGCAACAGATTACTAAAATTAAAAAGTAATGTTTTTTGCTCAACAATGATGACTTGCACATACTCGTATTATCTTTTTTGTCTCCAACTGCATTATTATCTGCTGATAAATAATTACCAACTTCATAAAATTTTAGCAAAATATTACATTGCTTAATATTTTTTGAAACCTGTACTAACTGATAGCCACCAAAAGACCGGGCCTAGCCCGTGATATAATACTGAATTAATAATAATGTTAATTTCGTGAAATATTATTACAGGAGAACTTGCAGTGATGTTCAAGATGTTGGAAACCAAAATTATCTTCTGCCAAAATTATAGAGTAGCATATGTGAAGGAAGCATTGAAAGAAGCGCAGTTTGAAGCCACAGTGATCACTTTCGATGACAGCGACGACTGCATGACCTTTTCGACTCTTTTGGCGAAATATGGACATGACGCCGACGTGGATTCATTTAGGTATAGGCCAAATCAAAGTTCTTGGCGGTTGTGAAGTTAGCTAAGGTGCGCGAAACCCAATCCCGACTGAATCTCACATAATTATAACAGCTGCGCATGAATCTGGTTTCGAGCTTGCATGTAGCTAACTTCGGAGTTTGATTGGGCCTTTATTATAACAATACATTTTCATAAGCTTATTTTTGAAATGACAAAGATGTGAGTGAGGCGTGTAAAAGAGTTTGGGTAGAGAGAGAGCAAGAGATTTGAAATTCAAACGCAAGAGCTCTTGATTGGAAATCAATGGCCTCCGCTTTGTTAAAATAAATATAATCTGAAAGATGCTTAAAATATTCAGAAAACAATGTTGTATATTCCCTTCCAAACTAAATAATTCAATTAAAATAAAATATATTAAGGGGGCCTTCCATAGACCATACGGTACAAAACCCTTCGTTCGCGAGTCCGACTCGCTCTTGGCTGATTATTTTTGTATTTCGCAGGGCTGCGGACTTTGATACAGCGGAAACTATAGCCATGCTAGTAGCTACAAGTGGCACGACAGGCTTGCCGAAAGCGGCTTCTCTCACGCATATGAATTTCACATTTTCTATTCCACATTTATGGCAAGTACTTAAAACGTTTCTGTAAAATATTGATTATAATGATGAGCATAGCGTCTTAGACACCTCTGAAAGTTTCCGTAATTTGCAATGCAACATCTTATCAATTCATGCGTGAACTGATCACAATGATGAGCATAAGGTCTTATACACGTCTTCCTGAAAGTTCCCGCACTTTGCAATGCAATACTTTATCAATTCATGCATGAACTGATCACAATGATGAGCATAGTGTCTTATACACGTCTTCCTGAAAGTTCCCGCACTTTGCAATGCAATACCTTATCAATTCATGCATGAACTGATCATAATGATGAGCAAATTGTCTTATTTACGTCTTTCTGAAAGTTCCTGCACTTTGTAATGCAATGCCTCATCAATTCATGCATGATCTGATCATAATGATGAGCATAGTGTATACATGTATTTCTGAAAGGTCCTGCACTTCGCAATGCAGTACTTTACCAATTAATGCATGAACGGATCATAATGATGAGCATAGTGTATACATGTATTTCTGAAAGGTCCTGCACTTCGCAATGCAGTACTTTACCAATTAATGCATGAACGGATCATAATGATAAGCATAATGTCTTATACACGTCTTTCTGAAAGTTCCCGCATTTAACAATGCAATACCTTATCAATTCGTGCATGAACTGATCACAATGATGAGCATAGTTTCTTATATATGTTTTTCTGAAAGGTCCTGCACTTTGCAATGCAATATACCTTATCAATTCGTGCATGAACTGATCACAATGATGAGCATAGTGTCTTATACACGTCTGCCTGAAAGTTTCCGCTCTTTGTAGTGCAATACTTTTTCAATTCATGCATAACTGATCACAATGATAAGCATAGTTTCTTATATACGTTTTTCTGAAAGGTCCTGCACTTTGCAATGCAATACCTTATCAATTCATGCATGATCTGATCATAATGATGAGCATAGTGTCTTATACACGTCTTCCTGAAAGTTTCCGCTCTTTGCAATGCAACATCTTATCAATTTATGCATGAACTGATCACAATGTTGAGCATAGTGTATACATGTATTTCTGAAAGGTCCTGCACTTCGCAATGCAGTACTTTACCAATTAATGCATGAACGGATCATAATGATAAGCATAATGTCTTATACACGTCTTTCTGAAAGTTCCCGCATTTAACAATGCAATACCTTATCAATTCGTGCATGAACTGATCACAATGATGAGCATAGTGTCTTATACACGTCTGCCTGAAAGTTTCCGCTCTTTGTAGTGCAATACTTTTTCAATTCATCCATAACTGATCACAATGATAAGCATAGTTTCTTATATACGTTTTTCTGAAAGGTCCTGCACTTTGCAATGCAATACCTTATCAATTCAAAGATGAACTGATCACAATGATGAGCATAGTGTCTTATACACGTCTTTCTGGAAGGTACTGCACTGTGCAATGCAATACCTTATCAATTCATGCATGAACTGATCATGATGATGAGCATAATGTTTTAAACACGTCTTCCTGCAAGTTCCTGCACTTTGCAATGCAATTGCCTTATCAATTCGAGCATGAACTGATCATACCTAATGATGAGCATAGTGTATCATACACGTCTTCCTGAAACTTCCTGCACTTTACAATGTCGTAAATTCGTGCATGGACCCAGATTTGAGCTTTCTGTTATGTACCGGCCAGTTAATAGTCCACTGCTGAACACAGACCTACCCATGAAGGGCGATTGAGCCTTGGCCTAGTCCGGATTGGAGGATTCACATACGCCATTGAATTTCTTTGACGGACGTTTTCTTTTAAGTACTGAATAGCTAATGGTGCGTTAATCTGTACATCAATATTTCTAATGAACTCATCAAATCACGAATAATCTTTTTATATAATCAAAGGATTTATTTTTCTAAAAATTTCGACAGTAATTTCCAAAAACATTGAAAATGCAGTTGATACCTAAGCTCTTGTAACCACGTTAGCTTAGCTACAGATTATTTAAGGCGATTGTAGACCGCGAACTTGGCCATCCAACAACAATATCCTGTTATCTACCTCTAAATATAATATATTATCCGTTTGAGTGATTTTTATTTCCTGTTAAATGACTTTAGAGTTATAAGCCTCTAAAAAACTATATTTTCACGCAAAAACTTGGCTGAACAGTATATAGAACCTTAAAACTTTTCAAAAAAATAAGACTAAAGACAAATACCTAAGACATTTGAGCGTGTAATACATATTATCTCTAATTCAAGCGATTGACACCAAAAACATAAAGAAGGATGTCGGCAGCTCATATAATGCATACGAATACCTGTTGTATACGAATAAACTAATTTTCTCCCAAGTTTATTTCAAAAATGTTATGTTCGTCAGAGTAATTTATGACGCTTCTAAAACTGTTCTGATTTGTATAAGTCCGTTTTTAATGAAGTTTTAAAATATTCGGCCACACAAGCATTGGTAGGGGATTTAGATGGTAAATACAAAAAAAAAAAAAACATTGTAATTTTTGCGGTGCTCTAATTTTAATTTTGATTAGTGTTATGAAAACAGCAAAAAATTACTTTATTAGAAAAGATGCTATGTTCCATGATTATAAAAAATATATGATCAAAATGTTTTGACAGGTCGATTCTCTGCATCCTTCTTTAGTTTTAATTTCAAGGGAGAAAATAGTTTTATCCCGGATCGTAAATTTATCAAAAAAAAAACTCGATGTTCAACAAAAAATGCGAAAACAGTAGTCGATTCGCAGTTTTGCGCCTAAAATTAAATGATAGCATAGCAGGTAGCCTGCTGTCGCTAATCGTCTTGCCGCAAAGCAACCACTTGTAACTCCGAAAGTTACTCGTAGCTGAAAATACCTGTTTTATTTCCGCAGGCAATTTGCTACCCAGTTTCCGACCCCCACGAGGCTGGTGATGATATCCTCGCCCCTGCAGTGGCTCTCTGCGGGGATGCACTTCTTGTTCTCTCCGATCCTACGGTATACTAGAGTCCAAAGCTCCACTGGCGTTACTCCGGAAAACTTTGTGGATATTGTAAACAAATATAAGGTATGGCTTTACCGCGGCTCTTCACAGGATCCTTAATTATTTCCTGGATAAGAAGTTTATAACACTGTCTGCTTTTTTGACCTAGTTCCATGCCAGAAATCAAGTTGATCCGTTGCTCTGTTGTTGCATGAAAGAGGAACAAACAAATCAATCAATAAAATCTCATTTTCATAACACTACATAGTATAAAACAAAGTCGCTTCCCGCTCTGTCTGTCCTTATGTATGCTTATACGAGTATCTTTGCAACAGATTTTGATGCGGTTTTTATTAATATATAGAAAAAGTGATTCAAGAGGAAGGTTGATTATGTAGGTATAATAAACCTGTGCGAAGCCGAGGCGGGTCGCTAGTTTATAATATTAGTAAAGATAAGTCCACTAGGTATACATACGTATTATTATGTTGGTACCTACGAGGTCTTGCTTTGCTAAGTCTAAAAGTCTTAATATTTTGCAAAGAAACAACCTCTAAGTATACCTTCTTCTAAGAGTGTCTGTTCTTTTGTGTCGACGTTACTCAGAAGAAAAAGTGAATAAACTAGCGTCGATTTTCAGCCCACTTTCACGACGGTCAGTCCGCCGCTTCTGACGTTGCTTATTAAACCTGAAAACATCGCCAAATGTGACATCTCCTGCTTCGAAGCCATGATCATTGGAGGCAGTGCGGTGTCAAAAGAACTCGTGGAAAGTGTTATGGTAATACAATTTTTTTAATGGGATTAAGGGAAGGGATGACTTATGAATTGACTAGCCTGCTCCTCTAGCACGGTAAATGGATTCAGCTATTTTATCCCATTTTGGTGCTGGGCGGCGACAGAACGGTCTACTATAATGGGCATATAAATATAGTCTCATATTTTTCAATACAAAGACAATATTATTGCCTGACATGTACCAGTTTTTTTGTGCCTGATTGATCCTACCACGGTCATGTCATAACATGACCGTACTAGGATCACTTTATCATCACTTTCTCGTAGGTGTTTGTCCTTTAAACCTTAAAACACCATTATTACGTACCTACTAATATTTAAGAGAAAGTGATGTTATTTTTTTTGATTTCCAGAAAATAACCCCAAAAACATATTTGTTACGACTTTACGGAATGAGTGAGATTGGGGGGTTAGCATTTTTCGATGAAAATGCCGTGCCTGGGTCATTAGGAAGACCTTTTGGACTTTACGATTATAGAGTAAGTTAATCAACTTTAACTTGTTGCATCTGCATGGAAACATTAAAATAAATAAAATTCAAATTTAATTAGCAATACCATCCATTTGGCAATAAAATTCTAATCATTAACGGCCTTACCACAAAAGATTTAAACACAGTTTACCACAAAAGAGTTAAACACAAGTTTAACCGTGCAAAATTGTTTAAAGCATGAGTAAAACTTTTGTGGTAAGACGGTAACTTTTCTATATAAGAACAGACTAAAATATACAGTGTCTTTGAAAACGCTACGATCTATGAAATTTTAATCTGAATCCTGTAAACAATGTTTGTCTCAGGAGGCATGGCTAGTATTTCTTTTGATATTTCCAGTTGGTGGATCCCGAAACGAGAGAAGACATCAATGAACCTCATATTGAAGGAGAGTTATGGTTAAGAGGGCCAAGTGTCTTTAAAGTAAGATCTTTATACATTATGTTCTTAGTCATTTTTAGGGTTCCGTGCCCAAAGGGTAAAAACGCGACCCTATTACTAAGACTCCGCTGTCCGTCCGTCTGTCTGTCACCAGGCTTTATCTCATGAACCATGCTAGCTAGACAGTTGACATTTTCACAGATGATGTATTTCTATTGCTGCTATAACAACAAATACTAAAAAAATAATAAAATGAATATTTAAGGGGGGCTCCCATATAACAAACGCGATTAATTTGCCGTTTTTTGCTCGATATTAAAAACGGCAACAGGTAGACGCTTGAAATGGGTCTTTGAGGGATCCCATACGGTACGGAACCCTTCGTGCGTGAGTCCGACTCTCACTTGGCCGATTATTAATAGTACTCGTAAAGGTGGTCGTTTACCATGAGCCTTATGAATAAGCTCAAGATCAACTTACTCGTACTGTAGGGCTATGCTCGAAGTTTCTCTACGAGACCCAATCATGAGAATAAGAAGATCAACATCCTGTGAAGATCCACAGACGAACCAAAATTATTGTCATAGCCCAGCGGATTAGCAAGTTAAAATGGCAGTGGCCAAGGCGCATACTCGTAGTTCGAAGAACGGATGCCTGTTGGGGCCGTAAAGTTCTCGAATGGAAACCATGTATCAACCATCGCAACGCAGGATGTCCACCGACTAGGTGCACTGACGATATAATTAAAACAGACTGGACTGGACAACGACCGGCTTTATTGGAAATCCATAGAGGAGGCCTATGTCCAGCAGCGGACGTCCTATGGCTGATAGATGGACAGATGTATCATGACAATAGCTCATTTACCGCAGTAGGATCACGCTGGATGCAAGCCGCTTCCAACCGGTCTTATTGGAGATTCATATGGGAGGCTTATGTCCAGCAGTGGACGACCTATGGCTGATGGATGGATGACAGCTCATTTGTTACTTTCAGGGATATTACAACCGGCCCGAGGCGACAAAGGAAGCTTTCGAAGAAGGCGGCTGGCTCAAAACAGGGGACCTCTTGTACAGAGACGAACACTACAACTTTTATTTTGTTGTCTCAAAATGTTGTTGAAGTATAGAAACCATCAGGTAATTCTATCATCAGTATTTTGGATATCATTAATCATTGCACTTATAGTTATGACATGACCTTGGAACTAATACTGTAGTCTCAAAGAAATCAATTACCGAAATGAATGACTGACGATGATATAAATACTTTACGTGCTTCTACTTTCGAATTTAATAGTAGTTTATGCAACTGTCATATAATGAAGCCTTCATTATGAAGGGTATTAAAACACGAGTGTGAGTTTATGAAACGAGCGCAGCGAGTTTCATAATAGTAACGAGTGTTTTAATACCCGTGTTATATGCAGTTGCATACACTACTTTATCTTCACTAATAAAAATAAATAAAAAACATATTGCGAAACATTAAATTCACGCGTACGTGTATTGTCACAGTGAACTTGCCGCCATTAAAATCTAAACAATGAGAGCGCAGCTGCGCGCGCAGGGCCAATCAGGAGCGAGCGCGCGCTGTTCTTTTTTTATTTCATTGGCACAAGATCTTACCAAAGAGTTTTGTGTATGTAAGTTTAGTGGTTTCGACGAAGTTTTCACGTATAACCCAACTGTTTTCAAAAGCCAGCCTAATATCAAAATTTTATACAACTTGTACGAGGATTTTGACATAAGGCTCGCCAGGTTAATTGGTCGCGTTTTATTGATGTTATAATGAGATTTTACGATATCGATGTGGATATTATAACATCATGTGAAATTGCTTAAATTGAGTGTTTTGTTGTCTGCGCTATAACAGTAGTCATTATAAGTCAAGTATTGGAAACATAAGTAGAATGTTACAACATTAGTGTAGATAAAAGCATTTATCTACACTAATGTTGTAGATAAATGTGTCACACTCGTGTTTTAATACCCTTCATTATATGACAGTTGCATAAACTACTATTTTTCACCCCACGCCGTAATCAAAATGTTGATGGAATACCTAATTACAGATTTCTCCATTGGAGTTGGAGGCAGTGATTCGTCAGCATCCAGCCGTAATGGACGTAGCAGTGGTGGGGATCGTCGACGAAGAATCGGGGGGAGACCTGCCTGTCGCGTGCGTCGTCCTGCAAACTGGACACACCGTCTCGGCTCAACAAATCAAAGACCTAGTCAAAGGTACACAAAATTATATAAATCTTGATATAATTTATCGTAGCGTTCTTAGTGTAGCTTGACTAGGTGTTTATTAGCGATCACCGAACTTAAGCAAAGTTCGGCATGGTCAGTGTTCGTATGTGTGGCATTTACAGCTAAGCGCTACCATAACATATTAAATTGTAGGTCCCGGTTACTTAATTGTTGGCACCAGGGCTAGACAACCAACCTATTCGAACTTACTTATCTTATCCATACATAATTCATAGAATGTTCATTACTGGATTTTCTTGTTGCAGATTCATAGGGTCAATCTATGAATCTTCAATAGACCGGTTGAAAGCGGCTTGCATCCAGCGTGATCCTGCAGTTTTGATGAAGTCATCTGTTTACCTACTCGTAGTTTACCCGTTTATTCTTCGTCAGTCATGTACCTACCATTTAAATGTTATCGAAAAAAATAATTAACTTGCAAATAAAGAATTGAATTGAAATCCTTTGTACAAATATTTGAAAAATCAAAATCAACAATGTGTAATTTAAAAAATGGTACAGGTCGCGGCATATAAGTCTAGCGCTGAGCGAAGTGTGGAGGGGTTTAGTATGGCAGTCAACAAGCGCAGCCATCCCCTCCACAGTACCCTTAGCGCTTACGTGCCGCTACTTGTATTAATTAATACTGACATCGATTTAAGCGAACTAAGTATTCGAAGTTTGTACTCAGATTGAATGACAATAATTGAAAGTCAGTTTTGCCATTTTTGCTGAAAATTAATTACTTAGGTAGGTAGTTAACTTCCTGGAGCGCGTGAGGATGTTTTTAAAAACTAGAAATTAAACAAACGTGTTGCCGATGCAAAGGCACTATGATTAATGAATCAAAATACATTGAGATATCTTACAAGCTAACTTAGGCATCTAGGTGGTCTTATTCGCAGACGTCAGAGTCAGCTCTACTGATAAGACCACTGCTCGGTTTTGTTACTGGGAACCGACCGCTTATCTATAGTATTAAATTACGTGGGAACATATTACCTAGAGTACTAGAGGCGGTTGTGTACGCTGCAAGTACATAACTCCTCCCTCCCTAAGCGAAAAATTATCGGAGCGCTCGATTTGAGAGGGATTCCGATAATTTTGTATGAAAGGGATAATTTTAGTGTAAGAAACATATGAAATAATCGAAACTATACTTAAGACTACTAATCCTAACGCTATGACACTAATTGTAGAGTCATTTTCTCTGTTATAGGTTTCACTAAAAACTTCACTGTTCTTCAAAGCAAAGGCCATGTATTTAACTTCGTCCAGTGCAATCTCTCGCATGTTGAGTGCATGTGCACTGGATAGGTTCTCGGTTGCGCGTAATTTCGGAAGGTTGATGATGGGTAGTGGGGTCCCTGGGTCCGCTTCGGTGTAAAGACGGTGGTACCGGATGGTCGTCCCGTTGATAGTGACATCGCAGGGTCTGTTCAGGGTCACAACGTGTGTTCCGCATATCTGCTGCTTCGAAGCCTCTTCGCCGCAGGTCTCTGTGAGGGTTGTTTCCGATCTGGTGTATAGTATCCAGTTGTTTTTATCTATTTTCTGCAGCTTCACGTCCTCGACGTGAATGGGGTGTTGCTTGCAGATGCCAGTGACGTCCTCGTACCTCATTAGTTTTTCCTCGCATGAGGGTCCGCTGTATGGGGCGCGGTTGTCATCGTCGCAGAGAAACTCGTCTCCAGCAGCGAGTGAGCGGCACGGCTTTACGATCGGCTGATACTTCAGCCCTTTCGCCAATAGGAATGGGTATTTAGGAAATATGGCAACGGTTAGGTTTTCAGGTTTGAGGAGGATGGGTAATGTGTACAATTTAAAATAGTTATACGTAACATTATCGGTCAGAGGGATTTCCAATATAAAGGTAATTTGGTCCTTTTTGATAAAAGATTTAACATCAATAGTTTCCTCAATTTTAATTAAATTAAATTCATTGGGTACATATACCAGGTTTCTAGATTCTGCTATCAAGTTCAAATGGTATAGCAGTTCGGTGGAATTAATTATAGACTGGTGTAGTATGGAGCTCTTGCTTAGAGCTAGAGCGGTTTCGATTTCACTTAATCTAATGAATATAGTCCTAAAACTACTTATGAATAGATTATATAGTCCTAACGCGTAAGATGAAATACTTAAATTATTTTCTCGGATTACAGTCTCTTTAAGGGTAGTTTCAACCCTTCTTAGACGGGAATCCATCGTTAGTGAGTTTTGCTGAATTAACTCTGTGGCGTTTACTAGGCTGTCTAGCATTTTAGTAACAATCGTGATTTTCTTTGACAAAATAACTTGGTTATGACTCGATTCTGAGGTCAACCGATCATATTTAAGGGCGTCCTCGTGGTCTAGGTTGCCTGTTACAATCTTAATAATGGATCCTAATGGGTTAAGTATCCCACGCTTGAATCGTTGAGGAATTAGTTGGTGATACTTGTCTATGGTTATGTCGCGCATATATTCTGCGTGCATAAACATTCCTATGAATTCGTGCGGAAATGTTTTATTAGATGAAATTAATTGCTGAAATTCTGCTAATTTTGAAATGACTAAGTTGAGATCGGTCCAAATATTGTCTAACTTAATAGTTTTTAGAATTGTCCAACTGTCGGTTTGCATGTGAGCTTGGCCTTTCTTTACTGGCAGAAGTCCCGGATTTCCATCAAGATTTTGCAGATGAAGGGCGACTGCTGCTGTTGCTAGCATCGCGCTGCACCACCTGTGGAGGTCGTTTTATATTTTTAATGGGTGCTTTACTATTTTTCCTTTCGGTTTCTACCTTGACAGGGACAACGTTTTTCTCAACAGGGCCTATTACTTTGGCCTTCTTATAACGGGGTTTTTCTTTACTTTTCCTCTTATTTATGTCCTTTACGAACACTACTTCTGGGAGTTCCACGTCGGTTTCCCCACCTCGTTTCGACCTAACTTTTTCCTTGTCCGCCTTAAGTTTTTCTGATATGTGTGTGTACAGGTGTTTTGTTCGTTTACTGTGGTCTTTTACTAACTGCTGTGTATAAGTTTTTTCAACTTCTAAGTTAAACGGGTTGTCTGTGTCGGTATGCCCAAAGACAACTTCGAAGGGCGTTAGGCCCGTTGCAGTATGTATGGTGTGGTTGTAAGCCATGATGGAATAAGTCATGACAGACGCGGCGTCTGTGCATTTCTGTTCGTACTTAGCCAACCTATAAATTTCTATTAAGGTCGAGTGGAACCGTTCTACAAGTCCCATGGAGTTGGGGTTGTTGACAGTCCCTATGTGTCTCTGTATTTTGTGTAGGCTGAGGAATTCTTTCATGAGCTCGTTGTTGAACTCCGTACCGGGGTCTGAACTGATTTTCTTTGGTATCCCGTAGAATGAAAAGTATTTCATTAGGGCTCTTACAACTTCAGGTGTGGATTTGTTTGGGATTTCGAATGCTTGGCCTAGCTTACTGAATGCATCTACGAGGGTGAGGTAATACTTTCCTTCGATGCTGAAAAGGTCGATGAAAATTTCCTGAAAGGGTGCATCTTGGGTCTGAGTAAGCTGCAATACAGGTTTTATCGGTTTTCGATCATATTTGGTCTTTCTACATGCGTCACAATTATTTATCACGGCTGAAACTGTTTCCTGCATTTTGTCCCAGTAGTAAGTCCTACGAAGCCTAACTAACGTTTCTTTAATACCACGGTGACAGGTCTTTCCTTCATGATATTTTATTATTATTGCCTTCTGTTCATTCTCGTCGTCTACGTAAACTACTCGCTCTGTACACTCGACTAGATTTATTGTCCCTTTTCTAAAGATTTCTATAACGGTTGTACTAAATTGTTTGCGGTGTTCTGCGTTCTCGAAATAGATGAAGAGTTTTGCTTTTGGTTTAGCGTATTCCTTCAGAAAGTTTTTGATTAATTCGGGGTTGTTAATGGGCAAGAAAACTTCCAAAATTTTGTGTTTCCCTATGGAAATGTCTTTGACATGAAGTTCGTTTTTTAGCCATGAGTATACCAGGATTTGATTGGGTTTGGTATCAATGGCCTCGTGAAGGATTGGTATCCCGGTGGAGTCCATTTCTTCAGCAGAGTGCACTGTGAGCGTCCTACTACTTGCTGATGGGGACGGAATAACCGGCCTCTCTATCTCTAGCTCGGGTAGCGATATGGTGGATTCGTCAGAGTCTGAGAGGGTCACAATGGAAATCGCGTCACTTTCTTCAGATAATTCCACGGTTGTCGGATTTTGTCGTGTCTGCCTACTCGTCTGTGGTTTAGGTTCTTGGTCACCTATGTTCACTACCATTGAGTCATCGTCGGTCAAGGCGTTAACTTTAACTCTGCTTAGGGCGTCAGCGTTAGTGTTTTGTTTTCCCTTTTTGTAAATTATTTCAAAGTCAAAGTCCTGGAGGCGTAACCTCCATCGTGTCAATTTACTATTGGGGTCTTTCAGGGAGTTTAACCAAGCTAAGGGTCGATGGTCTGTATAGATGAAGAATTTCCGTCCATACAGGTAGGGGCGAAAATGTTTTGTTGCCCAGATAATAGCGAGCAACTCTCGCTCTATGGTGCTGTAACGAGATTCTGTGTCGCTTAAGGTACGGCTCGCGTACGCGACAGGTTTATCACTGCCTACTTGTCCTTGGGAGAGAACTGCCCCCAGGGCTACGTTCGAAGCATCTGTTGTTAAGATGAAAGGTTTGTCATAGTCGGGGTACTGTAAGAGTGGTGCATGTGTCAAGAGTTCTTTGCATTTATTAAACGCGTCGATGTAATTTTGGTCTACTATAACCTTGTTGCGTTTTTTTAAGCACGAAGTCAGTGGTTGGGTAATTTTCGCAAAGTTGGGGATGAAGCGTCTGTAGTAGCCTACAAGTCCGAGGAAACTTTTGATTTCCGTCGTAGTCCGTGGGATTGGAAAGTTCATTACAGCTTTAATTTTGTCGTCATTTGGTTTTAGGCCATCCTTGGTGATGATGTGTCCCAGGTATAGCACTTCCCTGCGCAGAAATTCAGACTTCCCTAACTGTACCTTTAAATTGGTTTCCCTAAGTCGGTCAAAAACTAGTCTTAGTTTTTGGATATGCTCTTCTAGGCTAGACGAAAAGATGATTACGTCATCAAGGTACACCATACAGTGTAGTCCTTGCAGTCCTCGAAGGATATGGTCCATTGTACGCTGGAAGGTCGCGGGGGCTGTTTTCAGCCCGAACGGCATTCTTAAAAACTCAAAATGGCCGTTTTGCGTACTGAAAGCTGTTTTCTGTCTATCTCGCTCTTCTACCTCGACCTGGTGGAATCCACTAGCTAAATCTATCGTACTAAAGTACGTGCTTTTACCCAATTTGTCAAAAAGATCGCTGATGTTCGGTAATGGATATTTGTCGTCTATTGTTATCTCATTTAGGCGCCTAAAGTCGATTACTAGTCGCCATTTTTGTTCCCCGGACGCGTCCCTCTTTTTCGGCACTAAATGCACTGGGGCGTTCCAGGGGGAGTGTGACTCCTGGACTATGTTGTCCTGTAGCATTTTATTTACTTGATGATTTATTTCTTGAGCTTGAGCGGGTGCCTGCCTGTAGGGTTTTACATAAATTGGGTCTTCATTCTTTGTCCTAATCTTATGTTTTACTGCGTTGGAAAAGGTCAGGGGCAATTCGTCGCAATGAAAGATGTCTTTGTACTCATTGCAAAGCCTATAAATTTTCTCATGTTCTTCGGGGTTAGTGTGTTCTAGTTTTAACTTGTCTAAATTTTCAGTCAGTATTCTGTCTGTTTGCGGGTCTGTAGTAGTCACATTAGTCGCATTGAGGTCGCATTTGGTGGTCTCATATTTCGTCACTTGTAAGGGTCGTTTTACTGTAAGAGTCACTATTTCCTCTGATGTGTTTTGTATTACGGTGGTTGCGTATCCGTTAATGCAGTTTACTAGGGCACTGGGCATTCGTACACCAGGACCAAAATTTCGGTAGTCTAATATAGCCTCACCGGAGTGTTGGTCTATTGGTATTCTGACACGTTGTTCCGAACGGGGTTGCAACTCTATTTCATAGTCCAAATTTGTATTGATAATTGGAATATGGGTCGTTTTTGTTCTAAGCACGGAATGCTTTAAGTCTATTATGGCACCAAGTTGTCTTAGTAAGTCATTTCCTATCAGTCCGTCATATCTTGAGTCAACATTATACAAGTAAAACTTGTGGCTGTCGTCTGTTCGGAATGTGGGCAGAAGCGGAATCTCGACTACTTCGCTATGTCTGCTAGATGCGTGCGTACTAACTACCTCGAAAGGTTCGTTCCTAACGCTTTCGTAGAAGAATTCGTATGCTTTCTGGGGTTTTAAAAATGATCTAGTACTACCCGTATCTATCATTAATTTCGCGTCTATTTCAGGGATGTAAATGTGGGGTAGTTTTAGTGTGGGGTCACAGTTTAGCTCTATCACTTCTTGTCCTCTATGGAGGCCTGTGCTGTAAAATTTTCAGCCAGCTGTTCCTGAGCTGAATCTGTCAGTGGGGTCTCGTATGTCAAGTCGTTGTTGTATACATCGTATTCAAAGTCGTTTGTAGGGTCACATTCATATTGTCCGTACATGTTGTTTTCGTGGTCGTAGGGATAAACATCGTCATGGTAATAATTTTGTTCGTCGTCGTGACCGGTTATCTCGTTGAGCTTGAATCCAGTGGGACGGGCGGTCCTCATGGATACGTCGCCAGATTGCAAGTGCGGCGGGTTAATTTGTTGAGGTGGTTGATAGGGTGGCTTGTAGCCAAATTGAGGAGGCTTATACCCAAATTGAGGTGGCTTGTACCCGAATTGGGGTGGTTTATACCCGAATTGGGGTGGCCTATAACCTAGCTGAGGGGTCGTCCCTAACTGGGGTCTGAACCCTTGCTGCGGTGTTGATTGTTGGCCTAATTGCGGGCGATAACCGAACTGAGGCGCGGAGCCTAGCTGAGGGCGGTAGCCAAATTGGGGCGCGGAGCCTAGCTGCGGGCGGTAGCCAAATTGAGGCTGTCCGAACCTTGGAACCGGTGGTCGATTTAAATTTTGGTTCCCAGGTATACCGAACTGGAATTGAGGCGCGGGAATCGCGGGTCTCATAGTATTCTGGCTACTAGGCATCGAAAACTGGGATCTAAGCAATTTTGACTTCATGTTATATTGTTCCTGGAAGTTTACTTCTTCCAGTACAATTTTTAGAGCGTCTTCCAGTGAGGTTGGGTTTTTCAACCTAACCAACCGAACCATTTGCTCGGGCAAATTATAAAGGAAGACGTTTAATGCGGTATGATCATAGATGATCTTCTTTGCGACTCTCATTTCTTCTGAATTTGACTGAAAAACTTTGGATATTAGAATGGCCTTAACATCTTGTATTCTGCTGCAGAAGTCCAAATATGATTCGTGATTTTTCATTTTTAGGGTTTCTAACTCTATAGCAACGCACTCCTCACTCCGAGGGTCACCAAAATGTTGCACTAGGACCTCTTTTAACTCGTTGTAAGTAGTGAAGTCGCTTCGCTCACTAATAACGGCGGCGGCCTTCCCGGTTAACTTGCTTGTGATGCATTGCATAAGAAATTCGTTTCGTGTGGGCGTGCCCTGTAGTTGTCGGAGGACATATTCACACTTTCTCATGAACAAATTTAGTAATTTAGTTTCCCCATTGAAGACAGGAATTAACCCTAGCATTTCCTTTGGAATTTCCGTTTGCGCAAGAGCGCCAACTCTATGTTCTTGCGCCATTTTAATTAATTTTAATTTAACACAACTATACTAAAATTATTCACTCCTAAATTAAAGTCTGGGTAGAGTTAATACCAATCCTATTACTTAATTTTAATTATTCTTAATTAACACAATTTAATTGATTTAAGACTAAATTTCCCGATATTATTACTAAATATCCTTAATTAACACAATTCAATCGATTTAAGACCAAATTTTCCAAAATTACTATTAACACAAGCAAATCTGACCGATAACCAAGGTCTAAATTTACAATAATCGAGGAAGATGGGGTGGAAGGTCAAGGATGGCGAAAAAGGCTTACTCACCAACCGACCTGCATCTTCTGCGCCCGTAGATAACTAATTTGTTTGGTTCGTGTGGATAGCCGGAACGGATATCACTGAATTCAGTATTAACACCGTTTACTTAATGCTGCACAACGCGGGGGAAATTCACCGAATTTAAGAGCGAACTTTTCGCGCTGACAGCAGCCGACTATCCTACCGGCTGCGCCAGTTAACTTCCTGGAGCGCGTGAGGATGTTTTTAAAAACTAGAAATTAAACAAACGTGTTGCCGATGCAAAGGCACTATGATTAATGAATCAAAATACATTGAGATATCTTACAAGCTAACTTAGGCATCTAGGTGGTCTTATTCGCAGACGTCAGAGTCAGCTCTACTGATAAGACCACTGCTCGGTTTTGTTACTGGGAACCGACCGCTTATCTATAGTATTAAATTACGTGGGAACATAAGGTAGGGCAGGCTGAGAAGGCCCACTTTTTTACAAAATCAAATAAGTCTTTATTTTATCATCTCAACACAATAAAAACGTGGTTATAAAACCCTTTGTTCTCTTACTCATATTCAAATAAATATATTTTTTAAGTTGTGTAGATAATTTGCATGTTTTTTACCTATCTTAAAAACCCTTCTTTTGGGCCTTACTAAACGTGGCATGTCTAATAAGGCCCTGACAATAATATAATTATTTATCACGAAAATAAGAACTTGAGATTTAAAATTTACAAAAATATGTAAATTGCAATATTTTTCGACTTGGACAAAAGTGAATCCTAACTGATATCAACAATAGTTCATAAGAAAAAAAAATTTTTCTGCTAAGTAGCAAAACAACCCGTACTCAGCCCTTTTTAACTTTTTACGGGAATTATTTTGATACAGTGTATGTTATTTTAAAGTTAATGTTATGATTAGGAATTTAATTTCAAGATTTTTTAAAAATAAATACTTCCATACTTTGGGCCTTGATAGACAACACTGGGTTAAAAGGCCCAGCTATAGGGTTAGAAGGCCCAAATTATCTTTTCGGGATAAGACATGATATTTGTTGACCTGAAATGAAATATTTTCTAATAAAATACTCATAAAATGAAATTTCGATCACAGAAAAAACAATAAGAGCATAGGCATGTTATGTACCTACCTACTTCATATCAACAAAAAATGAAGATACAAAAATTACGCTTCTTGGAAAAATATATTATTCCAACGACTATTTGAGAAAAACAAGAACAAAATAAAGACATTTTTTTTGTCAAGACCCAATCAAGCCTTGTAAGGCCCAAAAAAGTAACTACTTGGGCCTTCCAAAACGACTTGGGCTTTGAAACCCAAACTAACCATTTTCGTAATAAATTTGATAAAAAAATCACAATCTAAAACTAAATAGTGTTAGGTAATGATTAAATAAACACTTTAAACTAATCATCTGCTTAAAAATCTTGGGAAGACAACAGAAAACTTACTTTTTGTGTCCGAGAAAAATAGCAGATTAGGTGACGACGTGCAAGCTCGGCGAGAAAAGTGGCGACACTGACAAAATGACGGTCGCCAGCGGAACGCTGCAGGCGCATTCTGCGTTCCTATTGGTCCGTTACTCGCGTGACTAGAGACCAGTGCGCTATGAATGTATTTAATGTGTTTTTTGAAACTTGGGCCTTACAACACAGCGGGCCTTCTCAGTCGGCCCTACCTTATTACCTAGAGTACTAGAGGCGGTTGTGTACGCTGCAAGTACATAACTAGGTACTTGTGTAACGCCATGTTGGATGCATCCCAACATCCAATAAATACATTTTTCTCTTATATTTCAGGTAAACTGAGCGATACTAAGCAACTTCGAGGCGGTGTAGTCTTCTTGAAAGAATTACCAATGTTGCCTTCGACTAAAGTAAACAGAAGACTCCTCAAACAATTAATACCAGATATGGTTAGAGAATGAAATATAAATGTGGAATAAAACGTACTTTTAAATAATAAAAAATTTAATTATTTTGTATTTTTTAATATATTTTATAGATAGGTAAGTATGGGTTGAATCTGACGACAGTGAATTAAAATATATGGTGTCAAAATTATTAAAAATTCCATTTTACAATAAATGCGACAAGGAATGGGCGAAAATAAATGTTTAACCCGGCTTCTTCAAATCCACATCATTCTGAATATATATTTTTAGGTAAGCAGGGTGTAGGTACTCGTACCTATTTCTAGACGATGGCGACGGACATATTCTCAAACAAATTGAAATAATAATTAATAACAGTTCGTCATAATGATGACTTCAATGATATCTTGGAACATGTCTTGCGTCTACAGAGTGTCAAGTGGGAGTTTTGCAAATCAAATCGAATTACTTTTACGTCGCGTTGACCGAGCGCGCCGAGCACACACTCGAAACGTTGCCGGGCTTGTTTTGGATCGGTTTGGCGCTCGTTACATTACCGTAAAAAATACTCACACTAAGCTGTTCAGTTTTATGTACGTGACACAAGATGGCGCTGTGCCATTTCCATAGAAATCATATCAAACATTAACGCGATCGAGTTCGAGCGAGAAACTCCCACTTAGCCCTCTGTCTGATGCACCCTGTATACTACTACTACTCGATAAGGTGTCTGAAATGGCCATTGAGTATATTTTGATAGGCGATTTTAATATAAATAGTTTAGGTGCGATTGATTCAATTACAAAACGACTGGCAGACTTGTCGGCAATCCATGGCATGTGTAATCTCGTGGACTTCCCAACGCGTGTCACGTCGAACAGTGCTACCAGCCTCGACCACGCGTATTCGTCATTGCCGGCGGGCGCGGCGAGCGCGGCGGCCGTGCGCACCGCGCTCAGCGACCACTGCGCCGTGCGGCTCGAGCTACGCGCTGAGAGCCGTGCGCAGCACGCGCAACAATCGAGATACACGCGCCGATTTACTGACCTTAATAGCAATAATTTTATAACGGCAATTGAGAGTGTCGATTGGGAAGAAGTTATGCGTCGAAATCGATGCTCTTCTGATAAAGCTATGGCTGTTATCAATATAATATTTAGCAAATTTGACTTGTGTTTTCCACTAAAGAAAACTTGTCTAAAAAAGAATGACTCATCCTGGGTTACACCGGATGTAAAAAAATATAAATCTTTATTATTTGACGTAATTAAAATTGGAGAATTATTCCCTGACATTGAAGCCGTAAGTGACATTATAAATGACATGAATATCTATTATGACAATTTAATTCGTAATACTAAATCTAATTTCTACTCTAAAATGATCAAGAATGCGTCCAACTCTTGTCGTACTATGTGGACTATTGTCAACAAAGAGAGAGGAAAAAATAATTTCCCTCAAATAGATTTCACTGAAGTAATAAAGACTATTCAGGGGGGGAAATTCCCGACCAAAAAATGTGCCGTTAATTCGGTAAATGCGCGTTTTTTGAACGCGTCGGAAGCGTGTGGATCGCCTCGCGCCCATATCGAGCGCGCCGGCGTCGCGCTGCGTTCGGCGCGCCCGCCGGCCGACCGCTCGCTTAGGTTCTTAAGGTTCAGTGCAGAAGAAGTGTGCCATATTATAACGAAGCGCATCCCACCAAAAACATCAAAAGATATTTATGGGCTGTCAATGAAATTGTTTAGAAGTATCGTGTTACCGCTTGCACCAGTGCTGGCTGAATTATTTAATTCTTGCATTTCAGAAGGTACGTTTCCAACGCCATTGAAGATAGCCAAAGTGTCTCCGCTTTATAAAGGAAAAGGCAAACGCGAATGCATAGATAATTATAGACCCGTTGCGATAATTCCGGCTGTTGCAAAGATTTTTGAAAACGGCCTAAGCACTCGCCTAATAAACTTTTTAAATGACACCGATGCCCTCTCTGATCGCCAGTTCGCGTACCGCGCAGGCAGATCTACAACATCATTGACCCGTGAGGTGGTTCGGAGGGTGGTGGCCGCCAGAGACAGCAAACCTAAACAGCAGGTCGCTCTTATCTGCTGTGATTTATCCAAAGCGTTTGATGTCGCCGACCGCGCCGTGTTAAACGTAAAAATACGGCACTACGGCGTGGACGGGCCATCTTATGCCCTGATAGCAGATTTGATGCGTGAACGATCACAAATAGTAGTAGATGGAGAAAGCGGTGTGAAGTCAGATCCATTGACATCTGAAATAGGAGTGGCGCAGGGATCATCAGCGTCCAACATCATGTTTTCTCTTCTGCTGAATGATCTGCCGGCCGCCATCACTGCGGCCGAAATATTTATGTATGCTGATGACGTCGCCGCAGTGGTGACGGCGCCCACGGTGGACCTCCTGGAGGAGAAACTGAACACCACCACCTCTCAGCTCGCAGACTGGTTTGAGGCGAACGGCCTGGCACTAAACCTCTCCAAGACGCATTTTATGCATTTTTACTTGACAGGCCGATCACCTAGGCCCTTAACAGTATTTATTAAGGGAATTAAAATAACTCAAGTATCGACTACGACATTCCTTGGGTTCGAACTGGATAGAGGACTACAGTGGGAAGCCCAAATAAATAAAGTTTGTAGTAAATTGGGTAGTGCATGTTTCGCGCTTAAGAGACTTGGTAGGGTCGTGCCGACGGAAGTGGTTCGATGCTGCTATTTCGCGACCGTGCAGTCAGTGCTGCAGTACGGAACGGAGATCTGGGGCCGCGCCGCGGACTGGTTGCGAGCATTTAGAATGCAGAAACGCGCCGTCCGAATGATTGCTAGGATCCCCCAGGATGAATCTGCCCGTCCACACTTTAGAAGGTTGGGTATCCTTACGTTGCCGTCGCTTGTAATATTTCAGGTGGCGGTATATGTGAGGATGAATCTGGCCTTGTACTCTATTCGGGATCGTAAACGGACCAACAAGAGGTATCTTGAAACCGTACCTCACACACTGGAAAAGTCCACAAGGGTTACACATGTTATGGGACCAAAGGTCTATAATTTGTTGCCTGATAGTGTTACTGACGCACCTAGCTTAATTTCTTTCAAAGCCCGCCTAAAACGCTGGCTTATCGAGGAGACATTTTATGATTTTGACATGCTTAAATGTATACAATAAACGATAGGTTTATTGTTTATATATTGTTTTTATCAATTGTTTATTATTTTTACAATGATGTAATTTCAGTTGTATTTTATTTTTAAAGACTTGTTTTAGTTTTAGTTTATTGCCGTGACATAATTAATTAATTTATTATAATTTGAATGTTGACATTTTTAATTTAAATTATTTATCAATCTGTATGTAATTCTATAATCTTGAATGTAATTGTTTTTGTGTTAAAACAAACATTATTTGACGTGTAATATTTTTTATGAATAAAATGAATATGAATATGAATATGAATACTATGATAATAGGTAGCCAATAAAACAGTTCTAAAAAAGCATGCAAACTACTCCGCCCAAATAAGATTACTTATAACTCTTCACATTTTTTTATTTGGTCTGAGGCAAACTATAAAAAAAATCCAAAGCAACTAAGTTTTTAAATAATTTATTTTCATTTTTCAATACATTATAACATTTTGTAATAGATAACTATTTCGGTAGTACTTATAAAGAAATTACGTACATTTTGTAAATAGGTACCTACTTATCGATACACATGATGGTATTTTAGGACGAGATTGTGTTTGGCACCAATCTCACCGACGTTATTGTGACAATTTATCTAAAGATCTTTCCCAGCAATTAAATATACTTAATTTAAATTTTATTATTGTCGAAGTGAGATAGCTGCCAACTTAATCTCCCTTTTGATGTGTTAGATATCATTCTAACTTCATCTCTCGGACCATTTCGTTGAGTTTCTTCCGGTCGATTTTTGTGGTTGCAGTCAACGGGAAACTGGACACGAAGGCCACTCCTCCTCGTAGCTGCTTGGTGTCTGACAGTTTTTCTGCAAAATAAATCACGTTTTTTAATTACGTAGGACTGTAAGTATACTTGATTGCACTTACAGCGTACTAGTTAGAACACTAAACTGAAATATAACTGAAACAATGATGAATTAAATAGTAGTTAACCGTAACCGTTAGCTATGTCAGAGGGCTTCAGACATCTTAAAAATTCTGACACCAGGGCTAGCTACCCACATTTTTATTTTCTTTTTTAGGTCATGAAACAAAAAACTAAGGCTTGGCCATGACATTGTGTTCCAATAGTTTCAATCCCGATTTGTGGACCAGAATTGTCACCGCAAACAAGGCAATACAATATGCATGATGGACAATCATCACAGAAAAAATGCCAATTATGTAGACAAAGTATAAATGACAAAGCAGCCAAAAAAAAAGTCCGGGTTCACACTATTGTGCCCGGAAAGCTTTGACAAGATCTATCTCCTGAGCATTGAGACTGTCTCTAGGTTTGGGGATGATACAGGCTACAGGCAAGTCGCCATAGGAGTATCAAAAAGTTCAAACTAAGAATATAGTTTGACTTTTTTGATATTCCCGACAGAAATTGAATGTGATATCCTATCCGGGCCTACCGGATTGTGATTCCAATATACCTTTAACGAAATCTTTGATCTCCTGAGCGTTAGGGCTGCAGCCAGGTTTGGGAATGATACAGGCTACAGGGAGGTCTCCACATTCGGGGTCCGGAATCCCAGCTACGGCCACATCCATCACGCTCGAGTGCGCCCTGATCACTCCTTCGATTTCTGATGGAGATATCTGTAAAATATAAAATAGTCTATCGATTAATAAATATTCGATGAATCGTGCTGTCGAAGCAGCACTTGGGAACTAAAAAAAATTCTAAAATTCCATTTTATTATTTACTAGCGACCCGCCTTAATAGCATACTTATAAACCATTCTTGATCATATCTTGAATCACTCTATCTATTAAAAAAGTGCATCAAAATGCGTTGCGTAGTTCTAAAGATAAGTATAAGCATACATAGGGGCAGACAGAGCAGGAAGCGACTTTATTTTATACTATGTAATGATAGTGATTATTTTTCAGGTATTTATTTAATATCTTAGATTTAATTTTTACAATATTTTTATAAAAACAATATAAAAACATTATAAAAACTTAACCTAGGTTGCCGCCAGCAGCGGGGTGGGGCCCAAGCTACCGGTGGTTGGAGCTACAGACTGAGGAACCTCCTGACGATGCGCGCCGTGTCCAGGATCACTGCCTTCTGAATCTGGCCCTTGACCCAACCGTCTAGCGAGAGCCTCTTGAGATGTTGGTCGAGGCTCTTTGCTATTAAACCGTTCACCGACACGACTATCGGGACAATGATCGCCGAGTCAACATCCCACGTGGCGGTAACCTCGTGAGCCAAGTCAAGGTACTTGCTGAGCTTGTCCTTCTCGGCCTTCACGAGGTTCTCGTCATGTGGGATGGTGATGTCGACGAGCACTGCCCGGCGCTGGGACCGGTCGACCACCACGATATCAGGCCTATTGGCGACAATAGTCTTGTCCGTGATGATAGAGCGGTCCCAGTAGAGCAACGCACGACCATTTTCGAGAACTGGCGCTGGTGCGTACTTATAGTACGAAACCGCGGACTCAACAAGGCCGTATTGAAGAGCAAATTGATGGATGATCCTGGCCACTTGGTTATGCCTGTGCAAGTACTCGCCGTTTGGCAAGATGAGAACAACCGGAAGTAATATGCCTGAGTGATTCTCCGGGACGATGGCATGCCCGACAAATGTCGACCGTACCGTCCTTCAGGATATACTTCCGGTAGTTGTTCGTCAAGACAACTTCGTCCGCAATTGCACAGGCAAAACCCTCGGTTTCACCAAAGAGGTCACCGAAGCGTAGCCAGGCCACCGACGCCAGCAGGTCCACATCGGGTCCTGTTAGGGCCCGATAGAACCGCCCATGCAGCTCCTTGCTCTTCCATACCGCCTTATTAATAGTGATTATTATTATTTTCATAACTGGCCAGGCGAACTGACGACAAGTGGAGTAGGGCAGTGAGAGAATGGTGGCCGAGGCAAGGAAAACGGAGCGTTGGTCGTCCGGCTGCAAGATGGGTCAACGATATACTTCGTGAAAATCCTGGGTCGAATCTGGACACGATAAGCACAGGACTGAGACAAATGGCACTGTAAGACAGAGGCCTATACCCAGCAGTGGGATAGAGAAGGTTTCGGATGATGATGATGATGTTCCATTCATCGAACATTTGACTCTCGACACTATGGTAGGCACGGAACCTGCGAATATGACTTCACTGATAAGCCTGTGGCGTGTAAATCTGTGTTTAAATACCAAAAAATTCATTGATTAGGATTCGAAACATTTCACGATTTTAAGGCCAGCGTTGATCCATTACGCCACCTATACCATGGCTTCTTATTTTTTTGTAACAAGTGAAACGTCAACAAATTAGCTAGAAAATTTGACTTTTCTATTTTGTATTTCTTTATTCAAATACACAGACAATCGTTAAATAGGTACTTGATTCGTCAAATTCTAAAAGTGTCAAAAGGTTAGTTTGCCAAAATCGTAATTCTTACTATTACATGCGCCAATTACACTAATTACAAAGTCATCTTACTTAACTAGTTTCCACAACAATTGAGATTAAATTCACACAGATATGCAACACACCAAAAAGAATTAAAATAGATGTAATTGTTCTTGAGTAAATTTAAATACCCGACATATTTTTGTAATATCCATTGAATTAAGTACCTTTATTTTGGAACCCTAAACGATAAGCTTGGTTAATAAAAATGAACTACTACAATTTGGTTCGTGACTTGGGTTTTTGAGACAAATCTAATATCTATACCTTAATTGTCTAAATCTATCCTGCCTTTTGGAGGATATGTGGAAATAAGGAAAGAAGGATGCAGCGAATGGACCTGTCGTTTTTTTTTTTGCAAGTAGGTAGAAAACAAAACATCAATTATAATAATGATATGTGCTTCAAAAATTTAGTGATTTTTTTGCGGTTTTCATATCACTAATTAAAATTAATATTAGACCACCAGAAGAATTACAATGATTTTTTATTGTTTCAACATTATAGATTACATGCATAAGAAGTGGCGGTATGACCTTAAAGGCTTTAGCCTGTCCAAAAATGGGCACATTATTTAAAAAAATCACTATTTTATTACTGTTGCTGTCAAAAAAAAGGAAATGTCAAATTCAGTCGATCAGATGATGTATTCAGTATTGTCAGATTTCGTTTTCGGTATTCCGACTTAGCAATTTTTTGGAGGGGTTGATATAATTATTTTCTTTTTCAACAGTTGGTACATGCTCCTTCCTTAACTCGTTTTAAGTGTTTCAACTAGTAATTTTACGAACTGAGGTATCTTTTTACATATTTTATAGAAACATACATTTTTGTATATACTAAAAGATTTTCAAAAAGAAAGAATACTTATATTTTTAGGTTTACTAACAAAAAGCTGCAGTTGAAATTATCCGAGATATTCCTGATTATTTTGATATTACTCGTAATAATCCTTAAAGGTGCTATTCGAATCTTGGCAGCAGCCTACAGCTACAAACAGCACTTGCAGCAGCTGCACGAAGCCGGCTGTAACTGCACAACTGAGGGGTTAATCCAGGTTTACACGTAAATTGAAACTACAGCTGTTTCGGTATGGCCCTATACATTTTTGTACAGCGCCCCTAGCAGAAACGAGGAAGAACTAACCAAAATCTATGGAGCCACACGCGAACGCGAAAGTTTGAGTAAACTTCGCAAAGCCTGGACTACGAGTAAGGGCTCTGGTTATCTATGTAGTAGTATGAATTTCTGCAAAAAAGATTCCGATTGCGGCTCCGGCAGCACGTGCTACCGAGCCTCAGCTGCGAGTGTTGTTCACCTGTTTAGACAAGTCCGACGTGCTGCCTGTCGCAGCACGTGTAGCCAACCTCGGAATCACTCTCGACTGCGGAAGCAGGCAGTGGCTGCATTTCAGATGTGTGTTACCTGCAATCGCGACCTGCATCCGCAGGCTGCGGCCGAAGTTCGAATAGCAGCAAGTTGTGGTTCTTATACTATTGCTAATGAAGTTGATGAATACCGAAATTCATTATCATTCATTTTTTCGTAGTACCAGTCGTCGTAGTTACCATATAGCGCTTCTGGCGCGTTTTTGACGTTTTTTGCCAAAAGGAGTTGGCAGCACTGCTATGGTCTATAATTCTATAAATCAAAGTAGGTACATATAGCTTGAAAATTGTTTTCGGTTTTTCTTATTTTAACTTCATTTTAAACAAACTTGTACATATCAGAACAGTTTTAGAAGCGTCATAAATTACTCTGGTGAAGATAACATTTTTAAAAATGAGCTTGGGAGAAACTGAGTGTATTCGTACACAACAGGTATTCGTATGTATGAGCTGTCGACATCCTTCTTTACAAGCATTATACAAGATACGTACGAACTTAACTTACTTGAGCATGTTTGTATTTCAACAGCAGTTTTATTCGTTCCATGAAGAAGTAGTTCCAATTTTCGTCTCTGTAGAACATGTCGCCAGTTTTGAACCATCCGTCTTCTGCGAACGCCTCTTTGGTCGCCTTCGGGTCATTGTAGTATTCCTTTCAACAAATGTAAATGTTAGTTTGCCAGACTTTGTAGAAATGTAACTCTTAGTACCAAAAATAGAATAGGTAGGTAAAGATCAGGATTTTCTCTGGAGATTAGAACCATATCTGTGAACAGTATGGTCTCGTCACGTCAAGGAAGACCACTTTGATTACATACATCGACTTTGCATTTTTTTTTTTTTTGTTTTATTAGGTAAATAGTATTGCATTATATATTTCAGAATTAATATTCTTTCAGAAGATCTAGAGGCAGATCTAGTAGGCGTTCTATACTCTAGACAGTATCTCTGCTTAACAGTAGACAGGATGTGCTTACACGCATGTGATAAAACGCAAATTTATCCTTTATAAAAAATATGAGAGCGTACAAATAAATAGAATATTCCTTATTTATTCGCAGGACGGCAACACTTCCGAAGGTGCTCGGTCCTCGATATGACCGAGGACCCATATGGAAGAGAAAAGGGCTCACCTCACTAACATGTGGGATTTACCATAGGTACGTATTTCACTAGACGAAATATAAATTATAGGAAACCATGGTACTCATCATCAAGGGCAAATTTTATTACGACGCCAAATCCGGAATGGCGATAAAAACAGCTGTTTCACATACATCGTCCAAGGGCAAAGTCCAAGGTCTCATAATATTAAAAGTCGTATGGTCATGGTCAATAGGTCATATTGATAAGCACAATGACTATCGTTTGGCTTCGGGAGCATCTTTACACCCAGCTTAGACTGACTGACTGTGACTGTTTCTGATATTTACGTATTCCTTGACTAAAACTAAAATAGTTCAGGTACTTATATTGTATACCTTAAACATTGGCCCTTTAAGCCACAGTTCTCCGTTCACGTAAGGCTCGTCAATATCTTCTTGTGTCTCCAAATTGATGAGCTGGAAAATAATTAGAGCAGACTAAATGAAAGACAGCTTACTTTAACAAAACCCCATCCAAGGGCTCCACAGTTTTTCAATTCTCAACGCTTTTCAGAAGCTTTTAAAATATTTTCGGGGTTATGTAGTAGTGAAGTTATCTTTTATTACAGGAAATAAAAGTACGGCGCAAATACTAGTCTCCACATCTGCGGCTCAATGTAAAAGAATCATTCAAGTCATTCATCTTTTTTAGTGATGAATGAGAGTGTCAAAAAGAGCTATACGTTTGCCGTTAAGTATCTTCACGATAGGCTTGCACTATTCAGAATTTTGAATTAACTAAGTAGATATAGCAATCCAAAACTTGCGCGCACAGCACTGCGCTCATCACTCTTTATGAAGATCTTATACGAGTAGATAAATAATAAACTTACACTAGCTAGATCATACATTTCAGTTCGCTCATAGTCTGAAATTCCGCAAAATGCATTTCCCTTCAAACATGAATACTTGTACACTACTGCCATTAACAACTTTTAACCGATTGAATAACAGGTAAAGGCGTGTTATTTCCTGAGGCGGGCTCTGCGAGTACCTTACCATTTAGATTCTAACCGTCTTACCAAAAAAGTTTTACGCACGCTTTTTAGACTTTGTGTAACAGTACAAATTGCACGGCTAAACAGTATTTAAAGCGTGTTTAAATCTTTTGTGGTAAGGCGGTTAAGATCCTGAGATATTTTGATTCAGGGCTCAAAGTCACACACAGCGGGAACCTAATACTATGGTCCCGGTGATCCTGAATCAACAAAGCGCTGAAAAATTTGTAAATGTAAGAAGTCTCGAATAACTTATGGTAACTATGTTAGCGCAACGACCAACAATGGATCATGGCATCAAATACTAATAATAATCGTTACTTTTGTCAGTCTTGGGATACTTTGTGCCTCGTAACTCAACGCTACAAAACCGGAGATCTCAGGATAAATCCGTAAATATGATAACGCTAAATCCAACATACCCTATGTTGGTAGATTGCTGCCGGTTTTCCAGATGAACCTGGTGGGCATTCTCCTTGAAATGCTATTGTGGACAGCTCAGTCATGCCGTACGCGTTGATCAATGTTGTTCTAGGCGAATTTTCCTGAAATATACAGAAATGAAAAGATGAAGTTTGTTCTTATAGCACACTCCTTAAATATTCTATGTCAGAGATACCACAAAACTCAAAGATTTGAAATAATCGAAACTGCGTTTAGCCGATGACCACGCGTTTCCATACGGTTTGAATCCCTTTCAAGAATCATCTTGACTCTACCTAGGGCCTTATTGTGTAAGCGCTCTGACGTTCGGCTTCGCTTTTCCTCCTGCTTGCGTCAGTTACTCACACCATGTGAGCAAGCGGGAAGAAAAGCGAAGACAAACGTCAGAGCGCTTACACAATAAGGCCCCTGGGCATAAAGCATGCGACCACGAAAAGCGATGAAAAGAACTCTGTGAAAAGAACTCATTTCGACGTGTGAAAAAGTGACAGTTATATACTTTGCCATAACGCTGTCTCGTTCTGACACTACGAACGAAATAATTCGTGGCGCGCATACTAGCCTGGCTGGACTAACCTTGATGAGTTCAAGAATTTTCTTGTCCACATGGCTTCCTCCGATTAGAACGACGTCGAAACTAGTCATATCGCATTTCCCTTGCTCCCCTTTCAACAGATGTATCACCATGGGAGGACTTAGCACGCAGGCAGTAGGCTGAAACATCAAGAAAATGGTTAGAAAAAATATATTTGCTTTAGCAAATATACAGTGTACACGCTTTCACATGGCGAAAGTCACCCGTCCACGCCGTTGGAGCCATCGTCAAAGGAAACTATGTGATTCATCCGACGTTGATAAGTGCGCGAGACTTCATAAGATTTATAATTCTTACTAATATTATGAATCCGAAAGTGTGTTTGTTGGTTTGTTACTCTTTCACGCAGCAACAGAGCAAGGGATCGACTTGATTTAGTCATTATCCAGGAAAAAAATGAAGATCCTGTTAAAAACCGCGAGTAATGCTGTTTTATTTTTTAACCGACTCCCAAAAAGGAGGAGGTTCTATGTTCGTGTGTATGTTTTTTTAAAATTTTTTTTTTTAGTTCGAAAGCGTATACTTCCGAGGTGGTCCCATTTTCAGCCGTTTTTGAAAAAACGGCTGAACCGTTCGTTCAAAATAAAGCATAATTTAATTGTTAGGTGGTACGAGTAAGTAATACATTGTGTAATTATAATTCAAATATTCAAAGATACTGTTTATTTTTATACCGGTTGACTTTTAACAACATAATTATTTTAATTTTACTTACCTAAGTCGCTGGAGCATTAATTAGCATAAGCACAGGATGAAAAACCTGAATCAGCGGAAATTATCGCAATGTCGTAAGAGAAATGGAAGGTTTTTTATCACAATGGTGACATAATGTATATCTCGTGCGAGTCTCTAAATATCCTTATACGTACACAAAGACAAGGATAACGAACAGCTAAAGTTAAAAATAGATAATATTATTGATAGCTCGCTAATCTAGCTAATTTTAGGGACCCGGAGAGAATACTCCATGAAGTCAAGGCAAAGGAAAAGAACCGACAAGAAATCACAGCCGTCAGGAGAACTTACCAACAATCGTTGGATTCTCAACTTACGATCACTTCTCGATTTCCTATTGGGAGAACTGTCGCATCTCTATCGGTCACTAAGTACTATAGCAGACTGCCTGCCTGTCACCCGAGCCATATATCTTCTTTCCTCATTCGAATGTTTTTCGCCATCACAATACAAAAGTGTGACTATCGTAGTGAAATTCATTATTCAAATATCTGCCCGGCCGGGAATCCAACCCGAGACGTTCATTCAGCTTTATGCCAGGAAAGCTATTTTCTAAATTAAATTATATACTAGCTTAATGCCCGTGGCTTTGCCCGCGTTGTCTTAGTACTTGCTCAATATGATGATGATGGTGCTGGGGCTGCCCCGATTCTGTAGCGCGTCAGGCATGTTTGCGGACGCGCGCACGGATTGCTTTCACACGTGCATGCGCAAGCGGAGCGCGTCCCTGGTGCGCAGGGTGCGGGCCAGCTCCAACGCTGTCCTGATGATGATAGCGGAGAGGGTGGACTGTACTTTTCTTCGGCATTGTTGTGATAGACATGTCTCTGTACCGATGCCGAAGAGAAGATACTAAAATAATCTGTATTTAAAAATAATTTAATAATTATGTTGAAATTGACATTCTTATTGATTTTGGAATTTATGATAATTGTGACAAAAATTGAATTAAGTGTATTGTAATTAATTTTATGGGTCAATGGCCTGAAATAAATGATTTTTTTTTTTTTTAATTTTTAATATAACAGCCCGCAGTATGTTCCGCGTTGTTTAATTAGGTTTTTACAAATGATATTAGCCAGCGGTTTGGCCCGTGCTGATTTGTACTTCTCTAAAATGATTGTAGCCCGTGGTTTGGTGTATTGTTCTTATCAAGATATTATGGTGAACCTTTCCATACCTTATAAGTATCGATCAAATATCTCGTGTGTTCCGGAGTCACAGTACGCGAAGTCTGTAATCGGGTGTACTTCATGAATGGTGCCACGACGAAGTGCAGAACTGCCGTCAGCCATTGTAGGGGGGATAAGATGAGCCACATGCGCGTTGGATTAGGGAACTTGATCCATCTTGCCCTAAGAAACATTACTTCATTGTGCGCTAGCAAACTTCTGGAGTTTAACTAACAGATAAATTGAAAAATAACAATTGACTAGGTGAATTTTCTGCCTTCACATGGTCAATTTTCTTCTTGTTCAAATCTCAACAATATGTAGTGAAAGCAAAGACCTTGTACCTCAGAAAAATAACAAGCCTTGTACTTATTAAGAAGGTCTTTGAGTGAAAGCAAACAGGACAAGATATTGTCGAGATGTCATACTTTCAGTAAAAAGATATGTTGCGGAATTTAACGATACACTTATTGCCATTCTCACTCACTTGTTTTATTCTATAAAATACTCCCAAGATCTACTGCTCTGAGAACAACTAATTAATAATATACCATATATGAGGTCCTGTGATCATCCACGTTTTGTATGTTAAGGCTGCGCCTTTTGGTAGCCCGGTGGAACCACTTGTAGGCAAAATCATAAGAGTGCTTTCTTCTGCATTAAAATCTTCAGGTCTGAAAACAACATTTAAAAACTATGACTGTTAGACCGTCTTTGCGAACGACTATTTGTTTATTTGGATGTTGGTACTTTTTCGTCCTCAGCACTGCGGAATGTGAGTGTCTAAATAGGCATGATGGCTAAAAAAAAATATAATTAGTCCGTCAGATAGACTATCAAAAATATTAGACACGTATTTTTTCTTTTGTCAATACGTGGTTTTATAAACATGTATGCGATTTTCGTGGGGTAAAATAAAAGACGTGAAGAAGTTTTTTTTCTTCCTTTTTAGGGTTCCGTACCCAAAGGGAAAAACGGGACCCTATTACTAAGACTTCGATGTCCGTCTGTCCGTCTGTCCGTCTGTCCGTCTGTCCGTCTGTCCGTCTGTCCGTCTGTCCGTCTGTCCGTCTGTCCGTCTGTCCGTCTGTCCGTCTGTCCGTCTGTCTGTCTGTCCGTCTGTCACCGGGCTGTATCTCATGAACCATGATAGCTAGGCAGCTGAAATGATCACAGATGATGTATTTCTGATGCCGCTATAACAACAAATACTAAAAACAAAATAAAATAAATATTTAAGGGGGGCTCCCATACAACAAACCTGAATTTTTAGATGTTTTTCGCCCTTTATTAATAATGGTACCAGGTAGATGTTTAAATTTTCACAGAATATTTAGTTTTATATTCCCTTCAATAATAAATAATAAAATTAAAATAAAATAAATATCTAAGGGGGACTCCCATACAGTACGGAACCCTCCGTGCGCGAGTCCGACTCGTACTTGGCCGATTATTTTCTGGACTTTTCAGTCGTTCGAATGATTCAATTATAGCATTCCTGGCTATTAAGTGAAAACATCGTAACGCAACTAGGTACATGGAACTGAGAAAATAAACTTGTGGGCGGTTGGTGGAATATTGCTAAGCTAGTAAGTTTTTACAGGCCGGTAGGCTAGCAAAAGTTTCACAGTTTTCAAGCCACCAGTTCTACTAAAAACTTACTTGAAATTGTCGATTGCTTCGTAATCTGCTTTCAGAAGGTCAGCCAAGCATAGTCCAAGGTCCTGTCTATCGAACGTAACGGTCTTAGTATTTAGTTCGAGACTTGTTAGAGCCGATTTTACTTCGGGTATTTTTTCACTTTGGCAAATTATTATTGAAGGTTTGTAGATGTTGAACGCGTTTTCTAATTCACCTGCAAGTTAAAAAAACAATCCCCTATTATAGGTATATTTTTCGTGTCTCAAACTCTTTAATACGAATAATATAGTTTTGTTTGACAGATTTCCATTACGGTCATAGCTGTAGCTATATGGTACGTTATAGTCGCCACAGATCTTCATAGTTGATTGAATCAGGCGTTAATTTGCGGAAATTAATCTTCAAATCTTTGTTTGAATAAATATTTAGTGTATTTCCGCTATTTTGTTGCAGGCAAATAAGTTTAAAGGACATATTAATACCATTAATTAATCATTAATAACAAAACCATTAAAAGTTGTAATGGATATTACAATTACAATTATTTATATTACAATTATAAAGACATTACAATTAATAATATTACAATAATTATACATTTAAAAGCATAATTTTACAAAATAGTGGACGTGTTGACTCTTAGAGGTTGCTCGCAAGTAGCTGTCCAGAAGATGCCTCGTTGAGAGGCGAAACACGTGTCGGAATAAGGGTGTTATTTAAAAATGAAGTATTTTCACTATTTTGTCATATTATTTTTTTCAAATGTTTTGTTATATTTCTTTGTTTAGTTTTAAACGGATTAATTACAAAATATTTCTGATAGAGTGCAGTAAAAATCAGAGTGTTTATTATTATTTTCACTATTTGTAAAATTATGTTTTTAAATAATAATTTAATAATTTTTAATAATAATAATAATTTTAATAATAAATGTATAATAATTGTGATATTCTTAAGTGTAATGGTTACCGGTTATGTTTTTAATGATTAATTAATGTATTAAATAGGGCCGATAAACTTATTTGCCAACAACAAGAATCCACTATATATTTATTCAAAACTATGATTTACAGATCTTCATTGTTACAAAAATAATCTAATCTAATCTAGCTGGTTCGCTGCACATTACTAAAACTAAGATGATCCATAAAGGAGTTCTATAAATCGACTTTCGTGCAAGTTTAACTTATGTGGCCAGACTTTAAGACATATTCTTACGTACATATTATATATGTTGCAATATAATGATTGAGTAACATTCTTACACGTATCTAAACATAACTGGAACGGAAATTGCGCAATTATAAATTTATTCTGCACCTACCTACCGATTTTTCCTTTGAATGGAAAGATAAGAAAAACTTTCTCATACATACGAGTAGGTAAATATTTTATATTTTTACAGATAAATAACCTAAAACGCAAAAATGATAATTATTACATTTATATTATAATGTCGGACAATTAATTTTACGTATCGTCAATTTTCTCACATATATTAAAGTTGTCGGGGGCGTGTATATCGCAACTCGACAAGCAATGTAAACGTACCAATGTACGGACGTTTTTGAACTTCGCTGACTTTGCAGTAATACTACGCTGATACTAACAGACTTACAACAACAAAGTGTATATGACCATATAGGGCATTTATCTGAGTTTTAGAATAATTAAATTTTATCTAATTTGTTTGAGCTGTAATGGGAATTAATACCCAAAATGTAAAAAAAATACCCAAATGTACCAAACCGCGGACGATTTGTCCTAATACGCGGAATGTCGTCCCAATTCCTGGACGCTATACGAAATTGAACTCTATTTGTTTTACATTAGAGTTTAAATAGCCTTTCTACCGTATTATTATTTGTATGAACTTTGAAATCGACCCAAATCTATTACAAATCGTCCTAATTCACGGACGCTATGCGAATTAGAACTCTATTTGCTTTACATTAGAATTTAAATTGACTTTCTATTGTATTATTTCTTACTATTATTAAGGAATATTTCAGCTAAAGCCATTCAAGGTGTCTTAAATCAAAGAAACAATGGTTTACATGCAATAAATTATATTTCAAACAAAACAATAATCACATTATGAAAAAATATGCTGAAACGTTAGGTAGTTAGCACAATAGCATTGGTATAGGAACCGTATTTAGTCCGTGGCAAGATAATCGGCTTAAATGATCCCCAAGGTAATGTGTTCAGTCTTCCCATGCAAAATAAAATGCGTTCTTTTTTATAATTATATCCCACAGGTCCGTATAAGGCACCTTAGGTGGCACATTTGTGTAATAATGATTTCACGGCAGTTAAATTGGATACCAGTCTCTAAGGCAACCTCAGTAGTATGTTTACCTTTACAGCACGGCGTACCTGGATATCGTAGAAGTGGCGCAACATCTGGCGGTCGAAGAATTAATGCTTTCAGTACAAGAAAAAAACAAGAAACTAAAGTAGGGTGTGACTCAAACGCCCACTGTGTTGTCTGGGAATGTCCCAATACAAATGAGAGGAGAAATGACGTACTTGACTTCATCTTCAGGCATTATTCAAATCTACTAAACCATGGCTCTGAGTTTATTTTCGTAACGTCTTGGGAATCAATTATCGACATCATACTTGCCACGAGCAATATCTCTAAAACAATCAATGAGCAGCGCGTGGCAACTGATGAATACTCTGATTCCGAAGCACGAACCTGAAGCATACCGATATAGCAACTTTTAGAAATAAACTCAAAATAGCTATAAAGAGGAACCTTTACTATAGCTAGAAAACAGCTCGAGAGAGAAAAGCATGAGCTAGTCATAGAGAACGATGTATCTGACGATATATTGCTATCTTGGAACATATACGCGGATAGTGCAAAAAACAAGCTTGGACTAAGAGAATCCCTTGCCCTGAGTAAAACAACATAAACTTTGCAAGCGGAAGCCATGGGCCTTTTGCTAGCCGCAAAAAAACTTAAACTTTTATATGAACTGAGCTTCTAACAGCTACTGGAAACAGTGAGGCCAAAAAAGTGATCATATTCACAGTTGACAGTACTGCTACTATCTATGAACTCAGAAGACCTGTAACAAGGTCAAAATTAATCGCTGCGCGTCATGCAACATTCCAAACTCTATCAAATAAACAGTGCGATGGAAAAAGAGTCATTGATCATGTTCAGGCAACAACATAGCAGACACGCTTTCCAAAGAAAGAAGATTCAGTTGTAACTTAGAAAATCAAATAGTTTTATTAAATTGTAATCTTAATCATATAATCTAAATCCCAATTTTTTAGTACTATAGTTGATTGTTGTATCGATATAATAAACAACTTTTACAAAAAAAAAAAAAATGTCTCAATCAAGAGACAGATTTTTACTCTGATACTAGGACTAGCCACGCGGCCCATACGAACGTCCTTATTTACTTTTTACTACCTATTTATGACAAATTAAATGTTTATTATTTTCTATGAAACACCAAAAGTTTAGTATTTCATAAAAAATAAAAACATAATATCAAAATCTGAGAACAATAAATCTTACTTAAGATAATCATTTAAACACAATGTAATATTGTTTAAAATATATGTTGTAAATCGATCAAAAACAATTGTTTTGTCATGCACAAAAAACAGTTTAAACAATACTAAAGCAAATCGGACACGACTATTGTTTGAACCAGTCCAAAATAATTCTTAATTCCTTTGAATGAGACGCAACCGAATTATAATAATTGCTTTTTCACGGTTTTGAAAACGAAGTTCTTACATGCAAGGAAAATTGAGACTTATTTGAAGGCAATAAGGTCGAGATCCAATCTTTGGTACAACGGGTTTTAAAGAACTGATGTGTGTCCCACTTCTCGGACGAAAAATGTGATTATTGTCCGTGCATTGGGACAAGTACGGGTTTTGTGAGTACCATTAGGCGGATACGCAAATATTATAAATAATCAACAAGATTATGTCTAGATTAGAGGTTATAATATTAGGTAATTTATCTAAGTATCGTAATAAAATAGCACACTTACCGTATCACATTACACAACTAAGAAATTATCTGAAGTTTATGACAGGGTAGACACCAAATTCAGCTACTGAATTAACAGATTAACGAAAATTTTACGACACCGCACTTTTGAGATCATTTGGTTTGGGCACCATTACACTACGTGTACAGTTTTTCTTGTATAATACTTTGAAATATAACCAAGAATTTATTGCCATTCATAAGATTAAGTTAAACTTTCGTGGAAAATTACAGAAATTAAAAAACCGAGTAACGTCCGCGTTCTGGGACTCGTCCGCAATTACGTGCGTTTACCTCAATAACAGTTCTGTAAATAATGATGATTACTGGGATGATGAAAACTATTGTCCATCTCGATTTAATTGAATGTGAACATAAATATGTGTGGGTCGGAAAGTTCTCAAGTGGAGACCACGTATCGGCAAGCGCAGCGTAGGACGTCCACCCACAAGGTGGACGGATGACCTCATTAAGACCGCAGGATCAAGCTGGATGCAAGCCGCTTCCAACCGGTCTTATTGGAGATCCATAGGGGAGGCCTATGTCCAGCAGTGGACTTCTTATGGCTGATGGATGGGATGGATGGATGGAACATAAATATTACACGCCGAAGCGGGTAGAAACATTTATTTATTATTTTTATCTACGACATAAACAGGTGAGCAGTTACAGGTTCGCCTCAAAGCGCCCGCCTATATTACAGAATATATTAAATTTATAATACTATAACAATACTCCTATAGTAACACTTTTGTACCAATTTTATGCAATAAGCGCTATTTCTAAACCTGACTTTGATTTTATTTTTCGAATTGTTTCTTCTAGTGGCGTATCGAGCGCATTCGACAAAATCCCACATTCCGCAGACGAGCTCCGCGAACCAAGTAAGACGGCAAGGGGAACAGGAGAATGAGTATTTAAAAGTATTATGACCAAATGACTACAAAGTATAAAACAAAGTCGCTTCCGCTGTCCCCATGTATGCTTATATCTTTAAAAACTACACAACGGATATTAATGTGTTTTTTTTTATAGATAAAGTGATTCAAGGGGAAGGTTTATAATATGTATAATAAGCCTGTGCGAAGCCGGGGCGGATCTCTAGTTAATGATAAGAAAAATCAAATAAAATTACGAACTTTTTATTTGTTTTACTTGTTATGCACTTTTTTTGGTTACAACCTAATTATATTCCAAATAATTTAAAAAAATATATTTTTAAATCTTTTATTCAAAACAAAGATTGTAAAATCTTGTCAAGAAACAAAATTTTTTTTCAAATCAAAGGTGACTGGATTTTTTTCAATTGAGCGAAGTTAATTCTTGTTCGTATCAGATTTGTTGTGTCAATAGAAATTATGCACGAAAATAATTCATATTTATACAATTCAATATAACACGTTTTTAACACGTTTGCAAATGGCGCGCGCGCCCTGAGCTGTGCTCATGTGTGTACGTACCAACTTTCAAGAACCTGTCGATAGGAGCTATTACGATGCCAAGGTACGTAGCTGCGTAGAACGGAACGGCCAGGTCCAAGTGGTTTGGACCCATGATGACCATAACGTCTCCATGCTTCAAGCCCATCTCTTTGAAGCTGATAGCACATTGGACAGACCGCTTCATCAGCGAACTGTTGACTTCTGATTCACCTGTTCCCCCATCTATCTGAAATTAACAAAAAAATCTTCATTTTAAATCACCTTCAAAAAGCTGCTTCTAACGACACCTGTTTTGTCAAATTTTGATAAATAGTTTAGAAGTTACGTCGGAAACTGGGAACAAATGAACTTACATACATTTTCACTTATGTAACCTACCTACACATCAAAAACGTACCTAACCTTCATTTTTGCTCTAAGCTGCAGTATTCGGGTAAAAATGATGTGATGAGATAAAATAAATTTTTAGACTTGGCTTTTGGCCCTATATTAAATGGTTCTCACACTCACAGTGAGGCCGAGTCAAACTTCTTGGCGGTTGTAAAGTTAACCCTTAAATTGGCAAATAGTTTTTTATCTGAAGTATGTTTTTATTGTGTTTTGTCTCGTTTAGTTGTAGTCCTAAGAGGTCATAAATAACAGAAAAAAATCCTGCATTTGTAATTTTTGCGAAAACGCATACGTACTACGGGTATGCCATTGCCAACTACAATACAAATTACCTATCCTGATGTATGTACTACAGGTATGACATTGCCACGACATCCATTACAGAAGCTGTTTTTTTTTTAAATTCCGGACTGGCCCTAATGTAAAAGTTGCTCTAACCAAAATTATTCCTATGCTAGAAATGAATGCAAAAATAAGGCACTGTAAGCCAAAACACAGGCCGATGGCGGCACTGGCCAAGTTTGACAGCAGATACTTTATTATTACTTGTTTTCAACATTTTTTTCAAGAAAAAAAAACTTATCTATTAATATTGATGGTTCTTCTTGAAAATTGTTTAATGGACAAAGAATTTGTTAATTTAATTATCTAATGAAACACCCTCTTTCTGAAATTATCTCTGTTGAAACAAAAAAAAAATAAAGATTGATCTTGTTACCTGAGCTACTAAGTCCGGTTCCTCCTTGAAACTCTGAAGCACGATTTTTCCGAGATGGAACCTGTCACTGGGTATCCCAGATTTGGCAACTGTTTTGGAGGTCACTTCACTGAGGTACCAGTAGTAGTGGTCGAAAGTTCGGCGTTGGGCCATTATTTAGGTAGATGTCGTCTACTGCTGATCACACATCTGAAATTCCATAGATTTTGATTTTGATGAGAAAACGGCTAAGATAGGTTTGTTTACCATTGGGTGATTCTTCGCGGTTTTTTCTTATTCCTCTGTCGTATATATTTTTTTTATATTTTAATGATAAAGATGTATTGACGTGAAAGTAGATTTATTTTATTTGTAAGCATAAGTATAGTTTTGTAATGTAACTCTTTAATGAAATATTGCTTATTTTAACTGTTGAGTCCAGAGGAATAAAAATTGGGTTTGTCTAAAGTCCATAGAAAAGGGGTGAGGACACGATAACCCTGGACTTAACTTGGAGTAACGGCAACTTGCTTTACCACCGTCGAGGTGACTAGCGGTCCCAAGGTGGTGTCGGCTTTCTCGTTCACAAATGCCTCACCAACAATATTACCATCGAAAGTGTGTCGAGCAGGGTTGTATACTTACCTAATACTCAGAATATCCAAGAGATATTCGCTGAAGGTCATTCAGGTAGGTCGGGCCATTCATGTCTAGGACCCACTTCACTGTTGTAATGGGGGACTTCAACGCAAAGTTGTGCAAAAAAAACACCTGTATACAGGTTATCCAAAACTGGTGTACCAAGCTGAAAGGAGGAGATTCAGGCTAGTTCGTGGCCAAGCGCGGTCGGATTTGCGATAAGTAAAGCTGTACAAAGCTAACAATATTGTATCACCTAATTATTAGTCTAGACTACAGCTAAAACCACTAACCTGTTAAAATAATATTATTATAAACTTCACGTTTCTTCTCTAGTTTTAATCACTTTTTAGCACGCTAATTTTAAACAGCACAAAAACACGTGATTGTAATGAGAGGATATTTTCTTATTTTCGCACGATTCATAAAATCGCAAAATATTATTATTTTTTTAGTAAGGTAGTGCCGACTGAGAAGGCCCGCTGTGTTGTAAGGCCCAAGTTTCAAAAAACACATTAAATACATTCATAGCGCACTGGTCTCTAGTCACGTGAGTAACGGACCAATAGGAACGCAGAATGCGCCTGCAGCGTTCCGCTGGCGGCCGCCATTTTGTCAGTGCCGCCACTTTTCTCGCCGAGCTTGGACGCCGTCACCTATTTTGCTATTTTTCTCGGACACAAAAAGTAAGTTTTCTGTTGTTTATCCCAAGATTTTTAAGCAGATGATTAGTTTAAAGTGTTTATTTAATCATTACCTAACACTATTTACTTTTAGATTGTGATTTTTTTATCAAATTTATTACGAAAATGGTTAGTTTGGGTTTCAAAGCCCAAGTCGTTTTGGAAGGCCCAAGTAGTTACTTTTTTGGGCCTTACAAGGCTTGATTGGGCCTTGCAATCCTATTCTAGCCAGGCAAGGCCCTTAAATATTTAATATAAAAAATGTCTTTATACTCTATATATTTTTTTAATCATCCTTTGTAAGATGTTATCGTCTCCGTTCCTCATTCCTTGCATATCATAAATCCCAGGTCCAAATTATTGGTAAAAAGCCCTCTAATGGCTTTCCTACCAATAATTTGGGCCTTCTAACCATATAGCTGGGCCTTTTAACCCAGTTTTGTCTATCAAGGCCCAAAGTATGGAAGTATTTATTTTTAAAAAATCTTGAAATTAAATTCCTAAACATTACATTAACTTTAAAAAAACATATACTGTATCAAAACCATTACCGTAAAAAGTAAAAAAGGGCTGAGTACGGGCTGTTTTGCTACCTAGCAGAAATATTTTTTTTTCTTATAAACTATTGTTGATATCAGTTAGGATTCACTTTTGTCCAAGTCGAAAAATATTGCAATTTACATATTTTTGTAAATTTTAAATCTCAAGTTCTTATTTTCGTGATAAATAATTATATTATTGTCAGGGCCTTATTAGACATGCCACGTTTAGTAAGGCCCAAAAGAAGGGTTTTTAAGAAAGGTAAAAAACATGCAAATTATCTACACAACTTAAAAAATATATTTATTTGAATATTAGTAAGAGAACGAAGGGTTTCATAAACACGTTTTTATTGTGTTGAGATGATAAAATTAAGACTTATTTGATTTTGTAAAAAAGTGGGCCTTCTCAGCCTGCCCTACCTTATAACCAATTTATTTATAAAACATTTCGATTTATAAGAGTAACACAGTCCAAATGATTTTAATTTAACATTGAAGTTTTGTTTTTATACTGCGTAAACCTGATATTTTTAGGGTTCCACTAAAACGTGAATGGAGTTTTAATTTAGCAGTCAACGACTTTTTAACCAGCCATCTAAATCGCATATTTGCATGCTTGAGTGCATATAGGCATTGAATCTCAAATCTCTATTAAGCATTTATAAATCTTTATTTTATTAAAAAACTTGTTTAAATATCTTTTGATTTACCTTTCAGGAGTATTTATGACAAACAAATGCTTCATGTACTTACTTTTTGTAAATTTATGTGTATTTTTTTTAAATATTATTGACTTGTACGAGCGGGATGAAAAGTTGGCGTATAAAATAACAACATCGGAAACTTGAAAACACGATATATTATGAATACCTACTTTATAATTCCATACAGCGTTGGCCTTGTATACTACTTACTACTTACCTTACAAAAATAGAAAATCATAATATTTTCACGACACGCACTTCACTTTCCAGTAATCCCCAAATTTGTAAATAGGTACGGTTGCAAAATTTTATTGTGGGTAGGTCTGCAATGTAAGACGCGTAGGTATTTGAATTACATAGGTTATGTTTTATAATTATGTTTGTATGAGTATGATAAAATTAGTCTGCCAAGACTCTCGCGCTGCTATAGGTTAATGACACAATGACTTATTGAGGTGAAGGTCTGACATTAACCACGCTGTGCCAAAATGATGATACAGACAATTAAAAAAAAAGAGTTTGGCAAGTGAAAAATAGGTCTGTCAGCAGTTTGATAAAAACAAGGAAAAAAGTGGAGTGACTCGTAACTTTTTAACTTAGGTAGGTACTTACCTATATTTTTTGACCAGAAAATTTTCTGATCGGACACCATCACTAAGTAAGTAAAGGTGCTATTTGAAACCGAGCCTCCAAACTGACCAAAACAGATATGATTTGCCAACATTATAAATTATGACACCTACATACAAATAGTATGTTTAAATGCAACATGTAGGTAGCTGTATCATGTAAATAAAACCATTAAATCGTAACAAAGTTAAAATAACCCAACTGCGAAAAATCAACAAATAAGCTCCGCACTAAAAATAAATTAAATGGTTGTATTCATTATTCCTGATTAAATGTAAAAACATGACATACACCGTATATTTTGTAATCTCCTTTTGATTCCCTTTATCTTGATACCCTACTCGATGGGTAGATTTGGTTGACAAAAAAAATTAAACTACTTACAATTTGGTGCCAAAAATCCGCCATTTCGTTGTTTGTTTTAAAAAACCTATCTAAGGACACTTTTTGAGAGTTTTTGAGAGAAATCTTACGATACCTACCTTAATTGTCGAAATTCATCCAGTATTTATACAATTCTTTTGCTTGCTTGCAACCACACCTTGCTCCACAATGTAGGTATAGAGCGGCTGACTTTTTTCGCGATTTCGCAGTCGGTCTCTTGTAAAAGTTGTTCATAACGATGGGCATAAGTAATAGGTACTTTCTGAAAATTCCCATATTTAGCAAAACTACATATAATTATAATACCTTATAATACATATTCCTTTAGTGATTAATTACCCGACAACAGAACATGGTCAACCTTAAAAACTAAACACACAACCCATCCTTATATTATAATTATAATAATGTAGGCGCAATGCCAGGGTAAAAATACGTAAGTCCGTCAGTTAGAACAACAAACCAACCAAATAAGACACGTTTTTTTATCAATCAAATTAAACATTATAAACATAGTTATGTAAAAGTCACATTTCGGACACCATCACATTGACACTTCACATTGTGAACAGTGCATGACGACACACACGGAATTTTAACGGGCTATATAGGTAGGTACATAAATCATTTTCCCTCACTTTGAAAACTACACCATAGGTGTAATGCAAGGGTATAAAAATATAATGTAGTAAATCCGTCAGTACGTACTTTTTTATCAATCAAATTATAAGATAATTATGTAAAAGTCACATTTCGGACATAATATGAGCATTATGAACACGGCATGACGACACGCGGAACTTTAACACGCTATTAGGTAGGTATATAAATCATTTGCCAAAAAAATACGTCCAATGCTTTTACTATACAATTCTAATCTCTAATTCTGTCTAATCATAGATTGTTTAGGCAGGTAGTTAATTGTATTTATGTCATTAGGTTAAAATGTCAATAAATTATTTTAATTATTGTCTACTACGATATCATTTGGTTCAAAGTTATACAAACCTACGGAAACCTTGGCGCGGAAACCCGATTCGCATTTGGCTATTTTCTTATTATTTGTTTATAATCACATCATGTGTGACGCATGTATTCTACATAATTATTACCGTTTTTGTGATAGAACAATTTTTAACGTTTTTTACTCATTACTTTATTAATTATTATTTTTTATAATTATAACTGTATTATTTTCACATAATAAGGGCACGTTGACAATTTATGAAAACAAAGAAGGTATATTTTTAATACAGAAGATAATGTTATTTAATTAAAACTAGCGACCCGCCACGGCTATACACAGGTGTATTATACAGCCCAGCTCCTTAAAATAACGGAGCGTAGCTCTGGGCCGCTGGCATAACTGCTCCAGTAGCTTGCTGCAGTATGGTGAATAAAATGATGGCGATATGGATGACAAGGCTGATGATAATGCAGAAGCATCATGCAATCCGTTAGCTATTCTAGTGTCTTCTGTGGCTTTGCAATGCCACAGAACATGTACAAACATCTAGCCGTTCTCAATTTTAGCGAGACTAACAACCACGATTCATTTACATAATTATGTATATGTTGATTTATTGTTATCAATTACTAAGTTAAGTACATAACACCACTAAAAATAAGTTTTATCACTCAAAATACTTAAATATTAGGTAAATACGTAATTATGTAATTTATAATTTATCAACACTTTAGCGATAAAAATAAAAGATCGGTTTAGATCCTGTTAGGATATACCTTTAGGTATAAATGTGCAAAAAATAAAGAAAAACATGTAAACAAAATACTACTTGAATTAGGTATATAAAACACAGATGATAAAACAGCCGATTCATGCTGCGTACGTCATGCTCCATACTCATCCTTACATAGTATAAAATAAAGTCGCTATTTTCGTTTGTTTGTTTGTTTGTTTGTTTGTCTGTATGCTTAAATCTTTAAAACTACGCAACGGATTTTGATGCGGTTTTTTTTTAATGGATAGAGTTATTCAAGAGGAAGGTTTATATGTATAAAAATTCCCGAAATTCCCACGGGAACGGGCACAACGCGGGTAAAACCGCGGGGCGCTGCTAGTTCTCCATAAATTATTCTCTAACCATGTTTTTTACTAATTCTTTAAGTAATCTTCTATGCAGTTTAGTAGAAGCTGTCATAGGGAATTCTTTCATGAAGACTACACCTCCTCGAAGTTGTTTGGTATCAGTCAGGTTTTCTGAAAATAAAATAAAATTATGCTACCAACTAGTCGTAACATTATTACATCAGTTGATAAATACAATCTTTAATAAGTAATGCTGGTGATAATTTGGCTCAACGCATTTTAAGCATTGCCATTCAGCGTGGCAATGCTGCCAGCATGTTGGGCACGCCGCCAACTGGCAGCGGGCTTGAGCATTTGTATTATCTGTAGACCTTCAAGGGTCTCTGGATGATCCAATTGCTTGTTATGTAGGAGTAGGTTTTGTAGTTTTAGATTAAAGATGTAATTATAGGTCTTGTATTTAGTGGTAGTTAATAAAGGCACTTGCCCTGTTAAAAAAAGAACAAAACGAAAAAAAAAATTTCCTAATTTTATTAATCCGAAAGTATGTTTGTTGGTTTGTTACTCTTTAGAGCAGCAACAGAGCAACGGATTGACTAATGATGATACCTATAATGATTGATAAATTAAGGTTCCTAGGGGATAGCACAAAAGTCAAAATATCACGCGGGCGAAGCCGCGGGCAAAAGCTAGTAATCCATTCGAATCATCATTTTTTTAAATTTCGAATGGATGTAGGTACCTATGGATTGACACACCACTGGCTTTTCGGTGAACTGAAACATCGTGAAGAGACCTGCATACGTCCGTAGAAGAAATTCGATGACGTATGTGAATCCACTACCCTCCGAGTGACTGGGACATATCCACTGGTGGGCCAAGTGGAATATGGCACAGTCGCCCCTTAAAGATGTTCAAAATATGGTACGGTATGGTATGGTCCTACTTTTAACCAGATCCTTGATTTCTTGAGCAGTGACGTAGTGGCCAGCTCGTGTGACGACGCACGCGACAGGCAAATCTCCTCCCGACTCTTCGTCCAGAACCCCGGTCACTGCCACGTCCAGCACTCCTGGGTGCTCACGAATCACTGACTCCAATTCCAACGGAGAAATCTGAAAACACAGTAGTATTATTTGTACTTATAGTATTGTTACAGTATTATCGTTCTGATTGTTTGTGCACGTTTGCAATGCCACAAGGAATCAAATATCTAGATGACGAGTAGGTATATTCCAAAACAGGAATGGCGAACACTAGCACAAGTAACCGAGGTGGCATGCAACAAAAAAAATCGGATACGCCTGTAAATTGGAGAAGAAGAAAGCTAGAAAACATTTGCTTTGACGAAAATATTTTCTTCGCGTTTGTCTATCAATTGTATAAAATCTGCCGCTGCAAAATAGCCGCACTAACACAATGCGGATTAATCCCATGGTAAATGATACATTTCTACAGATATTCTGATAATAAACAAACTTTATTCAACATTCAATGAAACAAAAACTTAAAAGAACAAATAAATAAATAAACGTCGAAATGATAAATAAAAATAATTTCCATTCAAATAACCATGTCGGTCTTCTAGAAATAGGCAAGTACGCCTTTATTAATATTATGTTTCTATTATGTTTTATTAATATATTCTGAACGGTTGTCTTATTTTCTACTAGCGACCCTCCCCGGCTTCGCAACGGTTTATTATACTTACATATAAACCTTTCTCTTGAATCACTCTATCTATTCAAAAAAACCGCATCAAAATCCGTTGTGTACTTAGTTTTAAAGATACTCGTATAAGCATACATGGGGACATGGGGACAGCGGCAGCGACTTTGTTTTATACTATGTAGTGATTTGTAACTGACTTCAAAAAGAAAGTTTTATTTCGAATGTATCTATGTTTGCGATTTCTCCACCAATTACGGATCGATTTTAATAACTCTTTTTGTTTTGTAGATTATACTTCAGACTAGATGTGGTTAAATTTAATTTTTTTAGAAATCCGTTTAGTTGTTTTCGAAAAATAATCTAAAACTGGCATATCTATCGATTCGTGCGAACTATTCATGAGTAGTCGGTTGTGCCTTTTTAATGCAAAACTATTATTATTTTACAGTCACAGATTTACCTGGTGGTTTCTGTATTTTAATAACATTTTGAGTCGCTCGACAAAGAAGAAGTTGTAGTGTTCATCTCTGTATAGAATGTCGCCCGACCTGATCCAGCCGTCTTCTACGAGAGCTTCTTTCGTCTCCTGGGGCTGGTTGTAATATCCCTGTTAATAATAACATTATTATAGATGGATGTAATAAGACAAGTAGAGTTAGGTATTTATTTTCTACAAAGAAATCTGAATCAACAATTTGGGCTGCTGTTATGTTAGCTACAAGCTGCGGATAACCCAATGCTCACAAAAGCTCACTTAAAAGCTGCGCGAGAATTGGGTTTTGCGCAACTTCACGGCCACCAAGAAGTTTCATTGGGGGACATTTATTTTACACACGTTCTCTGACCCCAAACTAAGAATAGCTTGTGATATGGCTGCCAGAGACTGATATACTACATTTACATATTTTAAATACATACATAATAACACCCAGACAGAGCAAACATTCATGTTCATCAGTTCATCACAAATGCTTGCCTTGGGTGGGAATCGAACCCACGCCTCTTTGACACAGGAGTCGGGGTCACTAACCACTGAGCCACCGCGGCAGTCAAATATAGTAAAGTCGATTTCACGCGCCGCCAGCCAGTCTTGTGTGCTCTTCGCTCTATGAGCTGGCGCCGAATCTTGTTGGAATACCCAGTGCCTGTTATTGAACATGGTATGAGAAACAGGTTCCACAAGGTTCGTCAGGACTGTATTTTGATACACAACTGCATTCGTTTTTACACCTTTCTCACAAAAATGTACCACTGTTAAGCCCCAATAAGAAACTTCCAACCACACCATGAGCGAGGATGGAAAATGACCTCGTTGGACACGCGGAATACGGTTGCTCGCTTCTTCACTACTGTGTGCGTACACATTATCATTTTGTTTGTTGTAGCTCTCTTCTACGGTAAAAATTTTTTCGTCCGAAAAAAGAATTTCCCGATATTTTTTCCCGCGTACCGCTTCAACAAAGCGCGGCATCTCTTCAGTCTCAGGTCCATTAGACGACCATTTAAACGATGTCCTGTTTTTCTTCGATATGCCCGAAGCTCTAAGTCTTCATTTAACACCCTTTTCACCGTGGTTCTGCTTAACCCCATCTGAAGGGCCAACAGTTTCTGCTTACGTTTGGGATTTCTTTGAATTCGCGCCTTCACAGCTTTTATCACTGCTGGAGTCCTAACAGACCGAGTGCGACCACTTCTTGACCTGTCATCTACACTATTTTAGAGTCTTCATTGTATTGTTTGATGGTACGATAAACGAATCTTTTGGTTATATTCAAATTTTTCAGTATGTCAAAAATTTGAATTGGCGCGTAACCGCAACGATGCAACGCAATAACTGCAACACGGTCTTCTTAAAGCGTCCACTCCATATTTAAAAATGAGTAAAACTCTAAAAAGTATACATTTTTATTTTCATGAACAATTCGAAATTCGAATTCAATAAACTTTTTTGTCGCCAGCATTCTAAAAGAAAAGTTTTTACTGTGTGACAATACTTATGACCTGACTAGGTACATTCGGCTTATACCTACTATTGTTGGACGTATCCAGTGAAAGTGGTGGAATGGATGGCCTGTAAGGGTAAAAGGAGTGGCACAAGCTACGCGACTCTCATCCCTCGAAAGCAATTGTGTCGTGGTGACGTTATGTTAGGGATCTTACATTGATTTTTCGGTGTCACCTTCCTAGACAATAGAATTATTTTTTGTTATAAAAACGTATTTCACTTCCAATTTCTAAGACCAGTACAGATACATTTTCAAGTATGTACATATGTACATTGTACATACTCGTATTATAATATAATAGACATACAATAAAAATGGGTTATAAGATAAGAAAGAAAAGTCACATAGGAACGTTAGATACCTACTTATATATTTATAACAATTCGAATTAAAGACTTACTTTAAAAACAGACGGACCTCGTAACCACAGCTCTCCATTGACATGAGGCTCAGTGATGTCTATTAACGTTTCAGGATCAACCAACTAGAAAGACAACAACAGAATTCAATAACAAATTAAATCCCCTTTATACCTATTTATTACAAGCTGATGCTTTGCAAAATACAGAGTTTTTTTAAACATACAGATTTTAACATACAGTGACTCTCAGATACCTAATTAAAATGCGAAAAAAATCTCTCTCACTGCGCTCGCGCGTTGTAATGATGCCGCTTTAGTTTTACTATGTCAAATGCTTGTAATTTGTAAAAAAAAATGTGTGTAGTCCTCTTACAAAATATTAATAATTAATATGCTGAGAAAATAAACGAATTAAACCAGATAGCTGTAGATGTCACACAGGGTATTTACGCACCGCATCTCTCTATACTACAGTTTACTTACTCTGTAATCAAATAATCCAACAGGTCTCCCTACTGATCCAGGAATAGCATTTTCATCAAAAAACGCAAAACCTCCAACTTCACTCATTCCATAACTTTCGTACAGCTTTGTGTTTGGTGATATTTTCTGAAACAAAAATAAATATTGTCACGAGTAGTATTGTCACAATTATGGCATTTTTCTCATCTGTGCATCCACACCACAGTTAACTTTTGTGAAGGAACACTTAAAACACGGTATTATAGCCGTGCATGCACACCACAGTTCACAATTATGACATTTTTCTCATCTGTGCATCCACACCGCAGTTAACTTTTGTCAAGTTACACTTTATAACACGGTAACATAACCGTGCATCCACACCGCTGTTAATTTGTGTGAAGCAACACTCTGCAAAATGGTTCCACTGCACCATTTGTAGCTTTTGTGGCTACCTGATACTATTTATTGATTACTACTCATCAAGTTTATATCGCCAGTAAATATAACTTTTAGCAACAATCAAGTAGCACAGCATTTATTATGTTCTCCAATTTCATGTAACGTAATTAGAAATGAGTAGATCCGTAGATAAACCAAAATTACTGACATACACCAGCAGCTAAACTGATAACCGATGGAGTTGAAAAGTTTTCAAGTGGAAACTATGTACCGGCAAGCGCAGCGCAGGACGTCCAGCTGCAAGGTGGAAAGATAACCTCATTCGTACTGCTTCCATGCGATCTTATTTCTGATCTATATGCCTATCTCTAGCAGTGTATACTCGTACGAGTATCATGTGTTTTATAAGAAGAAAATCAAAAGAGGTTAGTTTACCCGGACGCTTTCCACAAGTTCTTTTGAGGCCGCACTGCCTCCCAAAAGTATGGTTTCGAAGCAGGAGATGTCGCATTTGGACTTGTTTTCAGGACTGATCAGCAACGTGAGAAGCGGTGGACTAATCACTGTAAATGTGGGCTGAAAATAGACACCAATTATTGACTTTTAGCGTAGATAACATGACACATCTTCAAATCACTGGCTTTTCGATGAAGGAAAATATTGCATATGCATACTATCCTACCTCTGTTCTGTTTTAGTTCCTGCTTTAGCTCAAAAATCCATTGCTGTTTTTTTTCTAACAAGGAATTTTTTGTTATTTTTTAACTTTCGCGATTTGAACACATTATCATACTACTACATTTGCTTGACGGACATTGAGCTCCACGACCCGAAAGTTCTCTCTACTGATCGTCACTATTTCTCAAGAATAGTTCGTGAGGCCGTAAAAATTAAAAAAACATCGTAATTTCAACCGAGAGGATGGTTTCAAACTATCAGGGTCGTGGAATCCTGTAGTCAACAAGTGCAAACTGCGTGGTGTAGGCATTAAGACCTTTACAGACACTGTCAGTGTGGTGTGTCGCGGTGACAATTTCAAGTTGAGTGATACGGCGTCGCATTTAGTCTGCCCGTGACCACGACCAATGCAACTTGGTCATTACATTCTCTTTGACTTGGTCGAAACGTCGGAAGGAGAAAAAGAGGTACTTAATAAGCTCATATCTCAAGTTTTATTGCGCGATAAGTCCCGTGTAGTAGTATGATAAGGAATTTTTTGATCATTTCTTTAATTCTTAAATAAAGTATTCTAAAATCTAGGTACCTCCATAAATTTGAAAACCACCTCATCGAAACAACGATTTTCTAAATACACAAGTAAATTAAAATATGGTTTATCTGTAGTACTTACCTGATATTTATTAACAAGATCCCCAAAGTTTTCCGGTGTAACGCCAGTGGAGCTTTGCACCCTGGTGTATCGCAATATTGAAGAGAACATGAAGTGAATTGAAGCCGAAAGCCATTGAAGAGGCGAAGACAACATCGCAAGTCGGGTGGGGGTCGGAAATTGGGTAGCAAACTGCCTGTGGCAACCAAAGCTTTGGATATAAGTGATTTTTCAAAAACATATGATATATCGTTAACACGAAATAACTTGTGGCAAATTCAAACAAAAAAGTTAATTTGCGCCTGTGTACTTGGCAACATAGGGGTGCAACTGGGTTATGTGCACTTTATTACGAAAATCTCCTCGGTGGCCGTCCTCTATGCTTGTCAGAGGGCACAAGGATCTTTGTAGGAACGCACCAGTACCCTCTAGCATGTAACTTGGCGCTCCAGGAACTCTATTTCCTGCATACAACGATGCCGCGACTGGCCAAACAGCCCCATTGTCTGCCGAGGGTTCGTTGGGATGGATATTCTGTTCCCTAAATGGTAATCATCCCTAAATTTTCGAGCTTTTGGAGTTGGCTCTAACAACAGGCAGGGGAAACCTAAACTGTATTCAAAGACCCCGGTTCCAGGGTCTGTACATACTTCTACAGATAAAATTAAAATGGGCTTTTTTAACCTGCAAGTCTGCAACGAAAAAAGACGTGTTTGACGTATGTGTATTTGTATGCCTGTCTGTGACGCAAACTCAAACAGGCTTACCAATTTTAATGCGTATAATAATGAATGCAATCGACAAAGTTCTTGGCCTTGAGTGTTTCATGTAGCTATATGTTTAAGCTATTTTTAAATTTGCTCTAATGTATCTACAAATATTTTTTATTGAGTTCACTTACCACCAATTCGGAACAGAAAATAAAAAGTTTTTATGCGTGAGAGATGCGGTTTTCGGCAAGCCTGTCGTGCCGCTTGTGGATAGAAGCAAAGCTGTAGTTTCTGCTGTATCAAAGTCTGCAGCCCTGAAAATGTTCAAAATACTATACTAATTATCTCATTGCCTTTGGCATAATACAATGAAATGCCATGACCATTTATTTAAATAAAGTACTGTTTTTACATGGAAAGAAGATCTTGCAAAGTGGGCTCAGACTGTGTACAGTAGCCCAAGAGAAGATTTAAATGATGCCGCCATCACGCCTCCATAATTTACAAGCAATGTCAAAAGACAATAAGATACGAAAATACGAAATTCCTATTAGGATTTTTACTAAAGAAAATAATATGAAAATCATTTTTAAAAGAAATTGAGCAAATAAATCTCTTTTTTCTCGTATTGGCCTTCGAAATGATGTCTTACGGTCCATAATGATGAACCGTAGGACATCACTGATACACATAGGTTGATCGATTTCAAATAAAACTGGTTGGTTGCCGCTTGCATCTAGGGTGTTCCTGGGTCTAAATTAGATCATCTTTCCACACTGTCAATGGACTTTCTATATTGTGCTTGCCGGAACGTGGCCTTTATTCGAAAACTTAACGGCGTCATCAACCATGCGCTCCAAAAACTATGTGCCCTGCTCACTGCCATTTCAACTTGCTAATCCGGTAGGCTATGTCGGTAATGTTGTTTTATCTACGAATCGATTCCTGATTTGCACTTATAAATTTAGTGTCCCGGTTATTTCAATATATATAATACCTGAATGATTCAACGTCAGTATCATGTCCTTTCTGCAAAAGTGTTGAAAAAGTCATACAATCATCACTATCATCGAATGTGATCACTGTGGTTTCAACCTGAGCATTTTGAAGTGCTTCCTTCACAGATGCAACTTTCTCGTTTTGGCAGAAAATAATCTTAATTTCCAGCATCTTCAACATCATTCCGAGTTCTCCTGTAAACATTTTTGGAAGACTTTAAAATCAATAGAAGACATTATTATTTGCACGGTGGTGCTTTTTAAAAGCTTTATTCAATTAATTTAACCATATTGGCAAGTTTGAAATAGGCCAACGTGCTACTCATGCGAGGCGTCGGTTAGATTCCCAGTTCCCACTCAGGGCATGAGGTTTTGCGACGAAATGTTAATATCTATTTTTTATCAGTATATATACGAGTAAACAGGGTTATTTCTAAGCAATTAGCTGTTCGAACTATATTGTCGAAAACTATGACTCAAATAATTAATAAAAGCATTTGATTAAACACGAATAGCAGGGTTTTAAAGTTAATTTTAAGATAAAAATTACATCGCTAGGTAAACCATGACGTTACTAAACTTTTCATAAGGACAACACCTCTAACATAAATAAAACTGGGTTCCTTTCATTATTTTTATTTTTTAAGTAAGTTTTCCTTCAACAATTTCCATAAATATTTAGATAAGATATGACTGAAAAGGGGTTATTTTAATAAATACTAAGTAGGTTACTGTTTAAGTTTAATTTCGAATAATGTTTGCAGCATCATTATAACTATTACCTATTATTACATTCTTTTTCAAGGTTAGCGCGCTAACCCTGCCAGACTATCTCAGTATGGAAAGGCCAAACATTTTGTTCGTTGGAAGATAATACCTAGGCGAAATCCTTTAAGGAACAATTAAGATGCCCCATTATTTAAGTTTTAAACACTCTTATACTACTTATACACATTTTATATATGTGCTGTTAAATATGTAACCCTTACAGTATTCTAATTAAAATACAGCATAACTAACTAACGTACTTTTGAGTAATATCTACTCGAGTTTCGCATGCAGTAATAACAGCTAAAATTAATATTATGTACCTCACAAAACATTGGAAAAAGGCTACCGCTAATGATACTCGTAGCTGTCAAGCTATTGAAATGAAATACTAGTTACATTATTAAAATGCTATTTGTGTTCCATAAAAACATACCCAATGTTCACAATACCAAAGGGTAAAATTACTGTTGATTTCTTTTATAATACGCAAAGTCATATTACAACCTATTGATTATTCATAATTCTGGCAGAATAACATACCTAAATGTTGTTTTTTTGATAGAACAATTTTATTTGGAAGAATTTAGGGATACACATATCTCTTTCAAATTGTTTTATAATTTCAAAATTATAATACATATTGTGATACAGAAGTTGATCTTAATTTTTCACTATCTTTCAAAATCTACTTTGTAATCTTTTAACTTCGAAGGATAAAACATTACGAAGTGCAATTGCGGATTAAACGAACTGAACTTACCTTAAGTGAAGTGTTATCCAAGTTGTACGAGTAATTTTTTTCCGAAGAAATTAATTCCCGCCCAACCCAAAACCTATTATTAAGTGAAATATTAAGGATTTCAGGCTCTCAACTAAATCAATACCGCACAAATGATGGCGCGCACCTGCTGCGCCTACCCACAACATAAAAAAGCATACTCTTTGCTTTCAAGGAAGTGGAATAAAGGCGACATCTACGCTGTTACTATCTCGTCACGAAATAGGCCCGTTTTGACATTTGTCTTCGCGACGTAGCTAGTGATGTAACCATACGATGAACGATGAATCGATTCAAGTTTTCTCGAGTATTCGATCGATTTGAATATGTATTGTAAATGTCGATTTTCTTTCTTTAATATTTTGGTTAAAATAACATTCACTCAATCAGAAAAAATAACGAGAAAAGTGAATATGCAGTCAATCATATTCTTCAGATGATGATCCAAAATTGTCAATTTAGCTATCATCACCGTATTTATAATTATTTCATTTTCAATTATTTTTTTGAAAATCAATTATCCCCAACGTAATTAGGGAACTTATTTAACATATTTTGCTTATCAAAAATTACAGAGCGAGCGAGTCAAACGGCGCCTCTTTTTTTTTCTACAGTGCATCAGCAGATTGTAAATAACTAATACACTTTACTTAGTTACTTTACTTTAGTTACTTACACTTTACTCGTATAATTCCGAACATCACTAATTTTAGCACTATTATTTGATATGCTCTTATGTTTAGAGCTAAGCCAACTTTCCCTTTTGAATTTTAGTCTGGAATATTTGAAATGATAAAGGTAGAATTATAAACCAGAATGGATACAGTAACTTTAAGGCCAAGAATAACACAAACTATTCTAATTACATACATAAGAACCCCGTGTAAATATTATAATTTTACGATTCAAATATACATACAATTGAGTAGGTACCTACCTACCTGTACCTACTGCTAATTTTATCGTTCGAGGCATTAAGAGTATTACAGGTATTAATAGTATTATCTCTTATTCTTTTTACTTTGCACGCAATATACTTTTATTGCACATGATAATATGCCCTGCACTTTCTTGCCCACGTTTTCAATATTCGCCCGTATCTGCATTCTCAACCCACGAGTCACGGCCTGCCAATTTTTTTAAGAAACTTGTAGACTTGGATTCCAAAAGAGACATATCCACGCTATATCGATCACGCTTCGTAAATAAAAGCGTTACAAATATAAACTTTTTGTTTTTAGTCTAGTCAAGACTGATAAAATGTAGCATTTTACCATTTTTCAGCCGTGTTTACTAGAAAATGTATCAGATATACGCAAAGCAAATTAGCCATTCTGTTGCATGGTTTAAGTTTTTCGCATGCAGGAATGAAGCTTGTCTTTAGATTGTGTCTTAAAAGGCAGAGATAATATTCGAAGCAAATCTTCGTTACTAACAAAGAGTGAAAAACATTTCTCACTAAAAATGTTGACCCTGTGGAATATCCATCAGGTCAGAATTCAAGCTTTTCCTTATTTTTTTTTAAAACAGCTTTTGCTGGAGCACTTTCTTACCACTAAACTTAATGACGATTTTGACGAAAGGATTAATATATACAGTTGATTCTGCAGTTACTGAAACTGTAGCATTTGTTGATCAAAAAGTTTAGAGAAGCGTTGATTCTCCTTTTTTATACGTCGCAAAAGTATTCTAAGAATTTTCTGGGTCGTCTCTACAGCCGCTATTTCTTCCAGAGTCTACAATTAGTCTACAATTATAATAATAAATGTAAATAGAGAAACATGGCAATTCGAATACGAGAATTCGACTTTGTTCTCACAAAAAATCCTGTTAAATTCGAGTATTGAGTTACTCTTTACTTTACGATTGCAAATCCCAATGGCAAGGCTTTCTGTGGAACTCATAAAACAATTATGTAGTTATATTTTTATTTTGCAAGCAATAAGTAATATAGACAGTATATATGTCTGAAATTAATAATAAATTGAAATTTGATTTATTCCGATGTGAAACGGGACGCTTCGAATCATCACTTTTCGTGATTATATTCAATGTTTGGTTTTGAAGGCATCATCACTACATAGTATAAAACAAATTCGCTTCCTTGTCTGTCTGTCCCTATGTATGCTTATATCTTTAATACTAGGCAACGGATTTTGATGCGTTTTTAGGGTTCCATACCCAAAGGGAAAAACGGGACCCTATTACTAAGACTTCGATGTCCGTCTGTCCGTCTGTCTGTCTGTCTGTCACCGGGCTGTATCTCATGAACCATCATAGCTAGGCAGCTGAAATTTTCACAGATGATGTATTTCGGTTGCCGCTATAACAACAAATAACAATAAACAACAAAACTAAAAACAAAATAAAATAAATATTTAAGGCCATACCCATACAACAAACCTGAATTTTTAGACGTTTTTCGCTCTATATTAATAACCAGGTACCAGGTAGATGCTTGAAATTTTCACAGAATATTTAATTTTATATTCCCTTCAATAATAAATAATAAAAATAAAATAAATATTTAAGGGGGGCTCCCATACAGTACGGAACCTTCCGTGCGCGAGTCCGACTCGTACTTGGCCGATTATTATGTTAAGAGTGATTCACGAGGAAGGTTTTTATGTATAGCACACCTGTGCGAAGTAGGGCGGATTGCTAGTATATTCTAATATTCCTTATGCTAACTTGCTTTTCGTCGGTTACCTATTTGTCGAGAAACAGTTTCGTGACAGTGACCGTAAATGCAGTACTGTACATTTAACGGCGCGCTGCTCTTAAAAAGATACTTTATAGTTCCTTTTATTATTAGCACCAAACGGGTTGGCTCTTTTTCACCTGTATTCATGAACGCCTCAATCTACCCGCAAAAACCAATGTTACATCAAGTTTACCTTCTCATCTGCCGCTACCGGCATTGGTTTGGTTCGTTGAACTAAATTGATGGCAAGGCTACATAAGGTTTACCTAGACTTGTTGAACAGTGGTAAGCTACCGTGGATTTAATCGGTTATTAATCAGAACAACATTATACAAAACCTGAAAAAATATTATTGAATGCATATGGCACAAGAGCGCATACGTTGCAGTATTAAAATTCACGCAAAACGAAAGTTGGAAAATTATAATTTAGTATGAATTTTACTACAATTTTTAGCAATTGCGCTGCAACAACCAACGATAATATGTCCATAATTATGGCCACAGGAACGCATATTAATGAAGTATATTGCATTAAAAAAAGAAGATACAATAAACCTGCTAAAACACCACAATCGAATGCATAATGTAGCCATATTGTGGCTACACGAGCGCATATGATTAGGTACATTGTTATCAATTAATTTTATCTTATATAATCACAAAATACAATACGCATTAAGCTGAATTGTAATAAAATAATGCATATGGCAATATGGACGGACATTGCACCACAAGATTTAAATGTTTATGAGTTTGATTAAAAATAGCATATCACACGGTGCCGTGAGCAACAGGCTTAGTTATTATTCTGGATTCAGGGGTAGCGCCGCCTGATAATCATGGAACTAACTCCTTAGTTCTCTAGGGAGTTAGTCTCTCTCATGCGCGGAGAACGAAGGTTGTTTGTAAGCATGTATATGCTAGGTTGTAACCTTTACCAGTTTTTTCAATCATCTAGCAACTACGTCTGGAACATTGAAATGATTTTAATAAATTACCCCCACTTACAAAAACTAGCCAAACAAAACGGTAGCGATAAAAACTTACTCTTTAAATATAAGTCATATAGAAATATCTGCAATAATATAATACAAAACCTGAAAGACAACTATGAACGAAATAAAATAAAGGACAGTAAAGGAGACAGTAAGAAATTATGGAAAGCGGTAGGGGATGTATGTAACCTTAAGTCTCACAAAACAAACTGCAATAGTTTGCTAAATTCTGCGGAGTCACCAAATCTAGCTCTAAATAATGCCAACCGGTTTTTTTCAGGTATAGGGAAAACTTTATCGAATGATATTCTCAAAAAAATCGACAAAACTGAAGATGTTTTAGCGCAAAGCGTGAAACTACCTGATTCTCCACAAAACTCACTATTCCTGGTCCCTACGAATAGTTCAGAAATAAGCAAAATTATTAGTAGCCTTCAATCAAAATCAGCGCCAGGAGAAGATGGCATCTGCAATAATCTGCTAAAGCTAGGAAAACACGTGCTTTCTGCTCCTATAGCTCATATTTGTAACCTGAGTTTAGAGACTGGTACTGTACCAATGGAATTTAAACAAGCTATAGTTTGTCCCGTTTTTAAAGCTGGGGATGCCTATGACGTTTCGAACTACAGACCAATTTCATTGTTAAGTACATTATCCAAAATTCTTGAAAGAGTGGTTAATAAAAGTCTTATGTCTTTCCTCGAGACTCAAAATATCCTTTCTGCTAACCAATTTGGATTCAGACCTGGCAGGTCTACTGAAGATGCTGTTATAGCTCTTGTTGACCACGTATCTAAAGGCCTAGACTCGAGACGTAAGGTTGTTGCCGCGTTTTTAGACCTAGCTAAGGCTTTCGACACGGTATCTAGACGAATACTCATAAAGAAGCTAGAAAACATAGGCGTGCGTGGAATAGCTCTAAAATGGTTCTTGTCTTACCTCACAGACCGCAAACAAAAAGTCAGGGTTGAAGGACATTGCAGCGACTCGATGGAAGTGACGTTCGGAGTCCCACAAGGAAGCGTCCTTGGGCCAACACTGTTCTTAGTCTATCTGAATGACGTATGCTCCATCACTTTGAGTCAGGCTAAATTATTTGCATTCGCAGACGACACAGCAATAATTTTTGATGGCAAGGACTGGGATGAGGTTAGTGAGAAAGCCAATGAGGGTCTCAAAAAGGTTGCTCTTTGGCTCCAATATAATCTACTTACACTGAAAGCCGATAAGACTAAAGTCATTGCATTCCGTGCATCAGTTCGTAGTAAGCCTAATGAAGTGCTATGTATAAAGCTCCACTCATGTGAAGATTCAAACCATATGCAATGTCAATGTCCAATATTGGGTCAGGTAAAAGACGTGAAGTACCTTGGTGTACACATCGATGAGCTCCTTTCTTGGAAAAAACAGATCCAAGTCCTCAGTGGTCGTATTAGGAAACTAATTTTCATCTTTAAAGCCCTTAGAAACGTCGCGGATGATAAGGTAATCTCCTTAATATACACGTCACTTTGTCAGTCACTATTAAGCTACTGTGTCATATCCTGGGGTTCCGCTAATTTCTAGCCACCTCTTTCAGTTAGAAAGAGCTCAACGTGCGGTCTTAAAAGTAGCCTATAAGAAACCCTTTAGATATCCAACAGATCAATTATACAAAGAGACGAAAACATTAAGTATCAGACAAGTTTATATCTCGGCTACGGTGCTAAGGTTTCACAAAACTGCACTTAATACACAGGTTGCAGCACTTGGAAGCTCAAGTTCCAGACGTAAACCCCACTGGCCAGTCACTCAGACAAGAACACTAATAGGTCAAAGAAGTTATAGCTTTCGCGGAAGTTATTTATACAAAAAAATAAACAAACAAATTGATATTTTAAATTGCACTAAATGGGAAAGTAAACACAAAATTAAAACCTATCTTAATAATCTAAACTACAAAGAAACAGAAGATTTAATACGAATTGTCAGTTAAACAATCATACACAATACTTGGTAATAATAGCACACAAAATTTCATAAGGCATACCTACTACTACAATACATATTCACTGTTGTTCCATACTTTACTTTTACACTAAACCTATATTATTATTATTTATCAACGCATGCTCTAAATGTTAATATTTTTAAATTACATTTATTTATTTATTACATTTTCACAAAGCCATTATTTCTTTATCCCTTGGAAGAGACTAGTCATCGCAACACAGGGTATCCTACAGCGATGACTAGAGTATTAAATAGTATTCGAAAATTCGAAGATCTACCAATGTCAATCAAGTTCAATAATATTCAATACCTATAAATTGTTATTTTATGTCACTTTTGTTACTGAATACTATGTTAAGCATAATATTATTGGCTACAAATAAATAAATTATTATTATTATTATTATTATTATTGCGTACCCCCCGTACTTGGTTGCCTGGAAGAAATCGCTTAAAGCGATAAGGCCGCCAGTTATAAACCTATAAATTGTATTGTTTTGTCCTTGTAATTTGTTTTTTTAGGGGTTTTTTTTAGTAAGGGTTAATGTGGTTGTTTAATAAAGTGTTATTGTTTGTTTGTATTTATGAATAGAATTCTAGGAACTTGCTTTCACTCTGAAAAACTTTGCAACATCGTATGAAATTAATAGTTTTGGTGGTTCGGTGACCATCAAGTAATACCACAATCTAGAAAAAAATGCTCGGAAATGAAATGAATTGCTTGAACATTTTCATGCATAAGATGAAAAATCAAGATTGTTTCCTTTTGCGGAATTAACTGAATTATTCGTTTTCAAAATTTCAATGTTATAATAAATCTGGTTAATTCTGGTTTAATAGTAACATTTTCAAGTATAACTAAATTTTAAAGGGCCGCCTCGGTGGGCACCTCGATAGGAGGCACGATCTGCTGGATAGGTGTCAGAATATTCTACTCAGAGGTATTCTGGTGTGTCTTAGGACCGACCAGCGGCTACGTGCCCTCACCCGAAGGCAAAGAGGTACAGCACAAATAATTTTGAATTTCCCATACCTGATGGGTAACGTGTTCTACTACCTTACTCTTTTTTGTAGCTCACATTGTCAGTGACCTTGCGGTCACGAGGTAACCTCCCGCAGCCCACGTGGTGGTCCCCACAGTGACGGCGGCGTGGAGGTCTCGCATTCAATACCTCTGCGGTTCCCAGTACCGCTAAAGGACGTCGACTAGTTACGTCAACAATTGAAGTAAAGTAGTTTTATCAATTTTTCTGTTTTAAAATAACGACGAGTTAGCATTAACGTAACTTAACGAAATGGAAGTTTAGACGCCAATGAAGAGACCTATTTCCGATGAAGGACTGGAGAACGAGGCCTATGTTACACATTTAGCCCACCATAGGGAGCTACAACCGCAAAGACGGCCGGAAACGGAAAATTCATTATCAATATATGTTTAAAAGGCGGCACAAAAATAACTGCGCAAGGACATAACAAGCAGGTAGATTTTGAATTTACATTTGCAAGTTCTTACCGACAGTCAAAAATGCATCCAAAGGAGCGATCCCGATGCCCAGGTAACAGGCAGCGTAAAATGGAATGGTCAAGTGAATATGATTTGGCGCCAGCAAGGCTATATTGTCTCCTACTTTCAAGCCTGATTTCTGGAAAGCTGCAGCGCATTGCACTGATCTTTGTAGCCCTGATCTATTGGTCTCCGATTCTCCAGTTGCAGCGTCAATCTAAAACACAAGTGTAAAAAAAATTCAAGTCGATGGTTTGATTATATCGATCGGAGAAACCAAAAAGCATCTCTAACTGTATTTGAATGACATAAGTCTTGCCCAAAACTGATGACGGTAACACGTTTCACTCCGCTTTAAAAGATAAAGTAACTCTGTATAACTTTTTGAGGCTCCATTATTTGATCGTAAATTTTCGAATTTTTGAAACGACTTCATAAAGGAGGTTATCATTGCGCAAGCGTTCCCGCAATACTGACGCAGATGCGCAAAGAAGGAACACTCCAGGGTTTTTAGTGGGTACACCGCCTCAGGTGGCATTCCCGCATAACCACCCTGCCTCCGCCGGGGTAGGGTGGTATCCGTAAAGGTTTTCCCTGGGTAAGATAAAAGGTTATTTGTCTGCATGTTTTTGTATGTTACCCGATAACACAATATTGTTCAAAAAATGTTTAACATCTATTCGAGCCAACTATTCAATTTTAATACACGATTGAAGTCAGTTGTGGCATTTTTGGCGAAAAAATAATGATGTTACCTGCATAATAAAATCGGGTGCATCTTTCAATCCTTGTAGAATTAGTTTGCCAAGATGATGTCGGTCGCTCGGGATCCCAGACTCCGCCACTACGCGCGCTCCCACCTCGCTCATATACCATTTCACTGAATCTGTTGCTCTTCTTAGAGGTGCCATTGCATTAATAATATTTTAACAATATTTTAACACGCTATTCAGTTAGCTTTCAGCAGCTGACTATTAAAAAGACCGATTATTATGAGATTACACGTAACCAGACACTACTGTAGTTTCCGTGTGGCTTCATATATTTTTAACTTGTTACTTGTGGAAACGAGGAAGAACTACCTAACAAAAATGTACGGAACCACACGAAAACGATAATAGTTTCAGTTTACTATGGAAACTTATACTAAGGGCCTCAGAACAGACAATATTCCGCGAGCCTACTTATTCCGAGAGAATTTCGGTAACTGATAAATGCATAATTTTTATTTTTATTTTATATGCTTGCACAGTTTTATCTCTACCCAAACAATTATCTTTACATTTCAGCGAGTCATTTAGAAAAAGATAAGCATAGCTTAAAACGCGAGAGGTATACGACGCAAATTGCATTTAACACACGCAGCCGTCACACCTCCCCCTTTTTGGAAGTCCGTGAACAAAAAACGCTAAAACGACAAATGTAAATAAACGTTTTATAGAGTCATAATTCATATCATTTAGTGTAATTATAACAAATTGCGCGGCGTGTTTTTAAAGTCTGGTTCTGGTCATAAAGCAGCAGCAATTTCACGGCGTCATAAAGTTCTCTCTCAGTTTAAGCCGCTAATCGACGTCGACGTAAACTCTTTGACTTTAAAACCGCTGTTTTGAAATCGACGACGTTTGACGTTCCATTTGACGCTTTCTTCTTTTGCAGTTTACCTTTTCTTTTAGAACAGCCGTGTTTAGTACCTACTTTGGCTTTGCGTGAAATTGATAATTTTATTTTATTAATCATAAAACAAAGTCGCTTCCGCTGTCCCCATGTCCCCATGTATGCGTATATCTTTTAAACTTCGCAACGGATTTTGATGCGGTTTTTTTTAATAGATAGAGTGATCCAAGAGGAAGGTTTATATGTATAATACACCTGTGCGAAGCCGGGGCGGGTTGCTAGATTTAATTATATTTGAAAGAATTATCTCTTTCAGGAACACTCTAATACTGGCTGGCTTTACGGTGTCAATTACGCTGTATATAGTGACATTGTTCATCGCTGTATTACAGTGGCTATATGACAGATCCTGCCGCAGAGTTGCCATTGCAACGGCACTAGCTGTGTTATACGGCAATTGGTGCTACCCGGCGGCGTGTTGCCAAATTGTTTACTGACCCAGATAGCCATAGTCTGTACTAAACTACGTCATGCTCATTGAAATCACAAACAAATTGGAGCCAAGTACATACGAGCTCAGAGCAATCTGAGAAGGTATGCATTTTGCTCGCTCGTATGTAAAGCAAACTGTGACACGCGAATATCTGTAACTAACTATACAACGTGTTTGCGTTATGATATGCTGTTGCGGTTGTTATACCTATCCGTGAAACTGAACAACTTGCCCAAAAAAACATACCAATTGATAATTAATTTAAGCTTTAACTAAAACAACCCGTTGTAAGGATGACTAAAAACTGTACCTACTGTTTGAACTGTAACAGGCTGTTAAAAAACTATTTATAAACGTATTTATATTAATAATAAAGTGTAGTGAAAATAAGAGTGAAATTGTTATTATTTTAATGAAAGTGAGTTATTATTCTCTATTTTGCAGAATTATGTTTTTAAATGTAAAATTATTAAATGTAAGGGTAAATATATTTTTTTTTACCAGTTTTGATTTGTTTTAAATTATTAATAATTGTTTAGAATAGGGCCCTTAAATTTATTTACCTACAACAACATAGCGGAAATACACGAAGTATTTATTCAAAACAAAGATTTGAAGATGAACTTTCGCAAAGTAACGCCTGATTTAATTAACTATTGTTTATTGAACAAAATCTCTGCGATGTCTAGCTATTGCAGATAAAATAGGTCGTTTTTGCGATAAAAATAACCCCATGTACGATCACTGTCAAGTCATTTGTTTACGTATGAGACTGAATCATAATTTAAACAAAACCAGATTCGTAAAACGTCGGTAGTAGTTTATTTTGCCATTGGTAAACATGGGCAGAAACGCAAAATGTAAAAGTAATGGATAGCTCTCTCTAACATTCTCAAGTGTACTGCATCAGCAATGCAGTATGTTACCGTGACGTGGTCTACCACAGACCGTTTACCAGCCTCTCTTGGTGCTTAGTGCTGCTGAGCACGACGAGCCTTGCTGATGGCGGTGATTTCCGCTGAGTAGCCGGCATCGCAAAGGTGGCAATGCCCACCGAACAGGTGCGAAGCCTGCTGAGGGCGGCATGCCCACCGGTCAGGCGGCGAGGCCTGCGGGTTGCGGGAACTCGACGCACTCTATGAGCTATCAAGCACTGCTCCAACATGTCACTTCACTATTAACTCGCGCCTAGTTTCGCTCTTAGGCAACTACCTTCATGTGATTAATTTTGCGGATACAACTATTGCGATGGCCATTACATTGTCCGACATTTCTTTGCAACCAAATGTGGGCAGAGTAGTGAGATAAAACAACGTGTGAAACGTAGATTCTATCCCCACTTCTGATTTTGGTTACTTGAACTTCTCTCTTCTCTTCTTCTTTTCACGTCCACTGCTGGACATAGGCCTCCCCTAAAGACCTCCAATAAGACCGATTGGTAGCGGTTTGCATCCAGCGCGATCCTGCGGTCTTAATGAGGTCGTCCGTCCACCTTGTGGGTGGACGTCCTACGCTGCGCTTGCCGGTACGTGGTCTCCACTCTAGGACTTTTCGACCCCATCGGTCATCAGTCCTCCGCGCTATGTGCCCTGCCCATTGCCACTTCAACCTGCCAATCCGCTGGGCTATGTCGGTGACCTTGGTTCTTCTACGGATCTCCTCATTCCTGATTCGATCTCGCAGAGAAACTCCGAGCATAGCCCTCTCCATGGCTCGTTGGGCTACTTGAAGCTTACTAATAAGGCCCATAGTGAGAGACCACGTTTCTGTGCCATAAGTCATCACTGGCAACACACACTGGTCGAAAACTTTCGACTTGAGGCAATGAGGTATGTCGGACGAGAAGACGTTACGCAATTTTCCGAACGCTGCCCAGCCGAGTTGGATTCGGCGATTGGCCTCTTTCTTGAAGTCGGACCTACCTAACTGGACTACTTGTCCTAGGTAGACGTACGAGTCAACGACTTCAAGAACCGAGTTCCCAACTGAAATAGGGGTGGGTACAACATGGGAATTACACATGACCTTTGTCTTGTCCATGTTCATTTTAAGACCCACCTGTTGAGAAACTCGATTTAGGCCTTCGAGCATCGTACTGAGTTCCTCCATCGACTTTGCCATGACCACGATATCATCGGCAAACCGAAGGTGATTGAGGTATTCGCCATTGATGTTGATGCCGAATCCTTTCCATTCCAGGAGCTTAAAATAATACCCTTCGGTCTTCTGTATAACCTGCCGCAGCGTATGTATGTGATCCATGGTACTAAAGCCTTTTCGGAAACCGGCTTGTTCGGAAGGCTGGAAGTCATCAAGCCTGCGTTCGAGACGATTCGTAATGACTCTTGAAAACAACTTATAAACATGGCTCAGAAGCGAGATGGGTCTGTAATTCTTCAATAAGGTGTTGTCACCTTTTTCAAAGAATAGCGCCACCACGCTTCTGTTCCATGCTTCAGGCGTTATGCCCTCGAGGATGACGGTGTTGAAAAACTTCTGAAGGACTTTAAGTACCGCTTTTAGAAGCTCTGAAGTGATTCCGTCGTCACCCGGCGCCTTGTTGTTCTTAAGTTGGTTCAGAGCCATTCTAATCTCGTACAGACTGATGTCCGGAATGTCTTCAGTGAAGTGTCGGGTCAGCTTGGCTCTTGGGTCTTTAGCCGCGCTGTTTACAGGCTTTGCTACCGAGGCGTATAACTGTCCGTAGAACTTTTCGATCTCCTCCAATACCTCTGCCTTGGTCGACGTTATACTGCCATTTTCTCTCTTCAGCTTTGTCAACTGGCTTTGCCCAATAGACAAATGCCTTGCGAACACTTTGGGGCCTTTGTTCCGCTCTATCGTCTCCTTAATATGTTTGGTATTAAAGAGACGAATGTCGCACCGCACTGATTTCGAAATTTGTCTATTGAGCCGCCTGTATAACTTTGCATCATCGGAAGACTGCAGTCTTAGCGAGCGTCGTTCGGCCATGAGATTTTGAGTATGATCGGAAAATTTCTGAGGTCTATCTGAACGGCGGGGTCTAAAGAATTTAGAACCCACCGTTTGGACAGTTTCTACGAGCCCGTTATTGATCTTGAACTGATTTTATTTCAAAAAAATACAACACCCAATTACTGCTGAGAAATGTAATTCATCAAAAATATTATTCAAAAGTTAAACAATCGGACAGCGATTTGACACAAATTAACTAAAGAGAAATGAGAAATATCCGCGGATGTTTCCACGGCGTCGGCTCGAAGCAAAGTGATGGCGCGGCGTGACCGGCCTTTTATATCACGCGCCGCCCGACCGGTATTCGTCTACCTTCCAACAATATTTATAATAGAGTGCAGTGAAAATAAGAGTGAAATAGTTATTTTTTTTCTCTATTTTGTAAAATTATGTTTTTGACCGACGAACCACCGAAGGAGGTACTCAATTCGACGCGTACATATTTTTTTAATGGATTACCAAGTAATAACTTTTTTCAGAGTAGTCCGATTACAATAATTCTTTTTTATTGGATAGAGTATACTTCGAAATTGGTCCCATTTTAATTTTATTGAAATCATCTGAGACATTTTTGATAAAACAACAATAATGTGGAAAACTGTGTGCTACATCGATCCGTGCGAAATATTCGCGAATTCTGTACACGGGTTAAGTCGGTCATGCTTTTTTGCGAAAAATAATTATTAAATGTGTAATTATTATAATATTATTAAATGTAAGGTTTTTTTTATCAGTTTTGATTGGTTTTAAATGATTTATTAATATATTGAATAGGGCCCTTAAATTTATTTGCCTACAACAACATAGCGAAAATACACGAATTATTTATTCATAACAAAGATTTGAATATGAATTTCCGCAAAAGTAACGCCTGATTCAATCAACTATTTTTTTTTTTTTGACATTTAATCATAATCGCCGATTTTCTGTTCTTGATTCATCAATTTACTTTGTTATTAATCACTATCATACGACTTAATTGGGTTATTACCTACACCGAAATTACAAATGGGTACAATTTAGTGTGTCAGTGCATCTTTTTTATGAAAAAAAATTAAATACTGTAATTTACGCGTATGTCTCGCGTATCAAGCTATCCACATCACTGAAATCACCCCCCTTCTCTTTCGGTGTCACGTGATTAAGAGACTACTTATTACGCACGGAGTTCATAAAATGCCATAGAATAAGAACTAAAGTAATAGAAACAGTACTAAAATAGCAAGAGATGTTACTTGTACATCACTTTGTCCCATTTTAAATATGAAATTTAAAAGGTGTTAGAAAAAGATGCACATACACCCGAACTTACGTAATTTCGAAGGGTTTCACATACTAGCATTGAGCTATCTCGGTGTCCAAATTCAAAAAGGTAAAAAATAGGAAGGTAAAATGATCAGAGATTTGAACCTTCTTACTAGAACTAGAGAGTTCAAATTTCCGAAAAAGACAAATGACCAAGTGTAACCAAATTTTAACCATTTTGACATTCCAACTGGTGATTTTGACGTATGCGACAGACAGTGCGTTTTTTTAGTTCCACTCGCTCTCGCATATGCTGTATAACCAGATATGAATAAAACAGCTGTCACATAGTTTTTATTTGACTAAAATTTAGCAATACTTCTATTACTTGTAATTCTTCTGAGTAAAATACGACCATAAATGGCGAAGATAAGAAATTATAGAATGATAGAATTTGTAGAATTATTGTTTAAGAATTAAATCTTTTCAGACGTCGGTTAACAAATTAGGGGGAAGACAGGAGGACGTGCTTGTTGTAGTGGGTAATTCTATTTGAATTAACAATGTGCGAATGCACGGCCTTCAAAGTCGGAAATTACACATAAGTAGATAGGTAGTATAATATGTTAGAACTGTGGGACAAATTGTCCTACCTATCATTATGGCTTCAATTATGCACAGGCTAGAGCAACGTCCAGTATGTCTGTGATCCGGTCATAATATTATTTTACACCTTGAAAAGAGCAATTCTTCTATATTTGGATTTCAACATTCATTACAAAATTCGGATTTCGGACACTTTTCTAACGATTTTGATGAAAAATACTTAAGTAGATCTTTTTGTTTCAACTTTATGTATCTGCATAGCTGCAGTGTTTCGAGAAAACGTGAATTACGCTTTTTTTTTGTTTTTTCTCCTAGTGAAGCAAAGGTATTTATTTTTAACTGACTTCCAAAAAGTAGGAGGTTCTATGTTCGTGTGTATGTATTTTTTTGTGGATGTTCATCGATAATTTCGCCAATTGTGAACCGAATCGAAAAATTCTTTTTTAGTTCGAAAAGATATACTTCCGAGGTGGACCCATTTGAATTTTACTGAAATCAGCTGAGCCGTTATTGAAAAAAAAACCAACAATAATGTAAGCAATCGAGCGAAATATCCGAATTTTGTACACGATGAACATCGATTATTCGCCAATTGTGAACTGAGTCGAAAAAATCTTTTTTAGTTCGAAAGGGTATACTCTCGAGGTGGCCATTTAAATTTTACAGAAATAGGCTAAGCAGTTTTCGATTAAATCAACAATAATGTAAACAATTTGCGTGAAATGTTCGAATTTTGTACACGATGGAAGGCGGTTTTGCATTTTTTTGCGAAAAATAATTATTGATTAAAGTGTTTCTTTAGGGTACCGGAGTAAATCAAGGAACCTTTATAATAGGTTTGTATCCGTCCGCCTGTCCGTCCGTGTGCCATATTTATGAACTAAATTTCATCAAATTTTACGTTATCATTGTTCTAGTAGGTATAGATTTCAATTTTTAACCCCCGACGCAAAAGAGGGGTGTTATAAGTTTGACGTGTCTGTTTGTGTGTCTGTCTGTCTGTGGCATCATAGCGCCCGAACCACTGAACCGATTTCAGTTTAGTTTTTTTTGGATGAAAGGAGACTTAATTGAGAGTGTTCTTAGCTATGTTTTATAAAAATCGATTGAGCCGTTTAAAAGTTATGGTGGGTTAAAGTGGGGATGGAAGAACCAAAATTCTACAAATGTGCCCAAAATTGTTGTCAATGTGTCGGGGGTTTTTTAAATTTTTAATTTATATTAGTTATAAAATGTTCATATTTTTTTATAATTGTTCACTTAACGGGTAGCTCCCATATGCTCCCATGTAAAGTAAAAATGAAAAATTATTTGCGGAGATACCGCGCTGTACTTATGTATAAATGACCAGCTAAATTCGTTAAACCAAAAAAGAACTGGGCATAGGTTTATTATTTTTAAGTTATGTTTATACAAACTTTACCCGCGACTGCTCACCGGATCTTCAAGTTTTTTCTGGATAAAAAATAGCCTACCAAACTCTCCGACTTTTGAACTATATTCATGCCAAAAATCAAGTCGACCCGTTATTGCTACAGAGTAACAAACAAACCAATAAAAACACTTTCGGATTTTACGATTTAACGTCGCGCGTTGATTTTTAGGATACGATTTTTTAAATAAAAACAAGAACACGTGAAAAATGCCGGTAGTTTAATTCATCTCTAGTAACAGGACAGTCGCTTGTCAATTACTTATTAAAATCGCTGTCACACAAACCCCAATCATAAAGGTGACTCAGTAGTACTATTATTTTTCTTTAGCTAAAGGCGATCTTAGACATTTTACTGGATGATACGACAGGGATAACATTTGGTATTGGAGAAGCTTTTAATATGTACCAATACTGGAGTCACAGGTTTCCTGAAAAATTAGTCCTATTCCTTCGGGATAGCAAAAATAACAAAAAAAAATTTTGACTAAACAAATGGACGGTTTCAAATGCGATTTGGTATAGGAGTAGACCATGACACAAATCAGTACATGGGCTATTGTTATCCCGAAAATGTTACCATTATTGATATTGAGCGAAAAACGGCTTAAAATTTAGATTTGTTGTATGGGAGCCCCCTGAAATATTATTTTTATTCTACTTTTAGTATTTGTTGTTATAGCGGCAACAGAAATACACCATCTGTGAAAATTTCAGCTTTCTAGCTAGAGTGGTTGATGAGATACAGTTTGGAGACAGACAGACAGCGCAGTCTTAGTAATAGGGTCCCGTTTTAACCCTTTGGGTACGGAACCCTAAAAAGGGACTCCCTTGGGAAATTAATTTTTAAATAGTCGAAAAGTTTTTTCTTACAATTCAATTACATTTTGTTTAATAAAATAGCTCTGGTATCCGTCCCGGTGCTTTAGCAATTAAGAAAGGCCACACTGACGCTCACATGGGATTGGTTGAATCGTTTATCTCTTACCAACTTACAACGTTGGTGGCGCTACAAGGGACAGATGAAGTTGTTTCAAAATTTTAAACCTGCCAAGGGATGGTACATCGCTAAATCAATGAAACTATTCTATTATCAATACTTCCCACACTAGAGTATCTCAAAGTGTTTTTTTTGCGATAATAGGAAAATTTCTGCGACACAGTCTGTACGCTCCTTAGTAAATGGTCTTGTACTTGTAAATGTGTGTCCGTTGTAAGAAGCGCTTAGATCCAGTTTTCCATGGCAGAGTGTAACAGGACCTCGACGAGAAAGGTCCTCAATTGGGACACAATTGTTGTTTATTGTTGAGCAGCTGGACTGTAACAATTGTAAGTAATTGGTTAAATTAGTGAGCAGTGACGTGCATCTAGCGTTGCAGTTTCTAATCTAAAATATGCGGCGGGCATTCTTTTTGCATTCTTGTTTACCTCAAATGCAGTGACCAGCGGAAAAAAGGTTCGATATGCCCGCAATAAAATGTTTTTGATGCTTAGGCAGCTACTTAAGTTTCTGGCATCGGTAAAAATTAGGGCTATTTTTGATGAAATTTTAGAAAACATAATAAATTAACCGTTCCAATACTAAGGTATTGCCATACACTCATAAGGTCATAATTTTTATGTATAATTTTATATTATACAGATTATGTTACTTAAGATTCGCACATAAATATTACAAATATTTTTAAGCATAGCCTGTGTCAAAACAATTTTAATTTGAGAGTGTTTTAAGTTTTGTTTACTATAGTTTTAAACACGTTTGTAGAGCAAAAATTAAATCAAATCATCAAGTGCATTGAAGAACTTATTTTTTATACAGTAGCAATTAACGAAGTACTATTTTATAGCTATGTAAATTAACCAATATGCCATCAGAAATCACATTATGACAATTTCTACGTTAAAAAAGATTTTTGTTGAATTCCGGCACAATTAGATAACATTGTAACAAATGCTCAGAAATAAGTACCTACCGCTTTCAGAATGCAATAAATACATTTTTTTTATTGGTGCAAATGAATGTAAAATAGAACTTATTAACCCTTACTTTGCAGGGTGGAAAAAAGTCACGTAAAGTGACACAGGAACTCAGATAGTTCAAACTAAGAAAAAACAACAAAAACATATTTTTGGTGTAAAACATTTTAATGAATAAATTACCTATTTGTTCATCCATAACCAAGTGCCTCCAATTATAATGTTTGATACTCACGTTTAATTTAACTATTTAGCCGTACTTTTAATCAATCAAATACGAAGAAATCGTCTCTTCTAAAACTATATCAATAATGAGCGATGGCTGGCACATGTGCCATACTCGTGATCGGGTGCTGCTTGCAGGTCTGCTTGTGGCATTAACGCAATGCACCGACCAAATAACTTAAGCTAAGATTTAACTATTGTTATAATACTCTTTGTACATTAAAATAAAAAATAAAAAATGTTTACTTAACAAAGGGCACAGACCCTGGAGTCTGTGTTTACTAAATCCTTACATGGTATAAAATAAAGTCGCTATTTTCGTTTGTTTGTTTGTTTGTCTGTATGCTTAAATCTTTAAAACTACGCAACGGATTTTGATGCGGTTTTTTTTAATGGATAGAATGATTCAAGAGGAAGGTTTATATGTATAATACACCTGTGCGAAGCCGGGGCGGGTCGTCTAGTTATTAAATAAAAATAACTATATCGATTTCAAATTCGAAATTTTCAAGTTCGAAATATCGACATTTCGAAGCTCTGCCGCTCTAGTGTTACGTTAACAACAATGTTCTTCATATTTTCAGCATCATGCCGAAAAATTCGCCAAACGATTCAGTACACATGTACATGAGCGAATTGACGTCCCGCATCGTGGCGGAGTCAGGGATCCCGAGCGACAGGTTCCATATGGGGAAGATCATACTGCAGTGCCTGAAGGATGATCCAGACATGATTTCACATGTGAGTATGTTTTTGGTGAAGGAAAAAGTCGTGAGGACACCTGCATATGCGCTACACGTATGGAAGAAGAAATTCTGCAAACGATGCCGTACACAGTCATGTACATGAGTGGGCTCACGTCCCACTTAGTGGCGGAGTCGGGGATACCGGTGCGACAGGTTCCAAATGAGGTAGATCATTCTGCAGTGCCTGAAGGATGATCCCGACATGATTTTACAGGTAGGTATGTTTTTGGAAAGGAAAAAAAAGTCATGAGAACACCTGATGATAATTATGTGAATATAGTAAGCAAGCAACTAAGCCAACGTGGTAGATATGGCCAATCGCTCTGGGTAAACCTGTGTTCAGCAGTGAGCTGTACAAACGGCGAGTACAGTACAGACATACTTTGTTTATAAGTACCTATGAGGTGATATGATCTTCTATGGAGGTGTGCAAGTATCTTTACGATGTTTTTTCTTTTGCCGGAATCAAAATCAAAATTTACGGCAAACGTTGTCTCACTAGGTCACCACTATATATAGGTACATATTTGTTCATCCATAACCAAGTGCCTCCAATTACCATGTTTGATACTCATGTATATACCTATATTTACTTACAGTAATAATGGGCTTGTTACGAATAATTTAAAGTCATTAAATTGTAATTTTGTTGCATGTCAACATAATTCGTCTTATTTTGAAATAATAGTGGTAGGTAAATTATGTAATTATTATGAAGTTATCAAGAACTTTAGGTACGTACTCCTCAAAAAGCTGTATGTACTGTAATAGTAAAACATAAGCGAACTCGGCAAACGTTGTTTTTCCGTATAAAAATATAAAATCTGGTTTAGATCTCGCAGAGAGACTCCACGCATGCCACGCTGTCCATAGCACTTTGAGCTATTTTGAACTTATTCATAAGGCCAGCAGTGGAAGACCCCCACACTTGTCGAAAATTCTTAATTTGAGGCACTGAGTTATGTCGGACGTCTTTCTTTCCGACATACCTCAGTGCTTTAAGTCGAGAAGGTATTTCGCTGGACTATTAAGCTTGTGAAAATCTTAGATAAGATACGCGAGTGATGGACGGGGTTAACATAATTACCAAGAGATATCACCAGGAAAGATAGGGGAGGTGGTGCAATAATAACGCTCAGACGTCCATTCATTAAAAAAACATTAATTCCGACTGAATAATTAATAGACCCCCTCATGCAGTCCGCCCCTTTTTATGCATTTTTTATTCGCAATTCAATTTTACTTACATTATTTTTTTAACAGATTGATGGAGCAGTGGACGCGTCAGAAACCAGTGGTTCTCTGCTCCAAAGATCAGTAAAATGCGCTGCCAGCTTCAGGAACCTAGGGTTGCAGCCTGGAGACGTGATGATACTGATGGCTCCCAACCACCTGGACTTGGCGGTTCCCTTCTACGCGGCCCTATACCTTGGGGTTGTTGTGGCTGCCGTGGATATGACTCTAGGATTAAGTAAGTTGTTAATTTTGTTTAATGAGTATTTTCAAATTGCTTTTGTGGCATTTCCTGCGATCTTTTCATTGTATTTGTGCTAATTTTATCAGTTTCATCGCTATTTCTATATTCACACTGTGAGTCTTTGCCATTTTTATAATGTTAGGCGCAAGAATACACATTTCTTGCATGTAAATTTCCAGTAAGATATTGTATGATGACCTCGGCAGTGGTTATAGGTACATATAGACGTTTGGGGTTGAGCACGCATAATATTTCTTCCCGGAGGTTCATAGCTATAATATATTCGTAGAGCAAAGTTAGGTAGCTATTTGAATATATAATTCTGAAATCGTACCATGTTTCAGATGAACTCAAGTCAACGTTCTCCGTAGACCAGCCCAAGATAATCTTCTGCCAGAGCAACAAAGCGCCTGACGTCCAAATAGCTCTCAACGACTTGGACATGAGCGCTGAGATCGTCACATTCGACAAAGGAGACTATCTCCTTAGCTTCGAGGACTTTTTGGAAAAGTATGGCGATGATACCACGGTTGATGACTTTAGGTAACTAAACAGTTTAGGCCAGCAGTAGTCTAAATACTTCCCATTTAAAATAAGCTTGTTATTCATTGTTCATCAAAACGAAACGATTAAAGATTTCTACGGAACGGTAGAAATCTTTAATTGTTTACTATGCTCCTGACAAGTCAAGATAAGGAGTAATATAATCACCATTTTAGACATGTGTAGAATATCTTTGCCAACAAGTTTCCCTGTGATTTCTGGTAAAGAAGTTTATCTACGTTATTCCGTTTCAGGGCGGCAGATTTCGACCCAGAAGACACCATAGCGTTTCTGATAGCCACAAGCGGGACTACAGGAATGCCGAAGGCAGCAGCTGTCACGCACAAGAATATTGCAATAACGTCGCCTTACTTGTGGTAAGTCAAACCTTACTGTAGAAGAGATATAATTTTGGAGCTGAGAAAACAATTTAGATGCAACTCTCCGCCAACCGTTATTATTGTAAATATTCAGGGGAGGATTATGTCCAGCAGTGGACGTCCTACGGTTGATAAGATGATGATGATGAAAAGAAGTTGTCACCGTTCCGATTTTATTTTTAAGCGGTTGCTGCTGCACATAACGCTTCCCACACAGATACATCTAATATCTGTGTCAAAAAAGTCTTCATTCTGATAAATTCGTCATTTGAAACTAGAAATGATCAGATGTATAAAAGCGTAAAATAGCTGATCTTTTGCGATTTTGAAATTGATCCTTTGGTAAAAGTCGTTCACCTTTTAGAACGTTGAAAGTAAATCTTGCTTATAAGTTTCAAACACCGTTTTGAGGCGACTTACACCCAGAGTTTTTCTACAGTCTTCACTGGTAGTTCTACGAATAGTGGAAGACGGAACGTGATAATTTTAAATATGACTCGACTCACCTTTGATCTCTATAATATAGCCTATAAAATATATGACCTATTATTTCTCTACGCCTTTGATATTGTAGTGTTTGTACCTTTTTAGACAAAATAAGTCAAGTAATTTGATATGTACCTACTCGTATTTGATCTTAAGTACTTTAATACCTACTTAATTGATGCTTCAGATCCCAGACTTCGAACACAAGTACCCAGTCTTCAAGGTCATCAATAGTCCTTTCCCTTCCTAGGGTCAAGTAATACGTTGACAACATGCCAGCAAGAGAATTGCCCTTCTAAACTCTGTGATTCAATACCCAATTACAGGCCAAGTCAGAGGCCTACAGGCGGCCTAAAAACTCTGACACCAGGGCTAGCCACACGGTCTATACGAACTTACTCAGTAGGTATTGAAGTACTTGAACATTTAGCATGAAAAAGAATTGTAAGTATTGAAAGTAACAAATACGAAAATATCAAAATATACAGAGAAATAACAGGCTATAATTATATTTCATAGGCTATAGAGATCAAGGGTGAGTCATATATAAAATTCATAAAGAATTAGTGTCTGAAATAGCGTCCCTGCTCTACTTGTATTGATTTCCATGAAATACTTAATTAAAGTCTATTTCTGTATAGACTAGCCTACTAATGAATGCAATAAACTGGCTAGTGCTGGCCAAACCTTATACCTTATTTAGTGATAATGATTTGTCGTGACATGATTAAAGTAGTCGAAGAAATTACTAGGGTTCTATTAACTTACCTTAACGTATGTTTATTTAAATAAATTACCAGGGTTCAATTAACTTACCTGTTTAGAGAACTTTGTAAACTCTACTCATTACAGGCATAAGATATCGAGCCTTTCCAGGAAAAACATTGCAAGCGTAATATTGTAACCTCTTTTTCAAGGGATTATACACTTTAATAACTCCTGTAAAAAAACCTGTAAAAGAAGTAATTTGTCGATTACGATGTTTTTCCAGAAAAGGCTAAATCTATACGAGTACTGAAATGAACTTAAATCAATATGTCAGTCGAACCAGGTTGGTGCCATTTTGTCGAGTCTTCTAGTTGTATTCTTAAATCTAACTTTTCTCCGCTTTTCTACAAAATCAGGACGCTAAGCACCTTATCCATAAGACCCGCTAAAACCCTTCCTACCTACCTGCCCAACCTGCACATAATATATAACACAAATAGCATACTGAAATGATGCACCCTACAACAGCCAACCGAAGCCAGCCAGGGGTCGCCATTGTCGGATACGTTAAGGAGAACGATATATCATATTCTGTTAGATTTTTCTCTTCATTTCAGGGGTCGATACAGGACCTTCCCTGGTCCGACTCGCATGGCGATGCTCGGGGCGCCGCTCCAGTGGCTGACGGCCCTAATGACATATGTAATCTCTGCCATGCTGCGATACCCTCGAGTGATGTCCTCACTCCCGCTAACTCAAGATATCGCATACCACATTATCAACACCTATAGGGTAAGTCGGAATTGTGAGTCAACACTGTAAATATCTCTTCTCGAGCTCTATAATTCTATGGTGCCTACGTATGATGTCCTCACTGCCATTGACGAAGCTTGAGATTATCTTTTGGGGGCGGGGGGTTTAGTTTCCTTCTTTTTCCCACCCTAGCAAATAGTAGGTATGGTTTCCCAGTTTTCTGAGGTATTCAAAAAGTGTCTCAGGTGGCCAAGGCCCACCCATTTCCCCTTCCCTAGCTACACCCATACTAACTGCTGCTATAAGTAGCTTAAACCTTTGCTTACCGCTTTACAAAATCTTTCGAGTAAGTCAAAGCCGGAAGCAAGTTCATAAATTCAAAGGCTGGTACTGAAGTTTGATTTGGCGTTGAACTGGCCATTTGCCTCGAAACCATTCAACTATTCTCAGATAACGATCAGAGATTCAAACAGTTTCAAATAGATTTTGGCTGTTTTGATAGTTTAAAGATTACATTTTTGCTATTAGAATAGATCAGTCTTAAAACAATGGGTTTATCTGGTTCCCCTTACCGTGCTGATATCATTTTTTAACTCGTGTTGTTGAATCGAAACCATTAATTACTCATGAAAACAAAAGATACTAGTAGTAGAGCGTATCCTTAGATGTCTAGGACACACACTAAAGACTTGGCATGTCAACCTAATGTTCTTTGGCTTGAAATTCATTGGTGTGCAATGTAGCCTGCCGATACTGCAAAAGCGTATCCTTAGATGTCTAGGACAAACACTAAAGACTTGGCATGTCAACCCAAAGTTCTTTGGCTTGAAATTCATTGGTGTGCAATTTAGGCTGCCGATACTGCAAAATTGTATGTATAAATAACGTTCTTTGTCTATCTAGGTATAATATGTATCCCAACAAAAACATGGCATGTAAAAAGTACAACAAGTCGAGCCACAATTCTTCAGTAAAAAGTAGTGAGATCAAAATGTAAGCACAAGCCGGTTTATTTATTCAGTACTTATCTATGAGAGCATCAAAGTTGTAAAGATGCGCCCAGATTCTGCCCCCATAGACAAGTATTGAATAAATAAACCGACGTGTGCTTACATTTTGATCTCACTACTTTTTACTGAAGAATTGTTGCTCGACTTGTTGTACTTTTTACATGCCATGTTTTTGTTGGGATCTCACTTCTTTTTGTTAGTGATGGTTTATCACCAACAAAAAGAAGAGGTTGCTCTACCCTGGCCCTACCCAGCCCTCTACGGCGCCCCCACCGCGGTCCCACTGATTCCCCACCAATACCCCGCCGCGTCCCTACTGATTCCCCACCGAGCTCCCATCAAGCCCCCACCGCTGCCCCACCGCGGCCCCACTGAGTTCCCACCGAGCACGCACCACGCTTCCACCACGGCCCCACTGAGTTCCCATCGAACGCCAATCAATCCACCACTACGCCCCTTCTACGACGCCCCCACTGATTCCCCAATGAGTCCCCATGAAGTCCCCATGAAGCCCCCGCTGCGCCTCCACCACGCCCCCACTGAGCTTACTAGCCCACCCCTGCCCTACCCTTGCCCTAGAGATTCAAAATTTGAATCTATTAGGGACATAAACTGAAACTGAAGTCAAAACCGCAAAGTTATCTTGGTAATCACCTATTTCACGTACTACAATTAGAATTACAAACTTATTTATGTAGATACTAAAATAGGAAAACTAGACCAAAAGTAAAGTATGTTTGTTTTTTTCCTTGCTATTTAGGCTAAATTTTAACGGTCATCAAAATAACAAACTTATATGTATGTCTGCTAAAAGTACCTTAGAATTATGATGATCGTTGAGTGAGTGAGTGAGTGTGTCAGTGACAAAATCAAATAACTTTGACTAGCAATAAATTATTGAAAAATTCTTTGTTATGTGACTCTTTTTATTGTAAAAAAAATCAGACGTCTAGCTTTATCCAGACCAAAGTTACAGGGGGTTAAAAATAGCCTGAATGGCATCGGAAAAAGTATGCTTACGGCTGTGATCGACTTGTTTGGGTGCACTGCCGTGCACCCAGATAATAAAACCGGACTAGTGCTAGTCAGGGTCGCACACCGATGGTTCCGTACAAATCCTGATAATTGCACAAAATTGAGAAGTAAGTTGTTGAAGTCTAAAATTTCGAAAAAAATAATTCTTTACTTTTCTCAACATGCTTCCATCGAAAATTACATATTGCAAAAATAACTAAAAACCTTTTTAGTTATTTTAAAGCTCAAAGCTCTTTGTTATGATACCCACATGATACGATTTACTCACTTCGAATGTTGGACATATTTTTTTTTTTATTTTGGCCCTATTTTTTTTGGGTTAAATTAAAAATAAACATTTTTCAGTTTTATTCCAAATGTGTACTCTTAGACAATGCTTCTTGCAAAATTTCGTAGTTCTAGGTCAACGGGAAGTACCCTGTAGGTTTTGATACCCTTTTTTTTACCTGGGGAAATCTTTTAAAGATACCACCGCACCTCGGGGCATGCGGGTGGTTATGTGGGAGTCCCCGCCCATTGCTGGACGGTATACCCACGAAAACCGCAGGGTGTTCCGCCACTGCGCTATGTGTCGGGGCTACGGGCACGCTTGCCCACTCCTCTGCGGCACCCGACAGCGCTGGCCCAACTCGGGCCCCGCCACGGAGCTTCGGCTCCCACCAGAATGACGATGTGTCGAACACCAGACACATCGTCATCCACCACCTGAGACCAACCAGCACTGGGCGTCAGACAGCACCCGTGTCCGACAGCCCTGGTCCCGATGCAACGGGTCAATTAAAGTGGCCCCGCGCCTGACACTACGGCTGCAGAGGATAGGGAGAGCGGCCATCGCGATACCGACACTCCTCCTCCCCTGCAGCCCCACCGCCTCCGCCAACACGTTGGTGGCACCCGTTAGGTGGCAGGGCCCCTGGCAGAACGGATAGGCAGCGGCTTCCTCGCCGCCTGTCCATCCCGTCGCCGCCCCCGCCTCGATGGGCTCGGCCGCGGTATCGCGCTCGTCGCGATACACAGTCGCAGTCCACCTCAGTCGGCAAGCCGACCTACTGTGGCCAGCCTCCGCCGTGGCCGCCCACAAGCCACGGCCACTAAGCCCCCCCGCCACGACAAGGCGGGAACCCACTCGGGGGGAGGTTTTGATACCCTTGTGAGTGTCGAAAAATGCGGTTTTTTGCGATATAAACGGCTCTAAATTTTTGTACGATAACTGAGAAGTTCTTTTTTCACAACTGTAAAAAACATGGATATGCATATATGGATTAATTTTAATTATTAATTTCAACTCGATATCTTTACGCGTTCCCGAGATAAAATATCTTATCCGGTTTTTCTTTTCGAGGTACGGAACCCTAAAAATTAATCCAGCCGATCACGCGTGATGCCGTGACCAAGACTTTATTTCTCTTGGTCACGACATTACGCGTGAACGGCTGGACAGATGGCTAATAATTTCTAATTATTCTTTTCTTAAGAAAATTGCGCGGAAAATAATTGAGACATCAGTTTAATGTTCTCGTACAAAATGTCCTACCAGTAAAAGTTGTCCTGTCTGGCGATCGAAATTTGAAACGAGCTTATTAGTGTTATGAAGATGATATGAAGTTCACCGGCTCAGCTAGTTATGGTTATATTTTGCAGCCTTCGTTCGCCATCTTCAGCCCAACGATGATGACGACGTTGCTAAAGAATTGTGACAAGTGTGACTTGACTAGCTTTGACCTGATTTTCCTGGGCGGCAGCGCGGTGCCACCCGAGCTGATCCAAGAAATAAAGGTAGCATTTATAAACTCTATCTCTTCCATCCACCAGCCATAGGATGCCCACTGCTGGACATAGGCCTCCTCTATGGATCTCCAATAAGACCGGTTGAAAGCGGCTTGCATCCAGCTTGATTCTGCGGGCTTGGTGAGGTCGTCTGTCTACATCGTAGGTGGACGTAATACTCGATAACTTTTCGACGCCACCAGTCATCACTTCTCCGTGCTATGTGCCCTGCCTACTGCCATTTTAACTTGCCAATCCACTGGGATATATCGGTCTGGTTCTTTTACGGATCTACTCATTTCTAAATCGGTCTCGCAGAGAGACTGCGAGTATAGCCCTCTCCATAGCTCACTCTATTGCTGTCTACGAATGCAAAGTATTGTAAGTATATACTTTTAAAGGTCTATTACAGTTATTATCAGAAAAAATATATCACTTATTTCATACATTTTGTCGAGAGTTCATGAGTTGTGTGGACCACTTTTTTTTAAATGGTCGCACGATGTTTTGTTGAAGGAACACGCCATGAGGCATCTTGCATTTGTCCATAGAAGCAATTCGAAGGCGTATGGAAACCCACTGCTAACCCGCACTGAGCCAGCGTGGTGGGATATTCCCCTTCACGAGTATTAAACGCACGCGAAATTCGAATTATAAAACACCGTCTTATTTTGATATAGTCATATCAGACTTTTGTATTTGTACCTATTTTTATTATTTTTGTATTCTATGATTTTCTAGGACGTTACACCGAATACGGAAGCACTAAACGTGTACGGCATGAGTGAGCTGACCAACATCGCGTTCCATGGCGTGGAATCCCCGCCAGGCTCCTGTGGGAAACCCTTGGGCTGGCTGCAATATCGAGTAAGCTCATAATTATTTTTTTTTAAACTACGGTTACATACTACGAGTACAACGCAAAAAGAAACAGACCATAGAATAGACCATAGAAGTCTAGAACAGTCACTAGTAGTACCTAAAGTGGACTGGGCTACAACCCATCTAATATAAGTTTACGAATTCGGTACCCACTTCTGAGAAATTAAAATTAAATTGCAGCACTGTGTTAATCTTTTCTCAATCGGTGAGTCACTCGCCCACCAATGAGTCACGAACCATAGTTTATGAAACCCTGGTCAATCGGCAATGTGCCCAGCATTCTGGTAGGATTAGGTACTTATACTTTGAGCCAAATGCACCAGCAGTTGGGTCACGCGTCGCGTCATTCAGACAATAAATTTAACACACCAATAGATTTGTTTTGTTCTAATAAATGATTAAATAATCTAACACGGTAATTATATTTTTAGATAATTGACGTGGAAACCATGAAAGACATTGAAGAACCAAATATGCCTGGAGAGTTATGGGTAAAAGGCCCTGGAATATTTAAGGTACAATAAATCCTTTTTCTGTAATGAATGTTTTTTTTTTCTAAGCAAGTGCCTTTAGACTACAAAAAATGCAATAAAACTACGTAGCTTCTTGTTACACACGAAAATAATTTAGTCAAACACATACCACAAACAGATTTAGATAATTATAGGTAATCCAAATGCTCACTGCCGGCCCAATGCCAGTTGGAAGTGTGCTGGCAGCAACACCAAGCTAGTTTTCAATGCGTATCCGTTGAACCAAATAAACACTAGGATTTTGGTTATTTGTCTCGTCTATTCAGGTAAATATTTAAAACCAATTTGCTCTCCCAATTCTCTACGGACTCAACGTCTTGAGAAAATAACACAACGAATGTTGGTTTTCCAGGAATATTACAACAATCCAGAAGCGACAGAAGAAACCTTTGCCGAAGATCGCTGGTTCAAGACGGGAGACATGTTTTATCGGGACGAAAATGACAACTATTTCTTCGTAGAAAGGATCAAACTGCTTCTGAAGTACAAAAGCTACCAGGTAAAGGAGAAATCATATACCTACATATTTAATTACTTGTAGTGTACGAAGTAGTTCCGTTACTGTTCCGTCTTCAAGAATAATCTAATTGCAAACTGCTTCCAATTTACCTTGTAAAACATGTTTCAAAAGACTGAGATGATCAAGCGACTTGGTGGCAAGCACATACATAGATTTTTGCTTATACCGAGCATGTCAACCGTCTACAATGTTGACTTGAAGCCGGCTTAAACGGTCAACATGTTTGGGTCAACCAATAACTAACGTGCTTGCCAGTAAGTCGCTTGACCGTCTTTGACTACGATGATGTAATTTTGACCATATCACCTATGGTGCTCTTATCAGTACGCGGTTTCCACTCGAGAACTAAAAACTTAAACTTTGACACCAGGGCTAGTCACCCGGCCTATACGAATTTACTTACTCAATAACTTTACAGCCTTACCTTGCCACATCCCTACAACCACCTTAACTCTCTACCATATATTGGTAATTATGGTCAGATGTTGGCAAAAGATTACAAAGGAGTAAACAACTAAACATTGTTATCAGATATCACCAGTGGAGGTGGAAGGAGTGATCCGCCAGCACCCTGGAGTAGCGGATGTGGCCGTCACTGGCATTCCGGACGACGAGTGTGGAGACTTGGCCGTGGCGTGCGTGGTGCCGCGACCAGGGCTCGAGCCCACTGCGCAAGAGATAAAAGAGCTAGTGAGAGGTAATCCAAATAAAAAAAATTAAAGGTACAGGTTATGTGTCCTCTAGACTAGAGGTTAGTTTCGCTTAGTCGAGTGCATGATAAAAATCCGCCAATGCAAGCTGCTATTTTCCATCTTCGCCATAGTAACAGCATAGCTATACTGTACCAGCCTTTTAGGTAGCGCTCGTAGCGTAGTTTGACTAGAAGTGCGTTAGCGATCATTGACGTTAAGCAACGTTAGGCACGGTCAGTCTTCGGATGGGTGACCGCGGGTAGCATTTTCAACTAAGCGCTACCATGGCTCGGGTGATACGTTAAATTGTAGGCCCTGGTTGTTTTAATCGTTTAGCTATGTCAGAGACCCTAAGGCGGCTAAAACTCTGACAGGGCTAGCCACCCAGCCTATACGAACTTACTTATTTACCAGACGTTTCTTTTAATAGTCTACTGCTAAACATAACCCTACATACAATGGCTTTTTAGACCACATACACCACGCAGGCTCAGTGAGAGTTGGCACTAGATGGGTTACTTACAGAATTAGATTCATCGTTTTGAACCACTCATGTATTACACAAAAATGAATTCCACTCGTGTCTTTAGTGTTTTTAAGTTGTTTTTTTCTTTCAGAATCATTATCCGACTCGAAGCAGCTTCGTGGTGGAGTGATCTTCCTCAGCGAGATACCAGTGACAGCCTCCACTAAGGTCCATCGCAGAAAGCTGAAAGAAATGGCTCTTGTAATGGAACGAGAGTAGTAGTCGCCATCTCTACGAGAAATAATAAGCCAAGTGCGAGTCGGATTTTAATTTAATTACACGTTTATTTCTGAAGGGAATATACAACCTAATATTATGTGAATATTTCAAGCCTATTCCTATTATCGAGGAAAAAAATAATCGGCCAAGTACGAGTCGGACTCGCGCACGGAGGATTCCGTACTGTATGGGAGCCCCCCTTAAATATTTGTTTTATTTTAATTTTATTATTTATTATTGAAGGGAATATAAAACTAAATATTCTGTGAAAATTTCAAGCATCTACCTAAGCTGGTACCATTATTAATATAGAGCGAAAAACGTCTAAAAATTCAGGTTTGTTGTATGGGAGTCCCCCTTAAATATTTATTTTATTTTGTTTTTAGTATTTGTTGTTATAGCGGCAACCGAAATACATCATCTGTGAAAATTTCAGCTACCTAGCTATCATGGTTCATGAGATACAGTCCGGTGACAGACAGACGGACAGACGGACAGACGGACGTCAAAGTCTTAGTAATAGGGTCCCGTTTTTCCCTTTGGGCACGGAACCCTAAAAAACACGTTTCTTGTATGGGAGCCCCCCTTAAATATTTACTTTATTCTAATTTAACTATTTATTTTGGAAGTGAAAATTAATTTAAATATTCTGTGAATATTTAAAGTATCTAACTGTTACCGTTATTATTATCGAGTACAAAATGGCAAAAAATTCAAGTAGTTATGTTAAATGGGAGCCCCCCTTAAATGTTTTTTTCTGTTTTTAGTATTTGTTGTTATAGCGGCAACAGAAATATGTAATCTTTAAACATTTCAACGTTCTAGCTATCACCATTCATGAGACAGCCTGGTGACAGACAGACAGACATACAGACGGACGGACGGACAGCGGAGTCTTAGTAATAGGGTTCCGTCTTTTCCCTCTGGGTACGGAACCCTAAAAAGCGCTTTAAAAAAGTTACGCACTCCTCGCTGTCATTAAAGTGCGGTTGCATCAAACCAAATATGTTGCTATATTTGTTAACATTTTTTCAGAACAGTATGCGAAGTCAAGTTGTATGTAAATGTTTTTGTCTGTCTCCGCCTAAGGTCTCCACCGACGTAAACATTTCATTCATTCGCACGAATAATATGATTAATTTGGTGTTTCCTCGTGGTCATAGGTACTATTTTGTCATATCAGTATGACCACGAAGATTTACATGTCCTCGTGGTCATACTCTCGTTTTTGCACACCCTGTGAGAAAGCCCAACCAACTAATGGAAATGTTGCAAAAACATGTAGATACTTAGATATGAAATAGTTTAAAAATCGTATGTAATCTAATATGAGTACTAATGTATAATAATGACACAAATTACTTGTGGCTAGTGATGTGTTGTGCATCTATAGGTATCATAAATTTGTCTCGTTTTTACAAGTAAACAAAATTTTCGTGGACGTATTATTATTATTACCGTGATGGTGTGAATCACAATATTGCAGTTAGAGGCGTATTTACCAGCAGACTGAGTAGGCTCCAGCCTAGAGCGGCAGATTTTAGGGAGCGGCATATCTTGAACCATTTATTTTATTGTTGACTAAAATAAATAAAGAATAAAATACATGAGTTTTCTACAAGATAAAGCTTATTATGATGTTGACGAATACTTGAATGATAAATTGTATTTTTAATTATATTCGTTTTTGACGAAAATCGCAACTTGACATTACATTATTTTATTCCTAATATTATAAATGAGAAAATCAATTTGTTTGTACTTCTTTAAAATGTATTATTTGTCTAACGATTTCTTTGCATGCCGAAAGATCGGATATGGCGGCTCTTTTTTATTTTTTTCTGTAAGATCTTAGTTACGAGTATACCCATATGCGCAAGAATAAATGATTTGTGATTGAATATTTGTATACAAAAATATTCAATTTAATTCGCGAAAATAGTCTCGTAAATTTAGCCGACTTTCAAAAGAGATAAAGTTCTCAATTTGTCTAATGGTTTTTGTCCCGATATTACCTGATTTCTCAGTTATTTGTAAGCCAATTCTCATGCTTCTTTTTACAATTTGTAGAAAAAGTTTACGAAATGGTCACATAAAACCGAATTTACTTTGGTTTAGTAAATTGTGTGTAAAATTTATGAAAATTGTATCGCCTGCCAAAACGCATACATCGTCTCTTTTGCTAAAGTCATTTGCTTTTCGGGAGGGCTTTGTGTCAAGAAAAACAAGAAAAACAAGTAATTATAACATAAAAATGTTTTCTCATTGTATCTTATAATATAATTATTTTTTTACAAAGCATACCTTCTCAATTACTCATGTCTAGCCTGTTTTTGTAAGGCAACATTTATATTTATATGGCATGTAATATAGGTACATAGGTCAATAATTAATTTCTAAGTAAATCACATAAACACCACTAAAATATGTTTAATTACTCAAAAATAAGTACTTAAGTGTAAGGTAGATACAATATTTACGATTATAAGATAATTATATAATTTATCAACATTTTGGCGATTAAAAAAACAGATAACAAATAGATCCTGTTAGAATATAAGTTAACATGCGAAAAATATGTAAACAAAACACTACTTGAATTAGGTATAAACACAGATGATAAATTAGCCGATTCAGCTTTGTCGTCGTTTCTCCTGCGTACGTCATGCTCCATAATCATTTTTCATAAATTATTCTCTAACCATGTTTTGTACTAATTCTTTAAGTAATCTTCTATGCACTTTAGTAGAAGCTGTCATAGGGAATTCTTTCATGAAGACTACACCTCCACGAAGTTGTTTGGTATCAGTCAGGTTATCTGAAAATTAAAGAATATTATGGTACCAACTGGTCGTAACACATTAGGTACTTTGTACATCAGTTGATAAAAACAATTTTTACTAATTTTATGAATCCAAAAGTATGTTTATTGGTTTGTTACTCTTTGTCACAGAACAGAGCAACGAATCGACTTGAGTTTTGGCTTGGAATTAGTTAAAAGGTCGGTAAAATTAAAGGTTCCTCGGAGATAGCACAAAAGTCAAAATATCACGGCAAAAGCTAGTCCAATAATTCCACATCTTAGAATCATCCCTTTTCTTTATTTCAAAACTCCATCTCTATCTCCAGGAGTACCTAAGGTAAAACCTGGTCCCGTAGTTCCGGTCCCAGTGAGTTCATTGAAATTTATGTACCTACAGATTTACACACCACTGGCTTTTCGTTGAACATCGTGAAAAAACCTGTATTGGTCCGTAGAAGAAATTCGATGACGTATGTGAATCCACTACCATCCGAGTGACTGGGCCATATCCACTTTGGCCGCCACTGGTGGGCCAAGGGGAATATGGCTCAGCCACTCCTTAAAGATGTTCAAAATATGGTACGGTATGTATGGTCTGGTCCTACTTTTAACCAGATCCTTGATTTCTTGAGCAGTGACGTTGTGGTCAGCTCGTGTGACGACGCACGCGACAGGCAAATCTCCTCCCGACTCTTCGTCCAGAACCCCGATCACTGCCACGTCCAGCACTCCTGGGTGCTCACGAATCACTGACTCCAGTTCCAACGGAGAAATCTGCAAACACAGTATTCTTTGTACTCGTAGTTTTTGATCGACGAACCACCGGAGGAGGTACTCATTTCGACGCGTATTTTTTTTGTGTATATAACCACGCATATCTATTTTCATAGTGGTCCGATTTCAATGATTATTTTTTCATTGGAAAGATTATACTTCAAAATTGGTCCTCTTTAAATTTTATCGAAATCGGCTGAGCCATTTTTGATAAATCAACAATAATATGAAAAATGCTACATCGATCCGTGCGAAATAATCACAAACGGGTGAAGTCGGACATGCTATTTTAAAAAAAAAAAATACTGTATAGTATTTTCGTTGATTGTTTGTACATCACCACTGTCTAGATATTAAATGACTTGTCAAGACGTTATTCTACACATTCATATCATATCTTCCTAGGACAGGAATAGCCGACATTAGAATAGTACGTATAAATAAATACATTTTATTCGAGCGAACTAATCAAATCTTTTCAAGTGCAATTTTTGGCGAAAAAATTTTTTTTACAGTAAACGGGTTTACCTGGTGGTTTCTGTATTTTAATAACATTTTGAGTCGCTCGACAAAGAAGAAGTTGTAGTGTTCATCTCTGTATAGAATGTCGCCCGACCTGATCCAGCCGTCTTCTACGAGAGCTTCTTTCGTCTCCTGGGGCTGGTTGTAATATCCCTGTAAATAATAACACATTATAGACGGATGGTGTTACGAGACAAGTACCGTTGGGTTATTAGGTATTTTTAACCGACTTCCAACAAGGAGAAGTTCCATGTTCGTCTTTATGTATTTTTTTTGTGTATATACGAGTATGTTCATCGATAATTTCGCCAATTGTGAACCGAATCGAAAAAATCTTTTTTAGTTCGAAACGGTATACTCCGTATACTCCCGAGATGGTCCCATTTAAATTTTACAGACCGGCTGAACGGTTGTTGAAAAAACAAAAATAATGTCGAGAAAAATTTTCGAGTTTTGTTCACGATGGACATTTTTTCGAAAAATGTCCAAACGAAATCTACAATTTATAGGCCGAATAAAACATCATCGCGGCTGTGACTGTCACTGTGTGTGTTGTGTAGCTACGAGTACAACCTGCGCCTAACCCAGTGCTCACAAAAGCTCACTTATAAGCTGCGCTAAAATTGGGTTTCGCGCAGTTTTTCGCAGCTGCCAAATGTTTGATTATGCCTACACTATTCTTGGAGGTCTCCAGATAATTTGAATTTTTAATAAATATATGTAACTAATGAGATCCTTATAAAAATCCATTAAAGACTTACTTTAAAAACAGACGGGCCTCGTAACCAGAGCTCTCCATTGACATGAGGCTCAGTGATGTCTATTAACGTTTCAGGATCAACCAACTAGAAAGAAACAAGAACAGATTTCAAAAACGTATTTAATCCCTCTTTGCATAATATACAGTCTTTTAAACACACAAATTTAGAAATACCGTCTCTCTCAGGTAATAAAATTGAGAAAATATTAGCGCTCGCTGTGCTCACGTGTTGTAATCTTGTAATGATGATGTCGCTTTTTTGTTTACTTATATCGATAGTTTCTGTTTTATTTAAGTTTGTCAAACGCTTGTAATTAGATAAAAAATAAGTGTGTATTTAGTGTTCCCTGTTACAAAAAAATAATAATTAAATTGCTGAGAAAATAAACGAGTTAAACCAGATAGCTGTAGATTAGTGTGGATGTCACGCTATGTACGCACCGCATCTCTCCATACTACAGTTTACTTACTCTATAATCAAATAACCCAACAGGTCTTCCTACTGATCCAAGAATAGCTTTTTCATCAAAAAATGCTATGCCTCCAACTTCACTCATTCCATAAAGACAGTACAGCATTGTGTTTGGGGATATTTTCTGAAACAAAAATTAAATTATCACGAAAACCTACATCATGGCATATTTCTCAGGTATATATCTTTGCATCCACACTGCGCTTAACTTTTGTAAAAAAAACACTTTATAACACGGTAACATTATAGTGCATCTACATCGCAGTTAATTTTTGTGAAGCAACACTTTATAACCTAACATAACCGTGCATTCACTCCCCAGTTAACTATTTTGAAACAACACTTTATAACATGGTAACATAACCGTGCCTTGTTAACTTTTGTGAAGCAACACTTTATAACATGGTAACATAACCGTGCCCTGTTAACTTTTGTGAAGCAACACTTTATAACATGGTAACATAAACGTGCATCTACACCGCAATTAACTTGTGTGAAACACCACTGTGCAAAATGGTTCCATTAGGTAACTGCAGCGTCTGTAGCTTTTGTGGCTACTTGATACTATTTGTAGATTATACTACTCATCATGTCCATATCGCCAATAAATATAACTTTTAACAGCAATCGAGTAGCACGGCATATTGTTCTCCAACTTCTGCGTGCAACGTCTGCGACACAGAATCAGGAAATGTGTAGATACGTAGATAAACCAAAATTACTGACATAGACCAGCAGGTAAACTGATAACCGTTGGAGTTGTAAAGTTTTTAAGTGGAAACCATCGCAGGACCACGTCCAGCTGCAAGGTGGATAGATAACCTCATTCGTACTGCTTTCAAGCGATCTTATTACTAATCTATGTACCTATCTCTAGCAGTGTTTATCATGTGTCTTATAAGAAGAAAATAACAAGAGGTTAGTTTACCCGGACGCTTTCCACAAGTTCTTTTGAGATCGCACTGCCTCCCAAAAGTATGGTTTCGAAGCAGGAGATGTCGCATTTGGACTTGTTATCAGGACTGATCAGCAACGTGAGAAGCGGTGGACTAATCACTGTGAATGTGGGCTGAAAATAGACACCAATTATTTACTTTTAGCGTAGATAACATGCCACATCTTCAAGCCACTGCCTTTTCAGTGACGGAAAAACCTACATAATTGCATATTTTATGTCCGTAGAGGAATTTCGATATAATTATCGTATGTGAATCCACCAACCTACACTGGGCCAGCGTGGCGAATATGGCTCAACCACGTAGGCATACGTCCTGCAGAGGACTATGAATAATCAGCCAAGAGCGAGTCGGACTCGCGCACGAAGGGTTCCGTTACGTATGGAATTAAAAGATTTTAATTTAATTTTTATAGATTTTCATTTTAGAAAGGAATATCGACTTAGTATGCTGTAAATATTTCAAGCATCTACCTGTTGCCGTTATTATTCACGATCACGTTAATTTTATGGGAGCCTCCTTTAAATATTTAAGTATTTTATTTTAATTATTTATTTTTAGAGCCCGTATTTAACTTAGTAATTCTGTGAATATTTCAAGCATCTACCTGTCACCGTTATTAATATCGATCGAAAAACGGCAATAAATCAGGTTGGTTATATGGGAGCCCCACTTATTTTTTTTTCTGTTTTTAGGGTTCCGTACCTCAAAAGGAAAAAACGGAACCCTTATAGGATCACTTTGTTGTCCGTCTGTCCGTCCGTCCGTCTGTCAAGACCCTTTTTCTCAGGAACGCGTGGAGGTATGAAGCTGAAATTTATATCAATTACTCAAGTCTACTGTCCCTTGAAGCTGTGAAAAAATCAAACTTCTAAGCCAACGCAATCAAAAGATACAGCCGTTTATGCCGCAAATTTTCGACACTTGCAAGGGAATCAAAACCTACAGGGTGCTTCCCGTGAACTCAGAATCTTGAAATTTGGTACGAAGCAACGTCTTATAGCATAGATAAAGGAAAAATTACGAAAACCATAAATTTTTAGTTACATCACATAATATATTTTTTTTTAATAATTTTAACCTTACTACCCAGTTCCTCATAAACGCGTAGAGGTATTAAATTGAAATTCATACCAAATACTCAGGTCTATAATACCTTTAAGCTGTAACAAAATCAAACTTCTATGTCAACGCAATCAAAAGAAACAGCAATTTAAGCTGCATATTTTGAAACTCGCAAGTACTCGCAAGGGAATCAAAACCTAAAGGGTACTTCCAGTCGACCTAGAATCTTAAAATTTGGCATGAAGCAACGTTTTATAGCACACATAAAGGAATAATTCCGAAAACCTTAAATTTTTAGTTACATTACAAAATATATATTTTTTAATAAATATAAACTTATTACTTTTTTTGAAGAACTTTGAACTTAGAACTTTGTAAACCTTGCAGGTTTGTACGGAACCCTCGGTGCGCGAGTCCGACTCGCACTTGGCCGGTTTTTAGTATAATGTTATTCTAGCGGCAACAGAAATACGTCATTTGTGAAAATTTCTACGTTCTAGCTATCACGGTTCATGAGATACAGCCTGGTGAGTGGTGACAGAGAGACGGACGAACAGACGGTCAGCTAGGTCTTAATAAATAGGATCCCGTTTTTCCCTGTGGGTACGGAATCCTAAAAAGACTGGTATAGTACAGTACAGACGGAGATAGCAAGAGGAGACCTCATCATTTTGATCCAGGGAAAATGCTTTACTTATGGATATCACACTATCCTGGAAGTGGCAGAGTGTACCCACTAAAAATCCTTGTGTTTTTGCCTGGCGCCCGTGTACCGGAACTCATTTGGACTCGTCCGTGGTTCTTGCTTTAGCTCAAAAAATCAATTGCTGAAATTTTATCTGACAAGGAATATTTTTGATCATTTGTTCAATTCTTACATAAAGTATTCTGACATCTAGGTACCTTCATAATTATGGCCAATATGCAAACCAACGATTTTCTAAATATACGAGTTTACTTAAATATGGTTTATTTGTACCTGATATTTATTTACAATATCTCCAAAGTTTTCCGGTGTAACGCCAGTGGAGCTTTGCACCCTGGTGTATCGCAATATTGAAGAGAACATGAAGTGCATTGAAGCGGAGAGCCATTGAAGAGGTGAAGACAACATCGCAAATCGGGTGGGGGTCGGAAATTGGGTAGCAAACTGCCTGCGGCAACCAAAGGTTTGAATAAGTGATTTTTCAAAAACAGATATGATATCGCTTATACAAAATAACTTCTGGCAAATTAAAAAAAAAAAGTTAATTTGCGCCTGTGTACTTGGCAACATAAGGGTGCAACCGGGCTGTGTGCACTTTACTACGAAAATCTTATCGGTGGCCGTCCTCTAGATATGCTTGTCAGAAGGCAGCAGGATCTTTGTAGGAACACACCAGTGTCCTCTAGCATGTAACTTGGCGCTCCAGAAACTCTTAATACATTTCCTGCAAATACAAAAGTTTTCGAGCCCTTAAAGCTACTTTTAGAGTTGGCTCTTACGACTGGCAGGGAATATCTAAATCATATTCTAAGACCCCGGTGCCAAGGTCCGTACACACATCTATAGATAGAATTAAAATGGATTTTTTTAACCTGGAACGAAAAAAAAATCTGTGATGCTAACTCAAACGGTACACCTGTTTGAGTTAGCGTACCTATATATATTTTGATGCATTCAAAAATGAATGCAGTCACATATTTCTTGGCCTTGAGTGTTTCACGTACCTATTTAAATCATTTTTAGATCTGCTTTAATTTTTTTTGACACACTTTACTTACCACATATTTGGAATGGAAAATGAAAAGTTTTTATGCGTGAGAGATGCGGCTTTCGGCAAGCCTGTTGTGCCGCTTGTGGCTAGAAGCAAAGCTATAGTTTCTGCTGTATCAAAGTCTGCAGCCCTGAAAATGTTCAAAATACAACATCATATTTACATCAACATTGGCTCTGGCATAATACACTGAAACGCAAGAATGACCATTTATTTAAAATAAGTACTTTTTTAGATGGAAAGAAGATAATGCAAAATGGGCTCTGACTAGGTACAGTAGCTCAAAAAATCCGTTAAACTATGATAAATAAATGCGCAGAGTAAAACAACCGCATTAAATGCTTAATTTATGAGTAATTTCACATTTTCCAATTTGATTTTAGTTCAGTCATTGAATTACTGTCATTTTGGTCACATGTAACCTTAATACCCGAATACACGAAATTACTTTTAATGGACACTGTTATTGTAAAAAATAACGGGAAAATCATTTTCCGAAAGAAACAAAGCAAATTATGAAATACTGTACCCTTTATTGGCCCAATTTCTATGCATATTGGCAATATCTCCTTTTCTTCATTAATTCTGCCTTTGACATTTACTTTAATATTATAATGTTATTGAACTTCGAAGTGATGTCCTACGGTTGACAATGATAACCGTAAGCCATCACTGCTACACATAGGTTTCTCTTATTGATTTCAAATAAAACTGGTTGGATGCCGCTTGCATCTAGAATGTTCCTGGGTCTAAATTAGAACATCGTTCCACATTATCAATGGACTTTTTCTATATAATTGTGCTTGCCGGAACGTGGCCTCTATTCGAGAACTTACCGGCGCCATCAACCATCCGCTCCAAAAACTATGTGCCCTGCTCACTGCCATGTCAACTTGCTAATCCGGTAGGCTACGTCAGTAACGTTCCTCACTCAACGTTTCCTTAACTCATTCCTGAGTTGCACTTATATATTTAGTGTTATGTGTTTATGTTATTAAATGTAATACCTGAATGATTCAACGTCAGTATCATGTCCTTTCTGCAAAAGTGTAGAAAAATTCATACAATCATCACTATCATCGAATGTGATCACTGTGGTTTCAACCTGCGCATTTTGAATCGCTTCCTTCACAGATGCAACTCTCTCGTTTTGGCAGAAAATAATCTTGATTTCCAGCATCTTGAACATCATTCCGAGTTCTCCTGTAAACATTTTTGGAAGACTTTAAAATTAATAGAAGTCATTATTATTTGCAAGGTTGCATTTTCCTTGTAGCCTTTTTGGAAAGTTTGAAATAGGCCAACGTGATACTCGTGCGAGGCGTGGCTGGGATTCCCACTCAGAACATGAATTTTTGCGATGAACTGTTAATATCTGAAAATGCTGTATACCATATTTTGATTGGCAAATTCAAAATGTTTTTGTGGATTACTTTATTTAAGTTAAGTTTGCAAGTCACTTTTGTACCAAACTTGTAAAAAATGAATAATAATATCTATTTTTTAGTATTTAAAAAATTATATCAGTATGTATTTATATATCAGTCTATAGCAGCCATATAACTACATAATTTGGCTTAGTTTGAGGTCAGAGGCCGAGTTTAATGTTCCATACTCATATACTTATATTTTAAATTTATTAATATTAACCATAATATGCATCTTAACTACTACTATTTTATTATAACATTATATTATGATGAATTTACTGTGAAATTATTATTGATTCAATTTTAATATTTATTGTACATAGACATTGAGGAGCTTACAAAATGATGCACGGGAATATATACACTACAATTCTATAAAGTTACTAGATTTAGTATTTTCTCAAATGTATTAACTGACGAGTACATTAAAGTAATCGTTATTATATTTAATTTTGTAATAAGAGATTTACTTGATGACATTAAATATTATCTTATCTTATCTATTCTTTTAAGCCGTTTGAAATTTAAGACGACATATCTAATTTATTTGCAAATCTCATTCATAAATAAACTCTAGACATCTTTTTAAACAAACGTGAAAACGTAATAAAAATATTATATATTGTACTTAAATGATAATTTTATTTGTAGGTATTTAGTAAGAGATTTTAATACTCGTAGATTTAGATAAAAATACTTATTGCTTAGCAAAACTTTTTGGATATCAAAACATTATATCTATTAATTTTTGTGGGCAAATCATGACTTGAATTTTTTAATCTTTTCCCATTCATTGTGACAAGGAAATGCAACACCCGGATCCGCCGCATAATTTACCTACTAGATTCCGCGCAAATTGGTCGTATTATGCGTGATATCACGGTCAAATTCGACCGGGATTCCAGTCATTGATGGGATTACCGAAAATCGAAGATATTATAATTGTAGCCAACTAGCGACTCGCCCCGGCTTCGCACAGGCACACATATTTGTTTATTATACATATAAACTTTCCTCTTGAAACACTCTATTTATTTAAAAAAACCGCATCAAAATCCGTTGCGTAGTTTTAATAATATAAGCATACATGGGGACAGACAGCGGGAAGCGACTTTGTTTTATACTATGTAGTGATAGTGATAGTGATTCGCGCTTGTACTTATGCTTTTGTTATGATAAATAAAGACTTTTAAAAACTGAAAAAAATATATTTGCGCGGCATCTAGTAGGTTTAGGCGGCTTCTACCTATACAATTTAACACATTTGCATGTACGCTTAAGTTGTATGTGAAACACGAACTAATCTTCATTAGAGTATGTATGTTGTACTGAAAAAATGTACACCACCAGATTCCAGTTATTATTTTTATACTGGGACCTTTAATTTCCAGGTTTTTTTCTAAGGTTTATTAAAACCTTAGAAAACGGTGTAGCAATTATGAACTCGAACGCCTATTTATTTGAATTCAGGACAAAATACTGGTTTCTAGACTAGCTTCAAAACTTTTACTGGAGTACACTCGATAAAGTTTTGATCATCATATTATTAGGACTCTATTAAATGTGAAAGATTTTTGTGTGTTCACATGATACTTTATGCACAATTTGAGTCTAAAGGTACGAGTCATTAGCTTTACAACTTCATAGCAGAATACAGTAACACTACCTACGACTGCCGACGCATAAGTTATAGCAGCGCTTGTCTTCGTGACGACACTATAGTCTACTGCTGCGTACAGTTGCTTACAAGATCGGACTTTAATGAATGTAGCAAAACATGAATAAATATAGGACACCAGTGAAAAAATTTCATCAATGTAACAGAACGTTTAGATGTGCGCATGAATTTATGTTAAATACGAAATTGATATAAAGAATTGAGGAAAATTGAGAATTAGTATATAGCTCTCTGCAAGAAAACGAAACTGTAGATGTAGAGCATGTTCTGTGACATTATGACATTATATAAATTGTATTTTTAAGAATGAATAAAGATTTTTGTATTTGTCTCGCAAAGCCACAGAAGACGCTAGAATAGCTAACGGATTACCTAACGATTCTGCATCATCATCTACATCATTTCATAAACCATCCAAGCCACTGGAGCAGTTGTACCAGCGGCCCAGATCCACGCTCCGTTACTTTAAGGAGCTGGGCTAGCTCTAGTAGACTTTGTAGGGGGAAATGCACAAAACACCATCGGAACTTCAGTACAGGACTTATCACCCTCATACCGAATAAGAATATGCGTTTCTAAGATTCGAATATGATTTTTTATTAATGATTCAGTTACATATATGGCCCCAGAATTAGGTAGATTTTGATGTTCGAAAGTTCTTACCGACAGTCAAAAATGCATCCAAAGGAGCGATTCCGATGCCCAGGTAACAGGCAGCGTAAAATGGAATGGTCAAGTGAATATGATTGGGCGCCAGCAAGGCTATATTGTCTCCTACTTTCAAGCCTAATTTCTGGAAAGCTGCAGCGCATTGCACTGATCTTTGTAGCCCTGATCTATTGGTCTCCGTTTCTCCAGTTGCAGCATCAATCTAAAACAAAAGTGTAAAAAAATCTCAAGTCGATGGTTTGTTTTATATCGATGGGAGATACCTAAAAGCATCTAACTGTATTTGAATGAAATGGCTCGTGCCCAAAACTGACAACGGTAACACTTTTCACTCCGCTTTAAAAGACAAAGTAACTCTACATAATTATTTTCCGCAAAAAACGGCAAAACCGCCTCCATCGTGTACAAAATTCGAATATTTCGCATGAATTGTTTACATTGTTGTTAATTTATCAAAAACGGCTCAGCCGATTTCTTTAAAATTTAATACCCTTTCGAACTAATAAAAATTTTTTCGATGCGGTTTACATTTGGCGAAATTATCGATGTTCATCGTGTACACAATTCGGATATTTCGCTCGAATTGCCTATATTATTGTAGGTTTTTTTTAAAAACGGCTCAGCTGATTTCTGTAAAATTTAAATGGGACCACCTCGGGAGTATACCCTTTCGAACTAAAAAGGATTTTTTTGGTTCGGCTTACAATTGGCGAAATTATCGATGAACATACACAAAAAAAAATACATACTTACACACGAACATGGAACCTCCTTCTTTTCGGAAGTCAGTTAAAAACTATTTGTGGCTCCATTATTTGATCGGAAATTGTTTACGAAGTTTTAAAAGACTTCAAAAAATGAGGTTGTCATTGCGCAAGCGTTCCTGCAATACCGAAGCAGATGCGCAGAGAAGGAAGTGGACCACAGGGGAGGCACTGGTGTGCCTGGGTTGGTATCCATAAAGGATTTTCCCTGGGTAAAAATAAGGTTATTCGTCTGTATGTTACGCGATTACTCCGTCAAGAATAGAGCGATTCTGATATTTTTTTTTGTACTGACTACTTTATACTTTAGAGGTGGTCCCATTTAATTCTTTTCCAAATACCAAGTCTGAGCTGTGTTTCAAAAATCGATAATATTCAAAAAATGTTTTACATCGATTCGAGCCAACTATTTGTTTGATTTGATTTTAGTACAAGATTTAAATCTGTTGTGCCATTTTAGCGAACATGTCTATGTTACCTGCATAACAAAATCGGGTGCATCTTTCAAGCCTTGTAGAATTAGTTTGCCAAGATGATGTCGGTCGCTCGGGATCCCAGACTCCGCCACTACGCGCGCTCCCACCTCGCTCATATACCATTTCACTGAATCTGTTGCTCTTCTTAGAGGTGCCATTGCAAAAATAATAGTAGGTATGTCAATATTTTCACACTATTCACCTAGCACTTTCAGCATTCGACTATTAAAAAGACCGGTTATTGTGAAATTACACGTAAACGGACACTACTGTAGTTTCCGTGTGGCTTCATACATTTTTAACTTGCTACTTGTGGCAACGAGGAAGAACTACCTAACAAAAATGTACGGAACCACACGAAAACGATAATAGTTTCAGTTTACTATGGAAACTTATACTAAGGGCCTCAGAACAGACAATATTCCGCGAGCCTACTTATTCCGAGAGAATTTCGGTAACTGCTAAATGATATTTTTTTATTTTATTTTATATGTACAATTTAATCTCTGCCCAAACAATTATCTTACCATTTCAGCGAGTCATTTAGAGAATGATAAGTGTAGCTCAAAACGTGGAAAGTACATAAGTTAAGCTTTAGGTATACAATGCAAATTGCAAGATTTAGATTACAAGATGCAAGATACTCATTTTTTTATTTAAACGGGTATCCCCACCATAAGCTAAGGAACCCAGCTAACTGACTCCGTGGTATTGTTGCACCCCACCATGTCAACGTAAAAATACTAAAAATTCAGCTTTTAGAAGGTACTTGCATTTTTGTCGCTTGCCTCGTCTTATTACAATAGCAATAGACTTACGCGCGACAAAGAGTCACGATAAAAAAGTAACACGACAGTGATTGAAAGAGAGTAAGGAACTGTCTCGGTGCGAAATACTGCCTAACCTTATTCAGCATACCCAACTTCATACCAGCCAATTTGGCCCTAGATTCTAGGTAGGTGCTGTAGTCCAATGTGGGATTAAGTGTTGGCCCGGCAGTTCAGTGCCATCTGTCACTGTTAAATGAATAATAATCTCGAACTATAGGCGACAGTGCAAAGCGAAATAGTTTTGCGGTGAAATGACAGGCTTGGGTTTTCGTTAAATATAACGAGATTTTCGACACCTCACTTATAAAAGCTTACGGCCCACTTAGGCTGCGAGAGCCTGATTCATTCGCTCAACCATGTCTACTCTCAACGCTTGTGATTTCTCCTTTATTGCTCTTGGATTGGATGACTTTTCAACAACTGTGCTGTCATCTACATGCCCAAAAATACCGGGAATAGGCAGATCATTGATGTGCAGCAAAAATAGAGTTGCGGAAAGTACCTTGAGGTACCCCGTCATTAATTCAATCGATTAGACAAACTGCCATCAATTTCGTTTCGATCGATCCCTCATAATATCAGCAATCTACGAGCAAAGGCGAGCAGGGTAACCCATAAGAGGAAGCTTGTTCAGATGGCTGTCATGCCAAGCTCTATCGAAGGCCTTAGATAGGTACATCAAGAGATACAGCCAAGGCCTCACCGACGGCCGGTCGTCTTAATTTTAAGAAAAAAGGTGGAAGACATTAATTCCCGGGCATCAGAATTTCTTATACAGGTGCCAACATAATTATCTTTGTACCTATATACATACTTCTATTTTGGTGTCAATAAAGATTTATTATTTTTATATTTATGAAATATTAATTCAAATCACATTTATCAAATCAAAAAAAAATGTAATCGCAATAAATATTATGAAAAATTTTTTGAAGAAAATTTTGAAGAGTTCTTTCTTTGATAAACTATTCAAAAATTAATCGTCATCGCAGGAATTGTAACATTCCGGTACAACACCGACGCACTCACCACATGTACAAAAAACCGGCCTCACTTGTCTGTTCACCATGTCTTGTTTTTTTATTTGGTCTGTGGTTTCAAGGCACATTTTACTAATTTTCAGCGTCTTTGACTGAGACAAGCAACTCCGAGGAGGTGTAATATTCATGGACAAGTTTCCCACAACGTCGGCTACCAAGGTCCACAGAAGGAAGATAAAGGAAATGGTGCTTATTATAGCTAAGGAATAAACGTAATGAGGAAACTGTTTTATTTCATGAATATTTATTCACGCATGGAGTCATTAAAATATAAGTTGTGATTAATTACAATTTTTATGACTCATCATCATCATCGATAGCTTAATCCTAACAAGAAGATGAGCACAGGTTCAACACTTACTTGTTAAAAATATTAAAAGGGGTAGAAGAAAATGAAAAGCTACAAAACATGTATGTCTTATACTAGTTTTATATTATTGCAGTAAGGCACATGTTAGTTTCACAAAACACCTATTGTACAGAAGTCTTACTTCATTTTTAATGTGTTCTAAAGGGTATTTAGGGTTTTATTCTTTGAATAAGAGTGGTGTGTTAAAAGTGAGGGAGCTAAAACGCTCACCAATAGTACCTACGTATCCCTTCCTACAGGGCTCTATAGAAATTGTATTGAAATACAGGCTCAGTAGGCTAAGGCATAAAAGCATTGATTGGGAACTCAATCAGATTGAGCCTATTTGAAAACCCGTTGTATTCGAGAGGGGGAATACATGATGCTAAAAAAATATAATTGGTACGTCAGACAGACTATCAAAAAATAATAGACACGTAATTATTCATTTGTCAATTAAACAAAAATTAATGGAGAATAAGTCCGTCAAAGTTCCGCGTAACGTCACAAGTGCCATAGAAATGTCTATACTTCTGTAAGAGAGGTAACGTCACGACCCCCACTCCAAAATTTTGACAAGGTTTATCTTTGTCACTTGTTGTTAGATTAAAAAAAGGAAAAATACGTGTTCAATATTTTTTGATAGTCTACCTGTCCGTAAGTTAGACTATCAAAAAATATAAAAATATTTTTTACCTAGGCATCATGCCTAATATAAGATTTTGTGACCGCGAGCAATGTCTATAATGTGCACCGCTCTAGCATTAATTGTAAAACTTTACTTCTCTGACCTCAATGTTTTGTGTCAGTTTTTACTATTATTTATACTGTAATATTCTAGATCTCTAGACATAATAGCGTGCACAGAACCAGTTCTCGTAGTTTCGCAAAATCCGTGACACGCCGGATGCCATTGCAATTTGCAATGCAATGACCATATCGCAAACCTGTTTATTTTATTACCTACATAATTGCTTTTGCTTGACTGACTGTATACTTGTACGTATATACAAAATGTTTATTTAAGTAATTGTCAAGTGCTTTACCGATTACAATGACTTAACATATCTACCTATCCTCGTCAGACAGCACCTGTATCCGTACGCCCTGATCCCAATACAATGGGTCAATTATAGTGGCACTGCGCCTGCCACTTCGGCTGCAGGGGGTAGATCGGCAATCGCGATAACTACACTCCTCTTCCCCTGCAACCCTACCGCGTCCGCCAACACTTTAACAGCCCCGTCGAGACAGCGGAAGATTGGCGGCGGCACACACACCACCAATTCCATCCCGTGGTGCCCGGCGCCGGGCCAAGTCACCGGGCCAGATGGGATACACTCTAATCCAAGTTCCTCGGCTGCAGTGTTGCATGAGCGGCACTGCAACCCAGGTCAGTTGTGTAGTAGTGTATCCAAAAAAAAATAAGAATATTGACCAGCTTTACCCCCGGGGAGTCGGGGGTAAAGCTGGTCAATATTAATTGTATTAAATTGGTGGTGGTGTACGTGACGTGGCTTAGAAAAGGAATCTAAATTAGGCTATTGTGATGAACTTTTAAATGTTGTGTAGGTATACTGGATTTGGTATGGTCTTAGATGGCATGAGGATAACCTCATTCTAACATAGAGAACAAGAACAAAGCAGCTACGACATTTATGAGATTAAATATTCAGGTAGGTATTACAATTTGGTACCTACCTACTTATAAGGAACTGCTGCATTATAAATTGGTAAATTGACATTTTTGTTTTTTCCTGTATCGTGTTGTTAAGAATGACGTATTATGCGCATTTGCGCTTTAAATGGTTCTTAAAGATTATTCATCAAACGATTATCTCTTGGACGAACAAAAAACAGCAAACTGAAATAAATCGCTCCGCACAATATTGCTATACCCTAATAGGTTCAAATGTGTAACTCAGACTGAACATGTTATTTTAGACATGCATGTAAACGTAACAAATGTTGCAATAAACGATTGACTATTGAAATATAATTTTATATTACACAATGAATATTCAATAAAAAAAAGTACACGTCATTATCATTATTCTTATTCAATGTGATCAAACAAAACTGAAAATACGAGATATGAGAATAATGTGTCTCAAATCGCGAAAGTCAGCCAGTGACAATTATTCATCAATTGATAAACAATAATTGTTTTTCGCAAAAAAAATAGCATGACCGACTTCACCCGTTGTCAGAATTCGCGAATATTTCACACGAATCGATGTTACATTTTAAACATTATTGTTAATTTAACAAAAATGGCTCAGCCGATTTCAATAAAATTTTAATGGGACCAATTTCAAAGTATACTCTTTCCAATGAAAAAAGAATTATTGGTGGTCATGCATAAAAAAAAATACGCGTCGAATTGAGTACCTCCTCCGGTTTGGTTCGTCGTGCAAAAATTAATGTTATTCATGTTTTTAGGGTTCCGTACCCAAAGGGTAAAAACGGGACCCTATTACTAAGACTCCGCTGTCCGTCTGTCGGTCTGTCGGTCTGTCCGTTTGTCCGTCTGTCCGTTTGTCCGTCTGTCCGTCTATCCGTCTGTCGGTCTATCCGTCTGTCGGTCTGTCCGTCTGTCCGTCTGTCCGTCTGTCCGTCTGTCCGTCTGTCCGTCTGTCCGTCTGTCCGTCTGTCCGTCTGTCCGTCTGTCCGTCTGTCCGTCTGTCCGTCTGTCCGTCTGTCCGTCTGTCCGTCTGTCCGTCTGTCCGTCTGTCCGTCTGTCCGTCTGTCCGTCTGTCCGTCTGTCCGTCTGTCCGTCTGTCCGTCTGTCCTTCTGTCCGTCTGTCCGTCTGTCCGTCTGTCCGTCTGTCCGTCTGTCCGTCTGTCCGTCTGTCCGTCTGCCCGTCTGTCCGTCTGTCCGTCTGTCCGTCTGTCCGTCTGTCCGTCTGTCCGTCTGTCCGTCTGTCCGTCTGTTCGTCTGTCCGTCTGTCCGTCTGTCCGTCTGTCAGTCTGTTCGTCTCCATTCTGATTTCAGAATTTGAATGTCGAATCAGAAAACCGTACGTACTTACGCGTCCAATGTAATAAGCAGACTGTACATTGAGTAATTTAATAATATAAATAACAAATACTCAGGAAAAAATATATTCAGGAAACTTATTTTTTTAATTTACTGCCTTATAAAATAAACTGCCTTATACTAGTGATGTAAGAGAGGAAGGTGTGCTAAAATTTCCGGCATTATGTTTACTTATAACAATTTAGCATATCTATGTAAGGTAGGTACTTCATGCGTAGCATTTTTTATTCATAAGTATTTAAAAAAATTAGAAACCCAAAGGGGCGCATGCCTTTAGAAAATAAGTACTATTGTATTATCGCGAATAAGTCTTTGCTTGACTCCCAACTGGCTTGATGGTAAGCGACGTTGTGGTCGTAGATGAAACAAGCAGAACTAGAAGATACCTATTCACTCTGATTTTAAAAGCTTTAGATTATATCTCTCCGGAAACAAGGGAGCCGTCAGTCTTATCCTTTTCAGTCCAGTTCAGTCAAACCGCTGCGTACGTATCGAAGGATATTCAACAGTGTCGGGGTAGTACTGAGGCGTCTTCCTACTTATTTTGTAGTTAAAATAGGATGGTCGGATGAGGTCATGTACTAAGCTCTGATGCGTATTGTCCGAAATTTCTTTCCACTTTCGCAGCCTTTCGGCGCCAGCGGTGCTCTGTGCTTTATGTTGTTTTTAACCAAGGAGGCGTCAGTTAAATGCGCAAGGTGTTTAGGGGGAGGGTGACGAGCTGAATCGCACCCTATCTCACGTGGCGGAGAGCGGCAGTTTGGAAAGTTCCGGGATACTAAAAATCTTGAAAAAGTTTCACGTATTTTATGGACGTTCCTACCTTTTCATCAGTAGATAATTTGAAACAAGCTGCGCTTGGTTTGCGCTGGCGCAGCTGTCCCATGTCTATACTGTCCGCATTATCATGCATGAGTCGTGGGAAACTATTGTATGATGTATGATAACAGACAGGAACTTACGGTACCGAATTTATAGGTACTAATAGTATTTTTCGTAAAACAAGATCCACTTTTTTTCTGAGGTGATATTTTTTATAATGAACTCATGTATCTTTCACTCACTCATGAGTAAGTCGATGTTCAGCATCAGGTACCTACATTATAAATGTAAATATGTGGGTACCGAGCGGCGGGTCCCCGCCGCTCGCACCTGTCTCTGTCCCTGTCTCGCGAGGTTCTCAGTTAAACGGTCAGACTATAGTCTTAGAAATATGGTTGGGAAATATCCGTCACGCACTGACACAATTGCTTGTATTATATGTGGATTCACAAACACCGACATATTTTATGCAGGTATCTGCTCGATGTTTTCCTTTAATGACTTTATTGACCTGCCTTCTCAATATGGTCCTCGAAATCTACCGTCCGAGAGTGCTAACTACACAACTATTAAATCCAGAAACTAATTCTCTTTCACTAAACATATCTGAATCTGAATCTGAACTTTACATAGAGAAATCCAGAAATGGCAACTTGTAGATACTTTAGTTTAGCATCGTCTGGAGATTTAAGAGGGTTTTATTTTATTCCGCGGCTCGGGTGACACCTTAAATTGCGGGTCCCGGATGTTTTAACCATTTAGCCATGTCAGAGACCTTGAGGCGGCCTTATGACTCTGACACCAGGACTGGCGACCCGACCTATATGAACTTACTTGGCGGATTTTATACGACAATGTTCCGGTTTGCTCCTTTGTAGTTAAAGTCAATAAAAAATCACAATGAATGAATACCACACGTAGCATTACACGAATTATGCACGGTTTACTGTATTTTTAGTTTAAAATATCCTAATTTGACAGAAGGCAAGACAGAACCAAAAAAAATTATCCTTTTCTACCTCTAGTTATTAAAACCAACTTTTCTTTAATACATTACACGTATTATTACTTAGACGAAAAACCCAATGACATCACGTTCATTTCGATACAAAGACAAGCCAAAGTTTTTAAAACAAAACATTTATTCATATTAAACCTAGTTAGTTTATAAAATATTAGAGACAATAATATTTAAATCTAGCCTGTAATAAAATTCCTAGTAGCAAAAATATAAAGTAGCTTTTAAGTTAGATATTCTGTACATTTTTGCAACACCCTATACACAGGGTTCTCAAGTATTAACAAATACCTATGTGTGTATGTTAATATCTTATCTAATTTTTATTTTTTAATTAATGCGTACCCCGTCCATTATTTATACGCTTTCTGTCCTCTACATCCTAAGGTTGCCTGGCAGAGATCGCTGTCAGCGATAAGGCCGCCCATTGTTACACTGTTTATGTATCTTTGTTTCTTCTTTTTGTTTATTTCTTGGTGTGCAATAAAGAGTTTATCTATCTATCTTAAGGTTTCTTAGACATGCAAATAAGGATTTCTAATTCTAATATGCACAGATTGAAAATTCAAGTCTCGCTCCGGTGGAGACCATTTATTCATCTATGGTGTTATCATTGATAAATGCTTGGGTTTTTAAAAATTCCATTCCTATGGACTTAATCTTGCAAATGTGCGAGGAAAACAGGTGTAGCCAGTTCACAGTTCATTTGTAGCCAGAATCCATAACACACGAACAGCTGTTGAGAGTTACGTAACCACCACGTGGTTGAACTATGAACAGTCATGAGATTCATAAATTGATACGTAACACATAATTATTCCACGTTAATTTATAGAACTACTTAAAACTGGTTTTAGTTCCGTCCGATATGCTATTTATAGCAAATTGGCCAAATTATAGCATAGATTTTTCCATAATATTATTTGGTAAACAATCACCTTATTCATTATGTCTACACTGGTTTAGCCACCGCGGTACCATAATTGGTACCAAATAGGGATGGACTCAGGGCAGGGTGAACCAGTTTCGTCAATTAATACATTCATACCGTTTGTACTTGGCTTCCTTTTTATCCTGAACTATAAATGTTACAAGGAATATGATTCATTTAATTATAACAAATCTGAATTAAGAGAATAGCATCTCACCATTTACTGTGTCAACTGTGTGGGTGGGTATGTTTATATACTCAACATATAGTTATTATTTAATCATTAGTTGGTTATTAATTCAAAATCGATCTTTATAAATTTTAAAGGATTTAAACCACTTCAAAAATAGAAAGTTTGAATAGTAATTGTTTTATTTTAGTAAAATAAATATATCAGATCCTATAAAATTTATATTTCTGACAATAACTTTTTCATGTTCATTTTGAATTCACAAAATCAAGTTGTAACAAATGATGTTATGAATACATGATTTGATTGATGAACGTAACTGTTGTTATAAAAAATCATTGCAAATATTTTTTCTGCACAAATTGTAATTGACTTATTATATGTCTTATGGCTTATAGAAAAATACTTAATTAAGAAACCATTGCCCTTTATGTACTAAGTTCAATGTAATTGGCCTTACCTGTTACATTAAATTACAGTCAATTATGAGTGCGTACATTGCTCTTTGCCCTTTACCCATTGCCCTGAGTCCGCCCCGCGGTTCTAGTAATGTTTACCAACTAATGTAGGTAAACAGTAGTAGTACCGTGCCGGCTGCCTGACTCAGTGGACTGGCCATATTCATTAGACTTTGAAAATGGAACAGTTCATAGGGGTCAAGTACAAACTTAAATCGTCGGATAATTTTGAAAATTACCTGAAATTTATCGGTGAGTGAAAGTAATTAGTTAATTTAATAATAATTTAGCCAAAAGTTAGAAACTCTTCGTTGGTATAGGATAATTCATATTTTTGCTGGATTTTCGGTAGTAATATTTTTACAAGAGATTTGCGAGGGAGACGAAAACCTTTAGTAACAGAAATTTTAGACCAAGCAGGATGTCGTCAAATGCAAACCTTTCTCAAATAATAATATAAATAGCAATAAAAATATCTTCCATATCGTAAAATGTGCGCGGAACTCGTTCTACGACTAAAAAGCATGAAATTTGGAACAGTTCATCGGGGTCAATCACAAACTGAAGTCGTCGGATAACTTCGGAAATTACTTTATTGGGCAGTGTTTTAGAGAAATTATCCCGGGAATATTTACTACAAATACATGGTGACTCAATAAAAAAATAATTATTATAATTAGTCCATTTGTTGGATTATAAAAAAAATATTGGACACTTATTTTTTCTTTTGTCAATCAAACAATACATGACAAAGAATAACTTTGTCCACGTTTGGGAGTGGGGGCACGTGACGTCACTAGTGCGACGTAGTCTGTTTTGTAGTGCACTCGTGACGTCACGCGGAACGTTAACGGGCTATATCTTATTAATTTAAAATACGTGTCTAATTTTTTTTTTAATTATCTGGCGGACTAATTATATTTTTAATAATTACATTCTACATATCAGATTGTGCAGTTTTCAATCTCTTTTAGAATATTTCTTCCGAAAAGTTCATACAGCCTGGCAAAGCTGGAACGTGCAGCTAGTGGTATTGTAAATCCGAAAGTGTGTCTAAAAGTACTAACTTCCACAAACTCAGGGAATCCTACTGTGGGAGTACCTACCAACGCCCCACGTAGTGTATTTTAGTATGTCGTGCATGAGTTTGGATATTACTCATTAGTATTATGTTCTTGAACCTAATGATCTGAGAATGGCATTGTTATAAATGACAATGTGTAGCTAACATTTTCTAGTTTTAACCTACTTCCAAAAAGGATGAGGTTCTATGTTCGTCTGTGTGTATTTATTTGTGTATGTTCATCGATAATTTGACAATTGTGAACCGAATCGAAAAATCATTTTTTAGTTCGAAAGGGTAGGTATACTCCTAAGGTGGTTTCATTTAAATTTAACAAAAATCAGCTGAACCCTTTTTGATAAATCAACAATAATATAAACAATTCGAGCGAAATATTCGGATTTTGTACAAGATCTGGCTTATGGCTCTGGCCTAGGTAGGTCAAGAACCGGGCAAGTCGGGGGCAGTCGGGCGCCACTAACTACGAGTTTATTATTATGTACATACTATTGTTGTATATACATACATACAGCTACTATTTAATAGACCCGCTACTGGATATGATACTACTACCAACCAACTACTGTGGCGCTTGTACTACGGTGCAATGCAATGTATGCATAATTATATGAGCTCTGCTCTTCGATATTTCATCAAAATACCTACAACCAAGGCTATTTTGCCATTTTTTGGAAAAAATAATTATTATATTAGAAACAGAACACAATCGTGAGCAACCAGTTTTTCTTTTATTCTTCGCTAATGCTCGGTTTTCCTAGAATAGCCGAGTTCATTAAATAGCGGTCATAATTCATCGGCAAATAGCGTCAATAGACCTATGGAAATAAAATGACGCGGTTTTCGAGAGAGCGGTAATTGACACAGTAAAGTGACAGACAACTTATGACGTCAGTAATTTTACGGCGCTATATGGCAGCAACTTAGAGCTTTAAAAGCTTTAGCATAGACGATTTTATATGTATTAAGTTTTATTTCAATTGTAATCTTGAAATAAATGTATTTTGTTGGACATTCACAAGTATACACTATGTGTATCTATGTTGAAAAATAAATGAATTGAATTGAATTGATTACTACTACAATGAGCTTACGATCGAGAATTATCCATCTTCGCTCCACTCCACTTTAGTAGAGTCTGGGCCTAATACATTCCTTTTGTGACACACGAATAAAACCTAGCCACTATTTCCTTATATTTTATTCAAGATATTTCGATCATCGACATAATTAAAACAAATTGAAAAATCCTGTTTTTTTCGAACTTGTTTCGAAGATCAAGGTTACGAGATACTTATGGATTGTTTTTTTGTAGTCGTTATTTATTTGCTATTAGCTGTTTTTCGCTTATTATGTCACTAAATTTTTTATTTTTATTTAATCTATTAACATATGGATTTCTTTAGTCTTCTTTTATTAAATTTAAAACTTTACGTTACAATGGACACGGACTCTTTGATGCCCGTGATGAACCAATGTGGGTAAATATAAAAAAGCGTAGGTATGTAAAAAAATCAGATGTCACACTTACTGAATATCGACCTATCACTTAGAAATAATTAATGCGAGTAACGATTTCTAAGTAAAAAAAAATGTTGACTATTTCTTCTAAGCTCTACCTCGCAAGACCAAATTCTACATTCATTACATTCCCTGCAAGGTGTTGTTTTGCAAAGAGCAGGAACTTTCAGAGGTGTACATGGTCATCATTGTGAACAACTTCTAATACAGAACTAACTGCGAAATCATCTCGAAACTAAATCATCGTCTTCATTCATTTTGTCCAGAGTCAATGAACTTTTTGCACGGACAAATATTTTTCGCAAAAAATGGCAAAACCGCCTTACATCGTGTACAAAATTCTTATATTTTGCTCGAATTGTTTACATTTCATTTTTATTTATTGTTGATTTTTCTTAAACGTCACAGCCGATTTCTTTAAAATTCAAATGAAACTACCTCAGGAGTATACCCTTTCAACTTAAGAAAGCTTTTTTCGATTCGGTTAACAATTGGCGAAATTATCGATGAACATACACAAAAGAAACATACAGACGAACATATAACCTCCTCCTTTTTGGAAGTCGTTCAAAATGACTAACAACTTTTGAAGCGAAGCGAGCTTAGTTTGAGTCGCCGAGTCAAATTCAACCTGAAGCAAGGTTGCCAAAATTTTCTTTCATGTTCATTAATTTATTAGTTTGGATGTTGCTCCTCGCTTGCATGTCGCATTTTTCAACGAATCTTGACGAAATAATATAGAGGTTTTTAGTTGTTATCTAAAAACCTCTATTTTATTATGACAACGCTACAAGTTGGTGGAAATGATAAGCACTTCAAGGATTTGCGCTTGCGTAGGAGGTGGGCTAGCTCAGTTGGGAGAGCGTCGGGCTAGTGATCCGAAGGGGCAGGTTCAAATCCTGCGTTCGCTTTCAGATTTTTGAAATGCACAAAGAAAACTCTTTGAGGTTTTTAGAACTTATAAAAATTTCTTGAATTTGCTAGACGTGGGGTTCCTCCTGCGAAAGACAGCCCTGGCAGTGGCTCCAGTGTGCGTGCTGACTGTAGAAGGCGATGTCTACACCCTCACTATGAGCACCAGCTTCCGAACTGTGACCACTGTCTTCAGACTGGGCCAGGAGTTTGATGAGGAGAGGGCGGACGGCACCACGGTAAATAACTTACCTTATGCCTGATGTTTTTCCATGTATTCGAGATACGGAGGTTTCTCCTCAAAAAGACAGCCCTGGCAGTAACTCCAGTGTGCTTGCTGGTGGTGGAAGGTGATGTTTACACGCTCACCATGAGCACCAGCTTCTAAACTGTCGCCACTGTCAGTTTTAAGTTTTAAAATCGTGCTATTGTTTCATACACAAAAGTTGCAATTCAAGTTGGGGTATATTTATTTTAGGATTTTAATATAAGTACTCATAAAGAACATCTTGCAAAGTGGACTGAGACAGTGTAGGTACGTACAGTAACCCAAAAAAGCTTTAAAATATGGTGAACAAATTCACAGAAAAAAAACAACTGTTATTTATTTAATGCTTTATTAAAATGGAATTTCTCTGTTATTAATTTGATTTTTGTTCAAGGCAGCCATCACGCCGCCATATTTTACAAGCAATGTCAAAATACCTATATAATAGGATTCAAAAACATGAAATGCCTTTATAATGCGATTTTTGTTAAAGAAAATGATAGGAAAATCGTTTTTCAAAATAAATAAAGCAAAGAATTAAACACGTGTAGTTAAGTGTAGTTAATGGCCTAAGGTCGTTATATTTTTGCATTATCTCTTTTATTATGACTTATAGAGATAAGTACATATAATCATACCCATCATTACGAATAACTTTTATTAAAGGAGAAACCTTGAACTTTGTGCATAGAGTCCCATAATAAAAGTAGTTCATAATGCTGAGTAGATATACTACATCCCTCTGACAACTCCTGCAGTTTGAAAAGCTACAGCCTGTATAATTTTAAAAATTTCGGTCTTGATAAAAACTGTCTTTTCCCATGGGCGACTGTCTTGCACTCGGCTAGTCCACAAAATTGTGATGATTAAGGGGCGGAAAATTAAAATGTTTCATTAGAACGATGAAAAAATCATATATTTTACAGGTAAAGAGTGTGTTCACGATCGAAGACAACAAATTAATTCAAGTACAGACCGAGTCCAATGGCAGAAAGTCGACACACGTGCGAGAATTCAGTGCTGATAAAATAACAGTGGTAAATATTACATTCATTGTTGAGAAATATTTTTAACCGACTTCCAAAAAGGAGGAGGTTCTGTGTTCGTCTATGTATATGTTTTTTGTGTATGTTCATCGATATTTTCGCCAATCGTAAATCGAATCAAAAAATCTTTATAGTTTGAAAGGGTAATACTCCCCAAACGGTCCCATTTAAATTTTATCAAAATCGGGTGTGTCGTTTTTGAAAAATCAGCAATAATGTAAAAATGTATGCATACGTCAATTCAAGCGAACTATTCGAATTTCGTACATGATGGAAGTCGGGTTTGGTTTTGGGAAACTTAACTCAAACAATTTGTCTATTTATTTTTCATCTCCTAGATGAGCTTGAACGACTCATTTTAGCTTTAGTCTATAATTCAGACACGCAGGTACAATTTTATCGTTTTATTCGCACATGTATAAAAAGGTTATTCTTATAAATAATTTATTTATTTTTATGGGTGTGGGTACAAAAAAAAACAAATAACCGCATTATCCGATCTCTCGGCATGTAAAAATATTAATAAAAAAACATCAATTTAATACATACGAGTACAAGGTTGAACACTTAACTTTACTCTTTACTTTTTATTGATTTATATTTTTTGTTTCGTTTTCTTACGTACATCATTGTGATGCACCCATAATTTATGGAAATCTTTATTTTTGTATATGATTAGTACTGTGTCTTTCTTTAGTTAACTTTTTTTTTTAAATATACGAAACTTTCAAAAACTGATTTGTTTTTTCCAGACATCTACGGCAAAAGGCTGGGATGAAGTGTGCACCAGAATATATGAACGAATCGCCTAAATTTACCTAGTTGAATATGTTAATTTTAATTAGTCAATTACATTTAATTTAGTTATTTTCTTTGGGCAGTAAAAAAAAAACTAAACGTAAGTATACTAAGTCTGCAAAAAAATTGAACGTAAGTGTACTAAGTATGCATACTTACTAAAAAAAAAAAAATACTTACCTATTTAGGTATGACATTTTCGACTTTCGATAGTCGTAATAGAAATCGTAAATTCAACCAAATAGGGTTTATGCTGGTTCCATGTTTTTATTCTACCATTGTGTATCTAATCAAAAAATCAATCAAACTGAAAACAGTTTTATCACAACTGCTCCGACCCAGTTGTGATAACATCATCACGAATGTACATCTTCAAAAAAATTATCTGACATCACATGGAAAGGCCGTAGCCAGGTGTTTTTCTGTGAAAAGCAAAAGTAAATTAAGGAAATCAGTTTTTTTAAACCCCACAAACCACTGACCCCCTGGCTACACCATCCATCCATCCATCCATCAGCCATAGGACGTCCACTGCTGGACATAGGCCTCCCCTATGAATCGCCAATAAGACCGGTTGGTAGCGGCTTGCATCCAGCGTGATCCTGCGGTCTTAATGAGGTCATCCGTCCACCTTGTGGGTGGACGTCCTACGCTGCGCTTGCCGGTACGTGGTCTCCACTCGAGAACTTTTCGACCCCATCGGCCATCAGTCCTCCGCGCTATGTGTCCTGCCCACTGCCATTTCAACTTGCCAATCCGCTGGGCTATGTCGGTAACTTTGGTTCTTCTGCGAATCTCCTCATTCCTGATTCGATCTCGCAGAGAGACTCCGAGCATAGCCCTCTCCATAGCTCGTTGGGCTATTTGGAGCTTCTTAATAAGGCCCATAGTAAGAGACCACGTTTCAGTGCCATAAGTCATCACTGGCAACACACACTGATCGAACACTTTCGACTTGAGGCACTGAGGTATGTCGGACGAGAAGACGTTACGCAGTTTTCCGAACGCTGCCCAGCCGAGTTGGATTCGGCGATTGGCCTCTTTCTTGAAGTCGGACCTACCTAACTGGACTACTTGTCCTAGGTAGACGTACGAGTCAACGACTTCAAGAACCGAGTTCCCAACAGTGATCGGGGTGGGTACAACATGGGAATTACACATGACTTTCGTCTTGTCCATGTTCATCTTAAGACCCACCTGTTGAGAAACCCGATTGAGGCTTTCGAGCATCGTGCTGAGCTCTTCCATCGATTTTGCCATGACTACTATATCGTCAGCAAACCGAAGGTGAGTGAGGTATTCGCCATTGACATTGATGCCGAATCCTTTCCATTCCAGGAGCTTGAAGGCGTTTTCCAAAGTAGCCGTAAACAGTTTCGGAGAGATTACGTCTCCCTGTCTTACGCCTCTTTTTAAAGGGATCGCCTTGGAGCTCTCTTCCTGTACTCGGACCGACATAGTGGCGTTATTATACAAACACTTCAACACTTCGATGTACCGATAGTCAACACGGCATCGTTGTAGAGACTCGAGCACAGCCCAAGTCTCGACCGAATCAAAGGCTTTCTCATAGTCCACAAACGCTAAGCAAAGTGGCAAGTTATACTCTTCGGTCTTCTGTATAACCTGCCGCAGCGTATGAATGTGGTCCATGGTGCTAAAGCCCTTTCGGAAACCGGCTTGTTCGGAAGGCTGGAAGTCATCAAGCCTGCGCTCGAGACGGTTCGTAATGACCCTTGAAAACAGCTTATAAACATGGCTCAGAAGCGAGATGGGTCTGTAGTTCTTCAATAAGGTGTTGTCACCTTTCTTGAAAAACAACACCACCACGCTTCTGTTCCATGCTTCTGGCGTGATGCCTTCGAGGACGACGGTGTTGAAAAGCTTCTGGAGGACTTTTAGTACCGGTGTTCCACCCGCTCTCAGAAGCTCTGATGTGATACCGTCATCACCCGGCGCCTTGTTGTTTTTGAGCTGATTTAGGGCCATTCTAATCTCGTACAGGCTGATGTCCGGGATATCTTCGGTGAAGTGTCGGGTCAGCTTGGCTCTTGGGTCTTTGGCTGCGCTGTTGACAGGCTTAGCGACCGAAGCGTATAGCTGTCCATAGAACCTTTCGATCTCCTCCAATACCTCTGCCTTGGTCGACGCTACACTGCCATCTTCTCTCTTCAGCTTTGTCAGCTGGCTTTGCCCAATAGACAAATTCCTCGCGAACACTTTGGAGCCTTTGTTCTGCTCTATGGTCTCTTTAATATGTTTAGTATTAAAGAGACGAATGTCGCGCCTCACGGATTTCGAAATTTGTCTATTGATCTGCCTATATGACTTTGCATCATCGGAAGACTGCAGTCTCTGTAAGCGTCGTTCGGCCATGAGATTTAGAGTTTGATCGGAAAATTTTTGAGGTCTATTTGTACGACGGGGTCTAAAGAATTTAGCACCCACCGTCTGGACAGTTTCTACGAGCCCGTTGTTGATCTCGTCCACTGACGCAAAGTTCTCCAGGCAAGCAAAGCGATTTGAGAGCTCGAGCTGAAAGCTCTCGGGGTTTTGGATATCGGAAGGTGTAGGTCGGAGCGTGGACTTCATCAAGCGTGACCTTTCGAGTTTAACGTTTATAGCCAATGTGCCTCTTACGATTCTGTGATCACTACCGGTTTTCACCCTGTGTATCACGGAGACATCATTGAATATCCGTTTCTCGGTGGTCATGATGAAATCTATCTCATTTTTCGTGGAACCATCGGGGCTCATCCAGGTCCACTTCCTGTGAGGCGGCTACACCAGTGCCTGATTTTCTTGTTCTCATTCGCCTGCGGAACGTGTGTTATTATTATGGCCGTTATACTTATGTTTTCTAATATATTAAGTATTAACTTCACATTTGCCGCACAAACTGGCAGGTGGAAACGTTATTGACGTTAAACTAAGTTAAAAACCGGTATCTCAATATCCATAATTAATATTTTATGGTAGCCACATAATTATTATCGCCCTTATTATCCATATCAGAATAGGTATGTATGAATAAATAAAAGTAATAAATGTTGTTGAAGTTGATAAAGGTGATTGATTTGATAAAAATCTTGATTGCAGTTATTATTTTCGATAAAACCCCCAGTTTGAGAATGTTTTATAATAACACTAGCTTTTACCCGCTGCTTCGCCCGCGTTATATTTTGATTTTGGCTAATGTTTATGTCCGCTGCGAAACCTTACCTAAGTGACAAACATCAAAATACCTTAGAGGAATGCTTTTGTTGGCTAAGTTACGGTTAGAGTGTATATACAACCCCCCGATTATTCCCCTGGGTATTCCAAGATAATGTGCAGTGGAGTCTCCTCTTTTGTGGGTTTACTGATGCACGATGGGCTTTCCCTCAACTTAAATCGATGTAAATATTGGGAAAACTCACCATGCCCCGTCAGCACTTGAGTTATGATTCCCACTGGTGCTATTTCTCTTACGATCTTGTATGCCGCCCTTGCATCCGGAAAATATGTTTTGGTTACCGCCGCTGTGTGTCCATCCTGATTATTCCTGATACCGCCGGTTCCACTCGTCAAGAGAGTCCTTTCGGATTTCTCGCTTGACGAATGAAACGGGGCAGTTATCGTAAATAGGTCTGCACTTCGAGTGCAGTGCTGCTTCCTTTGCTAGCTGGTCCGCTCTCTCATTTCCCTCCATCCCCGCGTGCGCTTTAATCCCATAAAGTTTCACTATTTTATTTTGTGCGTGTAGTAACTTTATGTGAGCTTTGAATTTACTGCTAAGGGATGGAGGGAAGTTACGCCAACTACCGTTTCCAGTGGAGACCTGGAGTCACAAAAGATTTTCGGTTTTTCGGTAGCCTCAAGAAGTGCCAATAACTCGGCCTGGTACACGGAGCACCAATCGGCCAATTTCAGCTGGCGGGTACTAATCTCAGCGGCATCATCCCAAATGGATAATGCCGCCCCAACTTTCCCTTTAATTTTGCTGCCGTCTGTAAATATGTTAATTTCTCGGTTAAGATTTTGCTCTAGTGCTGCTCCGTCTGCCAGGCATATGAACTCCAGCTCCTCCTGCTGCGCTGGGTGTGGCTTCTTTTCTGTCTCTCTATCTCCAGTTACTTGCTGGGAATAACCTTTCTTAGTTTCATAAAGCAAGGCTGCTTCCTGGACTCTGATATGACAGCCGAGGATTAGGGGCCGCGGTGGGATATATGGAACTGGTGGTGTGGGTGCCGCCACCTACCCTACCTTCCGCTAGGCCGTCAACGTGTTGGCAGACGCAGTGGGGCTGCAGGGGAAGAGAGGTGTCGGTATCGCGATGGCCGTTCTCACTGCCCTCTGCAGTTGAAGAGGCAGGCGATGGGCTACTATGACTGACCCGCTGCACTGGGACCAGGGCGTTGGAATGCTGTCTGACGTTCAGTACTGGTTAGTCCCGAGTGGTAGATGACGATGTGTCTTGTGCTCCGAAACACTCCGTCATTATGGCGAGAGCGCAAGCTCCGTTATGGAGCCCGAGTCTGGGCTAGCGCTGTTGAGTGCCGCGAAGGAGTGCGAAAAATGTAGGAACGTCCTAAACTTGCCATGACAGGTTATTTCTGGCGCTTAGACGGCTGCTACCGCGGCCCGCTCACTTAGTTTTTATCCTATGCTACGGGAATTGTTAAAGTTTTTGCGATAAAAAGTGGCCTATGTCACTTTTCGTCTTTTAAACTATATTCATGCAATAAGCCAAGGCAAGTTGCTCCGTTGCTGAGAAAAATTTATTGTTAAGTCCTACGAGAACCACAATTTTTTCGGGATGGAAAGTATCCTATGTCACTTTCCGTCTTCCAAACTATGCCCACCCCAAATATCAAGTCAATCCGTTGCTCCATTGCTGAGAAACAGTTATTGTCCTATCCCATGGAAATCACGAATTTTCTCGAGATAAAAAAGTATCCTATTATCACTTTCTGTCTTTTAAACCATAGTATCCATACCAAAAATCAGGTCAATCTTTTGCTCCGTTGCTGCGTCAAAGAGGAACAAACCAACAAACTTTTCGGATTGATAATATTAAAGTATGATGATTCTGTACCATAAAGGTAGAATAAAGAAACGCAATAAACCTCTAATGATAGAAGATTTAAAAATATTTTTAATGTCAGACAATATGACGGCCTGGTATTTAACGTCATAGTAAAATGTAGCATGCAGAGGGAAAATAACATTTTATCCAATTTTAATGTCAGTTGTCATTTTCAATCCATACTTTATTTCCTCTTCAAGGGGATATAATGGTGGAAAAACAATTTGTCCTCTTGCCATGCTAAACAGACAATGTCACCTGTCATCTAATTACGTTTGGCTGTGACGTTACGTTAGTCCATAACAGCGTCATAGAGGAATTTAATCACTTAGCGTCTTTGTGATAGTGGCGACAGTTTCGCTTTCGATGTTTTTTGTCCTGTCCTACAGGAACTATGCAATTTTTCGGGATAAAAAGTATCCTAAAGCTTTTTCCGCCTTTTAAACTATGTCCATGCCAAAAATCAAGTCAATCCGTTGCTCCGTTGGTGCGTGAAAGAGTAACAAACCAACAAACTTTTCGGATTTATAATATTAGTAAGGATTATGTAATTTATGAAGAAGTGCAATAGGTGTATTATTACAGAAACAGCAACGAAATTAAGGAACAAACAAATAGGTACACCTACTAATTTAATTCTAATGAACAATTGCGAGGAAGAAAATTCCTTGCTCCCGTTCATTGAATTAGATTGCTATCTGCCGTGTGTAAAAAAAAAGTACTCTTATCTCTAAGTTCTTTAAACGTTTTAAACTCTTTTACTTATCATTTTTACTTTTTGAGATAAACCGAGTGTGGGATGCACTATGAAATTAAAATCATTTAACTTAAAAGTACATTTAAGTTAAACAAACGTAGTTAATAGCTTCTCCAATAAAATATAAAAAAGATATGGAGACTTGAGCAACTAACCTTCTAATATTTGTGTAAAAGTATCATCCCAACAAAAACATACTCGTACCTACATAGCATCTAAAATGGCATGTTAAAATTACAACAACTCAAGAATTCTACAGTAAATAGTTGTGAGATCAAATGTATACACAAGTCGGTTCATTTCACTAAACTTATAATCACCTACGAGTATATCACGTAGTTTTATGACTTTCTTTTGGTTCTGAGGACGTCTAGCTTTATCCACAACAAAGTTACAGGGGTCTGAAAATGGCCTGAAAGACTTTGAGAAAATAAAGTATGTATGGTTATGCATTGTCCGGCACCCAGACTAAAAAGAACTGTTACGAGTACATTATAAATTCACAGTTGATCAACGTAATAATTTTAAGATTTAGATATGTTCATATCACTGATGTCGATAGAAGAACACGATAAAAAATGTATTGATAAACTTTTATTTTACAACATTGTTGAATGACGCATAGAGCAAACGTATTTTTGTTTGTTTTTTTTTAAAATAATTTAGAAGATGGATGCCTTTCTGAATATCAAATATAAACAGGTGTCAGCAACAAATTATGAAGATTTTTTAAAACTCTCTGGTAAGTACATACTATACTTATAGTATAGACCATAGTTTCATCCGATATGCCTGAGTGCCTCAAGACGAAAATTTTCGATAGTTGTGTGTTGCCAGTGATGACATAAGGAACTGAAACATGGTCTTTTAATGTGGGCCTAATGAATAAGCTCAAGATAGCCCAACGTGCTATGGAGAGGGCTATGCTCGGTGTCTCGGTGTCAGACGAAACAAAGTTACCGACATAGCCCAGCTGATTAGCAAATTAAAGTGACAATGGGCAGGACACATAGTTCTATGAACGGATGGCCGATGGGGCCGTAAAGTTCTCGAATGGAGACCACGGACCAGCAAGCGCAGCGTACGACGTCCACCGACTAGGTGGACTGACGATATATTAAAAACCGCAGGAACGCGCTGGATGCAGGCCGCTTCCAACCCGCCTTATTGGAAATCCATGGGGGCGGCCTATGTCCAGCAGTGGACGTCCTACGGCTGATAGATAGATACTTATAGATCATTTATAAGCGAATCATGTGAAACGTTCACCGTTTCCTACATCTCTGCAGGCTATGATGTGATCAAATGCAGACAAGTGTTACAAAAACACACTATAGTTTCTTACAGCTTTCTTATAGTTATCACCGTATTTGAAACAGATCAGAATGTTAAGTATTTAAAAATTAATATTAAAATTACGATAAAGGGACTTAGTGATGCACTTAGTTGGTTCACTATAGATTACATTTACTGAATAAGCAATAATTCATTCATTCATTTCGTGCTAATGGCTAGACTTTTTTTTCTATTTTTAATAATAAAAAGATAGATAGAAATTCTTTTCTGTTCACACCAGATAATACAAACAACGAAAGAACAACTTAAAAAACTAGTGGCAATAGGTAATTAATAAAATAGATACTTAGGTAAATTCTTTATTGTTCACACCAGGTACACGAAAGAACAACTTAAAAAACTAGTAGCAATAGATAATTAATAAGATAGATACTTCGATATTTTTTATTGTTCACATCAGATAATATACAAACAACGAAAGAACAATTTAAAAACTAATGGCAACAACAGGCGGTCTTATTACTAAAAGTAATTTGAATAACAAAATCATCTAAACTAAGTAAATAGTACTTTTCTCAATTTTGCTAGCATTACGTAGGACGCATTAGATGTAAGGTAGAGATACTATTATCCATAGATTTATTGCTAATTTTGCTTCTCTTCTGTAGGTTTAAACTTATTTATGAGAAAGGCAGCTCTCGCCTACAGTCCTATCACCATACTGACAAAGGAAGGAGATGTCTACACATTAGCAGTGAGCACAGTGAAGTATACTTTCAAATTCAATGAAGAGTTTGAAGAACAAAGATTTGATGGAACTAAGGTAAAATTATTCAATGAGTCGCCAACTCATCACTCATACATATCAACAAACAAAACTATAGTAAATAGTAAGCTTCAGTCAGAATTGGGTTTTGTGCAGCGTGTATTTACTCCTCGCCACACAAGTTAGCCGCAGATAACACTTCGCCGTGATTCGCTGATTATGACGCTTGTGTGCACAATACCGACGCAAGTGGTGAAGTGGTGGGCACGGGCGTAGGAGCGCGCAGGAGGCATGAGGTTGGCGGGCGGTTGTGCCCCGGCGCGATTATCTCGGGCTCCCGCGCATACCTATATTTTGCCTTTTGCGCAGCGGTCTGCGCATAACTTGCCATCCGCCGCCGACTTGTGTGACGCCATCGACCTGTTATTTTTCTGTATTGATGTGTGGCGCAGACTACAGCTAACTTCACAGCCGACAAGAAGTTTGATTCGTTCTATACACGCGAATTTAACAATAAACAGCGGCATTTGGAAATCAATAATCGGATAACTTCGTAGGCCGTTATCTCTGTTTTACGAATCTCCATTGAAACTCTCTACGAGATATATCCAACGGACTACTCCAGTGTCAAACCAACCAAATAAAAAAATCTATATTTTTGCCTACGGTTCCTACTCAAGCCCACATAATAATGAATTATACATTATTTTTCAGGTAACATCCATCGTCACTATTGAAGGAAATAAAATGATCCACGTCCAAACTGATGCCAATGGAAAGAAATCTACAAATGTGAGAGAATACAGCGCAGACAAAATAGTCATGGTAAGCATCAATGGAACAGAAAAAAATCCAAGTCGATGATTGTAAGGATTATTTTGGAGTGACGGGAACCGCACATTTTCTTTAATACCTACTGCGAATTTTGTTATTTTCTTCTTTTATTATTTAGCCAGGGTTTTTATGACATGACAGCCCTGTACACATAACAATAGATTTTGAATTAATAGTTGGTTGCGTTCTACAAGAGCTGCATGGTACGAGTAGGTATGCGTCGTACAGCCCTCTGGCATCCTTTGAATCAGGTGTAGATAACACGCTATACAGCCTCCCACTTGCCAAAAGTGTGTTCTTCACTCATTTACATTGATAGATTGTGTCCTTTATTGTTTACTTTCACTAAAAGTGTCACAATTGGCAGCGTTATTGCTAAAACACAGAAATACTTAATGATATAAAAATTAATCACCTTCTACCACCTACGTACCTTGCTCTTACAAGGTAGGTACCTGGTGCACCTAATGAGACGATTCCTCATTCTTTCAGTTTTTTTATTATGACTTTTAAAGAGGCGCCTATCAGATGTCTGTGAGCATGCAGCAGTAACTTTAAATCTATACACGTTACGTTATTGTAACATATCGTAATCATAAGTAATTATAAACGATCTTACCAGGGGTCCGCGCAACGATCGCGTTTTTTTTATAAAATTTATAACTTTACGACTACACTTAACAAAACTGGCACAGTGTAGACGTTGCAGTGAAATGAATGCAGGCACTAAAACATCAACAAATAAATCGGTAATCTATATTTTATTGAAGTTGTTTTGAATTATTTGATATGATACCATTTATTAGGAAATTCTCGACTCGAAACTTTGAAAACACTCACACTGCACTACAGTCCATTTTTATTTTTTTATTTGGACTCGGTAATTTGATATATATACATAGAACTAGAAGTAAAGTAATAGAATACTTACTAAATTTTGCTCAAATAAAAACTATGTTACAGCTGTCTTATTCATATTTGGTTATACGGCATACGCAAGAGTAAGTGGAAAAAAACGCATTGTCTGTCGGCATACGTCAAAATCACAAGTCGGAATGTCAAAATGGTTAACAGTGGTTCCACTATCTATGTCTTTTGCGATATGATCGGAAATTTGAACGCTCTGGTTCCGGTAAGAAGGTTCAAATCTCTGATCATTTTACCTTCATCCTACTTTTTACCTTTTTTAATTTGGACAGCCGAGATAGCTCAATGCTAATTTGTGAAACCCTTTGAAATTACGTAAGTTCGGGTGTATGTGCATCTTTTCCTAACATCTTTTAAATTTCATATTTAAAGTGAGACGAAGTACCTAATGTATGTCTTGCTATCTTAGTACGTTTTCTATTATTTTAGTTCTAATTCTATGATACTGTAGGTATATGAACATCGACTTGTCATTTGTTTTCTTCCATATTGATGTACATATATTTGAAATACAATACAAAAACTTTGACACTATAAGGAATAAATTAAAACCGATAGGCACTAAAGGCTATCTTGTCACTTAGAGCGATTTCTACCTTTGATACCATACCATAGGTTGATACACCACCAAACTGTGACGATAAAAAATATTGTCCTTTGTTTCAGACATGTACAGTGGACGGCTGGGACGGAGTGTGCACAAGAATATTTGAGAGGATTGAATAAATTATAGTTTAGAAATAAAATACCATTCATAGGCAAAAGCTAGTTTGTCACAGTTCTTACTGTGACCAATCAGTAGTAGATTGTATCATATGGGAGCAAAATAATGCGTATTCTTTAGTAGAATCCTGAACGTAGCGAGGGATTCAAAGTAAGTCGCCCGAGCCAAAAATATATTTTGCGCCCGAGTGGTGGTACACTCTGCATTTCATTACCCTCTATGAGAAAATAAAAGGCGCCTCATATTTTAATGTAATATTGTAAATTAATAAAACATAGAGAGATTTTTTTTTCTTACTCTCTCCTTTTCCTTCTCACCTCCTAAACATTCGCAAAGATATTGTAATTTTTTTTAAGTTTGAATTAATATCACCTCGATTTAGCGTACAATAAGAGAGGCCTATGCTCAGCAGTGGGCGATTATAGGCTGAAAATGATGGTGATGATTCAATATCAGTTGTTTTGTATAATCTTGAAACATATCACTATATATGCTTAGATCTTTAAAACCACGCAATGGATTTTGATGTTCTTTTGTTAGTACATAGAGTGATTCAAGAGGAAGGTTTATACTATTTATTGTATAATCTATGTATATATCGTTGTTGGCACGGCGACCCAAAGTGGGTATTGGCCACCGATAGAAAGCTGTGAACGTTGTATATGTTAACGGAAATGTATGTAATCCGTCATTGTATACAATTCCTAGGAAATGTATATTATTCCTAAAATCGCACGGAAATGTGTGCAATAAATTATTTTAGACACATTTCCTAGGAAATCTATACATTTCCTAAATAGCGATCGGAAATGTAAAACATTTGAGATATCAAATTGATATCCATACTCTACTTTTCATACATCCTGCGAGGAAATACAACCGCAAGAATATGGGAATTATTTAGAGTCATGAGTGAAGCGAGGGGTTCAAGTCGCCCAAGACGAAGACAAACTTGGTTCTAGAGGTCCATACTCTACTTTTCATACATCCTGCGAGGAAATATAACCGCAAGAATATGGGAATTATTAGAGAGTCATGAGTGAAGCGAGGGGTTCAAGTCGCCCAAGACGAAGACAAACTTGGTTCTAGAGGTCCATACTCTACTTTTCATACATCCTGCGAGGAAATACAACCGCAAGAATATGAGTAATACTTACGTCATATATTCACTATATGTAGGTACTCATTAGGTAACTCGGTATTGTTCACAATAAATTAAAACAAATTATAATGTACCTACGAATTGTCATAGAATTGTACACAATTTATAATAAAACAGAGAATATACGAGTAAATACCTACTACATAAAAAAATAAGACCATGGCCAGCTCGATTATCATGGCCTAGCACAGGCATTGCAAAGAGGTTTTATTCTATAAAATCGGACTGATAAGGGCACCAAAGAGGTTTTATTCTGTGAAGTCGAGTACAACCTCCTTACAATGCCAGTTGCCGTGCAATGTAAAGAGGTTATATTCGATTTTGCTAAATGAAACCTCTTTACGATGTCCTTAAATGTTCTAAGTTGAGAAATTTTCATACGAATTATGCTATGGCCACATCTGCGCCCTACGGCGAAGTTTTCGTCACTGGGGGCTCATTCATCTAATTCAAACGGTAGTAATTGGTTGTTCACGATTTGAACTACTACCTGAAGCTGGGCACACACGCTGCGATGATCGCATCTATTCATCAGATCAGTCCAGCGAGGTCCTAATATAGTTGCATTGCCAGTAGGTAGTTATTGAGGAATCAAAATGACACCCCTATTTTAATCGAAAAATATTGATTTAACAAAAAAAAATTGGCATCAAAGTTGTAGAAAATCAAATTTTAAACAACTTTTGTTCCTTTAACTTCTGCTGAAAAATTGAAATAACACAAGTTATTGAAGAAATGAAATGGTACAACCAACTATTTAAAAAAATATCGATCCTACAAAAAGTTGATGGGAATCAAAGTTGTAGAAAATCAAATATTAAACAACTTTTGTTCCCATCAACTTTTTGTAGGGTCGATCTTTTTTTAAATAGTTAGTTGTACCATTTTGTTTCTTCAATAACTTGTGTTATTTCAATTTTTCAGCAGAAATTATCGGAATAAAAGTTGTTTAAAATTTGATTTTCTACAACTTTGATTCCCATAAACTTTTTGCAGGATCGATAATTTTTTAAATAGTTGGTTGTACCATTTAATTTCTTCAATAACTTGTATTATTTCAATTTTACAGCAGAAGTTATGGGAACAAAAGTTGTTTAAAATTTGATTTTCTACAACTTTGATTCCCATCAACTTTTTGAAGGATCGATATTTTTTTTAAATAGTTGGTTGTACCATTTTGTTTCTTCAATAACTTGTGTTATTTCAATTTTTCAGCAGAAGTTAAAGGAACAAAAGTTGTTTAAAATTTGATTTTCTACAACTTTGATGCCAATAATTTTTTTGTTAAATCAATATTTTTCGATTAAAATAGGGGTGTCATTTTGATTCCTCAATAACTACCTACCGGCAATGTAACTATATTAGGACCTCGCTGGACTGATCTGATGAATAGATGCGATCATCGCAGCGTATGTGCCCAGCTTCAGGTAGTAGTTCAAATCGTGAACAACCAATTACTACCGTTTGAATTAGATGAATGAGCCCCAGTGACGATAACTTCGCCGTAGGGCGAATGTGTGGCCGGTCCATTAGACGTTCCAAATTTAAATCACTTTAACCCCTAGGGAGTTTCATACAACATTATTGACGTGCCATAGCCCTCGAGATTGTGTTAAGACAATAATGACTCGTTTTACGTTGAGATTCTAAGACATGTAATGGGTTATTTTCGAGCAGGTGGTATGAAAAATAAATTATTGTGTACTTCCAAGTGCCATTCCAGCTTATCCTGTAAAAATAAATAGCCATATGGACTGCCTCGTTTACATTTAAAATAGTATAAAAATATAAATACTTACTTAAATATTGTGACATTTATTAATGTAAAGAAAACACGTCGTACAGTTATCCAGTGCAGACTGCCATATTTAATTTCATAAATCCTAGTACAAGTACCATAGACAAGCTGGTGTTACTAGAATAATAGACTATTTTAGATACAGATACAACACCCCCACTTATCTAAATAAACTAAGTAAACTACAAAGTGGTAGTACAAAATCTACAAAACATTGTAATACATTAAATGATAATACTTATCATGTTACTTAGCAACTATACCTAATTTTTCCATAAATTTATAGTGCTTGATAGTACCAAGGCCCTTGGTTAACAAGTCAGCTGGCATTTCATTAGTGCATAAATAATTAATATCTATTTTTCCATTTTTGATAATTTCTCGCACAAAATGGTGTTTCACATCAATGTGCTTTGATCTATTATGACATTGATGGTTAGTGGCCATCTTTAAAGCACTTTGATTATCACAATGCAAACTGATTGTTATCAAAGTTCCAGTAAGCTCATACAATATTTCTCGTAGATATATGGCTTCCCTACAGGCTTCGGACAACGCTACATACTCAGCCTCAGTGCTGGAGAGAGCTGCAACTCTCTGCTTTCTGCTTTGCCAAGAGATAGCTGAACCTGACATAGTGAAACAAAAACCAGTATATGATTTTCGGTCTAGGCTATCACTGGCCCAGTCAGCATCTACAAAACCTTGTAGGTTCTCTCCCTTGCTACTAAATTTTAAACAATAAGATTTAGTTTTCTTTAAGTATTTCAGCACTCTTTTGGCATAGCTCCAATGTTCAGCACTATAGCTATTATTAAATTGACTTAGGTAACTAACAGAATAAGCTATGTCCGGCCTAGTCATTACAGCTAAATACATAAGGCAACCTATTAATTTTTGATAACTAATGCCTGGTGTACATTTTTCTGCCTTGTTTACATTTAATTTATTTTCTATAGGCGTATCAGCTGTTTTACAATCATACATATGAAATTTTTGCAACAATTCTTCTATGTACTGTTGTTGATCAACAGTTATCTCATAGTTATTACAGTCTTTATGCACAGAAATATTCATTCCTAGGTATTGCTTAACTTGACCTAAATCTTTAATTTCAAATTCAGAATTTAGAATACATTTTAATTTTTCAGTTTCATTTTGGTTATTAGAGAAAATTAAGAAATCATCCACATATAAAGCTATTATGATTTTAACATTTTTATTAATCTTTGTAAATAGACAAGGCTCTTGTGTACAGTTCTTAAAATTGTTTTTACACAACACATCTCTAACTCTATCATACCAGGCTAGAGCGGATTGTTTTAATCCATACACCTTGCCTTGCCTTTTTCAGTTTAAGAACTTTCCCTCCCATTTTGGATTCAAAACCCTCAGGTACACACATATAAATGTCCTCTTTCAAAAAACCATTTAAGTAAGCCGTTTTTACATCTAATTGAGTAATGTTCAGTCCAAGTTTCACACTTAATGCAAACAATAATCTTAGTGTAGAGTGCCGCACAACGGGTGAAAAGGTTTCATCATAGTCTAGTCCATGTTTTTGAGTAAAACCTTTGGCAACTAACCGCGCACGATATTGCACTTCACTATCACTTTTAAATTTTTTCTTTAAGACCCACCTACACTTCACAATTGTGGCTCCTTCTGGGGCATCGACAAGCTCGAATACTTCATTCTTTTGGAACGATTCTAGCTCCTCATCCATTGCCTTTCTCCATTGTTTGCTCTCAGGACTGTTCAAAGCCTCTGTCACATTCAGTTCTGAGTCTGCTGTAGCCATCAAGCCAGTAACTTGATATCTGTTTGGCTGCCTCCGCTCCCTCTTTGGTCTGGGCGTACTCACTGATGGTCCTGGCTCTAAAATCTCAATTCAATTCGTATATGGCTCAATATTGGTTTCCTGCCATACCACATTTCATAAGGTGTTTTGTTATTCAAACCTGATGCTATAGAACGATTTTTCAAGTATACTGCTGTGGACACCGCTTCGCCCCAAAACTTCTTGCTTAACTTAGCATCGAATAGCAAACATCTTGCCTTCTCAACAATTGTTCTGTTGTTACGCTCGGCCATACCGTTCTGTTCTGGTGTATAGGGATTAGTTTTTTGATGTATTATACCAGATGTCTTTACAAATTCTTCCATCATCTTTGAACAAAACTCGCCACCATTATCTGTTCGTAAAATCTTGATTTTAGCATTCTGCTGCTTCTCAACCATGGACTTGAATTCTCGAAAGTACTTAAACATCTCATTTTTTTCTTTCAGGAAGTATATAAATGACATTCGAGTATAGTCATCGACAAAGAGTAAGAAGTACCTTGCTAATCCAATAGATTTGGTTTCCATCGGCCCGCAAACATCAGCATGTACTACTTCTAGCACTTTTGTTGCTCTAGTACCAGTGGAGAATGGTATCCGTGATTGTTTTCCCTCACAACAAATCACACAGTTTGATTTTGTCACATCATAACTGCCTTCATAGCTGACACCTTCCACAGCGCCATTCTTCATTTTGTTCAAGTAGCTGGTATTCATATGTCCTAGCCTTCTGTGCCACAACATTGCACTATCTCTGGCAATTAAACACTTCTCTGGTGTTGCTCTAAAATCTAGCTTGTACACACCGTCAATCAGGTTTGCAACACAAACTAGTTCTTTGTTCGCATTGTAAATTGAGCATTGCCTATCTGAGAAAGAAACACTATTGTTATTTTTTATCAACTGGCTCACTGACAATAGATTTGTCGTTAGGCTTGGAACGCATAAAACATCCTTAATGGTTACACCATAGCCTTGCTGAGTTGTAATTTCAACATCTCCTTTGCACGTAACTTGAAGTTTTTCTTGATTTGCAATAATAATCTCCGGAAAACTCTTCGGACTCGAAACATTTTGTAGCCAAGTTTCGATAGCTGTCATATGTGCGCTGGCGCCTGAATCCAGGTACCACTCTGTTTTATCGTATTTAGCACTTAAAAACACTGCGCTAAATGCATTTGTGAACTTATTTTTGCTTGATTTATCAATCATCGGACAATTATTGCGATAATGACCCGGCATTTTACATTTGTAACAAATTACGTTTTTGTTATTTCCTCCTGTCACTTTGGCATTTGACATTGACGTCCCGCTCTGTTTGGTGTTGCCAGGTCTGGGTTTTTTTTTCGACCATTTTGAAGCAAACGCCGATTCAGAATTCTGCGTTTCGTTCGTTGTCATAGCTGTCATCTCGGATGGTTCTGAATCAATCAGTTTTGTCTTGATGACGTCAGCCGTGATTGGAATGCCAGAATGTTCGATCGCCATGATCATGGGTGAAAATTTTTCAGGTAGACCAGCCAACATCAATGAACCTATCCATTAATCTGTAATCTCAAATCCTGTTCCACTCAATCTCTGAGATATTTCGACCATTTGAGTTACGTAGGCTGTCATGTTTTCACAATTTTCTCGTCTGATTGAAATTAGTTGACGCAGTAATGATATTTTTCTTGAAAACCCCGAATCATCGAACATGGATTTAAGCTTGTCCCATAATTCTTTCGATGTCTTCGTTTTTTTGATGTGCACGTACAGCGATGGGTCGATTGTTAACGACAATTTCGCACGCGTTTTTGCATCATCTTCAGGCTTTATTTCTTTGCCCGCCGTTGGCACTACACAATGTAATGTTCCTTCTAACACCAACAAATTTTCTACGGCAAATGTCCACTCGTCAAAGTTTTCTCTGCCCTTTAACTTAGGCACACTGGCTAGATAATTAGCCGACATCTTGCACAACACGACGATTTTAACATATAATTTCACTAGTAAGAAACTTTTATCGCGGAAATTATGGGAAATGCGAGAGATAGCCCATAACCTAATGTAAAGAAAACACGTCGTACAGTTATCCAGTGCAGACTGCCATATTTAATTTCATAAATCCTAGTACAAGTACCATAGACAAGCTGGTGTTACTAGAATAATAGACTATTTTAGATACAGATACAACATTTATAATTACTTAAATAACAGACTGATTACTTACCAAATGAAAGTTTGTCTTTATAAGAATAAAAAATAATTTGATTTTGTGAAGCTGTAATTAGATAATATGAAGATATTATATTTTTATGGTATGATTGTTAGGTACCTGATTGTCTCAACGAGTGCTTTAATAAAAATTATTACTTATTCTCATTTTAACATCGTGTTTTATTACAGAAAGCATTATTTCTATACATTTCCTAATACGATATCGGAATTACATACAATTCCTAGGAAATGTACACATTTCCCAGGATATCTATGTAATAAACAGTTTTTGAAACAAAATTTTAAACATTTCCTAAATAGCTTCGGAATTGTATACATTGCCTAGGATTTGTATACAATTCCTAGATTTCATACATTTCCGTTAACATATATAAAGACATTCTGCAGTATATTAAGTATCAACATTGCACCTGTGCGAAGCCGGGCGGGTCGCTAGTGTGTAATATGGGACTCTCGCCACAAGTACTTTCATAAACAACAAACAACATAAAAATAGTACGCAGGCTGTTACTTGGCAAACCTAGTGTTTCTGTAAGTCTACATCTCATCAATATGTTATGAAAATAAAAGTTTCCTCTGGGATAGCACAGAAATCAAAACATCACGCGGGCAATAGCTGAGCTAGGTAAGCTTTATTATCAAATTGATTACCGATTTTTAGACTCTTTGTGCGTATAGTAAAATTAAACAGCAAGTCAAAACTTGTAGCTATTAATTAAGCATGTTAGGACTACTTCTAGAAGAATAAATGTGCTCGTTAGTTATTATTTTATGTAAATCTTTTATGTTTTTTAAAATGTTCATTCAGTTTTGTAGTCTGTCAATAAAAAAAAAACATACAAAACTTTATTTCGTGTATTAGGTATGCATATCACATTTATTATATTATGTTTTTATTTATTGCTATGATATGTTTTTATAATCAAATTGTGTGTTTATTATCTAATATTATTTTTTATTCATCTATTAGGATTTAGGTACTAAACGTATTCGATTTTTAACTTGGTAAATTATAATGAAAAAAATTTTTTTACCTCTCTTTTATATTACTCAACCTCTTTTATTTTCTATCTTTATTATTTCCGCTCTAGATGAAAGGGTTGCCTGGAAGAGATTGATGTAAGCAATAAGGCCGTCCTTTGTTGCACTAGTTTTAAGTTGTTTTTGTCCTTTCTGTGTATTTTTCTGTATTCTGTGTTAACAATAAAGTGTTCATTCATTTATTAATTTCCCCCTGTTTTCCCTGCTGCGGGGTATAATCAGTATTATAATAGGTAATTCAAAAAAACTCTCAACAATAGTTCGCTTATCACGCAAATCCACAAATGTTTCACTTCTACATATAGAAAAAAATTGTACCATGTCATCATGAGAACAATATTTTGTAACTTTTTGTGGGAGTTCGGTGGAAAGGTTAATTTTCTTATCTAAAATTGACAGAACTGATTTAGTATAATCGTTGTGATTGACCGATGTTTCGATGACTTAAATGATTACTAACATCCGCCTTTATCCTCCCCAAATAAAGTGAAAAGATAGTTACGAGTAAGTTCCAGGAATATACGGTATGTGAATAGATGAACCCACTCACGGTGACAAGATGTTTTGTAATATATTGATAAACAGGGACGGTAGGAGGCCGGACGGGTTGACGATGGTGCCATGGAAGAACGGTAGGTGCCTAGATTGAGGCGCAACCTGCGTCAGCACTGTCGCTGCGATCCGAGTCATTTGATTCGCACCGTCCACTCGCCGGCAGCTGCGGCGAAGGACGCTGCTGACAAGAAGCGGCGAAAGTATGCCCCGTTGGAGGCCAGTTATTTTTTTGTGCCTATTGCCGTTGAGACTATGGGTTGTTGGGGTAGTGAGGCCAAAAGTTTGATTACAAAAATAGGGCGCAGGCTAAGGGAGAAAACCAATGACTCCCGCTTTGGCTCGTACCTGCTGCAAAGAATGGCTATCGCCATACAGCGGGGCTATGCGGCCAGCATTTTGGGCTCTTTTGCACTCTTGATCGCAGATGGGTTAATGAGTTTAGTTTTTTTTTTAAGTTTGACTATGAATTGTATGGAATATTATGAATAGTAAAATCATAAACAGGTACATCCGTCCGTCCGTCGTGGTAGTATTTATAAAACTACTAGTACTATCTAGTAGTTCGCATCTGTTTAACTGAATCTCTCGACTCGCTCTTGACCGATTTAGGTAATTCACACTCAAATCTTGTAAGAATTTTGATAGCTAATAAATAGCGCTATAGCAAACTTGAGATAAATACCAACTCAATCAAAAATTGCTGGCTACAAATAAAATCTTTTGGATTCTTTTATACATATACTAGCGTAAAACCCGCAGCTTCGCCCGCGTTGTTTTAGTACTTGCTTAAAATGATTAATTTGGCCCGCGTTATCTTAGTACTTGTTAAAAAAAGATACCCCGCGATTTAGCCTCCTTGTCGTATTACTTGCAATGATAAAAGATGGTTTATCCTGCGTTGTCTTTGTTCTTGCTTAAAATGACAATAACTCACAATTTGGCCCGCGTTGCTTCTAGTATTTGCTTAAAAAAATTATATCCCGCGATTTAGCCTCCTTGTCGTATTACTTGCAATGATAATAGATGGTTTGTCCTTCGTTGTCTTTGTTCTTGCTTAAAATGACAATAGCCTTCAGTTGGGCCCACGTTATGTCTTAGTACTCGCTTAAAAAAAATAGTTCACGGTTTAGCCCGCGTTGTCATATTACTTGCTATGATAATAGACGGTTTGGCCTGCGTTGTCTCAGTACTTGCTTAAAATGATAATAGCCTTTAACTTGATTCACGTTGTCTTAGGACTTGCTAGAAATAATAATAGCCCGCGGTTTATCCTGCGTTGTCGTTTTACTCGCAATGATAAATAATTAGACGGTTTGGCCTGCGTTGTCTCAGAACTTGCTTAAAATTAAAATAGTCTGCAGTTTGATCCACGTTGTCTTAGCTAGAAATAATAATAGCCCGCGGTTTAACCCGCGTTGTCGTATTACTTGCAATGATAAATAATAGACGCTTCGGCCTGCGTTGTCACATTACTTGCTTAAAATCATAATAGCCTTGGCCTGCGCTCTCTTAGTACTTGCTTAAGTTAAGATGATATTTAACCAAGGGCAAATCCAGCCATTCACTCAAAGGGGGGTCATCACAAGTTGTAAGTACCTACTAATTAGTTGACGGAAATTACACGACCCTAGCGAACACATTTTTTCATTTTTTTAATAAATTGTTTTGATCCGATATTTTCAATTGAAGGTGAAGAAAAAAAAAACGAGAAATCGCGAGCGGAGCGAGCGCAAAAATGTGTTAGTTTTTTGTAGAAATGTTAAAAGTGCCATGAGTAAAAAAGATCGCCGCACTGCTATTATGCGCGAGCATAGCGAGCACGAAATTTTTTCTTTCTTTTAGCAATTTTAAAACATTGTTGAGCAATGCAGTGTATGCTATTGTGCGCGAGCGAAGCGAGCGCGAAAAAATTTCGGCATTTTTCAGTAAATTTTTTCATATTTTTTTAACAAAGAGTCGGTTTTAAGTGAAGGAAAGGAAATGAGTAGAAAGACCAACATAGGCCAGGCCCAGGGCGGCAGGGAAGACCCCTATTCCCAACCCCTCCCTCCGTGGATTGGCATGCTCTGTCTTAGTACTTGCCTAAGTGGTATTTTATAGCCCGCGCTTGGGTTTACATTGTCTTAGTACGAGTACTTGTTTAAAATGATGATGGTCCGGTTTCGGTATACTCACTCATGATCATGACCCATGTCATTTCCCACTTGTACACCAATTTTTATTCAACTGCATTCGCATGTGATGTTCTAGTCTAGTGGTATTAACACAAAGTCCTAGGTTCAAATTCTGGTCACGATTTCAGGCTACTCACTTTTCAGTGATGAATTTGCATAGGTACGTGCGTAGAGAAAAATCAAAAGAGTACGTATTTAAATCCACCAACTCGCACTGGGCTAGCGTGGTGAATATGGCCCCACCACCCTTTCTGGGTTGATCTACGTTCAGTAGAGGACTATTAATAAAAGGTTGGCATGTTTCAAGAAAATGCTAAAATCCTGAAGGAACCCATTTTCTGACAGAACAATAAAACAATCTTACCCAAAACCGTTCAGCCAGTTAAAAGTGATCAAGATACCTAAGGACTTTCAGACGTTGTCTGACCCCAGACAGATAATTATGTGGCGCACAAGTATTTTTCATTTTATTGGATAAATACTGTAATTCTATACGACAGGCATGTTCTACCTCTAGTATGATGTCATACTCATAATTTGATTAATTTTTACAGTGAGACCAACCCCGAAATTACGAAAATAGAATCAACTATTCCACGCAAAAAGTTCATCGACCCGCGACAAAATGTATGGAATAGATAATTTTCAGGCTTGATCCCATGGTACAGTAAATATTTATATTGATCCGTATGTACCCCAAGTTCAAGTCTATTGTCTCACAAAATAATAACTTACATAAACTAATGGGGGCCCATTTTACCCCATTTAAGGACAAATCAACAAAATTGTGATCTAGATATTTCATTAAATTATTTTATAAAAAGCCTTTTCAAGTTAATTTTTCGTAAATATCTCATTTTCTATAGTTATTTGTAGTGAAGTCTGATCATGTATCAATATATAGAAATCTATTCAGTGTTTTAACAATGTGTGAAAAAAGTTTATTCTTTTTTATTCGATCCTATGGGGGAGTTGTCAATGTTTTTCGGGATCATGGATAACACAATATGCTAATCCATGTTGTTCCTTACTCCTATACCTAATTTGGAACGAATTCATTGTCGTATCAAGAACCTGTCACAAACCTATACATATATATTTCTCCTGAAGGAATCCGGGAATGTTTTCCAGGACGTCCGAAGACCATGCCTTAGTTAAAGTGTTGGGCTATTTTCAATCAAAACTACATTGAACTTCAAACAGTTTTCCGTAATTAAAAAAAAAGTGGTTTCCCTAAGGATCTACTCACATTTTCCAGAATAGCAGTACCCTATGAGATAATTTGTGTTATTTTCTAGCTTCGTACCAAATTTCATGAGAATTCATTAACCCGTTTTATCTAAACTTTATAACTGATTCATTTTGGCTATCCCTAAGGAACCCTATTAATTTTCCGGGTTATTAATAGTTTATGTATTGAAACATGTTGTGTGCTTCCTCCATACCAGATTTCATTCATAACCGTTCAGCTCGTTGGATGTAATAGACGCTTTTTTCACCAACTTTGGGACCCAATTTGACCCCTTAGATAAGGAATTTTCGGAAAAACAGGAACAAACGTAACTTTTATTTTGTTGGAGTAGCATGTATACAAAGTTTCAAGTCAATCGGTAAAGGGAATAAAAAGTTACATACAAACGAAAAGGGCCCGTTTTACCCCTTTAGAGGTCGATTTTTCAAAATTCCGTCCTTAGTGCTCCATTACGTGGTCCAATGTATCTTTGTTCCAAATTTCATGTTCCTATCTTTAGCGGTTTGGGCTGTAGGCTGTCTGTCAGTCAGTCACTCAGCGAAGCCTTTTATATAATAGATAAAACCTAGTTTTTTTTTTATCGCGGATAAGTCCATAATAAGTCCATGCTTGACCACCAACTCGCCTGATGGTAAGCGACATTGTGGTCGAAGATGAAGCTCGCAGAACCTAGTTTCGTCAAGATTTGTTGAGAAATACCTACCACCTGTAGAGTAGAATCAACATGAAAGAAAATTTTGCATCTTGAAACGGAGATGCTTCGCTCGCTCGGTTAATAAGCTGAAAAAATCTCACGTCAAGACGCAGGCGTGTGTATATAAGTGTGGTTTGTGTAGGTATATGTGAGTGTCATTGGAGCTCTCACTACCTATTACTTACCTATTTTTCAGGGAAAATCTATTATGGATATTACCGGGCCTCGATGGCAGGCGGGTGGTTATATGGGGGTCCCCGTCGATTTGGTCGGTATACTCACTAAAAACACTGGACTGTTTCACCGCAGCGCCTGGTGTCGAGGCTACGGGTATGCTTCCGCACTCCTTCGCGGCACCCCACAGTGCCAGGCCTAGTCGGGCTCCACCTTGTAGCCTACGCTCCACTCCGCCACGATGACGATGTGTCTGGTGTTCCGACACATCACTCAAGACCAACCAGTAACTAGGCGTCGGGCACCAGCCGTATCCGACTGCCCTGTAGGCCAAGCATGCGACCATGAAAAGCCACTAAAAGGACTCTTTTCGACGTGTGAAAATGTGACAGATATTTACTTTACCATAACTCTGTATCGTTCTGATACGTCGAATGTAAAGATTCGTGGGGCGCATCTTGCGCCCGGCTGGTCCCAGTGCAACGGGTCATTAAAGTGGCCCCGCGAATGCCACTTCGTCTACAAATGTAGGGCAAAAGTCGGCATGTAGGGAAAGCAGCAACGACACACCAACAGTCCTCTCCCGCCACGCCCTCAATCCTCGGCTGGAGTACCGCGCACGCGAAGTCGCAGCGCAGCTCAGTAGGTTGCGGTGCCCGCCATACCTAATAATTGATTTAAATATATCTCGTCTGGTTATAACATCGGTGAAGGTGATTGGTGAAGGTAGATCTTCACCAGAATTTAGGTCTTTGACCATCAATTAATTCTGAATTATCGTTCCGGACATCTTTCAACCACAACGAATATTATCAGTTCCGTCAGATTTAGATAACTCTATAGCCAATACGAGATAATGGTGTAGAATAAAACGGAAGAGAAACATGAATCGACATCAGTGTGAGCTTTCTTGTGCAGTCGACCATTTCTCTATAACTTTTAAAACGAAAAATGGACGCCTTTCTGAACATTAAGTACAAGCAAGTGTCTGCTTCAGATAACTATGAAGACTTTTTGAAACATTCGGGTGAGTGTAATACACAGGTTTACAGGAAAAAAAAGGAATTGAGACAAAAGGGGAGTCTTTTAGAATGCGAATCAACCTGAATATACTTATGTATTTATTAAAAATGTCCAATAGAAAAAATTTGACAAAAGGAGATCTGTCTAAATAAATTTTGACTTAAGCAATCATAATTTATGAGGGTAGAATAACAAAAACAAAGTCTTGGGTGGCGTTATACCCTCAACTCATTCTGGACTTTAAGTAACTCTCTCGCACTCGGGAGTTAAGTTTAACTATCTGGCTTCGTTAATCGTAAGAGGAATTAACTCTCGAGCCCCTCGCTACACTCATGGTGGAACAATATGTCGCCCTTCACACAAGACACAACTTTGTTTTCTAAGTCCATAGTCTACTATTATTACACATGCATAATATATAACACTTATTTACATGCGCATCACACTTGTAATAGCAGTGTCCCCAAACAAGTCGAGATATTTGTTCAGTAAAACTATTGATCTTACCCTTACCCTCATCCTGTTTAGCTGTGCTAAGAATCTATTAACTTTCCCAGGAATCAACATTATTCTCCGTAAAGCTGCTTTTGCATCGAGCCCAGTGAGCGTCCTAACAAAGGAAGGCGATGTTTACACCCTGACCCTGACGATACCAGTGAAAACTGTGAAATCCGTCTTCAGACTAGGAGAAGAATTCGATGAAGACAGATCGGACGGCGCTAAGGTAAGATGGCCTTCTATTCTATTTTTAATGTTCCTATCCGCTTAGCAATTAAGCCTGTATCGTGCTCAATGCTGAGAATGTGCTTGTGCCTTTGTTCCATTATTCTCCGTAAAGCTGCTTTTGCATCGAGCCCAGTGAGCGTCCTAACAAAGGAAGGCGATGTTTACACCCTGACCCTGACGATACCAGTGAAAACTGTGAAATCCGTCTTCAGACTAGGAGAAGAATTCGATGAAGACAGATCGGACGGCGCTAAGGTAAGATGGCCTTCTATTTTATTTTTAATGTTCCTATCCGCTTAGCAATTAAGCCTGTATCGTGCTCAATGCTGAGAATATGCTTGTGCCTTTGTTCCCGTATGCGTAGATGAAGTCCCTGTCTTGGGCTGACTTCATCTACGCATGACCCGCATATGATATCGTCGACCCATGGGGCAGGTTTGCCCATGAAAGGCTGGACTGCTATTGTATACTTACTCGTACTTGTCAACCTAAACTTTTCAATTTTCGGCAAGGCTCCTAGGAGCTGGAGAAATCTTTTGGTAAAAAGAAAATGCTGATACAGAACATCCTTGCTTTCAATCTTGTACCTACCAACTACGAAATATCTTAGTGTACTCCTTATTCGGAATCAAAACAAACTACTTAAATCATTTCGGCTGCTAAATTAATCTGTAGTACCTAATGCGTGTGCACTACAAATGGAGATGTAATACACTAATAAATAATGATGAAAAAACACCTGTGTGGAAATGTTTAAGAAATATGGGAAAAGATTGAATAAGACAAAAAATGTAATGCCAATTGCCAACAAAAATCGAATATTTTCATGTTTTCCAGGTTAAAACAGTGATCACCGCGGAAGGTAACAAAATGATTCAAACTCAAACAGATGCTAAAGGAATAAAAGTAATCAACGTCCGTGAATACACTCCTGATAAAATTGTTATGGTAAGTTTATGAAATTGTCCTGTAGCTATAGTAACAGCTTTTAAAATCCACTAGTGCATATAGGCCTAGCTTCACAGGCGATTAGGCCACATCCATCACGGTGGCCCATTGTATATCGGTTGTTCACGACACTGTCGAGTTTCTTCTCTGGACTATTATACCTACAGATTTCCTCGCGATTTTTTCCTCCAAACAGCCAGTGGTGTGAAAATTATCATCTCATCTTTTATTTACTTTCACCTGTCCCGTTGTCTGTCGTTCTGCAATCAAATCTTGCAAGTTAAATTTGATCCACTCACCGGTTACCGATTGACCTGAAATGTTGCATACATGTGTAAATCGCGTAATAATGCAATGTGATGATGACATATTATGATGCTTAGCAATGAAACGACACAACCTTATCTAGTTTGGGTTCATTTGAATGGTCTTGGAAAGTTGTTTGTCTTTCAATGGTAACAATGGTCTGATGATGGAGTTAGAAGGTGGTCATAGAAACTCTGTAACTGATGAACTATGGAACGTAGCCGTATCGAGTTTCGGCTGGTTTGATTCGTCTTAGCGAATACTTGTTCAATAAAAGCTTGTTTTTAAAAATGAAGTTTATTTTTAAATGTATTAGGTACTTGTTCAAAAGCTGTTTTAGTGACAAAATCACACTTGGTGAAGGAAAATTACCCTGAGATCAGAAAAATAAAATAATTAAGACAATAGACTTAACATAATTGTTTTTATTTCAGACAACAACTATGGACGGTTGGGATGGCGTACTTACTAGAGTTTTTGAGAAGACTGGCTGATTGTATTTATTTGATTCATAGGTTTACAGTTTTATTAATTTGTATACTATTAATTTTGGTATGTTTATACTGAACAAGTTTTTATGAATTTTTAAAATTATATTATACATTTGACGAATAGGTTTATTTTTTTCGTGCTTTGTGCCTTTTTTTAACTACAACAAAATACAGTACTACTTTATATGCTAAAACTACCTACACCCCCGTCCCGTTTTTACCCTTTGGGTACGGAACCCTAAAAAGTACTATCAAAATAACGTTGGCCAGGGCCGGACCGTGAGTTTAGAGGGACCCGGGCTTACACTACTTAGGGGCCCACCTAATCACTCAAAGTATGGGATAGCAAGAAAGAAAGAGATGGAGTCTGAGTGGGAAACATAGGAGCACGATTGAGATCTAATGAATGTGTAATGGCAATATCTGCCGAACATTTTAACTGTCAGTCAAGGGCGGATCCAACCATTTATTCAGGTGGTCATCAAGTTGTATGTATCCGGGAATTTAAAGAAGGTAAAGAACAAAATAATTTTGAGAAAGCGCGAGCGGATCGAGCTCGAATGATTTGAAATATTTTTCAGAAAATTTAAAAGAGGCACTAGCAAGAAAGACCGTGCTACTTCTATTGTGCGCGAGCTCGGCGAGCGCGAAATTTTTCCGTTATTTCAGTAATTTTAAAACAGATGAGAAATGCAGACCAATCTACTGCTCAGCTATTTTCAGTAACTTAAAAATATATATGCGCAATGCTCTGCTAATTTGCTCGAGCGGAGCAAGCTCGATAATTTGTCACTTTTTCAGTAATTTCTAAGAAAGCACGAGAAAAGCAGCCCAATGCACGAGGCACGAGCGCAGAGCGCGAAAAAAATATACTTAGTTTGTTTTTTCAGTAGCTTCAAAATTGATAATAGACCAAAGGAGAGCACTCTCTTATATTTCAGAGAGCGCGAAAGTTTGTCAGTTTTTACAATAATTTTAAAAGAAGTATGATAAAAGTAGTTCACTGTAGTATTATTAAGCACAAGCGCAACTAACAGGAAAAAAGTTTTTGTGTTTTTTCAGTAACTTTAAAATGGAGCTCTAAACTGTTGCTACAATGCGCGTATGTACGCCTTTTGACTATTTTAGCTCTCAAAAAACGCGGTCATCGAAAAAAATATTTTAAGTTCTAGTCTAGTGAGTAGCTTGGAGTAATTTTTTCAATGTTTTGTTACTAAAAGTTAGATTTGAAAGTGACATCAGATGTGATTGTGAGAGAAACCACAAAACACGGTAATAGCGTGAGCGAAGCAAGCGTCAAAATTTTTCCTTATATTTTTCAACAAGCCGACCATGTATGAGCAGACCGACATAGGCCCAGTCCGGGGCTATAGCCCAAAACGCCATATGGTAGATCCCTGACGCTGGCAAATTCTAGTCTAGAAAATATATTTTTTCGTCATTAAAACCAATTTTAATAAAACCACTAAAAATTTAGCTGTTCAATGTTTTGTGTCGAAAGTAAACGTGCTTTTGGATTTTTATAGAATTTATGCCGACTGTTCATATTACAGAGAAACACCACGAATTAAATTATAAATGCTTTTAGACAAACTACTAAGCAAAAGGCAACTATATATATAACTAATAGACTATCTATAAACGCACTACTCTAATAAACATCTACCAATACATGCGAGTATATAGTTGCTAGTGTTGACATTAAAAGGTAATTTCTTGATTGTGTTTGTTTCTTCACACTTATAAACACACATTCAATCTTAACATAGAGGTAACATATCGTTATACTGACTGCCTCAGTAGCCCAGTGGTTAGCGACCCTGACTCTTGGGTCAAAGAGGCGTGGGTTTGATTCCCACCCAGGACAAGCATTTATGTTATAGGTGTTTGCTCTGTGTCTGGGTGTTATTAGGTACCTATTATCTAAATAAGTATGTATTTAAAAATGTATATGTAGTATATTATTCTCTGGCGGCAATATCACAAGCTTTGCTTAGTTTGGGGTCAGAGACTGTGTGTAAGATGTCCCCTAATCATTATTTATTTAATAGGAACAACCCTACACGTGAAGTGAAGGGGTCTGTGTGGTAATTACTCTTCATAACCTCCCTAACTGATAAAAGTTTTTAGCTATCGAATAATACTCAGTTTTTATTGACTAAGAACTGTTAACTTCTTTGGCCTTTCCAGTTTACCGGGCAAGGGCAAGCGCATAAAGCACTAAGCCTTAAGTTGAGTCGTGGAGTGTCTGGCGCAAGGGCATCTCGAAGGTACGGACTTCGGCTTGGGCCATCACCCAAGAATGGAGAATCGTTGATTTTTGGTATTGGGAGAAAATGTAACCGATCTTCTGACACGTCTGGGGTCGACTCCTATACCTCGCCGGCGGGATCGGTGTACCTTTGGTAACTGGCGCCTATACTTATCAAATACGAAATACTTGCTGTTGCTCTCGGGTTGGTTGACCTCAGCTCCGAAACCATAAATTATATGAAAAAATGCACTTACTGTGCATTTTTTACTTACGCTCGTAAGAGCGTCCCTTCCATATTCCTATTTTTTCAGGAATATCCTTGTCTATATCAGGTATTTTTCTTTTAGCCTCTAGAGTCCCACGTTGCGCTCAGGGTTCAAAATGCTGTACGCAATACAAGATACTCAGATACTACTTTGTTCTCTTGCTGCATAGTCTACTATTCGTCATTCGGAAAGTAGTAGAAAGTAGACAAAATAAGGAAAGGCAGATCCGCATCACGCCGTCTAAACACTATAATCCGTATCGACGTTAGAAGTTTTTATTATAGGTAGCTCTTTTCTTTTATGATCGTACTAAATAAATGTTCATGACTAAGCAATATTATAACGACAACATTATGTTCAGAAACATATTTTAATGCATTATAACTAAGGTAATAAAATAGATGTAAGATACGCATCAACTAATTCCGGTCCAAATTCTTATTTGAATAGCATATCTTATCAATACGCTATGTGATTAATTGTTTTATCATTATTAAACCCCAAAAATAGGTTTATTCGCTAATTAAATTATTGATAATACCTATTAATATAGACGTGATTAATATTGCATCCTTTTACTGAAGCTGATGAAACGATTGCAATGAGATGTTTTATTGCAAAGTTAGGCATAATTATAAAAAAGATAAAAATAATAATTGGTAATACTGACTGTTGATTAATACTGCATCTTTCTACTAAAGCCGATGGAACGATTAAAATAAAGCTGCGATAAAAATAATTAACCCACTAGGCCCAATTCTGAAGGCACCATCGTGTTTCTTTTTCACTTTATGCATTCGATAGAGAGGACACTTTTTACGTTGCTAATAAATTTACGACGGCGCCTTAATAATTGAGCCTAATGCCAGCATCAAGAGAAATCAGATAAGCACAAAATTATTTTTATTTTATGTAAATTAATTGGACATCGTTCACAGTTCATACAATTTTGGGATTTATAAACCGTCCCTTTGGCGGTTAAGAGAGCTAACCCACAGAAACTCTATTCACTACCGTAAAATTCCACTTTTCATGATCACTATACTTAGCGTATGTAACTAATTTTATTAAAAAATGTGGGTTGACCTCTTTTCACCCCAAGGCTTTGCATATGAGCATTTTATACCATTATACCAAATGATATAATGCATCACCATGGTTAAGTAAGTCATTTTAAACTTTCGCAATTTAGCACATTATTCTTGTACTACGGGACTAATTGCGCACTGCAACCCCTGGGTAGTTACCGGGTTTTGAAATCACTTCATTATTTTTTAATTTCTTGGCTTTCATTTCAGCTTTCAAATAACTAATAACAATATAGGATTTTAAATTGGTGGGCACAGGGATGTGTCAAACAAAAAAAAAGTTTCTTATTAACGTTTTTTTAATTGCTTTATTTTACTGTCGAATTTAGTCCTAACCACGAAGGGTGATTAGGCCATTACCAACACTCTATATACTTTTAAAACTATTGACATCACGTACAATAATTAGGTTTTTACCAAAAGAACTAGATGTATTTCGGTAGAAGACATTTATTTGTACAGTTATGTTTCGGAAATTATAATTCACTTAAAAGCTTAAAAATACTTGTAAAGTAGCTTAACAATAAGTATGATAATATGTTTAGATCTTATTTGGGTTTTGTAGTTCACCTCGTATGTTTGTCTTCATCAACTGCAAAAAAGAAAATAAAGCAAATGAGTCGTCGTCGTCGTTTCAGCCATAGGACGTCCACTGCTGGACATAGGCCTCCCCTAAAGATAAGACCGGTTCGTAGCGGCTTGCATCCAACGCGATCCTGCGATCTTAATGAGGTCATCCGTCCACCTTGTGGGCGTGGGCGTGAGCAAATTAAACATTAAAGATCGAGTCTGTAATGGGCAGAAAGGATGACTTTTAGTTGAGACGATGATGACCAGACAGAGAATCATAACATCAATATATAAAAATTATGCATTGGTTATTTAGTTATTATTTCCTATGGCAAAACTTTTTTGTGGCCCTTCCATAAAAAAACGTTTACTAGAGCAGTTTCGGTCATACATCATCATCACCATCAAAATCATATCAGCCGTAAGACATCCACTGCTGGACGTAGGCCTCCCCTATGGATTTGCAATGCTAGTCCGCGGATATTCTACGCTGCGCTTGCTGGCACGTGTTCTCAATTCGAGAACTTTGCAGCCTCATCGACCATCAGTTCTCCGCGCTATGTGCCATGCCCATTGCCCACTGCCATTTCAACTTATCTATCCGCTGGATTATGTCGGTAACTTTGATTTTTCTAAAGATCTCATAATTTCTTATTCGATCTCACATATTTCAAGTAGGTACTAGGCAGAAACTACAAAATATCAGGGACAACAATTGACGCCGAATATCCATACAAAATTACCCATTGATAGGTTAAGTATTCACTGGAGGCAGTCTAGCAGTCTCCAGCGCAACTGGAGACGCGATTCTCAGCCTGAGGCACGTCTCGTCTTGAACGAAAAGAGGAAGAAAAGTTGCCTCAACCCGCCTTAAGTAGAGGGTGCTCGGTCTGAGGCTGCTGAAATGGATACATATCTAAAAAGTTCCGTTACCTCTACTTTTTCTTCGTAGCTGAGTCCAGGCTTTCCGAGCACGTAGCAGAGCTTGGCCCAAGCTGCCTCCGCTGTCATGTCAAACGATGGCACCACCCCGCATTCTAGCAGCAGCTGTGGAAATCAATAATAGAACAATATGTAAATTAAAGCAACACACAATATCTTTTAAAAAAATTGTACATCGCAGAAAAAAACTGCCTAATCTGAAAGAATCGGGAGGAGACCTTTGCTTAGCTGCAGCTTTGCTAAAGCCATGACAATTTACTGTTCTAAATTTTGATTTTGTTCAATTACTCACATACCACCATTAATAGACCCCACTAAAAGTCTCTCTGACAGTCTACTAAAAAATGGTTTTAGAAAGAAGGAAAGAGACCCTAGCGGGTTACATACACCCTTTGAAGCCCAAAAGAACTGGGTAATTGACGCTATCGGCTCCAGGCGTAAGACTATTAGTTATGGAAATAGATCTGCCTGTTGCCATAGTTAGCACATTCTAAATGACAAGTGACTATCGAAATTGGGAATTGCATAACTAAAAAATATATTTTATCGCTACCATATCCAGCACAGTTTCATTAGCATGCGTTTGAAACAATAAACACATTATTTTGTCAAGCACATTTAAGAATAAGAGTAAGAAAATGTTTATTGTTAAGCCATGTAAAAAGCTCAGCCTGCCCATTTCGAGCGTATAACAGTATTTAAAAATAATAAGTAGTAGTTCTATATTAACAAAAATATCTGATAAAGTTGTTACAGATAACTATAGAAGACTTATACCTATTATTATTAAAACAATTTCAACTTAAAAGTGCTAGTTAATTACAGATCAAGCAAATTATATTTGTGGTCTTCGAAGATTTTTTTGTCTTTTGTACTTTCAAAATAAGCCATGTTTTTAATTATCTCTAGTTATTTCCTTCTAGTAATTATTTCCTTCATTGACGAATCAGATGAACCATGATCTTTCATACTTATTTATATATACTCACCAGACCAGTTTCATAGATAGCTCGTCCCAGAACCGTTCCGTTGATACACTGAGTTACATTGACGATGAGAACTTTGTTCTGGATGCCTCGCTCGATCTCTCTGTAGATATCTTTGCGTTTGATCTGCATGTTACCATTGCCATATGTTTCCAGGACTATACCTGAAAAAGGAGACGATACATTCTTAGGTATTGAACAAATTACTATATACCATTGTTTCAAAGATATCTGAGGGAAAGCTTATTAGTTGTTACTGAGGATGTTAGGTAGTCATTGCCAAATGCAAACAGGTTATGAACAGACTTTTTAGTCTATACCAGAAGTTGTAGGGTACCAGGTAGGGCATGCAAAAACCGGATGGTTTTGGAAAACCGGTTTTTTCGGTTTTTTATTTAAAAAACCGGAGAAATCGAGTTTTTCGGGTTTTTCGGTTTTTTTTCTAGTAAATTAATGAAAATACTAGTAAATATAACAGTTTGTTTATGAGCCTGTACTGCCTCATTGTTGGGCAAAGGTCTCCTCTCGAGATTTCCAGTTTTGTCGGTCTTGTGCTGATGCCGCCAATTTTAAATGTATTCAGTTCATCGCACTATCTAATAGAGGGTCTACCACGAGGCCGCATCGAGTTGGGACTCCATTTGGTGGTGATTTTAGCCCAGAGGTCTTCCAGAGGTCTTCTGGCATTCGACTGATTTACCCGGCCCACTGCCACTTCAGTTTAGCGGCTGTGAAAGCTACATCTTTGATTTGAGTTCTGGAACGCAGTTCGGTGTTTACTCGCAGTACCTACTCGGTCTATTAGCCGGTCACCGAGATAACTGAGCTCCATCGCTCTTTGGCAAACCTTGAGCTTGGACTTTTGGACCTTAGTTAATGACCATGTTTGTACACCATAAGTCAAAATGTGATCGGAAGGCGTTTCTTCATATGTTCTTTTAAGGCACAACTGCTCTTCCAGGCGTTCTCTGTTCCTCTTGGTCTTGTCTCGCCTGGAAGGTGACTATTTGGCCAAGATAGATGTAATCGTGAACGTATATGTCTTCGCCATCGACAGTTACCTGATGTTTGATGCCATTGGTCATCACTTTGGTCTTTAATTAACATGTTCCGTATCCGCAATCTAACCTCAAGGCTTGCAGTGGTTAGGTTTTGTAGCATTGATTATAGCTCTCTGACTGAGGAAGAGATACTAGCTGACGATATTGTCTGCAAAATGAAGGTTAGTTAACCATTTTTCACTGACATTCACACCCCATCCTTCCCAGCTTGCCGCCAGCTTTCTGAAAACTTCTTCGAGGACGCCCCTGAATATTTTCAGGGACAGTGGGTCTCCCTGTTTAACACATTTCTCCATTGCAAATGCTGGACCAGAAGATTGTAATTTTCTTGTAGCAGTACTTTGAGAATAGGTGAGGCGGAGAAGATTAACGTGAGTGATGCTATTAAATGCTTTTCGACTGACGAAACGGAGAAGGTTCTCAATTCGACACGTATGTTCTATAATCTGGTTGATTGCGTGGAGATGGTCTGTAGTTTATATAGCCCGCGACGAAAACCAGCTTGTTCGGGTGGTTGTTCCATGTCTAGTCTTCCTGATATGCGATGTTCTATGATTTTGATGAAATATGATTTATAAATATTAGACAAACGTGCAATATATACCACGCGTAGTTTTACTACGTAGCTTAGCAGAGACTGCCGGACTAATGTAACGAAATAAAATGGCGGTGGTCGATAGCGTTTCGGTGAAGATGAGACAAAACGCGTCCCATTACGCTTATAACGCTACAGCGCAGCGCTCTGCCTATACGAGTATCACGATACTCGCTATGTAAAGACAGAGAGAGAGTGAGAACTTTCGCACTTGAATTTCATCCTTAGCACGTATGTTCATTAGACGCAATTTTTTAAATGGAAAAAAAGTAGCTTAGTTCGCTTGGCTTATTATTTCTCTGTAGGTTAGAGCAACTAGATGACAATAATGTATTTTATTGCGAAGGAGAAAGTTATTATGCGAATTTAAAAAAATTGTAGAAAACACCGATAAAACCGAAAAAACCGGTTTTATAACTAGAAAAAACCGAGTTTCTAATGCGGTCAGTTATTCGGTTTTTTCGGTTTTCGGTTAACCGGTTTGCATGCCCTAGTACCAGGGACCTTAAAAATGAAATACCATCTCCGTAAAATACCTATGTGTGCTACTGTTAAAGTTGTATCTATATTTTTATCTGTACCTGATGTTTCAAGATACTTACCACCAAAATTGTCACAAACAGCCTTAACTAGCTCTAGGGTGATATTCGGAATGACTTTCAAGATGTAGATCTTCCTAGAGATGGTATCGTAGGGTTTATTGTGGTGCTGCTGAGCTGGTAAATGGATGAGCATTTTAAGGACCACCTCCATGGTGGTCTTGGCATCCAGTAGAGGACCCAGTAGTGGAAGAATGAAAGAATAATAAATTAAGACACTTACCATCAAAATTATCACAAACAGCTTTTATTAGCTCTGGAGTGATAGTTGGAGTGACTTTCAGGATGTAGACCTTCCTAGAGATGGTGTCGTGAAGTCTGCACTCATTGGGAATGGAGCCTGGTGGATGGATGAGCATTTTGGGGTCCACCTCCAGAGTGGTCTTGGCTTCTAGTAGGGGAGGGAAGTTGGGGGAGTCGAAAGCGTAGATACGTGTGTTGGAGACCTTCTTTACCCTGAAAATAAAAATAAAAGGTTTAAAGAAAAACAGTGTAAAATTAAAAAAGCTTGTTTTGATAATAGATTAAGATCTAGAAATTGGGCCACAGATTAAAGATAATTATTTTTCGCAAAAAATAGCAAAACCGCCTTCCATCGTGTCCAAAATTTGAATATTTCGCTAAAATTGTTTACATTATTGTTGATTTTTCAAAAACGGCTCAGTCGATATCTGTAAAATTTAAATCGATCCATTGCGGGCGTATACCCTTTCTTATTAAAAAATAATTTTTCTATTCGGTTCACAATTGGTGAAATTATCGATGCTCGTCGTGTACAAAATTCGGATATTTCGCTCGAATCGCTTACATTATTGTTGATTTTTTCAAAAACGGCTCAACCGATTTCTGTAAAATTGAAATGAGACTACTTCGGGAGTATACCCTTTCGAATAAATAAAGAATTTTTCGATTCGGTTCACAATTGGCGAAATTATCGATGAACATACACAAAAAATGATACATACAGACGAACATAGAACCTCCTCCTTTTTGGAAGTCGGTTATAAACAGAAACCATTAAGGTAGAAGATTATGTAAATTGCCTACTGAGATTTCTAAAATAACTTTCAAGACATGATACGTATTTCAAGGTGTGTAGCGATATCCAGCAAAAGCAAAGGTACTAAATATCTTCTATTTAATGAATGACTTGAGATAATATTTTTTATAATGAATTTCGTCGCCCCATCTTCTTCTTCGTATCCTAAGTCGCCACGTCGGGGCAGAGGGCTGATACAATGTTACGCCATTCCTCTCTGTCCTGTGCCTTGCGTTTCACTTCGCTCCAAGTCAGTCCGATGCGTTTGGCCTCAGCAGTGATGGAACGCCGCCATGTCTGTTTGGGGCGGCCAGGTTTGCGTCGGCCTTGTGGATTCCAATCCATGGCTTGCCTAGGAATGTGGTCCAGCCCCCTGCGCAAAGTATGGCCAACCCAGTTCCACTTACGGCGCCGTATTTGCAGTTCTATAGGATCTTCATGGCATTCCCTCCAGAGGTCTATATTGGCGATAGTGTCTGGCCAGAAGATCTTTAAGATTTGCCGTAGGCACCGGTTGAGAAAAACTTGTAGCTGTTGTGTTATTGCTTTTGTAACTTTCCAGGTCTCACATCCGTACAGCAGTACGCTTTTTACGTTTGTATTAAATATTCGAAGTTTCACTCTACGGGAGAGGTGTTTTGACTGCCATACTGAACGGAGACACGCGAAGGCACCTTGAGCTTTAGCAATCCGGGAAGCTACGTCTAAGTCTGTTCCTCCAGATGTTGACACGACGCTGCCAAGATAGGTGAAGCTCGACACCCTTTCCACTACTTCATCGCCTATTAGTAGTGGACTGTCATCTCGAGCTCCACTCCTCATGTCTTTTGTTTTTCGAACGTTTATTTTAAGGCCGACCATTGCTGCTTCTCTCTGCAGATCGTCCAGTTTAGATTGCATGTCAATGCGGCGGTGGCTGAGTAAACACAAGTCATCGGCGTAGTCCAGGTCTTGCAGATGACTGGTTAAGCCCCATTCAATTCCACGTGGTGGTACGCTGTTGACACGGGTCATGATACCATCTAGAACTATGAGAAACAGCAGCGGTGACAAAAGACAGCCCTGTCGAACGCCGGCGTGTACCGGTATTTTCTCGGAAATTAGCCCATCATGTCGTACTCTGCATGAGTAGTTGTCATAGAAAGACTTTATTAAGTTGATGATCTTTGCAGGTACGCCGATTGATTCCAGTCTTGACCAAATTGCAGACCAACGCAGCGTATCAAAGGCTTTTTCGAAATCAACAAATAGAGAATATATTTCCCTCTGGAATTCTGCACCTTGTTCTAGGATAATACGCAGCGTGTTAATTTGGTCAGTGCAAGACTTTCCGGGGCGGAAACCTGCTTGCTCTTTCCGTAGTAATGGTTCCGTCGCCCCATACTTAGTTACAACTCGACAAAGCTATGTTTGCACCTCGCGTCGATTTCGTCACACTGACGCTTAGGTACGGTCTGCAAAAGAGGATTCGAAAACTCGTATGATGCGTGTCGGCGACAAAGATGCTAACCGTACTGACGCGACAGGGCGATGATGAGCGTAGGAGCGTGTTGCAAATTGCAAACTTAGCTTGGTGGAGTTGTACTAACCTTCGTGACTGTCCACTGATGAGTATAAGCCAAGTGTGATTTCGAGGGTGATGCGATGCCTATAAATGTAAGATTTATGACTTATCTATTGTTTACCTTGTCCCTCTAAAGAGCCTAGCTCCGAAGAATACAGTAACTTCAGGGATGTGCTGAGTGGCGGCGATGAGCACAGCGCAGAGGAAGTTATTGTTACCGTCGCTTCTTGGCTGGAAGATGGGCACCTGAAAAATATCAAATAAGGATTATTACTAAAATGGTATTGGAGAATTTAAAATATGAAAAAAAAAATCTCCCACGAAAATTACATTTGGCGAAGTTGAGGCGAATTGAAAGAAAATGGCGCCAAGTAAAATTCTCATTGCAAAATACTATGAGCGCCTGATTTTTTGTTATAAGAATTACAAAATTGCTCAATTAAATAACTTGACCGTTACTGGAAGCTTTTATAATGAGAGAGCGTATCCCTTTCCGTCGAACAGCTAACGTTTTCAGTCCCTTTAAGCGTTGTAACCGGAAGCCTCCAGGTGGCGCCTCTGTAGCGATGCGCGCCATTTTATTTTCTAGGAAAAATGGCGTGCCTTTTGGCCTCATTGGCGTTGAATTTTTCGTCGAAGCAACAGCTCCGGGCAGCTCTAGCTAGCTCCCGGCCTGTTGCACAGTTTATTTTTTATAAAATTAGTATCAGCTATAACTAATATACCGATTAAACTCAGTGAATATGTGGCGGTGCTCATCATCGAAATGAACACGTTGTTTCCAAGAAATAACGGAGCTAAGTATAAGTACCTGCGCAGTAGGTTCCCACATATTATTATATCTATTTCTCTAAAAATGGATTTTTTAAAGAAATTTACTGTGCCCAAGGTTTGAAAACCAGTGTGGCATAGCATTTTCTCAATAAATAAATTTTTAACGGTTTTTACCGTTCGTTTACAAAATTTTCAGCAAAGCCTAATGGGTTGTAACCAAAAGTGCTTCAAATAGGGCAATCGGTCGCCCTATACAATTGTTTTCATCCCTGTTTAATAAATTTCCTTTAAAAAATAGATGAACGCGACTGCTTCAAGCGGTCAAAGACGTGTGATGTCAGCTAAGCAGAGCTTCGGCAGCGGGTAAGCGTGCTGAACGTTTCCAACCAGATGGACAAATCTATCGATGAAAATGGGTGAGCGAAATTTGGATTCTTAGTAGAACTTCTTTAAGCTTATATTGCAGCAGAATTTTATTTATACGGCAGTTTAACACTGCAGTGTTCATATATTCGGCACCGTAAGATATACCTAGGTTTCCTTAACCTAGTATCAAGCAACCTGGGAAAAATATACGGCAACGATAGCCGATAAATAGCACCCACCTTACGATTTTTAATCTTATTTTACCTAAGAGTTTCTAAAGTGATCAGAACTTTATCTCAGTTGATAAAATTTTGTGCAAAGTTATATTTGATGCGTTTAGATTTCATTTTATTCGTTAGAAAATGAGCAAATACTTTCAACACGTGTTGGAAAATAACGAGTTAATGAATGGTTGTCTCGCTGTTTTCTATTGAGCTTACTGAGTACCTAAGCGCCTATTTGCGAGCAACTTATTTGTTCTTTCGACTCGAAATATACGTGATATTACAAATACCGCCGTTTTAGGGTAAATGTATTTTTCAGAAACTACCTTCTGATTATTTTTAGCAAATTGTTTGACAAAACCATGTATAACAGTATGGAAGAAGCAACGTTACCATGCTTCAATGCACGTGAACCACCCTAGTGGGGTCGGTATTTCTAATACCTTCTTATGAACGGATCAAGCTACCTGATATCAGTGGCGTGTGCTTGATATGAACATGTTGTTACCGATCATATAATGATAAAATCGATAAAATTATAAACGAACAGGTTAGCGCACCTACCGGATTTATGCACATCATCAATTAACTACCCTCATGGAGTCAGTGCTTTTTGTGAAATTCACTACTTGGAAAGTGAGTGATACAGTGTACAATGCACTTTTACATCATATTAATTAACTATCCTCATGGGGTCAGTGCTTATTGTGATACGAGTACATGCCACTCTCGCGGAGTGAATTTTACATCATTTATGCAAAGAATTTAAAAACTGAGTGTAAATGTACTTCCACAAATCGTAACAAACATTTGTCTAGTTTCGGCCACTACCTTGTACAGTATTCAATTATTTGCGTTATTAGTATTGGAAAATGAAATTCCTATTATTTTCTTTCATAGAAAATATGAAATTCTATTCAAATTAAGCATTCAATGCGGTTGACCTTATTTTAATGGATGATTTGAGCTACTGTACATAGTCGGGTCTTTGCATACTATCGTCGCAGGAATGTGTTTTTCACATAATTATAATATGCTATCATCGCAGAACATAATCATAATGTGCTACCCTCGCCTCCTCCCTATGTAAAATTACGATGTATATGCCATTACGATGTAGATACCATTTTTGTACATTTTTAAGATATTCACGATGTTCAACTTAATAAGCTAAGAGTATGATTTTTACTAAAACCCTCGCCGGTTTTCCATACTAGTAGCTACAATACCAGTGGCTTCTATTCAGTTAGCTTCATTGGGAAAAATTGAATAAACATAATTCATGCGATTCCAACTCCAATAATTGCAATCCTAATAATGAATTATATCACTATCAAGCATTCGCAAGCTTGTAATAAATCACTGAAAAACGTAGTGATTTTCTTCCGAGTATTCCGGGAGTATTCTCAAACCAAAGCAGTAAGTAATTTGTAGCATACCCAAAAATAATAAAATATGTAAGGGTTTGTGTAAAATGGGGCTTATATCATTAAAATACATTAATTAAATATACCATAAGAAAAATCAGACTGTTCTTTGTAGGAAGTCTGTAAATGGTAACAACATAATAATATTAAAGAAACATGTACACAGCTCGCATCTATTTAAATTCTATTAAATCTCTTCACATTTTCGGGAAAGAAAACCATTCAAGGTGCAATTATGCAAGTACCCTGTTAAGGAGATAGCAAGACTTGCTTGAGCAGTACTATGTTGTGAATCTACTAAAATCGAAACTATTTGGAGAAAATTAGCATGTCTTATCCGCAAGGATAGCAATCGTGAACATGTTTGCTCATACCGATATAGGAAAAACATAAATTAATAGATAAACGTCACTAGGAAAGTTAGTTACCCACATACTCTTTGTTTTTCGCATATAACAAAAACCGTGTAAGACTAATAGATATTTAAACTGTCGATGCGATATTTATTTTTTACTTAATCCATACCCCCTATTTCTACTATGTTAGCAGTGTTTAAGTTCACTATTTTAAAATGAATGTCATTTTATATAATGTAGATATTATTTGAGTACATTACATATCGGCATACCAGAATGCAAAGCTACTAAAGGCCCAACAACATATCTACCTACCTACTTTATATTGTGTAATATAATGTCTTTCTATTTTAAGAAAATAGAGAATAAGGTGCATCCTTTCTGGTTGCATTATTTTGACATTACTTAACAGAACCACTTAACAAACGCAGTGCCTACCTAATAATTGTGTCTGCGACTACAAACGTGTTGTAAAGTTCGTATAGTGAAATAAAATGACAAACAGATGCGATACCATAATCGCATGACTAATCTGTCAGGTTTAGTTTATAACCGCAGGATTTTTATATTTCATGAAATGGCGTACTTAGTTGTAATTAAGGAGAATAATGAAGAATATTAAATATAATCATGAGTTGTATCCGGTTTTCATATAAAATTTAATAATGAATCCTCACGCTAGTTTCAATGAAGTGATTATAAAGAATGTTGATGTTAATACATGCAGTAATGTATGTTGCATTTGTGGCCAGATACTACTGCTGCTAGATTGTGTGATCTTCCGTCGCACGGAAGAAAACGTGAAGACGAGTTTGTTTAATTTTGGCTCAGGCTAATACCCCTTTTAATGTTTTATTTTGTATTAATGACCATTTATCATAATTATATTTTATTTTGAAACTTTTTAATTTACTTAAATACAAACAAAATAAGAATGTAGTGTTAGTAAAAATAGATTGAAACAAAAATGCGCGTCTGATAACCCTAGCTTTTTATGGTGTGGAGGGTAGCTCAGGTCTTACTACCTTCTTTTTTCCACAATACAGCACAGTGTTGGATAGATCAACTCAAATATTAGCTAAAAGAGAATAGTAGTCAACACAAAAGTTAATGTATCTTGTTTAGCTAAGTATTTATAAAATATTATAAATATTTCTGGCAAGTACATAGGTTACGGTGCACTTTACGGCGGCGGCGCCTACGCAATGTATAAAATTAATGAGATTACTTAATTTTTGAGAATGTTGTAATCCAACATAATAATATCATTGTAAAAAGCAGCCTAACTAATTTGCTTTACATAAAACTAATCGTTAAGTACAGATCAATCCTACATTCGCAACTTGACGATCGAGCCGGGAGTTATTAAAAATTCAAGGGGCTATTTTTGCCAGTGGTGTTTTTTGTGAGTTCTTTCTTAGTTTTTGTTTTCTTTTGCGAGTCATTAATCAAGTGAGTTTGTCAAAACTAGTATAAGAACGAACTTAGCTACCTATTTCTCACACATTGTTAGTCGCAGCTAAAACAACTTTTATTAAAAGTCGCGTTATTGCTTCGCATGACAATTGGAAATCTTCAGGCGCAACTCCAACTGATAGCTTTAAGCTAAAGACCATTAAATATATAGAGATTTACTAACAGGTACACATGTATCCTGTACGTATAAGTACGATACCAATAACTGTACCGTGACATTTAATTGCATAATTACTTTGATTTTATTTAAGCTGCCATTGTTTGACCATGGATTTTAGTGGGTCAGTGACATTTTTTTTTTTTATATATTTTATATATATTCTTTCAATTTTATATTGACTGAATTGGCTTCTACATAACTACTATGAAGTCAAAATCTGAAGTAAATCAACTTTCGAGATTTATTGCCAAATTATCGACTCGTGTCGAACGGCACAGGCTAAGCAAGCCACCTACCGCCCCTCGCGGGGGAGAGGTACACTAAATGCAACAGTTCCATCGCGTGGAACTCCCTGCTTTAGTAATGTCGCAAAATATGAATGCATAACGCATCCTTGCAATAATGGCACAGGCTAAGTAAGCCATCCACCGCCCATTACGAGGGAGAGGTACTTGAAAAGTAACAGTTCCATCCAGTGGGACTCCCTGCTTTAGCAATGATGCAAAATATGAATGCATAACGCATCCTTGCAATAATGGCACAGGCTAAGTAAGCCATCCACCCCCATCACGAGGGAGAGGTACTTGAAAAGTAACAGTTCCATCGAGTGGGACTCCCTGCTTTAGCAATGATGCAAAATATGAATGCATAACGCATTCTTGCAATAATGGCACAGTCTAAGCTAGCCATCCACTGCTCCTCACGATGGAGAGGTACTCTAAAAGTAACAATTCTATTGCATGGGACTCTCTGCTTAGTAATGACGCAAAATACGAATGCATATCGCATTCCTGCAATAATGTAATGTAAATATCATTACCGAACAAATCCTTCTCAATAGGACCTGTTTACGAGGTCAGATTCTTTCAGGTGGCTTAGAAACTCGGACACTTGGGTTAGCCACCCAGCCTAACCGTAAGTACAAGTATGCATGTAGATATGCGATGAATACAACGAAAACGCGTTGTTATAAAATCCTCATGGTTTTATGTACTTATTAAAGCTTTACGTATGTTGTAAATTATTTATAAGTTAACACTTTGTTGTTGTTTATTGTTTTTATTTAATTTTGCAAATTAAAAGTACTCTTGCTAAATAGGTCATGTTTATTGAAGATAATGGCCTAAGTGACCGGAAGATTCTTGATGTCCATTTTCTTATGGGAAAATGGACATCAAGAATCTTAAGTTATATTTTATATTTTCTGGACATTATTCACTATAAAGTAACTTAATGTATTTGAAATCATTAGTAATTAAATTGTCACCCGAGCTATAGATCTCACATTGGCGTAATCACATTGGCGTACCTAATACATAATCATAAGTTATAATTTAAAGCCCCACTCCAGGTGACGCCACCAGGCGATAACAAACAGAATCTCATTATAAAAGCTTCCAGTAACGGTCAAGTTATTTAATAGCAGCGTTTTACCTGAAATAAAACGCATATTAAAATACTTACCTTACTGGAAGCTTTACTTTTAATTTCTGCCTGGTGGAAATTACAAAAATTAACGCAATGAGGCCAAAAGGCACGCCATTTTTCCTAGAAAATAAAATGGCGCGCATCGCTACAGAGGCGCCACCTGGAGGCTTCCGGTTACAACGCTTAAAGGGACTGAAAACGTTAGCTGTTCGACGGAAAGGGATACGCTCTCTCATTATAAAAGCTTCCAGTAAGGTAAGTATTTTAATATGCGTTTTATTTCAGGTAAAACGCTGCTATTATGTCGTTGGTCTCGAAGGTGGGCACCCTTAGTCATGGCACGAATTTCTTGTACTAGGTAAGTCAAGTTATGTCAAAAATAGGTGAGAATGGAGAAAATATTGCGACGAAACCTGCAAATGAAATCATCTGTATCAATCACCTGAAAGAAATTTAATGGCGTACTCGTATGTGAATATTGTGAATCCAACCAGCGACCGTATTGTGTACGCATTCTGACGCTCTCGTAGCGCGAGCTGGAGAAAAAACAAAGCCGAACGTCAAACCACGTACACAATACAGCCCCAGCACTACGTAAGCCTACTAAGCTACGTAGTTAGCTACGTAAGCTACGTAGTAATATGGCTATGGGGATTAGTTAGGATCAATCGCCCTTCTAAGGTAATCGTCGGTGGATCTGTTGCCACTGCATTGCAGTATAGTTGCATATAAAGCTCGATTACAGAGGCGCCAGCGTAAATGTAATAGCAACGTAAAAAGCGTTCTCTCTATCGAATGCCTAAAGTGAAAAAGAAACAGACTTATGCTATTCAGCTAATACACATATAATTACGATGGCGCCTCTGTAATCGGGTTTAAAGTATTAAAAGTTAATTAGTTACCTGAGCGCCAGTGAGCACCACAGTCTTGCCTACTGATTCTAGCATGAAGGACAGCAGAGAAGCACCGTACGCTGTGGTGTCCGTGCCGTGTAGAACCACGAACCCATCGTAAAGGTGGTAGAATTTCTAAAAATAACATCATTAGTCAATAATTTTGCTGTATCTCATTAGATATTATGAGCTCTTGATTGATTAATAAAATCAAGATTTCGAAATTTCTTCGTCGAAATTAAGATCGAACTTCACTTCCAAGCAAGTTTCGTTTGGTCAGTAGATAACAATAAAAGCACTTATGGTGGGTTTGGTTGAAAATACAGCCTATCTATAGGCCAAATCATACATGGCGGCGGATGTGAAGTTAGCTACAAGCTGCGCAATATCCAATCAACGCACAGTTTTTTATGAGCTTCAGTAACAGGATATTGCGCAGTTTGTAGCTAACTTCACATCCGGCGACTTGTATGATTCGACCTATACTAGTTTATTTGCCCTCTTTTTCTCGGTCATAAAACGTCCACCATTGCACGTAGGCCTTCCTTTTAGATCTACAATAAGACCGCACTGTAAGTCCCTATGTATTGATATTTGTGGAGTGAAAAACATTTATGTATTTGTTTAATAAAAGTTTTGGTAGATTGAAAATCAATATTGCATCAGTTAAAAATATGTATTTCATTACTATCTACAATAGAAATGTACATTATTCTGGCAGGCGTTTATAAGCAATATAGGTATTTAATTACAAATTGACCCAAACTTAAAGAACCTTTTACTCGTAATTTCATTTAGTTACCAACTTATTTTAGAATTTTAGTTGTCATCATTATTTTTCGCAAAAAATGCCACTACCGACTTCCACCGTGTACAGAATTCGAATACTTAAGGTATGATTCCGATCGCCGCTGCAGGCAGCAGCAGCAGGCAGCAGTGCTGCCGCTGCAGTGCTGCCGCTGTAATGCTGCCTGCCGCGCTGATTCCGAGTACAGGTGGCCATACACGATGCGATGATTTGATCAAATTTTCGCTTCATTCCAACTGGGATCTCATTCAGTTATTGAAAAGGTAGGAATTGGTGGTTCACGATTTGAACCACTACCTGAAGCTGGGCTTACACGAAACTATGATCGCATCTGTTTATCAGATCAGTGCAGCAGGGGCCATGTAGTATCATCATGTACTTAACCATTGCTGGTAGGTAGTTATTGAAGAAACAAAATGACACCACCCAATTATTCGAAAAATATAGATCATACAAAAAGTTGATGGTAATCAAAGTTGTAGGAAATCAAATTTCAAACCATTTCGGCTCTGATAATATCTCATAAAAATTTAAATGACACCTGTTATTAAAGAAATAAAATGGCACCACTATCTTATTAGAAAAATATCAATCCTAGAAAAAGTTGATGGGAATCAAACTTGTAAAAAATAGAATTTCAAACTACTTTGGATCCCATATCTCATGAAAAATTCAAATAACACAAGTTTTTAAAGAACCAAAATGGCACCACTATCCTATTCGAAAAATATTGTCGGAACAAAAGTTGTTTGAGATTTGATTTTCTACAATTTTGATTCCAACAACTTTTTGTAGGATCGATATTTTTTTAAATAGAGAGTTGTACCATTTTGTTTCTTCAATAACTTGTGTTACATAAATTGTCATCAGAAGTTGTCGGAACAAAAGTTGTTTAAATTTGATTCCCATCAACTTTTTGTAGGATCGGTATATTTTTTTTAAATAGTTGGTGGTACCATTTCATTTCTTCAATAACTTGTGTTATTTCAATTTTACAGCAGAAGTTGTAGAACCAAAAGTTGTTTGAAATTAGATTTTCTACAACTTTGATTTTCATCAACTTTTTGTAGGATCGATATTTTTTTTTAATAGTTGGTGGTACCATTTCATTTCTTCAATAACTTATGTTATTTCAATTTTACAGAAGAAGTTATAGAAACAAAAGTTGTTTAAAATTTGATTTGCTACTACTTAATATCCCGTCACCTTTTTGTAGGATCGATATTTTTTTAAATAGTTGGTGGTGCCATTTCATTTCTTCAATAACTTGTGTTATTTCAATTTTACAGCAGAAGTTATGGGAACAAAAGTTGTTTGAAATTAAATTTTCTACAACTTTGATTCCCATCAACTTTTTGTAGTTTCGATGTTTTTTTTAAATAGTTGGTGGTACCATTTCATTTCTTCAATAACTTGTGTTATTTCAATTTTACAGCAGAAGTTATGGGAACAAAAGTTGTTTGAAATGAGATTTTCTACAACTTTGATTCCCATCAACTTTTTGTAGGATCGATATTTTTTTTAAATAGTTGGTGGTACCATTTCATTTCTTCAATAACTTATGTTATTTCAATTTTACAGAAGAAGTTATGGAAACAAAAGTTGTTTAAAATTTGATTTGCTACTACTTAATATCCCGTCACCTTTTTGTAGGATCGATATTTTTTTTAATAGTTGGTGGTGCCATTTCATTTCTTCAATAACTTGTGTTATTTCAATTTTACAGCAGAAGTTATGGGAACAAAAGTTGTTTGAAATTAAATTTTCTACAACTTTGATTCCCATCAACTTTTTGTAGTTTCGATATTTTTTTTAAATAGTTGGTGGTACCATTTCATTTCTTCAATAACTTGTGTTATTTCAATTTTACAGCAGAAGTTATGGGAACAAAAGTTGTTTGAAATGAGATTTTCTACAACTTTGATTCCCATCAACTTTTTGTAGGATCGATATTTTTTTTAAATAGTTGGTGGTACCATTTCATTTCTTCAATAACTTGTGTTATTTCAATTTTACAGCAGAAGTTATGGGAACAAAAGTTGTTTAAAATTTGATTTTCTACAACTTTGATTCCCATCAACTTTTTGTAGGATTGATAGTTTTTTTTAAATAGTTGGTTGTACCATTTCATTTATCCAATAACTTGTGTTATTTCAATTTTTCATGAGAAATCATCGGAATCAAAGTTGTTTGAAATTTGATTTTCTGCAACTTTGATACCCAACATTTTTTTGTTAATACATTTTCGAATAAAATAGGGGTGTCATTTTGATTCCTCAATACGAGTAACTACCTACCTACCGGCAATGCAACTATATTAGGACCTCGCTGGACTGATCTGATGAATTGATGCGATCATCGCATCGTGTGTGCCCAGCTTCAGGTAGTAGTTCAAATCGTGAACAACCAACTACTACCGTTTGAATTAGTTAAATGAGCCCCCAGTGACGATAACTTCGCCGTTGGGCGTAGTTGTAGCCGGACCATTATAGGTTGGCGTACCTATATCAGATCATAGAGCTATTACAATTACAACCAGAGGGATAATCTGATTGTCATGAAAAATACCGATATAGATATCTAGATGTGCAATTTTCTTTCTTCTATAACTATAACGCCCCGTCGTTTTTGCGTAGGCGGCAAACAGGGTTATCGGGAGATTATTCTCCGAATTATTACGGCAACAGTCACTGAAATGAGATATCATTTCAAAAAACGACGGGGCGTTATAGATATAGAAGAAAGAAAATTGCACATCTAGATACCTTTTTCGTTTTATTTGAAAAATATCAATCATAGAAAAAGTTAATGGGAAACAAAAATGTAGGAAATCGAATTATAAGCAACTTTAGTTCTGACCATTTCTCGCGTAAAATTAAAATTACAAGAGTTAATCAACATTCAGGAAGTGGTTCAAATCGTGAACCACCAATTCCTGCCTTTTCTTTAACTGAATGAGTGCCCAGTTGGCATGAAGCGAAAATTTGATCAAATCATCGCATCGTGTATAAGTGGGCATACACGATGCGATGATTTGATCAAATTTTCGCTTCATGCCAACTGGGAGCTCATTCAGTTAAAGTAAAGGCAGGAATTGGTGGTTCACGATTTGAACCACTACCTGAATGTTAATTAACTCTTGTAATTTCAATTTTACGCGAGAAATGGTCAGAACTAAAGTTGCTTATAATTTGATTTCCTACATTTTTGTTTCCCATTAACTTTTTCTATGATTGATAATTTTCAAATAGAACGAAAAAGGTATCTAGATGTGCATTTTTCTAGCTTCTATAACTATAACGCCCCGTCGTTTTTGCGTAGGCGGCAAACAGGGTTATCGGGAGAAAAATACGGCAACAGTCACTGAAATGAGATAGGTATTTTTCATGACAACCACATTAACCCTCTGGTTGTAATTGTAATAGCTCTATGATCAGACATTGGTACGCCTACCTATAATGGTCCGACTACATCTACGCCCAACGGCGAAGTTATCGTCACTGGGGGCTCACTCAACTAATTCAAACGGTAGTAATTGGTTGTTCACGATTTGAACTACTACCTGAAGCTGGGCACACACGATGCGATGATCGCATCAATTCATCAGATCAGTCCAGCGAGGTCCTAATATAGTTGCATTGTCGGTAGTTAGATACTCGTATTGAGGAATTAAAATGACACCCCTATTTTATTCGAAAAATATTGATTTAACAAAAAAATGATGGGTTTCAAAGTTGCAGAAAATCAAATTTCAAACAACTTTGATTTTGATGATTTCTCATGAAAAATTGAAATAACACAAGTTATTGAAGAAATGAAATGATACAACCAACTATTTAAAAAAATATCGATCCTACAAAAAGTTGATAGGAATCAAAGTTGTAGAAAATCTAATTTCAAACAACTTTTGTTCCAATAACTTTTGCTGTAAAATTGAAATAACACAAGTTATTGTAGAAATGAAATGGTACCACCAACTATTTAAAAAAAATATCGATCCCACAAAAAGTTGATGGGAATCAAAGTTATAGAAAATCTAATTTTAAACAACTTTTGTTCCCATAACTTCTGCTGTAAAATTGAAATAACACAAGTTATTGAAGAAATGAAATGGTACCACCAACGGTTTTAAAAAAATAGCGATCCTAAAAAAAGTTGATGGGAATCAAAGTTGTAGAAAATCAAATTTTAAACAACTTTTGTTCCCATAACTTCTGCTGTAAAATTGAAATAACACAAGTTATTGAAGAAATGAAATGGTACCACCAACGGTTTAAAAAAAATAACGATCCTAAAAAAAGTTGATGGGAATCAAAGTTGTAGAAAATCAAATTTCAAACAACTTTTGTTCCAATAACTTTTGCTGTAAAATTGAAATAACACAAGTTATTGAAGAAATGAAATGGTACCACCAACTATTTAAAAAAAATATCGATCCCACAAAAAGTTGATGGGAATCAAAGTTATAGAAAATCTAATTTTAAACAACCTTTGTTCCCATAACTTCTGCTGTAAAATTGAAATAACACAAGTTATTGAAGAAATGAAATGGTACCACCAACGGTTTAAAAAAAATAGCGATCCTAAAAAAAGTTGATGGGAATCAAAGTTGTAGAAAATCAAATTTTAAACAACTTTTGTTCTAAAAACTTCTGATAAAAAATTGAAATAACACCAGTTATTGAAGAAAGAAGCACCAGATTAAGTGACATTGTGGATAACGTTTTGACGTGACAACGTCTTATAAATTGGTTTGCCGGGTGCTCAGAATAAGGAAAAACAGTAGAAGTGACATAAAGTAAAAAAGTTGTGATGCACGATTCCACAAACATGGCGTCGCAAATCCATAGAAACTGCTATGTAATCTAGACACAAATGACACTTGAACTGCTGATCAAATGTCAAATTTGATTTCACAAAGATGGTGGACAAACTTCAAACGTCTCCTAGGCAGAGCTTTTATTTACAACTTTATCGTCATAGCAATAATGCCATGTCATTTCAAACAGCACCCCAATGGCCGGGTGACACTTCAAGAAACTGCGTTACGCTCCGCTCACACTTCATGCGCTAACAATGAGAGCGAGTGAGAGGCACGTAAGTGCCTCTCACTCGCTCTCATTCGTCTCATTCGTCTCAAAGTCGTTGTCACGTAAAACTTTCGCCCGTATACCGACTTTACAGGCAACCAATTTTTTATTATTTTTTGCGTACACACAATAAGCTGGAGGCCCCGTATCATAGATGCGGCTGATACGGCGGTAGCAACGCCTTTGAATTTGATAATGCAAAATTAACACTCAACAAACCGTTAAATACGGAATCATTTAGGTAACTATGTACATACCTACTGACAATGAAGTTTAAGAGTAAGGGGGTAAAACTAGATGCTTAGAAAATAATGAGTTAATGTACAGAATACAGTACCTATTATATTATTACGTGTATAGGTATGTAAGTACCTACCTAGGTAAAAAATAATATACATATAAATCAATTCACTTTTAGTTTTCTTATTTACTTCGCTACTCCTAGCATGTGTATCACATTTTAAAATTCGACATATTATGGCGTAGGGATTAGGAATTGAAAACTGCGTGAGGCAAAGTTTGTGCCTTTAAAGAAATCTTTTAAGGATACCTTCTTGAAAGACTTTGCTATTCTATGGGGAAGTTGAAAATCAATTTTTATCCACCTCTCAAGTAGACTAAATGGCGATAAATTGGTAACACTGTACAGGTGGGCATACACGATGCGATGATTTGATCAAATTTTCGCTTCATGCCAACTGGGAGCTCATTCAGTTAATGAAAAGATAGGAATTGGTGGTTCACGATTTGAACCACTACCTGAAGCTGGGCTCACACGAAACTATGATCGCATCTGTTCATCAGATCAGTGCAGCAGGGGCCATGTAGTATCATCATGTACTTAACCATTGCTGGTAGGTAGTTATTGAAGAAACAAAATGACACCACCCATCTTATTCGAAATTCGAAATTCCTAGAAAAAGTTGATGGAATCAAAATTGTAAAAAATAGAATTTCAAACTACTTTGGATCCCATATCTCATGAAAAATTCAAATAACACAAGTTTTTAAAGAAAAAAAATGGCACCACTATCCTATTCGAAAAATATTGTCGGAACAAAAGTTGTTTGAGATTTGATTTTCTACAATTTTGATTCCAACAACTTTTTGTAGGATCGATATTTTTTTAAATAGAGAGTTGTACCATTTTGTTTCTTCAATAACTTGTGTTACATAAATTGTCATCAGAAGTTGTCGGAACAAAAGTTGTTTAAAATTTGATTCCCATCAACTTTTTGTAGGATCGGTATATTTTTTTTAAATAGTTGGTGGTACCATTTTATTTCTTCAATAACTTGTGTTATTTCAATTTTACAGCGGAAGTTTTAGAACCAAAAGTTGTTTGAAATTAGATTTTCTACAACTTTGATTCCCATCAACTTTTTGTAGGATCGATATTTTTTTTTAATTGTTGGTGGTACCATTTCATTTCTTCAATAACTTATGTTATTTCAATTTTACAGAAGAAGTTATGGGAACAAAAGTTGTTTAAAATTTGATTTTCTACAACTTTGATTCCCATCAACTTTTTGTAGGATCGATATTTTTTAAACAGTTGGTGGTACCATTTCATTTCTTCAATAACTTGTGTTATTTCAATTTTACAGCAGAAGTTATGGGAACAAAAGTTGTTTGAAATTAAATTTTCTACAACTTTCATTCCCATCAACTTTTTGTAGGATCGATATTTTTTTTAAATAGTTGGTGGTACCATTTCATTTCTTCAATAACTTGTGTTATTTCAATTTTACAGTAGAAGTTATGGGAACAAAAGTTGTTTGAAATTAAATTTTCTAAAACTTTGATTCCCATCAACTTTTTGTAGGATCGATATTATTTTTAAATAGTTGGTGGTACCATTTCATTTCTTCAATAACTTGTGTTATTTCCATTTTACAGCAGAAGTTATGGGAACAAAAGTTGTTTGAAATGAGATTTTCTACAACTTTGATTCTCATCAACTTTTTGTAGGATCGATATTTTTTTAAATAGTTGGTTGTACCATTTCATTTCTTCAATTTTTCATGAGAAATCATCGGAATCAAAGTTGTTTGAAGTTTGATTTTCTGCAACTTTGATACCCATCATTTTTTTGTTAATACATTTTCGAATAAAATAGGGGTGTCATTTTCATTCCTCAATACGAGTAACTACCTACCTACTGGCAATGCAACTATATTAGGACCTCGCTGGACTGATCTGATGAATTGATGCGATCATCGCATCGTGTGTGCCCAGCTTCAGGTAGTAGTTCAAATCGTGAACAACCAACTACTACCGTTTGAATTAGTTAAATGAGCCCCCAGTGACGATAACTTCGCCGTTGGGCGTAGTTGTAGCCGGACCATTATAGGTTGGCGTACCTATATCAGATCATAGAGCTATTACAATTACAACCAGAGGGATAATCTGATTGTCATGAAAAATACCTATCTCATTTCAGTGACTGTTGCCGTATTATTCTCCCGATAACCCTGTTTGCCGCCTACGCAAAAACGACGGGGCGTTATAGTTATAGAAGAAAGAAAATAGCACATCTAGATACCTTTTTCGTTTTATTTGAAAAATATCAATCATAGAAAAAGTTAATGGGAAACAAAAATGTAGGAAATCAAATTATAAGCAACTGTAGTTCTGACCATTTCTCGCGTAAAATTAAAATTACAAGAGTTAATCAACATTCAGGAAGTGGTTCAAATCGTGAACCACCAATTCCTGCCTTTTCTTTAACTGAATGAGTGCCCAGTTGGCATGAAGCGAAAATTTGATCAAATCATCGCATCGTGTATGTCAAACTTATATGTCAAACTTAGGACAGCAGTGTCGCGCTGCACGTAGTGATGTTTGCCGTTGTGTTTTCATTCATTTGCAAGATGTCGATTGATGACAAACTTTTATTTATATTATTGGAAGAGGAAGAAGAGGACGATAATGTGTTGTTGTTTTATGCTAATCGTAAAAGAAAATCAACAGATTCGGCGCGGGGGGCGGAATTATTCACCCGACGTTGTACTGTGTAGAAAAGTCTAATCCGTCTGCATTCCGACTCTATATCTGGGTTGTTTTTATTGACATTTCAAAATAAATAATATCGTCGATAGAGCTTGCAATACTTTGTCAAATTACACAAAAAAAAAAATGAAAATTATTATTATCGTCATTGTTAGTGTTATCACGAACTCAAGAAAAATATTGACTGAATATTTTTCTGCAGACTTTTCCCCTTTTTTGCGATTGAAAAATATTAAATGAAAGAAAATTGACTTTTCCCAACACACTATCATTTAAAAATACCAACAATATCAAAGTTTAATTTCCATTTTCTATTCAGAACTTTAATCCAATGCACTTTACTATACATTTTCAAATCGATAAAATACTCATGCAAACTTGAATCGATTTTTCGTGAGTATCGAGTACCGAGTCGTATGGTTACTTCACTAGCTACGTCTCGAAGACAAATGTCAGAACGGACCTTTTAGGGGAGAGGTGGCATGATAGGTACATTTTTGATTTTGAGGTCCTTGTATGTTATTGAATAAATATTTGGAACAGGTTAGAGTTGAATAATGCAATAATTGTCATTAATCAATTATTAGATGTTTCTTTATGCATTTAAAAAAAGTTAATTTTGTCCCTTTCATAATTGGAATGTATTATAAGAGAAATAGAAATTAATGAAAGGAACAGTACCTTAATTCGAGAAAACATGTGTACAATAACTACAAATATCAAATTTAAGAGTGGCTGAAACTATTGCTATTATTAATCCTACCGTTTTGATCTTAAAGATTAATACAATTAAAAACTTTTATATCAAATACAAACTTAAACAGAAATCTACAATATTGCAAGGTTTTGGCAAATGAAATGAACATAAAAAATAATTATCTATTAATACTTTAGCTTATAATCAGTCAAGATCCAGACACTTATAATCATTTTCCTTATATTGTCTTCATTCTAAGTATTTTTTATCTGAATCTGTGGATGTCTAACCTATCTCAAACAGTGATCCACTAATAAATAGTTATCTTGCAGTACTCAAAGAAACGTTTCTCAACTATATCAGAATAAATAAAATACTTTTCAATTACAATACTATCACTAGCATGAAACCGCCATTTTTTAAATGATAAGAATATATGAAGTTAGCCGACAAACTTGCTATAAGGTTGCAACAAAAATAATGATGTCTCGAAATTGTTTTTATTTTACCGGTTATGTGAGTTGTCACTTCCAATACGTGTCCTTTTCGTGGCACCTCTCCCCTATTTTGTGATGCTCTTTTGTTATCGCTGTAGCTGCAGTCGCGACACTACTGGTCTGCCGCGGCGGCACGGCGACACTGCAGCGCGGCAGTGCTGCCGCTGCAGTGCTGCCGTGCTGCTGCTGCTTAGCTCGGAATGTACTCTCATAAAAACTCATAGTAAATGTATGGGGACCGGTAGTGCAGCGGCAGCACTGCTGCCTGCTGCTGCTGCCTGCAGCAGGCAGCACTGCTGCCTGCTGCTGCTGCCTGCAGCCGCGATCGGAATCATACCTTTAGTTTGCACGAATTGATGTAACATCCATGTACTTACATTATTATTGATTTATCAAAAACGGCTCAGCCGATTTCGATACAATTTAAATGGGACTATCTTGGGAATATATATATATATATATATATATACTCGAGTATATATATAGACATATAGACTAACATACTTAGTACTTACTCCTTCTTGGAAGTCGGTAAAAATAATCACCATATCAGTAAAACTAAGTAAGTTTAAACTGTAAGATAAAGTTAGTAAATATATAAATTTGACGAAGATGATTAACGACTAACTAAGTAAGTAACTAAGATGACAAAAACTAATGATATGTTCTCTAATAAAAATATTTGTGTTCCAACATAATTATCTCGTTTCTATTTGAAAGATAAGTGGCATATGTTTGGGTCATTTTTAGTTGTAAATAAACGTCTATTGGCTGGGTACTTATACGAAATAAAAATATGTCTTTGGATTACCTTTATATCTCTAGCCTGCTTAACCCAATCGTCCATAGTAAAGTCGGAAGAGTCTTTAAGTTCTTCATACTCGTAGATTTTATAAAGAACCTTCAGCTCAGTGTCTTTGCCATCTGAAAATAAATGCAGAGAAGTCGTTTTGTCGCTGTATAAAAATGTTGAATGATTTCAATTCAACTTAGAATTTATATATACTTGCGAGGTGTATCTTTAGACGAGGAACATATTCTAGAATATCATTGTACTATCATTATGACCAACTTTTACCATGGACTCTAGGATCAGCAAAAAAAGTCCATTGATCCATGCATACAAAAAAAAACTCATCTTACAAAATCACAAAATTTTCATTTACTTAACATTTATGGAATAGCTGTATTTTATTTTTTATTTCAGATTTGGTCCCATAATAGAAACTGGTTTTAAATATCAGTAGGCACAATGATGTGTTACGAGAATGTTTCTCTCTTCTGGAAATTTACTTTGATGATGGTTTTCAGCCGATTTCCACCGCGGCGACTTTGTAAATTAATATTCATGTAAATGAGCTTGAAGTTACGCTCTTATGTGGTTTATATAGCTTTAACCATTTATAGTTATACTATTCCGATGTCAAGAAATTCTTACCAGGTATAGCCAAATATTCGTTTAGATCTGTTCCAGCTAGGTTCTTAGCATAATATTCTTGATCGTGTAACTGTGGTAGCTTTCTGATCACCTTCTCGATGTTCTTTTGAGGCACTAGCACTGAAAACGTATGAAACATATGGAGAAATTAGTTAATAAGCATTTCCGGCTGCTGGGATCATAGAATTAGGACTAAACTAATAGAATACTTACTAAATTTTGCTCAAATAAAAACTACACTACAGATGTCTTTTTCATATCTGGTTACACAGCATACGCGAGAGTGGAACAAGATAATTGGCCAAGTGCGAGTTCTACTCGCGCTCGAAGGGTTCCGAACCCTATGGGAACCCCCTTAGCCCCATTTCAAGCGTCTACCTGTTGCTGTTATTTATATGGATCAAAAAACGGCAAAAAAAATACGTTTGTTGGATCGGAGCCCCCCCTCAAATATTTTTTTTATTCTGTTTTTATTATTTCTTGTTATAGCGGCAATAGAAATACATCATATGTAAAAATTTCAGCTGCCTAGCTATCACGGTTCATGAGATACAGCCTGGTGACAGACAGAAGGACAGACGGACGGACAGCGGAGTCTTGGTAATAATAGGGTCCCGTTTTTACCCTTTGGGTACGGAACCCTAAAAAACGCATTGTCTGTCGGCATACGTCAAAATCACAAGTTGGAATGTCAAAATGGTTAAAAGTTCCACTTTGTCGTTTGCGATATGACCGGAAATTTGAATCCTCTAGATCCAGTAAGAAGGTTCAAATCTCTGATCATTTTACCTTCCTACTTTTTACCTTTTTGAATTTGGACAGCCGAGATAGCTCAATGCTAGTTTGTGAAACCCTTCGAAATTACGTAAGTTCGGGTGTATGTGCATCTTTTTCTAACACCTTTTAAATTTAATATTTACAGTGGGACGAAGTGATGTATATATCTCTTTCTATTTTAGTACGGTTTCTATTACTTTAGTTCTAGTTCTATGGCTGGGATATTTTTTGACAAAAACGTAACAACTGACATCGTACTTCGAAACTACAATATGAGAACATCATCAATGTAGAATAGTTGATGAGTCCTGTTATACTATACACCATTATTTGGAGGCACGACAGCCAAATCGTGCTTTATTCCGGGGCCACACATTAGCTATGTAGTTGTTGTACTTTGTAGTTAAATTGTAGTCTTGGTTCCATCACTCCAATGTATGGATCGATCTCGAACTAAGACATATTGAACGCAAACCAAACAATAATCATTACTCTGATTGCCTATACAATTCGTAGCCAAGCTTGGACTTGAGTCATCGTCCAATATGTGGCGCCAGCATTAAGGATAACTCAAAAACTAGTACTCGGCAGATCTTAGTCTTTACATGGAATCATATAAGAACACTGGCTTTCAAACAAAAAGTCATCAAAATCAGTCCACCTTGCTAGAACGTTAATGAAAGAAAATGCTCCCATGAAAATTACATTTTTCCCCTTCCAATACCCGAATTTCTCATACTGAAAAAAAATACGTAAATGTAAAAATCCCATAACAAAACATTTTCCGCCTAACTACAAAAGATTTAAACACTGTTTAAACGTAAATTTTTACTGTTAAACTTTGTCTAAAGCGTGGGTAAAACTTTTGTAGTAAGATAGTGTTGAAGTCGGTTTCAAAATAATGCAAATTATTATTATCATTTTCATCCGATTTTCATAGCATCGACTACCTACGAGTATATCTTTATAACTTCTAAAGTATTTAATCAATACAAACTTAATCTTGACCTTGAGAAAATTTTATATTTATTGGAACTCTCTCTCTCTCTCTGAATCTACTGACACAGATCAAGTTTATCTTATCTGAAATGAAGTGCGATGGCACACAATATCTATATTTAAATTCTTAATCAAACATACGAATAAGTATACCTAAAATCATCATCTTCTTCTTGCCCTTATCCTACTAGGTGGGGTCGGCATAGCACGTTTCCTTTCACTACTTCACTCCATCATACGTCATCTCATCATCAACTCCTTTCTCTCGCATGTCATCTTTCCCACAATATTCATCCACACATCTTTTGCTCTTCCCCTGCAGTTTTTGCCGCTTATTATCTTATTAAGCGTTCTCTTAGTAACATGACTCTCCTCCTTTCTCATGATATCTCCATACCTCGATAGCCTGCTAATCTTTAATGTCTCAGTCACTGCCGCTACTATTAGACTTCCCTCGCATACTGAATTTTAATCTAATCAATTCTCGTCACTCCGCACATCAATCTTAGCATTCGCATCTCCGCTGCATGCAATTTCCTTTCATTCTTCCCTTTATTATTAAACTTGTCACGGGATCCGTGACCACGACCGATGCAACTCGGTTAAAACGTTAGGATGATGAGGTATTTATTTATTTCGTAATTGTAGCGCGCGATTAGTCTCGTAGTATAGGTATAATAATAATGTGTTCAAATCGCGAAAGCTAAACAACATTTTTTCCTTTGGTGGCCCAACACTCTGATCCATACAATACGACAGGTTTTATGATGCTTATAAATTTTCCCTTTTACTCGTAATTTAAGGGGCATCCGCGGATCGCAAGTTCTTCCAGTAACCTGTCGCCTTTTCATCCAACCTTCGTAAGAGTACGAGTATCTCTAATATATGAAATAATATTTCACACGACAGTTCCACATTATCGTACGTATCGTACTACATAAGTTCTATTCACCCGGCCCTGAGCTAGCCAGCTGTCAGAGTTCAATATTAGCTACGAGTAAGTATAATATTACTAAAATATAGTAGGTAGGTATATACAGGGTTACTGGTAATCAATTCGCATTCTTTTAGGGGTTTTTTCTGTACATCAAAACTAACAACTTTTGTTTAACGAATTTTATCAAATCTAAAAAAAAATGCTGTTCAATAAAAAATATCGTTTACCCTCGACAAAATGTATGGAACAGCTAGATTTTTTTTAGTTTTGACAAAAATAGCAAAACAAAAGTTGTTTGTTTGATGTACAGAATAAGCCCCTAAAAGGATTCTAATTGATTACCAGTAACTCTGTATACTTAAAACTATTAATGTAAATATGCGTCATAATTTTCTTAAAACTAAACGACTCATTAGCTTAATTTTTTTTTTTAAATCGATTACTTACCTCCTTTCTCATTTTTCAGCATACCAAAAGTGCCGCCAGTGTAGATCACCAATACTTTCTTGACGTGCACCATTTTATATTTACACTTTGTTATCTAAGATGGTTAATAGTTGATTAAACTACACTTGCTCGCTGTATAAGAGATCGATAACGAGTGCTGTGTGTCATTACCATTAAATAATATTTGTTTGAGTTCACACGTTTCGCCCGATCAAGGCCGTGTGGATGTCTTATAAATGTGCCGTGTGTTAAATGTGCCGTGTGTAGGCCCTTGACATTTTATATCTTTGGACAGGGTGATCTCGCAGATAAATTGTGAGGAATGACTGGTAGAAACCCAAATTCTGGAATGCTTGTCATTACGAGCAGTTACAAATTAACGTTTACCTTTTATGGCCACGTTTATGATAAGGATAAAGAGACTTTGTGATTAGGAATATAAGGCATAACACAAACTCTAGCGTTGTTAGCGGGTCTTATTTTTGAGGAGGGAAATATTTTTTAGTTGTGATTCTAAACAATTTCGTGTGTTTGGTCCGCGTTTGAGTCGGTGTTGTCAAATCGGACACGTCAAATACGAGTACATAATTAACTCTAGCTTCGGAGATCTAGACGGATCGTGTGTTGCCAACTAGTAATGATGTAGGTAGATACGTGTGCTCTTACAGCAGATACTAGATAATAGTACCTGCCTATTCCGGTCCTTACAGAGTAATGACAATGCACACAGCTGCTTATTAGCACAAACAGTTAGACGTCTTTACAAGGCACGTAGTGCTTACCTATTAAAACATGATATTGAAACAGTCTTAATTTATTCAAAGATATGGTTGTTGACATCACCACATATTTCTACATCACAACGTAGACTTCCGTTGACCGCATTGTAGTAATACAACACTTCGCTTTTTTCAACTTGTTGAAATTTTAATTACGTTAAAATTAAATCTTCAATAATTATTAATAAATAAAAGCAGTTAGTAGTACAGTTAGTGTAGGTCCTTAAGTTCAGTCCAGTTAATAAAATGTATAATTATGAATCAACTACAAGATATCGGTATCGGCAAGTGTAGAGCTGGGCGTCCTGCGGTATGGAGCGACTTGTGAAAAACGGCTAGTACCTAGCTAATACCAAAGAATATATAATAATACTACGTATGCTAATACATAGAAAAGGAAAGGATTACTAGAGGACAACTGATATTAAATGGGCTCATAATGAAATGTAAGACTACAAACGTTTTTAAGAAGTTTTTTTTCCAAAATCATGTCATTTAAATCTTCGCGATAGAATTATTACTATCACAGACGTATCTGAAGATTGTAGTATAGTATAGATTAGTAAAAATAGTAGTTCTGTAATACACAAATTTATTACGAAATGGGTTGTGGTAAAAAATATCTTTATTTTACTAATAAGTATTTTTATTAATATTTTGACACCGCAATTTGAACCAATAGCAAGTAAGTACGTATAAAAAACTAGCACTTGTTGATTTATATCATAGTTACGTACTTATTACTTATTAGTTCTGAGTATTAACTTGTTTTGTTTAGGTACATCTGATGTAACATTGACGGACATTAGATTAAATTATCCACAACCGATCAATATTGCACTTCAATGATACTAAATAACATTATGTTCGTAGAGCCACAATCAAAGCTGGTACCAATAGAGCCCCACTCAACAGATGACTATGCGCTGTGTCAGTAGTAGTAGGAACAGAGTCTGTCGCTCCCTCAGTCGGCCCCGTAAATCCAGGCTCTTCAACAGGAGGGTCTGCATCTTGACCGTCAGTAGCAAACACTCTACCCCACACAGCAAAACTGTACAACTCTTCATCAAAATCATTCAGAGTGAAATTAAAGTACGTCAATCTTCCTTCAGTGATCACATCGTAGATGTACGATTCAGGTTCCAAAGGCATGATAGAAGATTTCAAGGCAACAGGAAAGACGGCTGAATCGTAGGCGTCCAAATCTACGTCCACCTCAGGGGTAGGAAAAGCAGCCAGTATGGAAAGCTCTTCGAAGACGGCTGTAGCATTTGCTGCGTAGGTTTCGAACCTGTCAGTGAATAACAAAAGACTCATTTTGATACAATTCAAAGAATCACAATCTAATCTGTCTATAAAACCGTAAAAGGAAAACGACCTCAGCTACAGACACAAGTCGTAAAACGAAGACAATAATTACATACATATGTATTCAACAAGATTGTCCTATTGTTATCAGTAAGTATGTCGTTATGTGTTCAAATTCTTGATTCTATTTATGCATATCATTTATAAATTACATTAAACACCCAACACCAATACATGGTTAACACGCCTGCCATTGTTCAAAACAACTCCAAATGGAAAAAAACATGAAATGTTCCTTCACCTTTCCTGTACATAGACAGTTTACTATGAGAAATGACTTAGATGAAAGAAAGATATGAACACATATGTATAAACAAAACCACAACCTGACAATGACAAACGAGAAAACAATAGAAAATATGTAGCAGTCCGATAAACCCTAGTCAAAATTACAAAAGCAATGACGCCAACAACTCGGTACAAGAAATGTAATAGCAATGATCTCATATATCCAAATGCCCAAAACAAAACATCAGGTGAAGTTGGAGACAGACCTCATGCCACAAGTATCCATGGTCTCTCCGATGCAGGCGACAACGGAGCAAACCCTGGAGCCTCCAGTCTCTACGCCGCTGAACGACCTGACCCCACTGAATGCTGCTGCTCTGTATTTATATTGCTGAAAATATGTAACATCTTGGTTAAAATTTGTTTTCGATTCAAGTATTACAATTTGATGTTAGGAAAGGCTTGTATTCAGTTTGATCCTACGGTTTTATTCAAGTCTGTGTTGGTGCTTTTAGAAATCTGTAGGGAACTATATCTAGCAGTGGTCGTCAAAAATGATGACGATGACACAGATGTTTTTTTTATCATGTTACTTTAACAAGATGCTCACTATTTTATTTCTTCTTGATACAGTTGAGATACCATCAAAGTCATCTGTACAATGCATACTATAAGCCCAATTACAGAGTTCTGTTTCTTTTTCACTTTAAGCGTTCGATAGAGAGAACGCTCTTTACGTTGCTAAAAAATTTACGCTGGCGCCTCTGTAATCGGGCTTAATGTAGTCATAATTTAAATATCATCAAATGTGAGGTAATACAAAGATATCATTAAAGATATCATTATAATTCTACAAGTTTCTGAGGTGGTTTGCTACACTTCTTCATACAATGGCCATTTTCTATGTTATCTCTTACGTTATCTCCGAAGTATTTGACCTAAAACATCAAGATAAAACATACGACATTATTTTAAATATTGCGTTGCCGTGCCTTGCAAAGCTAAAAATATATACCTACTTTGAGATAACCGATGTAATATGTCTTAGTATAAATACTACGCACTCAATCAAAGATCTGAAATAATTGAAAATAATTTTATTTATCGAAAAATACCAAATACAGTTAAAATATTCTTAAACTTATGCAAAAAATTACGTAAGATCCTTCAAATCACTTTCGATTGCAGTCTTCTTGTTTTGTTCCTAATCACGTCAATTTGTAATTCAGATTCTAGCTTCCTTTTCTATTAAAACTAAAACGATTTCTTTCTTTCTCTTTTCTTGTGTTTTTCCTTTATATAACATCAATTATTTATTGTTTTTTTTAATCTTGATCTTGACATATCTTCCATAATTACGATGATCCAAAAATAATATTTAGTTATTTGGCTAGGCATTTTCTCAAAGCTTATTATTAAGATGTTGAGTTCAGGGGAATGTTACCGTAAATAATATCCATTATCGTGTTATAGTTCTTAACGTCTTCTTCTGTTACAGGTTTATTATGATCAACGTCTTTTATGAATATCCTTCCAAATATTCCAAAAGAAACCAAGCCATCTTGTGGCTTGTTAATTTTAAATGTAACTTGTTCGCGTTCATTATTCTGTTCTATGATTTCAGCATTTCCACTGAATTCACTGTTTCGATGTATTTCGTTTAGCAAGTTCATCTCATCTAGGTAATTGAATATTTTTCCTTCTGGAGTTTTATCAATAAACGTGACGTTCTTTCTGCTAAGTGGGAATTTGTTTGCATGAAGAGAAACTGGGAAATATGCTACGTTATCGCATTTGAGCGTTTGGTTGTACTGATGGCGGTAGGTTCTCATTTTTATTTCTAACTCTTCAAATTCCGTTTTGGTTTCCTTTGGATCGAATCTGAAATAAATATTGGGTGTTAATCAGTTATCATGCACAACATTACTGTTTGAGTCATTTTACATAGTAGTTCAAAATTATTGCTAATTTAGAATTAGATATTTTATTATTTGCTGTGTGTTTCAGTTTGGCCAAAATATAAAAGGAAATAACATTGACACTTTTTAAGAAAACGGTACCTATATAAAATATTTTGTTTGCAAATTACACCCTCTCTTAAATTAAACCTGTAATCGTAGTTATTTCTTTATTGACAAAGGCAGAGTAAATAAATATGTATCTTCTAAGTCTGCGACCTGCGTGTTTAATCTTCGACCACAACGTTGCTTGCCATCAAACGGTCCAGAGCGGTCTTATACGGGATAAAAATAATATATCCTTACTATTACTATTACTATTTACTATTTACTATATTACTATATTACTATAATAATAATATAATAATAATAATATAATAATAATAATAATAATATAATAATAATAATAATTAATATTAATAATTAATAATTAATAATTTAATAATTTAATAATAATAATAATATTATAAATGCGAAAGTAACTCTGTCTGTCTGTCTGTCTGTCGCGCTTTCACGCTAAAACTACTGAACCGATTTTAATGAAATTTGGTACACAGATAGTATAGAGCCTGAGAAAGGACATAGGCTACTTTTTGATTCCAAAAAATAGTTTTAAAGGGTTGAAAACGGGGGATGAAAACGCATTGGCTAGAATCTTAGAAGAAAAAACTTATTTTCTACCATGACAAATGGTAATTTGCATCTTGACTTTCCAAATTACATTCTCTATGCCCAATGCCCATTCAAGGCTGCTCGAGTTGCAAATGTCAAAGTCAATCAATCTTTTCCTGTAAAATTTAGAAAAGGTTACATGTATTTTTTCAGTTTAATTACGTAGTTTTTATTCTAATAGGTATGTCTACAAAACGCAAATCGAATCTAGCGCGTAGTTCTAGCGGAGCTCGCGTAAAGAAAATTGCTAGAAGCCAAGAGTCTGAAGAGCACACTTAAACGCGTTTGACATTAGATGCCGAGCGCCACGCATCTCAAAGAGCTGCTGAGACTCAAGAGCAAAACCAAGCGCGTCGAATTTTAGATGCTGTGCGTCACGCAGCTCAGAGAGCTGCTAAGACTGAAGTTGAAAGTCAAGCGCGGCGACTTTTAGATGCTGAGCATCACGCAGCGCAAAGAACTGCTGAGACTCAAGAGCAAAAAACCAAGCACGTCGAATTTTAGATGCTGAGCGTGACGCAGCTCAGAGAGCTGCTGAGACTTAAGGAGAAAGTCAAGCGCAGCGACTTTTAGATGCCGAGCATCACGCAGCGCAAAGAACTGCTGAGACTCAAGAGCAAAACCAAGCGCGTCGAATTTTAGATGCTAATCATTAGACGTTAAGCAAAAAATTGCATAGTTCCTGTAGGACAGGACAAAAACTATCGAAAGCAAAACTGTCGCCACTATCACAAAGACGCTAAGTGATTAATTCCTCTATGACACTTAACGAAACGTCACATCGAAACGTAATTAGATGACAGGTGACATTGTCTGCAGACTTTTATAAATCACAGGTAGCATGGCAAGGGGACAAATTGTTTTTCCACCATTATATCCCCTTGAAGAGGAAATAAAGTATGGATTGAAAATGACAACTGACATTAAAATTGGATAAAATGCTTTATTCCCTCTGCATGCTACATGTTACTATGACGTTTAATACCAGGCCGTCATTTTGTCTGACATTAAAAAATTTTTTTAAATCTTCTATCATTAGAGGTTTAACATGTTTCTTTATTCTACCTTTATGGTACAGAATCATCATACTTTAATATTATCAATCCGAAAAGTTTGTTGGTTTGTTCCTCTTTGACGCAGCAACGGAGCAAAAGATTGAATTGATTTTTGGTATGGATACCTATGGTTTAAAAGACAGAAAGTGATAACAGGATACTTTTGTATCCCGAGAAAATTCGTGATTCCCATGGGATAGGACAATAACTGTTTCTCAGCAATGGAGCATCGGATTGACTTGATTTTTGGGGTGGGCATAGTTTGGAAGACGGAAAGTGACATAGGATACTTTCCTTTCCGAAAAAATTGCGGTTCCCGTAGGATAAGACAATAACTTTTTCTCAGCAACGGAGCAACGGATTGCCTTGACTTATTGCATGAATATAGTTTGAAAGACGAAAAGTGACAAAGGCCACTTTTTATCCCAAAAACTTTAACAGTTCCCGTAGGATATGATGAAAAGTAAGCGAGCGGGCCGCGGTAGCAGCCGTCTAAGCGCCAGAAATAACCTGTCATTTCAAGTTTAGGACGTTCCTACATTTTTCGCACTCCTTCGCGGCACTCAACAGCGCTAGCCCAGACTCGGGCTCCATAACGGAGCTTGCGCTCCCGCCATAATGACGGTGTGTTACGGAGCACAAGACACATCGTCATCCACCACTCGGGAGTAACCAGCACTGAGCGTCGGACAGCATTCCAACGTCCTGATCCCAGTGCAACGGGTCAGTCATAGTAGCCCAGCGCCTGCCTCTTCAACTGCAGAGGGCAGTGAGAACGGCCATCGCGATACCGACACTTCTCTTCCCCTGCAGCCCCACTGCGTCTTCCAACAGGTTGACGGCCTAGCGGAAGGTAGGGTAGGTGGCGGCACCCACATAACCAGTTCCATCCCACCGCAGCCCCTAATCCTCGGTTGCAGCGTCGCAAGAGCGGCACTGCAGCCCACCTCAGAAGCAACACTCCTCATAAGGCAGGCAACCAACCGGCCATCCTCTCAGCTGCTTTAGTTAAAAGCGGCAGCACTACGAGTGCCGGCCTCTAAGCTGCCTTGGGGAAAGACCCAAAGAAGAGGGAGACTTCGAGCGCCGCCTTTTCAGCTGCCTTAGACCTCCCCTGCCACGACAAGGCGGGAATACACAGGGGGGTTGTATATACACTCGAACCGTAACTTAACCAACAAAAGCATTCCTCTAAGGTATTTTGATGTTTGTTGCTTAGGATAGGTTTCGCAGCCGACATAAACATTAGCCAAAATCAAAATATAACGCGGGCGAAGCCGCGGGTAAAAGCTAGTAATAAATAAAGTTGTAATATTTAAAACAAAACTCATTTCCAAATATATTCTAGGCTTGATAATAACAGAAGTTATACAGGGTTATTACTAATCAATTAGCATCCTTTTAGGGGCTTATTTTATACATCAAAACTAACAATATTTGTTCTGCGACTTTTGTCAAAACTCAAAAAAAAATTGTTGTTCCATAGAAAAATATCGTTCACGCGCGACAAATGTATAGAACAGCTGATTTTTTTTTGAGTTCTGATAAAAGTCGCAGAACAAAAGTTGTTAGTTTTGAAGTAAAGAATAAGCCCCTAAAAGGATGCTAATTGATTAGAAATAATCAATGTATGGGTATTTTAAAGTCACCTACTTGTAAACACAGCTGGAAAAACTATCGTTCTTGCAAGCGACTACACCGCACACAGTGATGCCTACTTCTCGTCTAGCATACGTGTTGCTACCATCTTGCACTACGGCACGATATCTTGGACTCTGGAACGATAAAAATGGCTATAGTCTGACCGTTTAACTGAGACATCGCCTGCGCGGTACAGGTCCCCGCCGCTCGCACCTGTCTCAGTCCCCTTTGTCGTCTACCCCCGCGCCTCTGTACCGCGCAGGCGATGTCTCAGTTAAACGGTCAGACTATAGTAAACACTATTATCAAAATATAAAATTTTATCAAAATTTGTCAGAAGCTTTCATTCAAGTTAGTATTCTATCAAAAGTTACAGTGAAGGCCCTTATATTTTCTTAAGAATCAAAAAATCATAACCTTTCATTTAATAACTATTGGAGATTGAAAGCGAAAAAGAACTCATACATCTTAGATTAAGAAAGAATACTTATAAAAGGTATAAAGTGGCGATTTCAAAGAATTTTAGAAAATTCTTTTGGAAATACAATGTAATAAGGAAGCCAATAGGTACCTAGTAAAAATGACTAAAAGTACGAATACAAACTGGGACTGAAAGTATCACGTTTTGAATCAATTCAAGTCCTGTAAACTCAAATAATATGATCTGGATTAAAAATAAATATACATATACCTACTAAGCAAAAGCAACAAATGTTAGTAAAGCATGCATGTAACTAAAAATTAAACTCACCCTTAAAATGCACAATATGATCTTGTTAACTCGTGAACATTTAAGAACAAGAGCAAAAATAATCAATTGGTGCCAGTTAAAGTGGTAAATTGTGCGAGCTACTACGAAATTAGATTACAAGACTTGGCAGCATGCAAAATTTTTAAACAAAAAGCAGATAATGCAAAATTATCTAAATAATGTCGCGCAAATTTCGTTAGTGTACATAAAAAATCCACAATTTATTTCCGAATGCAATTTTAAGGGCCCCACTGACCATCACGCCAAATAGATGACATCCATTCGATGCTACGTGTTTTCGACTTTTTCGTTAGAAATGGCGACTTTTCATTGGTTTAGCGAGCGCCTTAGCGTCAAAAATAGTTTAGCAACTTGTCTGACTACCTTTAAACTAAATCATCTGTGGATTAATCTCTTGTGATTAATAGAATTAATGAATTCATTAATAAATTAATTATTATTGATTAATATTAATTAATTAATATTAATTAATTAATATTTTTATATCTTTAAACAATGTTTTTGTAAAAAATGAAGTCTAAACTTGAATGTACTAAATTTTCTCTATAGGCCACATCCATTTGGCGTGATGGTGAGTGGGGCCTTTTAGATATTTCGAAGCGGCTACACACGACCCTAAAATCACTGGCAATGTCGAGACAGTGAAATCGGGGCTGAATCGGCGATAAAATTGTCTCTACTCTACACACGTCCTTGCCTGTCAGTACGTAACCGACCGTGCTACAGACTGCTCGTTTTTCCGAAATGCCGCCGACGCTCTCAAAACAGCAGAAAATAGGAATTGTCTTGGCACTTACTACGGTGCCACCTAAACAGAGACGAAAAAGGAGGATCTGGGTTAAAAACTGGTTAATGAAACGCCATGAATTAAGCCACATGAACGTCATGAGACATTTAGAAGCAGATGATTTCAGAAACTTTTTAAGAATGGATATTGAGTGTTTTGAAGAGCTCCTCAATATGGTGACACCATTTATACAGAAACAGGATACCGTAATGCGAGAATCCATAAGTCCGAGAGAACGACTTACAGTTACTTTACGTTTCCTAGCAACTGGACAAAGCTATGAAGATTTGAAATTCAGTGCCATAATATCGCCGCAACTTATGTCCACAATGATTCCAGAGACATGTTGTGCTATCTATAATTGTTTGAAACACTTTATTAAGGTAAGTAGACTGAATTCTTATAAAACATCCATTTAAAAGTTTAATTTTATTTATTTATATTAAGCAAAAACATACAAGGTATTTAATACTATTTATTTTATTTTTTATTAAAGATCAAAAAGTCCTTCATGTCTGAGCCAGTTCCTCTTTGAACTGTTGTGTCACTTGTACAGTTTGGAAATTCAGTGGTAAGATTTACGTCATCAGAAGATGGTTGTTCAAATGTATATTGTGGGATAGACTGTAGAAATGGTTGTACAGTGGAGTTATACTCTGGAGATGCTTGAGGGAATTGTGACATCATATGATGTTGGGGTGGTTGAGGAGAAGGTTGCTGTGCTGTATGCTGTGGAGGTGTTTGAGGGGATTGTGGTATAATAAATTGTGTAGATGATTGAGGTGACGGGTGCATCGCATATTGTGGAAATGGTTGAGGAGACGGTTGTGCCAGATATTGTTGACATGGCTGCGGTGATGAATTTGTCACCGAAGAGCCAGAGGAATAATGATAGTAGCGATGTGGAATGCGAGGATGTAATACTGTGTGTTGTGGAGATAAAGTGATACTCGATTCGTCTGCCAATTTGCCAAGTTTTCCGTAAAATAGGGCATCATTGATAATTTTTTGGGCAATCACTTGTTGATGGGTACTCAGGTTTTTTAATTGAACGCCTATTGACTTTCCTATTATCTCCCAATCATCGTCTTGTCGAGTCATCAGTGTCTGAGCAGCATCCAGCAGTTTTTCTTGTTTACTTTGTATGGACATTTTCTGCTTCTTGGGCTGTGAACTTTTTCCAGAGTCCGCGGGCCCCTCTTTATCACATATTTCAGTATTTATAATTTGTGTCGATGATGTCGATGCTGATATATCTGGTGACGTAACGTTCCCTTTACTTTCTGTTTCAGATGCCTGCAACGCAAAGTGAATGGAAAGATAATGCTAAAATGTTTGAAGACAAGTGGCAATTCGATCACTGTGTTGGTGCAATAGATGGGAAACATATATCCATAGAAAAGCCACCGAGGAGTGGCACGTTATTCTATAACTATAAAGGCTTTTTTAGTACAGTTCTGTTCGCCGTAGTAAATGCAAATTATGAGTTTATGTATATACATACTGGCATTAACGGAAGCGTCTCTGATGGCGGTGTCATAACTCATACATCACTGTATAATAAATTAATGACAGATAAGTTACATCTACCACCATCGTGTACGTTACAGGGCACAAATATTTCAGTGCCCTACACGTTTTTGGGAGACTCAGCATTCGGTATTAATAGACACATTATGAAGCCATACCCATTTAAGAACATAACTCACGAGAAAAGGATTTTCAACTACAGATTATCACGAGCAAGGAGAGTAGTTGAAAACGCGTTTGGAATTTTAGCAGCACGTTTTAGGATATTTCGTCAAAGAATAAGTGTGCAAATTGATAATGTCGACAAAATTGTGCTCGCTTGTTGTGCCTTACATAATTATTTAAGAACAAAGTCAAAAAATTATATCACAAAAACATGTGTCGATGCTGAAAATATCAATGATTCTACTTTTCGTTATGGTGACTGGCGGGAAGAAACCACAGGACTTGTATCTCTAGCGCAAATCAGTGAAAAAGAGCGCAATAATGAAGGCAACAACGTGCGAAATAAATTTACAACTTATTTCAATGGACACGGCAGAGTTTCTTTTCAGGAGGATATGTTGAGAGTAGTTCCTACATAAATTTAGTGTGTATGTGTATCTGACAAATAAAACATCAGTTTATAAATTGCATATATTTTTTTCTTACCTCATCCAAAGTATCCATTCCAGGTCGGCATGGCTCCGTCGTCCCCTCTAGAAATTGGAAGAGGGGGTAATACCATAACGCTGGTACATAGACGTCATTGGACCCCGATCCTGTTTGCTTGGAAACATTCACCTGAAACACATGAATTGAGATGTACCAAAAAGCGTGAGCTAGTAGGTAGCTCTATTTAAGAGCGTCCCGCCAAAAGAGGGATTTAGTCTCATAATATTCTACATGATCTTACCTTCTTCAGCTCTCTTCCATACGTAGTACGCATATTCTCAAGTTTTTTCTTGAAGTCAGCCAGCGATGTATCTCTGCCGATCTCTTCATTGAAAATTTGCACTAGCATTTTAAATGCCTCCTGCCTCATGTCGCGGTTGAAATAGTCTTTATGTTTTTTGTCCCACAAATATGGTAAATCTTTAAATAAATCAATGACTTTTGTCCACGCTTCTCGCTCATTTTCCTTCGCCATATTTTCGAAATAAAAAATTGTAGCCGTAAGCACGTCGTATCGCCCGCGGCGACAATAGTAACCGCAAGCACGTCGTATCGCCGCAGCGCTCGAGCGCAGACTGCGCAAAAATCAGTCCTGATTTCGCTACACACGTCCTGTGAGCCGATAATCGTCCCTGAATCGTGAGCTCGCCCGTAGCGATTTAGGGACGAAAAAAATCGGGTACGATTTGCCTACACACCAGGCTATTTATGATACGATCTAGGGTCCTCCCCACCACTGTCCCGATATTGCCAGTGATTTTAGGGTCGTGTGTAACTTTACTAAGGGACCAACGCCGAAGTCGCAAAATGAAATCAACTACTCCATACATACTAAAAGTTTACTCAACAAACTGCTTATTAGCTTATTTTTTGCGTATTCGGGGTTGGACGATAACCGTTCGGCCACCAGTTCGGGCTTTAGCAGCAGCGGCAATAGCTGTTTCTTACCGCTCACCGCCCCGCGCCCGCTCATCGCGGCGAGGTTGTGGCCGAGCAGATAACTATGAGCACAATGAATCCTAGAATATTTTCGTCGTCTAAGAGACACGTACACACCTCACATATTCCCAGGAAGTTTATTTACCTGTTCCCCAGAAGCATGGGTCAGTTTAACCCTAAAAGTGCAGCTGACATCTTTGTCCACCAGCACAAACTCTTGAGCACCATCCACCAGCAGCCTGCTGACGTGAGCTGTCAGGGAAGGGTCAGTGATGAGACGAAGACCGTCGTGGTCTGATGGGTTGTCGTAGATGGGGCCGGGAACTGGTTCTGTCACCTGGAGTGACAACAATTCGTTGAGACGACAACACACACAAAGACTAGGAGAACTTATTACTGAGACCCAGAACAGATTTAAATCGATCACCCAAATATCAGTCAGGCCGAGAATTGAACCCAAAACCCCTTGCATTAAATGCAGAGGTACTCCCAGCTACTCGTGTCTAGGAACTTCTTTACCCATCCAAGAAAACATGAAAGTAAAAAGGTTTTTTTTTTATTGTGATACATCTTTCTCTATTTATTTTTCTTGGTGGGCAAAAGGTACGCAACTGCTTCCCTAGATAAAATCTCTAATTTAAGTCAAAGCCGTCTAATATGGACAAGGCACAATGCATTTCCAATTGCTACAGTATACAGTACTCTGTACAGTATACAGTACTACTATATACTCGTATGTACCTTACATTTTAATAAAAGAGATTTCTGAATGAATGTCCCTGAATAATTATTTTTAGCAAAAAAACAACACGCCACCGACTTCCACCGTGTACAGAATTCAAATAGTTTACACGAATCGAAGTGTCATCTACCTATGTACATTGTTGTTAATTTATCAAAAACGGCACAGCTGATTTCGATAAAATTTAAATGTGAGGATTTTCTCTCAAAATAAATAGATTTATTTTATCAGTTCACGATTGGCGAAAATATGGACGATACCTACTTTTTGGAAGTCGGTAATAAATTGAGAAAAAAGGCAAATTGTAAGGCGAAGTTTTTGATTTTCTACAGAAACATTACTAAACAATTGAAAATAATGAAAGATGATGAGATTTCACCTGTCCGGGAACTTTGGGCACTTTGGCGACAAGGAGTTGAGTCGTGGACACTCCAGGCATGATGCTGATGAGAGCCCCTGCCTTACCAGAGTAGATTCCAGATCCTGAGATTGAATAAGATCATAAACTACAAGTTTTTTCCAGGAAAAATATGGAACTGTTGAAGCTACGTACGTACATTATAGTGATTAATTTCTTACATAAGAGGAATGGTTAATTTCTTGATGAGATATAAAATTCTTTAAGCACTAACAAAAATGTAGGCACCTACATATATTATATAACGAGAATTAAGTTCAATGTTTAAATAATAAAGAGAGGACAGAAGACTTCATTCCAATTAAAGATATAATTATTTTTCGCAAAAAATGGCAAAACCGCCTTCCATCGTGTACAAAATTCGAATATTTCGCTCGAATTGTTTATTTCTGTAAATTTTTTTTTTGTTTTCTGTAAAATTTTAATGTAACCACTTCGGGTATACTCTTGCGAACTAAAAAAGATTTTTTCGATTCGGTTCACAATTGGCGAAATTATCGATGAACATACACAAAAAAAATACATACGGGCGAACATAGAACCTCCTTTTTTTGGAAGTAGGTTAAAAAGACATCAAAAATGCCTTCATTATCTCAAAGAGCTCTTTCTGTATTTGTGGATTTTAAATTTAATTACATTTCGATGTAGTATTTTTTAGGTAGTAAAAGCTTCCAAAACATCAATTTGAAAGTAGTATGGCCATGTCATGTTACCTTTACATCTTTGGCAACTATATTTAACCAAACTAAAGTATAATTATAGTTACCTGCACTACCAACTTGTGGCCTATTGGCTCCAGATCCCAGGAAGTTCACGTCCAACGCGTACGCGTACGACTCCTGAATCTGGACAGCTGAAAAAAGAAATAATTTCTGAATCAGTTTAAGATAAAGTATTTTCATTGGGATCTTTTAATAGCTGGACAAGTATTCTGAATTCCAGAGGTATTTTAGCGTTTATAAGATAGTTTGCTTTGAGTATTTCATGCCCATAATCAACGAAGTGAAGTAAAGTAAAAAGTATACTAAGCGCCACACAAATCAGCGGATGGGAAGTTATGCGCAGAACGCTGCGCAAAAGCCCAAATTTAGGTATGCGCACACCCGCCCGCCAACCTCATGCCTCCCACGCGCTCACTACACCCGTTCTAACCACTACGACACGTGGCGTCGGAATTGTGCACACATGCACAATAATTAGCGAATCACGGCGAAGTGTCATCTGCGGCTAACTTCTCATCCGCCGTTTTGTGTGGCGATTAGTACACAGACTAAATATATAAAATATATGAATAAATATATGTATATAAATATATGACTAAATATCGAGATTCATTTGACACGTAAATTGTTAGTTGTTCAAACTTTGAGTCATGGCAGAATTATCAGAAGCCTTCAACTTTATTTAAAAAATTGACACCAGGGCTGGCCACCCGCTTCATGCCATGTTCTCATCATCATTTCCTGTTCTAAGTATCAAATGACCTAAAAAACCACCATCCTGTAAGGTAAGGCATTTCGGAGAACCGCATATTAGTGAAGACGATCTCTTTGAGTTGGTGCTTTTTCACGACTTGGACCGCTTGTACTTGGAGCCTCAGATCGATGCATACAAAGTGACCGAAGCTGACGTCGAAATCAGTGTGGAAGATGCCAAGATTAAGGTGCAACGCGGTTGTGTGAGAAATTAAGGGAATTGGGAATACTCATATATAATCCAAAAAAACTTTCAAATTGCAAATGCAATGTTCCATCTCGTTGCTTTACCGAATAAGTTAGGGTACATCTGTGACACACACCAAAACCTTCAAATACACTCTTTATGGATTCAAAATAAAATCATTTTGTGTTCTAAGTATCAAATTTAGGTCAAAACCACCAACCTGTAAGGTAAGGCATCTCAGAGAACCACATGGTAGTGAAGACGACATCTTTGATTTGATGCTTCTGTACAACTTGTATTGCTGGAACTTGGAACATCAGGTCGAAACACACAAAGTGGCCAAAAGTGACGCCGAAGTCAGTGTGGAAGATGCCAAGATCGGGGTGCAGCGCGGGGGTGCGGGAATACTCCCCGAAGAGATTGATTTTGCGGTACCTGTAATTATATGGAAGTAACTTGATATAGACCGGATTGAGGGGGTAAGAAATTTTAAATTGTCTCTCGACTCGTCACACAATCAATTGTTTGATTGTGTGACCAATTTACATCGATGTATTATGGTGCGGCTTCACTCTCCATGAGGCGACACGAGGGAACGCGAGCACGAGAGTGTGGACGGTGTGCTCGTATCGCCTCGTCCCGCCTCGTCATTCCTCGCCTCGCCTCGCTGTCGCTCAGCTTGTAGCCCGGGAGGTAAGCGAAATAATTATTTTTTGCAAAAAAACAGCATGGCCGACTTCACCTGTGTACAAAATTCGCGAATATTTTGCACGGATCGATGTAACATTTTTCAAATTATTGTTGATTTATCAAAAAAGGCTCAGTCGATTCAATAAAATTTTAATGGGACCAATTTCGAAGTATACTCTTTCCAATAAAAAAGAATTATTGAAATCGGACTACTAAAAAAAAATTATGCATGGTTTTACATTAAAAAAAATATACGCGTTCAATTGAGTATCTCCTCCGGTTCGGTTCGTCGGTCAAAAAATACAAGCACTCTCTAAAATTCAACTTTTGTACTACATGTAGTACACCACCATAATAAAGTAATAAGTACCAAAAATTGAATTTTAGAGCGGGGTATTCCCCGGAGTCATTCAGCTGGGTTCCTTAGAGTTTGGTAGGAGTACCTACCCTGTGTTGATTTCAGCAGTAATTTCCTTATAAAGCAACATTAATCCTTTAGGCCTATTTCAACCAAATCCAATCCAAGTGGACAGAGAAGTTCCTGTCAATTTCGAAATCTTCTGGCCAGTTTTCACAAACATAGTACCTAGTTATGTCAGGGAAGTTAAGTTTCATTAACAAAATGAGTAATGACCTGTCAATGACAGCGCCTGTCCTGTCGAAAACCACATTAGTGTTAAAGTAGTATTCCTTGGCTTCAGGACACTCCTCCCCAGTGTTGGTGGCTCTGCAGTCCACATACTCTTGTCCGTTAACCACCAAGTAGATCTCGTGCTGACGTGCTGCTTGCGACATTGACACGAGCAGCTGAAAATGATGAAAACCTATCAAGATATTTTAATTGATAGTAGGCTTCAGTCTACCTGCCAATACTTCTAGCACGGTAATGCTTCTAGTATTATTAAAGAAATGGAATGAAATTATGTGAAGCCGTGGTGGTCTGGTGGTTGTAACGCTGGCCTGTCATTCTCGAGGTCGTGAGTTCAATCCCGGTCCTATACCAATGAGTTTCTTTGGAACTTATGTACGGAGTTTTACTTTGGTCTAGCCCTAGTCACCTAGTCGAATTTCTATTTAGACGGTCGATTCGCCGCGCGGCAAAAATCGTGCGGGCTTAGTCAACCGTGTAAATCCCCCTTTAGATACAAGATACGCAGTGCTAATTTTCAGATGAGTCAATAACAATGGTGGTGACTACAACCTACCTACTCATCCCAATCAAATGAAATATATTAATAACAAGTAATTCCTTATTGTTGCCATTTCTACGATTATTAAAAAAAAAATATCTCAAAAGTCGCATTAAAATTCCATGATATTTGTTTGCACTGAGAGGTCATAATCTGGCTATCGTATCAATGCACAATTTGCAATAACATAGATAAAAATATTTTACAGACGTTTAGTAATATATTTGCAAATTAGGCAATCATAGTCGGTGTATTTTTGACGTGATAACGTCTTATAAATCGATGAACGCCGGCTGTACTCACGAAAAATCATGACTCATTGTCACGTTCCGCTAAGCCGAGTTTGCAAGCGAGAGCGGCACAACCAGACTGAAGGTTCGGCTTGTGAAGCATATATGATGTTATCATGTACCTAAAGTCATCGCCCGTAAACAGACAAACAACAGACAAACAAACAGTGACTTTACAGGTAATCGTTTTTTAAACAACTCACGTCATCGTATAAGTCTGGGTGCAACGCTGGAATAGGGAACTCTCTCAGAAGACCGTAGATTGGCACGACAAAGCTTGTGGTGGAGTTTGTCAGAGTCAACTCCGGGAACACAATGATATCGGCGTCCTGAAAACATTGAAGAAACAAACTATTAGTCACTTTATCAGAATCTATTTGGCAAAGAACAGCACCCGTAAGAATAGCTTATTATTATCGCCTATATAAATCTTGGTCAATTATCGATCAGCTATTTTGATTGATAAAGATTTTTTGTCATGTGGGTACATTTATAATGTATCGCTCGCGAATGAAGTCTTAAGTATTCGAATGAAGCCCTTATCAGACTTCAAACTCCGTTCGTGAGGGAAGACGCAAGGCTTGGGGTGGCTAAGTATTTATGGTAAAGAACGGAGGCTAGGTTACCCCTCAAATATTCTAAACACTAAAGGTGTAAAGCTTTTATAGAACATATGAGATTTTATCATCAGACACATAAATCTGTATTTCATGAAGTGCTTGGTTGCGATATTTCATGATACTGTCAGAATTATAAGGATGAGGCCGTAATATACCACGATGATCAAATATCAAACTTTACATCTTATATTCGTGAACATGACATGCTAGTATCTGACATTGTCCTTAAATAAGCCGTGGTGGTACCTACATAATGTAGTCGTCGTTTCAGCCTCAAGAGGTCCACTATGCTCGATATAGGCCTCCCCTATAGATCTCCAATAAAAGCGGGTAGATGCGACTTGCATCCAGCGCGATCCTGTCGTCTTAATGATATACAAATAATGTACTTCAATTTAAAAATATAAGTCCTCAGAATCAATGAAAAGAGGATTAGCTTACCAGATGGGCAGCTTCAGCAATGAGTTCCTTGTACCTGATGCGGTTGGCTTCCGCATTGCCAGTTACTGCGTACTCCACCACGGCTGCGAAGTAGTGGTCATCTTGGGGCGTCGATCTCTGGAACATTCGTTGATGAGTTAGCTTACATATGAGAATCTAAAGTAAACCAGGGACCACTTGACAGAATTTGCTACAGGCCCCGCGCTGCTTAATCCAGCACTGGCAACGTATTCAGCATGCTGGCAGCAATAAGGTGGGCATACACGATGCGATGATTTGATCAAATTTTCGCTTCATTCCAACTGGGAGCTCATTCAATTAATTCAAAGGTAGGTGGTGTACCATTTTGTTTCCTCAATAACTACTAACCAGCTATAGTTAACTACCTATATTTGGCCTCCACTGGACTGATCTGAATTGAATCTGATTGAAATCTGAATTGATGCGATCATCGCGTTCTGTGCGCCCAGTTTCAGGTGGTAGTACAAATCGTTAACTACCAATTCCTACCTTCCTTTTTTTTCTACACATCAAACATCTGTGAAGTTAGCGAAAAGCTACGCAAACCGTCAGTCTTCGCGCTACTGATATAATGAGCTACTGCTGCTACTGCACTATGACTCGCCTCGTGTTCACAGACTCCATAAAATTTGATTCGGCCTATAACCACTCTTTATTATAGCTAGACACGCGGCAGCGTGTCCAGCCAAGACTAAGAAAAATGTGACGCAGCAGCCGTGTGTAATATTACACGAACCATTTCGAGCCACTTTTGACCCCTTCATAATTCGAAAACTATTTAACCTAAATATAATAAGGCGTATCGAGTTAGAAGCATGGCTTTACGTGAGATTTGAGAACTTTTTGGTAGTGTGAACTGTGATTTAGTCTTGGCTACATTTCACATGAAAATGTTTTTGTTGGATATTTACATATACATCAGAAAGGATAATCATCATCATCGGCAGATTTCTCACAAGACACCCACATCAAAATATCATTGTGGATTGAGAATTAACATTTTTAAACGCCTATTAATTTTATCATGAATCGTATTCGAATCGAAGAAATCTACTTAGGGGTCGAATTATTTACAGAAAAAAATCGATATGTAAATCGAATTAAGAGTCGATTTAATTCTTAGAAAATATCAACAACGGTAAATACTTGTTTCGTTTTTTTTTTTTTCAATTTTATCAGTAAGTAGGTACACAATTTATACGTCATATTTGAACTACTAATAATTCGGGAAGTTATTGAAAAGGATGAGTTTGCGGAGGCGAACAGCTGAGCTATTAGTACACAAAACCTTGAACGCGGTTCTTTACCTGTTCTGTGTACTCGACGAACACAAGGAAAATCGTCACAACAACTTGCATAATAATATCACTCGTCCACATAGCAGTAGAGTTCAGAACACACTGCAATGTCTGCAATGTATCGATCTAATTCCGTGCTTCTTCGTTTACAACGCATTTCTATGCATTGAAAACATTCGCGACGCAGCGCAGTGGCAAAATAGTCCGTTGCCAAAAAAAAAACTAAAACTGGGTAGATTTAAAATTATTCCAGTGTAATTGAATAGGTATTTAGAATTTTTGAATTTGGCTTCCAATTCAAAAACAACACAGATTTTATTTCCTACTAAATATTATAAACGCGAAAGTTTGTAAGTATGGATGGATGGATGTTTTCACGCAAAAACTACTGAACGGATTGAGATGAAACTTAGCAATAATATAGCTTATATATCAGAATAACAAATAGGCTATAAATTATAATGATATTCCGTATATTTTCCATTATGTAACGATAAATGTTAAGTAAGTAGGAAAAATTCTGCCAGCTGCGAGCTATTCTTACGTGCGCTTCAAGAAATGTAAAAAAAAACAACTGTTGAATCGAACAACCATCAATCGATTTTTTATTTTATTTTCCATCTCTTTTATTAAGGGTGGTTAGGTAGGGCCTCGGCGGCCTCGGCCAAATAGCCCATTACTTTTACATTCATTACTTTTTATCCCGGAAAAATAAAAAGTTCCTATGGGATAGCACAAAAATCAAAACATCATGCGGGCGAAGCCGCGGACAATAACTAGTAAATATATATTATACATAGATAGTAGATACAGTATGAAGTGCAGATTAAAACTGAAAGTTCGAGCGTTTGACCCAGAATTACGAGTATGCGGTAGGTCGTTTAGGGTGCATTGTCCGACCTATATCTCCTTAGTTCTACATCTATACCTATGTTAGATTTATATGGACAAGACTTCTTTATGTAGACTTCTTTACTTCTAAGTGAAGACTGAACTCTGAGTCAATGTATACATATAATATTCATGTACCTACCTACATACAGGGTTATTGATCTATCAACCTTGTGGGTTGGCCTACGTCCAGCAGTGGACTATAAAAAGGCTTAAAAAGAGGTTATTCCGAAAGGGTAACTAAGCTGAAAAGGGTGATGACCTTTATTATGAACAGCTTTAACTATGGGGCTAACCCGGAATTCGAAAAAAAAACAGCTGTTTCATACACCTTGTCCATTTCGAGTTGCAATGTTGTATGGGATAGCTGTTATTTCTGGTTAGAAAATGTTTCTGAATTTTAATGATTTAGGTAGGTATTTATAGATAATTTTGACAATACCTATAACTAAATAGATTATAGCTAAAAGTAAAATTAACTAGTTAATTAGGTACCTACCTAGGCTACTACACATCAAACTTCTTATTTACCCCAGTAACTTCTAAGTTAATGTGCCAAATATAAAATCCTTTAATATATTTGTTCATACACAACCATAGACGAACATATTGACTCTGTGGCTCAGGGGTTAGTGACCCTGACTTCTGGATCAAAGAGGCGTGGGTTCGATCCCCACCCAGGACAAGCATTTATGTGATCAACATAGGTGTTTGCTCTGTGTCTGGGTGTTATTTAGGTTCTATCTATATAAGTCTGTATTTAAAATAAGTATATGTAGTTTTGCCGTTCACAAGAAAGTCAAAGAGATGGCTGGAATGCAACGAAAGCGAGAAATTCCTGTTCTCATCCATGACAATGTCCCAGTGCTGGATATTAAGAAAAAACTGTTAGTTTGGACTAATTATATTCAGGAATTATTTCACGATTCGAGGCCAGATGAGATTGAAGTAAATGTAGAAAACGAATCAGGTCTTGATATACAAAAAAGTGAAGTAATTGCTGCGATCCGAAATGCTAAGACTGGTAAAGCACCGGGACCTGATGAGGTTATGACAGAATTAGTCAAACTCATAGAAGAAGATGACTTAGATTTACTCGTCAACCTTTTTAATCAAGTGTATGCGACCGGTATCATACCAGAACAGTGGCTTATCTCAACTTTTATCACCATCCCGAAGAAGAGTCGACCCAAAGCTTGTAGTGATTACAGAACTATTAGCTTAATGAGCCATGTCTTGAAGATCTTCTTTAAAATAATACATGGTAGAATTTACCGAAAATGTGAAGAAGGTCTTGGCGACACACAGTTTGGTTTCAGGAATGGTTTCGGCACTAGGGACGCCCTCTTTTGTACTCGCGTGTTGAGCGAAAGGTGCTTAGACATGAACCGTGACTTACATATCTGCTTTATCGATTACGAGAAAGCGTTTGATAAAGTTCGACACGAAAAGTTGTTCGAGGTTTTAAAATCAAAAGGCTTAGACTCGAGAGACACCAGAATTATCAAAAACTTATACTGGAACCAAAAAGCTGAAATAAGAGTGAAGAACGAAACAACTGTTCCTACTGATATACAAAGAGGGGTGCGACAAGGCTGTATTTTATCTCCACTCCTTTTTAATATTTATGCAGAAGAGATCTTTCGGAAACTATCTTCTAGTCATACCGGCATTGTTGTAAATGGCACTCCTATCAATAATGTACGTTATGCTGATGATACTGCCTTGATCTCAGACAATTTGGCATCATTACAGGAACTTCTTGATAATGTTAACGAATTAAGTAAGGACATGGGTTTAAGCATCAATGTTGCAAAAACCAAATACTTGTTGATCTCTAAGAAACCACAGCAAGACTCCAAGCTTTACATCGGAACAGAATTAGTGGAACGGGTCGCTAAGTTCAAGTATCTGGGGAGTTGGATGAATGAAAGTGGGGATCATGCGCAGGAGATAAGGGTCCGCATTGAAATGGCTCGTTCAACCTTCTTCAGAATGAACAAAGTTTTGTGTGACAGAGACCTGAGTCTTGACTTAAGACTACGCATAGTACGTTGCTACATTTTTTCGGTGCTACTATACGGCGTAGAAACATGGACTCTCACACAAAAATTGACAAAGAAGTTGGAGGCCTTTGAAATGTGGATCTACCGCCGTATCTTGAAGATCTCATGGCGTTACCGAATTACCAACGTTGAGGTACTAAGCAGGCTTAAAAAGAAGATGGAGCTTATGAATACCATTAAACACCGGAAGATGTCGTACTTTGGTCACATCATGAGAAATGATAAGTACAGACTACTTCAGCTCATCATCCAGGGAAAGATTGCCGGAAAGAGAAGTGCTGGCAGAAGACGGCACTCATGGATAAAGAACTTGCGGGACTGGTTCGGCTGCAGTACCACCTCATTATTTAGAGCAGCAGCTTCAAAAATTAGAATTGCCCTGATGTTGTCCAACCTCCGATAGGAGTGGAACTACAAGAAGAAGTAGTATATCAGTCTCTGGCAGCCATATCACAAGCTTTGCTTAGTTTGGGGTCAGCGACCGTGTGTAAGATGTCCCCTAATTTAAAAAAAAATATATAAATTTTCTATATATACAACGTGCGGTTTTTTGTTATTATTTTTATTCAGATCTACAGTTACAAGTTAGAAGACAATGATAGGAAATTCAAATTGTACTTTGTACTTTTACAAGCGGTGTAAATATCTGAATACCTACTTCCTTTCTTAACGATATATACGTTTAACAGATTACATAATTAAATTAAACTAGATATAAACTACTAATCAGAACCGGTGGGAATTATATTCCCATATGTTTATGTATGTGGACGGAACTAATGGGAAAAAAAAACCCAGTAGTTTGTCAACAGAACTACTCAACAGAACAGGTGGGAGTAAACGTCCTTACATAATATATAAAATAAAGTCGCTATTTTTGTCTGTTTGTTTGTCTGTATGCTTAAATCTTTAAAACTACGCAACGGACTTTGATGCGGTTTTTTTTAATGGATAGAGTGATTCAAGAGGAAGGTTTATAATATGTATAATACACCTGTGCGAAGCCGGGGCGGGTCGTCTAGTATCTAATAAAGTAACAAATATGTTACCTACACACAAAGATTATTAGTAGAAAACGACTATTTGAATTGATATAGAAAAGTAGTGGAGCTCAATTTTTCCAAAGAGAAAATAGTAGGTACCTAGTAGGTATAAGTAGTTAAGTTTAAGTTAATAAAAGTTAAGTTTACAAATTTCTTTTGTCCTCGAAACTCTAGAAGTGATTTATTTATCGGTCTAGTCTAATAAATGATCTACTTTATGAACGATGATCTACTTTAAACTGTCCTAACCCTGTTCAAGTGACCTTATAATTTAAAGCGAAAACAAAAAATAACAATAAAATTCATACGTCGTACATTGTCTATGGTTACATTCATCACAACCACTCAAATGTATACTCTATCTTCCTACATTACAGCTTATTTCACCTTGTCTCTACAAACAAAGATCGCCATTTTGTGAAATAAAATAAAATTGAAATAGGTACTTACTTGAAGCGATGAGTTTATTAGACAAACAAACAATAAAAATAATGTGAGTCGGGTCATTATTGACGGAAAAGGTTAATTTTAAGCACTAGTATTCGGATTCGCGTGTGCACGCCAGAGACCACGCTTTTATATTCGATGCCAAGTGTCGGTGTAAGCGCTCGGTCACGTTGACGGACGATTTTAATTTTTTCGGATGGTTCGATAACTTGTGATTTATTTTTACCGACTTCTTAGAAGGGGGAAATATGCTATGTTCGTCGGTATGTATTTTCTTTTGTATGGTCATCGTTCTTGTGAACAGATTTAAAAAAAAATATTTCGAAAGGGTATACTTCCGAGATATAATTATGTTTCACTCAGTTCTGGAACGAAATACTCAAAATCGAAAAAAAGCTTACCCGCTACTCTCGTGCAATATTTTATCTCTCTCTGCTAGGTACTTTGAAGATTAAATCCCTATTCTCCTCCGAATCTGAAACCTGGCTATGCCCGTAACTGTACTAGGCTGAAAGACTGGTCACTGAATATTAAACATAATATATTTCATGTTATTTTTATTTTATTTATATATTAAAATTAACAGCCCTTGAGTAACATAAACACTTCAATTTAACATACAATATAACACTATATACCAATAGGTTTATATATGTCAATTTTGTGCAAAGCCATTCTATATACGAAGCGAAGACGTTAGACTAGACATAATTATATCGTACCTACATATATGGTAAGTACCGACAAAAGTAGTGTCTTAAATTCGGTATGTACTACGTTACTGGTGACTTTCTCCTACTATTGATCAAAATACTGATGAGTACCTACTTAGTTCAATACATAATATACCCAATAATATATTTCTTCATTTTTTTCTGCTTTTACAAGTGTAACTCCAACGTTCTCATCGGACGTTACGTATCAGACAATGGACACAAACAAACCCTCGGGTACATGACACATTCAGGGAGGGGGTGACGGGGAGATCCCTATAAATATTCATAGCTTTGGACTTTATGTACCTGTACATAAGAAGTATGATGCTTTAATTAAATGTAACACACTATCTGTGGTTACTTTTGTCATCTTAATAGATCTGAATAATGTTTTACTCAACGTGTATCCATTTTATGATATAATATTTAATTAGATTACCTACTTATTCTTCTACAAATTGTATGCTTGCTATAAAAGTATTCTTTATACAGTCTACGAATTATTTGTAGGGACTACATCATTATGAACATCTCTTACTAAGGAACTATTTTCTGTGGTAGAGCTGATTTTCCCGCTAATTCAGAGAAGACCGAGTGACTGGTGACAACAGTGCTAACTGACATTTTTCTTAAAACAGGGCACTATTAGGGAAGGGCTATTCGATTAAAATTGATGTATTTTGAATTATTTGTTTTTATTTTAAACTTATATAGCAATAGATTTGTTATACAAGAGTCCAATGTTGCTTTTTAACCGCGTGTTCAATTTCGATGACCGAGCAAGCGAAGGATTCAAAAATTTTAATCCTGAGCGTTAGCGAGGATTAAGAAAATTAGAATTCTTAATTTTTGAATTCTTTGCTTGCTCGGTCATCAAAATTGAGCACGCGGTTAAAAAGCAACTTTGCACTCTTGTATAACAAATAACTATTAATGATGTTTTAAATTCACAAACTTAGTGCACACGATGTTAATTCTAAATTCAATTTCACTTTTTCCTCTAGCGCGGATAAAAACAACAAAAAGCAAAAATTCTTTCCGAGCTGGGAAGATAACGAAGCTTTTTTTAAACTTTTTTCAGACTTTTTCTTCGTAGTACGTAATGTATTCAACCGTTAATTCTTTTAAAATTATTAGGTAGATCCTTTTTAGGGTTCCGTACCCAAAGGGTAAAAACGGGACCCTATTACTAAGACTTCGATGTCCGTCTGTCTGTCTGTCTGTGTGTCACCGGGCTGTATCTCATGAACCATGATAGCTAGGCAGCTGAAATTTTCACAGATGATGTATTTCTGTTGCCGCTATAACAACAAATACTAAAAACAGAATAAAATAAATATTTGAGGGGGGCTGCCATACAATAAACGTGATTTTTAGGAGTTTTTTTGCTCGCTATTAATAACGGCAAGAGGAATGGGGCTCCCACACGGTACGGAACCCTTCGTGTGCGAGTCCGACTCGCACTTGGCCGATTTTATTTTATTCTGTTAGATATGCTTTCTTAGGTCAGGTCAGTGGTCGTCATATAACGATGATAAATTCCAGATCCAGATCAAAACTATCCGACACCTGGAACCCAAATACAAGGCACTCATTATGAACAAACCTTTATGGAACAAAGACAAAACTTGATTTGCTCAGTCAGGCCATATAAAAGATAATAATATGTTATCAGAACCAGTCAACTATTTGATAAAGATATTCTTATCTAAGCGACGAAATACGATCACTGTAATCCTCAGTTTTGTTCCTCTGCTTTTTCCGATTTTCTTCTCGACAGATGCATTTTGTCAAATACATTTTTACATCGATAAGTTTTGGTTAAAATTTCCTACTGGCTGGCATAACTTGACCACTGAAAATAAATATTTTATTCATGCATGGGTCTAAAATAATGCCCGCAAAAACAAACTTTAACTTTAACAGATAAGGTTTAAAATCGTGTAATCATTTTTACACCATGTGTTGGTTTAAAACAAGATAATAAGTATATTTATACTATCACTATATCTTTCAGTGTCAATATGTACTCAAATCAAGATTATCTGTATACGCGAATCGTAATCCCCTTGTTCCAAAAGATTTTTTCGATTTTCTCTAAAACAAAACAAGATTTTGAAAAGATTTTTATATCGATAAGGTTTTTGAAAAATTGCGCTTCGGTTGTCATTTTTTTACATTTCGAAGAAAACAAATACTTTTGTTGTGACGTCACTTGACGATGTATGCCTACACGTTTAGTAACTAAGTAGGTAATATTGTACCTATTGTAATACCATTAATATAGATTTGCTGCGATAAAATATTTGTAGAATATTATGACAGGAAAATAGGTAATTAGGTATTAAAGAAACTATTGAGTGAAATGTTTTGAATCTGGGTGAGATATTTTGACCGCTTACTTATATATAGGTATAAAATATTTTTGTTTTGATTTTATATTTATTTACATTATTCTCATTCTATAAAATCACCAATTTACAAGATCTCTACACCAATAAAGAATTTTTATTATATATTATTTATTATAGGTAATAATAAATAATTTTTTTAAAAAAATATTAAATAGTTTATTATTTATTAATTTATTAAATAATAAATAATTTTATTATAAAGAACTTAATATGACGGTAAATGGCAAAAGCGGGAGGGGAAGACCAAAAAAAGTGTGGATGAATTGTGTAGAAGATGACATGCGAGAGAAAGGAGTTGATGGTGAGATGACGAATGATAGAGTGAAGTGGCGAAAGGAAACGTGCTGTGCCAACCCCACCTAGTGGGATAAGGGCAAGATGATCCATCCATCCATCCATCAGCCATAAGAAGTCCACTGCTGGACATAGGCCTCCCCTATGGATCTCCAATAAGACCGGTTGGAAGCGGCTTGCATCCAGCGCGATCCTGCGGTCTTAATGAGGTCATCCGTCCACCTTGTGGGTGGACGTCCTACGCTGCGCTTGCCGGTACGTGGTCTCCACTCGAGAACTTTTCGACCCCATCGGTCATCAGTCCTCCGCGCTATGTGCCCTGCCCATTGCCATTTCAACTTGCCAATCCGTTGGGCTATGTCGGTAACTTTGGTTCTTCTACGGATCTCCTCATTTCTGATTCGATCTCGCAGAGAGACTCCGAGCATAGCCCTCTCCATAGCTCGTTGGGCTACTTGGAGCTTACCAATAAGGCCCATAGTGAGAGACCACGTTTCTGTGCCATAAGTCATCACTGGCAACACACACTGGTCGAAAACTTTCGACTTGAGGCACTGAGGTATGTCGGACGAGAAGACGCTACGCAATTTTCCAAACGCTGCCCAGCCGAGTTGGATTCGGCGATTGGCCTCTTTCTTGAAGTCGGACCTACCTAATTGGACTACTTGTCCTAGGTAGACGTACGAGTCAACGACTTCAAGAACCGAGTTCCCAACAGAGATCGGGGTGGGTACAACATGGGAATTACACATAACTTTCGTCTTGTCCATGTTCATCTTAAGACCCACCTGTTGAGATACCCGATTGAGGCCTTCGAGCATCGTGCTGAGCTCTTCCATCGATTTCGCCATGACTACTATATCGTCGGCAAACCGAAGGTGAGTGAGGTATTCGCCGTTGACATTGATGCCGAATCCTTTCCATTCCAGGAGCTTGAAGGCGTTCTCCAAAGTAGCCGTAAACAGTTTCGGAGAAATTACGTCTCCCTGTCTTACGCCTCTTTTTAAAGGGATCGCCTTGGAGCTCTCTTCCTGTACTCGGACCGACATAGTGGCGTTATTATACAAGCAGGGCAAGATGATGATGATTATTTATTATAGGTACCTACTTGAGATTTTTTCTATGCTATCCATAGCAGCCCAGTCTCCCCTATCGAACAATACTAGATGGTAAATAATTATTATTTGTAAATCAAATAAAATTCTGGTGTCCTCACTTCAGTAAGACCCAGGTATTGTTGATATGCCTGATGTCAATCTTATACGTATCGTACCATTTCAGTATTTGCTATAAACAATTTATCAGGAATTCAACATAGCCATGTATTCAATATAGCTATTCATATTAAACTGGTAATTCATATTATATTCATATTACTGGTAAACGCAAACAATTACATTTGCACAAACAGGAGTAATTTAATGAAATCGTCTAAAAAAAGTTAACTTTTCAATTTGTCGTAATAAAAAACCAAGGCGTCGTAATATCTAGTTTATTTTGTGACGCCGCCGCGGCATAGCTTTCTCAGCTGGCTATTGTGAAGTAAACGGCATCCACCTGCAGGCCTGCAGAAGATTCAATGAAGGAAAGGAATTAGGAATCACAAGGACCAGCAGGCAGGATATTTATGAACGCCATCAGATGCAATTCCTGCCTGTGAGCTTGTTCCTAAGCTGTGACCTTATGAATGGCCAGCGAGAGTGCGCGTCGCTGCCCTACGGCTGAGTTTACTTCACACACTCTCGTCTCTAATAAATACACGGGCTTATGCTAATGGCCATAGCGTATTTCACTGTGGATTTGTATGAAGTTCGGTCGGGAGTGCCGCTTTTGTCTTATGCAGCACTCTGTGGGGTGAACTTATTCCTGCGGATAGATTGCGATCGCGCACGTCGCCGCCCCACGACGGAGTTTTACCTCACACATCCTCCAGTGTAATGCTAATGGCGAGCGAGTGCGCGCGCCGCGCCGCCGCCCTACGTCTCATTTTCCCCTAACACACCCTCGTTCCTAATAAATACGCAGCCTCATGTTAATGGCCGTAACGGCCTTTATTGTCGTTTTGTATGAAGTTGGGTCGGGAGTGCCGCTTGTGGCTGATGGCGCTCTGCGCGGCCAGCTTGTCCCTGCGGACAGCTTGAGAGCGGGCGCGCCGCCGCCCTACGTCGGAGTTTTCTGCCAGGCGCCCGCCGCTACGCACGCGCCGTCCGACACCACCCGCTGAAAGAAGGATGTACAGTCTAACAACTTGAAACTCTTGACGAGAAATGGATTCCAAGAAGCAGAACATCATTAAAAAATAGGTATGGAAAACGCTGTAATAGGTAACGGGACGCTTCGCCCCGACCACTATATACTTATGAGGAGTTCTTAAATGAGTGAAGCGACAAGCAATATGCTAGTTGACATGCACATAATAGGTCAGTGCCACTAACAATTTTTAACATACCGTACATATAAAAATACACTGTATAAACTCCTGGAGTAGTAATCAAAACTGGTTCAAATTATCATACTTACCTACCTATTTACTTTCAAACAGTTCAATAAATCTATAAGTACATCAGTCATAACCATAAGGCGACTACTGCTGGACATTAGGCCTTCCTTATTGATCTCCAATAAGACCAGTTGAAAGCGGCTTGCATCAGCGATCCTGCGGTCTAATCAATACCGAAATGTAACATTCAATACTAGGTACTTTGAAAAGAACTGTGATACGAGTACAAAAGAAAGATACAATATAATTTAATGATATTTATTATTTTTCGAAGTTCATACCTTCCGCCATGAGCCCCAGATCATCATCACCAATAAGCCGTCTCAGCCTCTTCTCGTCTCCATCATCGTAACCCTCGAACGACTCCTGACTGGCTTTGTGCATCTCTTGGTACTGTTCTATGTAATCCTGGCCCAGGCGCTGGTTGTTCAGGTGCTTCCCATGATTTGTACTGGAACGAGCAGTAGCGGGTTTTGAAGGGACCCGGGTTGTGGCTGGATGCGAGACTTCTTTGCGGGCTGTTGATTTTCTGGCTTCAGTATACTAGAATAAAGCCATTTGAATCTAAAAAAAACGGCCAAGTGCGAGGCGCACGAAGGGTTCCGTACCGTATGGGAGCCCTATTCCTCTTGCCGTAATTAATAGCGAGTAAAAAACTCCTAAAAATCACGTTTGTTGTATGAGAGCCCCCCTCAAATATTGATTTTGTTCTGTTTTTAGTAGTTGTTATAGCGGCAACAGAAATACATCATCTGTGAAAATTTCAGCTGCCTAGCTATCATAGTTCTTGAGATACAGCCCGGTGATAGACAGACAGATGGACAAGAAGAACATCTTAGTAATAGGGTCCCGTTTTTACCTTTTGGGTACGGAACCCTAATGAGTGGATGTAATTTGTAAACTTTTGAATCTTCGAAGCAATTGCTAATATAAGTAAAGTATAAAGTCGCTGTGTTTGTCTGTTGTCTGTTGTTGTGCACTTTTGTCTACTACTTACTATCCATTTTAATCTGCATATCTTTTAGAATATTTTGTTCTGGTACGGCTTATAACTAAGAAGCTAAATTCATTAGTAAGTAGAAAGGCGACGACGCGGCGACGCCGGAACGGGCAGCTAGTAGGTAAGTAATAAGTATAAATAGGTAAGTATTTACCTACATAATAGATATTGAAGAGATAGTAGATACATAAGCTATTTCTTTGGAAAGTTACAATGTGATGGTATGTGGGCATACCTATTCATCATTATGTACATTTTTTACTATTGGACAAAACATTAATTTTTTCGTGACAAAATATGTCTCGAAATGAAATGTAATAAGATGTGTTCTCTCACGTCCCATAGTAAATAAAAAAACTTGAAAGTCAGTCACACTTTTTCAATCAACCCCTTTGGGTATTCTACTCGTTTAAAGTCGAAATTAAGAAAAAGAAATAAAAAATATCCAATAGTTATGCTATTCGCACTTACTTCAACAATGATTATAACAATAATACAAATGAGCCATTTATTAGACATTGTAATACACTTTTCGAGACTTTAAACACACGTTTTTGCCCGACAAACCATTACTTTTTATCAGAGAAATAAAACTGAGAACTTCAGCTATCGATTGGCTCGAGAAAATGTAGCGCTTACAATGAAATTCGTATGTAAACGTTTTCTGAAAAGGAAGGAAGACAATGCAGTTGTTTTACAAACAGACAGTGTATCATCCAATGAAAACAAAGTGTGTGCATTAAGACATATTTGGTACAAGCCCGGTAATTATATACCGTGGTACAAGGTACCTAATATATTATAACCTACTTGTTAGTGTATTGTAGAACAATACTTTCAAAATTATCTCGAACGAATGGAGACCACGTACCAGCAAGCGCAGCGTGAAACATCAACCGACTATAGTCAAACCGCTAAACTCAGACATCGCCTGCGCGGTACAGGGGCGCCGGGGGAGACGACACAGGGGACTGAGACAGGCGCGGGCAGCGGGTCCCCGGCGCCCGCACCTGTCTCAGTCCCCTGTGTCGTCTCCCCCGGCGCCCCTGTACCGCGCAGGCGATGTCTGAGTTTAGCGGTTTGACTATAGGTGAATCGATAATACAATATAGACCGCAGGAACGCGCTGGGTGCAGACTTCTCCCAACTGGGCTTATTGAAAATCCGTAGGCAAGGCCTATATCCACAGTGGACGTCATAGGCTAACGGATAGAAGGATGACTGCTATAACTTTTGAAATCAGAATGTTCAAGAGATTTTTTTTAAATCTGAAATGAGGAGATCCGCAAAAGAACCAAAGTTACCGACGTAGTGGATTAGCAAGTTAAAATGGCAGTTGGGAGGGCACATAGATCGGAGGACTGTTGACCGATAGGGTCGTAAGGTTCTCGAGTGGAGACCACGTACCGGCAAGCGCCAGGACGTCCACCTACGAGGTGGACAAGTGATCTTATTAAGACCGCAGGATCACGCTGGACGCAAGTCGCTCCCAGCGGATCTTATTGGAGATCCATAATGCAGGCCAATGTCCAGCTGTGGACGTCATGTGGCTGATGGATGAATGGATGAATAACTTTTAGTACCTATCCGGTGCGAAAATAAGCACACGGTTCAGATTTTTCTGTAATAATGTTTGTTCAATAGGTCATCATCATCATTTACGGATCCATGTCACTTGTCTCACCTGTGTCACATGACCATGAGTAAATCCATATACTTAATAGGTACGCAATAAAATCGGCCAAGTGCGAGTCGGACTCGCACACGAAGGGTTCCGTACCGTGTGGGAGCGGCAACAGAAATACATCATCTGTGAAAATTTCAGCTGCCTAGCTATCATGGTTCATGAGATACAGCCCGGTGACAGACAGACAGACAGACGGACAGACTGACATCTAAGTCTTAGTAATATAGGGTCCCGATTTTACTCTTTGTGTACGGAACCCTAAAAATCTGAAAGTTCCTTCGAAGCGCCATATTTTTTTGTTTTTCCAACAAACATGATTTTAAAATTATAGCATGGTTTGTTATAGTAGTAGTATAAGATGAAAATTTCATCTTGGTTTGATAACTGAAAAAAAACATGAAAATGCGAATTACTTAGTTCTACAAAATGTGTGCTCTACATGTACCACAATGAAATCACATTGTACGGGCATTTTTTTATTGGACAAGTGCCTTTACTAACTACCACTAAATACAAGACTTACATAATCTAAAACTACATAAACTACTACTACATAACAAGACGAACCAAACGAGCCGAAACTCGATAGGGTTGCGTCGTTTCATTACAGAGTTCCTATGACCACCTTCTAGCTCCTTCATCACTAGCCCTAGTTACCATTGAAAGACAAACTACTCGTCAAGACTGCTCGTCGTTTCATTGTTAAATTACTTGAGCCGCCTTCCAGCTCCATCATCAGATCAGCGCCATGTCATCATAATATTGCATAGTCACGTGATTTACACATGTATGCAAAATTTCAGCTCAATCGGTAGGTACCCGGGAAGTGAATCAAAAACTTGCAAGTTGCAACATTTGATAACAATTAGCATTGCGTGCATGCCCTGAGCATTCATTCTCGCCATCGAAGGCTCCTTCTTGCGGCGGCGTCGTGTGTTGGGTCGTTCTCCTCCCTCAAATTTGGTCGAGGAGAGCGATGGCTGGCACATGCGTCACACTCGTGATCGGGTGCTGCATGCGGGTCGCTGGTTTGCTCGCGGCATTCACGCAATGCACTGAAACTACTAACTTAGAACTAACCCATCTCTATTGTACAGTCGCATTCCATCAATTGTAACTTAGTTAACAAAGGGCACAGACCCTGGAGTCTGTGGATCACTAATTAAAATTAAAAAAAAAAAAAAAAAAACATCTGATAACAGAACGACAGACAACGGGACAGGTGAAGTAAATAAAAGCTTGTAACACGAAACATCTCTAAAAGTAACTGTATATTCCAGAACCAGGGAATACGGAATCTCGGTAGGTAAAACTGCCATATCGAGCTCGTAAACTAGTAGGTAATGAAGCCGAAATAACAGACTGATAGGTATAGAGGTCGGGTCGTTTGACTGTAAATATCCATCTTATCTCCGCACCAGTTACAAGTCACTCGCCGCTCCACTCCTAGCCAGATTCAGCCAGTTATTGTTATAAACCATCGATAAATGTATTGTTTTCGTTTTCGCGTTAAATGATTAATTGCATTGGTAATTCTGCGTATTCGTTGAGAAATGGAGATAGTGGATGTCGTCACAGTTGTGATGGGCTTCCGTGAGTATTTTTTTGTACCTACCTAATAATAGGGTAGATGTAGACAACTAAAAATATGTAATTCGTCAAAAAATACATTAGGCACGTATTTTTTTTTTGTCAATTAAACAAAAATTGACGAAGATATGGCCCGTTAAAGTTCCGCGTGACGTCACGAGTGCGCTACAAATGTACAGACTACGTCGCACCAGTGACGTCACGAACACCCACGCTCTAACTTTGACAAGGTTAATCTTTGTCGTTAATTGTTTGATTAACAAAAGAAAAAATTCGTATCAAATGTGTTTAAAAATCTAAATATGTAATGGACTAATTCTAATAATGATTTTTTACCCAGTCATCATGCAATTTTTCGACTAGTCTGTTACGGCACAGAAACGGGTCTCACTATGGGTCTTATTAGTGCTTACTAAGCACTAATATCAAAGGATTTCGATGAGGGCTATGCTCGAAGTCTCTCTGCGCAATCGAATTATAAATGGAGAACCGTAGAAGAACCAAAATTACCGATTTAGCCCAGTGGATTGTGTTAGGAATAACCGAGGACTCGATGCAGTAGAAATAACATTATTACAATATTTACAATAATACTAAGCAGATTTATTCCTCCCATCACATTGTTCCTTTAGCTTTTAAAATAACTAATCTAGACTTCTTCGCTCCGACGGCTCGACCAGAATAGTTCCCCTATGAGAATAGTCTTCAAAACCCATGCGAGTCTCTAAACACGAATTCTTTTTAAATTTATTTATTAATTTTTACGACTTCCTCTGTAATAGCCATCCACAGCTCGTTTCCTGTTGCATTTACTTTATAAAAGTCTGTGGTTGACTACCACCCTCGAACTATCGTGTCCGTTCAAAAACCGCACATTATTTAAAATAGCAGCGTTTTACCTGAAATAAAACGCATATTAAAATACTTACCTTACTGGAAGCTTTTATAATGAGAGAGAGCGTATCCCTTTCCGTCGAACAGCTAACGTTTTCAGTCCCTTTAAGCGTTGTAACCGGAAGCCTCCAGGTGGCGCCCCTGTAGCGACTGCGCGCCATTTTATTTTCTAGGAAAAATGGCGTGCCTTTTGGCCTCATTGCGTTAATTTTTGTAATTTCCACCAGGCAGAAATTAAAAGTAAAGCTTCCAGTAAGGTAAGTATTTTAATATGCGTTTTATTTCAGGTAAAACGCTGCTATTAAATAACTTGACCGTTACTGGAAGCTTTTATAATGAGATTCTGTTTGTTATCGCCTGGTTGCGTCACCTGGAGTGGGGCTTTTAATTATAACTTATGATTATGTATTAGGTACGCCAATGTGATTACGCCAATGTGAGATCTATAGCTCGGGTGACAATTTAATTACTAATGATTTCAAATACATTAAGTTACTTTACAGTGAATAATGTCCAGAAAAGATAAAATATAACTTAAATCCCATAAGAAAATGGACATCAAGAATCTTCCGGTCACTTAGGCCATTATCTTCAATAAACATTACCTATTTAGCAAGAGTACTTTTAATTTGCAAAATTAAATAAAAACAATATACAACAACAAAGTGTTAACGTATAAATAATTTACAACATACGTAAAGCTTTAATATGTACATAAACCCACGAGGATTTTATAAAAACGCGTTTTCGTTGTGTTCATCGCATATCTACATGCATACCTGTACTTACGGTTAGGCTGGGTGGCTAACCCAAGTGTCCGGGTTTCTAAGCCACCTGAAAGAATCTGACATCGTATAATAGATCCTATTGAGAAGGATTTGTTCGGTAATGATATTTACATTACATTATTGCAGGAATGCAATATGCATTCGTATTTTGCGTCATTACTAAGCAGAGAGTCCCACGCAATAGAATTGTTACTTTTAGAGTACCTCTCCATCGTGAGGAGCAGTGGATGGCTAGCTTAGACTGTGCCATTATTGCAAGAATGCGTTATGCATTCATATTTTGCATCATTGCTAAAGCAGGGAGTCCCACTCGATGGAACTGTTACTTTTCAAGTACCTCTCCCTCGTGATGGGCGGTGGATGGCTTACTTAGCCTGTGCCATTATTGCAAGGATGCGTTATGCATTCATATTTTGCATCATTGCTAAAGCAGGGAGTCCCACTCGATGGAACTGTTACTTTTCAAGTACCTCTCCCTCGTGATGGGCGGTGGATGGCTTACTTAGCCTGTGCCATTATTGCAAGGATGCGTTATGCATTCATATTTTGCGACATTACTAAAGCAGGGAGTTCCACGCGATGGAACTGTTGCATTTAGTGTACCTCTCCCCCGCGAGGGGCGGTAGGTGGCTTGCTTAGACTGTGCCGTTCGACATGAGTCGATAGTTTGGCAATAAATCTCGAAAGTTGATTTACTTCAGATTTTGACCTCATACTCGTAGTAGTTATGTAGAAGCCAATTCAGTCAATATAAAATTGAAAGAATATATTAAAAATATAAAATAAAAAATGTCACTGCCCCACTAAAAACAATGGTCAAACAATGGCAGCTAAAATAAAATCAAAGTAATTATGCAATTAAATGTCACGGTACAGTTATTGGTCTCGTACTTATACGTACAGGATACATGTGTATGTTAGTAAATCTTTATAGATTTAATATAGATTTAATGGTCTCTAGCTTATAGCTATCAGTTGGAGTTGCGCCTGAAGATTTCCAATTGTCATGCGAAGCAATAGCGCTACTTTTAATAAGAGTTGTTTAAGCTGCGACTAACAATGTGTGAGAAAAAGGTAGCTAAGTTCGTTCCAATACTAGTTTTGACAAACTCACTTGATTAATAACTCGCAAAAGAAAACAAAAACTGAGAAATAACTCACAAAAAACACCACTGGCAAAAATAGCCCCTTGAATTTTTAATAACTCCCGGCTCGATCGTCAAATTGCGAATGTAGGATTAATCTGTACTTAACGATTAGTTTTATGTAAAGCAAATTAGTTAGGCTGCTTTTTACAATGATATTATTATGTTGGATTACAACATTCTCAAAAACTAAGTAATCTCATTAATTTTATACATTGCGTAGGCGCCGCCGCCGTAAAGTGCACCGTAACCTGTGTACTTGCCAGAAATATTTATAATATTTTTTATAAATACTTAGACATTAACTTTTGTGTTTTTTGTCGTTTGTTGTTTTGTCTCTTTTAGCTAATATTTGAGATGATCTATCCAACAATGTGCTGTTTTGTGGAAAAAAGAAGGTAGTAAGACCTGACCTACCCTCCACACCATAAAACCTAGGGTTATCTGACGCGCATTTTTGTTTCAATCTATTTTTACGAACACTACATTCTTATTTTGTTTGTATTTAAGTAAATTAAAAAGTTTCATAATGTAATATTATTATGATAAATGGTCATTAATACAAAATACAACATTAAAAGGGGTATTAGCCTGAGCCAAGATGGTAAAAAAAATCGTCTTCACGTTTTCTTCCGTGCGACGGAAGATCACACAATCTATCTGGCCACAAATGCAACATTCATTACTGCATGTATTAACACAAAGACATCAACATTCTATATAATCACTTCATTGAAACTAGCGTGAGGATTCATTACTAAATTTTATATGAAAACCGGATACAACTCACGATTATATTTAATATTCTTCATAATTTCACTGTTTTCTTCTTAATTACAACTAAGAACGCCATTACATGAAATATAAAAATCCTGCGGCTATAAACTAAACCTAAATATGACAGATTAGTCATGCGATTAAGGTATCGCATCTGTTTGTCATTTTATTTCACTACACGAACTTTACAACACGTTTGTAGTCGCAGACACAATTATTAGGTACGCACTTGTAGGATGCACCTTATTCTCTATTTTCTTCAAATAGAAAAACATTATATAACACAATATAAAGTAGGTAGGTAGATATGTTGTTGGGCCTTTAGTAGCTTTGCATTCTGGTATGCCGATATATAATGTACTCAAATAATATCTACATCATATAAAATGACTTTCATTTTAAAATAGTGAACTTAAACACTGCTAACATAGTAGAAATAGGGGGTATGGATTAAGTTTAAAATAAATATCGCAACGACAGTTTAAATATCTATTAGTCTTACACGGTTTTTGTTATATGCGAAAAACAAAGAGTGTGTGGGTAACTCACTTTCATAGTGACGTTTATCAATTAATTTATGTTTTCCGTATATCGGTAAGAGCACATGTTCACGATTGCTATCCTTGCGGATAAGACATGCTAATTTTCTCCAATTAGTTTCTATTTTAGTAGATACACAACATAGTACTGCTCAAGCAAGTCTTGCTATCACCTTAACAGGGTACTTGCAAAATTGCACATTGAATGGTTTTCTTTCCCGAAAATGTGAAGAGATTTAATAGAATTTAAATAGATGCGAGCTGTGTACATGTTTCTTTAATATTGACAGCCTCGGTGGCTCAGTGGTTAGTGACCCTAACTTCTGGGTCAAAGAGGCGTGGGTTCGATCCCCACCCAGGGCAAATATTTATGTGATGAACATAAGTGTTTGCTCTGTGTCTGGGTGTTATTTAGTTACTATCTATATAAGTATGTATTTAAAAATAAATGTATGTAGTATATCAGTCTCTGGCAGCCATATCACAAGCTTTGCTTAGTTTGGGGTCAGAGGCCGTGTGTAAGATGTCCCCTAATATTTATTTTATTATTTATTTATTTTATATTATTATGTTGTTACTATTTACAGACTTCCTACAAAGAACAGTCTGTTTTTTCTTATGGTATTTAATTAATGTATTTTAATGATATAAGCCCCATTTTATACAAACCCTTACTTATTTTATTATTTTTGGGTATGCTACAAATTATTACTGCTTTGGTTTGAGAATACTCCCTGACCTCCCCCTGTCGGAAGAAAATCACTACGTTTTTCAGTGATTTATTACAAGCTTGTGACGATAGTATGCAAAGACCCGACTATGTACAGTAGCTCAAATCATCCATTAAAATAAGGTCAACCGTATTGAATGCTTAATTTGAATAGAATTTCTTATTTTCTATGAAAGAAAATAATAGGAATTTCACTTTCCAAAACAAATAACGCAAATAATTGAATACTGTACAAGGTAGTGGCCGAAACTAAACTAGCCAAATGTTTGTTATGATTTGTGGAAGTACATTTACACTCAGTTTTTAAATTATTTGCATAAATCGTGTAGAATTCACTCCGCGAGAGTGGCATGTATCACAATAAGCACTGACCCCATGAGGGTAGTTAATTAATATGATATAAAAGTGCATTGTACAGTGTACACTGTATCACTCACTTTCCAAGTAGTGAATTTAACAAAAAGCACTGACTCCATGAGGGTAGTTAATTGATGATGTGCATAAATCCGGTAGGTGCGCTAACCTGTTCGTTTATAATTATATCGATTTTATCATTATATGATCGGTAACAACATGTTCATATCAAGCACACGCCACTAATATCAGGTAGCTTGATCCGTTCATAAGAAGGTATTAAAAATACCGACCCCACGAGGGTGGTTCACATGCATTGAAGCATGGTAACGTTGCTTCTTCCATACTGTTATACATGGTTTTGTCAAACAATTTGCTAAAAATAATCAGAAGGTAGTTTCTGAAAAATACATTTACCCTAAAACGGCGGTATTTGTAATATCACGTATATTTCGAGTCGAAAGAACAAAAGTTGCTCGCAAATAGGTGCTTAGGTACTCAGTAAGCTCAATAGAAACAGCTGAAAGTATTTGCTCATTTTCTAACGAATAAAATGAAATCTAAACGCATCAAATATAACTTTGCACAAAATTTTATCAACTGAGATAAAGTTCTGACCATTTTAGAAACTCTTTGGTAAAATAAGATTAAAAATCGTAAGGTGGGTGCTATTTCTCGGCTATCGTAAGGTGCCGTATATTTTTCCCAGGTTGCTTGATACTAGGTTTAGGAAACCTAGGTATATCTTACGGTGCCGAATATATGAACACTGCAGTGTTAAACTGCCGTATAAATAAAATTCTGCTGCAATATAAGCTTAAAGAAGTTCTACTAAGAATCCAAATTTCGCTCACCAATTTTCATCGATACATTTCTCCATCTGGTTGGAAACGTTCAGCACGCTTACCCGCTGCCGAAGAAGCTCTGCTTAGCTGACATCACACGACCTTGACCGCTTGAAGCAGTCGCGTTCATCTATTTTTAAAGGAAATTTATTAAACAGGGATGAAAACAATTGTATAGGGCGACCGATTGCCCTATTTGAAGCACTCTTGGTTAAAACCAATTAGGCTCTGCTGAAAATTTTGTAAACGAACGGTAAAAACCGTTAAAAATTTATTTATTAAGTAATTGCTATGCCACCCTGGTTTTCAAACCTTGGGCACAGTAAATTTCTTTAAAAAATCCATTTTTAGAGAAATAGATGTAATAATATGTGGGAACTTACTGCGCAGGTACTTATACTTAGCTCCGTTATTTCTTGGAAACAATGTGTTCATTTCGATGCTGAGCACCACCATATATTCACTGAGTTTAATCTACATATTAGTTTTAGATAATCTATATATATAAAAATGAATCTGCAAAATGTATGTACGCGCATAACTTCAGAACGGCTTGACCGATTTCGCTAATTCTTTTTTTATTGTGTTCGTTATAGCCAGGACAAGGTTTGTATCTAAAAAAATAAAAAAAAAATATATAATTTTTCGAATTCAGTCACTTTTTGCCATCCTTATTTCAACCTGCTTTCCATCAAATACAGATAATTTGGGGAACAAATACAAAGACAGTATGGCTAAAGACATTTTGCATAGGATATGCTTAATAACAGAAAATCTTGAACTTGAAACGCAGAAATACATAATGAGGTATTAATATCATTAGAAGATTTGTGCGCGATGTTGTCCGGCAAGATGCTGCACCAATTAGGAATGCCTGCACCTAATCGACCCATGCACGATGCATTAAATCGAGAATTTGAACGAGAACGGCAATATGACAAATATGTTTTGAGTCAATCCGTACAGAGCAAAGTCCCACTTTTAAATAGGTAGCAAAAAACAGCTAACGATACTATTATGAAAGCAGTAAATGATGGTAATGGAGGATTAATTTTGGAGGATTTTTATTGACAAATAGCACTAGCAATATCTTCATCCGGGTTTGCTGCTACATTTGTAAGTTAATTATCTGTGATGAGTGTACGATGTCGCACAAACGAGCATTAGAGGCACTCGATCAAACATTGAAATATTTAGGTACCTACGTAGCAATCAGAACCTCTTCGGAGGTGCGATGATTCTAATGTCTGGTGATTTTCGCCAAACGTACCAATCATTCCCAGATCAACAGCTGCTGATGAAATAAATGCTTGATACGTAAAAAAAACTTAAATTAACAACCAATATGCGAGTGGAGTTGCAAAATGACTTTTTTTTTTAAATTCCGTATTGGTTTGCGTTTGACTACATACTGCCTGATGTTGAGCAGATATGCGGTCTAGGGTGTAGCACGCTTACCTAGAAGATACCTATTTACTCGGGATTTGAAGAAACCCACGTCGTACTTTAGCGGGAAGACAGACCCAGGCAAAGCGTTCCACATTCTAGCTGTTCGTATGAGGAATGAGGATTCGAAACGCTTGGTTCTAACGCACGGAATGTACTGTAATGTATGTCTACCATAAAAGGGTGGTGCTTTGGTCGCGTCTGTCTAGCCGTACGATAGAAGAAAGGGGCGGGTGGGACCAGATTGTGCAACTCCTGAGCGCACTCTCCGAAGTGTATACGATAAAAGGCCGAAAAACATGCTACCTTACGTCGATTCTCGAGACTTTGCAGCTGCGACTTAGTCAAGGTGTCGTTGTCAATCAGCCTCCTGGCTCGCCTCTCAATCGACTCCAGAGCCACCATCCAGTTGATATTTGGCAGAGCCATCCCAAAGGTGAGAGCAGTATTCCATGCAAGACCTGACTTGTGCTTTATAAAGACTAAGCAGTTGCTCAGGTGTGAAATACCGTCTCACCTTAGCGAGAACACCAAGTTTTTTGGAGGCTAATTGAGCTTTTGACTCTATAAAAGAGCCAAAGTTAAGAGTCGATGAGAAAGAAACGCCTAATAGTTATCGGCAGAAATGTTTTGCAAAATTCAAATACAGTATTAGACATTGGCAATGGGAGAATTCCTGTTGACGCTACTATGCTGGCCTTATTTCATTTCTAGCTGACCCGGCGAACTTTGTTCCGCCATATTTTCTAAATTCAAAGACTTTGCAATATTGCAAATTCTTTCAATATATGGTTCTATTTAAAACAGAAGCTATTGTTTATTTACTTTTTTTGTAGTCATAAAACAAAGTCATTGAATTTAGAAAATATGGCGGAACAAAGTTTGCCGGGTCAGCTAGTGATTTTATACAAATAAGCTGTACAACAGGCCGGGAGCTAGCTAGAGCTGCCCGGAGCTGTTGCTTCGACGAAAAATTCAACGCCAATGAGGCCAAAAGGCACGCCATTTTTCCTAGAAAATAAAATGGCGCGCAGTCGCTACAGGGGCGCCACCTGGAGGCTTCCGGTTACAACGCTTAAAGGGACTGAAAACGTTAGCTGTTCGACGGAAAGGGATACGCTCTCTCTCATTATAAAAGCTTCCAGTAACGGTCAAGTTATTTAATATGCCATTTTTGCCTAAAACCCAACAATTAGTAAGTTGAAATAGCAATGGGCTGGCTTTTAACAAAAGAAAAATACCATGGAGGACTGATGACCGATAAGGTTGAAAAAATCTTAAATGGAGATCATACACCGGTAAGCGCAGTGAAGGACGTCTACCCAAAAAGGTCATCTGTCCCTTATCAAAACCGCAAGATCACTCTGGATGCAAGCCGCTTCTAGCCGGTCTTATCTACATAAGGTAGACCTATGTTTTGCAGTGGGCGTCCTAAGGCTGATGGATATACTTAAAGCTAAGTAGTGGTAGTTATTAGGTCAGGAGTTACCTAATAGGGCTAGGGATTTTCTCTAAGGGCAGCTACATATCTACTTTTGCACGTCATTGAAAAATAGGAAGGCCTTTCAAGTTTTTTGAGGTGTGCAAAGAAGTACCCACTACCCACTAAACCCCTAGAAAAAAATGTCTAGTTAGGTATATACCTTTGCAGACGTTACTTAGCAGAAGGAAGCTCATCTTCGAAGTCGTATTTTGAATGACACTACACACAATGCACTGTGATGACGATTTTGAATAAAGTACCATCATAGACCATGAATTACGATACATTACAAATCCAAAAATGTGGAAATTAAAGGATTTAAAATAAAACAATGGAAAATTAAGTACCTAATATTTTTTTGGGGTTCCGTAATACCCAAAGGGTAAAAACGGGACCCTATTACATACTAAGATTCCTCAGTCCGTCCGTCTGTCACCAGGCTATTGTAGGTACGAGTATATCTCAAAATCGAAGTCAACGATTTCACAGATGGTATATTTCTGTTGCCGCTATGTTGTTATAGCGGCAATAGTAAAAATAGTAAAACATAAATATTTTAGGGGGGCTCCCCTAGAACAAACCTGAATTTTTAACCGTTTTTGTAACAAGGTTTGTATATAGCTTCAAATATTCACAGAATATATTTTAGTTACATATTCACTTTAAAAGTAAATAACTAAAAAATAAATATTTAAGGGGGGCTCCCACATGGTACGGAAACCTTTGTGCGCGAGTCCATCTCGCACTTGGCCCATTATAATATTTTTAATCAGACTTGCCCGGGCACCCCAGAAGCTGTATGCCCTGTGGCCCTAATAGGTTGATCTGTTTGACTATTTGGAGAGAATCTAACTGATCTTCTGACAGATCCTGAGCCGACCTGGCCGACAGGGTCGGTGTATGTCAGTGTGCCTTTGATGACTGTCGCCTATACCAAATACGGAATACGGCGATGGGGTCGTCCGGGTCGCCCAAGAGGTGTCTCGGGCGAGGGTGGCTAGGGGGGCGAGTTTGTCGTGTCCGTCGTATAGTCTGAGGCTTGGACTACGAGTGGGTTGGGGTAGTGAGGAGCCTTAATTATCAAAGTAGCAGCGAGATAGATTCTTAATGTACTGAGTAATGGAAGAGGGAGATCAAGATCGCAGTGCAGGTCAGTGTATTGCATGCTTTGCGAGCGAACCTATTCTGAATGACCTGGAGCTTGTCCAGTTCAATGCGGGAGGCGTGGCCAAAGACCACGGAAGCATAGGTCATGACAGTGCGGATGCACGTTTTGTAAATTGTCACCTTATTTCTCCAATTCAACAAATACCAAATCATTATTTTTTTTAAGCATCGCATCTGTATGAGAAGGGCTTTATATTGTATGTCATCCGTGGCGACCGTGGCTAACATCAAAATATCATCAGTCATTCAGCCAGAGGTTCAGCCACGGAATAAACACTTATCAAAATCATGGTGTATGGTTGGAATATGACCGGGGTCAGCCAGATTGACAAGTTTCATTGATAGCGTTATCATGGCTAAGACGATGGTTGTAACAAGAGATTCCACTTACAAAATAATTACACCATATTACAGAATATTTTCTAAAATTAGCTTCACTAACTTTCAAATTTCGTGCCAAAATTAACACTTCTACAAGTTTTCTCATTTTCAACTTTCTTCGCGTTGATTGGATGATGGTTTGCCAATCAGATACAAATGTCATTGCCGTTTACCGCGCTATTAAAGGATTGGTCTATTTTGACAGGATGATAGTAATGTGAAAGCGTAGGATGCAAACAAAAAAGGACCACAATGAGCACACAAAATAAAAAGTAATCGATTTTTTTTACATTAAGAAATCAATATAAAATGTGATGTTCAATACAGTGCCGGCTTTAGCTCTACCAGCGCCCTGGGCGAGATTTATACGGCGCCCCTATTGAAATTCAAACCGAAATAACAAGTAGTAAAACTATTGTATTGTGGTTCGATAGTCCTTTGCTCAAACTACGATTATATCGCCACTAAACGTGAGTGCAGCGTACGCGAAATTTTTAGATTTTGTCTTTCAATAGAGCTGAAATTTTAATACAATAGGTGTACCCAGGCACGTATCCAAAATTTTTGAACATACCCTAGATAAAATTGATTATTTGGCTGAACAATTTGTTGAATGTTGTTGCTATGTAGACGACCCTAAAAATGAAAGTGACTCATAAAATGACCCTTCGGCTATTTTTCTCCGAATCCTCAGAATTCTCGCTAAACTAAAAAGCACATCTGTACTCTCCGGGGTTTCTTTCTGTAAAAATCAGATGTTACACACTTGTGCAGTTATTTTGGGGTCTCAATCGTTTCAAGAATGATTGAAACTAGTGACAAAAAACCAGACAATTATTTTTGCCAATCATAGTTCTAGGTCAACAGGAAGTACCCTGTAGGTTTTGATTGCCTTGTGAGTGTCGAAATATGGGGGGGTTTTACGGCTATATTCATAAATTTTTTTTCACGATAACCAAGGTTTTTTTTTTCACAATTGGAAGAATTTAAGAATTTACGTATGGTTTGTGTCCTCGGTCAGCGCGCAAAATTCAATTTTAGGTGAAAATTAATTGATGCACTTTTGTACAAAGACTATTATTTTGGTTTTTAAGTGTACTTATGGACCTATCCATTTGAGTTTTTGTAAACTTAAAATGAGAATTTCATATGTAAATGCCAAAACAAGACAAAAAAATGTGAATTTCATGCGTCGATAGGCACTTAGAGCACCCACCCTAACGCTGTAACGTTTTTCACAGTATGTAGCAAAGAAACTCAATTTTTAATAGCTGCAAAGGAGCATCGTAGATCTGGCTTTAATTTCAACTCGATGTCTTCGAGTTTTGATTCGGTATTTCTAGTGAAAAACAGCTAAAATATGGAACTCTTAGTCAACTTACAATCTGGGAATCTAAACAAGTATACGTAACATGTAGGTAGGTACTTACCTAAATATGTTACACTCTAAACCGCGTCTCTGCTTCAAATCAGACTGGATGAAGTCAAACACAGACCTTTCTAGATTAAAAAAGAAACACAAACGAAAAATGCATTTTTCTAACGAATATCGTTCCATTGCTGCGTGAAAGAGTAACAAACAAACCAATAAACACACTTTCGGTTGTATAAAAGGATCGAAAATTAAAATATTTTTAAATTAATTGCAGTGTTGTTGTTGGTATAGTAAATTTATTGTAGAAAACAGTTCCAGAGAGTACCAAGTTCTAATTAGATCCTAATTAGATCACCTTTCCTTGGGCTGACCACCTAAAAGCGAGTTTTGACTCGCATTTGGCGGATTTTTAATTCAAAGCTGGATACGTGCCTGGGTGTACCTACAGTGGTGTGAGCAAATGATTGTTCACGCACTATAGTGCCTCAAAGCTCAAGCGCAGCGAGCGAGAAATTTTTAGATTTTATCCTTCAGTAGAGCTTATATTTAATTTAATTCAACACAAAGAGTGAGCAAACAAAACAGTGAAAAAATACAAGACAAATATGACTAAGCGCAAGAGCAGCGAGCGCGGCATTTTGCTTAAAGAATAAACTGTAATGATAGAGCGCGAGCGAAGCGAGCGCGAAAATTTTCCCGTTTTTTTTTCACGGGCAAAATTTTATTTTAACCTTGGTTAAAAGCGAAAGGGCGCCTGCGGCGCCCCTTTATGTCTCGCGCCCTGGGCGGTCGCCCAACCGCGCCCTACCCTAACGCCGCTACTGGTTCAATATGAAAATAAATTGATTAGTTTGCTAAGAAAATAATGCGACTATATTTACATAAAACTCATCGCAAAACTGCTTCAAACCAGAAAGTTCCCACGCCTATTTTGAAAACAAATCGTTTTTTTTTGTGATTGCCATGGCAAACACTATAATAGGTAGGCAAATGTGTCATTCAAGTGTCAAACTGTCAAATAAAAAGTTTAAAACTTCAAACGTCAAAACAAAAGTTTGGCGGGTACACAGCTATCTTTTCATTTTTTCCCAAAATCAAAACAAATCAAATTAGGTACTTATTATTTTATCACCGGACTTACTACAATAGTGATGACAAGGTCAACGCTACTCTCGAAGAAGTTAAAAAGCAACGTTTGGACGGTATCATGTTAGTTGAACCGCGCTCCGCTCGCCGAACGGTGCGGCTACTACGCGAAACATTATTTCTTTCGTAGCTTACCTATTAATCAATCTACAATGCCGCCTGTTTCATTAACTGAAGACGTAAGTGCAGATTTGTTTTTAACCGGTTTAATTTTGTGACCTGACCTCTTCAACTCTGACTTCAGTTATGAACTAGTTAAATAATGTACTTATGTAAAGTTTCCCCTATGATTTGCTGATATTTTTGTAGACTTTCCCCTGTTTTATATATTCAGGTGACTTCAAGTCAAGATAACTACCTACAAAAATTAACATTACATACATAATCTGATATTTATACTATGTACCAATTATTTATTGCACAATGCACTTTTACAACAAAATTTCTTAAGATCAAAATTGTATAAGCAAAAAGGACTAGATCCTGTTACATAAACTCAACCTAGTGCAGGACCTAGGATACAATACCAATTCATTGCAAAGTTTGTAAGCTCATTTGTATAAATTAGGTAATGTTTAACTCCCAGTAACTATAATAAACCATAATTTCTATTTATTTAGGCTCCAAAGCAGAAGCTGCGAGTAGCCCTGATCGGGCAGAGCACATTTGCAGCCGAAGTGTTCAAACTTCTTCAAAAAGATGGACATGAAGTGGTCGGTGTTTTCACAGTCCTGGACAAGGGGAACCGAGAGGACCCTCTTGGTAAGTTGATAAATAATTTTAAAATAATAATTTTTCGCCAAAACTTACTTCCACCATGTACAGAATTCAAATAATTCATACAAATCGATGTGTTATCCATGTAGCAATTTATTACATTATTGTTGATTTTTTATAAACTGCTCGCCAATTCCGATAAAAATTAAATGGGGACCACTCGGGAGTTTGCTTGTTTGTAATAAAACAAAAATTAAATGCATTAATAAAATAAATATATATATAATAAAAAAATGTAAAATAAATAAAGTAAATAATGAAATTAAAAATCATAAAGAACTTCATTTATCCATCCATCAGCCACAGGACATTCTCTTCCAGACAAAGGCCTCCTCTATAGACCTCTAATAAGACTGGTGGGAAGCAGCTTGCATCCAAAAAATAAAGAACTTCAATCAAATCAACTAGTACTACTTTCCTGCAAAATAATAGTGTCTAAATCTCCAGGAATCTCACCTAATTATGAAACTCATCATTATAATTTATTGACATTAACCATGCACTAACTATTAAATCAAAAAGACAGAATGTTGAAGATAAAAGATTCTTATAAGAAAATTTCTCAAACAGACTAAATTAGTGGCAGTGGTGGTCTAGTGGTAGTGATGCCCGCCTTACAATCGTGAGGTTGTGGGTTCAAATCCCGGTCCCGTACCAATGAGTTCTTTGAAATTTATGTACAGAATTTAACACCACTGGCTTTTCGGTGAAGGAAATACATTGTGAGGCAACCTGCATATATGTCCATAGAAGAAATCCGATGGCGTATGTGAATCTGAAACCAAACTGCACTGAGCCAATGTGGTGGATATGGCCCAATCACCCTTCATGGGTAGGCCTACTCATCTTGCAGTGGACTATTAAAAAGTTTGATACAGTACAGTACTAAATTAGACTTGAAATAAATTAATTTAAAGTTGTTAAACTATCTAATCATATTAATTTCATACCTCAATATAAATTATTGTTTTTTAATGTTAATACATTGTTTAAGAATTAAATTAAATACTAATGAATACTTTATAAATTTTCAGCCACCATAGCAGCACAGAATGGGAAACCAGTGTTCAAATACAAGACATGGAGAGTTAAAGGACAAGTGATACCTGAAGTCCTCAAACAATACAAATCTGTAAGTACTTTTACTAGTTTATTAACCAAAAAAAAAATATTTAATACAAAAATGCGAAAAATAATCGCAAAAAATGGCAAATATGCCTTCCATCGTACAAAATTCGAATATTTCGAATATTTTTGTTGATAACATTGTTGATTTATCAAAATCGGCTCAGCCAATTTCTGTAAAATTTATCCTTTCGAACTAAAATATGGCGGAATTATCGATGAACATACACGAAAAAATACATACAGACGAACATAGAACCTCCTCCTTATTGGAAGTCACAGTATAAATAGCGAAATATGCTGATAAATTTACTAAATAATGTAAACCTAGCAAAAAAATTAAAAAATGTGCTTTCAGAAATTATAATGATTTATCTGGAAAATTGTTTATCTCTCTTGCAATATTATTTTTTAACTTTGTAACATAATAAAGTAACAATCAACACTTATGTAATTGATTAAGTTACATAGTAAAATTTATTTACACTGCTGGTCCATCCCACATGTTCGTGATTAGTTTATTCAAACCAAGTCAGTATCTTATTTCCTACTGCACCCTAACCTTTCTATCTTCCGAGTTATAAATATGTAACGCCTATATTACGTTATGACATGCTTGTATTAGTGACCTAATAAATATCTCTTCCCAGAAGTTAACAAGCAATATTAAAGTGCTATTCTGTATTAGGCCATAGATATTAGATCTATCCCCATATAACATGCACACAACGACACAGGGGCGTAGCCAGGGGAGGGGTGACCATGGGGTTCAGAAAAGACGTTTGCGCTCGCTACGCTCACGCTTAGTTAAATTGATGGTTTCCATTATTCACTTCTGATCTTTATCAATTTTTTTTCGGGGTCGGTGCGCTCGATGTTTGCGCTCGCTATGCTCACCCTTAGTAAAACTAATGGTTTTTCGACTGTTGACTTCTTCCCTTTTTTGATTGTTTTTCGAACCCCGTGCACTCGATGTTTGCGCTCGCTATGCTTACACTCAGTAAAACTGATGGATTCCATTACTGGTACATTGATGGTTCTGCTCTTTAAATATCGATATTTTTTCGAGCTCGATACTGTCGCGCGCCTTTTACGGACTTAAAAGGCGCGTGAAGGGCTTCTATTTATTTATCATCGTTTTGACTTTCCATTTTGGAATAGGTAAGCTATAATATTCGTCCTCTGATACCTAGCCTTCTAATGTTAGATAAATATACCCATAACTGCTTCTGCCAATTTAATGTTGCATAAACTGATGATACTTATGTCTGATATATCTTTAACATGCGATGTTTAAGGTGCAATTGTTTAATATGCCACTGATGTTAGGTCCATTCCAAAATTATATTCTGCATAGGATTCTCTGATATTTTTTTTTAATATCTGCTATGTATTTAGTTCTCGAAAGCTGTCTATCAGATATAATAGCTTTAAACAAAGTGTTTATCTATAAGTTGCCCAGTCATACCTAAGATGTATTCTCAACACGCAATTTACTGTGTCATGGTTCAATAGGTCTTGGGTGTTATTAAAATTTGTGAAATCGACAATATTTCACAGTCTAAATTTATACAAGTACCTACTTATCTCTATATTTACAAAATTACGAATTGCGCAATCATGTGTAGTCACCAAAAAATGATAATTTAAACGTTTCCCGGACTCCGAACACACTAAATTATTGTATGAAAACGCAATACTCATAATAAAACGACGAATGCGCTGACGGGAATAAAGTAAGGCTATGAAACTCTTTCACTGTGTCGGAGATCATCTTTTCTTTTTCACTCCATCTATAGGCCGAATCATTCAAGTTGGCGGATGTGACGTTAGCTGCAAACTGCGCAATACTTACCCGATCCTGACTGAAGCTCACATAAAGCTGCGCGTTGATTGGATCGCAACTTGTAGCTAACTTCACATCTGACTTGTATGATTCGGCCTATACCAGTGACTCAGCGGCAAAACTTGAGAATCACAGGTCGATTGATTTTAAATGGTTTGTTATCCCGTGCCCATCATCAAGAGCCGATTGAAAGGAGCCTCTGGACTCGCCGGTAATTAGATTTGGGGATCTAACTAAAAAGGGAACCTATGTAGAAGAAACAATAAGCTAAGAACCAATGAAAACGGGGGAAGACAAAGGTACTGTGCCATTGCGGAAGGACGATCAGAAGCGAAGGCTTCTGGAAAGTGTGGCCCCAGCATTAGTGCTAAAAAGGCACTGTGGTGTTCCTATGGAGATCCAGTTCTATGCCTGACAGGTCAAGGGCCACCGCAAGCCCACATAAAAACCCCACAGCACACATAACCTAGATACACCCCCTTACGGTCCCCATGAGTATTTTTCGAAGATTTACCCCCAAAATAAATAAAAAAGCCTTAGGTGAGCACGAGAGTGAGATTCAGGAATCTAATAAAATGATGGGTAGAGATGAGTGGCCATTCAATTCGTACCAAGAACTAAAACATTTGGGGATCCGTGTCCTCTCTCTGGCATAACTGGATAAGCCGAACTGACGGATGTTTTTTTTTTGACCCAAGTTTACAAGACCACAGCGATCAAACTCTTCAAGTGAAACAAGTATTATTTAAAAACTTTTTAAAAAAAAGCAAGCTTTTACTGAACAAGTACTCGCTAAGACGAATCAAACAAGCCGAAACTCGATAGGGTTGCGTCGTTTCATTACAGAATTCCTATGACCACCTTCCAGCTCCATCTCCAGACCCTAGATACTATTGAAAGACAAACTACTCGCTAAGACCATTCAAATGAACTTAAACTCGATAAGGTTGTGTCATTTCATTGCTAAGTTCCTTTGGCCACCTTCCAACTCCATCATAGATCAGCACCATGTCATCATAATATTGCATTGTCACGCGATTTATACATGTAGCTATGCAAAATTTCAGCTCAATCGGTAACCGGGAAGTGGATCAAAAACTTGCAAGATTTGATTACAGACCAACAAACAGACAACGGGACAGGTGCAACTAAATAAAAGCTTGTAAAAATGGGACACCTATACCACACAAACGGAAAACACACACACACACACACACACACACACACACACACAGACGGAAAAGCACACGTGTTATTTAGGTACTATCCATATAAGTATGTATTTAAAATATGTATATGTAGTGTATCAGGCTCTGGCAGCCATATCACAAGCTATGCTTAGTTTGGGATCAGAGACCGTGTGTAAGATGTCCCCTATATATATATTTATTTATTTATATAGCGCTACTTTTGCATCACGTTATGCTTGTCACCAACCATAAGTAGACGTGATGCCATGGCAGCTCTGATAACCCATGACTGTCGCCGTAACTTTTGTCACGTGACGCGATATAATATCACTTTATTTACGCAACTAAGTAATCGATTTTAATGTTAAGTTTATCGGCAGAATATTGTTTAACTTTAAACGTGTTACAAGGTTAAAGTAAAGAATGTAAAGATGCTTTACCCATGAATATTCTTAACCTTTGACTGGTGACGTGGTTTTTTTGTAACATAACTGGTGACGTGCGGCCTGACAGGCCGATGCTTTATCTGGTCTATAAATCGTATATTAAATATGGAAGGTTATCCTAATGTATATTTTGTGTTAAATTATATACTAAAGTAAAAATTAAAACAACTTCATGTACTCTAAATATACATGTACTTGTAGTTTATTATGTACTTGTAGTTACAAAGTTTTTGGTCTTTAAAATCGAAAAACTAGGCTCGAGATAAAGAATTGCTTGTAAAATATTTAAAATCAACATAATAGTAATAACATATATTTTTTTTTTTATCAAAGTTCAAACACTAATCAACTTTAAAAAAAAATAACTCTTATCATAAGTATTATGTCTCAAAAATGACAACTGTAAAACTTTAGTAATTTTTCTTCTAAAATTTGGCGATCGACATTAGAATTTACGACTGGTGAGACTTGTCTACTTGTGTTTGACACTTCATTTATGTCGGTACCATCTCTATGCTTTTTTCTAGGATGTCCAGAGTTATTTATTGTAAGTAATATCTGAAAATAACCGCAATAAGTCAATATAGTGAAACTCCAAAAAAGTTACTTAAGGGGTGACATAAGGTCTGAGAGGCCGCTCGAGAATTTTGAACCGATCTATCTCGATTTGGTACGAATGAAGCTACTTAGGCGCTCAAACACGGGAAGTGAGGGGAATGGGGTGGTATGAAGTTTCGCTTGCGCCGCTCGGCCTGTGAGACCGCACGTCACCAGTTAAAGGTTAATATTGTTACTAAGAGGAATCAACATTATTTTAACACTTTGATGGGTGTAGGATTACAGCCCCCTGTCACAAGATTTGGTTTTGCACAGCACGTATTTTCAGAAGTAAATATGCTCGTCATTACAAACAACTTTTACTATGGGACCAACTATGAAATCGCAGAAAATATCAGCTGCTCCATTTAACGAGGATCAACAAACTTTTTGTATGGAACAGTTGTTCTTGTTTTCTCAATTTTACAGTTGATACTATCAGGTTAAATAGATATTCTTAATTAATCACGAAAGAAAGACAAACTTACGTTTACAGATTAAAAGAATATGAAATTTTGAATTTAGTTAGTTATGCTTTTTTCTTAGAACGGCAGAGTTAATAAGCTTACAAATGTTGGGATCAAATTTCGTTTATTAGAATATCTAAGACGCATTTAGACGAGTATTAGATATATTAATAAAATAAAAAATACTTCAGACAGGCATTTGTTAGATCAGGGTCAAAAGAAGCGTTTACTTTATCTATTTTCTACCAAAATATTACTGTTAGGATGGAAATCTTACTTTTAATTAATGCAGCAACCCTGATTCTAACTTAATAACAAAGAAACTCTTCAATCTGATCCTAAAATGTTCGTGAGGGTACTTGTCTAATGTTCAGGATTCTAAATTAGTAAAGTAAACAAGTAGGTAAGTATTATTTGTTTATTCATATCATATACTTCATGGGTCCCTCGAGGGTACCACCATGTATTGCAATAATTATGCCACGTTCGCAAAGCCCTAGACGTTTTGAGAAGAAGTGGCAAGAAACTCAAGACGCCATCAGTATAATCTTTTGATCAGTCACCTTAATTTAGATATTACACAAAGTACTTAACTTTAGCAACATGGCGACGTCCACTCGACTTGGCTTCGAATATAAAAGTACCGACACTCAGCATAACTAGCTAAGCAAGACTAACGTTATTATCAGAATACCGGGAAAACACTAAGAGATACTGAAGCGAACACCAAAAGGCACTAAGAGAGCGAAGCCGCGCCAACAGACCGTTTTATACTGATTTCACAAGCTTCCACCATGCCTTACCACCACTGCTCGATGTAAATATTACTAACAACCAATAGGGAACGAGCAAGATGGCGGGCACGGTGGTAGCTTCCATTTTACACAATTGTTAAACATAAAATCATCTTAAACTGTATTTCATACTTATTAGAATTATTAGAACAATTATTGATACGTTTCAAGTAATCTATAACATTATGAAATCACAGTATCAAATAAATGGTATATGTAAACAACAATGGCCGACATTCGGAAGTCATGATTTAGTTACCAATAAGTCTTATATTACTTAATACATCTTGTAATCGTTATTAAATTAAATATTATAATAACATTATTATTCTAACACGGCCAGCCTGACAGTACTTCGTCCTCGAAGTACATACAACCTCATCTCCACCATTACACTACAATAAAACTTAATACCATATTGTATTGTTGATGACATATTATTGTGTTTATAATTTTTTTATTTCATATCATATTTTACTATTCTATTGAGATGAAACTTCTAATGCGACTTCCAACAAGGTTGCGTTATAAGTTAAATTAATAAGTTAGATTTAGTTAAATTTAGAAGTTAAATTAATCAAACAAAAACCAAAACACCTCGTCCATCGACGGAGAAAGTAAATACCGCGGGCTAACTTGACGCCAACGCCATCTACCTCTAGTTAAGAGTTAACTACTAAATTTCACTTCTTCTGCGCGGAGGGACTCCACGCACAATTTTTTATTTTTTTATTTTCGATGTCAAATGGTCTCCCACTCAAACCATCCAATGATTACGTGGAGAACATCTAACAAATCAATCACAATTTTATTATTTGTAGGATCCGTTAACAAAACCTTTTATTTGTTTATATTTTAAAGGATAAAATCTTAATTTCAAGTACCCTCAATATTTTTTCAGCACCTTTAAAAATTGGTTTGCCATTATCTCGACAAGATATAAATAATTTGTTATTTTTCAGAATGTCAATAAATCAACTGAAACACACCTAATTCTGCATCATTAAATAGGAGATCTTAGTCAAGTCATTTCAGTCAAAGTAACACACAGTTCACCCTTCATAAACTTTTTCCGGCCATACAGGACCATTCCATATTTAGCCAGCATTTCAAACTTTCCAATTTCTCATTCCACTGTGACACTGTGTTCTTAATATTGTAGTCAACAGATTTCCCAAAAATGAAGCAGCTATGTGAATCAGCTAACTATTGTTTGCATTTTATTTTTCACTTTTCTCGTTTTACTGAAGGTTTACGTCTTTTTCAGACCGCTCGGTTATTCTGACACATTTATAACCAGTTGTCTTTCAAACTTCCCAATATATATTTGTGTAGTATGTATGGTCTTATGTCGTTAGATAAAAATAATTACAAAATGAACAGAAACTTTCTGCAATACTTTTTAAGCAAAATTCTTCTGGTTTTGTCAACTGATCCCACATTACAAAATAGACAAATTATGCAAAACATTTTCTAATTATATATTATAACAGGGCTCAGCCCCTTACCTCCTTTATCGTCAGAGCACTGTATTCACTTCACTATTTTAGTGATACACTTCACTATTTCACTGATTCACTTTACTTGGCCAGGAAACCCAGTAGTTCTGGGACCTGGAGCCCCGCTGCAGAATTTCCCAGGCAAACATTGCCAGGAAATCGAGTAGTTGCTGCACAGGCAGCCTTTCAGCATGGATATGCAAAAAGCTTGTCGGGATTCTCTGAAATACAATGAGCGGCATTAATGTGGGTATTTCGGCACCACTTCTGATGTTAGATCAGGGTCAAAAGAAAGGTGGTTACTTTATCTATTTTCTACCAAAATATTACTGTTAGGATGGAAATCTTACTTTTAATTAATGCAGCAACCCTGATTCTAACTTAATAACAAAGAAACTCTTCAATCTGATCCTAAAATGTTCGTGAGGGTACTTGTCTAATGTTCAGGATTCTAAATTAGTAAAGTAAACAAGTAGGTAAGTATTATTTGTTTATTCATATACTTCATGGGTCCCTCGAGGGTACCACCATGTATTGCAATAATTATGCCACGTTCGCAAAGCCCTAGACGTTTTGAGAAGAAGTGGCAAGAAACTCAAGACGCCATCAGTATAATCTTTTGATCAGTCACCTTAATTTAGATATTACACAAAGTACTTAACTTTAGCAACATGGCGACGTCCACTCGACTTGGCTTCGAATATAAAAGTACCGACACTCAGCATAACTAGCTAAGCAAGACTAACGTTATTATCAGAATACCGGGAAAACACTAAGAGATACTGAAGCGAACACCAAAAGGCACTAAGAGAGCGAAGCCGCGCCAACAGACCGTTTTATACTGATTTCACAAGCTTCCACCATGCCTTACCACCACTGCTCGATGTAAATATTACTAACAACCAATAGGGAACGAGCAAGATGGCGGGCACGGTGGTAGCTTCCATTTTACACAATTGTTAAACATAAAATCATCTTAAACTGTATTTCATACTTATTAGAATTATTAGAACAATTATTGATACGTTTCAAGTAATCTATAACATTATGAAATCACAGTATCAAATAAATGGTATATGTAAACAACAATGGCCGACATTCGGAAGTCATGATTTAGTTACCAATAAGTCTTATATTACTTAATACATCTTGTAATCGTTATTAAATTAAATATTATAATAACATTATTATTCTAACACATTCATATGAGCTCTCGATCACCTTGACAATTTTAGGAGCAAACTTGTAATACTCCTTTCAAAAAAATAGTCTAAAAATGTTGCAACAATTTATTCTATTCTTTATTTTATTTTTACAAGATACCTATAATTATGTACAGTACAGTTATATTATTATAGTACAGCTATGATAAGAAACGTGTTTTATATCGGCTGGGGTACTTTGGTCAGGTCATTGTGCTTGTCGTCATGATTTTTTTCGTATTTATGCGACCTTTGATTTCGCGGTTCGAGACCTTTTTATCCGGTAAAAATAATACTCATGTACTCACGAAATTTAATCTTAGGTATATTCATCCGTCCATCCATAAGACGTAGGACTTTCACTGATGGACATAGGCCTCCCCTATGGAAATAATCTGGGCATAAAATTTACTACCTATATATTCATCAGCCTCTATCTATCCAATAGACTAGGGATTGGACAAATTAACAACCTATTTCTTTGTTCCAACTTGAAATTTGGAAGAAAATCAGTTATAAATCTTTGAAAAATCGCTTTATTTCGGTGGGACAGGGGCCAAATTGGTAGAAATACCGAAAACTGGTAGATTCCAGACCACTGACCTGAAAGCCTCTAATCTAACGTACGTAAGCGGTTAAACGCTATAACAAAACCACATTACCTACCGGCCCCCTTAGTGTGTAGCACATCACTGAGGGGACTGTACCCATCCATAAAGTACAATATTACTTGTATCTACTCGTACGTAAGGTAGCGTGTTTATCGGCCTTTTACCGGATCCACTTCGGAGAGTGCGCCCAGGAGTTGCACAATCTGGTCCCACCTGCCCCTTTCTTCTATCGTACGGCTAGACAGACGCGACCAAAGTGCCACCCTTTTATGGTGGACATTCCGCGCATTAGAACCAAGCGTTTCGAATCCTCATTCCTCATACGAACAGCCAGAATGTGGAACGCTTTGCCTGGGTCTGTCTTTCCGCTAAAGTACAATGTGGGTGTCTTCAAATCCCGAGTAAATAGGTATCTTCTAGGTAAGCGTGCTACAACCTAGACCGCTTATCTGCTTAACAACAGGCAGTATGTGGTCAAACGCAAACCTATTCAGAATTTAAAAAAAAAAACCCTTCGTACGTACGAGCGTGAACTGTCAAAAAACCAGTAGTAAAATTGCCAAAGTATAAAATGTATGATTTTGTCAACAGGTAAATGCTGACATCAACGTCCTACCGTTCTGCACACAGTTCATCCCAATGGATGTGATCACGTACCCCAAGTTCCAGAGCATTTGCTACCACCCCAGCATACTGCCGCGACACAGAGGGGCTTCTTCTATCAACTGGTAAGCAAACCTAACCAATATTTTAACAACCCGCACCGGGCCAGCGTGGTGGATATGGCCTAATCACCCTTCGTGGGTAGGCCTACGTCCTGCAGTTGATTATTTAAAAAAAGGCTGGTACAGTAAAGGCTGAGCTCCCTATAGACTTGCCATTCATTCTTAGGGTTCCGTATTTTAATATTTTTACCCTTTGGGTACAAATGGTAAAAATATTTAGGGGGGCTCCCATATGGTACGGAACCCTTCGTGCACGAGTCCGACTCGCACATGGCCGAATCGTTTTACTTTCGCGAATCTTACTATGGGAACTAACGTGATTTTGACACAATTTTATACTTTACCTATACAACGGGAAATGACTCGCGTAATTTAATAGTCGTTCTAATTTATTATAGGTATGTATAGGTAAATTAAAAAAACCTACTATTATTATTTATAAAAATCTACTATTTCTCACAGTAATTTTTAATAAAAAAAAAACCACTCCATTGCATTGTTATGAAAGAAAAATACAAATATTATTTATCACAAAAAATACGATCTTAATTATTATAAATAATAGTAATAATTGCTTGTAAATGTAAGAATTAAATTTTTAATTAGGTAAATTAGCACTATGAAATAAAGCCAGATTTACTGATCCAAATATTATCCAGGGTTATCTTCTCACCTTGTACTAAGCCAAAAGGGGGTAGGTACCTAATTAAGGTCCTCATTATGAACAACTTTTATTATTGGACCAACCCAAAATTCGAAAAAACCATCAACTGTTTTGTACATTTGATCGATTCCGAGTTGTAGTTTTGTATGAAACAGCAGATTATTTTTGTTTTCGAATTTTGAGTTGGCCTCATAGTAAAAGCTGTTCATAATGATAATCTTCTGTATCAGCCTTTTTAATAGTCCACTGTAGGTCATAGGCCCACGAAGGGTGATTGGGCCATATCCAGCACGATTTCTTTTACGGACGTATGCAGGTTGCCTCACGATGTTTTCCTTCGCCGATAAAACTAGTGGTGTTAAATTCCGTACATAAATTTCAAAGAACTCATTGGTACGGGACCGGGATTTGAACCCACGACCTCACGATTGTAAGGCGGATGTCACTACCACTAGACCACCACGGCAAGGGGGTGATCTTAATTACCCCCTTGCTTAGTACAAGGTAAGCAGATAACCCTGTAATGAGCGTGCTTAAAACATAAATAATAAAATATAGATAACACTTGTAAAGTGGGCGAAAATAGAATATTAGACAAAACAAAATCTTTTGGACTTTCAACCCGTCTGTATTGATAATCAAAATGTGCTAAATGTCATCTACCTAACCTGTTGTTAGGGTTCCGTGCCTAAAAACTAAAACAAACGGTTGCTAAACCTACATGATATATCTCTGAATCGTGATAAATAGTAAGCTAAATTTCAAAAGGAGAATTTTATGTTTATGTTCGATTTGGCGACAATACTGCAATATCAAGAGAAAAAGAGAAAAGGTAAAAGGGATGAAGATACAACACAGGGACGCATACAAACTGCACGCGAGCGCCCAAGTACCTATCGGTACGCTTGACAATCAAAAACCACACAATCCCAGTGCAAATTCAATAGTAGATAACCTAAATAAAAATTAACCCTCTCCGTGTACAGTTGTATTAAAACTTAATTTTAAAACTTAATTTAAAAAGGTTGTATGTAAATTCGGTTTACGGACGATAATGTTACGTGATAACGTCCTAAGAAAACATGTTGTGTCAACAACTGAAACAAGCCGAACGCTTATGCCGATCGTGCCTCTCCATCGCTTGATCTCCGCTGTCGCTTGCACTCTCGGCTCAGGCGGAACGTGACACTTTTTCGTGCGTGCAGCTGGTGTTTATTGATTTATAAGACGTTATCACGTCAAAAAGGGAACGGGCCCTGGTGTCTATGATGCAGAAATGTAACTAACTAAAAAACTAAGTATTTCGCCGCAGCAACCCAAAATGTGTCTTGGCGTCCGATACTAATATAGAATAAATAAATATTATGGGACATCTTACACACGGTCTCTGACCCCAAACTAAGCAAAGCTTGTGATATGGCTGCCAGAGACTGATATACTACATATCCATATTTTTAAATACCTACATACTTATATAGATAGTACCTAAATAACACCCAGACACAGAGCAAACACCTAAGTTCATCTCATAAATGCTTTCCCTGGGTGCAGTTCGAACCCAGGGAAAGCATTTACACTCTTTGATCCAGAAGTCAGGGTGACTAACCACTGAGCCACCGAGGCAGTCAACGAGGCTGAATCGCCACTTTTGTCTGTTGAAAAGCAAAGAATATACTTATTACCTATAAATTAGTCAAGTATAAAAAGCTCTTGCTTGTTATACTATAATTATATCACAAAACAAAAATTGCAATTCCTCGGAACCCTCATTGCTCGACTTCCATGCACTCACCTACTGATTTTTTGTTCAGTCTACTCAATCACCAATATTTTCTATTAGCATATACCAACTCCATATTTGTTCAAATGTTCATTCAACAGCCAGTTTGAACCAGTATGCTCAATGTAAATTTAAAGTCAAGTGGAACTAATAAGCAAAATGTCTGGTTATATCCAGTATTCATCGAGATTTCTAAATAATTACATTGAACTATGTGTCAATAGACTAGACGGTCGGAAACACGTTCGTGCAACGTTATGTAATCGTAGAGGCAGTAATTTACATAAAATTGCTATAGATAACGCAGATAACTTTGCGCAGAGACGAGATAAGGATGTTTTGTAAAATGACAATGATAGCCCAATGGTTGGCGCTTTTGTGTCAATCGCCTCGTGGATTGGGCTCAAATCTCAACGAGGTTTGTATTCTTGAAAGAAAAATCCATGAAAACATCAATGGTATTTTTTGTAAGCCATCAAATGTATAGGCCGAATCATACAACTTGGCGGCTGTTATGTTAGCTACAAGCTGCGATTAACCCAATCCTCGCGCAGCTGTTAAGTGAGCTTCAGCCAGGATTGGGCTATCCGCAGCTTGTAGCTAACATCACAGCCGCCAAGTTGTATGATTCGGCCTATACTTCTTTCGATTTAGTACGGCTGTTCTATATAGGCCTGTATAGGTATTTATTGAAGTTTCCGTTAAGTACATTATAAATTCTATTTTCATGCCAACAAAATTGTGTAAAGGAAGTAGAAAGGTACCTAAGCATGATTATTGAACCATTCATCATCATGTCGACAGTAGATCTCCTGTTCAACATAATGATATGTTGGTATATATGCCATCCTGTTTTTAAATTATACCTAATATGTTGTTAACAGCTTATATCTACTGACTCAGGTCTTTTACTTTACTTTGGAAATACATAGAATTAATTGTATATCCCTGAATTTTATGCTTCGTCATACTGTGAGGTTATCAATGACTAGACGACCCGCCCCGGCTTCGCACAGGTGTATTATACATATAAACCTTCCTCTTGAATCACTCTATCTATTAAAAAACTGCATCAAAATCCGTTGCGTAGTTTTAAAGATTTAAGCATACAGACAAACAGACAAAAAATAGCGACTTTATTTTATACTATGTAAGGATAAATAATATAATCAACCGTGGCTTCAAAAGTAACCTTTTTTAGACTTTTAGTTTCGCTGCATGGGTACCGTGAACTGAATATAAACTGCAAGTAATTAGTATGCACATAGAGCATTTTTGTTTCAACGTATATGTATAGGCCGAATCATACAAGTGGATGGATGTGTGAAGTTAGCTACATCTGCGCAATATCCAATCCTGAAATTTAATTAGGTAGAATTTTTGAAAAATTGTTACCAGACGATTCCAAGTGCCTGTATTGTGTCTACGGAATAAAGAAACTTTGACTTTGACTGACTGAAGCACACATGAAGCTGTGCGTTTATTGGGTTTTGCGCAGCTTGTACTTAGCTAACTTCACTTTCGGACTATACGTCTGATGAAAGTGTCCGAAATATAAGTTTAAGACCCAAATCCCCTGTCCTTGCTGAGACTCTGAAGCCATCAATCAAGTGGTTAGCAGCTTATTGCATCGTTGTGCAACGACGCTAGTTTGCATAGGAAATGATAGAGATAGGTTGATGCAAATTCCGTTCCTCTGTTTATTATGCATCGGTCGAATTGAAAGTCATCCGATATTTTGTTACGAAAACTGGCGTGGTATATTAAACCTGTAAGAGCCAATGTGGGTTAACTGCTTTTGTTTTTTCAGTATCAATATTTAAATTGAAATACTTAACGGTAAAATCAATAGCGCAATAGTGGCCTAATATTAAATACAGTGATGCCATTTTGTGTCATTTTAGCCATAGGATGTTGTTAGTTGAATATAGGGTCCCCAATGATTTCCAAAAAGACATTTACATGTGGGTCGTATCGTACCTGTTGTTTGTCTTTCTTATAGGTAGTTCAAATATTATAGAGCAATAACTGTCTAAATTAATTTTAAAACATTTTTGAGCTCAATATTTTCTCTAAAAACACCAGAAGCCAGACTACGTGACGAATTATTCAGACGTCTAGATTCGAGGTCATGAAAAACTCAACACACACTCAATAATATAATTATGTCTAACTTATTATTGTTATTTAAAATGTTAAGCGACAATAACAAAACAAATGTTTTTTTTTAAATAATAAGCATAAGATAATGTCGCATTTGACTAAAATGAATTGAATGCGCACAAGTACTTGTAAGGAACAGCTGATATTTGTAACGCTCTCTATCAAATGCGGTTCTCAATGTTCAATCAGTCTTCGGATGGGTGACCGCGGGTGGTATTTACAAATGAGCGCTGCCGTGACTGGTGACTCGTTAAATTGGCCTTCAGGTGGCTTAAAAACTCTTGACATAGAGGCTAACCATCTGGCCTATACGAACTAAGTTATTGTTATACATTAAATGACGGGATATAGGCAAACCACCAGCCCGATGGGTTTGCGACATCAGACCCATCGCTGGTCAAGCGTGGATGAGATTCGCCCAAGATAGGGAACAATGGCACATAAGAGAGGAGGCCTATACCCCTATACCTGTCTATATATCAGTGGGTTTACACAGGCAGGCTGATAATGATCATGAGCTTGATAATCATAACAACTATAGTTTCGACCGAATTCGGCGATCTTTCTCAAGTTGGCGAGTGCTAGCGCGCGGGGCCGTCTCGCAAACACCTGTGAGATGCTTCTATATTTGCTGCGAACTTTAAAAATATTGCAGAACGCGGTCAAAACCATAGTCGTTATGACTATCAAATTACGTGAGTTCAGTCCCGTTATTTAAATAATAAAAATGTGCAAAAACCACGTTAGTTTCGTGACTCGGTGGCTCAGTGGTTAGTGTTAATGTCAGAGGCCTTCAGGCAGCTTAAAAACTTTGATATCAAGGCTAGGCACCCCGTCTGTACGAACTTACTTACTTTAATGATTCGTGACCCTGACTCCTGGGTCAAAGAGGCGTGGGTTCGATTCCCACCCAGGGCAAGCATTTTGTGATGAACATAAGTATTTGCTCTGTGTCTGGATGTTATTAGATGTTATCTAAATAAGTATTTATTTGAAAAATGTATATGTAGTATACCTATTAGTCTCTGGCAGTCATATCACAAGATATGCTTAGTTTAGAGTTAGAGACCGTGTGTAAGATGTCCCCTAATATTTATAGAAAAATTATATAGTATTAATTAATACGAACTAGCTTACTTAATGTTTTCCTTATTTCCAGGACATTAATCGAAGGAGACACAACATGCGGCCTGTCTATATTCTGGGCGGACGACGGTTTGGACACGGGACCGATTCTACTGCAGAAATCCTTCCCAGTCACTATAGACGACACTGTCGATAGCATTTACAACAAATATCTCTACCCTGAAGGTGAGGCTCTTTATTAACCTACCACCAAAAAGGAAGAGGTTCTATGTTCTTATGTATGTATTACTAGCACTACACTTACTAGCTTACCGCGTCTTCGTCCGCGTTTTTTGATTTTTATGCTTTCCCAAAGGAACCTTTTATTTTTGCGGGATAAAAGTAGCCTATGTCACTATCAGATTCAGATTCAGATAAACTTTATTGTTAACTATGTTACATAAAAGATCTTAATAAGAAGAATATAAAAACGTCTCAACAGCTAAGTCCTTGATGAACATACAATAATGGGTACAATGTCAAAGAATTATAAAAATCAATTAAAATAATACCTAATTACATAAAATTGGAATTAATTAAATACAAATCATATTATTTATCACATTTTGTCGTCCAAAAACTCCCGTATACTATAATAAGCTTTTGTAACTAGCAAATTGAATAGCTTGCTCTTAAATACAGCCACACTCACCGACTCCAGTATTTCTCTTGGTAAATGATTGTAAATTTCCGGGCCCATGCCACAAATGCTCTTACCGAAACATGCAGTTGTATGCATCTGTCTACGTATTTTATTTTTGTGTCTTGTACTTTTCAGGCACTCATACATTTGAATATTAGTCCTAACAAATACAGCAACCTCATAAATATATAGACATGGATATGTCAATATCTTTAACTTCAAGAAGTGTGGCTTACATGAATCTGTCGATTTCAGATGACAAACTGACCTTAAACACTTTTTTTGGGCTTTAAATATGCTCTCTCTTTCTGTACAATTTCCCCAGAATACTACACCATATCGTAAAGCAGATGTAACATGCGCGTGATAGGACGTGAGTACTGCTTGTTGATTGACTACTTTTGATAACATAAATAGAGCATACGAATAACTATTAAGCTTTGAGCATACCGATTCAGCATGAGCTTTCCAATCTAAGTTAGAATCTAGATGGATGCCCAAAAACTTTGTGACGGTTACATCTTTTATGTCGTTGTCAAGGTAAGGTCTCCAACCTTTGAACTATATCCATGCCAAAAATCAAGTCTATCCGTTGTTCTGTTGCTGCGTTAAAGCGTAACAAACAAACTTACATTCAAATTTATAATATTAGTAGGGATTAGTAGGAATTTTTCGTGTATGTTCATCGATATCATCGCCACTTGTGAACTGATTTTAAAAAAAATGTTTTAGTTCGAAAGGGTATCCTCCCGAGATGCTCCATATAAATTTTATCGAAATCTGCTGAGCTGTTTATAAAAAATCAACAATGATGTAATAATTACAACATCGACTTCGATTCGTGCGAATTATTCGAATTCAGTACTCGGTTATGCCATTTTGGGCGAAAAATATGTTTGGCTAAAGTAAACAGAGTGTGGTTTTGTATCTTTGCCATATTTAGATCGGAAAAAAATATACTCATTTTACTCGTTTTGAACGACTATTAAGGAAGCAATACTAATTCGAAAAGCACACACAATATTCCACACAACGGGCTTTCCGGATAGGGAAAACATCGCAAAAATAATCGGTCAAGTACGAGTCAGACTCGCGCACGGAGGGTTCCGTACTGTATGGGAGCCCCCCTTAAATATTTATTTTATTTTAATTTTATTATTTACTATTGAAGTGAATATACAACTAAATATTCTGTGAAAATTTCAAGCATCTACCTGTTACCATTATTAATATACTTAAAGCGAAAAACGTTTAAAAATTCAGGTTTGTTGTAAGGGAGCCCCCCTTAAATATTTATTTTATTTTGTTTTTAGTATTTGTTGTTATAGCGGCAACAGAAATACATCATCTGTGAAAATTTCAGCTGCCTAGCTATCATGGTTCATGAGATACAGCCCGGTGACAGACAGACAGACGGACGTCGAAGTCTTAGTAATAGGGTCCCGTTTTTCCCTTTGGGTACGGAACCCTAAAAACTGTATACCTACAGAAGTAGTCTGTAGAAGAAATTCAACTTTGTGAATTTACCAGCTAAACTAGCGTTGTGGATATAGGTCATGGTAGGTGTATATTGTGGCCTTACTATTGTATCGTATTGTATTGTGTGGGCCTAATGAATAAGCCCAAGATAGCCCAACGTGCTATGGAGACGGCTATGCTCGGTGTCTCTCTGCGGGATCGAATCAGAAATGAGAAGATCCGCAGACGAACCAAAGTTACAGACATAGCCCAGCGGATTAGCAAATAAAAGTGGCAATGGGCATGGCACATAGAAGAATGGATAGCCGATGGGGCCGTAAAGTTCTCGAATGGAGACCACGGACCAGCAAGCACAGCGACGTCCATCGACTAGCTGGACTGACGATATAATAAAGAACGCAGGAACTGGATGCAGGCCGCTTCCATCCGGCCTTATTAGATATATATGGGGGAGGCCTATGTCCAGCAGTGGACGTCCTACGGCTGATGCATGGATAGATGGAGATGTATATTGATTAGGCCTATGTTGCGCAGTAGACTATTAAAAATACCCGTACAGTACAAGCTCTTCAAACTCTAGGTGTACTATCTTGAAGCGATCGTGGGAGACATTTACGACTTGACACTAAGTAAGTTCGTGTAGGCCGGGTGGCTAGCCCTGGTGTCAGAGTTTTTAAGCCACCTAAAGGCCTCTGATGCGACTAAACAGTTAAAACAACCTACAACTTAAAGTGTCATCTACCCGTTCCATATAAACCAAATTACCGGTACCCACAAATATTTCAAAACTACCTACCCAACATGTTATTTGATAATAATAATTATTTTTCGCAAAAAATGGTATAACTGACTTCAACCGTGTACAGAATTCTAATAGTTAGCACGGATCGATGTAGAAATTATCACATTATTATTGATTTATCAAAAATGGCTCAGCCGGTTTCGGAAAAGAAATATTGAATCGGACTACTCTGTAAAAAGTTATGCTTCTTACTTAAAAAAATATACGCGCCGACTTGAGAACCTCCTCCTTCTTTTCGTCGGTTAAAAATTAAATAGGTATTCTCATACGTAGTCCGGCAACCTAGTGCGCGACCGTCCCGCGGGGTGACAGACGGTGGCGGGGACGAGGTAGTAGTAGTAACTACGCGTCATTCTAGCATTCTTTCCCTTCCCCGCTACACCACCCGCTACCCGCTGATATCTTGGGAACCTCGTCCCCGCCACCGTCTGTCACCCCGCGGAACGGTCGCGCACGAGATTGCCGGGCTATAGTTTTCAATTTTTTTACTGAATTTCGCAGGTATCAAGGCACTAGCTGAAGCCGTGAATTTGGTCGCGAACGGCACAGCTCCACAAATCAAACAAACAGAAGAGGGCGCCACTTACGACCCTGCTCTCTTCAAACCCGAGACGCACCAGGTAAAGATATTTTAACACTAGTCAAATAGGCCGAATCAAATTCCTAGGCGGCTGTGATGTTAGCTGCAAACTGCACAGAACCCAATCCTGACTGAAACTCACTTAAGAGTAAACAAGTCGCTCATCGCTCCATACAAACGTCGGTGGCTAATCACATCAGTGTTTGCTGTTGAATATCTGAAACTAACATTTATATCAATTTGTCTTTACAAAATGTTTGCTTATTGCTAAAAAAATTGTGAAAAAAAAACTCCACTCAAATGATATAAGCCTCGGAACATTTGAAATTTGACTCACATTTTTAGGAAACTTTGGGTGCAATAAAAACACAGAAGAACTAAACTGAGTAATTTTTTAAGAAAATAGCGGCCTAGTTTATGTTTTCGTTAGTTAAAATAACTATTATTTAAATAAATTAACTAAACAGTTTTTTTATAATTTACGACGGAGAAAACCTTATGCGCATTTAGAACGCAGCTGTAATTATAGGTATTTTAAAACAAAATTATATTGCAATAGGTGCACACGCACTATATCTACTGTTTATCATCGAATCTATCTCTTCTTCAGACAATACAGCTGAGATATCAATAATTTAAGCTACGCCAAATCTGAGTTCGTGCCGTCAACTTGTTGCACCTTAACAGCTGCGTGAGGATTTTGACGAGCGTACGGGCTACATACACTCTTGACTCTTGGACTCTTCTACATAAACTGGCCACTATTTTAGTTGTTAGGTGTGTACAGGGTTATTTCTAATCAATTAGCATCCTTTTAGGGGCTTATTCTGCACATCAAAACTTTCACCATCACAACTACTATTTCAAGTATCTACCTGTTACCATTATTGATATCGAGCGAAAAACGTCAAAATATTTAGATTTGTTGTACGAGATCCCCCCTTAAATATTATTTTTATTCTATTTTTAGTATTTGTTGTTATAGCGGCACCAAAAATACATCATCTGTAAAAAAAAACAGCTTTCTAGCTATAGCAGTTCATGAGATAGGTACAGCCTCGAGACAGACGGACAGCGGAGTCTTAGTAAAGGGTCCCGTTTTTATCCTTTGGGTACGGAATCCTAAAAACGTACATTTCTGAACTGAACTCCGTTGTCCGTCCGTCTGTCTGTCTGTTTATCTGTCACCAGGCTGTATCTCATGAACCGGGACAGCTGGAACGTTGAAATTTTTACAGATGACGTATTTCTGTTGCCGCTTTAACAATAAACACAAAAAACAGAAAAAAATTATATAAGGGGGGCTCCCATACAACAAACCTGATTTTTTAGCCGTTTTTCGCTTGAAATTAATAACGGCAACTGCACGGGAAGCATGGCAAAGGGACAAATAGCCTTTTCACTATTTTATCCCCTCGAAGAGGAAATAAAGTATGGATTGACAATGACGGCTGACATTAAAAGTGGATAAAATGGTTTTTCCCCCTTGCTGTGCTACCCGGGCAGGAAGATGCTTGAAATATTCACAGAATACTAAGTTGTATTAATCCTTACTAATATTAAAAATCCGAAAAGTTTGTTGGTTTGTTGGTTTGTTACTCTTTCACGCACCAACGGAGCAACGGATTGACTTGATTTTTGGCATGGACATATTTTAAAAGACGGAAGGAGCTTTAGGATACTTTTTATCCCGAAAAATTGCATAGTTCCTGTAGGACAGGACAAAAACCATCGAAAGCGAAACTGTCGCCACTATCACAAAGACGCTAAGTGATTAATTCCTTTATGACGCTAATATGGACTAACGAAACGTCACAGCCAAACGTAATTAGATGACAGGTGACATTGTCTGCAGACTTTTATAAATCACAAGTAGCATGGCAAATTGTTTTTCCACCATTATATCCCCTTGAAGAGGAAATAAAGTATGGATTGAAAATGACAACTGACATTAAAATTTGATAAAATGTTTTTTTTCCTCTGCATGCTACATGTTACTATGACGTTTAATACCAGGCCGTCATTTTGTCTGACATTAAAAATATTTTTAAATCTTCTATCATTACAGGTTTAACATGTTTCTTTATTCTACCTTTATGGTACAGAATCATCATACTTTAATATTATCAATCCGAAAAGATTGTTAGTTTGTTCCTCTTTGACGCAGCAACGGAGCAAAAGATTGACCTGATTTTTGGTATGTATACCTATGGTTTAAAAGACAGAAAGTGATAATAGGATACTTTTGTATCTCGAGAAAATTCGTGATTCCCATGGGATAGGACAATAACCTGTTTCTCAGCAATGGAGCAAAGGATTGACTTGATATTTGGAGTGGGCATAGTTTGGAAGAAGGAAAGTGACATAGGATACTTTCTATCCCTAAAAAATTGTGGTTCCCGTAGGACTTAACAATAAATTTTTCTCAGCAACGGAGCAACTTGCCTTGGCTTAATGCGTGAATATAGTTTGAAAGACGAAAAGTGACATATGCCACTTTTTATCGCAAAAACTTTAACAGTTCCCGTAGGATAGGATAAGAACTAGGTGAGCGGGCTGCGGTAACAGCCGTCTCAGCGCTAGAAATAACCTGTCATGGCAAATTTAGGGCTTTCCTGCATTTTTCGCACTCCTTCGCGGCACTCAACAGCGCTAGCCCAGACTCGGGCTCCATAACGGAACTTGCGCTCTCGCCATAATGACGGAGTGTTACGGAGCACAAGACACATCGTCATCCACCACTCGGGACTAACCAGTACTGAACGTCAGACAGCATTCCAACGCCCTGGTCCCAGTGCAGCGGGTCAGTCATAGTAGCCCAGCGCCTGCCTCTTCAACTGCAGAGGGCAGTGAGAACGGCCATCGCGATACCGACACCTCTCTTCCCCTGCAGCCTCACTGCGTCTGCGAACATGTTGACGGCCTAGCGGAAGGTAGGGTAGGTGGCGGCACCCACACCACCAGTTCCATATATCCCACCGCGGCCCCTAATCCTCAGCTGTCATATCAGAGTCCAGGAAGCAGCCTTGCTTTATGAAACTAAGAAAGGTTATTCCCAGCAAGTAACTGGAGATAGAGAGACAGAAAAGAAGCCACACCCAGCGCAGCAGGAGGAGCTGGAGTTTATATGCCTGGCAGACGGAGCCGCACTAGAGCAAAATCTTAACCGAGAAATTAACATATTTACAGACGGCAGCAAAATGAAAGGGAAAGTCGGGGCGGCATTATCCATTTGGGATGATGGATGCCGCTGAGATCAGTACCCGCAAGCTGAAGTTGGCCGATTGGTGCTCCGTGTACCAGGCCGAGCTATTGGCACTTCTTGAGGCTACCGAAAAAGCAAAAATGTTTTGTGACTCCAGGTCTGCACTGGAAACGGTAGTTGGCGTATCTTCCCTCCATCCCTTAGCAGTAAATTCAAAGCTAACATAAAGTTACTACACGCACAAAATAAAATAGTGAAACTTTATTGGATTAAAGCGCACGCGGGGATGGAGGGAAATGAGAGAGCGGACCAGCTAGCAAAGGAAGCAGCACAGCTCTCGAAGTGCAGACCTATTTACGATAACTGCCCCGTTTCATTCGTCAAGCGAGAAATCCGAAAGGACTCTCTTGATGAGTGGAACTGGCGGTATCAGGATGGACACACAGCGGCGGTAACCAAAACATATTTTCCGGATGCAAGGGCGGCATATAAGAGAAATATCACCAGTGGGAATCATAACTCAAGTGCTGACGGAGCGTGGTGGGTTTTCCCAATACTTTCATCGATTTAAGTTGAGGGAAACCCACCGTGCATCTGTGAACCCAGAAAAGAGGAGACTCATGTGCAGTGGCACATAATCTTGGAATGCCCAGTTTATGGAAAGCAGAGATTTGATTTAGAACAAAAAATTGGAATTAATCTAACACGTAAAAACCTTAGAAACAATTTTTTTTGACAGCCTCGGTGGCTCAGTGGTTAGTGACCCTAACTTCTGGGTCAAAGAGGCGTGGGTTCGATCCCCACCCAGGGCAAATATTTATGTGATGAACATAAGTGTTTAACTATATAAGTATGTATTTAAAAATAAGTATATGTAGTATATCAGTCTCTGGCAGCCATATCACAAGCTTTGCTTAGTTTGGGGTCAGAGGCCGTGTGATTTATTTAAAAAAAAAAAAAATTATCGAATTTATGCACAAATATTTGTAAAAAAGCAATAATTAGGTGTTCCTAATTATTGCTTTTTTGCTTTTTTTTTCCTACTTGTTAGTAGGAATAAACTTTGCTGTACCGTTGTAAGTTGTATATCCACTCCAATCGTAACTTAACCAACAAAAGCATTCCTCTAAGGTATTTTGATATTTGTCGGTTAGGTTAGGTTTCGCAGCCGACATTATCATAAGCCAAAATCAAAATATAACGCGGGTGAAGCCGCGGGTAAAAGCTAGTAAATAAATAAAATAAAATATACTAAGGGGGACTTCCTTACGGTACGGAACTTTCGTGCACGAGTCCAACTCGCACTTGGCTGATTATTTTAACTTACAGCGAGCAGTTTATCTGTTAAAAACAAAAACCCCAAAAAAAAATCGTGCGCTTATTTTTGAAACTACATGATAGTCACCGAAAAGTGTTGCGACTGTCATGTAGCCTACATGACAGTCGCAACACTTTTCGGTTTTACCTACATGATGTAGGTACCAAAAACGGTGAGGAGGATTTAAAATGAGGGTAGATACAGAGAGGCTCAGAGAGGTTGCGGAGGCAGTCTGTGAGAGTTGTCGGTCGCGACGGGACGGCACGGTGTGCGAATAAATCGTGACGGATTTTCTGTTGCTTGTTTTTTGGCTTTCCAAACCAGTGATAGTATTCTTTTCAATTTACACCTAGCCTAGATTTCTAGCCGAGTACTGAAGTTTCGCCGATAGTTCTCGTCACACGCTCGTTCGTACGAGTACAATCGGCGAAACTTCGGTGCTTGACTAAAAATGTTTTTTAATGTAGTCATATGTAGTTTTATGTAGTCATCATCATCATTATCAGCCGTAAGGCGTCCGCTGCTGTACATAGGCCTCCTCTATAGATTTCCAACAAGCTCTGTTGGAAACGGCTGGCTGCATCCAGCGCGTTCCTTCTTATGTCGTCGGTCCACCTAGTCGGTGGACGTCATACGCTGCGCTTACCGGTGCGTGGTCTCCATTCGAGGACTTCACTGCCCCATCGGCAATCAGTTCGTTACGTTCACTCCGTCAGTTTTTTTTAATGTAGGTAATATAACTTTGTAAAAAAAAAATAGTTTTGTATAGAAACTTATATTATGATCTTTCATTTCTTACAAAAAATATAATTGATTCAATAATCAGTAATCATTTCGGGAAATAATAATTGTATTTGTGCTAAATGTGTATGGTATATTTTGTAGATTGACTGGAGCAAGGGTGGCGTAGCGCTCCACAATTTCATCCGCGGTTTGGACTCGTCTCCGGGTGCAACCTCCTTTATCAAACCACAGACCAAAGAAGGCATTGATCAGTCTTCCGGAGAGTTGGTAAGTTATTCACAATTTCATCAAGCTGACCAAGGACGGGATTGATGACTCCTCGGGACAGTTGGTATGTTAGTCACAATTTATATCCGCGGTTTGACTTCTTCATCAAGTCCTAGACCAAAGACGGCATTGATGAATCATCTGCAGATTTGGTAAGTTACTAAAATATAAAAAAAAACTTCTATAATACACATTATAAGTACATAGGTACGTAAGATAAGATTTGGTAAGTTACTAAAATATAAAAAAAAACTTCTATAATACACATTATAAGTACATAGGTACGTAAGATAAGATTTGGTAAGTTACTAAAATATAAAAAAAAACTTCTATAATACACATTATAAGTACATAGGTACGTAAGATAAGATTTGGTAAGTTACTAAAATATAAAAAAAAACTTCTATAATACACATTATAAGTACATAGGTACGTAAGATAAGATTTGGTAAGTTACTAAAATATAAAAAAAAACTTCTATAATACACATTATAAGTACATAGGTACGTAATCATATGAATGAATGAATTTGAGTAATGAAAAATAAAACATGATGTAGTTATGAAAAAAGTATTTTATACAAAAATCTTATTAATTTATACGTCCAGTATTTATGCGTTCTTGATAATCAAAATAATTGTAGCCCAATATGTACAAAACTATACCTGCACTTCAATCTCCGGACAAAGATACCTGATGCCGTCGAGCTATAACAGAACTATGATTAAACTAAAAGTACCAAAACGTAACCAATTTAGGCCTAATTCTGCTTTTTGATTCATAACTTTCAATAATTGTATTTTTTTTTAAATGATTGTTATTATTATTACCTATTACCTATTTAAAATCGCTTTAGACGGTAATACCGCCTATTAATCTAGGTACCGGATTTGTTATTATTATATTTGTTTTCTTGTATTTTGGTATTGAATAAAGTTATATTATCACGGCGTATTTCGTCTACGGGTATTCTATAATATCAAAAAAGTAATTATTGATTAGTTGGAATCTCCCATAATTATGGAGAAACAAAGTAATGTTTCACCTGGCAGCACCAACTGTAAAATGAATAATTTTACAGTAGCAGCACCAACTGTAAAATTATTCATTTTACAGTTGGTGCTTTTATTTATGAGGCTAAGCCTAAAATGACGAAATAATTTAGGTGATCCTTACACCTAACCTAAGTGGTTAACAATGCTGATTACTATAATATCCCAGAAAGAATCGCTAAGTGAATCTGGAAATGAAGGTAGTTCAAAAATGTTGATGTCCAAATGTAGGTAGTCCAAAGATGTTTAATTTTGTTTCTCTCATCCTCTTGCTAAAAAGATTTCGCTGCAATCTGAAAATTTAAGGTATTTTGAAATCGAATTATTAACATGTAAACAATTTTTCGCAGGTTGAAGTGAAATTCTTTGGGTCATCGTTGTGGCAGGGCGAGTACGAAGCACAGGGTGACAAACTGGTGCTCGAAGGGTTAAACAATCCCGCTGTTATACACGACGCGGGACTTCTCATCACCGCCAACGACGGGATTAAGGTAAGAATAACAAAAATAAACGAAGTTTAAAAAACTAAAAAAACACGCTTATCAGACCTTGAAACCGAAAACCGAACCGTGGTCAAAGTTTTTTTACAAGATTTTTCTAAGAAATCCAAAACAGCTATGATACGATTTTCCATCATGAAATTCCAGTTCATATCTTCCGGCTCCATCATCAGATCAGTTCGACAGTATCATATTATTGTATTGTCATCAGAACTACATACAGCTGCCAATTTTCATTACGCTACGACCCTTGGAATTAGTTACCTTAGAATCTTAGATTCCATTATACAGGTTTATTTCTAATCAATTAGCATCCTTTCAGGGGCTTATTCTGTACATCAAAACTAACAACTTTTGTTCTGCAACTTTTGTCAAAACTCAAAAAAATAATCAGCTGTTCCATACATTTTGTCGAGGGTGAACGATATTTTTCTATGGAAAATCATTTTTTTTTTTTAGTTTTGACAAAAGTCGCAGTTCAAAAATTGTTAGTTTTAATGTACAGAATAAGCCCCTAAGAGGATGCTAATTGTATAGTTTTAGTTACATACAGGTCGACCTAATAAAAGCGTGTTAATCATTTACATATAATAATGGAAATATACAAGGTTAGGTAAGGTATATATGGCCCAATCACCCTTCGTGGGTAGGCCTACGTCCTGCAGTGGACTATTAAAAAGGCTGATACAGTACAGTACAGTACAGGTAAGGTAGGTGAGGTTTGACTGCCTCAGTCGCCCAGGGACTACTGACCTTGGCATACACCGAGCAGTAGTCAGGACTCCCATAAAACCACTCCAAAAATTATACGCGAAATACGTGAATTTCACTTCCCTAACTTATTCTTTTAAAAATGACTTGCATCCAGCTCAAATTTGCCATGAGCTCAGACCAATTAATAAAAAAATCAGAACGTCGTGAACAGATAAGTGAGGCCGGTTTTTTACACATGTGTGAGTGCGTCGGTGTTGCGCCGCCATATTTCGACTGACGAGCCAAGGCATAGTTTTTTTGTACGTGTACATGTGTGTGTTGTGTCTGTACACGGCGAGGCATAGTAATACCGGCCTCACTTGTTTGTTCACAACATTCTGTCTTGATTTTTTTATTTGATCTGAGGCTATGAGATCGTCCGTACACATTGTGAGGCCGTTATCGATATTATAATTCTTTTCGTAATAAATGGATCTTTCTAACCAAAAGAATATTGACTTTGTATGTACCTACTTTAAATAGGCTTGTGATTTTCATTTAATTAGGGTTCCGTACCCAAAGGGTAAAAACGGGACTCTATTACTAAGACTTCGCTGTCCGTCCGTGATACCGGCAACCGTGATAGCTAGGCAGCTGAAATTTTCACAGATTATGTATTTCTATTTTTTTTTTTTAATGGTGTTCATTATACTTTATTCAATTATACAAATTATGTCATAAAACTAAAAATAGAACAATAATGTATTCCTATTGCCACTATAACAACAAATTAATACTAATAACAGAATAAAATAAATATTTAAGGGGGGCTCCCATACAACAAACGTAATTTTTTTGCCGATTTTTGTTCCATATTATTAACGGCAACAGGTAGACGCTTGAAATGGGGCTAAGAGGGTTCCCAAAGGGTACGGAACCCTTCGTGCGTGAGTCTAACTCGCACTTGGAAAATTATTTTGACCCTCGACGCAAAAGCAACTGGTTGTTGTAAGTTTGACGTGTCCGTGGCATCATATAGAATTAGCCGGCATTACTCCTAAATATGTTTTGTCAAAATCGGTTTAGCCGTTGCAACGTTATCGGCTCTTTTTAACCCCCGACGAAAAAGAGGGGTGTTATAAGTTTGACGTGTCTGTTTGTCTGTCTGTCTGTCTGTGGCATCATAGCGCCCGAACCACTGAACCGATTTCAGTTTAGTTTTTTTGGATGAAAGGAGACTTAATCGAGAGTGTTCTTAGCTATGTTTTATAAAAATCGATTGAGCCGTTTAAGAGTTATGGTGGGTTAAAGTGGGGATGGAAGAACCAAAATTCTACAAATGTGCCCAAAATGGTTGTCAATTGAAAGTTTGTTGTCAAATATTTTTGTGTCGGGGGTTTATAATTAGGTATATTATGTTAGCTGCAGTAGGAATCTGATCACATTGGGGGTTTTTATTTTTTTTATCTTGTTGTTTTTTTTTCAGGTAAACGTCCAACGTCTGAAAGTGAACGGCAAGATGATAAACGCAGCGAACTTCTTCAAAGCGAACGAGAGCAAAGTGTCGCTCGAGCTCACGGCGGAAGAGAAACAATTCGTGGAAAGCGCTCGAGACGTGTGGAAGGCCATACTTAGGATCGATATTGAGGATGATACTGATTTCTTCGCTTCGGGAGCAGGTGAGAACCCTTTGCTTAGTTTGGGGTCAGAGACCGTGTGGAAAATGTACCCTAATTTTAACGACCTTGATAATAGAGATGTTATACCCGACTGTAGGTATCAATGACACCACTGTCTTTACGGGGAAGGAAAACATCGTGAGGAATCCGGCATATGTTCATAGAAAAAATTCTATGGCCTATGTAAATCCACCAACCTCCATTGTGGTAGATATGGTCCAATCACCCTTCGTGGGTAGGCCTACGTCCTGCTGTGGACTATTAAAAAGGTTGGTACAGTACAGTGTCAATGATACCAGATGAAACTTTATATTGTAGGCTCTTATTGCTTTAATCATTCAGCCATAACTAAATGTTCTCTGACGGCTTATCACTGTACGAATACGCGATTTCTGGTATTTTAATTTTTAGTTCCTGCCAAAGGAAACCCAATTCCGGAAAATACAGCCTATAACACTCTTCAATCTTTAAACTATTACCATGGCAAAGATTAAGTCTATCCATTGCTCAGTTGCTGAGTAAAAGGGTAACAAACATTTTCGGATTTATAATATTTGCAAGGATTTGTTGGCAAGGTATCGTTTTCACCAGGTTCGATGGACGTAGTGCGTCTAGTAGAAGAGGTCAAAGACTTGGCCGGACTCGAGCTCCAGAACGAAGATATCTACATGAACACCACCTTCCAAGAGTTCTACAATATCGCTGTTCTCAAGTCTCGCGGCGGCACCGGCGCGGCGGAAATTACGTACGAGGGCGTCGAGATGGAAGTCAATAAGATGACTATTAAATTCCCTACACAGCTGTTCATAGGTTAGTATCATCATTTCAGCCGGTATCGAGCCACTAAACGTACAACGTCTCAAAGTGAAAACTACTTGTCTCGAGCTAAAGTCATCACAGGTTAGCATAGATATACCTAGTCAGGTCATAAGTATTGTCACACAGTAAAAACTTTTCTTTTAGAATACTGGCCACAAAAAAGTTTATTGAATTCGAATTTCGAATTGTTCATGAAAATAAAAATGTATACTTTTTAGAATTTTACTCATTTTTAAATATGGAGTGGACGCTTAAAGAAGACCGTGTTGCAGTTATTGCGTTGCATCGTTGCGGTTACGCGCCAATTCAAATTTTTGACATACTGAAAAATTTGAATATAACCAAAAGATTTGTTTATCGTACGATCAAACGATACAATGAAGACTCTAGTGTAGATGACAGGTCAAGAAGTGGTCGCCCTCGGTCTGTTAGGACTCCAGCAGTGATAAAAGCTGTGAAGGCGCGAATTCAAAAAAATCCCAAACGTAAGCAGAAACTGTTGGCCCTTCAGATGGGGTTAAGCAGAACCACGGTGAAAAGGGTGTTAAATGAAGACTTAGGGCTTCGGGCATATCGAAGAAAAACAGGACATCGTTTAAATGCTCGTCTAATGGACCTGAGACTGAAGAGATGCCGCGCTTTGTTGAAGCGGTACGCGGGAAAAAAATATCGGGAAATTCTTTTTTCGGATGAATTTTTTTTACCGATTTTTAGAAGAGAGCTACAACAAACAAAATGATCGGCGCGGCCGAAATGACATAATACCCATGATGACTGGGTAAAAAAATCTTTATTATAATTAGTCCGTGAGATAGATTATCAAAAAATATTGATAATATTTATTATTAATCAAACAACAAATGACAAAGATAAACCTTGTCAAAGATTGGGTCGTGACGTCACCTCTCTTACAGTAGTCTATACATTTCTATGGCACTTGTGACGTCACGCGGAACTTTGACGGACTATATCTTCATTATTTTTTGTTTAATTGACAAAATAAAAAATACGTGTCTCATATTGTTTGATAGTCTATCTGACGGACTAATTATATTTTTTTAGTCGTCATGCCTATTGTGAGGGAATCGAGATGGAAGTCAATAAGATGACTATTAAGTTCCCTTCACAGCTGTTCATATGGTAGGTCATTACAACTTGTATAGACCCGCCATATTGTAAGCTCACCAAAGGAACAATATTGCGTGAGCGCAGCTAGTATATATTTTGTAATGTTTTTGACGTGATAACGTCTTATAAATCCATTAACTCCGGCTGCACGCTCAAATAATATACCTAATTAAAAAACCCCCGACACAAAAATATTTGACAACAAACTTTCAATTGACAACCATTTTGGGCACATTTGTAAAATTTTGGTTCTTCCATCCCCACTTTAACCCACCATAACTTCAACGGCTCAATCGATTTTTATAAAACATAGCTAAGAACACTCTCGATTAAGTCTCCTTTCATCCAAAAAAAACTAAACTGAAATCGGTTCAGTGGTTCGGGCGCTATGATGCCACAGACAGACAGCCAGACAGACAAACAGACACGTCAAACTTATAACACCCCTCTTTTTCGTCGGGGGTTAAAAAGGTCTATCACCTGAACCGAGCATGCAAGCGAGAGCGCGGAACAAGCGACAGAGAGGCACGATCAGCCTAAGCATTCGGCTTGTTTCAGTTGATGATTAAACTATGTTTTCTTAGGACGTTATCACGTAAAATTATCCTCCGTAAACCAAGACTAAGACCTAAACTTAACAGACACCGTTTTTAGGGTTTCGTACCCAAAGGGTAAAAACGGGACCCTATTACCAAAGACGATCGGACCTCAAGGACCTCTTGAGGTTCGATCGTCTTTGCTATTACTAAGACTCCGCTGACCGTCTGTCTGTCTGTCTCCTGTTTCTCATAAACCGCTATAGCTAGAAAGCTGAAATTTTCACAGTTGATGTATTTCTGTTGCCGCTATAACAACAAATACATACTAAAAATAGAATAAAAATAGTATTTAAGGGGGGCTCCCATACAACAAATCTATTTTTTTTTAATATTGGTAACAGGTAGATGATTGAAATGTTCACAAAATATGTAGCTGCATGCTTACTTTAATGATAAATAATTAAATTAAAATAAAATAAATATTTAAGAGGGGCTCCCATACAGAACGAAACCCTTCGTGCGCGAGTCCGACTCGTACTTGGCAGATTATTTTTAATAAACAACTAAAATAATCAAATGAAATCACTCAAATCTGCCCCACTCAAGAGAAGAGAGGAGGGCACAACCAACCCAAGAAAATTAAAAAAAAAATTATCGCGCCCGTTTTAGATATGTGACATAAGCTGCAATTATCACATAACTAAAGCAAAAATTGGCTACACTACCTGATTAATATATATTTTATTTCTAGACGGAGAATTCGTAAACGCCGACAGCGGCAAGACCCTCACCCTGATAAACCCGAGCGACGAGTCCGTCATCTGCAAAGTACAAAGCGCGTCGGTGACTGATGTCGACAAAGCCGTGAAAGCCGCCAAGAAGGCGTTTGAAGAGGGAGAGTGGTCGAAGATCAGTGCGAGGGAGAGAGGACAACTGTTATTCAAGTAAGTACGATGGCACGGATTTTTTTTCATATAATAAATATTTTTTTTTTTTTTTTTTAATATTTATTTTGTTAAAGAGGGTTTGATCAGACATGATCACGCCACCCTCATTGGCCTTTCTTAAAGAACACAAATATCATAATAATATTATCTACTTATTCTATTTATACCTAATTTTGCTATTCTTAACAGCATTCTGGCCTCCTCCGATAAGGGATAGGCCAGAATACTGTTACACCAACCAACATTCATGGCATTAACATTGGTCAGAATAAAAAAATCGGACCTCTCCGCTACGCTTCGAACACACTCCACGACCACGTGATATACATCCTCGATCGCTCCACACTCAGTGCAGTTTGGCGAGTCGGATAAATATATAAAATCTGTAAGCGAAATAACTGAGACCGTGTTTAGGAATGATTTCGAACGATTGTCATTATATGGGGTAATACATAAATGATGTAAGCCGAAAGGAGATGACTTACCATTTATGAACAACATTTACCTACTAGAAGGACTAACAATATTTTCATATCTTTTGCTTGCGATATAAATAAATAAATATTAGTGGACATCTTACACACGGTCTCTGACCCCAAACTAAGCAAAGCTTGTGATATGGCTGCCAGAGGTTGATAATAATATACTACATATACATATTTTTAAGTACATACTTATATAGATAGTAAGTACCTAAATAACACCCAGACACATGGCAAACACCAATGTTCATCACTTAAATGCTTGCCCTGAATGGGGATCGAACCCACGCCTCTTAGATCCTGAAGTCAGATTCACTAACCACTGAGCCACCGAGGTAGATAAATAGTCAAATATAATGCTTTTATAGATAAGAAGAATGATTATTTAATATCTCCTAATAATGTTACCTACATTTCTTCTAGATTGGCAGACCTAATGGAGCAACACAAGGAAGAGCTAGCGACGATTGAATCGATCGATTCCGGCGCAGTGTACACTCTCGCACTCAAAACACACATCGGCATGTCCATTGACACGTGGCGATACTTCGCCGGCTGGTGCGACAAGATACAAGGCGCTACCATACCTATCAACCACGCTAGACCTAACAGGTTGGTAAAAAAAAACAACAATATTTTAGAACAAAAAAAAACCCTGCATTTCCAAAAGTAGAGATAGCTCGCGGATAGTCCAGCATGCGACCACGAAAAGAACTCTTCAGATATAATAATATACTTTGCCATAACGCTATCTCGTTCTGACACTTTGAAAGAAATATTTCGTGGTGTGTATCCTAGTCCGGCTGGTCTTTGTGCCGGGAAAGGAACAAAAGCAGGTTAGTAAAGAAGTAATATTTCGGAAGTGTACACTCTCGCACTCAAAACACACATCGACATGTTGATCGACACATGGTCAAAGCTGGTACATAATTAAAAATTTTGGAATAGCCCACGACGGTTTGTAATCAAAAAAGGATAAAGAGATTTAAAATTTCCTGACTTTAACCTTTTTTAAGGTACAGTAAATCCCTTGCGGAGTTGGTCATTTAAACAATAAATATCAGTTTTCATAGCACTTTCGTATGTGCCTATTTGGTTATGGAAGATAATTTATATAGATGTGGTAATGAATATAATGTATTCAACTACCGCTTAGCTACCATAATAACACCCAAGAATATCGGCCAGGGCTGCCATTTTTGTTTGGTAGATCATAGCTCAGAAGTGGTCTCATTTAAATTTTATCGAAGTCGTGAAAAATTAACAATAATCTAAATATGGATCAATTCGAGTAAACTACTCGAATTCTGTATGTAGATTGCACTGATTGAATTCAGTTGTGCTCTTTTTAGTGAAAAATATGACTTATTTTTGTCCAGGAACATTGCCATAACTCGCAAAGAGCCAATCGGCGTGTGCGCACTGATCACGCCCTGGAACTACCCGCTCATGATGCTCTCGTGGAAGATGGCCGCCTGCCTCGCGGCCGGCAACACTGTCATCATGAAACCTGCCGCGGTAAGTAACATTCAGTTAGACTAGGTGTTTATCAGTGATCAACGAAGTTAAGCAACGTTTGGCACGGTCAGTCTTAGGATGGGTTACCGCTGGTGGCATTTTCATCTGAGTGCTACCGTGGCTCGAATCACACGTTAAATTGCGGGTACTAGGGCTAGCCACCCGGCCTATACGAACTTAGATACTTCCACTTACTTACACGCGTCAAAAGCGTTTCCGGCAGCTAAATTTTCCAAGTTTCAGCCATTGGTCACCCCTAATATGTACACACATTTCTATTATTGCACTAAAATCACACCTCAAAAACCTAACTTTTCAATACTTCTTTTCTTCAGGTGTGCCCATTAACAGCGTTGAAGTTCGCCGAGCTGTCAGCCAAAGCGGGAATTCCCCCCGGCGTGATCAATATTCTCCCCGGCAGCGGGGGAGTCACCGGCCAGGCGCTGGCTGACCACCCCGACGTCAGGAAACTGGGCTTCACTGGCAGCACTGAAATCGGTCAGTATTACGTAAAAATATGGGTGTATCCCACTATTTCCATGGAAATACAAAATAGAAAAAGTGGGACCAGCGTTTTTTTACAAATCAGATCCTATTATTTCTATTGCGACAAAAAATCACAGTTATGTTATTTGAAAGTTTTACCACTTTTAATGAATAGATTAAAATTAAAACACTACTTCTTGTTGTTAAAAAAAAAATGGAGAACAAATTAATAATCGCCATTTTTTAAAATAATTCTCCACTACAAATCAGCAATAGAAATAGTGGGACAATCAGTCTGAATCAGGCCCAGTATTTCTATCAATAGAAATACCTAATAGAAATAGTGGGATACACCCAAAATTATATGTATTTGCCATTTGCAAAATAGCCGACTTTAAAATTTAATGCGTTTTCGATGTAATTTTTTGTGTTATATGTTACAACTTTTCTACTTTAGGGCGCTTCTATGTCGGTCATTATTCAAAAATTTTGCTGCTTTTTTCTGTTTTAAAAGCTGAAATATGATTATTGAGGAGATTAAACATCTGTCATCATCATAATTATCAGCTTTCATATTTCAATTCAATTTCAATCACCCTTCGTGGGTAGGCCTACGTTCTGCAGTGAACTATTAAAAAGGCTGGTACAGTACAGTATATTTCAATAAAAGTGGGGTATTTTTTAATCACAAGATTGCCTAAATAAGGATCACTGTTACCTTGCTCTGTGCTTTCGTACGTCTTGCAATGGACCATTAAATAGACTGGTACAGTCTTAGAGTATAAATAAGTAACTATCTAAGGGTACAGTAGAGTACTAAACAAGGATTGTTTAACACTTGTGTGTCGGTTCCAGGTCAAGTGATAATGAAGTCGTGCGCCGCGTCCAACATGAAGAAAGTGTCTCTAGAACTGGGCGGCAAGTCGCCGCTCGTTGTGTTCGAAGACTGCGACCTGGACAAGGCTGTCAGAAATGTAAGTTCTTTACAATTCACGCACAGTGAATATCATATTTCCATATGATGATGATACTGAAAGTAGCACCAGTGACTGAGAAATTAAAGAATGGCAGGCTATCTTGGTATTGGCACATCATGAGAAGGAAGAATAGTCATGTTACAAAAAGAACTCTCAATATTATGATGGTAAGTGGCAAAAGTGGGAGGGGAAGATCAAAAAAAGTGTGGATGAATTGTGTGAAAGATGGCATGCGAGAGAAAGGAGTTGATGATGAGATGACGAATGATAGAATGAAGTGGCGAAAGGAAACGTGCTGTGCCGATCCCGCCTAGTCGGATAAGGGCAAAAAGATGATGATGAGGATGATTTCTATACCTATCCTACTAGGTGGGCTTGGTAAACGTATTGCACGTTTCTTTTCGGCCCTTTCACTGCAACATACCCGTCACCTTGCTGATCGATAGCAAAATTTTTAACAATATTTTAGTAAAACAATAGTCAAACTCATGTCGAGTTTGAACTATAATGACACATAACTGTTTTCAATTGCAGGGCATGGGGTCCGTATTCTTCAACAAGGGCGAGAACTGCATAGCGGCCGGCCGCCTGTTCATAGAGGAGAGCATCCACGACGAGTTCGTGGCGCGGGTCGTGGAGGAAACCAAGAAGATCAGCATCGGAGACCCGCTCCACAGGGGGACGGCGCACGGACCGCAGAACCATAAGGCGCATATGGACAAACTTATTGAGGTAACTCATATAATTTGGTAAGTTATGATAGGTCAACTGTTCATAAAAGAGACCATTCACGAGTTCGTGGCGCTCGTCGTAAAGGAAACTATGAAAATAAGCATCGGAGATTCGTTGAATATAGGGGCACGACGCACAGACCACAGAACCATAAGGTGCATATGGACAAAATTGAGGTAACTATCACAATCATCCATCAGCCATAAGACGTCCACTGCTGGATATAGGCCTCCCTTACGAGTCTCCAAAAAGGCCAGTTGGAAGCGGCTTACACCCTGCGGGTACAGGTTGGTGAATACACATATGCCATTTCTACGGATGTATGCAGGTTGTGTAATTATAATATTTACTACCTCGGTGGCTCAGTGGTTCTGACCCTGACTTCTAAGTCAAAGAGGCGTGGGTTCGATCCCCACCCAGGGCAAATATTTATGTGATGAACATAAGTGTTTGCTCTGTGTCTGGGTGTTATTTAGTTACTATCTACGAGTATATAAGTATGTATTTAAAAATAAGTATATTATGTAGTTTATCAGTCTCTGACAGCCATATCACAAACTTTGCTTAGTTTGGGGTCAGAGGCCGTGTGTAAGATGTCCCCTAATACATATTTATTTATTTATTGTCTTACTGTGTTTTTGTTCACCGAAAAGCCAGTGGATTAATATGCATAATCTGTACATTTTCTTTATTGTTTCAATTCATTGTCTTCACAGTTCTGCGAGCGAGGCGTGAAGGAAGGCGCTAAGCTGGTGTACGGCGGACGGCGCGTGGAGCGGCCCGGCTTCTTCTTCATGCCGACCATCTTCACCGACGTCACCGACGACATGTGGATCGCCAAGGAGGAGAGCTTCGGCCCCATCATGATCATCAGCAAGTTCTCCAGCAAGTTAGTACACGCTTTAACATCTTTTGATTATTTTACAACCTCGTTGCAGACAGTTTCCAACTTTGTAAGGTTGATGATGCTGGGCATTGCATTACAAGTGCAAGCACTTACATAGGTAGATATCCTCATCGTTATAAACAAAGAACAATAAGCTTTTAATCTTCGAGCAAATATCTACAGAGACACAGTCCCTAAGTGAAAGTGAAGTAAAAAATGTCCGAGCGCCGTCATACATACCGACTTAGATATTTACATTAAATAACTAACAATGACCCGTTTTCTCGAATCTCAACGTTATGTCACCTAATTATTGATTGTAACCGAGCACTTTGGCATCGCGCGCCGTTGTAGTCGGCTTGCGATCGCCTTACGAATAGGACTAACTAAAAAGCCTGCCTTCTACGTAGCTTGGGCAGGGTTTTGGCTCGGACACTGTTTTGCAAATACATATTTGCTTGAAGCTTTTAATACAAAAAAATCATTGACTGTCGACAAAATGTACGGAGTAGCTAATTTATTTTTCGTGATTTCACAGTTGATCCTTGAACTTTTACTAAGGTAAAAGTTGTTCATAATGATAAACTTAATAAATATGCACCTCCGAGAATCTTCGCACTTTGCAAAAACTATGCCATGTGCCCTTCCTATTGTTATTTCAACTAGCCCAATTTGAAACAATAATTTCACATACCAACCTATGGGCAAAATTGACATATAAAAATAATAATTGGCCAAGTACGAGTCGGACTCGCGCACGGAGGGTTCCGTACTGTGTGGGAGCCCCCCTTAAATATTTATTTTATTTTTTACTATTGAAGTGAATATAAAACTAAATATTCTGTGAAAATTTCAAGCATCTACCTGTTACCATTATTAATATAGAGCGAAAAACGTCCAAAAATTCAGGTTTGTTGTATGGGAGCACCCCTTAAATATTTATTTAATTCTCTTTTTAGTATTTGTTGTTAAAGCGGCAACAGAAATACATCATCTGTGAAAATTTCAGCTGCCTAGCTATCATGGTTCATGAGATACAGCCCGGTGACAGACAGACGGACATCGAAGTCTTAGTAATAGGGTCCCGTTTTTCCTATTGGGCACGGAACCCTAAAAATGAAAAAATATTTGTACATGAAATCCATCAAACTAGGTGTGAGAACACCTGTATTTTGACGGATAGCCTTCCTAATAATTGCTTTATTGTGAGTTGTACAGTTTTATATTTAATGGCAACTAAAAAAAAATAACTTCTGTATTAGAAGAATAATATTGTTAAATTTATTTATGATCTGAGCTACTGTGATTTTTGTATTATTTTGTTTAAGTTTTAGAATAATGAACTCTTAAAAAACCTCGCCAAAACTGTTTTCCAAATATTTTTACTAAATCGTTTCTATTCTTTTCAGAAACTTGGACGACGTGATCCGTCGCGCGAACAACACCGAGTACGGTCTAGCCAGCGGAGTGTTCACAAAGGACGTGTCTCGCGCGCTGCAGTTCGCCGAGCGGATCGACGCGGGCACGGTGTTCGTTAACACGTACAATAAGACTGACGTCGCCGCGCCCTTCGGCGGCTTCAAGCAGTCCGGCTTCGGCAAGGATTTGGGTAAGAACACCTAATCATCATGTCAGCCTTCGGATTTCTTCAAGACAGAATGCCCCTATAAATTCTCATTATGCCGGCTGTACACACTCGCCAAGACGTTTCGCCGAATGTCTCGGCCGTTGAAGCTCTCGACGAGAGCATACCTGTACACACTCGTTTTTTCTCGCGAGACCAACGATATTCTTTCACTCTGGGCAAAATGCCGACAAGCGACCGAGACCGACTGAGGCAACGCGCGAGACAGCGAGACATGACGAAAGCACCATGTACATACTCGCTCTCGACCTGTCTCGGGGTGTCTCGGCGAATGTGTACAGTCGGCATTAAGATTATTTCCCATCCTTTTCACAACAGAACAAGCCAGAAGTCACAAAAATACCATCCCTACATAGTCGACGTACTTGTACCACCTGCTCGTACTAAGCGGTTCGCTTCTTCCTTCATAATGCGGAACGCCATGCGCCATGGATTGGGATGCCTCCGTCATTGATTCCTGACTATTATAATTCGGATATCTTCAAGTCTTGTCGGTATCTTATAGGTTTACGTACTCCATCTTCGGCTACAACTTCGCTTTACATCAAGCGAGTTAGTGGCCAAATGCAGCACTATTAAGCATATAAAAAAGCATAAACGGACGGACGGTAGATGACCGCATCGCGCTGGATGCAAGCCGCTTCCAAGCGGTCTTATTAAAAATCTATAGGGAAGGGATATGTCCAACAATGGACGATAAAACTGATGTTGCGCGTTCTTCGGTAACTTCAAGCAGTTTAGCTTCAAGAAGGATCATCTTGTCACCCGTCGAACATTCGCTAAATACAGGCCTCCCCGTAGATTTCTAATAGGACCACTTGGAAGTGGCTTGCATCCAGCGCGTTGCTGTGACCTCGAGTGTGTTGTGTAAAATCCTTAGCTGGTCTACTGCTAAGGATTTTACACAAATTCGGTTCGCCACGATCGGACCTGCCGGGCGACGAAGCCGAATTTGTGTAGGTGAATCATTCGGTTCGGCAACATTTGCCCCGAACGACTTTCGCTAGGCCGCTAGGCTGGTCGGCTTTGTCTTTCGTCAAATTGTGTCGACCCGAATATAATTACATGTAGCTAGCCTAAGCAGTGTGTAGAGCATGTTCTACTAGTCACTCATTATCACTGAGACTGGTTGACGGCTAGATAGAAGCCATACAATCTACCTTCATGTAGGCAAACGCTTTAATGAGATCGTCTTCCTACAACTGTGAATAAATTTGACTATGGAGCCAACCCGGGATTAGAGAAATAATCGGCCAAGTACGAGTCGGACTCGCGCACGGAGGGTTCCGTATGAGACTGTATGATATGGGTACTGTATGAGAGCCCCCCTTAAATATTTATTTTAATTTAATTTTATTATTTATTATTGAAGTGAATATAAAACTAAATATTCTGTGAAAATTTCTAGCGTCTACCTGTTACCATTTTTAATATAGAGCGAAAAACGTCTAAAACTTCAGGTTTGTTGTATGGGAGCCCCCCTTAAATATTTATTTTATTTTGTTTTTAGTATTTGTTGTTATAGCGGCAACAGAAATACATCATCTGTGATAATTTCAGCTGCCTAGCTATCATGGTTCATGAGATACAGCCCGGTGACAGACGGACATCGAAGTCTTAGTAATAGGGTCCCGTTTTTCCCTTTGGGTACAGAACCCTAAAAAATGAACTGTCCATCCTTCCGGCAACAGTTCCATCAATCGCACTTAAGAATAACCCTTGAATATTCTCTAGCCTTACAATTTTTGTTCACAGGTCAAGAAGCGCTTAACGAATACCTCAAAACGAAATGCGTAACAATCGAGTACTGATTTCGGAATAGTTCAATAATTTTGTATGTAATTTTTATGTAAAGGTTGTGACAATTTTGTAAATAGTGATAATTTTTGTAAATAGATTCTAAAATTGTGATCTGAACGGAAAAAAATGCCAAATCAAAATAAACTCGAAACCTTAATTTAAGTTATTTTTGTATTAATTATTATGGAATAAATGAAGTTATTGCAATTTACTTAATGGTATTTTATTCACATTGTACTGGCACATAATTACCCACTCAATTAAATTCAATTCTTTTGTTCTTATTCAAAATAAATGTTTTAGGATTAGTAGGACAAGAAAATAACATCATAATCACTATTTTGTCAAATTGATACATACATAGGTAAACATGTAACCAAATTAAACATAATTTATATTTATTGGTTTCTTTTTCAATGTTTTGTACGGCCAATGTTCAACTGTTTATTGCAGGGGTCTGACCCACCAGCTGCAACCAATCTTTGGGCACAACTAGTGTTGGTCTCCCAGACCATTTCCCGATAACGTCCAGCCTGTGGAAAATTAATCGTATTTTTAATCGTTGGAAGTTACAAGAAAGGTTCTAAATGACTGATAATGGAGGCTTTTACGTGTCTGGATTGCATTAAATTGATTATGTTATTTCTTCAGTTGAGAGAGCAAAACGAAAAAATCGCAGGGTGTTGGTAAAAAGTTATGGTATGGAACGGGCCCCATGTGATCTTTACATGTGTATATAGGCTGTTTTCTGCAACCTTTCCTTTATTTTTAAGGACTCTAATTACGTCGGATTCGACCTCGAATAGGAACTAGGCATTGTGGCGTTATCTTTGTTACAATATACGTCTACCTAGAACTAACTTTTATTCTGCTGCTTAGCAATAATATATTATGTAATTCTACTGCTTATCCACCAATAAATGTCGAGTGTCGTTTGAAACTTATGTGTGTATATAGTGTGCTTTTCCCCTTTATTTGAAATGTGAGTGAGTGAGTCTCTAATCAACGCATTTCATATGTAGTACAGTGGTAGCAAAGAAGCCTTACGATCGAGATACAGTGCCACCGACTTAGCTGTTCAGTTGACGGCGTGGCTAGTAACGCAAATTCAAAATGACGGCTGACGCACATGTAGCTCCAATTTTGCCCACCTGAACAGCTAAGTTGGTGGCACTTATGTATTTAAAGAAGCTAAAACATACTCTTCCTTTCCATAGCGGGCAGGAATCCTCGGGTCGCCAGCTAAAGTCTGCGCGTCAGACACAGACAACTCCACTGGTCGCAGGCTTTGCAAATAATCTAGCGTGCTGCTAAACAAAACATTTTTTTTATTAATTCGTCAAACCTAAATCCAACAAAAAATAGCATAAACCGTTGGGAGGGTATAGTCCGCGCCACACAAGTTGACGGATGTGAAGTTAGCTACAAGCTGCGCAATATCCAATCCTGACCGAAGCTCATACATAAAGCCGCGCGTTGATTGGCTATTGCGCAGCTTGTAGCTAAATTCAAATCCGCCAACTTGTGTGGCTCGGCCTATACGGGTGAACTAGAAACCTATTTTGGGAGTTGGAACCAGTTTTGTGACAGAAATACTAGGTAAAATACTGTTGTTTTTTTGTGTTTTATCATTTGTTTTGTCGTTATGTATTGTGCCTGTTATTTTTGTTGCAAATAAAAATTCTGTATTCTGTATTTGCTCACACCACAAAACTCGAAATACCTACATTCTAATCTATTTTACTATCGTTGTGGTAAAAGTAGGCAGCTGCACTAAAGAAAATCTTCGTCAATGCCCCTGAGAGGCGCATCAGACTTGCAATGGTGGCGCGTGGACACGGTAATTACCGTGGCCTGAATAATATTAGAGCACTATGGTGCTTCGGATGACACGTTACAGTAGGTCCCGCTAAGCAACATATAGCAGAGGCCCTCAGGTGGCATAAAGAGTGACCGTCAGGGCAATTACCTGGCCTACACTAATTTTATAACTTACTTACTTCTCTCTCTGTGCCATGTTTGGTAATACAGAGTTTCTTGATGTATGGAATAAGAAACTGCTGAAGTTATTAATCTGGAAAGATAAACGTGGCCGTTGTATAGAGCTAGAATAGGTATATTGATAAGAGAAGTCATATGAGGTCATCATCATCATACCTTATCTACGCGTTCTACGCGTTGCAGGGCGTAGACCTCAATAAGACTGCAAGATATTGGCTTGAAAGTAGGTAAGTTCTTAGCTTGTATCCAGCGTTTTCCAAGTTACAAACTGCATTGACAAAAGGATTAACACAACAGAAGTCTTACTCACCATAAAGCTATCTAAGTACTTGCAGCAGTTTTTCAATAGCCTAGCTGACATGTTTCTGCCCTATATATAAAGAAAGATGTTATAGTAAGCAGTTAATTCTGCCTACTTTTACTGAAAATTTTCCTGGTAATTTCAACTTGATTTTCTACGCTGATTTTATAGCAAAGAGTAAAGAGTTGTTTTCGATTATCTTCCTTATTTTTGAACCTCTTTGCTTTGCACAATTTACATCCTCCTTGCTACTAATTCAACATGCCATGTCTGTCTGAGAAACTCCTTTTTAGGGTTCCGTAGGTACCCAAAGGGAAAAACGGGACCCTATTACTAAGACTTCGATGTCCGTTTGTCCGTCTGTCTGTCTGTCTGTCACCGGGCTATCTCATGAACCATGATAGCTATTCAGCTAAAATTTCACAGATGATGTATTTCTGTTGCCGCTATAACAACAAATAGTAAAAAGAAAAGAAAATAAATATTTAAGGGGGGCTCCCATACAACAAACCTGAATTTTTAGACGTTTTTCACTCTATATTTAATAATAGTAACAGGTAGATGCTTGAAATTTTCACAGAATATTTAGTTTTATATTCACTTCAATAATAAATAATAAACTTAAAATAAAATAAATATTTAAGGGGGGCTCCCATACAGTACGGAACCCTCCGTGCGCGAGTCCGACACGTACTTGGCCGATTTTTTGAAATTGGTTAAAAAGGGCATGGTATGATGATATTCTCCAGGGACTCTCTTCTTATCTGTGGTATTCTCAGTCTTGGACATACTGGACCCTCACCACGGTAATTACCGTGCCCTCACTATGTACACGAGACAAGTATTTCTAATAACATCTTTTCAAGCAAACAATACTCAGCAATAGGAAAGTAACAATATAACTCTATATTATTTTGTTTCTGTTTTGATAATAACTTGAACAAGATAGTCACAGGACCCGAGAGTCTCGGGTCCTGTGACTATCTTGCGCCAATCGTCTCGGGCCGAGACGATTGGCGTATAAGAAGAATGTAAATGGGTACTTCTTCGAGTAAGACATTCTTTGGTGATTTTCGTGGCAATTTTCGAATTCAATTTTTTTTTCAAATCCTTGTCAGAATCTTAAAATATATGTAAAAGTAATATGTTATATAGAAGAGGCACTTCATAGAGCGATATACTTACAGAGATAATCGAGGTTAAAAAAATGGAGGCCACGCAAATCATAAAACACCCCACGAAAATGATAATTTTAAATTGACTTTCTCAGATGAGTTACTTACTGTTACTTCATATTGAAAATAAGTTATTATGTTATGATAAGGTAAAAAATAGGTAGGTTACTAAAACAAAAAACGTTTTTAGTGGTATCAGTCCAACATTATTTATTACTAGCTGACCCGCTGCTAAACGAACTCTGCGGTCAGAAGCTGATGGTACTGGTGAATCAGCACGTGACAATAGCAATGGAGTAAGAGTTTCTTCCAATGGATCACGGTTTTCTTTGTAATGAGTTTCTGGTACTTGTATGAGTTCCTCAACAAGGCAACGTTTAGCTTGATTTTTTTTCTTTAGGTTATATTTTCGGGAACTTATTCTACTTTTCTTTCGTTTTGCTTTTTGCTCGTGGCGGTTTAAGTCATGAATATAAGTATTTTTTCTTCGGTTTTCGTTTTATAATATCTCGTTCGGTTTTTTGCTTTGAACTCTTCATTATATTCTATATTAATAAGCATATCTCTTCTTCTCTCGGATAAATTTTTTCTTTCTATTTTTTCTTATCTTGTTAATGGCATTTGTGGTCTAAAATGTTGATAATCCATTATAGTTTTACTAAATTTGAATATAGGTATCTAATCTAAAGCTATTTTCAATTGTTTTATTTATTTATAAATGCACGATTAATGTGACAACGCGAACTTAATGGTACATGGAATTCTCTGCCAGTTAAGTCAGAAACCCACAGAACGTGACATTATAAGTTTGATTTAAACTAAGTTACATTTAACTTAAGTTATATAACATATTATCATTCATAACTAATACAAAACTCAAAGTGGTTTTATTTGAATGGGCAAAAATTGATTTGCGTAGGTCAAAACTACCACGTAAACCACGCAAATCACGACCACGTAAATCAAAATAAATACTTTATGCTAAAAATATATAAAAACCTTTTACACAAATAAACTGTGTTTTGATTATAAGTTACGTTACTTTATACTTGTTCGCTACAATATTTTACTAAATAAATAAATTCACAGACACTGGAGATAATTAAACCACGCAAATCAAAGTTTTGAGAAACCAAATCCACGCAACAATGTTCTTACCTCTATTTTTTTTAAACTCGACGCACCATCACACAAGCAGTCTGCCCGGCAGTCGGAGCGCAATTAGTTGTTAACTTGAAGTAGGATTACGAAACATCAGATCGCGAATTTAGAGATGTGCTAGTGAAATTATAATAATCCACGCAAATCAGGAACTACCTTGGGACAGTTACATTTAATTTTTTTTCAGGCAATGTAGTTCTTTCAGAACTATGGTCTAATTTTTTATAGTATTTTAAACTTTTTAGGACTTAGTGTTATTTTTTTGGTAACGATGTAGCGTTTAGTTTAAAATATAAAATTCACTAAGTGATCAGATCGGGGCTTGGGACACTCCACGAAAATCAAAGAATGGGGGTATTTCATTTTTTTTTCATATTTATTTTTAAATATAATTGAATAATAATCAGTATCCCAGTTTAGAGAGGTTTTAAGCTTTGCGCGGAAAAAAAACTGGCTCGCTGACTTTAAAATTTCTATTATTTTTAAGTAAAGCCGCTTGAAAACTGTGACCAAAAGAATGACCCAAATATGGTGGTAACAAGGGGCTACATCAGCCGAAATGCTGTAGTGTATTCCTCATTAAAAAAAAAACAAATCGATCGTTGTCAATTTTACTGTTGACATTGACAGCTCTACAGTGTCAAAAACAGATGTTTTGATTATTTTCCACTTGATTTTTAGAAGTCTAAAAATCTCTTTTTTTTCCAATAAACAAAAAAATTAAGAAAAATGAGTAAAGTACCATTACGTGATATCTCGCCTATTTTGCAGGCATTCCGAAACTTCCTGCTTGGGGTTAGTTGTTGGTTACATTATGTAACCTAAAATGTTATTCCGCTGTATCTCTCTGATTTAATCTTTCTTCTATATTTTAGAGGAGTCATACGAACGCTCTTCGTTTTGAGCCGCTCGTGGCTGATAGAACTCAGCCTCCACCGCAGATTCCTGATGGAGTTTCCCACAAGTGAGTGTTTTGTCAAAATCATAAATCAGGTTGTAAACATTAGAAATAATTACTTACTGTAGATGCGTTCGTTTTGGGCTTGATAGCATTTTGCAAAATTAGCGTTGATGTAAATACGCTACTTTTGCTCACTACCCAAAACGAATGCTAAAACGTCAAACTCAAACGATCACAAAAACGCACCCCTGCAGGTGAGTCAAAAGTGGCAGTTCACAATATCATTTTTAACTGTTTTTGAGCAATCCGAACGGTGAATGAAAACAGTTAAAAATGCCAGTTTGCTCACACATTCTCAAAACAAATGCTGAATGTGATTGTTGTTGGCATTTTTAACTTAATTTTGCCATCAGTAGGCAACCCGAACGCACCTTCTGAAGCAGTGTTTGTAAAAAATTACTTAGAAGTAGAAAATTCCTACATTCTTTCTTAGCATCTCTGTAACCATCAATTCATATCATATCAATAGTATGTAATACAAGAGTAAATTTTTTATTACAGCAAAGTCAGACAACATCCAATATTAAATTGTTTTATTGCACCACAAATATATTCATCTCTAAGTCTAATCTAATCTCTTTCTCTTAGTCTTTTTCTAAACTGAGGAGTTGATGGTCGTATCTTATTATTAGTTTGCTTCGTTATAATTTCTTTTTTAAACGTGATTTTATTTTATTTTATTTTATTTATTAGGCTTCACATTGATAACTGCATCAAAAAAAACATCAATTACTTATATACTAATTTATACTAAATGCGTCATCTTTCTAAGGAAGCACCACATGCAATAATTATACAAAGTAGCAAAAATATTTATAAGCTAACTTAAAATTACAGTTGTACAAATTATTAGATATTATTAGTTAAATTATTAATTGTGTGCTGTAAGAAGAGTTAGAGAACAGGGTTGGCACTTTCTGCCATAATTGAGTTTAAGTTAATTTTGAACTTCCTTACTGTGTCTCCAAAAACATCGAAGAAAATATGTTTCTGGTATTTATTTATTAGTCTACTTAGTCTGGGGACTGGTGAATTTGAACCTAGCACGGTTCTGCGAAACACTGGGGCAAATGGCGTTATTGGCATGCGAGGATATCTGAATGGAATTCTAAATTTAAATTTCATTAGTAGGCTTGGACAGTCTATGTAGTTGTGGATTAGATTATAAAGAAAGGTAATGTCTAGTTTATCGCGACGATCTGATAGCGTTGACATATTAAAATGAGCTAGTCTCTTTTTATAAGATTTTAATACCTTTGCTTTCCTTGTAGAGTAAGCCAAATGCCACAAGAATCGTTTTTGTACTCTTTCAAGTCTTAGAGAATGTACTGCGTAATGTGGTCTCCAGACTGGACAACAATATTCGAGTACACTACGGACTAGGCAGTTGTAGAGTAGAATCTTGGTGCTAGGTCTATGAAATTCTTTTGTATTTCGAATTAAAAATCCCAACATTTTCGAGGCTTTTTTAGCAATATTATCTATGTGGGGAATAAAAGTCAGTTTTTCATCGAACGTGACACCTAAGTCCTTTATGGATATACATATAGTGATAAATAAAATTACTGCTGTTATTGCAGCAATTATACCAGCACTCAGAGGCCTCTTTGCTAATTTAAGTACTGAAGCTTGGGGCCCCTGTGAGATGTCATTGCATGACTTATCAACCCCATATTGAATAAATAATGTATATTCTAGGCATGCGCACAACTATTACTACACCCGGGACGCCCGTCGTGAGGTAGCTCCGCCGACCGACTGCTCTAAGAAACTACTTGAAGCTTCCTCTGATAAGGGGTATGTATTTTCGTTTTACCTTCAACTTCCTGAAGACATTCATCTGTACATTCCTACAGTATTTCAACAAATATACTCAGACCAAATAAAAAAATCAAGATGGAATGTCGTGAACAGACAAGTGATGCTGGTTTTTTATGCATGTGGTGACTGCGTTGGTGTTGCGCCGCCATAGTTCGACTGACGGACCAAGATGTAATTGTGTCAGTACACTGCGAGGCGTAGTTTTGCCGGCTTAACTTGTTTGTTCACAACATTCTGTCTTGTTTTTTTATTTGGGTTGATCAAATACATATAATGAACTTTATCAATTTTGCTCTGGGTTCCAATGATTAAATAGCTATATCATCACTAAATTCTGAACAGTGAAAGTAGGTAAATGCAACTTGGTTACTATTTTATTAGGTCAGTTAAAAAGTAAATAACAGTGTTATTCATTTCCTATCACTAGTCACACCCAAATGACTGACTTCAGGATCGCATTCTGTCGCTGTTCAAATTTGTAGTAGACATTTAAAGGCCGAAAATCTGTGTCTGTTATTTCCACTACATAGATGTACAAATAAATAATCAAATAGTCTGCATGCTTCTTCTTCGACCACCAAATGGTGGTAATTCATCATCTTGCCAAATGGCATAATCCGCGCCACACACGTCGGCAGATGGGAAGTTATGTAATAGGTATGCGCAAAATATAGGTATGCGCGGGAGCCAGAGAGACGAGACGAGACGCCACACCCGGTCGCCAACCTCATGCCTCCCGCGCTCACTACGTCGCCACTGGTGTAGTGTCATCTGCGGCTAACTTCTCATCCGCCGACTTGTGTGAACAGATATTTTTTCACGATAAAAAAGATATTATTTGTCTGAAGTTTTTTAATTTTCATTTCAGAGCTCCTAAACAAGCAACCAATGTAGTACCAACCCCTGGCAGAGTGTACGAATGGGACAAGCACTACTAATAAACAAATCAAAGTAATCAACTGGACTAGATTGTTAATCAGAGTAGATCATTGTAAATGTTAATTTAATTAAATCAGTTTATTTAAGTTTCAAGACATATTTATTTTATAAAAACCTTAAATTTTACTTTTTGAGCACCACGTTACAAATTATAATTTTTACTTCATATATAATGTAGGCCTGTCTTTTGTCGACTATAGACGTCGGTCGGACAGCGCGCACCATATAAAGTTTATAAAGGTTAACAGTCACAGGGGAATATCCTCATTTTTCTTTAATGGTACTAAGGATACAAAGTTGTGTCCCTTGTACCATAAATTGTACTACTGACAAAAATGAAGAGACTAAATAAAGAGGTTGCTAAGTCCTTTGAGGTGAGGTACACTATTTCACTACACAGAAGCGAGTGTGAAATTCATTCGGTAGTCATGCTTTTTTTTACTATACAGGGTTATCTGCTTACCCTGTACTAAACCAAAAGGGGGTGATGAAGACCATCATTATGAACAACTTTACTATGGGGCCGACCTTGAATTCGATAAAAAAAAATCAGCTGTTCCATAATTATGAAGGCGCCAATCGGCGCCATCGTTAGTGTAAAGTAAAAAAGAAACAGAAATATGCTAATTATAGTGAAACCGCTAAACTCAGACTTCGCCTGCGCGGGTACGGGGGCGCGGGGGTAGACGACAAAGAGGACTGAGACAGGTGCGGGCGCCGGGGACCCGCTGCCCGCGCCTGTCTCAGTCCCCTGTGTCGTCTCCCCCGGCGCCCCTGTACCGCGCAGGCGAAGTCTGAGTTTAGCGGTTTCACTATAGCTATTATCATTACGATGGCGCATTCATAATTGGGTCTCATGTCTTTATAAAATCTCGTTTCAAGTGTTCGTTATCAAACTGCTCTGAAACAGCTTGACTGGTTTTTATGCAACTTTTTGTGTCATATTTCGTAGGTCTGAGAATAAGTTTTAGATACCCCCTAGGTGATAAAAATGGCCTCTAGGTATATTTTAAATGGGAAAGTGGTTGCCGTTTAGCAGTATTCCTATAAAGTTAAGTGTATGTGATACTGGCAGTAGGTTCATATTACATACCTTTACCTACCACTTTCATAGGTATAAACCTATAGGTATAGTTATGTAAGTGGTAGGCATCTGAGACCTAAGGGATATATTATGAGGCATAGGTTTCATAGGCAGTGAATGTGTGAGAAATGAAAAGAAATATTTATTTCCATATTTTATTGATGTAAAAGTCAAAAACAACAAGTTTAGTGGTCAACACTTTAAAACCTACAAAAACTTATATTTATCTAGGTACACTTAACATACTTATCTAGACTACGGTTTAAACACAATATAGTTATCAGATTCATGTTATAAACGAGAATAAAACATTTTGTGCAATCGAGATAACAATTAACATCTCTAACACTTTTTCTAGGAGAAATGGCATTTTTAGGGTTCCGTACCCAAAGGGAAAAACGGGACCCTATTACTAAGGCTTCGATGTCCGTCTGTCTGTCACCGGTCTGTATCTCATGAACCATGATAGCTAGGCATCTGAAATTTTCACAGATGATGTATTTCTGTTGCCGCTATAACAACAAATACTAAAAAGAAAATAAAATAAATATTTAAGGGGGGCTCCCATACAGTACGGAACCCTCCATGCGCGAGTCCGACTCGTACTTGGCCGATTATTTAAATACTGGGAGAAGTAAGTCCGATCTACAGAACCGAACAGTAAAATATGACACCGAGAAAACCTTAAAGAAAAATAAATCTTTTTAGAAGATTGTAGCTGCACTCTAGCAATGTCAAAAATGTATAGGCTGAATAAAATATCTTTGGCGGTTGAAGTGATGTTAGCTGCAAGCTGCGCAATATCCAATGTTGACTGAAGCTCACATAAAGCCGCACGTTGATTGGCTATTGCGCAGCTTGTAGCTAAATTCACATTCATCAACTAGAGTGACGCGGCCTATAAGTTGAATCTGTAGTTTTACATGTCTTTGGGTTGCACAATTTCACAAGCAAATTATAATCTAACTAGATTCTAATTATTTTGATTAATTTATTTGTTTAATAATAGTAGGTACAAAATTGGGCATTCTAATTTAAATACTATTTTTATATTCTTTATTTATAATTTATTGTACAATATAGTTTATCTCTGTCGAGTTTTGACTGTCTGGATGTATGTTACAAGCCAATTTTATGTATAATAATTATTTTTTAATAATTTATAATAAGAGTATTGAAAGTTTATGAACATTAATTTACAAAACATATTTAATGGGGCTTAGTTACATTTAGAATGTGTATTGCAAATACAATAACTTTTCCTTATCGAAATATTATACACACCTTATTTTGCAAAAGAATTTCAAGTTATAGGTACTTTTGTTTACCCTTTACCTTTAGTCAAAATACTTTTCACATCATAAAAAGACATATTTAGGTACATACATTTATCTTGTTAAGAATTCATGCTACACATATTGTGTTGTGTTGTAAAGTTCAAGGGGCTGTCAGAGGTATAAGTGCGTCATCATTATAAAGAACTTTTACTATGACTCTAATGCGAAACAAAAATCAGCTGTTCCATACAAAATGTTCATCGACTCGCGATTAAATGTATGGAACAGCTTTTTTTAGGGTTCAGTACCCAAAGGGTAAAATCGGGACCCTATTACTACGACTCCGTTGTCCGTCTCTCTGTCTGTCACCAGGCATCTGTCTGTCTGTCTCGTAATAGCTAGGGAGTTGAAGTTTTCACAGATGATGTATTTCGATTGTCGCTATAACGACAAATACTAAAAATATAATATTCAATTGGGGGGGTTCCCATACAACAAACGTTATTTTTTTTGCCGAGGGGCTCCCATACGGTACGGAACCCTTCACGCGCGAGTCGAGAGATTTTAGTCTCCGAATATTTGTTCATAAAAAAAGTAAGTAGGTAAGTAAGTTCGTATAGGCCGGGTGGCTAGCCCTGGTGTCAGAGTTTTTAGGCCGCCTGAAGGCCTCTGACATGACTAAACATTTGTTCATGAAAGTATTTCACATGACTTAACCCTGATGGCTGGTTATTTCAAATATTTACAACCGTTACGCAAAAATAAAGCACTGGAGGTTATACCCATCATAAGCATCTTAAAGACCTTTTGCCTAATTTTAATACAATAGACAATAACTACAATTCTTATACATATTCACAAAACGTGTTTTTGGCATATTATTACTCGAGCAATGACGTTCATATTTTATCTTAGTTTCCCAGCATTGTGTTTAAAACAATCACGTTTCTTTCCAAAAACAATTATAATTACTTTTGTCTCGAGGAAAATAAATAAATAAGAAGTCGTTGCCTTGAAGATGTAATTAAGACCGTGTTGTGGAGCCATTTGCTCTGGTAGGTTGAAAATTAATGAAAAAATTAATAATAACAATACTTGGAATTAATTACAATTATTGTTACGGTTTTTTTTTTGTCCAAGGATTGAGGTTATACCTATAAGTAAAATAATACATCATCAGATCAACGTGCCATGTGCCCTGCCTACAAATTTACAGTCTTTCATACTAAGCCAGTAACTCTCGTTCGACTTTCCCAACCAGAGGGGATAGTATGACTTTATATATTATTTTTATTTATAAATTATGTTTGTACGTAAACGGAAACTTTAGTAACTTCCGTGTGCGGAAACGAAAACAAACTAACAAAAATGCATGGAACACACGAAAAACGATAAAAGTTTTCATTTACTATGAGAACTTGTACCAAAGCCTCAGATGGAAACAGAAACGAGACACATGTGAGCGAGTTATTCCTAATATTTACACAAATCTTAATACTAACGGCCGGTTCACACATGGTCTCCGTTTTACTGGTCTGTTTTATCGGAATATTTTTTTCATCGCGTATAGTGTATGAGCGACATCACACATGACACAGTAACAGAATACTGTGCCGTCGATGAAAAAACACGTATCCGATAAAATGGACTAGTAAAACGGAGACCTTGTGTGAACCGGCCGTAAAGCCGCTTCCACAGCTTCTATCACTGGAATCCATCAAGCTGTCAAAGCTAAACTTATTCCTAAGCCGACGCGACCTATAAGGAAGCCTGTGTCATTTGTCGTCCCCGACGACTTCCTGAATTGCATCGCATCATCAAACGCTTTCTTTGACGCCTTCTTATCCACTGGATTTCTTTATATTGCTAATAATTATGTACAAGTACGCTAATCGTAACACTAAACGCGCTTCCACAGCTTCAATCACTGGAGTCCGTATCGGACGACTTCAAGCGCATAGCCATCAAGCTGCCGAAGCTAAACTGATTCCTAGGCCGACGCGACCTATAAGGAAGCCTGTGTCATTTGTCGTCCCCATCGACTTGCTTCCTGAATTGCATCGCGTCGTCAAACGCTTTCTTCACGGCCTTCCTATCCGCTGGTTTTCTGGACTCCTTCAGTTTTGCTTGATCCACGGACTTGTCTATGCCGAGAGGTTCTAGTTTGTTTGGCGGCAGCCATTGCCAGGTTCTTTTCACGTCGAAGAACAACACGAGGTATAAGAGCGGTTCGTGCGAGTGATTCTTCTTCAGGTTGAGCACATGTTGAGGCGGGACGGGCAGGGGCACGCCGTTGTAGATGTAGCCTTTCGGCATTTTTGGGTTTATTATCAGCGCCGGGTACCACGGGTAGCCTCTGTGGAACATTGTTGATGTTAGTCGAGATTTAAATTAGATGAAAGTTATATTTCGGGTCGTATAGCTCGCTCGCTCCCAAGCGTCGCTAGCTCGTAGCTAGTAATGTACCGCATTACCACAAAATATTTGAACACGCTTTAAACACTGTTTAACCGTGCAATTTGTACTGTTAAACAATGTCTTAATCGTGCGTAAAACTAATGTGGTAAGACGGGTAAAGTTGAAAAAAAACCTACTGCACAGAAAGGAAGAAAGAGGTGGTGAAGGTGATTTCAATTTATTTCTAAAAATCTTAAATATTGGAAAAAAAATAGCAACATGCCCACGTCAACATGATAACGTACACAAGCTTAAAACAAAGCGGTAAATTCAATACAGATTAGCCTAGTACCTGCGTTTGGCTCATACAAGTTGCAAAGGTTCCAACTGTATGCCTGTGCACTTTAATGAAAACATTACTGCAGTATAACAGGTTGCTAACTATTATTACAATGTCTAATGCATATTTTTAGTGATATACCGTCGAAACATTGCTTAAATATCGGAAAAATGGCAACATAACCACGACAGCATTTTAACGTACACAAAACAGTAAATTCAATACAGAGTAGCCTAGTACCTGTGCACTTGTCCCATGCAAATTGCAAAGGTTCCAACTGTATGCCTGTGCACTCTAATGAAAACATTACTGCAGTACAAATTGCTAACTATTATTGCAATGTCTAGTGCATCATTTTAGTGATAAACCATCGAAAAATTGCTGAAATATAAAAAAAAAATGGCAACATAACCACGACAAACATACACAAGCTTAAAACAAAACGATGAAAATTAAATACAGATGTTAATATGGAATACAGATGTTAAAACTGAATACAGATGTTAGCCTAGTGCGTTACCTGCACTTGGCCCATACAAGTTGCAAGGGTTCCAACTGTATGTCTGTCTGTGCGCTCTTGCCGGGGGTTTTGGAGGCGGTCGATCTTGTGCCGCGACCCTGCAAGACAAAGTCGTGTATAAACTTTTGCCGCAAAGGTCTGGCAAAGCAAATACAATTATTTATGTGGCTTTCTTATAGACATGGCGCGAACGTCAATTATTTCACGTCGCGACATTGTGTATTATTTTAGATATTCATGTGTTTTTTTACCTAATAGCTATAGTTAGTCTAGTTTTAAAACTATTGCTGCATCTATATCCATAGCAAGGCAGGTAGAAGATATTTCCTGGGGTGTGGACTAAAAGTCTTTCCGGCTCTCATTTCTACCTACCTCTAGAGCATGGCAACCTAGGTGGAGTAGTTTTTTCCTCGGGAAAGACGGTGGAATACCTTTCAATTCATGATTGGCATATAAAACGAGTTAAAGAAAAGTTGCGTTACAACCATCAAACTTCACATGAAACCTTCAAAATATTTAAAACGGTTCAATCAATCTTCTTGTTGTCTGTGATTGATAGTTTTTGGTTTTTTGTGTGGCCATTTCGGCAGATTTGACTAGTAATTTTTTTGTTGGTCACATTATAATGTGAATCATGACATAATTTTGCGACATCCAACCGTCTGATTCAGTCAGTTTTGTCATATCAAAACAAAGCGCTGACACGGCTTTAGCTTCCAGCTAGCTTAACTTTAACACGCCCCTAAAACAAAGGGTGTTACCAAGCATGCCGACCGAACCAGAAGGAAAATGGCGGCGCTTCTCGCTCCACCAGACGCGATAAGTTATAGTCTTCACCAACGAATACTCGAATAACGAATTTATTGATCTTTTAGCTATCCAATGGTGTAATTAAATCGAGGATGGAGATGATAAATATGAAGCTACAACAGTATCCTCCAATGTTGTTGTCATATGTTCAGGGCCGGACTGTGAATTTAGGGGGCTCTGAGCTAATACCACTTAGGGGCCGACTCTTCGCGCAAATATCTACAGAGCCACCCGTGAAAGTAGTAAAAAAATGTCCGAGCGGCGTCATACATACCGACTTAGATATTTACATTAAATAATTCACAATGACCCGTTTTCTCAAATCTCGACGTCATGTCACCTGATTAGTGCTTGTAATCGAGCACTTTGGCATCGCGCGGCGTTGTAGTTGGCTTGCAATCGCCTTACGACTAACTTAAAAGCCTGCCCACTACGTAGCTTGGGCAGGGTTTTGTCTCGGACACTTTTTTTGCACGATTGTGACTCTAGATATTTTCCCGAAGGGCCGACTTTATAAGATTGCAAGATGGAAACAGACAGAGTCTGAGAGAGAATCATCGGAGCACGATCGGGATCGAATACCAGTCAGTTCGTAGTACCAACATAAACATAGACCTGAATCAAATGGGTTTGATTAATCTGTTTAAAGTAGTAAAAATTTTTTTTTTTCGAATTATCGTCTATTTTCTTTGACTTATCATAGCTGGAATCCGCGAGGCCTTGGGCTGAAGCCCAAAAAGCCATATGGTAGAACCAGCCCTGCATTTGTTTTTTGACTTGCCTCCAACAATGAAAGCAATTTTAAAGACGTTTTCACATCAAAAATGACAATACCTTGACGGGAGTGGATTCGGTGGAGTGTTGGTGCGCGGCGCGGCGCGTGTGACGACGCTCGGAGCCCGCGCCGCTACCGCCATCTACCGTCGACTCCAGCGTGTCGTTGTAACTTGACCTAATACAATACCTTGACGGGAGTGGATTCGGTGGAGTGTTGGTGCGCGGCGCGGCGCGTGTGACGACGCTCGGAGCCTGCGCCGCTACCGCCATCTACCGTCGACTCCAGCGTGTCGTTGTAACTTGACCTAATACAATACCTTGACGGGAGTGGATTCGGTGGAGTGTTGGTGCGCGGCGCGGCGCGTGTGACGACGCTCGGAGCCTGCGCCGCTACCGCCATCTACCGTCGACTCCAGCGTGTCGTTGTAACTTGACCTAATACAATACCTTGACGGGAGTGGATTCGGTGGAGTGTTGGTGCGCGGCGCGGCGCGTGTGACGACGCTCGGAGCCTGCGCCGCTACCGCCATCTACCGTCGACTCCAGCGTGTCGTTGTAACTTGACCTAATACAATACCTTGACGGGAATGGATTCGGTGGAGTGTTGGTGCGCGGCGCGGCGCGTGTGACGACGCTCGGAGCCCGCGCCGCTACCGCCATCTAGCGTCGAGTCCAGCATGTCGTTGTAACTTGACCTAATACAATACCTTGACGGGAGTGGATTCGGTGGAGTGTTGGTGCGCGGCGCGGCGCGTGTGACGACGCTCGGAGCCCGCGCCGCTACCGCCATCTACCGTCGACTCCAGCGTGTCGTTGTAGCTCGATCTGACACAATGGAGAGTTTTATAAAGGTGGATTCACTAGGTCAGTACACGCATTTATTTATTTTTTGGATTTTTTTGGTATTTACAGATAAATTGCTCGTTGTAATCGTAGTAAAAACTCATTTAGCGGCCATGGACAGATAGTGTTAACGAGGTATCTAGAACCTAAAATATATTTTTTTCCACTAATATACATATTACATGAATATAACGAGGTGGTCCGGTCAGGGAGTATGACACTCATATCCGCCGACTTGTATGTTTCGGCCTATAGGCGTTTTATGGTCGACCCCCCTTAAGAAAATTAGCGTAGCTAAATATTTTGTCTTGAAAAAAAATAGACCTTAAAATAGAGATTCAACACCATCCACATCATCATCAACAGAGACCAAAAAATAGAGATTCAGCCTAAAAATATAGACTTACCCATCGCTAGTGGAGAGTGAACACGAGTGATCGGACTCGTTTTCGTCGTCATAATGTGTGCACGACGAGCAAGACTGCGAGAACACTGAGCTGCTGCTTGAAGACCTAACAACACAGAAATTGAACATAAATCTCTATAGAATTACTAAAAAACAAGCATCAAATTAATGCCCTTGGTATGAAATTGTAAAGTATAATCCGACCGCTTAACCTCAGTCTGCGGGCTGCGGGTCCCTGCCGCTCGTACCTGTCTCAGTTTCCTTTGTCGTCTACCCCCGCGTCCCTGTACCCTCGCAGGCGACGACTGAGTTAAGCGGTCGGAGTATAAAAGAAAACACTTGTAGTTTTTGTTTACGAATAATCTCATACTAAAGGCATTGGCGTAGCTATAGATTTTCTCTAGGCTACTTTTGCCAACCTCAGAAAAAGAGAATGATTGACTTTAAAGTTTTCTGAAGTGGGCAAAGAAATGGGTAGAGTGGGCACCGCTCACCCGTACCCCTCTCTAGCTACGCCCATGTCTAAAGATATAGGCCAAATCATACAAATCTCCAGATGTGAAGTCAACTACAAGCTGCGAGAAACCCAATCAACGCGGAGCTTTTGTTAGCTTCAGTCGGGACTGGATATTGCGCAGCTTGTAGCTAACTTCACATCCGCCATCTTGTATGATTCGGCCTATACCAAGCCCTGTATCATTTCCAAGTTACATCACGTGCAAAGATAAGTAAACGAAGAAAACAATGTGAAATTTTCAAGAGATTGATTTTGACATATGAAGTATTTAAAAGAAAAAGAAATAAAGAAAGACATAACTCAATAATTTCGCAACCCGCTTCAGTTTGATTCAATAACTTGGCACCTAACGTAAGTTAAAAACGATACGTGTTGTTATTGTACGTAACGTAACGTGTTCTTATTTCAGAAAATAACAAACACTAACGATGAGAGACAGATCATAGAAAAAAAAAAACATTAAAATAAAAACAAAATAATTACAAAATATAAAAATATTAATTTCACGGGAAACACCAATCGTGCAAAATAAACTTTGTCACTATTACATTCACAGGGGGTGGTTTTTATTCTCTCATAGATTACGCATTTAAGTCAATTGATTTATTGCTAAACACTGTTACAGTATACGGGTCTTAAGTTTTTGCTGAAAATCTTAGTCAAAGAGATATGTATTTAGCTCAATGTTGAGATGTTATCAGTTATGATAAATATGTTACAATACAGGGTTATTTCTAATCATTTATCATCCTTTTAGGGGTTTATTCTGTACATCAAAACTAACAATTTTTGTTCTGCGAATTTTGTCAAAACTAAAAATAAATTGTTTTTCCATAGAAAAATATCGTTTACCCGCGACAAATGCATGGAACAGCTAATTTTTTTTTTGAGTTCGGAATAAAGTAGCAATGCAAAAATTGTTAGTGATGTACAGAATAAGCCCCTAAAAGGATGCTAAGTGATTAGAAATAACCCTGTATAAAAACAAATACAAAATGTTAGTGATGCGTTATCTATAAGGGTTTTAGGTGGTTTGTACCCACGTTTTGAAAGGCCTATGTAGCGTTGGTCCCAGACCAGACATGTATAAATAAAATACATATGAAAATACATACAATAATAATTGTTTACATTATTTACAATTATATAACGAATGAATTGACAATTATGATAGGAGCTGATATGCTACTGTTTTGAATATATCTATAATTTTGTGAAAGAGACAGAGACAATTTTAATAATCACTGCAGATATAGGCCACAGATATAGGCGCTCCACACTAGTTGGCGGATATGAAGTTAGCTACAAGCTGCGCCAATAGCCAATCAACGTGGGCTTTATGTGAGCTTCAGTCAGGATTGGATATTGCGCAGCTTGTAGCTAACTTCACATCCGCTGACTTGTGTGTGCCTATATAATAATCAACTATCACGATAATTACTACAGGTACAATACCGTACCTTTTTTATGTTTTTAAATTGGAAATTTATAAGAATGTATTAACTCCATATTTTTGACTTGTAACATTGTTATCAATAAATGATTATGATTATGATTATAATTAAAATTTGATTTTAATTTTTTCCCTAAAAGGTGGTAATTAATATTTTCACTAACAAGATGCGTTAAGTGTAAAAATGAGATCCAGAATACTTAACGCTGCTACCGGCAATTGACAACAGGCATGATGACTGGGTGAAAATATAATTAAATATTGTAATTAGTCCGTAAGTTCAGCGCATTTCCTTGGCCATTCAGCGGGGCAACACGGCGAGTATTTTGGGTACATTTGGTTCGGCGCGCAGGGGACTACGGGACTAATTTTTCGGACGAAATACCTACTATATTAGGTACCCATGATTTATATACACCTATGTACCTTTATTTTTATTGTTTAGATTAAATATTTCTTTTTAGATTGTAATGTGACTAATTGTATGATACATAAGCTATCTTGTACGTCCGTAAGTTATATTATCAAAAAATATTAACCACGTATTTTTTTGTCAACAAAACAACAAATGGCACAGATAAACCTTGTCAAAGTTTGGGAGTGGGGGTCGTGATGTCACGTCTCTCACGAAAGTCTATACATTTGTATGACACTCGTGACGTCACGCAGAACTTTAACGGGCTATATCTTCATCATATTTTGTTCAATTGCCAAAAGAAAAAATACGTGTCTAATATTTTTTAATAATCTATCTGACGGACTTATTACATTTTTTGCTCATCATGCCTACTGTATGAAAAAATATCAGTTGCGGAGTTTGTGGCTATACTCGGACGTTAATATGCGGTCAGGCTAAGCGAGCTTAGCTAAATAGCTTTAGCGACTGCCTCGGTGGCTCAGTGGTAAGTGACCCTACCTAACTACTACGTCAAAGGGGCGTGGGTTCGATCCCCACCCAGGACAAGTATTTATGTGATGAACATAGGTGTTTGCTCTGTGTCTGGGTGTTATTTAGTTACTATCTATATAAGTTTGTATTTAAAAATATATATAAGTAGTCTATCAGTCTCTGGCAGCCTTTCACAAGCTTTGCTTAGTTTGGGGTCAGAGACCGCGTGTGTAAGATGTCCCCAAATATTTATTTATGAAATAGTTCCATACCTTGATAGTGCTAAGTCGCTGTCGGAGCCGATTTCCCCGGGCGGGCCGCGGTACTGCAGGAACGACGCGGGTACGGGCGTCGAAATTGGCTTGCTGTCGGTACCACTCCTGAAAACAATACATAATGGTTATTGCCAAATTCATAGATATTGACAGAATTATCCAGAGAGGGAAAAAGATACGTATAGGTCTGCCGGGCTAGGATGCGGACCACGCATCATTTCTTTCGACGTGTCAGAACGAGACAGCGTTGTGGCAAAATATATCTCTCACTTTTCACGGGTTCGTTTTATACCTAATAAAAATTGGTTATGTCTGTCATTTAGACTTAGATAAACGCCCCGGAGGTGGACAGATCTCCCTTACAATCAGTTCTTATGATGGACAATGGATTGCGAAACTATTCTTATATACGACATTTTTAAGCTAGGTTCGTTTTTAAGGCAATAAACTTGTAAATATGAAAGTAATTTAGTACTGTACACTAGGCATAAAGCTGTAAACGAACTTTCAATAAAAAAAAAGGTCAAAAGCTACGTTGTTATAGAAAACGAAATAAAACATTATCTTTAGAGTTACCTGAACAAATCAGGTGAAGAGGTCGACTTGTCTTTATCGTGTTTCCTCGGTCTTCCGCGGCCTTTCTTCTTCGGCGAGGCCTCTAGGGTTGGCTGGCCCAGCGCTGCCGACAATGTCGGCAATGTTGCTGGAACAAACCAATTTTTATCATTAACTAGCTCTTGAAAAACTAAAATAATCGGCCAAGTACGAGTCGGACTCGCGCACGGAGGGTTCCGTACTGTATAGGAGCCCCCCTAAATATTTATTTTATTTTTATTTTATTATTTATTATTGAAGTGAATATAAAACTAAGTATTCTGTGAAAATTTCAAGCATCATGTTACTATTATTAAAATAGAGCGTAAAACGTGTAAAAATTCAGGTTTGTTGTATGGGAGCCCCCCTTAAATATTTATTTAATTCTCTTTTTAGTATTTGTTGTTATAGCGGCAACAGAAATACATCATCTGTGAAAATTTCAGCTGCCTAGCTATCATGGTTCATGAGATACAGCCCGGTGACAGACGGACATTGAAGTCTTAGTAATAGGGTCCCGTTTTTCCCTTTGGGTACGGAACCCTAAAAACAACAAACACACTTTCGGATTTTACAATTTTAGTAAGAAAAGAAGTTTCTCAATTCGACTGTGTATTAAAAAATTAGTTTCAAATGATTTGTTTTTTGTAAACATACCGTCCGATCCGAAGCTTTTCGCGGGAGTGCTGATAGTTGAAGGCGAGGACACCAGTAGAGTTGGCTTTCGGAGACCACCCAATAACCCTACACCTGAAACTAATATTATTTCGTTTAGTAAAACATGTTTTCTTTTGGGTACCCAAGATACAGGCATAGCCTAGTTCGGGCACCACTGTTTTCACTGGAACCTAACCACAAAACCGTTCATCTATTGTGAAAGGGTAAACAAGCCGCGTCGCCACAAGCGCATAGCCGATCCGCCAAGATTGGTCACACTTTTTAGCCGCGGGTCTCGTTTTCGCTAATAACTTCGTACTGTACCTATTTTATTAGAAACATATCGAAGAACTTTGGTGGTAGGTATTTTGTGTTAATAGATGCATTAATATGCTTTTGGGATCTGTGAGGCTGTAGTGAGTGGCTAATTTTATGAAAATTAGTGAAGATTGGTTTGTTTGCCATCCTTTTGGTACACATATTTATTTATGTTTCGACAATTAGATTCAGGTATTTCTTAACTCATTGTAATATAAAGCTACGGAACATGTAATGATCGAGGCTATTTATTTTCAAGTATAATAAAGTGTACTTTGTTTAAGAAGTTTTTGGAAAATAAACGATTTATTTATTTATATATATATATATAAAAATGAATCGTGGTTGTTAGTCTCGCTAAAACTCGAGAACGACTGAACCGATTTGGCAAATTTTGATCTTGAAATATTTGTGGAAGTTAAGGGAAGGTTTAAACGGTGAGAAATTTTATAACAGTTGCGAGAAAAATAACAACAACATGGATTTCATTTTCCCATACAAAAAATTTCCGGCATATACAAAATGTCATTGACACTTGACAGATGGTAAGATGAAGTTCACGGGGACCGCTAGTTTATTTATAAAGATATATGCATAAAACAATTTCAACTTTAAATTCACTGCCAAAGCTTTATATTATAGAAGGATAGCTGTATATACCTAGTAGAAGGATGCTACTCTCAGGCAGGTTCCTATAGATCGAATCAAACCTAATGGTGCCTGTAAAGTTAGCTAGTTGCCACATTTCTGCTGGGTTAGCAGTTGGTGCCTATACTACGACATCATTTTACTACTGAAGCTTGGAGAAATGACAGGTGTGGAGCTCTCGTATTATATTGAACATTTACAATATATCTGATCGTGTTCTTCTTAATTACTACGCAACGAGAGAGACAGAGAAAGAGGTACGCGATCTGCCCTGTCTTGAAATCTCAATGAAGCCAAGTATACCATCCAAAACCGTCTTGTCTATGAAATGCTTCACTTCTATTTTCTACACTTTTTTTAACTATGGCTGCTACAGCAATAAGCTACACAAGCCATCACAAGAAACACTTTTCAAGTTTTCATATAAGAAAGTATTTCACACCTAAACACTTCCCGAACAAAAATATATCACAAAATTCGAAAACAGCGAGTCACCAGCTGGTCACTACGACAAGTAAAATGCGGCTTCACGTCATTCAAGATGATAGTTGCTGTATGATTACGTCTCTTTCTATCTAATGACAAACTTTTGTAAGATAAAGCAGTAGCGACTATAATTTGTTTTATCGTTCAATTGAATACGAGAGCTCCAGTCTTGTCATTTCTCCAAGTAGTGAAGTATAAATCTGGTACTTTTACACACGTCAACAAAAAATATGTCGTGTTGCATATGCTATAGGCTAACTGATCCGCGTTGACATACGAATTTGCTGCTGCGCCTCGCATTGTATTCACAGAAGCCATTAGGTTATTAGGACCTATAAAACGATCTATAAAAAAACAACGGGTTGCACTCCGGGAGTGCGGGCAAAAGTGAAAACTTAATTATTTAAAGTAATATCATTTAAGTAGTAAAATACAATGTCACACTCGCGCAAGTGCCCTGCTACGCTTAAACGAAACAGCAGGAGCAGGCATACATTTTCGCCGCGCGGTAGAAAGAGAGGGGGATATTACTTCCTCTCTACGTCGCGCCATCGGTCTACTCTCCCTCCGTCCTACGAATTTTTGATCAGCTTACGCGTCTGTCCTGGCGCGAGTTTAACATTTTGTACCCATCCCAAAAAGTGCACAACGCCGCTAAAGAGGTTATCACTTCAGAAATAACATGCAGTTATAGCTGTTCAGATGGGCAAAATTGGAACTACATGTGCGTCATCCACCATTTTGAATTCGTCGTTTGAATTTGCGCCACTAGCGACGCCGTCAACTGAACAGCTAAGTTGGTGGCACTGTATAATAGTATTCACCTGAGTGCGAGTCGTTACTCTTGACGGGTGACTTTTCAGGGGTTGCCAGCTTACGAGTCGTTCGTTCTACCGCCTTCTGGGACGGCACCGGAGTCTCCGAACCGGATGTTGGGGTGTCTGTCAAATAAAAAAATATATTTATGCAAATGTAAAAAAAAAACTTGTGAGAAACATTGACTATACAGGGTAACTATTGACTTACATACATCCCCCTTTTTTGGGCCGGAGGTTAACTTTTTATACATACTAGGTTTGAGTGAGAGCTAAATTTCTTAAAAATAGCATTGCGTTTTAAGTTATTTAAAAATGTAGTACTTTTTTAAAAAAATTGTGATTACAAATATAAATAAAAAATATTGCTTCATTGCTGATGTATGACTAAAATTTAAAACTAAAGGTTTCAATGCTTAGACACTTTTATAATAATTATTTTTCACAAAAAACAGCATGACCGACTTCACCCGAGTACAGAATTCGCGAATATTTCGCACGGATCGTGCTTCCGTTTTACCTTTTTCACATTATTATTGATTTATCAAAAATGGTTCAACCGATTTCAATAAAAATTTAATGATACCAATTTCGAAGTATGTTCTTTCCAATAAAAAAGAATTATTGAAATCGGACCACTACAATAAAAGTTATGGTTATACATAAAAAATACGCGTCGAATTGAGTACCTCCTCCGGTTTGGTTCGTCGGTCAAAAACTGTCAATAAAAGTTTAATATTACCGCTAAGATTAAAGTTGTTTATATTACCGTTCCCAGCGCGATGCAGCGAGTGTAGTCGCGGCCGACCGCGACCGCGCGCACGTCCACGTCGGCCGCGGCCGCGGCCGCGACCCGAGCCGCGCGGCCTACCCGGCGACCGGGTTACTGGAGAATTATCCCGCTGGAAGAAATTAATATTTTAAGCCGCGCCATACAAGTTGGCGGATGTGAAGTTAGCTACAAGCTGCGCTATATCCAAACCTGACTGAAGCTCACATAATGCCGCACGTTAATTGGCTACTGCGCAGCTTGTAGCTAATTTCACATCCGGCAACTTGTGTGGCGCAGCCTATAATAGTAATAAAATTCGTACAAAAGCTCAGTAAGTAGTGATGTTAACATCATATCTAGGTACAGGCCGCGCCACACAATTTGGCGGGTAGAAAGTTAGCTGCAAGCTGCGCAATAGCCAATCAAAGTCAATGTCGAATTTGACACCCGAGTTTTAGTGTCCAAGCTCCAACTAATAGGAATACTGAAGGCAGTGGCAGGGACACATCATGGACCAATAATACATGGGCTAAAAATCGCATCAGCGTGGTAGGCCCATTTTCTTTCATTCCCAAGTCTTCCCATTAAATCTATCTTATCAAACATACTTTTATACGAAAATCACATGACAGTGAAAAATATAAATGCACAGTGGGAGAATACTTAAAAGCAAATATGTTTGAAAACAAAAAAAAATAATATGACTCGTGAGACCCTTTTTAGTACGTGTGCGTCCGACAAAAGATCAATCTAATAATACGTCTCTCCCTCGCATTTGTTCATTAGAAGTAGGTGCCGCGGAAGGTTTTCTCATAGAATGGTGATGAAAGGGTGATGAAAAGTAGAGTATATCACTCGGGCGCAAAATATATTTTTGGCTTGGGCGACGAACTTTGAATCCCTCGCTACGTTCAGGATTCTACTCTAGAATCCCTCACTTGGCTCTGGATTCAAAAAAGCGCCCTCGCCGTAAATTTTAGCTCCCTTATGATAGAATCTACAATTGTCGTGTTACTTACAGTGTTGGTATCGTCGTCGGTGTCGAGCCTCCGCGCGACCGAGCGCCGCCGCTCGCTGCGCGCCAGCGACACGCCGCGGGAGCTCTGCGTATCTAACAAAATAACAACTAAATATTATACCACTACACAGTCATCTCTTTAAAGCTAATAAATAAATAAATAAGTCTCAGGGGAAATCTTACACACGGTCTCTGACCCCAAAACTAAGAAAAGCTTGTGATATGGCTGCCAGAGACTGATATATTCCATCCATCCATCCATCAGCCATAAGAAGTCCACTGCTGGACATAGGCCTCCCCTATGGATCTCCAATAAGACCGGTTGGAAGCGGCTTGCATCCAGCGCGATCCTGCGGTCTTAATGAGGTCATCCGTCCACCTTGTGGGTGGACGTCCTACGCTGCGCTTGCCGGTACGTGGTCTCCACTCGAGAACTTTCCGACCCCATCGGTCATCAGTCCTCCGCGCTATGTGCCCTGCCCATTGCCATTTCAACTTGCCAATCCGTTGGGCTATGTCGGTAACTTTGGTTCTTCTACGGATCTCCTCATTTCTGATTCGATCTCGCAGAGAGACTCCGAGCATAGCCCTCTCCATAGCTCGTTGGGCTACTTGGAGCTTACTAATAAGGCCCATAGTGAGAGACCACGTTTCTGTGCCATAAGTCATCACTGGCAACACACACTGGTCGAAAACTTTCGACTTGAGGCACTGAGGTATGTCGGACGAGAAGACGCTACGCAATTTTCCGAACGCTGCCCAGCCGAGTTGGATTCGGCGATTGGCCTCTTTCTTGAAGTCGGACCTACCTAACTGTACTACTTGTCCTAGGTAGACGTACGAGTCAACGACTTCAAGAACCGAGTTCCCAACAGAGATCGGGGTGGGTACAACATGGGAATTACACATGACTTTCGTCTTGTCCATGTTCATCTTAAGACCCACCTGTTGGGAAACCCGATTGAGGCCTTCGAGCATCGTGCTGAGCTCTTCCATCGATTTTGCCATGACTACTATATCGTCGGCAAACCGAAGGTGAGTGAGGTATTCGCCATTGACATTGATGCCGAATCCTTTCCATTCCAGGAGCTTGAAGGCGTTCTCCAAAGTAGCCGTAAACAGTTTCGGAGAAATGACGTCTCCCTGTCTTACGCCTCTTTTTAAAGGGATCGCCTTGGAACTCTCTTCCTGTACTCGGACCGACATAGTGGCGTTATTATACAAGCACTTCAACACTTCGATGTACCGATAGTCAATACGGCATCGTTGGAGAGACTCGAGCACAGCCCAAGTCTCGACCGAATCAAAGGCTTTCTCATATTCCACAAACGCTAAGCAAAGTGGCAAGTTATACTCTTCGGTCTTCTGTATAACCTGCCGCAGCGTATGAATGTGGTCCATGGTGCTAAAGCCCTTTCGGAAACCGGCTTGTTCGGAAGGCTGGAAGTCATCAAGCCTGCGCTCGAGACGGTTCGTAATGACCCTTGAAAACAGCTTATAAACATGGCTCAGAAGCGAGATGGGTCTGTAGTTCTTCAATAAGGTGTTGTCACCTTTCTTGAAAAACAACACCACCACGCTTCTGTTCCATGCTTCTGGCGTGATGCCCTCGAGGATGACGGTGTTGAAAAGCTTCTGGAGGACTTTTAGTACCGGTGTTCCACCCGCTCTCAGAAGCTCTGATGTGATACCGTCATCACCCGGCGCCTTGTTGTTCTTAAGCTGATTCAGGGCCATTCTGATCTCGTACAGGCTGATGTCCGGGATATCTTCGGTGAAGTGTCGGGTCAGCTTGGCTTGGATATATTACTTAAACATATTTTAAATAATACTTTATTTAGATAATACCTAAATAACACCCAGACACTGAGCAAACACCTATGTTCATCACATAAATGTTTGCCCTGGGTGGGGATCGAACCCACGCCTCTTTGACCTAGCAATCAGGGTCACTAACCACTGAGCCACCGAGACAGTCGTCAATCAAATCGAAGTTCTCGATAATCTGGTACAAGTGTCACCGCAATAGAGCGACTCGTCACAACCACAAACACTGTGTTTAAACTTCACATGAAACTCGTCATTTGTGATTCCAAATATCATCATCAGCCAAAGGACGTCATTATAACTTATGTCTACACATTTCCACAAATTTCTGTTCCTGTTTTTTTACTAGGAGTTAGTAAAGTTAGAACTTGTATTGGATCACTCAGCGCGACGCAGGTGATTTGCACGATGCAGGCCTCTGCGCTTGATTCACTAGTGGGAGCATGGGTGGCGTAGCTTGTAGCGTAGTTCGCTACATTATGATCCCTACAACCTTCATGAATAATATCATGATACCTGCGGTTCTATCACTGTCGGTGCTGGGTCGGCGCGACACGCTGCGTCGTCGCGCGATCCTCTCCTGTACGCGAGGCTCGGGCTCGGCCGCGTCCCCCGCGCCGGCTATAGACTCCATGCCCGCTGAGATCACGTCGCGCCGCGCTTGTCGGAATATGGGGGCGCATTGTTCGCGCATTTTCACTCCGGCCCTGGTAACAAAATCTTGACCTTCAGTAACCATCGAACCGGACAAACGTAACATCTAGACTCTTATCGGTGGAGCGATTTTTTTTACCTTTTCCTCGTCATCCTTCAACATGCTTACTAATATATCTGAAAGTGTGTTTTTGGTGTCTTTATTACTCTTTCACGCAGCAACAAAGGGAGAGATCATTGTAAGATCATTAACTTTCAGTGACTTTAAAAACCAAAGCCGACATTAAACATCAAATGGTCCAAAATGTCCTTTAATATTAACCATCCAGATATCCAGAACCAAAACAAAAGAATAGAACGAAGGCAAATGAATGTAAAATAACTTAAAATACTAGGCACTCACTTGTAGAACACAGTGTCCTTATTGTTGTAGGTGAGACAATTTTCAATCATCAGTTTGAAGTCCTCTTCAACATCGTCAATGGTTTTGTACGCGCCTCGGTCGAGCTTCTTGCCCATTGTGCTCAGATCCATGGGATGCTTCACCACTGTACTGTAGTCTGGAACCTAGAGCGACAGAGATAGACAATAGAAATACAGAATAGAAACGAAACTATCCAACAAAAATATTTCATTTCGCTTGGGAAACGACTCTATACAACATAATTTCAACACCAATGTTTACATGTGACAAGAACAAGATAGGTTAAAACATTACACAATTCGTGTGAAATAATGTATGGATCGCCCTATTAACGTACATCTAAATATTTGATTTTCCCGAGATTCTGATATTGTGGCACCTGCTTGCAAGCGCTATTGAAGAAACAGGTATAAAGTTTCAAAAACTATCATCATACACAGCCCATTGGAGCTTGCCTCTTCTTGTACGCCATATATCTTTTCTTTTTCTTTCTTTTCTGTATTAATCTTGTCCTCATCCCTAGCATGGCAAAAGGATAAAACCATCTTATTATCCTTTTAATGTCAGTTGTCAATGTCAATTTTGTACTTTGTTTCCACTTCGAGGGGATAAATTGGCGAAAGGAAAATTTGTTTGGAAGCTTGGAAAGTCGGGAAAAACAAGTTTCAGCAAAACCCTGCAAGTCAAGTGGAGTCTTTATTTACCTCTTGCAAGTCGACAGGTTCACAGAATATATCGCTGGCGAATTTATGCCGCAGCAGCCTGAGCAGCTTGTGTAAGGCCACGCAGCACGCAGCGCTCCCACACTCGCGTGTACTCCGCCTTTACACGCTCGCGTTTGCGGACCAATGGTCATACAAACAGCTGGGTCTTAATCTTTTAAGATCACCACTTCTCGGGGCTTATTCTTTTGAAACTCGGGAAGAACGAAATTCGGAGAAATCGGCACAACAGATTGGGTCTTCGCTTAGTCTTATAAAATATTGGAAAGTTGGGAAAAAAAAGTTTTGACGAAAATCCTGTAAGTAAATTTAGTCATTATATACCTCTTGCAAGTCGACAGGTTCGCAGAATATATCGCTGGCGTCTTTCTGCCGCAGCAGCCTGAGCAGCTTGTGTAGGGCCGCGCGCTCGGAGAGCAGCGAGTGCAGCACGCAGCGCTCCCACACTCGCGTGTACTCCGCCTTTACACGCTCGCGCTTGCGGACCAATTCGCACAGCAACCTGCGTACAATTTTATACTTAGGTTTCTTTGAGCCTCACACATGATGGCGTCCAGCGATTGTGGCTCGAACAATTGGACGTAGATTAGCAAACAAGCTCAAACTACACTTAGGTCAAAAATGAGGTAATGATACCAAAGTGGCCTCTTTCATATAAAAAACAAATTTCCAAAAAAAAATCATATTTAAACAATAATATTCGTTTTTTTTTTCATCTTGCAGACCACATTCTCAAACAACATGACAGAAAATCTAAACCTACGATATGAACCGACTTGTAACTTTTGTTATCAATAAATTGATTATGATTATGATTATTATGATTATAATTCGAGAATCGCACGGAAGGACCTGTAATTGAAGGTTAATAGCTAAGCCGCAGCCGCGAACCAACCTATAGAGCCATTTCGGTGTGAGCGGTCATAGACTGCTCCAGCCTGGTCATTAATTAATTCGTTTTTGATTTCAGCATCTGTCATCGGTCGAACTAGGCCTAGTGGCCACAACCGCCGGCGGCAGCAATCTTTTATCTTCTTTATATATGAAAACTTCGTGTCACGTTGTTTGTCTGCGACGAACTTAACTAATGATCCGATTTTCACCAAATTTTGCACACTACGTCCAGTTTGATCCAACTTAATACAAAACAACGTTTGTCGGGTCAGCTAGTAGATTATTAACTGGGACGCTTTATAGAGACGTGGGACGTTAGGCGATACTGAACTGTCAACTTAAGTCGTCTGACAGATTTAGGTAGAAGTGATTGCTTGAGCCCCACACAGAAGGTCAAATCGCCGCAAATTAGCAGAGGAGAACAGCAAAATCTAAAATAATTATGAACGTTCGGAATAGCGCCGCGCGTCAATTTATGGCAGTGATGGCAATAGAATAGAATAATAGAACAGATTATAAAATGAATATGAACAGATGTGCATTGAATAACTTATCAATATTATAGCTCACCTAGCTCGTTCCAAATCTTGTCTGATTCGCTGCCAGTATTTCAGCTGGTTGCACAGCTCTCTAATGTTGACTGTGGCGTCTTGGATACCTCTCGTGCCTGCAATAAGGTACAATTCTTAATTTATAATTCAAATACCCCTGAAACATCATAAATTCGACCTAGTCGCCAGTTGAGCTACGTTTGTTACTGTTCGGACATTACAAAAAGGAACATATCGCCTAAAACACAAGGTCCAAGTCACAACTCTTTTGACATCATAAAAATCACCTTATCACCCAAAAAAAGAGTTGAACAGTCGCCGTGATAACCAGTCCAACTTTGCAGCCGCCACAGCAGTGGCACCCCATTGTGACTATGCCTCTTCAGCGTCCAATAAGCTAGCAATCTTTTTATGAGTTGCGCCCTGGCTGCAGTTGGCTCCGGATCAAATGTTCCAAATCTTCTACTCTTTCAACATCATAAAAACAACCTTATCACCCAAAAAAAGATTTCAACTCACCGTGATGACTAGGCAAGCTTTGCAGACGCCTCGGCAATGGTCCCCCCATTGCGATTATGCCTCTTCAAGGTCCAATAAGCTAGCAATCTCTTCATAAGTTGGGCCCTCGCAGCAGTTGGCCCCCGGGCTACTTGGGCCACATCTGCTACTCTTTCGACATTGCAAAAACGACCTTATCGCTTAAAAATATAGATCATCTCACCATGATGACTAGTGAAGCTTTGCAGCCGCCTCAGCAACGGTACCCCATTGCGACTATGCCTCTTCAGCGTTCAATAAGCCAACATGCAGCAATCTCTTCATGCGTATCGCCCGGATTTCAGTTGGCGCCCAGTTTAATTGGGCCACATCTGCTACTTTTTCGACATTACAATAACGATCTTACCTACTAAAAAACAAGACTCAACTCACCGTGATGACTAGTCAAGCTTTGTAGTCGCCTCAGCAGCGGCACCCCATTGCGACTATGCCTCTTCAAGGTCCAATAAGCCAGCAATCTCTTCATGAGTTGGGCCCTGGCTGCAGTTGGCCCCCGGGCTAGTTGGGCCACATCTGCTACTCTTTCGGCCGGTAACGTCGGGACTAGCACCACTGGGGCCCAAGTGCGTTTTAATGCGAGCACCCGACGAGCCTGTAGAATATCAACAGTGTAAATGTAGTTGTCAACGACAACGATCAAATAATCAACTGCGCTCTACGGTTTTGTTCTACATGAAGCTTTTTTTAGGATATCAATTATTGTCAAACAGTTCAAGATAAAAACCATGATTAGTCCAGACAGTACAGCTAGTACAGCTATACATATAACAATGCGAAAGCGATCATTTTTGAGCTGTAAAATTAGTTTTAGAATATGTTAATACAGACCACATACTCTATCATAAGCTGATATTATTTCATCACTAACAATTAAACACTAAAGCTAATTGCAAACCCGCGTGTTGTTACAATCACAAGCGGCAACGCTATAAAAAGCTAACGCAGTCTCAGGTTACTAGAGTGTTTCCACATATTGTATGAAAAACATCGGTGGCAGAGTTTGTAATTTTGGCAATGTCACCATGGATGTAGAAATAAATGGATTGACGGTAAAATCGGCCGTCTTCGAAAAAAATAACCTTCTTCTTGAAACTGTTTGCCATTTTAAGAAAAAAGTCGACCAAGTCCGAGTATGGCAGTACGTTTGTTGTGTGGTAGCCCCCCTTTAATATTTATTTTATTCAGTTATATTAGTATCATCTGAGTCTTAGTAATAGGGTCCCGGTTTTACCCTTTGGGTACGGAACCCTAAAAAGGACTACTGCGAAGTATACTTCTAATATCCTTATTCTGATACATTTCTTTTCTAAGCGTTAAAGGCGGAGACGACGACATTATAGGGTTAACGTTGGCCACAAGTCACGGACCTTATTGTCCAACTCCTTTGTTTTTACATCCATAAATAGCACTTACAAGACACAAGACAAAGCGTTAAAAAGAAGAGCAAAGAAAGAAAAGTTTGATATACCACCTCTACCTGTTTTATCTTATCCCTCCCCTTCTGGCGTATGACGGAGAGATCGGCCGATTTTGTGTCTCCCTCTGATTCTTGCGCTCTCCTTTCCTAGGATAAGAAAGTGCAATGGGCATGATGACTCTAGATAAAAAAACATATAAATATTTCGTTACTAAGATTATCAAAAATTTTGGACGCGTGTTTTTTCTTTTATCTATCAAACAAAAAATTACAAAGATAAAGCTCAGCAAAGTTAGGGAGTGGGGGCTCGTCTATGTAATATAAGCTAGGCGTGACGTCAAGCGGAACGTTAATAGGCAATACAGGGTTATCCAGAACTGATATACTAAGCCGAAAGGAGGTGATTCACAGAATCATTATGAACAACTTTTACTATGGGGCCAACCCGGAATTCGAGAAAAAAAATCAGCTGTTTTATACATTTTGTCGAGTCCGAGTTGCAGTTTTGTATGGATTGGCCCCATAGTAAAAGTTGTTCCTAATGATGGTCTTAATCACCCCATTTAGCTTAGTACAAGGTTAGTAGATAACCCTGTATAATAATAAAACAAAAAACACGTGTCCTTAGTTTTTTTAGTCCACTAGCCTATTTTTCCGCTTATGTGGTCCAGACTCTACCAAATCAGAGTGGAGCGGTGACGTGTTGAACTGGGCAGACTGATGTAGTTTGTGAGTCCACTGCATAAAGGTCATATTTGTTTAGCGCGAAACAAAACAGTCGTAAGCGAAGCGAGTCAACTATGTATTTCTTCAAACTAAAACTCCAAATGTAAAGTATTCACATTCATTTATTTGAGGATATGGGTACATTAGGTTGACATTAATAATAATCGGCCAGGCACGAGTCGGACTCGCGCACGGAGGGTTCCGTACTGTATGGGAGCCCCCCTTAAATATTTATTTTATTTTAATTATATTATTTATTATTGAAGTTAATATAAAACTAAATATTCTGTGAAAATTTCAAGCATTTACCGGTTACCATTATTAATATGGAGCGAAAACCTCTTAAAAAACAGGTTTGTTGTATGGGATCCCCCCTTAAATATTTATTTTATTCTCTTTTTAGTATTTGTTGTTATAGCGGCAACAGAAATACATCATCTGTGAAAATTTCAGCTGCCTAGCTATCATGGTTCATGAGATACAGCCCGGTGCAGACAGACAGATAGACAGACAGACAGACATCGAAGTCTTAGTAATAGGGTCCCGTTTTTCCCTTTAGGTACAGAACCCTAAAAAGGTAGTCTGAACTATAAGTAAGTTCGTATTGACCGGGTGACTAGCCCTGGTGGCGGTTTTTAGGCCGCCTGAAGACCTCTGACATGGCTAAACGGTTAAAACAACCGGGACCTGAACGATACAGGTTTATTTCTAATCAATAAGCATCCTTTTAGGGGCTTATTCTGTACATAAAAACTAACAACTTTTGTTCTGTGACTTTTATTGTCAAAACTAAAAAAAAATGTTGTTCCATACAAAAATATCGTTCACCCGCGACAAAATGTATGGAACAGCTGATTCTTTTTTTGAGTTCTGACTAAAGTAGCAGTACAAATTTTTTTAGTTTCGATGTACAGAATAAGCCCCTAAAAGGATGCTAATTGATAAGAAATAACCATGTATATGTAAAACAGTTTATTTTTGTGATAAACATTTCTAAAGGTTCGCTGGACTTTAACCTGCATCTTTCGAAAAACCGTTCCGGACACTTTATACAATTAAGCTAGATCGTTTACCGACGCTCACGCCTTTGTAAAGTATTTATCTTTTTTAGCAACTTCACAGCGTTGGCGGTCAACCCAGTGTGAGAAGCACTATCAAATCATAATCATTTCATTTAATTTTGTAAAGTAATACCTGGACTTGACTGACTGTTACTTGGACTGTGATTATGAAACCAGTAGCAGACTTAAAAGCATGGTAACGAGAAACTATGTAAGACTTGCTAAGACAGGCACATCAAAATTATTAATTATTAGATTTAAGCGTCTACTAGAAATGATTTTCTTTTGTGATATCTTGTAAGTTACATCTACGATCGTCTCGAGAATAAACGATATGCAAATAAAGAAGGAACTTAAGAACTTAGTACAGTACCGTACCAACCCTTTAATAGTTCGCTGCAGGACGTAGGCCTACCCACGTAGGATGATTGAGCCATATCCACCGCGCTGGCCCAGTGCGGGTTGGCGGATTCACATACGCTATCGAATTTCTTCTACGCACGTATGTAGGTTGCTTCATGATGTGTTCCTTCACCGAAAAGCACATGTATTGACAAAAAAGACAAGTTTGTTGCTCTGATTTACCTGCAAAACATGTGCGGGCGTATGCGCGTCGCAATAGGCCATTTTGGCGACTTGCACGGGCTGGCTGGGGTCGCGGCCCGCGCCTGCCGCCTCCATTTTCATATACAATCTAGAAAAATAAACACCTTAGTAAAGTTTTACGAAAGAATTTTGAAGTCGCACATAGCGTGAAACTATCACCTAACCGTTCGAGCACGAGCTCGCCGCTATAAGCGGTAGCGGGGCGCGGGGCGGCGAGCGGTAAAGAACCAACGTAGTAAAATATTCGAATTACACCACGACGCCGCCGCAAAAACTCCGATTGGTAAGGATAGACTGCTTAATGAACTATTTATTTTTTTAAATTTTCTATATTTCGTATGCAATCACAGTATCGTAATGGGCGTAGGAGCTGTAGCCGTCGCCGCAGCGACGCACGGCTCAGCCGCGGGCTTCGTCGCTACGCGGGTCTGACTCGGCGGCCGTGGTCAAACCACAACGTTGGCGTCAACCGCACTGGATTCACCAGCCAACATCATGGGACCAAGCAAGGAGCAATGGATGAGCGTCGCTCTGTCCTATGCGAGGGCATTTAATTGTTATTAATCATTTTTTAAATTTAATTTTGTAATTATGTTTTGACGAAAATCCATATTTTAATAGACTTACTTCTATAATCTATGATATTTACATTGTACATCGATATTTTATATTTTTCTTACATTATTTAATGTTGTATTCATTTGCCTCTCTACATTATTTAATTTAATTGTTAAAGTTTTAAAATTTAATTTTGCGTTTATGTGTTGTGAAAGGCCGAGATCTATTTTTCGGTACTACATATTATTGTACAAACTGTTGTTTATTTAATTTTAGTATTAAGCTCAATACATCAATAAATTATTCTAATTGATGATGCCGCCTGCTCCTATTCGTCGACCATCGCGTTCGACGACCGCTTCAAAATGGGATGTTAGAGACGTGGTGCCTGGCTTGCACGGCAGTGGGCAGGCTGAGAAGGCGCCCCGCTCCGCGCGTCAGTCGGACGCGGTCGAGACTTTCCTGAGACCGACCATTCGACGCTCTCTGCGTCTCGTCACGGGGGGCGCGAATGGGCGGGGTTCATCTCTGGTGTCTCGTACACTAGCGGTCTCACCCGGCCTGCTGCGCACACGTCACGTGGAAGGCGGAGTAGCAGTTGGTCTTGTGGCACTGGATGCAGGCGCCGGCGCCGCGCTGCTTGCACACCATACACTGCAGCTTCCATCGCGCCGGTGGAATCATCTCTATCGAATCTGTATAGAGAGAATAATAGATTATGCGACAAGGTACTGTCTTCTATTGCGGGCGATACATTGGACCCTGAGCGTAGCGAGGGACTCTACAGTGAATTATTTGCAGTCTTATTCCAAAACACGGTTTAACTTTAGTATAGGCCGCGCCACACAAGTTAGCAGATGTGAGGTTATGCAACGTGCGGCTTTATGTGAGCTTCAGTCAGAATAGGATATTGCGCAGCTTGTAGCTAACTTCACATCCGCCAACTTGTATGGCGCGGCCTTTACTGATTTTTTTTTTTTTTTTTTTTAGATTAAAATTTATTAACCACAGACTCCAGGGTCTGTGCCCTTTGTTAACTAACATTTACAATTATTTAGGTATACTATACAAAGAGTGTTAGAAGGTACTTGAAATAGCCTAAGTTAGTCAATACACTGCGTGAATGCCACGAGCAGACCGGCGACCCGCAAGCAGCACCCGATCACGAGTATGACACATGTGCCAGCCATCATTCTCCTCGACCATATTTGAGGGAGGAGAACGACCCGACACATGATGCCGCCGCAAGAAGGAGCCCTCGATGGCGAGCATGAATGCTCGGGGCATGCACACAATGCTTATTTCTTATAAGTTACAAATACACATTTTTTACATCCTATGCCAATTTTGTTGCTTTCTCCTGGCCCAAAGCCTTCATCACCGCCTCGTTCCGATCTCTAACGGCCATCTGCAGGTTGTATTCCTTGATGGTCTCCGATGACGCAGACGATGCGCGCCGCACGAATCGACTGATGGCATCATTTTCGATGTCGTCGGCGTAATAGATGAAGGTCCCAGTGTGCCGCGATAGTGCAACGACCGCGTGTGAGACGCTCTCGTGTAGTCTCATTTTCGGCTTTGTTTTTATAACGATTACCGACTCGTACGTTAGTCCCTGAGCTTCGTGAATGGTAAGGGTGCGTGATCCTGAGCCTCCCCCATAACCTTGACTTATGAGGGTCTCCTTTTCTTCCTGTGTATGCACTAAGAAAAGGGTGTTAGGGAGGGTTTTGGATATTTGGGCCCCCTTGAACCTTTTCTGCTCAAGAGACCTAATACGAGGGGCTGAGGAATATATACCTGAGTATATTTCCCTCAACGCATACGCGACATCCATTGGGTTTCTGTGTGTACAGAGCAACTCCTGGGTGATATTTGCAACCAGCGTTGGACGATGGTACCTCATCTCGAAGAGATTTTCTCTGTCGATATAAGGCAACTGATTGACGTCTCCAATGAGGACAAGTTCGCTAGCACCAGACAGCCGGGCAGCCATTATTATGGCTCCAAAATGGTTCATTAGAGCTTCGTCCACCAAAAGGCGACTGAAGCTCTCTTTTCCGAAACCATTGACGAGAGATGAAGCCATTGTTCGCACTCTGGATTTTACCAGATCTCCTATTCGGTGCGATAACTTCTCCCTCAGGTCTTTTGCTGCCTCTGTTGTTGTTGTAATGATAGCGTCCCTATCCACATCAAAGTGTCTAATCACCCATGTTGTCTTGCCACATCCTGGTACCCCGTTGACCCACTGTATCTTTGGTACCGCCCAGTTTCCCCAGCCTGCCTCGACGTCTGAGCTCCGTTCGATGGTTTTAGCCATGTCAAGGATTCTATCGTCTAGCATTATCTTGGTGCACTTGGCGGTGACTACAATTGGGTCGTTCGATGGTATCACGTATTTCGGTCTTCCTATTCGCTCCGTCTCTCTCTCATTCAGCTCCACAAAACCACTTACTGCGCTGTAAGCTGCCATATACTGTCCTTTCATGGTCCCTCTGATGACTTGGGAAGTGACGTTATTGTATATGGCTGCTTCTGCCTCCTCGAGTCTTGATTTTAGTAGACTCTCACTTACCGGACCACCCAGCCTAAAGAACTCCAGGATGTTGTCACAGTTCTTAAGATTGACATTTTTCGTCGCTCTCAATAAGGCTAGGTATTCGATAAAGGCATTTCTCGCGTGGTCTCGTGGCGCCGAGGCCAAGATATAACGGGGCGCATCGACCTGTCCCATTTCGGCTCTCGTTCGGGTTACCTGAGGTGGTGAAACTACTCTCGCCTTTACTGATTTAATAATTAACTTTATACTACACCTGCTCGGAAAGTACCTTGATACTTTATCAAATTTACGGTAGAAAGTACGTCATTGCATATCGAACAAATATGCGGGGAGAAAACGCATCTGAGCGGAAGAGAAAAGTGTATGAAAATCCATTTCTTACGTGGTTTTTCTTTTTTAATTTTGGGTAAGACTATGCGCTGGTAACCTACTCGTAAATATCAAAAGCCAAAAAGTTTTTACAGTGAGTTTTTATCTCCAAGTTCGCAAAATGACACTGGCCACTAGCTGTGTGTTGGATGGTGTCAAACAATTTGAAAAAAGAACATGTGAAAATTGCAGACGCCATTGGCGCCATTTTCAAGTGTTACATTAAGCTTCACTAACTGCAACAATTTCAATATAAATTTCAATTAGTAAAGATTTAGTTTTTTATTTTCCTCGTAGGTGTAGTATAAAGCACTATGTATCACTCGAGAGAAAGTGCGATTCCCGATCTCGGGTGTTTTAAAGCCCTCGCCTCGACGGTAATCGGTCACTTTCTCTTCTCGGTGAACAATGTACTATTATTACCGTAACAACTGTGGATCTACTAGGCCTGGTTTAAACCTGGTACTAATGAACTTTTTTGGAATAAGATTGTTAGAGTCCTGAGTGAAGCGGAAAGTTCAAGCCGCCCAAGACAAAGACAGATTTTGTTCCTATGGTGCATACTTTGCTTTTCATGCCTCCTGCGAGAAAATAAAATCCCAGGAATTTTAGTAATGCTAAACGTTGCGCTGTCATAACCTCACTAAGTGTACTCACTAAGCAAGTCGGTATTGATCACAATAAAATAAAACAAAAATTAGAAGCATAACTACATAACTTTTACGGGTAAAACTCATGTAAAATCATAAAGCATAGGTACTAACCAATTGGCTCCAAGAAGACAGTGTTAGCGAATCGCACTTCAGGTATCCACAGAGCGCATACGACATGCGCCCACGTGCCTTGGTCGGTCTGCTTGAATGCACCTGTTAATTACAAAGTATAATTTAATTTGTATAGAATTGTAATTTGTGTGGACTTGTTCTAAAATAAATTGATAATTTAATAAGTTTGTCTAGAATAGGTTGTCTGTATAGCGTTATTATGTGATCCAAGTTACGTTTTGTTTTAAGGAAATTTGCATAAAAATATATTTTTCAATATCAGAACACTACTACTATAGATTTCTTTACAAAAAAATATATTTAGTCCATCAAATTAGACTTCCAAAAAATATTAGATACATACTTTTTCTTTTGATATTTTAACAATAATTATTTTTCACAAAAAATGGCAAAACCGCCTTCCATCGTATACAAAATTCGAATATTTCGCTCGAATTGTTTACATTATTCATGATTTATCAAAAACGGCTCAGCTGATTTCTGTAAAATTTGAATGGGACTATTTCGGTAGTATACCCTTTCGAACTAAAAAAGAACTTTTCGATTCGGTTCACAATTGGCGAAATTATCGATGTTCATCGTGTACAAAATTCGAATATTTCACTCGAATTGTTTACATTATTCATGATTTATCAAAAACGGCTCAGCTGATTTCTGTAAAATTTGAATGGGACTATTTCGGTAGTATACCCTTCCGAACTAAAAAAGAACTTTTCGATTCGGTTCACAATTGGCGAAATTATCGATGTTCATCGTATACAAAATTCGGATATTTCGCTCGAATTGCTTACATTATTGTTGGTTTTTTCAAAAACGGCTCAGCCGATTTATGTAAAATTTAAATGGGACCACCCCGGGAGTATACCCTTTCGAACTAAAAAATAATTTTTCGATTCGGTTCACAATTGGCGAAATTATCGATAAACATGCAAAAAAAAATACATACACACGAACATAGAACCTCCTCCTTTTTGGAAGTCGGTTAAAAATGTATGATTATTTGGTCCATTAAAGTTCTGCGTGACGCCACTAGTCTACTACGAATGTACCGCACTAGTGAAGTCACGAGCCCCCACTTTCAAACTTGGCAACTTTTATCTTTGTTATTTATTGTTTGATTAACAAAAACAAAAATACATGTCCAATATTTTTGAAAAATCTAACTAACGGACTAATAACAATAATGATATTTATACCCAGTAAACATGCCTATTATGTGCTGCAGATGAGCAGTGTGCTGCCTTGTTTTTAATTATTTAGGGCAACCTGCGCTGTAATTTCAACTTACCGCACTTGTATCATAATGTATTTTCAACTTACCGCACTTATATCATAATGTACTACATTATGATATAAGTGCGGTAAGTTGAAAATTACACCCGAGGCAATATTGCTGTAAGGAAGCAGAGGCTGTAATATTCAAAGCGCACGTGTGTCATACGACGTTTTATAACATATTTGCGAGGTAATTAATAAAACTCTGACTTTGAGTGAAAGTCGTGTCGTGATCAGTTGAAGCATCGTGCGTTTTACATTACATTACCGCGCAAGTGCCATGATGTCTCCCACTCTCTTGAGTGAAAGTAGGAGAAACGAGACCACAGAGTTCTGCAGTCGGTGGCGGCGTGCGTTTTACATTACAATAATGCACAAGTGCGTAATGAAATACATTACGATATTGAAATTGGTGTAATTACAGCCACCTTACGAGCAAATATGTTATAAATATTAATACGACATTGCACGAGCCGCGGGTCCAACCTGGACGAGATTGGCACAAGACCAAGGCCTATGCTCAGCAGTGGGCGATTACAGGCTGAAAATTATGATAATAACAAAAGATAGAGATTGGCAGTTACCTCCGGTGTTAGGACACAACACACAGTTGACCAGCCTAGATGGCGACTGGAGGCATCTACGACACAGCCACTGGCCTTCTGGAATATATGGAACCTACAACAAAGTTAAAAATTATACAATCAGATTGTACAACTTAATAATAAATAGCTAAATAGGAAGTGATCAAGCAAGTCGCCTTTTTTGGCTAATTGAGTTGGACCGATTTTCAGGCCTCTGAGACATAGACAAAGTATCCAGCAGAGATCCAAGTGCTATTGAAATCTTCTGTTCTTAACTAGCCAAATATACACTTTACAATGCAAAGTACATCTTTAGAATGTTAGTCTTATAGTTAATTTTTAGGATTCCGTATCCAAAGGGAAAAACGGGACCCTATTACTAAGACTTCAATGTCCGTCTGTCTGTCTGTCTGTCACCGGGCTGTATCTCATGAACCATGATAGCTAGGCAGCTGAAATTTTCACAGATGATGTATTTCTGTTGCCGCTATAACAACAAATACTAAAAAGAAAATAAAATAAATATTTAAGGGGGCTCCCATACAACAAACCTAAATTTTTAGATGTTTTTCGCTCTATATTAATAATGGTAACAGGTAGATGCTTGAAATTTTCACAGAATATTTAGTTTTATATTCACTTCAATAATAAATAATAAAATTGAAATAAAATAAATATTTAAGGGGGGCTACTAAGTACGGCTAATACAGTACGGAACCCTCCGTGCGCGAGTCCGACTCGTACTTGGCCGATTATTAATTTAATTAAGGCACTAACTATAGGCAAACCATTTAACTCGCGGAACGCCTGCGGTTAAGACGGGAGCGAGGGGAGATGTTACAGGGTGGGTGAGAGGGGTGAGACGTGAGCTCTCTGCTCCGCGTACCCCTGTCACCCACCCGGTAACATCTCCCCCCGCTACCTTCTTACCGCGCAGGCGTTCCGCGAGTTAAATGGTTTGCCTATAGTTAGATTAGCCAGATCACATAAACATCATCAACATTATCTCATTACAATATTTTAATGGTAAGTTTTTAGACCAAAGAAGCTGGAGATCAATATGTAGAATCAGCCTAACAGTTGATTTAGTTGATTTGGCCTAAAGCACAAATGAACAAATCAAACTTAATAGGGTCTTAAAAGGTGAGTCATTGTATTAAAGGTGAGTAGCAAATTCATTATGTCAATGGTGGTGAGGAGTGGAGATTTGCAGAGCTTGTAAGGGTCGGCGGGGGCCGAATCACATAAGTTGGCGGATATGAAGTTAGCTACAAGCTGCGTAATATCCAACCCTGACTAAAGCATACATAAAGCTGTGCATTGATTAGATATTGCGCAGCTTGTAGCTAGCTTCACATCCGCAGACTTGTATGATTCTGCCTATAATTAACTTCACAGATGCCATTAAGTTTGATTCTCATAAGCTTATTGCTACAAAATGTTTTTACTTAATATATATTCTCAGTATTCTCACCCCCTAATCTCTATATCACGAGAAGGCATATGATAGAGTGAAGTGGCAAAAGAAAACATGCTGTGCCGACCTCACCTAGTGGGATAAGGGCAAAAAGATGATGATATATTCTCACCCCATAGCAATCCTGATGGACAGCCAAGTTGCACATATCACAGAACAATATAACATTAGTGTTTTGACACTCTCCGTCCATGCAGATACAGCACACTGCATCCTCATCCACAGTAGCTGCTGTCTGTTGCCCGCTTTGGGTAGCCTGAAACAAAAAATGTTTTAATTACTTATACTTTTTAGTAGATTTCAATACCATGGACACCAGAGCCGATGCTCTTTGTTTGCATGTGCCAGCCAATGTTTTGCTCAATAATATTTAAGGGAGGAGTGACCTGGCATGTGTGCAATGCTTGTTTCTAAATGTTTTACAGTATCACATCACTTGTTTATTCTGATTACAATACTTTAAAAAAAATCACCTTGAGTTGTATCAAAAACACCAACATAGTGTTGCTTTATTCTGACTTAAACAATGTGGGATAAAACTGAACCTTATTCATCAAAATAGGTCATGTAATTTAGGTACTACAGTGGTACATAAGTCAATGTCATCCATCAACCATAGAACGTCCACTGCTGGACATAGGCCTCCCCTAAGATTTCCAATAGAGCCAGTTGAGAGCGGTGAACATAGGCAAATACATATTATTATGTAATAACAAATATTACTCAAATAACTGAAGAATCAATAGGATTAAAAGATGAGGATGATGAAAACCAAAAATTCTAATATGCATAGTGGAATTTGCCATTGTATTTCTTAAGAAGAAAGCTCTTGAAGACAATAATTTATCAAATGAAGTGTTGAAAGCTACTTCTGAAGCCATAATTGATGCATTAAATGACCTATTTAACTGTATATTGGAATCTGAAACCATACCAAACCAATGGAGCGAAACAACAACTATAATAATAAATAAATAAAATGTATATTTGGGGACATCTTACACACAGTCTCTGACCCCAAACTAAGCAAAGCTTGTGACATGGCTGCCAGAGACTGATATACTACATATATATATCTTTAAATACATACTTATATAAATAGTAACTAAATAACACCCAGACACAGAGCAAACACCTATGTTCATCACATAAATACTTGCTCTGGGTGGGGATCGAACCCACGCCTCTTTGACCCAGAAGTTAGGGTCACTAACCACTGAGCCATCGAGGCAGTCAAATAATATTACATAAGAAAGGAGATAAAGAACAGATCAACAACTACAGACATATCATCCTAATGTCAGCATTGTACAAAGTTTTCTCAAAAATCATATTGAATCACATTTCAAAGACCCTTGAAATGAATCAACTAAGTTTATTATTAAGTTCGTTTATAAGTTTTTACCATTATAACTAAATTTCTATTGGTAGATGGTTTTGTATTTCTTCTAACCTGAAAATAAGACTCCTTTTCCAACCGGTCCATCAATAGCTCCAGCGTATCAACAGAGACAGGGGGCAAGCCCTGCTTTACTCGCTGCTTGTTAATAATCGCCAGCCAGGCCGTATCCTCCTCATCCACGTCATACTCTACTTCTCCATCAAGCTCTTCTGCTGATTTCTCAATGAAACGGATATATGCATTGGGCCTGGCCGGCGCGTCACATACTCGTTCATTGTAGTCAGGGATCAACTAAAAGATAGAATGAAATGACAGGGTTTTGATTAACAGGTTATGTCAGTGTAAGTCCATGATCCAAAGCCAAACACTGGCTAGTGTTAAGATATTTGTCTCCTCATAAAATGTGAACTAGAATAATGAGTAATAAGTACTCAGACTTATTTTTTAATCAACATTAAATAGCTTTTTCGTTTGAATGAATATGTTGCTCTGATTAGGTTAGCTACAAACATATTTTACTAGCTGACCTGGTGAACTTCATCTCCCATCTGTCAACTGTCAATGACAACTTTTACATGCAGTATTTGGTATGGGAAAATGAAATTAATGTTATTACTATTTTTCTAGCAATTTTTATAAATTTTCTCACTGTCTAAACCTGCCCTTAACTTCCACAAATATATCAAGATCAAAATGATATATTTTAGCCATTTTTGAGTTTTAGCGAGACTAACAATCACAATTAATTTTTTATTATAGATGTATTATTTTGAACAGCAGAATGCTGTTGCAGTGACTCAGACTTAAAATGTACAATTTGAGTAAGTCAATTGCTAGCCTGTTGGAAAGCCAAATATGGCTTATTCCACAAATCCCCTTAGATGATCCCCTGCGAAGAGGATAAGTGGAATTTTTGTCCATTTATCCCCTGCGGTTTTGCGTAAGGGGATTTTTGAACATTTTGTCCATAAATCCCCTTCCGCAATGCCGCAGGGGATTTTTGGACTAAAGGTCTACAAATCCCCTTAATCAATATTTACACTCTATTGAAATAAAATACCATAACTTTGTTAGGTAAATAATCGAACCTCTTTTTTTTGGACATAATATATACGAGTAGTGAACAAAATAATAATAAAAAAACATCTTCGAAAATTTTGAATCATTGTTGATATATGTAATCTCGCATACAAATATTTTCAAATATAACATAATATTTGGAATAATTATTAAGTATATCACAAAAAATCATATTTTCACATAAAGTTTGTGAGGGAGCTGGGACGCCGCCTGAGGGATGGAGGTCGCGACCCCAGGTCGGGAAGCTTTCTCACCCAACACATCTCCTTGGCGATCCAGAGAGGTAACGCTGCGAGCTTGATGGGCACGTTTGGGAGAGGGGCCGCACTCGGAGGACTGTAGGTACTGACTTTTGTCATCTAGGCAAATTATTTAAAATATTTTCACTGTGTTCATGTTTTAATTAGTGTGTAGTTTTAAGTGTGACAGTATTTATTTCATAATTTGAATTATTGTTTATAATTGCTTGACCTACAGTAATAATTATTTTGTACAAAACTTGACATTACTATAGTTAATAAATCAACTATTTTCACATGAACTTTCAGAATGTTTTGTACAATAATAATGAAGATTTTAAACCTAGATGAGTTAGTGTAAGTGGTAATAAAATACATGTAAAACACAGAAATCATATTTTTACATAAATCCTTAAAAATAACTTCTACAACCACATATTATTACTATTGCTACTATAATGAAGAATATTTAAATCTTATATGACTTAACTTACTATGCTAGTGTTATTTTAAAATAATCCTTTTCTAACAATAAAATAATAATTACAAATTTATTGATAATAAAGATAAATCTTTATTATAAATCAACTTAATTAGGTTACGATGAAACTAATATAGGTACTAGTGGTATCATAACAAAACATTCCAATAAAATAATAAAGCAAATCTTACATTAATTCACCTAAAAATAACTTTAAAATCACAGATTATTAGTACAATAATGATGATTAAAAGGTTCACGAGGTAACTCGCAAATACTATACTAGTGGTGTCCTTAAATAATATCTACCTTACTACAATAGTTAAATTATTGTAGAATGTTATATACCATATTAGCTAGAGATTGATTGTAGTTGTTATATACCATATTAGCTAGATATTGATTATTTTATAATAACACTAGCATATTATTAAGTCATTTAACATTTAAATATTCTTCATTACAGTAACAAATCTTTATTATAATCTGTGATTGTAGAAGTTATTTTTAAAAGTATTTATGTAATAATATGATTTCTGTGTTTTACTTATTGTATTTTATTACCACTTATACCTTTATTCATTTCAACGTAACTCATCTAGGTTTAAAATCTTCATTATTATTGTACAAACAATCTGTGATTCATGTGAAAATATGATTTCTTGTGATATTTTACTTATTCCAAATATTATGTTATATTTGGAAATATGTGTATGAGACATTACATAAATCAACACTGATACAAAATTTTCGAAGATGATTTTTTTATTTTGTTCTCCACTCGTATATTGTGTACAAAAAAAAAACGATTATTTACGTTCTGGTATTTTATTTCAAAAGTGTGTAAATATTGATTAAGGGGATTTGTAGACCTTTAGTCCAAATATCCCCTGCGGCATTGCGGAAGGGGATTTGTGGACAAAAAGTCCAAAAATCCCCTTACTCAAAACTGCAGGGGATAAATGGACAAAAATTCCACTTATCCCCTTCGCAGGGGATCATCTAAGGGGATTTGTGGAATAAGCCATTTAAACTTCATTGAGCGCTAGTAGTCACTTGTCACAGACGTCAAATACAGACAGCATCAGTTAAAATTTTGATATGAAATTGTTACAATTTTAGCAAAAGAGTGTTGTTTACTTTCCATACATACCTTAAAACTGGCTTCAGGCAATTTAACCTGAGGCTCTACAGGCGGCTCCACCACCGGCAAAGGCTTCTCAAGCTCAGCATTCTTCTTCTCCCAGTCTTCTAAAGACATAATCTGGAGAGGCTGGTCAATGGGAATTCTACTAATTTTGCCATCAATTTGAAACTGCACAACTTTTTGAGCTTCTGCGAATGTTAAGGCTTCTTTTGGAGGACTTTGCAAAGCTATATCTCCAGTAGGAACGGCAGCTCTAAAACGACCTTTCTTCCGGTTGTTTGCCACCGCGGGAGTCGCCGGCGTTGGATTATCATGGTCGTAATTTACTAAGTGATATTGCAACCCACACAAACTCTTGTAGACCTTGTCACACTTTTCGAGAGGGCATTGATACGGTGGAGGCCGGTTTTGCCTAAGTTTCTTGCAGAACTCGAATACATCAAAATCCAAACCCATTTTTCAGGTTTTTTTGACGCACTTTTTAAGTCAACGTGATGGCATTGTGACCCATTAAGAATAGGTGAACCCACAATGGTATAAAATTATTGTAATCTTATAATAGTAAAAACGCTGCAATCGTTGAAAATCAGCAAAAAGCCTAAACGTAAAGTAAATAAATTAATTTCACTGAGTTCCACGAAACGAAACGAGTCGAAACGCCAAGCAGGCGCCCGAAACAGTATGACCATGTGTAAATAAACCATTTTATACTATAAATGATTCACATTCAAACATAAATTAATGCTCGTTAGAAAGACTGTGCAAAATTCTATTATTTTTACTATTTATTGCAAACATGTACATTTAAATATTAAACATTTTATGGTACCAAAATACCAGCTAAACTATACACAGCACAGTACAGTACAATAAAATTACCTGATAATAATATTCCTACATATTATTCTAGACACTAAGACATAGCAGTAAAAAAATTAAGTCATCTTTTTATTTGGAGACTTTGGAACCTTGCGGTTATGCTGGTCCCATAGGGAAGGAACACGAACAACATGGTTTAAACTTACAAGGGATAAAATGAGCAAAATGATAAAACGCTCTGGCAGCAGCCGATGTAGGGGGCTGTCCATTAATCACGTGATGTTTTTTTAACATTTTTTACCCCTCCCTCCTCCCTCCCCCTTGGTGATACGTGGTGAGGTTTGAGACTACCCCCACCCCTCCACCAACAGTCACGGAATCGAGATATTTTTCATGTCTTATTCTAAAGAAGCGTCTAAACGGGCCACATTTTACGACAATTTGTGGCTGCAATTATTGGCAAACATTGCCCAGCCATCAAAAAAACATTTTAGTGCATTTTATGGCTGAGCAATCAATTGCAGGCAACATGTTGCAATATGGCTGCAATAGTATGGCCTTTGATTCAGAACCCTTAAATGAGCCACACAATCCAGCAACAATGGCCGACGAAATGACGCTCATCGCAGCCGCTTACATTGTTTTGGCAGAAAAACGAAAAAAAAGGACACGAATGTGGATTCGACCCTACCTAAGTAGGCGTGACACTTTGGATTCCGTAGACAAGGAATTAATGCTGGATAAATACTTATTTAAAAATTTTACAAGAATGTCTAAGAGCGACTTCGAATTTCTTGTGAACAGAATTGGACCAAACATACAAAGGCGAGATACAAACATGAGGAATGCAATACCTGTGACTACAAGATTAGCAATAACTCTACGGTATTTAGCGACTGGAGATTCTTTCAAGAGTTTAATGTACCTTTTCAGAGTGTCCGCTTATTCAGTTTCAACTATTGTCCCAGAAGTTTGTGAAGCCTTAATAGAAGGCTTAAAGGAATACATAAAGGCAAGTAAATATTTAAGTATTTATTAAGTGCACATTTATTTTTGTTTGACGTAGAATCAATGAATTTGCGAATCACTATTGACAGTTAGAGTCACAAGTTCTTCATAAGCAGTATTTCCAGTTAACTGGGTGTGGTGTAGATCAGCATACTGTTGTGGTGGAGACTGATAAGGAGCGGTATATTCTTGAGTCATAGGCTGCCGAGTATTTTGTCGTGATATGTATCGGGACATATCTGAATATTGGGATTGAGAAGTGCTAGCTCTTTCTCCGCTATCGCCAGCAGGACTCTGTGTAAACGAAGCTGGATTTCTGTATTTTCCCATGTCACAGTCAAATAAAATTTTCATTATGTTGAATTCTGCCTGAGCACGGGTATAGTCATCATATTTACTTAACTTGTTTGCTATATGCTCTGCGAAACCTGCAAATTCATTTCTTCTTTTTTCACCTGCTTCAAGTATAATGTTTTGAGCCTTTTCCAAAATGGGATCTGCAGTCTTGGACTTCTTAGAAGTACGTGGTTTTGGAGAGGGAACAGAGGAAAGCAGAGAGTCTGTTATTTCTGAAAGTACCTCTTGGTCAGCAATGCTACTAGTCTCTTGGGCTTCAGTCCCCTGAAAACGAAAGAAACATTCAATATAATTAAAAAGGAACCTTTATTTTACAGATGCCATCACAAGCAACTGAATGGAAACGAGTCGCAAAGGATTTTGAAGACCGTTGGAATTTTCCTCATTGTTTGGGTGCAATGGATGGCAAGCACATTAGAATTATTTGTCCACCCAACAGTGGTACTCAATATTTTAATTATAAGCAGTTTTTTAGCATAGTGCTATTCGCGGTAACAGACGCAAGGTACAATTTTTTGTATGTACATGCTGGAGTTCAGGGAAGAATATCCGATGGGGGAGTTTTTAGGCATACGGCTTTTGGGCAAGCACTCCTGAACCAAAATCTTGAAATACCACATTGTGAACCCCTTCCGGGTCGAGAAGTACCTACACCATATGTTTTCTTGGCAGATGATGCATTTCCCTTAACCGAAAATATTTGCAAGCCCTATACTTTAGATTTGAACATAGGATCTCCTAAGCGAGTATGTAACTACAGAATATCTAGAGCACGCCGAATTGTGGAAAACTCATTTGGAATTTTGGCATCCATTTTTCGTATACTACATACTACTATCAATGTTGAGATGAAACATGTACAAAATATAGTTATGGCTTGTGCATATTTACATAACTTTTTGCGACGAAATACAAGAGCACAAGCTTTATATTCACCACCTGGGACCTTTGATAGGGAAGATATTGACCTTGGAACGGTGATCCCAGGATCATGGCAAGCTGATGGAGAGCGTTTAACAGATTTAAGAGTATTGGGAAGGAACTCAACAATGAGAGCAAAAGCGATTAGAGATGAGTTTATGCATTATTTTATGACAGAGCGGGGACGAGTGGCATGGCAGGACAAATATTTAGGAAATCCATAATCTATTAATAAATATAGGTACATACATTTTCTGTTGCATTTTCACTATCCCGTCCTGTATTTGGAGTATCTTGATTAAGAATAAACGACATCGCATCGTAAGCAAACCATTTTGTTTGTTTGCCGCCAGCACTACCACTTTTATTCTTTTTTCTTTCTTCATTCTTCACATACGTTCGCAGGCTTCGGAATTTCTTGTAAGCGTCATCACTTGATATATCAAACTTAGTAGCAACAATAGACCATGCATCTTTTTTTGCATTTTTGTCTTTAAAAATTCCCGTTTCCACATTCCATATTTCAGGATGTAATTGCACTTCATTAATAAAGTCAAGAGTCTTCTCATTAGACCAAGTATTAGTCATTTTAATTTATTTTCAAAACAACACAAGAATGACAGCTGCTGACAGCACAGAATATCGCCATACCACAGATTTATACACGATGGACGTCGCAGCACTCGCAGCACACTTCACGTCGCGCAGAAAGTGAAACGCAAAGTACTTCACGTCGCAGGGAGAAAGGGACGCGCATATACAGTAAAACAGAACAACAATATAGATGGCCCAGATATATTGCAGTATTTTCGATTGCGAGGCGATCGTTCGGCCACACGCCGGCTACACATAAAAACATTTTGACATACCAAAAAATATGTGGCTATAATGCCGGGCCATCCTTAAAATATTGCATAGTGTGGCTGGTATTGCTAGCAATGTTGCCGGCCACAGTATTGCAGCCACAAATTGTCGTAAAATATGGCCCGTTTAGACGCCCCTTAACTCGTGCCATATTACATTAATGCATCTTTTTCAGATTTTCTCGATCGACTGCATTATCCCTCTCTGGTATCTCTGTGGTTGTATCCCTTTGCCATGCTGGTGGAGCTGGAATCGAATTCTACCAAAATAATAGAATTCTGCTAAATCTGGATAAACTACGTGACGTTTATAATTGACAGTATCAAGTTTTTTTTATTCAACTTTGGCTCTGTGTATAAACAAAACAGCAATCGGGAGTTCGGGACCAATAGTGGCTTAAGTGGGTACGTACCCTTGGACACGGCAATTATTATTATTAGTTCTCTAGCTTTTTTAGTTAATGTCATTGTCGTTGGTTTAAACATTGCTGTTTGATGCACGTTTGATGCGTTATTATGTAGGCTAAACACAGAAATCTGAAAAGGCTAAATGCCCTGTGTAATAGGGCCTATTCTGTGGGCTAAATGTATAGGCGGTTGTAAACGTTTAAACCTGTGGTTTAAACATACTTATTTGTCAAACTTTACGTTTTGTTTGTACGTTTTTGCCAAACATCAGCGCACAAATACCAACAAGTTTGTCAAACAAGACTTCACTTTCAACTTTTCAAAGCAGTTTTCGTCGTGAAACGTCGCTCCGACGCGTGATGAGTAACTTTGACAGCATTTTGAAGCATTTCTTGCTTTGACTTTGGAAATGTGTAAGTATAAATACCTAATCGGCCAAGTTCGAGTCGGACTCGCACACGGAGGGTTCCGTACTGTATGGGAGCCCCCCTTAATTATTTATTTTATTTTATTATTTACTATTGAAGTGAACATTAAACTAAATATTCTGTGAAAATTTCAAGCATCTACCTGTTACCATTATTAATATAGAGTGAAAAACGTCTGAAAATTCAGGGTTGTTGTGTGGGAGCCCCCCTTAAATATTTATTTTATTTTCTTTTTAGTATTCGTTATTATAGCGGCAACAGAAATACATCATCTGGGAAAATTTCAGCTGCCTAGCTATCATCGTTCATGAGATACAGCCCGGTGACAGACAGACAGACGGACATCAAAATCTTAGTAATAAGGTCCCATTTTTCCCTTTGGGTACGGAACCCTAAAAAAGAAGGTTTTCGCGCCAAAATTGCGAGTTTGTTTGACAAACAGAGGACAAACATGACTGTACACCTTCAAACGTGTATGTATGACAAGCACGCCGGCAATCAAATCTTTCAAACATACAGCCAAACACGTAGTTTGCTTGACAAACACGTCAAACATGACCGCAGACTGTCAAGTCAAACACACGACGGCTGGAAGACGACAATATCCCCTGTTTACTTCGTAGCTCATTACTGCTCTCCCGCCTACCTCATCCACTCCACCAGATTGCTAAATTACCAATATACTCTGTCCCATTCGATGCATTAACTTTCCAACCAAATATTATTTTAGATTTCGGTATTCCCAAAAACTCCACAGAAGCCAACAAAATTTTCGTACAAAAAATTAACAATAGATTCCAAAGCTGGATCAAAATTTTCACTGATGCATCAAAATCCCCCTTTTATCCAGTTGGTGCAGCAGTGTGGATTCCCTCAACAAGAATTATTCTAAGTTATAAATGCCCTTCAGTCACTTCAGTATTTACAGGAGAATCTATTGCTATTCTTGAAGCCATTCTGTTTGTAAAATCCCATAGTCTAAATAATACCATCATATTCTCCGACTCCAAGAGCTGCCTCCAGTCCATCCTATCTAACCCATTCCGTTCCAAAATCAGATTCCCGACTATCCTTAAAATAAGAGAAGCTCTACTGGAATGTCATAAATCAAACATCAACATTCAATTGGCATGGATCCCTGGACATTCGGGTATCCTCGGCAACGAACACGCTGATGCCTGCGCCAAGGACGCTTCAACGTCAGGATCTTTAGATTACTCCCACATATATTCCCATGATATGTGCACTATTCTGAGACGAATGATGCATAACTGCTGGACACAAAAATGGCAAATTTCTAGATTGGAAAAAGGTAAATACTATGGAGATGTGCAACCTGAAATCCCCCATAAACCCTGGTTTAGTAAATATCCAAATTCGGACAAAAGAACCACATCCGTAATTTGTCGCCTCCGTCTTAACCATGCTTGCACCCCAGTATTCCTGGCCAAACTCAGGATTAGGGATCACTCCCAGTGTGAGTGCGGCCTCGATGAAGGAAACGTGGACCACATATTTTTCAGCTGCCCCTTAACACAGTACTCTTTGTATGATGCCATCCCCCCAGAAATCCCTCGTCCCACCTCCTTCAAATCCTTACTTTCCCTTGTACATACCCCATTTGTAAATATATTATGTAAATATATTAAAAAAATAATATTAAGTTGTAAATAGTATTAACCATTAATTATATAGTAGTTTAGTATATTGTGTGTTTGTGTTCGTCCTATGTGTTTATAGATTATACTGTGTTTGTTCCAGTAGTGGTGAATGGTATAAAATCCAAAAACTGTTGCCTATCCAATACAGATAACACATCAAACATCGTACAAATTCTCTACGTTTGATGGCAGTACCTCACAAGACATTGGCAAAATTGTGAAACACCTTCGCAGAAGCCACAAATCAAGAATTGAATTGATTGAAGTCAAACACGTAAAATTTGACAAATTATTTGAGCGTTTACAGCCTGCTGAATGACGCTTCACTATGGAATGACGCAACGTATGCACTCGTATGCACGTTGTTACCAACTCTAACAAATAAAGGCGTAGCCATAGAATGTTATTATTCTATGGGCGTAGCAATGTACATACGTAATTATAAAATCACCCTGAAAGTCAATGCGGAATCCTATTGAGCTTTTTTGAGCTTGTGAATTAATTCACAATTTCACATTTATTGTTTAGTCAATTCTAAAAAAGTTATGTTTTGTTTATTTGATATTATATTGATATTATATTATTTATGATTATGAATTTCTAAATTGTCCATGGAAGATGCGAATGCTCCGTATACAGAGCTATTACAAGTGTATCTCTGTGGCTCCATACAAGTTCAGGGGGACCTGTTTTTCCTTATTCTGAGGGGATGACACTGAGCTTCCGATGTTGCCGGCCAGATAAACAGGGTCGGGTGACTTAATTATTAAGAGTGCCAGGAGAAGCGCTAGAAGCCGCGTCCAACCGGTCTTACAAGAAGTCTATCTGATCGATGGGATCGTAAGTTCTCGAATGGAAACCACTTACTGGCAAGCGTAGCGTAGGAACCACAAGGTGAACGGACTAGATAAGTTATAATAGATCGGTTTTAACCAGGCGTTCTCCCACTAGCCGAAATTATATTTTATTATTATCTTCATCCATATGTTGCATTTATTGTTAAAAAAATGAAAGCATCTTTCTCAGTGAAAATGGAACATGTTTTTAACATTTAGATTTAAGATTCAGATAAGAAACATATTTCATTGATGTAGAAATTCCCACACTCTGACGTCTTTACCTACCACAAAACTGTAAACTTATCTTGTAGTTTTATTTTTTTTAACAAAAGACCTGAAATAACACTTCTCACAACGTTTGCCTCACTACGTAGGTACCTACCTATTATAATTGCTTAATTTTATTACTATTAACCAAGACAATTTTTGTTGTTTTTTGGCGTTAAAGCTATTAATAATTGCCAAAAATTTACAATTAACGCGAGTACTATTACATAAAATGAGAATTGCATAATTACATGTCTATTACCTATTGGCTTCCATTTTATCTTATTTTGCTTATTTATCAAAATTAATTAATTATACGTATAGGTACCTATCTAGTTTTAATCTTATGCCCAGTTTACATTATTCCAGTCCAGCAATCGAATCCAGCGCTGGATTGGAAAAATGCAAACCGGCACTGGAATACACTGAATCCAGTTAGCATTTCAGTCCGGTAACTGCTTTTGAATCCAGTGCGACCAAACCAGTGCAACTGGAATAATGTAGACGGACAATCCAGTGCCATTCCAGTGCTGTCACAGTATATAAGCATGTATTGGTTGATTTTGCGGATTACTGCGGCGAAGAAAGGATTTTAAAATAACGGCTTCTAACTAACTGGAATATTGTAGACGTTACAGATTCAGTCTAGCACTGGACTGGATTCTCGCTGGATCACTGGACTGGAATAATGCTACTACATATCGTACTAGCAGATATTTAATTATTAATTTAACTTAAATATTCTAGACACATTCTTTAAGACTGGAAGTATAGAAATAGTAGAATGTGTACCAAGAGAACCAAGAGGTGTCCTATGTCACGGGCGACAATTGGACCCTGAGCGTAGCGAAGGACGCCATAGTTAACTCCCGATGCTAATTATGTAGAGTCCTGAGTAAAGCGAGGGGTTCAAGTCGCCCAAGAGGAAGACAAACTTGGTTCCAAAGGTCCATGCTCTACTTTTCATACATCCTGCGAGAAAATATAACCCCAAGAATATGAGTAATACTTACGTCATATATTCACTAAGTGTAGGTAGGTACTCATTAGGCAACTCGGTATTTTTCACAATAAATTAAAACAAATTAGAATGTAAAGTACTTACGAGTTTTCATAGAAACGCACACAATTTATTATGAAAAAGAGAATGGAGACGAGATGAGAGAATGAAAAAATAAGACCATGGCCAGCTCAATTATCATGGCCTAACACGGGCATTGCAAAGAGGTTTTATTATATAAAATCGAACTGATACGGGCACCAAAGAGGTTTTATTCTGTGAAGTCGAGTAGAACCTCCGTACAATGCCAGTTGCCGTACAATTTAAAGAGGTTATTTAAGATTTTGCAAAATGAAACCTCTTTACGGTGTCCTTAAATATTCTGTCCTTAAAAGTTGAGAGATTTTCATACGAATTAGAAGTTCCAAATTAAAATCACTCCCCTAGGGAGTTTCATACAACATTATTGACCTGCCATAGCCCTCGAGATTGTGTTAAGATAATAATGACTCATTTTACGTTGAGATTCTATGACATTTATAATGGGTAATGGGTAATTTTCGAGCCGGTGGTATGAAAAGATTTTTGTAGCGTCCGGCTTACTCTGCAAAGAAAACAAAATATTTTAATGATTATAAAAAGATACTATAATCCTACCGCTTAACTCAGTCCTCGACTGCGCGGGCAGCAGGGACCCGCTGCCCGTACCTGCCTCAGTCCCCCTTTGTCGTATACCCCTGCGCCCCTGTACCAAAGAAGAATTATAATAATACAATAAGCCCGATTACAGAGGCGCCAGCGTAATTATAATAGCTAAATAGCATAGTCCTGTTTCTTTTTAACCCCCGACGCAAAAGAGGGGTGTTATAAGTTTGACGTGTCTGTTTGTCTGTGTGTCTGTCTGTCTGTGGCATCATAGCGCCTGAACCACTGAACCGATTTCAGTTTAGTTTTTTTTGGATGAAAGGAGACTTAATCGAGAGTGTTCTTAGCTATGTTTTATAAAAATCGATTGAGCCGTTTAAGAGTTATGGTGGGTTAAAGTGGGGATGGAAGAAACAAAATTCTACAAATGTGCCCAAAATGGTTGTCAATGTGTCGGGGGTTTTTTAAATTTTTAATTTGTGTTTATTGACTTTAGTCATTCGATAGAGAGAACGCTTTTTACGTTGCTATTAAATTTACGCTGGCGCCTCTGTAATCGGGCTTTATGTACCTATACCGCGCAGGCGAGGACTGAGTTAACCGGTAGGATTATAGTTAATTTTAAAATGTACCTAATCATTCTGCAACCGTGGGCAATCAAGAAGGGACAATCTAATCTATCAGCGAGTGCGAACAGTTAGGAACAGGAGGGGAGACAGAGCAGGGAAGACGCGGCGACTTAGGAAAAAAAGGAAAAACAAAACACAACGTTGAGAGTTCCAACATGCCATAATATGACCATCCCGGCCGTAAAATGGCTACGGGGGTGTTTCAGATGTTGTCCATCCTCGCAGGTGTAGTTCTCGAGCCTCCCGATATCACGGGGGGCAGTGTCCTTAGCGAGCAGCTAATGAGGACAATCTCATGGTGCGACTTCACTCCCCACGAGGTGACACGAGCACCGCTTCTGTAGCTAACTTCACGTCGCCGACTTGTTTACCTACTTTTATACGATGTGAAGTTAGCCACAACTGCGGTGCTCGTGTCGCCTCGTGGAAAGTGTGGCAGCACCATCAAAAATGGTACCCGATCCACGCGGCAGCGGGAGTAGGACAACGACCGTTGATGATTTGCCACTGTTTTATCTTAATATTCTTGTTTTTTGGAATTTTTGGGACACAAATTAGGGACTTCAATTAAAAGTGTAACATTGAATCATTAAATAGCTAGAGCGCTTATCGTATTTCTCCATTACTTACCATAATATACCTATTATGGTTTTATTGGTTAACTGGTATTTCTACAACCATATTCTATATTCGATACGCTTTAATTGTTTTTCCTCCTAGATCACGCATAATTATTATATCTTGTCGCATATTGTGTTTTTCCTTGCGTTTATGGAGATACTGAAGTTGCGCATCTAATGTGTTTTTCCTGTATTTGCCATAAAATATTAAGGGACTCATAATAAATTTCTCATTTTATCGTGCTAGCATATTTTATAAGTTTAATCGCAGATAGTGAACAAAAAATAAAGAAACTGTTTTTTCCTGACGCTCGATTTTTTCGCGACTTTTATTTCGGAAAATAGTTGCTTTGATCAGGCTCCGAAATTGTCGCTTCAACTGCTTTCCACCATTGACATGTACTTCACTATTTTAGTAGAGTAGCATGATATTCTAAAACTTATCATTATATCACACAAATAAAATAAAAAATCCACACTGATAACAGTAAGAATAAAGCTTATATTATGAAAAAATATAAACACGAGTTGCGAGAATGGGATTTATAAGAAAAATCGCGTGCAAATACATGCATGGTAAATAAATGTTCTTGATATTTTTAAATGTTGTGTACATACAAGGTGACCATGACTTGAAAACTATGTTTTATGAAATTAATTAATTTCATCCATTGAAATCCAAGTAATCATAGGTATATTACTACATATTTTGTATAGTTTTATTTTTGTAATTCCAGTCTTATTTCGTCGGTCAGATTCATTACCGGAACATTTTGTAAAATAATGTGTCGTGTACATATCTGAAGGTTTACGATTAAGAATTTACAACACCCTATCAATTCCCATATTTGTCTCAAAATATGTAATTATTGGAAACGTTCCGGTAATGAATCATCTCCCATCATCTCATTATTTCATTTTCCGGGTAATTTCAAAACTTCCGTAATACCTACATAACATAACACCTCTATTTTTGTGAGGGTTTTGTTAACACCTACCTAAATGAAGACTTTTCATTAGCCACGTTTGTGGTCGGCCATCAGTAGATATCTTAATCTATTTCTTTGTATGGTACCTAACATCCAAGGCAATGGCCAGTGCTGGTTTTAACACTTCCAGCGCCCTGAAATTTCAACGGCGCCCTTAGCAGAAATTCAAATAATAAGTAGTAAAACGATTGTGGTTTGAACAATTCTTAGATGGTATTATAATAGTGTAGTTGCGTAATTAGCACAAGCGTAACGAGCGCTTTGTTTTTGAATTTTATCTTTCAATTGAGTTTTCATTAAAATTCAATGGATTAATTTGATTCAATTTTTTGCTTACACCCCACGATGTGCAAAAAATCATTGAATATAGGTACATGATTATTAATGATAATATGTCGCCCAACCGCATTTAACCTTAACGCATCTACTGGCATTGGCCTTCCTTTAGGATCCCTCCTACTGAGCTGATGAGGTCATGGTGGTTTCTGACGTCAAAGTTTTTACCTGCTTGAGTATGATGGTGTAAGAGTATTTTTATAAATATGTAGTTATTTTATAGAACTATACTTGATGAGGTAGTTATTATTAATGTCATTAAGTAAATATATCTAATACTTAGTTAATTATAATAACGATTACTGTAATGTAAGTTGATACATTAAGGAAAATTTGTATGGTCAAGTAACTTTATAAATGTAGTCAAAATTCTAGTGTATCTAATTACTAATACAACACTTGAAATGTCCAAAATATATTTTTCCAATAGTGATGAAATTGTATAAATCGTAAACTCATCTGTGTTTTGTTGTTAAATGATTTTTGTTTACAACACTATACTTAGTACGAATTATTTTAATACTTAATGCTTTTATTTATCATTTTATTTTGTCTTGATGTCTTCTTGCAATAAAGGCACTTTTTATCATAATTATTGAAACCACATTGCTTAATTTATAAATACAATAACAAAGCATTATTTTTCGTATTTATAATAATACGAAAAATAATGCCATATTATTGAAGCAAGTAGAGGGCGTCCAAACTACGCCAAGTAATTATACAAAAAAAAAACAAATCCGTGTTCTAGAGAGTAAGTAGACAACATGATTATACAAAAAAAAACTCACAAAGAAAACTCTAGCTAAAAACCAAATCTCATCAAATCCGATTTATATACAAGTTAACGAACAATACTATTTGGTATATGTAAGTCTGTCCGTTTGTCTGTCTGTCACCAATACCTACAGCCTGTATTTCATGAGCGGTGATAGATAGAACGTTGAAATTTTCACAGATGCCGTATTCCTGTTGCCGCTACAACAGCAAAAACTACAAACAGAAAAATAGTTGATTATGTACCAAAAGAACCAAGTGATGTCTTAGTCACGGGCGAAAATTTGACCCTGAGCGTAGCGAGGGTGTATCAAGTCAAATCGCCCAAGACGAAGACAAACTTGGTTCTAGAGGTCCATACTCTACTTTTTATACATCCTGCGAGAAAATATAACCCAAGAATATGAGTAATACTTACGTCATATATTCACTAAGTGTAGGTAGCTACTCATTGGGCAACTCGGCATTTTTCACAATAAATTGAAACAAATTAGAAAGTACCTACGAATTTTCATAGAATCGCACACAATTTACAACAAAAAGAGAATACATAAAAAATAAGACCATGGCCAGCTTGATTTTCATAGCCTAACACGGGCATTGCAAAGAGGTTTTATTCCATAAAATCGAACTGATACAGGTACCAAAGAGGTTTTATTCTGTGAAGTCGAGTAGAATCTCCTTACAATGCTAGTTGCCGTACAATGTAAAGAGGTTATATTTGATTTTGCAACATGAAACCACATTACGATGTCCTTAAATGTTCTAAGTTGAGAGATTTTCATACGAATTAGACGTTCCAATAAATGTAAATCACTTTAACCCCTGGGGAGTTTCATACATCATTATTGACCTGCCATAGCCCTCGAGATTGTGTTAAGATAATAATGACTCTTTTTACGTTGAGATTCTATGACATATAATGGGTTATTGTCGAGCAGGTGATATAAAAATATTTAATGGGCTCCCGTACAATCATATACAATAAACCTGATTTTTTAGGCGTTTTTCACTCGATATTAATAACGGTGACAGGTAGATGCTTAAAATATTTACAGAATATTGAATTAAATATTTGCTTGAAAACTGAATAATTTAATTAAAATAAAATAAATATTTAAGGGGTTCTTCCATACAAGGAACGTGATTTTTGCTCGATATTAATAACGGCAAGACCGCAACAGGAAGATGCTTGAAATGTTCACAGAATATTATGTTGTATCATCCCTTCAAAAATAAATAATTAAATTAAAATAATTTACATATAAAGGGGGGCTTCTATACGGTACGGAACCCTTCATGCACTAGTCCGGCTCGCACTTGGCCGATTATTTAAATAGCACGATACCTATAGCAAAATATATGGTCACCCTACAGAGCCTGCGTTTATAACAATGATACGAATAATTTCTTTTACAATATAACTTCAAACATGATGATCGCTGTGCTCGCGTTAGTGGTGTGCCTCGTCGCAGCTGGATTATTATATCTTTATTTTGTGGTTCACAAAAAAATCAGCTACTGGGATAAACGAGATGTACTGTTTTCGACTCCCCTACCATATTCACTGGCAAATGTACCTGGGTATGTGTATTCAATTTATTCTTATTTTTATCAGGAAATCAACTGAAGTTTTTTATTTTTTATTTTAATACTCAAAAAAATAACAGTGATCAACAGTAACTGACAAGTACATAATATGGAGTAATTTCCATTTGGATTATCTCTAGCCATTGCCCATTGCGTTACCTAATTTATACAGGGTTATTTGCTTGCCCTGTACTGAGACCTAATAGATTAACACCATAATTGTGATGAACTTTTACAATGGGATGAATCCCAAATCAAGAAAAAAAATGTTAAATACAAAATTGCAACTTGAAATCGAGAAAATGTATAAAACGCTTGATTTTTTTCTTGAACTCCGAAATGGAAAGACAAGGATAGGAGAAAGTAGTTCATAATGATAATCTTAATCTCCTCTCCCCTAACTCATAACCTTGTATGCACCTATGTAGCTACGTTTTATTTGACCTTACATACCTATTTTATTAAAAATAATTGAAAAATCATTACTACGCACTTTTTCATTTAGCTTCGGGAAATATTTTATCGGTATGTGAAAACTCTCATGATAATTATGTTTTATCAAGATGTAAGAACTGTAAAGGCTTTTTGTATTTTTTTTTTGCAATTTTTTTTGTATAAATATGGCTGCACCGCAATCTTAGCTTGAAATGTTGAATTTTTACGAGAACTTTCTAATCGAGTAAAAACTTATCGACTGCCGAGTTGGCCTCATAGTTAAGGCTGTTCGTACTGCGTAGTGACGATCTAAATGACAACCTTTATTTCCAATCATGTTCAAGCTTTTTTAAAAGGCTTACATTCGCGATTAGTGTTCGTAGGCACGATCACATTCATTATTTGTTAGAGCAAAAGTTAAAAAATATTCATTAATTGCATTGAATAACTGTAATAGGTAAGTTCGCAACTCCACATTTCTCTGAAGCTAAGACCAGCAAAAAATAATTAGGTACCTTTATATATTCATTAATATCATATAAAATAAATTTACGTAAAAACTGCTGATCATGGCAGAATAAGCGAATTGTGGGAAAAGGTTATTGAAATACCTGTTATTAATGTTCGTTAATGTAACAAAAGAAATAAATTAAACTCAATTGTTTTTGCTTAATCGAGTTTACATAGATGGGTGTATTTAGCTTGTCAAGCTGCATAAAATGTCCTAAGTATAATACCTATGGCATTGAAATGACACATGTTCGTATATCAACAAATATTATCAACCAACTTTTGAATAGTTATATAAGGATATTTATATTACCTATACTACTTATATACCAAATGTTAACGGTAAAGTATTTTTAAAAGTTAAACGTAATGTATTTTTTACTAAAAATTTGATATCTACTTACCTATGTTATATATCTATTAAATATAACTTAAATACAAAATTTTGTAATTTTTTTTCCAAATTGAAATCAATAAATACTATTAAGGTAAAACACCTAATGCTAGACACATTAAGGACAACACACATTTCAGTATTCAATATTAATTTATTTTGTTACTACATTGCAGTTAAAACTTTTTTAATCTACTAAAGCAATACTTAGATCTATTATTTCACATAAAACATTGTAATTATTAACATATTTCAATTATAAGTTTGTATTTTTTTAAACTTTGTCGTATTAACCAATAGATGACATCTCAAAAAATCGTTACCACTAATAATAGACAGCACTTAGCACCAATACTAGACATGGCTTTAAATCACATTTAAAGTAGGTTTTCAAATCAAAATACTAAGGAAATACTCTGTCTTTAAACAGAGAATCTATCTTTGGGCATCACCTATTGTAATACAATCGTCATTTTTATGATTATGTTGAAGTTATTAATCAGTACTTCTGCTTATCCATCAACCTGCAGCGCAAAATCAAATTTATACTTAATTCTACCACCAAATATCATTTTTGGCGCGTCAACGATTTCAGCGATTTGACATTCTCTTATAGGTAATACTAATATCTTTATCGTTTTCCTTGACAGTAGTCTTGGTTTGATTTAGGAGGAAGGATTTTTTCGAAGGTGTCATCCTTTAGTTCAGTGTCTGGCATTAGGTGTTTTACCTTACTATCAAAACGTAAAATTACAGGCAATTTAGTTTGTTTACAGTTTAGAAATAATGAGGCTTTGTGACAAGGGGACAAAATTTTAAGGGTTCCTTGTTTTACCAAGGATCCTGAAAAATATTTGAGCGCTCATATCGTACATAGGTACAGTTGCTTTATGTAGATAAGTATTTTAATTTTGTTGTGTATTTTTGTGAAAATGTAATCAGTAGCAATTAATTGCCTCTTTTGAATAATATTGATATTTTTTATACTTCGATTGGTTGTCATTAAAATTATGTACCTATAGGTACCTACTTATCTTGTTTGTATTTCAAATAACTGCCTAATTATGTTTTCTTTTAGTAACTCGTTATTTTAATTTCTATAATATAACAATGTATAGGCAACAGCATAAAATATAACATTAAATATGTGGAAAAATCATATCCATGAAATACGTCATTCTTTAGCAAAAAACAAGACATTGTTTTTTGAATTCAAAAGACGCATTTATATAACTTATTATTCCATACATTTCAAAATTAAGTATGTAAATTGCGTATTATTTTTCATTAGGTACCTACCTAGTATAAAAATATGGACTTTCAGAAGGGTTCAGAAATTGATTTTCAAAAGTATAAGTGTATGTTAAAGTTTAGCCATGTCAGAGGCCTTCAGGCAGCCTAAAAACTCTGACACCAGGGCTCGCCACCCGGCCTATACGAACTTACTTACTTACTTATGTTAAAATTAAATAAAACCGTTCAAAAAAGACGTACCTAAGCCTAGAAGTTTTGTACTATTACTAACTACTACTATGTTGGCGCAGCGACCCAAATTGTGTCTTGGCCTCCGATATTACGTGTCACCACTCTTCTTTGTCTAAGACAAGTTCCTGTCAGACATCAAACCCGAGCTTGCGAAGATCTTTTTCCACTTCATCTTTCCACCTGTACTTTGGACGGCCAACGGGCCTTCAGCCCTTCAGCAGTTCCAAGTAAGCCCTTTTTACGGCGCGATCGTCTCCCATTCTTTCCAAATGGCCGAGCCAGCGGAGCCTATAAGATTTGATCTCACCAATAATATTGCGCTCCGCCACCAGCTCTTCTATTTCTTGGTTTTTGCGAATCCTCAGACTGCCAACTTCGCGCCTAGTAGGTCCCAGTATTTTTCTAAATACCATGCGTTCCGCCACTAACAGCTTATTTTCCTCCTTTTGAGTTAATGTCCAGGTTTCACAACCGTACATGAGTAAAGGTCGAATGACTTCTGTACAAAGGTCCGCATTTATAAAACAGAAAAAATCTTAGTGTCCAGGCTTCTCAGCTTCTGCTGATAAGCATGGACACTAAGATCTTATGTAGGGCTGCACTACAGCGTAGGGTATTTTGAATTCGCGTCTCGATTTCTTCCTCCCTCGTATTAGTGTCTGTGACAGTGCAGCCAAGGTATTTGAATTAAACTATGCCCTTACATTATTGGCAACTGTGAGATCGGCTCTGGCTTGTCTGGTATTCTTGAAACGGCGCATGTGCAAGTTTTGTCGTTGTTGATTTGTAGGCAGACCTTCTTTGCTTGTACTTCCAGGATGTTAGCAGCCTCTGACACTTCTTCCTTTCTATCCCCTAACAAAGCTAAATCATCTGCATACCCTATCACCTTATGTGCTACACACGAGATAGTTATATGTATCTGTCTGTATTTTTCTATATTTATCGTCATTTAGTATTTGTGATTCCGGATTAAAAAATGCTACTTACTATTGTATTTATAAATCTCCTTGAAATCAATATGTATGTGATTGCAATGAGTACCTATGCAGAACAGTCTCAACCTACACTGAGAAAATCAAATCAAACGTGAATTAACCTCCATATGACTTTAGGATCATTGATTTAAGGCGTAAAACTTTGTTTTGATGGGATCAATATGATATTTTTATTGTTTAAAGAACTCTGTTTTGGTTACTATTCAGATTTCACATTTACAAAAATAATAAACACTAAGGGTCATTTAAACCGGTAATAATTATTTACCCCAAAAAATTGCACAATCGACTCCAACCGTGTAGGTACAGAAAGAAGTCCCTTTTAGTTGACTTCTGATAAACAGGGATTAGGAATACGACCTACGGAGAAGGCTATACTCGAAGTCTCTGTGAGAGATCGGATCAAATGAGGAGATCCGTAAAGAATGAAAGTTACCGACATAGCCCAGCGGATTTGCAGTTAAAATGGATACCACGTACTGGGATGTGCAGCGTAGAATGTTCACAAGCAATGTTCGCAAGGTAGATGACCTCATAAGACATCAGGGATTGCGCTGGATGTAAGCCGCTTTCAACCCATCTTATTGGGGTTCTGTTAGGGAGGGATGCCTAATTCTAGCAGTGTTCGTTTTATAACTGAAACGAAGACCAAAAAACCCTCTCCGATTTTGTACAGTCATGTCAAATGGATGTAGAACGTTGTACAACTCCATAACCATTAATGCGTAATTATAGTATTCCGCTAGGCTGTTTATTTTGCTTAGTAAATAATATTGCGCCATGAATTATAACGTCTAGACTATTTAGGTGCAGCTGTATTTTTATAGCAATTAAACTTAAAAACAATTTAATTTTTTTTCCTACTGAATAGAAATATTGTACCTAGTGTAAGTAGGTAGGTACTTACTCGTATATTCATAACACGAATAAAACTGAGAAGATTCCGATTTGAATGAATAAATAATTCTCTAATTAATAATAATAACAGTTTTTAGCTGGCTTGGCCATCATGAGGATAATGCTTACAAACATTCAATGCAAAACCTAGTATTCAAATGATTTCTCAAACCTACAGGGTTATTCAGTACTGGGCACGCTGCCAACTGGCAGTGGGCTTGAGCATTTGGATTGTCTTTAGACCTTCAAGGGTCTGTGGATGATCCGATTGCTTTTTATGTAGTAGTCGTGTAAGTAGTTCTAGCATATAAAGTAGTATTGTATTATATTAATTCAGTATCATCAATATGAATAACACACGTTATAATCAGCAAAAAAAAAATGCTATCGTTAGTGAAAGCTATATGTTAGCGATTAGAATTTGTACTGTAGTGTAGACTGCAGTCTATTAAGTATTTTTAGGAGCTTTCCTAAAAATAATAGATCTATCGATTGTAATACGCTTTACTATAGAAATCCTTACTTTTTTTTCAGAATTTCAAACCGCAATTCTGCAAGTTATTGCCGCCTTGATGAAGTGTCGGATTCACTCATGGAAGTCAAAAGCGCGACGGGCTGAGAGATATATTTTTGAGAACAGTGTTATCAAAATGGAAGCACCACTTCGAAACGAGTCCGAACGAGGCCGCCAGACTGCGTAGCTCTTAAAGATTTAGTTATATGTACCTATGTTATAACAATATTTTATATTTTAGACCTATGGTTTCTTTCATTATAATTATAACCTACTAGCGGACCCGGCGAACTTCGCACGGAACGTGAAAATGAATAAATGTACGGATTGCTTTGGCAGCTATAAAGTAAAAGTAAAAAAAAAGAACGAGATAAAAAGTATTTTATGTCCTTTTACTGGTTCTAAGCTATCTCCTCACCAATTTTCACCCAAATCTGTTTCGCCGTTCTTGAGTTATAGCTTTACTAACACGGCTTTTTTTTATAATGTGGAAAGTATACAGATAATACACAATAAATAATGTTTAAACGTATTGAAATAAGGTTTACCTACTTATATAATTTTATTAGAGTGAAAATATTTTATGGCAAAATAAAGACAGTCAAAATAATCAGCTAGGTAGGTACCTAAATCTAGAGTTTTAGACGTAGGTTTGAAAACTACCTATGATATTTGTTTGTTTTTCTACTTTAATTTATACCTACCATGTACCTACGATTTTTAATTGATTTTGTACCTTCTTGAGAAATACCTACATTATTAGGAGAAGAAAAACTCATTGAATTCAATAGGTATAAGTACAAATGTTTTTCATTAACTTAAAAATAAAAAGAATGTTATAAAGTCTTCGTCATATGTAATCATTGCATTTTTAATTACACTTCATTTCATTTTCAAGGTAGGTACCTACCTAATGTTAAATGATTTATTCCTTGTCTTTAGATATGGAATCTAATAATTAAGTTTATCTACCTAAGTATATAAATGAAACAGGAACCAACTGACTTCTGTTTGCTTTATGTGTGTACTTATGTCAAAATTACACAATAAAATATTAATTATAACTAACCACAATATGACTTAAAGCTGTTTACACTATTCGTTCGTTCGTTTTAGCCACTGCTGGACATATGCCTCCCCTAAAGATCTCCAATAAGACCGGTTGGTAGCGGCTCGCATCCAGCGCGATCCCGCGGTCTTAATGAGGTCGTCCGTCCACCTTGTGGGTGGACGTCCCACGCTGCGCTTCCCGGTACGTGGTATATATTTTTCAATATCATTACTACAAGTTTAGTTTAACAAATTGTAGTAAGTATAGTAATAACCGGCAACAACATGCCCGTAGAGAAAGTAGGCAGACATTGAGGGCAATCAAATGCCCTACCTCCAAATACCACCCTCGCAAAAGGAGGATAGTTATTTAACCCTTAACCAGGCCTCGATCAAATCAAGCAGTAATAGCAATATTTTTATAGATTTGTATAAATAATTACGTCTAGTTTGAGATTTTATCAGTTATATTTAGAAAACCAGCTGAAAAACTGAAAAAAACTTGTGGGAAAACATAATTCCGTTGCCTGTCTAGACGTTGACTTTTGTATCTATTTATACAAAAGAGAGAGAAGTTTACCACTAACCACAATGTATATTTCGATAAAACAAAACGTAATGTCTACGTAACTTATAATGTAAAATGATAATGAATAAACCAGATAGAAAACCCGCGCCAAAAATTGGTATCCAAAACATTTTTTTCAATTTACGGGGCTACGGGTATATGACGCCCACAAGAATTTGGCTCTTCATAGGCTAAGGCTGTACGGTATCCCACATGTTTTATTTTGTGATATCACAAAAAAATTCAAGTATTTATCAATAATTTATGCACATATCATTAGAAAAACTCAAATTCTACAATATATCAAAAAATCATACGATTTATCTCTCTCTGATTCGCCATTATGAATAACAAACACCGTACCGTCAAATCTGGCAAGTTTGCCACGGGATGTTAGCTTTACCACTAGCAGTGTGATCACACAAATCCTCTTATACCCGTGAAATTGGCAAGTTATTTTGGTTGTGGCCATACTTGTCGTAAAATAGGTGAAACAACTGGCAACACTGCATGGAACGAAGCACCTAAGCGTCCATCTTTACCAGTCATTTTAGATCCGAAATTGCGACAGTAAAGTTCCTTCAAATTCAGTGCTCCGGGACTTTTGAAATTTATGTCACAAATACTGGATCTACGTAAGTAAAACTTATTAAAAAGGTTACTTTAATGATCATTATTAGAATTATTACTTTATTATTAACGTAAGTGTTGAATCTTGTCTCAAAATATCATTGGCAAAGATGACACACCCGTTTGCCGGTAGGTGATGGTAACTTTACCAAGTTTTGGAAGGGCCTAGGGTTGTCACTAGCATGAAGTTATTCAAATATTTTTGTTTTGTTTTAGTAAATGGGTCGGCGTAATCGTCGAGAATTGGGATGCCGACATTACAAAAATTAAACTCAGATAAATACCTATGATTAATAAATTATTGAATAAAAATAATGGTCTCGTAATTTTGACAACCCTGACAACATATTCTGACTTTGTATGAAAATAACTTTATTGGGTGAGCAACTTTACCATTTTGTCTGATTTTATACAATTTTGAAATATAAAGTCCTTTAATAAAACGTTTTGGACATCTATCGAATGTAAGCTTGACAGTTACATTTATGTTTTGTGCAAAATAATTCAATTTCATGCAATAGACCTGGTGGTAAAGTTGCCACAAGGTAGAGCCATCTTTGCCATTTTTGTTTTTACACTTTTTTGTTCGCTACTTGTAGCCATTCCAGATTTTTTTGACACGAGTATGTTAATCGACAAATAAGTGGTCCATCCCATTGACTGAAAAGGTCTCTGACTAATATTAAAATGCCAAAAATTTATTTTAACTCATCGACTCATGACAAAAGTGGCAAAGTTGCCAGGTTTGACGGTACATTTTACAAAAATGACCGATCTTGGAAAAAAATGGCTGTCAAAGTGACATTTGCGTTCCGTTTCAAGCTATTTTTTTTTTGAGACCATAGATATATTTTTATGGGCATTTTTGACAGTTTGTGGTTGATTCTTTACCAAAACCTGTCAATAAACTCCTAAAATCGATGTGGGAAATGCTCATACCATAGCCTGGTTAAGGGTTAATGCAAAATATACATAAAGCTTAGGCCATCGCCTTGTACAGTATTCAGTTATTTAACGCCGTTTCAACTACTATAGATACTACTTATGTTATTTTGCTTAATTTGTTTTAGAAAATGGTTTTCCTATAATTTTGTTTAGAAAAAATCTCCATTTAAGTAATTAAAAATTCATATTTTCATGATCTTATTATTTTAACATTACTCGTATATGGTGGCGAAATGGCGACTTTGAACGAAAAAACGTTGTTTTTTTGCGAATTTGTTTACCTACTTTATTTTACGCTACTTAAGAATACCTACTATTTGGGCTTCTGTACAGAGTCTGGACTGACTTTGCAAGATCTTCTTTACCTACGACCACGTTCTTGCTCAGTCAATCTAATAAAAAGCTAATTTTATTAATAATATAACTAGTCAAACGTGCTTTTTCATGTTGTTACAATAAAAATTACAGAAATGATTATAAGAAGATTAGAATTTGGCAACTTGAATTTGAAGATTTAAACTTGAGTGGGGGGCCCACTATGGATCCGTAGAAAACAGAAAAGATAAAATTGTAGTCGATTTTATCTTTTCTGTTATTTACTATTTTTAGCATTGAGATGGTAACCCAGTTCTTATGGATTGGTTGACGTTTAGTGATAGTGTATAGAGGCCTTTAGAAAAATCGAGAATTTTCTTGAAAACTTACTGTCACCTGTGCCTGTCTGTCAAAGTCATTATCTGCGGCGAACTGCGAAGTGAGAGTTGTGTTTTTGTTTTGCTTTTACTATTGTGCAAAATCGAATTGTAAAGCAATTTAGACAAACTACACTGAATAATAGTGGGTTTTTGACCAACTAAACAATATCTACTCCTGTGTATTTGTGTAGTGAGGATTTTTATCAAAAATGGATATTTACGGGTACCCGCCGTACCCATACAGTCAATCGGATGAACTGGCCAAACAAATGTTCGCTCAGCAAGCTCTAGCATCGTCAGCCCACTTTCCTAGAGCGGAGGCTACGCCACATACCATGCCCATGCCATCAGGGTCTCCATGGAACTCCCAGGGTCTTTCCTGGGGCATGCCGTCGCCGCCTCAAGTGGTTCAGTTCACCGCTAATCCATTCAAGGAAGGCAAATTCAATCCAGTCGTCCATTGCAAGAGAAAAAGTTTAGATTTGGAACCACCAATGTAAGTTTTAATTATATGCATACAATAAAAACATTATTCTACTTATCAGGAGTCTTAAGAGCGGGTGAAGGTTGCGTAGGTCATGGATGTTGTTTTGTATGTTTTGTAGCTATCTACCTTGGTCTTTATTGTATCCCATATTTTCTTGCCAAGCTTAAAAAGTTAAAAACCAGTCTTATAGGCCTGGCACCAAAGTTTATAGGTTTTGATTTGCCATAGACGTTGATTCATCAGATTGCGAGTTGTGGTAATTCCAAGTTGTAAATGTCACCTGTACACCATCAGCATTATATTATCATTACCTACTTATTGGCCATTACCTGTGACAAAACTAGGGAAAAATATTTTCCCACTTGTAAACTGTTTACATGTAAAAAATCGAGTTGATTTGTTGCTCTGATACTGCTCAAGAAAGTGAGAATCATACCAATATTCACATTTTTGGATCTATAGTAATTAATTAGTAAGGTCTTCAGGCCTTACTAATTAATTACGATGACAAACACTCCTCTCCTCCACTCCACAACAAAGTGGGCTGTCAGTGGCTCTCAGTTTATACAGATGACCATATAAGTTACAGTGGCTAATTATGAGGCCTACCATGCTATTTAGTGTTAAGTCCTCCGTTCGTACAAATGGTGTGCAATAAAGTGCTTTTTCCTGTTAGAGATAACTTTTTTCTTTCAGTCCTGCCAAGCAACTGATCACAGAGGAAAAAATGGCCGCCCATCTCAACGGGCTTCACATATCATCACAGTACACGCCACACTCCCTAGCAACAGAGGATGTTTGGATGGACACAGCAGCTACCACAACGCTAGACACAGAAAAGCTAAAGGGTCACACAATAGTCCTATCTGAAGAAGTAAAAAAGTTACAAGAGGAACCGTTGTTACCTGCAGTGCTTATTGAAAGGTAATGATTTAGTGCGAAGTGCTAATCAAGCCTCCAAATATTTGACTTCTGGTTTTTTACTTCATATCCTACTAATATTATAAATGCAAAAGTTTGTGAGTATGTATGGATGTTTGTTGCAAAAACTAATGAACAGATTAAGATGAAACTTTGCAATAATAATGCTTATACATCAGAATAACACATAGGCTATAATTTATAAAAATACATTGCGAGAAACAAAGTTCGCCGGGTCAGCTAGTGCTAGTAGAGAATAAATGATTAAGTCATCAAACTTACTTATTTTTGGTACGCTGTATTTGTAAGGACATTATAAATGGATTTACTAGGAAGATTCAAATTTTAAAATGGCTGCCTTGAAAAGCATTCATTTTAGGTTGTCAATGTGTTTACGCTGTGTATTGATATTAAACTAAACACTAATCCTTCATCTTGTGTGAAAATGCACCTGTACGAGACAAAGGAGCCAAACTGCAACAGAAATGTTGAATGCCTACAGCATTTGACAGAAATTAAAATTGCGTAAAACATCGCGTCGCATGTGTTTCCTTTGGCATGTGAAAGTGTATGCTGCTTCATTACATAATATATGTATGGCAGTATTGGCTAAACAAGTCTATCATAGATAATAAGTGTCAATACATTTCTTATGTTGGGGTCACACATTAGCTATATACACACATATTGTAGTCTTGGTTCCAACACTCCGATGTGTGGATTGATCTGAGACTGGCATTGATTGTCCAATATCAGACCAATCTACACATTGGTGTGCTGGAACCAAGACTGTAATTTGTAGCTATTATAGCCCTGTGTGGCCCTGGTTTTACTGAATGAATTAAATAAATTAAGTAAACAAGTTCACATAATTTGGTTGGCTTTAGCTTTGGTGTCAGTTTTTAAACAAAAGTTACACGGAGCTTACAACATAACATGTCATTTGCTTGACTCACTGTAGTCCTCAGTTGTAAATGGCACCCAGAGTCACCCATCTGAAAACCGGCCCATAGTGACAGTTGCTTAAGTTCAGTGAATGCTAAAAAACAATACACTATAAGTGCTACTTAAGTAAGTGAAGTTATACCATTTTTCTCTTGAGTTTTTTTAAAATTCAATCCATGCAATACAATCCATCCACGTGAAAGAAAAACAAACAAACCAATAAACTGAAGATAAGACTGCCCTTCTATAGGCCGCGCCACATAAGTTGGCAGATATGAAGTTAGCTACAAACTGCTCAATAGCCAATCAACGTGCGGCGTTATGTGAGCTTCAGTCAGGATTGGATATTGCACAGCTTGTACCTAACTTCATATACGCCAACTTGTGTGGCGCGGCCTATACCACCAAATTTTTAGTATACTACTATACTGTACTTGTAAATAATTTATGTTTTAGTTGTTACTTTTGGTGTGTAATAAAGTTTTATTGTAGGGCAAACACTATTAACTTATGAAATGAGGCTGCGTAAAACACAAAAAAAAAAAACACCAATCAGCATGAGATGTTAGTTATTAACCGACTTCAAAACAAGGGTCTCAATTCGACTGTGTTTTTTTATATGTACGTTACGCGATTACTCCGCCGATTATGAACCGATTTGGATGATTTTGTTTTTGTTTGGTAGATCATACTTCAGAGGTGGTCCCATTTAAAATTTAACGAAATCAGCGGAGTCGTTTCTGAAAAATCAATAATAATGTAAAAATTACTATTTCGATGATGTCAAAATATTCGAATTCTGTACTCGATTGAAGTCGGTTATGGCAATTTCGGCGAAAAATAATTATTTCTTGAATATTTCAGGTTACAAAAGCCATCCATGTCGCTTGTGGTGTGGAAACCCCGAGAAGAGATCCTAGAAAAGATAAAAGAACAGGACGAGAAGCCAAAAGAAGAAGAAGAAGACCCCAAACAAAGGAACGGCGTCCTTGTTCCTGATGACATCGAGTTTACTGATGTTGAGATGTGATGACTGAACTGTTAATTTGGTTTTATTAAGATTTTAACTTTTTTCTGTTGGATAATTGCTTGTAAGTTAAATGGGAATGATGACTGGGTAAAAAAAAACATTAAATAATTAGTCCGTGGGTTAGATTTTTAAAAAAATATTGGAAATGTATTTTTTCTTTTGTTAATCAAACAACAAATGACAGAGATAAACCTTGTCAAAGTTTGGGAGTGAGGGTCGTGACGTCACCTCTCTTACAGAAGTCTGTTCATTTGTATGGCACTTGTGACGTCCCGTGGAACTTTGACGGACTATATCTTCATCAATTTTTGTTTAATTGACAAAAGAAAAATACATGTCTAATATTTTTTGAAAGTCTATCTGACAGACAAATTATATTTTTTTAGTCATTATGCTTATTCAGATTCACGATTCACGATCTTGTCACTGCCTTATGATATTCATGTTGCTTTTTGATCATGCAATAAGTAGTAAAATGTTGGTTGTGCGTCAATTTGTATTCAGGATAATAAGGTTAATTTTCACACAAATGTTATATTTATAAAATTAGCTTTGAATATGTGTGTAATAGTGAGCTTTGCTATACTTGTTGTTAAGTGGTGCAAAATCATTTAATTCATCATCATAAATTACTTATACTTCACCAAACTCATGCTTATACTACACCATACTCAAAAGCATCTTTCAGTTTGTCTCATTATCTAGGGTGCGTTCCAAAACAGGCAATTTTTACTCGGTAAAGGGTGAAATTCGCTCGATGCTGGTCCCGAAACGCAACGGTGAATTTTACTCTAGTGTTTTGGAACGCCTCCGACAGAGTGAAATTCCACCTGACAGTTGAAATAATTCACCCCGGTATAATCAGAGTTGAATTTCACTCGGCTGTCAATAAAATTTTGACGTGACGAGAGAAGTTATGTGGTTGATAAAAATTAATTTAAATTCTATTCATTCGTGATTAATTCCAATCCACACTAAACTAGCTATTCTGCGACGGCAAAATATGTTAAGCATTTTAGATAAAGATAAAACAAGTTATTACGTAAAAGTTTATGCTGATGTTAATTAAAGATCTTTTTTGAGCATTTATTCTCGATCGGTGCGCGAAATTCAAATTCTCTTCAGTTAGAAATTATCAGGTTGATACAGTTTTGTATACAGACTGATCACTATTTCGGTTCTTTATGTATGTACTACGTCAAAACTACTTATTGTCGCACAAATGAGTCTTCGTATTCGTAAACTTAACATGAGTACAGTCCGTTCACAGGTATTTCACCTCTGACACCCATCACTGTGTTAACCTGAGCACTCTTTCTAACCTGTGATTGTGTGTAATGACTAGACAGAGACATCTAGACAGTGACAAATATCAGAGGCAATACGACTGTAAACAGAAATGTATCTCCACATGACGAAAATGCTAAAAAAAATGAATTTTGCGCGTCGATCGAGGCTATTGCCGGTGCTACCAGAGCTTCTGTGCGATTTAAACGTACGACAGATCAAAAAGTAACATTTCTCTAGAAAAAGGAAGTTTTCTATAATAAGTACCTATTTACAGAAGAATTTTTACTGTGAATATATACACCATTTTAGGAAATGATGACATACATAAATAAAAACAAAAAATTTACCATCGAAAAAGTAACGGTAAGGAAACAAAAGGAATATTTATTGTATAAATGGTAGCACTTAGGCAACTCATTTTAGCCAAGATCGTTCCAAAACATAATTCACTCCGTGTGATTTTCACCCGCTAGAGCCTAGTTCCGAAACCGAAATTCATCCGGTAAAATTCACCCGACAAACAGCTAAATGTTTTGGAACGCAGCCCTATTAACATTAAGCCGGGAATATACATGCCAATAGCAGGCACACTTGCATGCCAGTAGCAGGCATGCAAGTGTGCCTGCTACTGACATGGGTATTCTTGGCTTTAGTCAGAAAGAGTTTGACATCACAAAACATACTATAAGTATAAAAGTATTGCCCCAATCGGCACCGTCTCAGAAAGTCCCTTTCTAAAAATGATTTTTCTTTATTTTTATTTTACACCACGTAAAACAACACGCACCGACCGGCGATTGGGCCGTACAAACACGCACACGCGTGGTTTGTACGGCCCAATCGCCGTTCTTAAGAGCCTGGTTGGTCTGTAATTTTTCATACAAATGTATTACGCTGTTTTCTTCCTAAAAAATACTTATAGAGCTTCAATTTTTTGTCATAAAATTAAATTTTGCTGTTTAGACTACTCTGTCTTTTCTTTTTCTTGATAAATTAATTAGCAAGAAAAATATGACCCTTCAAAATCACAAAAAAATTCACCATTATTACTGACATCTTAAGAGACCTACCAGAAGAGACTAAATAATATCTAACAAAATATAAAATGACAGAATCATGAGCACATATTTTTTTTAAATTTTGACATAAAAAAGTACTTGATTGAAATAGTTTTTGAAGAAGAAAACAGCGTAATACGAAACGTTGTCTCGCCAAGTTTTTTGTAGGTATAAATCGCTCTGAGCTGCAATTGTCCCTATCGCACGATGCGGGGGTAGGGTCGAGGTAAGGGAGGTTCAAACCTATACGTACACAAGTACTAGGGATGTAGTAATAGTCGATATTTTTGTCGATGCTCTAGTGATGTCCATCGATATCGATGTTTATTAAAAATATTAGTTATTTTTTGCAATCTTATGATTTGACCGTAGTATGTTTGTTACTTTTGAATATAAGATTTTATCTATGGAATATAGACGTTTAGTTGCTACGACATATAGCAGCGATTATACAGAACATCGTGTTGTATCCGCATACATCTAAATGAGTTAGGCGCAGAATAACCAATTAGCGTAATGCCCAAGTAATCCGGGAAGGCTCAATTCTACGAAAGCATAATTCTATGAAGGCCCAATTCTCAAAATGGCAACATAATTTTGATTAGAAATTTTCTAAAAAAATCACACATATTAAATACATATAAGAGCTTACCGGTACCTAGAACAACCTCCTTTGGCGAGTTAAGTACATCATAACTTTTACTATGGGACCGACCAGAGCCGAATCCGCGAGAAATATCAACTATACCATAGAAAAAGTCCGTTGATAATGGACAAAGTGTATGGAACAGCTGGTTTTTATCGCCAATTCGGAGTTAGTTGCTCCCATAGTAAAAGTTGATCTTTTTAAACCTATTAACTTTGCCCTAAAAAGGTGGTGCTTTAATTAAAGCACAGAATGCTCAATTCTCAAAATGGCATTCATTCTTAAAATTGAGCTTTCTTAGAACTGTGTGCCATTATTAGAATTCTGCGCCTAAAGCGAAATAATGGTTCTAATCAGGAAAATCACGTGCTCTCTAAAATCGTGTAATAACTGTAACGTATAAATATAATTATCCTTAGTCCATCTACCTAAGCGAAAAACATTCTATTAAATTATTCAAGTATCAAAGACTCAACTTTAAATAATTAAAAAACACATAATCAGTCACATTACAAACACAACAAAATAAATAAATCTAGATCTAATAAAATAAATAAGTTCTATGCTGCGCTTGCCAGTATAGGTAGCGCCACACAAGTCGGCGGATGAGATGTTAGCCGCAGATGACACTTCGCCGTAATTCGCTAATTATTGCGCATGTGTGCACAATGCCGATGCCGCGTGGCGTAGTGGTAAGCACAGGAGTGCACGCGGGAGACATGAGGTTAGCGGGCGGGTGTGCCCCGGCGTCTTGTCTCTCAAACTCAATTCATATATTGCAACATATGAACATGCGGTTTTTAGTTAACATGTTTTGTATAGTTATACATATGACCCTATAAGGGTATGGCAATTTTATTATTTGTATTGGAACGATTTATTATTACGTTTTCTAGATTATCGTTAAAAAATTCGTCTAATGTATAATAGGATTTCGATAATAGGAAAATTTTTAGTTGTTTTATGAAACAGTTTTATCTTTCGATATCTTTTAAATTATTTGGCAATTTACAAAATATTTTTATAGCCATAGAATTTGGGCTAGAACTGTGCATTGTTCTCTCTGGCTCCTGCGCATACCTATTTTTTGCCTTTTGCACAGCATTCTGCGCCTAACTTTTCATCCGCCGACTTGTGTGGCGCGGATCGTAGGTGAGATCCATTCGAGAAAACAGCCCCATTGGCTATCCGTCCATTGAACTACGTGCCTTGCCCTCTGTCATTTTAACTTGCCAATCCACTGAGTTTTGCTGAAAAGTTCAAATACTTAGAAGTGTTTCAATCAGTTTGTCTCTACCTATTTTGTAGATATTCTAGCCTGTATTTCTATGGTGTGTGCCCTATTCACTGCTGCTTTAATTTGCTAATTGCTATAACTTTTTTTTAACGTATTTAAATTAGAACCAAAGTATGACAAGCAGTTCTCCAAACAGTAAGCCTAGCATCTGATCTGTTTAATTGAATTCTCAATTCAATTAAACAGATGCGAGGTACGAGTACATTTCGCTGTGATGCGCTAATTATTGTGCATATGTGCACCATGCCGACACCGCGTGGCCTAGTGGAGTGCACGGACGCAGGGAGCGCGCGGGAGGCATGAGTTTGGCGGGCGAGTGTGCCCCTTCCTGGCTCCCGCGCATACCTATATTTTGCCTTTTGCGCAGCGTTCTGCGCCCAAGTTTCCATCCGCCGACTTGTGTGGCGCGGATTATACGTGAGATTCATTCGAGAAAACAGCCCCATTGGCTATCCGTTCATTGAACTATGTGCCTTGCCCTCTGTCATTTTAACTTGCCAATCCACTGAATTTGGAGAGAGCTGAAAAGTTCAATTAGAAGTGCTTTAAATGCTTTAATCAGTACATATCTACCTACTTTGTAGATGTTCTATCCTGTATTACCTACTATGGTGTGTGTCCTACCCACTGCTGCTTTAATTTGCTGATTGTTTTAGTTTTTTTAAACGTGTTTAAAGTATTAGCAAGGTATGACAAGCCGTTCTCTAAACAGTAAACCTCGCATCTGTTTTATTGAATCCTCTATTATTTTTTATACTATGGAACTAATAGCGGAATGAAAATATGGTACGAGTAGGTACCATATAAAAGGCAAGAAGTTTTAGATGTGCAGGTATACAGTAATATAACGAGACCCTATTACTAAGACTCCTCTGTCCGTCTGTCTGTTGGTCACTTGGCTGTAGGTACCTATCTCATGAACCGTAATAGCTAAACAGTTAAAATTTGCACAGATGATGTATTTATGTTTCCATTATAACAACAAATACTTACTAAAAATAGAATGAAATAAATATCGACTTCAACTGTGCACAGAATTCGCGCGGATCGATGTAGCATTTTTCACATTATTGTTGATTTATCAAATATGGCTCAGCCGATTTCAAGAAAATTTAAATGGGACCAACTTCGACGTATACCCTTTCCAAAAAAAAAAAAAAAAATACGCGTCAAATTGCGTACCTCCGTTTCATCAGTCAAACTATAGAATAAAATAAATATTTATTCATACAACAGATGTGAGTTTTTGCACGATAATTATTAATAATCACAACAGGTAGACGCTTGACATATTCTCAGAGTATTTAGTAATATAATACATCAATTTAAAAAACAAATAATTGAAAAACGACTACATATTTAGCTCCCATACGGTACGAACCCTTTCAAGCGCGAGTCCATATTTATTTTAGTTTGTAGAAGAACTATGTTAGATATTTAAATAAAAAATAATTAACTTAAAATTAGAAAGAAGTAATTTCAGTCCAAATATATAATGTTAACTGCAACGCCTACAGAAATCAAATAGCCAAATTGCTACTTTTACTCCCTGCTTTGGGTTCAAGATCAATTGTATATGATGTTAGTTGGGTACATTTTATGTTTTTGTACAACAATAATAAAATAATTTGAAAGAAAATAAATAAGCCTATAAAAAAAATAACCTATGTCACAAATAATGTAGCTTCCTAATGGCAGAAAAATAAATAATCATTGGCAGGATTATTTTTGTTTGCTTTCCGCCTTACCTTCTAGGAAACTAGATTATACGTAGAATACGCGTAAGAAAGCTCTACGTACGGCCAAAATCAGGAACAAATTCTATGCTGCCAGGGAATACGGAATGCTAGTGAAATAACGTACGAGGCGCCACGACTCGCGCGCAGAGTTATCTTGTGCGCGCTCTACGTAATATCATATTTTGCTACAATTCAAAATCAAACTTCGGTCGGCCACGCTGGTTCTTTGAGGCGCGGGCGGGGTGCGGGGACAGTTCGAGCGCAGTCCGCACACAAATACAATTGCATCACACACACATTGAAGCTCCCTGGTTTGGGCGCATCGCGACGGCTATAGTTTAGTCCAAATACCTATTTCTCAATTTCTTCGTCACTAGGCTACGCTCTTAAGTAGACCTATGTTCAGCAGTGGACTATTAAAAGTCCCGTACAGTACAGTAAAGCAACAAAATATGTACCATGACATACCTACTCGGTTGACGTTTTTTCTCTATTTCGACACATTTAAGTGTAAGTGTAGGGGGTACGTGACTGGGTATTTGGGGTTCCAAGGGACATTTTGCGAAAATAGGGTAGTTGACTGGTATTGAGTTAGTTAAAAGTATTGAGATTAGTGAATTATGCAATTAATTATGATTTGTAAACTGAAAATATAATTAAAATTGGCTAATCAAGTTCAGCGATATAAGCTTGTAAAGATTTTGGTAGGGATTAAGAGGGGATGCCTTGTCCCTTTCCCACAAAGCATAACATAGTATGGCGAATGTGTGATACTTACGGGCCGTGATGTCATAGTCTGCTATAGTGCGCTCATTGTCTAGAAAGAAAATAAATATGCTTGTAACTTCTGTATTTCTAAGTTGATTTTGTTTTTGTTTTCGTTAAATCGGCTCTGTTTATGGTTAGATGTTAAAAGAGGACATTAAAAAAAAGTCAACTAGCCTATTAAGGATATTGTACGAATGGGATAAATTTTGTGAAAAGTCATTTACCAAAAAGAACATTGTGCGAAAAGGACGTTTTATGTGTAGTACCCACACATTTTAAGAAATGGACTTCTGCGTTCTGCGGTGGAGCTTTTTTAATATTTTTTAAATCTAGTTATTATATTTTACTATTAATTAAGAGCCATACTGTAAGCAAAATCTTGTAATCTTAAAATATACCTTAGTGTAGAAACCAACGGTAGTACCCCTGCCAAGTTCGGCGAAAAATATTTGTACAACTTAGATCGTGTACAGCTAAATCACTCATATAGAGTTTAGACGTTTAGAGTTTTTAAATATCGTAATTTGATGTATGTGTATAAGAAATGCGAATTTCTATTAAACAAGTGATTTGAGGAGTTTGTTACTACATCGAAATTATTTATTCACTATACGCCTGTTCAGACCGTCGACAAATCTTATTTGTTTTCTTTGTAGCATCGCAAAGTGCAGAGACTTGTAGAGGTATACAATAATTATGTTCTTATCTTTATGAATAACTATTATTATGAAAGTAACTCTGAAATCGGGAATATAACTGTGCTGATCCATATGTTCGTGAGTCAATGATCATTTTCTAAGGAACATCTGTGATTTTTCGAGATTTCGTGGTTGGTCATATACAGGGTTATTCCTAATCAATAGCATCCTTTTAGGGGCTTATTCTGTACATCAAAACTAACTACTTTTGTTCTGCGAATTTTGTTAAAACTAAAAAAAAAATATTGTTGTTCCATAGAAAAATATCGTTCACCTACGACAGAATGTATGGAATAGCTGATTTTTTTAGTTTTGACAAAAGTCGGTTAACAAAAGTTGTTAGTTTTGATGTACAGAATAAGCCCCTAAAAGTATGCTAATTGATTAGGAATAACCCTGTATAGTAGGTAAAAGTTGGCCATAATCCAAAGTAAATATTATATACTTACTAAAAGTCTTCACTTTATGTAGCAACACTAACATAATAATATTTGCAATACTACGGCAGTGCCTTCGACAAGTCGTTTTGTACCTAATAGTGAGCTTCATACTTGTTGTTGAGTGTTGCAATATACTTTTAGTTTATGTTTATAATCTTGTAAGAATGACTTGTTTATTAGAATATCGCTCAGTCGAATGTAATATTTAAGTAATTTGATACCTGATTTTGTATAACTTTGGTAGTCTAGGACTAAGAATGAAGTGCAAGGTTGTCGCAGCATTGCATCGCAGTAAACTTTCAGCAATAAAAGTATAAAAATGATTTTAAATGTTTGATTTATTGTACCTAACTGCTGACCACTTATACCAAAAAATAGGTTTCCTTTTATCACTAAGTTATTTTTAGGGTTCCGTACCCCAAGGGTAAAAACGGGACTACTATACTATATATATACTCTACTATTATACTCCGCGCCACACAAGTTGATGGATGTGAAGTTAGCCACTAGCTGCGCAACAACAGCCACTCCTGACGAGACGTGACGTGGAAGCCGCACGTTGATTGGCTATTGCGCAGCTAGTGGCTAACTTCACATCCATCAACGTGTGTGGCGCGGAGAATACTAAGACTCAGCTGTCCGTCTGTCTGTCACCAGGCTGTATCACAAGAACCGTGAAAGCTAGATCGTTGAAATTTTCACAGACGATCTATTTCTGTTGCCGCTATAGCAACAAATACTAAAAACAGATAATAATAAATATGGGGGCTACCATACAACTAACTTTTTTGGAACGTTTTTCACTCGATATTAATAACGGCAACTGGTAGACGCTTGAAATGGGGCTAAGGGGGTTCCCATAGGGTACCCTTCGTGCGCGAGTCCAACTCGCACTTGGCCAAATTTTAGCACAGTCAATCGGTCTAATTTTTGACTTGTAGTAAAAATACAATATTATGTCATATTAATTTTTTTTATTCAATTCAAGAACTTCCAACAAATAATTATTGAGTTAGCTAAACATATATTATTATTTACACAAAGAGACTTCAGAAAAAATACTGATCAGATATAGGTATATTACTTTAATTGGTCCAATCTTAAAAATAGCAATATTTCCTACATTAGATCATTGTAGTCTTTGACAACGGTTATTTACATTTTAACAAGTTATATCAAAATGGCAATTTAAGTAGGGCGTAAAAAACATGTAGATTTAAACAACATTTCTTGTCAATAAATACATACCTAGTGGCACGTAATGATATCTAACAGTATTCCGTCTTTATATAAACGGTCGGAACGCTATGATTTGCGTTCCGACCTACGCGTCACGGAGTGCGGTACGCTCTTGGTATGCTAGGCAGACGCGGCGCGCCCTAGTGACGAACGAATGTGTGGATTTGTAACTAGTAAGCGTGCAATTTACGTTTTTAGGGTTCCTCGTTTTACTACGGAATCCTAAAAAGCATCAAACATCACTATTAATATGTATTTTAATCGAACGCTTCCTTTTTAAAACGATCCGAATTTCTTTTTTGTAATAAATATAATACTTTTACATCATATCAGATAGATAGAACCTATGTTGTCCCACTTCTGGGCTAACGTCTCAGAAGTGGGACAGCATAGGTTGAGAAAAAAAAATTGATAGAAACTAGAAAGAAACAAGTAGGTAAAAAGTAAATGAAATTAAAATACTGAAAGCGGGCAGCCCTAGCGTATGGCACGTTCCGCGTGGTCACGTGGCGCTGTAGCTATATATTTTAAGGACAGGGTTCAGTCACAATACTGATATATACTATTACCGTGCTAGTGGAAAGCAGAATTATCACAGATTTACATAAACGAGACTTATATGAATTTCAATACAATGAGATTTTTTTTTTATGAAAGTTGCCATCATTTTAATTTTGATTGCACTTTTATTTTTACTTTCACAAGAAACATTACATCTACTTACCTACCTATTCTTACTTTATCTATAGTTAAATACATATCGTCTTTGAGACATTTTATTTTATCTAGCTGCTTTTATCTGAGATTGCACAGCAATAAAGATTCGTAAAATTGCTTTCATTATTTCGAGTCGTATACAAAGATTCGTTGTTTAATTTGGTTGGCCCTGAAAAGGGCCATTGGGTTAGCCATTGTGGTGGAAGGATTAGTCACGCTATTGCGTGTCCAGGGTGCGCCGGGCAGTGTTTCGGATAAACTTGTAACATATTCGCCGCTCGGGGAGGCTCCTTCCATGCACCCCATCTGCCGGATCATAACCGGATGCCTGAAGCCCACACCTCTAAACCAACTGTACCCTCTGGCCGGCATAGCCCCACCTAGCGTACGTAGAGAAGTATCCAGTGCCGTGGAGAAGTTAAAACAAGAAACAGACACCAGACACCCCTTATACAACTACCAAACAATAGACTCCCGTTTGAAAAGCCGAAGAAGCTTCCTGAAGCACACGAAACCATTAAGTTCACACCCCCATGAACAAAGATGTGAGCTATGGCAGACCATGTACCCATCCCCTCCAGATTTCATATCACCATCTGAAAGCCTACCACCTGGACATGAACTGCCGTGGCCAGTCTGGAAGTCCCTTAATCGGCTACGGGTCGGGATTGGCCGCAGCAAAGAGAACATGGTCAGGTGGGGCTTTTCAGATCAAGAACAGTGTGCATGTGGTGCTGCCGTTCAAACCATGGCACACCTTTTAGCCTGCCCGCTTTGTCCAAAACCATGCACGCAAAAAGACCTGAACCTGGCTACTGAGGACGCGGTAGAGGTCGCCAGATTCTGGTCCCAGCATATCTAAAATTCATAAACCCATGTAAATATTGTATATACTGTCAGAATTACCTTATAATATGTAAAAAAAAAAAAAAAAGTCTAGCCATTGACACGAAATGAATGAATGTTGTTTAATTTTCGTATTTAATTATTCCAACAGTTATTTTAAAATTTCATAAAAGTCACAACAACATTGTGGTCTCTATTCGAGAGCTCTTGCCATTGACGTAACTAGAAATTTTCTCTAGGGGGGAAGAAATATCATGTACTTTTGACTTTATAGTTTTATCTCCATACATCCATCCATCCATCAGCCGTTAGTTGTCCACTGCTGGACTTAGGCCTCCCCTAATGGATTTCAAATAAGGCCGGTTGGTTGGCGGCCTGCATCCAGTGCGTACCTGCGATCTTTATTATATCGTCAGTCCACCTAGTTCGTGGACGTCCTACGCTGCGCTTGCTAGGCCGTGGTCTCAATTCGAGAACTTTACTGCCCATCGGCCATCCGTTCTCCGAACTATGTGCCCTGCCTACTACCTCTTTGCTAGGGTGGGCAATAAAGTTTCTAGAGCACCGGCCACCCGTCTCTAAACTGTCCTTAGCGTCTTATTTTTATTTTACATAAGACGCCATTTTACAGTCACATAATATAGCCAATCTCAATCCACATTGAATAACTCACATTCTCATAGCCATATTAAGTTTGCTATTTGATGTTACATTGTGCCAGGGTGTTACAGTATTCAACGCATGTTTTTAATAGTGGTACCTACCTCCACTGTTAAGAGTCCAAGTACCACTTCTATCAAATTCATGATTGTTTCATTCCATTAATTTCCACGTGTATTATGAAGAATACGCCTGTTTAACTTTTACGGCTTTAGCCAATCTCAATCTTTGAGTTGGCAGTTGGCACTCATAGCCATTATTTGAAGTTTGAAAGGTACCTACTTGGATGCAATGAAATTCCGCGTAAGTAAGGTATTACTAGTTTGCATTATTCTATGATTGTGATAATGGTCTAGCATTTGTCAATGCATGTTGACTTTGACAGTGGAAGTATCGAGGTCCCGTTTCATGTTCTCCAGTTGTTCCAAGTCTTGATCGGAAGTCTCGCATTTTTGCACCACCAGCGAGTGGTAGAAGTGGATTGCAAACGCCACGAACACTATTAGCACTGAAACAGAAAAAAATATTTGTCAGTTGATTAAAAATTTAAAAAAGGATTAATTTTAAATTATTTTTTAATTAAAATTTTTGGTCGACTTGGTGGGGGCGCTGTCGTGGGCATTCTCATCATTTTTCATTTGTCATTTTTTTGCAAAAAATGTTACGATCTACATTGATGCTCTCCAATCGATCTTATATCCGACCGATGGGGTCGAAAAGTTCTCGAGTGGAAACCACGTACCGGCAAGCGCAGCGTAGGACGTCCACCAACAAGGTAGACAGATGACCGCAGGATCGCGCTGGATGCAAGTCGCTTTCAACCGGTCTTATTGGATTGGAGACTAGTTATTGCCCGCGGCTTCGCCCGCATGCCATTTTTGTGGTATCCCATGGGAACCTTTTATTTTTCCGGGATACAAAGTGGCCTGTCACTTTCCGTCTTTCAACTATGTCCATGGCAAAAATCAAGTCCATCCGTTGCTCTCAGTTGCTGCGTGAAAGAGGAACAAACCAATAAACCAACAAATACACTTACGAATTTATAATATTAGTAACGATTCATAGGGGAGGGACGCCTATGTCCCGCAGCGGACGTCCTATGGCTGAAGGATGTATGTATGAATCGATCTTATTGGTTTTTTATAGAGAAGGTCCGGGAAATAATAAAGGGGAATGAGTGAAAGAAGCCGTGGTGGTCTAGTGGTAATGATACCCACCTTACAATTCTGAGGTCGTGGGTCAGACCCGGTCTCGTACCAATGAATTCCATGGAATTTATGTACGGAATTTCACACCACTGGCTTTTCGATGAAGGAAAACATCGTGAGGCAACCTGCATTATATCCAAGGAAGAAATTCCATGGCGTATGTGAATTCACTAACCCGCAATGTGCCAGCGTGGTGGATATGGCCCAATCACCCTTCGTGGGTAGGCCTACGTCCTGCAGTGGACCATTAAAAAGGCTGGTACAGAATGAAAGGAGGGGATGTCCAGCAACGTACGTTCTAGCCAATCTACTTTCTGAAAGTACCTGTTGATTTTGTAAATTAAAGGAAAATCCAAATGTTTTTACCTGGTATAACGATGACGGTGGCGGCCGTGGCTGCTGCGAACGAGTAGTCCCAGAACTTCACCCAGCACAGGATCGCGATCTCCACCAGGAACAGGAACAGACCTGGAAATACAAACATTTCAATTTTAAATTATTACCGAAACTAGGTAAGCAAATAAGGTATTAATTTCTCTAAAAGAGAAACTACCTAACTTCTATGCTAGAGATGTCTTTCTCGAGATCACTGAGCGTCGCTCCCCCTGTGTCTCTCTATTCCATTTTGGATTTTTTCGATTTGATTTGACCACACGGAATTTTTTTCTTGTTGGACAAATCAGTTAGACTATCGAGTTTGACCATTAGGAAGGACCCTATCTTGCGAACAGCGTCGATATTCGGCAGACTGACTCTGATTCATGACTGCTTTTATAATTGTCTGTACGGATTTAGAGTAACTACATATTATACACTTGCATACTGTAACTTACCCAAAACTATGCTGAAGCCCACGCGAGCTCCATGAATCCTATCCCATGTAATCCCATGAACGCTCATGAGGCGAATCCCTCAACGCATTTTCCGGCCCCTCCGGCATCTCTATCTTGCTGACAGCATCAATATTCGACAGCAGGTACGTGGAGATCATGAGATCGAAGATGTGGAAGGCCACGAGGACGGTCGTGCAGACAAATAACTGCTTTTATAATTGACTGTTCACATTTAGGGTAGGTATAGCTACTGCAAATTACCCCGAACTGTGCTGAATGCCAACACGAGATCGACGAACCGTATGAGTACCTATACTATACACGCTAATGAGGAGAATCCTTCAAGGGATCTACGAACCCTCTATAGGTCTGAAATTATAATTGGCTGTACGTAAGCACTCGTTTGAAATATATGGTACCTTACCCAGAACTGTACTAAAGGCCCATGTTAGCTCGATGAAGCCTCTCATTCGCTCATGAGGCAAATCCCTTAAGGCATTGACCGGACCCCCCGGCGTCTCCATCTTGCTAATTGCGTCGATATTCAGCAGCAGGTACGTGGATATCATGAAAGCGAAGATGTGGACGGCCACGAGGTCGGTTGTGCTGACGACTAAGTCTCTGATAAGACTGCTTTTATAATTGACTGTATGCATTTAGAGTATACTGTAACTTACCCAGAACTGTGCTGAACGCCCATGCTAGCTCTATGAAGCCTCTCATTCGCTCATGAGGTGAATCCCTCAAGGCATTGACCGGTCCTCCCGGCGTCTCCATCTTGCTAACTGCGTCAATATTCGGCAGGAGGTATGTGGAGATCATGAGAGCAAAGATATGGACGGCCACGAGGACGGTCGTGCAGACGGCGAACATTACGAACAGCCACTCCGGCACGTTGGTTGGCTCGTTGATCTGGAGCTCTACCATGGCTACCATGGCGAAACCTGGAACATACAGTAGTGATGGATAAGTTCGTTAGTGGATGACTGGGACTGAATGATCTTAGTTGTTATTAAGCACCCTACATATCACAGAACGAACAGCTTTCTTTCGTTACAATTTACAATCTGTGTTACGAGTACATATACTGCAGGGTACTGTACCAGCCTTTGTTGGACCGACAGCCTGCTTCGAAGAAACGAATAAGCCATAGTTTATTGAATCAGGCGTTACTTTGCGGAAGTTCATCTTCAAATTCTTGTTTTGAATAAATATTTAGTGTATTTCCGCTCTGTCGTAGTCATATAAGTTAAGGGTACTATTCAAAATCCAAATTAAATCACAAACAAAATTAGTAATTAATCATCAAACTGTATCATGGTTAGGTCAGGTTAGAAAAGTTAGGTTTAGGTATGTTTACAAAATATGAATGAACCTGAAACAAAATTTTTTAATTAATCCGTTTAAAATAATAAAAAATAATTAAACCTGTAACAAAAATAGTGATTAGTAATCTATTTAAAAAATGTAGTAAACCTGAAAATAATATTTAATTAATATGTTAAAATTACAAATATAATTTATTTATAAAAAATGGTATAAAATAATTGAAAAAATACTTAGTCAATAAATAGCACCCCTATTCTTACTGTACTCTATTCGACACGTGTTTCGCCTCTAAACGAGGCATCTTCAGGACGTGTTGACTCTTCGAGCTCACTCGCAAGAATGACGGCTCGCCGCGCCGGCGCTTCTTATATACTCGTCGTGACGCACCGCAGTAAAGGCGATGTGACGGTAGTTTGATCGTTCAGCAACTCGTTGTGTGTGTTTTGATGTTTCATTATTTCTAAATGCTCCAAAACATTTAAGCGAAAACCTTTTTCACATACATGTAGAATTTCAAAAGTGTTGTTGTTATCCAAATCGTGTCCAGTTTCTAATAAATGTTTCGCAAAATTCGACTTCTCTGGGTGATTGTTTCTAGATGCAGCTAAGTGTTCTTTGTAACGGGTTTGAAAACTCCTTCCAGTTTGTCCCACATAAACTGCGTTACATGTGTCGCAGGTTAACTTGTATACCCCCGATTTCTTGCTTTTTTCTAAGGAGTCTTTCCCATTGCACATTCGTCTCATGTTGTGATTCGTTCGAAATGCCACATGTACATCATTTCTCCGCAGTATTTTTGCAATTTTTTCTGACGTAGTCCCTAAATATGTCAAACTACCCACATATTTATTTACTCTCACAGGTGGGCAGGAGTATAACATAGATCTTGCTATGTTTCTATTCTTATCTCTGACTAAATTGTTTATCATTTTCTTGCTGTACCCATTTGTCACTGCTATTTGATATATTGTGTTGAGTTCCTTGTTGTAGGCTTCTGGAGATAATGGGACTGTCATTAATCTATGTACATAGCTTCTAAACGCAGCCAATTTGTGCTGCATGGGGTGATTTGAAGACTCTGGGATTGCTATATCTGTGTGTGTGGGTTTGCGATAAATTTGGAAGTCCAGTTTGTTCTCTTTTCTCGTAATAGTTAGGTCTAGAAAATTCAGTGACTTGTTATCCTCCTTTTCTGTCTTGAACCGTATCTTTGGGTGTATATGGTTGATTCTATCCATATATATGTCCAGTTGACGCTGCGTTCCAGTCCAACACAATATAATATCATCCACGTACCTGTAATAAAACAAGATATTAGGATTATTAACCATATGTGTACACTCAAACCTGTCCATGAAGTACTCTGCCATTAATGGGCTCAATGGTGACCCCATTGCAAGACCTTCTTTTTGTGTGTAGTACTGTCCCTCAAACTGGAAGTAGTTCTGTTCCATACATATTCTTGTTAACGTCATTATATCTTCTCTTTCTCCAGGATGTAAATGTCGTTTCTCTAAATGTTCATTCAAAATTTGTAATGATTCTTCACCCGGAACATTTGTAAATAAGCTTTCCACATCCAATGAAATCAGTTTACCATTTGATGGGATCTGTATATCTTTAATTTTTTCTATCAATTCCTTTGTATTTTTCAATCCATATTTCGGCTTAAATGATGATCTTTCCTTCAATAATCCATTCAAGTACTTAGCTAAATCATAGGCCGGGGCACCTATGTATGACACCACTGGTCTTATCGGCATATCTTCCTTATGTAGCTTTGGCAAGCCGTACAGCATTGGTGGGCGTGGGTTCATTGGCACAACATTCTTGAGTGCACGTGGTGACATGTAGTCGACGTTTTCTATAGCCCTCTTTAACTCTTGAGCGTATTTCTTTGTGGGGTCGGTACGTAATGGTTCAAAATCTTCTCCATGTATTACATTGTGCACTTTTTCTTTGTATTCTTGTTGTTCTAAAATTACAATAGTACTGCCTTTATCCGCTTTTGTCAAAATTAAATTGTGTTGATTTAAGCGGTCCTGCAAGGATCGCTGCAGCTGTATTTCCGGATTTCTATTTGTCGGTAATCTGAGACTTTTCTTTATTTCGTTTGCTACTTGATGTTTCACTCCTACGTCTTGTTTTCCTCTAATACAGGCTATTTCTGTATCTACTGCCAGCTGTTGTAAAGTCGTCTTCGTGGTTCCTGGTTTGAAATTATATTTTAATCCCTTTTCTAGTAGTGCCATCTCTCTGTCGGGTATCTGAACATCACTTATATTTTTGACCCGCGGATAAAAAATGTGCGTTGGTTCCACCTCTGTATTGGCATTTGTATTGGGTTGTCTCTGTATTCTTGTTAATTGTTCCAACTTCCTGGATTGTGTAATGTACTTTTCATGGGCTAATTTTGATGCCAAATCTCTTGCCTTGCCATCTAGGGCATCAAATTCTATGTTGTGTAGATGATAGCTTAATTCTGCATGTAATATTTTCAGGTGTAGTTTCAGACTATCTCTCACTGAAAACCAGTATTTACATTCTTCGTTCAGCCAACATTCCTTCGCTTTTTTCATTGCTACATCACTGGCGTGAGTATGTGAACTTGTTCTTATGTTGATGTACTTTGGTATGACTTGGAGTCGCTTACATTGCTGATTAAACCAAACGTTTTGGGCCGCCAATCTATGGAGCTTCGTCAACCTTATGTACAACTTTGCCTGCTCAGCTGTACTTGCTGTCTTAAGATAGTTTATTGAATCAGGCGTTACTTTGCGGAAGTTCATCTTCAAATTCTTGTTTTGAATAAATATTTAGTGTATTTCCGCTCTGTCGTAGTCATATAAGTTAAGGGTACTATTCAAAATCCAAATTAAATCACAAACAAAATTAGTAATTAATCATCAAACTGTATCATGGTTAGGTCAGGTTAGAAAAGTTAGGTTTAGGTATGTTTACAAAATATGAATGAACCTGAAACAAAATTTTTTAATTAATCCGTTTAAAATAATAAAAAATAATTAAACCTGTAACAAAAATAGTGATTAGTAATCTATTTAAAAAATGTAGTAAACCTGAAAATAATATTTAATTAATATGTTAAAATTACAAATATAATTTATTTATAAAAAATGGTATAAAATAATTGAAAAAATACTTAGTCAATAAATAGCACCCCTATTCTTACTGTACTCTATTCGACACGTGTTTCGCCTCTAAACGAGGCATCTTCAGGACGTGTTGACTCTTCGAGCTCACTCGCAAGAATGACGGCTCGCCGCGCCGGCGCTTCTTATATACTCGTCGTGACGCACCGCAGTAAAGGCGATGTGACGGTAGTTTGATCGTTCAGCAACTCGTTGTGTGTGTTTTGATGTTTCATTATTTCTAAATGCTCCAAAACATTTAAGCGAAAACCTTTTTCACATACATGTAGAATTTCAAAAGTGTTGTTGTTATCCAAATCGTGTCCAGTTTCTAATAAATGTTTCGCAAAATTCGACTTCTCTGGGTGATTGTTTCTAGATGCAGCTAAGTGTTCTTTGTAACGGGTTTGAAAACTCCTTCCAGTTTGTCCCACATAAACTGCGTTACATGTGTCGCAGGTTAACTTGTATACCCCCGATTTCTTGCTTTTTTCTAAGGAGTCTTTCCCATTGCACATTCGTCTCATGTTGTGATTCGTTCGAAATGCCACATGTACATCATTTCTCCGCAGTATTTTTGCAATTTTTTCTGACGTAGTCCCTAAATATGTCAAACTACCCACATATTTATTTACTCTCACAGGTGGGCAGGAGTATAACATAGATCTTGCTATGTTTCTATTCTTATCTCTGACTAAATTGTTTATCATTTTCTTGCTGTACCCATTTGTCACTGCTATTTGATATATTGTGTTGAGTTCCTTGTTGTAGGCTTCTGGAGATAATGGGACTGTCATTAATCTATGTACATAGCTTCTAAACGCAGCCAATTTGTGCTGCATGGGGTGATTTGAAGACTCTGGGATTGCTATATCTGTGTGTGTGGGTTTGCGATAAATTTGGAAGTCCAGTTTGTTCTCTTTTCTCGTAATAGTTAGGTCTAGAAAATTCAGTGACTTGTTATCCTCCTTTTCTGTCTTGAACCGTATCTTTGGGTGTATATGGTTGATTCTATCCATATATATGTCCAGTTGACGCTGCGTTCCAGTCCAACACAATATAATATCATCCACGTACCTGTAATAAAACAAGATATTAGGATTATTAACCATATGTGTACACTCAAACCTGTCCATGAAGTACTCTGCCATTAATGGGCTCAATGGTGACCCCATTGCAAGACCTTCTTTTTGTGTGTAGTACTGTCCCTCAAACTGGAAGTAGTTCTGTTCCATACATATTCTTGTTAACGTCATTATATCTTCTCTTTCTCCAGGATGTAAATGTCGTTTCTCTAAATGTTCATTCAAAATTTGTAATGATTCTTCACCCGGAACATTTGTAAATAAGCTTTCCACATCCAATGAAATCAGTTTACCATTTGATGGGATCTGTATATCTTTAATTTTTTCTATCAATTCCTTTGTATTTTTCAATCCATATTTCGGCTTAAATGATGATCTTTCCTTCAATAATCCATTCAAGTACTTAGCTAAATCATAGGCCGGGGCACCTATGTATGACACCACTGGTCTTATCGGCATATCTTCCTTATGTAGCTTTGGCAAGCCGTACAGCATTGGTGGGCGTGGGTTCATTGGCACAACATTCTTGAGTGCACGTGGTGACATGTAGTCGACGTTTTCAATAGCCCTCTTTAACTCTTGAGCGTATTTCTTTGTGGGGTCGGTACGTAATGGTTCAAAATCTTCTCCATGTATTACATTGTGCACTTTTTCTTTGTATTCTTGTTGTTCTAAAATTACAATAGTACTGCCTTTATCCGCTTTTGTCAAAATTAAATTGTGTTGATTTAAGCGGTCCTGCAAGGATCGCTGCAGCTGTATTTCCGGATTTCTATTTGTCGGTAATCTGAGACTTTTCTTTATTTCGTTTGCTACTTGATGTTTCACTCCTACGTCTTGTTTTCCTCTAATACAGGCTATTTCTGTATCTACTGCCAGCTGTTGTAAAGTCGTCTTCGTGGTTCCTGGTTTGAAATTATATTTTAATCCCTTTTCTAGTAGTGCCATCTCTCTGTCGGGTATCTGAACATCACTTATATTTTTGACCCGCGGATAAAAAATGTGCGTTGGTTCCACCTCTGTATTGGCATTTGTATTGGGTTGTCTCTGTATTCTTGTTAATTGTTCCAACTTCCTGGATTGTGTAATGTACTTTTCATGGGCTAATTTTGATGCCAAATCTCTTGCCTTGCCATCTAGGGCATCAAATTCTATGTTGTGTAGATGATAGCTTAATTCTGCATGTAATATTTTCAGGTGTAGTTTCAGACTATCTCTCACTGAAAACCAGTATTTACATTCTTCGTTCAGCCAACATTCCTTCGCTTTTTTCATTGCTACATCACTGGCGTGAGTATGTGAACTTGTTCTTATGTTGATGTACTTTGGTATGACTTGGAGTCGCTTACATTGCTGATTAAACCAAACGTTTTGGGCCGCCAATCTATGGAGCTTCGTCAACCTTATGTACAACTTTGCCTGCTCAGCTGTACTTGCTGTCTTAAGATAGTTTATTGAATCAGGCGTTACTTTGCGGAAGTTCATCTTCAAATTCTTGTTTTGAATAAATATTTAGTGTATTTCCGCTCTGTCGTAGTCATATAAGTTAAGGGTACTATTCAAAATCCAAATTAAATCACAAACAAAATTAGTAATTAATCATCAAACTGTATCATGGTTAGGTCAGGTTAGAAAAGTTAGGTTTAGGTATGTTTACAAAATATGAATGAACCTGAAACAAAATTTTTTAATTAATCCGTTTAAAATAATAAAAAATAATTAAACCTGTAACAAAAATAGTGATTAGTAATCTATTTAAAAAATGTAGTAAACCTGAAAATAATATTTAATTAATATGTTAAAATTACAAATATAATTTATTTATAAAAAATGGTATAAAATAATTGAAAAAATACTTAGTCAATAAATAGCACCCCTATTCTTACTGTACTCTATTCGACACGTGTTTCGCCTCTAAACGAGGCATCTTCAGGACGTGTTGACTCTTCGAGCTCACTCGCAAGAATGACGGCTCGCCGCGCCGGCGCTTCTTATATACTCGTCGTGACGCACCGCAGTAAAGGCGATGTGACGGTAGTTTGATCGTTCAGCAACTCGTTGTGTGTGTTTTGATGTTTCATTATTTCTAAATGCTCCAAAACATTTAAGCGAAAACCTTTTTCACATACATGTAGAATTTCAAAAGTGTTGTTGTTATCCAAATCGTGTCCAGTTTCTAATAAATGTTTCGCAAAATTCGACTTCTCTGGGTGATTGTTTCTAGATGCAGCTAAGTGTTCTTTGTAACGGGTTTGAAAACTCCTTCCAGTTTGTCCCACATAAACTGCGTTACATGTGTCGCAGGTTAACTTGTATACCCCCGATTTCTTGCTTTTTTCTAAGGAGTCTTTCCCATTGCACATTCGTCTCATGTTGTGATTCGTTCGAAATGCCACATGTACATCATTTCTCCGCAGTATTTTTGCAATTTTTTCTGACGTAGTCCCTAAATATGTCAAACTACCCACATATTTATTTACTCTCACAGGTGGGCAGGAGTATAACATAGATCTTGCTATGTTTCTATTCTTATCTCTGACTAAATTGTTTATCATTTTCTTGCTGTACCCATTTGTCACTGCTATTTGATATATTGTGTTGAGTTCCTTGTTGTAGGCTTCTGGAGATAATGGGACTGTCATTAATCTATGTACATAGCTTCTAAACGCAGCCAATTTGTGCTGCATGGGGTGATTTGAAGACTCTGGGATTGCTATATCTGTGTGTGTGGGTTTGCGATAAATTTGGAAGTCCAGTTTGTTCTCTTTTCTCGTAATAGTTAGGTCTAGAAAATTCAGTGACTTGTTATCCTCCTTTTCTGTCTTGAACCGTATCTTTGGGTGTATATGGTTGATTCTATCCATATATATGTCCAGTTGACGCTGCGTTCCAGTCCAACACAATATAATATCATCCACGTACCTGTAATAAAACAAGATATTAGGATTATTAACCATATGTGTACACTCAAACCTGTCCATGAAGTACTCTGCCATTAATGGGCTCAATGGTGACCCCATTGCAAGACCTTCTTTTTGTGTGTAGTACTGTCCCTCAAACTGGAAGTAGTTCTGTTCCATACATATTCTTGTTAACGTCATTATATCTTCTCTTTCTCCAGGATGTAAATGTCGTTTCTCTAAATGTTCATTCAAAATTTGTAATGATTCTTCACCCGGAACATTTGTAAATAAGCTTTCCACATCCAATGAAATCAGTTTACCATTTGATGGGATCTGTATATCTTTAATTTTTTCTATCAATTCCTTTGTATTTTTCAATCCATATTTCGGCTTAAATGATGATCTTTCCTTCAATAATCCATTCAAGTACTTAGCTAAATCATAGGCCGGGGCACCTATGTATGACACCACTGGTCTTATCGGCATATCTTCCTTATGTAGCTTTGGCAACTGGACTTGGACTGGAACGCAGCGTCAACTGGACATATATATGGATAGAATCAACCATATACACCCAAAGATACGGTTCAAGACAGAAAAGGAGGATAACAAGTCACTGAATTTTCTAGACCTAACTATTACGAGAAAAGAGAACAAACTGGACTTCCAAATTTATCGCAAACCCACACACACAGATATAGCAATCCCAGAGTCTTCAAATCACCCCATGCAGCACAAATTGGCTGCGTTTAGAAGCTATGTACATAGATTAATGACAGTCCCATTATCTCCAGAAGCCTACAACAAGGAACTCAACACAATATATCAAATAGCAGTGACAAATGGGTACAGCAAGAAAATGATAAACAATTTAGTCAGAGATAAGAATAGAAACATAGCAAGATCTATGTTATACTCCTGCCCACCTGTGAGAGTAAATAAATATGTGGGTAGTTTGACATATTTAGGGACTACGTCAGAAAAAATTGCAAAAATACTGCGGAGAAATGATGTACATGTGGCATTTCGAACGAATCACAACATGAGACGAATGTGCAATGGGAAAGACTCCTTAGAAAAAAGCAAGAAATCGGGGGTATACAAGTTAACCTGCGACACATGTAACGCAGTTTATGTGGGACAAACTGGAAGGAGTTTTCAAACCCGTTACAAAGAACACTTAGCTGCATCTAGAAACAATCACCCAGAGAAGTCGAATTTTGCGAAACATTTATTAGAAACTGGACACGATTTGGATAACAACAACACTTTTGAAATTCTACATGTATGTGAAAAAGGTTTTCGCTTAAATGTTTTGGAGCATTTAGAAATAATGAAACATCAAAACACACACAACGAGTTGCTGAACGATCAAACTACCGTCACATCGCCTTTACTGCGGTGCGTCACGACGAGTATATAAGAAGCGCCGGCGCGGCGAGCCGTCATTCTTGCGAGTGAGCTCGAAGAGTCAACACGTCCTGAAGATGCCTCGTTTAGAGGCGAAACACGTGTCGAATAGAGTACAGTAAGAATAGGGGTGCTATTTATTGACTAAGTATTTTTTCAATTATTTTATACCATTTTTTATAAATAAATTATATTTGTAATTTTAACATATTAATTAAATATTATTTTCAGGTTTACTACATTTTTTAAATAGATTACTAATCACTATTTTTGTTACAGGTTTAATTATTTTTTATTATTTTAAACGGATTAATTAAAAAATTTTGTTTCAGGTTCATTCATATTTTGTAAACATACCTAAACCTAACTTTTCTAACCTGACCTAACCATGATACAGTTTGATGATTAATTACTAATTTTGTTTGTGATTTAATTTGGATTTTGAATAGTACCCTTAACTTATATGACTACGACAGAGCGGAAATACACTAAATATTTATTCAAAACAAGAATTTGAAGATGAACTTCCGCAAAGTAACGCCTGATTCAATAAACTATCTTAAGACAGCAAGTACAGCTGAGCAGGCAAAGTTGTACATAAGGTTGACGAAGCTCCATAGATTGGCGGCCCAAAACGTTTGGTTTAATCAGCAATGTAAGCGACTCCAAGTCATACCAAAGTACATCAACATAAGAACAAGTTCACATACTCACGCCAGTGATGTAGCAATGAAAAAAGCGAAGGAATGTTGGCTGAACGAAGAATGTAAATACTGGTTTTCAGTGAGAGATAGTCTGAAACTACACCTGAAAATATTACATGCAGAATTAAGCTATCATCTACACAACATAGAATTTGATGCCCTAGATGGCAAGGCAAGAGATTTGGCATCAAAATTAGCCCATGAAAAGTACATTACACAATCCAGGAAGTTGGAACAATTAACAAGAATACAGAGACAACCCAATACAAATGCCAATACAGAGGTGGAACCAACGCACATTTTTTATCCGCGGGTCAAAAATATAAGTGATGTTCAGATACCCGACAGAGAGATGGCACTACTAGAAAAGGGATTAAAATATAATTTCAAACCAGGAACCACGAAGACGACTTTACAACAGCTGGCAGTAGATACAGAAATAGCCTGTATTAGAGGAAAACAAGACGTAGGAGTGAAACATCAAGTAGCAAACGAAATAAAGAAAAGTCTCAGATTACCGACAAATAGAAATCCGGAAATACAGCTGCAGCGATCCTTGCAGGACCGCTTAAATCAACACAATTTAATTTTGACAAAAGCGGATAAAGGCAGTACTATTGTAATTTTAGAACAACAAGAATACAAAGAAAAAGTGCACAATGTAATACATGGAGAAGATTTTGAACCATTACGTACCGACCCCACAAAGAAATACGCTCAAGAGTTAAAGAGGGCTATAGAAAACGTCGACTACATGTCACCACGTGCACTCAAGAATGTTGTGCCAATGAACCCACGCCCACCAATGCTGTACGGCTTGCCAAAGCTACATAAGGAAGATATGCCGATAAGACCAGTGGTGTCATACATAGGTGCCCCGGCCTATGATTTAGCTAAGTACTTGAATGGATTATTGAAGGAAAGATCATCATTTAAGCCGAAATATGGATTGAAAAATACAAAGGAATTGATAGAAAAAATTAAAGATATACAGATCCCATCAAATGGTAAACTGATTTCATTGGATGTGGAAAGCTTATTTACAAATGTTCCGGGTGAAGAATCATTACAAATTTTGAATGAACATTTAGAGAAACGACATTTACATCCTGGAGAAAGAGAAGATATAATGACGTTAACAAGAATATGTATGGAACAGAACTACTTCCAGTTTGAGGGACAGTACTACACACAAAAAGAAGGTCTTGCAATGGGGTCACCATTGAGCCCATTAATGGCAGAGTACTTCATGGACAGGTTTGAGTGTACACATATGGTTAATAATCCTAATATCTTGTTTTATTACAGGTACGTGGATGATATTATATTGTGTTGGACTGGAACGCAGCGTCAACTGGACATATATATGGATAGAATCAACCATATACACCCAAAGATACGGTTCAAGACAGAAAAGGAGGATAACAAGTCACTGAATTTTCTAGACCTAACTATTACGAGAAAAGAGAACAAACTGGACTTCCAAATTTATCGCAAACCCACACACACAGATATAGCAATCCCAGAGTCTTCAAATCACCCCATGCAGCACAAATTGGCTGCGTTTAGAAGCTATGTACATAGATTAATGACAGTCCCATTATCTCCAGAAGCCTACAACAAGGAACTCAACACAATATATCAAATAGCAGTGACAAATGGGTACAGCAAGAAAATGATAAACAATTTAGTCAGAGATAAGAATAGAAACATAGCAAGATCTATGTTATACTCCTGCCCACCTGTGAGAGTAAATAAATATGTGGGTAGTTTGACATATTTAGGGACTACGTCAGAAAAAATTGCAAAAATACTGCGGAGAAATGATGTACATGTGGCATTTCGAACGAATCACAACATGAGACGAATGTGCAATGGGAAAGACTCCTTAGAAAAAAGCAAGAAATCGGGGGTATACAAGTTAACCTGCGACACATGTAACGCAGTTTATGTGGGACAAACTGGAAGGAGTTTTCAAACCCGTTACAAAGAACACTTAGCTGCATCTAGAAACAATCACCCAGAGAAGTCGAATTTTGCGAAACATTTATTAGAAACTGGACACGATTTGGATAACAACAACACTTTTGAAATTCTACATGTATGTGAAAAAGGTTTTCGCTTAAATGTTTTGGAGCATTTAGAAATAATGAAACATCAAAACACACACAACGAGTTGCTGAACGATCAAACTACCGTCACATCGCCTTTACTGCGGTGCGTCACGACGAGTATATAAGAAGCGCCGGCGCGGCGAGCCGTCATTCTTGCGAGTGAGCTCGAAGAGTCAACACGTCCTGAAGATGCCTCGTTTAGAGGCGAAACACGTGTCGAATAGAGTACAGTAAGAATAGGGGTGCTATTTATTGACTAAGTATTTTTTCAATTATTTTATACCATTTTTTATAAATAAATTATATTTGTAATTTTAACATATTAATTAAATATTATTTTCAGGTTTACTACATTTTTTAAATAGATTACTAATCACTATTTTTGTTACAGGTTTAATTATTTTTTATTATTTTAAACGGATTAATTAAAAAATTTTGTTTCAGGTTCATTCATATTTTGTAAACATACCTAAACCTAACTTTTCTAACCTGACCTAACCATGATACAGTTTGATGATTAATTACTAATTTTGTTTGTGATTTAATTTGGATTTTGAATAGTACCCTTAACTTATATGACTACGACAGAGCGGAAATACACTAAATATTTATTCAAAACAAGAATTTGAATAAGCCATATCTACCACCTTGGCGCATAGTGCGAGATGATGGATTCACATAGGACATCAAATTATTTTTACGTATAATTATATATATAGGTATGCACGATGTAGATTGCTTCACGATGTTTTCCTTTACCAAAAAGCCAGAGTTGTGGAAATCAGACCGTATTCCCATCTAGGCCAGCATAACCATACAAGGGACTCCACTATAGACAACTGCAACACTACTTACACTGAAACTCGAGTTGGAAAACCACTTATCAGATAAGAGCTTAGAGCGCCACCACTTTTGAGTCAGACGTAGCGGCCGTAGCTTTGAGTTTGAGAAACCTCATTTCAGCGCCTAGCCGAGACCTCGGCCCACGCGTGGGACAAGGGGCTACTACCTACGCTGCAAAAAACACTCCAGAATCCAGAGTAGGTAAAATCTACTTACCACGCGCGACATGCAGTCTGCGCCACGAGAGACCTTCCTTCTGAGCTGAATCTTCCGTTTACTCGTTAGACACGGGCATTGTGAGGACCACTTCTCTTACACTATTTTAGGGTAGCTAAATCTACTTACCAGATAAGAGCTCAGACGTGGTGGCCGTGGCTTTGAGCTTGGCGCGCGACATGTGCAGTCTGCGCCACGAGAGGCCTTCCTTCTGGGCTGCATCCTCCGCCCAACCGTGCGACACGGGCATTGCGAGGGCTACCTCGCTGACACTCTGGAAAATTAACACGTTGGAGTTGAATAACAGCTGGTTGGCAAATATTCTAAAATAGAGGAAGTAGGTGCGAGATTTTGCTTTGAAAAGTACTGAGCCTTCCAGTTCCTATGGCTAAAACGAGACTTTCAGTAGTAAACGGGCTGCAGAGGAGGTGTACCTACACAGTCAGATGTAAGAACAACTTTTACTTTATGGGACTAACCTTGCAATCGCTAAAATTATTGATATGATTCTCAATACCTACTTATGAAAATATTTGTAAATAAACATGCTGTAAAGCTTATATTGGAAGCATCCAATATATTATTATTTGTTGTGCGGATGTTACCGATTAGGCATACTCACGTGATATCGTGTAACATACAAAAACATGCAATAAATTACTGAGAATCTTATTCTTTTTGATCGTCAGAAAATTTTAAATCTACGATCATCGCAGTCAGAGGCGGATTAAACATTAAGAGCGCTGTAGGCAAGCATCTCATCGGCGCCCCTATATTAAAAATAACTTGAGTAAATACTATTATTTGACCAAAACTGCTGTGGATCTTAGGAAAAAGTGGTGAGCCAAGGAAAAAAGAGCATGAGTTTACGATTTACAAAATCTATGATTTCGATCTACGTTTCAAATGACAAGTAAATTTAAAGTGGTTTTATCTCCGTAACTATCGATTTTAGACCATTGATGTCTTCACAAAAATGATAGAACTTAACGAATTCCACATTTCAGATGGATGGTGTCAAATTCAAAAGTAGTATATCTCGCCGTAACTATTGATTTTAGACCATTGCTTTCTTCACAAAAGTTATAGAGGCACACTTTACTGCTAATATGTGCGAGCGCAGCGAGCGCGTAATTTTTTTTAGGTTTTTTCCAGTAAATTTAAAACAGATATAAGCAAAGCAAAGCACTGGGTAGCTAACATGCGCGAGCGTAGCGAGCTAAACAAACCATACCCTAGTGCTATTACGTAAAAAATCCAACTCTAGTGCTATTATGTGCGAGTGTACAAAGCACAAAAAAATGACAGTTTTTACAATAATTTCAAAAGACATGAGCAAAACAGACCATTGTTCGGCCACTATGCGCGAGCGCAGCAAGCGCAAAAACCTTACGGTCTTTTCAGTAGCACCAAAAGAGATCCTTGTACACTAAGTTGTGAGCAAAAATAACAGATTTTATTGTGTAAGAGGGTGGCGTAGATACTTACTGGGGCAATTTATTTTATACTATATTACTTTTGCAATATTTTTTCTGTTTTACAATTCCGCAAGCGCGCCCCTTTGTACCTTCGCGCCCCTAGGCACATGCCTACTTTGCCTTAGGGATAATACGCCACTGATCGACTAACGACCTTTTGGTCTGCAGTATTAGCAGTATACCTACTTATGCAGGTAACCAGTGGATAATCTACGGTATCAAGTTTATTTTATCCCGTTAGATTAAATCTTAAGGAAAACCTTGGAGTCGTGCTTTCGCTTTAGGCATCGTCATAGGCTTTTGAGGAAAAACGGGTTTAGTAGAAATCCCCAGATGAAAAACATGAATGAACGTTACGAGTAAAGAATAATTTATTCGTAGCAGAATATATTACTGAATATAGCGTACCTGAAGTGCATAGTTTATATTCACTTTCATAGACTGGTTGCCTTAGTACGGAGATCGCAGGTAGCAGGTAAGTAGGTGATCAATATCACGAGGCTACTTGATTAGACACTATACAAACATACTTTATAAAAATATTATAATAATATAAAAACAAATAGGTACCTAATATATATTAGATAATAATATGTGTACTCATAACTAGTTTAAGTAAATTAGCTAAATTAGGTTTATAAGTAGACAGTAAGAACTAACTTTTGTATATTTGCGACGCCCTATAGAACAGGGTCCTTAAGTGTACTTAACATTATTCATTTACCAATTGTGTATGTCAATATTTTAAGTTACTTTTGGTGTAATAAATATTTGAATACTGAATACTGATCTAAAGTATCTTATACGCACTTTCATAGATTGCTTGTATTGGTACGTAGTATTATTATATCTTCTTTGATATTGGCACGAAAACTGCAGGTACCCCGGTGCAGGTGAGCAGCACCGTTGTGGCTGACTTTTTGCGCATATTGCTGCAGGATTTTCTGTGAGCTGAGTGAGCTAGGGTGACTTACTAAATGTAGGTATTCTAAAGTAGTTATTGTAAACTCACTTTCATGGACTGGTTGCATTGGCACGGAGACTGCAGGTACCCTGGACTGAGCAGGACTGTTGTGGCTGACTTGTTGGACATGATGCCATTAGGCGTGGCACTGCCCGGCGTCGTGCCACCTTTGGAGCACATGTATTCCAGACTATGGGGCGGCGTGACGGATATGGAGGGACTGTCGGTCACGCTTACTTTGAATCTGGGGAAGATATTAGTTATGATCAATAAATATAGACCACAGATCAGCAAGCGCAGCGTAGGACTTCCACCGACTATAGGTGGACTGACGATATAATAAAGATCGCAGGAAAGCGCTGGATGCAGGCCGCTTCCAACCGATCTTTTTGGAAATCCATTTAGAGAAGACCTATGTCCAACAATGGACATCTTACGGATGATGGATGGATGGACTTTTTTTAATCCTTAATAATAATTATGAATCCTAAAGTGTTTGTTAGTTTGTTACTCTCAGCGGGTAAACTTGCTTTTTGGGGATATACTTGTAGTTCAAAAGTTGGAAAGTGACATAAACTACTTTTAAACCGGAAAAATAAAAGAAGAGGTTCCTATGAAATAGAATGAAAATCAAATACCGCGGGCGAAGCCGCGGGAAAAAGCTAGTAAGCTAGTACGAGTTGTTATCCTTACATAGTATAAAATAAAGTCTTTATTTTCGTTTGTTTGTTTGTTTGTTTGTCTGTATGCTTAAATCTTTAAAACTACGCGACGGGTTTTGATGCGGTTTTTTTTAATGGATAGAGTGATTCAAGAGGAAGGTTTATATGTATAAAAATTCCCGAAATTCCCACGGGAACGGGCACAACGCGGGTAAAACCGCGGGGCGCTGCTAGTATTATTTATCCGAAAGTGTGTTTGTTGTTTTGTTTGTTAATCTTTCACGGAGTTACTGAGAGACGAGTCGACTTGATTTTATCTATTATATAAAAGGCTTCGCTGAGTGACTGACTGACAGACAGCCTACAGCCCAAACCGCTAAAGATACGAACATGAAATTTGGAACAAAGATACATTGGACCACGTAATGGAGCACTAAGAACGGAATTTTGAAAAATCGACCTCTAAAGGGGTAAAACGGGCCCTTTTCGTTTGTATGTAACTTTTTATTCCCTTTACCGATTGACTTGAAACTTTGTATACATGCTACTCAAACAAAATAAAAGTTACGTTTGTTCCTGTTTTTCCGAATATTCGTTATCTAAGGGGTCAAATTGGGTCCCAAAGTTGGTGAAAAAAGCGTCTATTACATCCAACGAGCTGAACGGTTATGGATGAAATCTGGTATGGAGGAAGCACACAACATGTTTCAACACATGAACTATTATTATCCCGGAAATTCTATGGGGATCCTTAGGGATAGCCAAAATTAATCAGTTTAGGCTACAACCAAATCCACTAAAGATAGAGACTTGAAATTTCGAACATAGGTACAATGTACAACGTAATTAAGCACAAAGGACGAAAATTTCGAAAAATCGACCTCTAACGGGGTAAAACGGGCCCTTTTTGTTTGCATTTAATTTTTTATTACCTTTACCGATTGACTTAAAACTTTGTATATATGCTTTACAAATAAAATAAAAGTTACGTTTCTTCCTGTTTTTCCGAATTTTCTTTATCTAACGGGTCAGACAAGTTCCCAAAGTTGGTGAAAAAAGCATCAATAATTACATCAGACGAGCTGAACGGTTATAAATGAAATCTGGTCGGTATGTAGAAAGCACACAACATGTTTCAATACAGTAACTATTTTATCCCGGAAAATCTATAGGGTTTCTTAGCAATAGCCAAAATAATCAATTATGAAGCTAAGATAAAAGGGGTAAATGAATTCTAACGAAATTTGCTACGACGCTAGACAATAACACAAATTACCACTTGGGGTACTGCTATCCCGGAAAATTTCAGTGGATCCTTCAGGATATCAATTTCCTAAAAAAAGTACTAAATGACTGTTCGAAAACCGATGCAATGTTGTTTGAAAATAGCTCACCCTTTAACTAATATATGACTATTAACGTCCTGGGAAAAGTCCCGGATTCCTTGTCTAACGCTAGACCAAACATCCTATATAAGCGTGAAAAATAACTTGATCGCGTTTTTTTTTAAACGTCGTGAAATATCTAGAATTAAATTGAGATAATTTAGATCCTTCAATGGGGGCAAAATGGGCCCCTAATAGTTTATGAACGATTTTATTTTGTGAGCCAATATACTTGAACTTAGGGTACATACGGATCAATAACTACTTACTTTACTATGGGAACTACCCTGAAAAAGCGAAAATTACCTATTCTTTACATTTTGTCGCGGGTCGATGAATTTTTTGTGTTGAACAGCTAATTTTATTTACGTGATTTCTGGGTTGGTACCATAGTAAAAGTTAGTCAAATGATGAGTATAATGGAATCCTAGAACATGCCTGTCGTCTAGATGTAGGTGCGCTATGTATTTTTCAAATAAAATGTACCTTCTTGTGTGCTACTTTTTCGTCTGTACTTGGTCAGAGAATGTCTGAAAGTCCTACAAGTGTCTCGATCACTTTTGACCGCGTAAACGGTTATGGGCGAGATTGTCATTGGGTTCAGAATAATCGAAATTAAATTTCTAATGACTTAATGAAACATGATGAATACCTGTACTGGCCTTTTTTAGGGTTCCGTACCCAAAGGGTAAAAACGGGACCCTTTTACTAAGACTTCGATGTCCGTCTGTCTGTCTGTCACCGTACCGTAATAGTTGGGCAGCTGAAATTTTCACAAATGATGTATTTCTGTTGTCGCTATAACAAAAAATACTAAAAATAGAATAAAATAAATATTTAAGGGACATACAACAAACGTGATTTTTAGGAGTTTTTTGCTCGCTATTAATAACGGCAAGAGGAATGGGCTCCCATACGGTACGGAACCCTTCGTGCGCGAGTCCGACTCGCACTTGGCCGATTTTTAATAGTCCACTACTGAACGTAGGCCTACCCACGAAGGGTGATTAAGCCATATCCATCACGCTGGCTGAGCGCGGGTTGCTGAGTTCACATACGACATCGATTTTTCTCTAAGGACGTGCCTATGCAGGTTGCTTCAATGTTTTCCATCAATGAAAAGCCAGTAGTATGAAATTCCGTACATAAGTTTCAAAGAGCTCAGTGGTCTGACCAGGATTAGGACCTGACGATTGTAATGTAGACCATGACATGCGAATGGAGTTGGATAAAATTTGGTATACGAGTGGGAAACTACATGGGTCAACTCATGATCGTCATATATCTCATCATAAATCAAAAAAAATCTTTTATCGCTATAAAAAAAATCAGTAGGTATATTAAAATATAACTTTATTAAGTATTTATTTTATGACAAGTTATAAAATAACGCGGTCCAAACCGTGGGCTATAAAAGTCAAAGAACATATTTTATTGTTGAACTGTGTTACATTGAGATCTTACTACTAATCACAAAAATATTGAATTATCAGTTAAGTCCAATATGGCCATAAAATAATCTTTAGAACATGAAAAAAATTATACAATCATTGTTATTAAATTTAATTCGAATATTTTGCAATTTATCATCTAAAAATTGTCGTACTCCATAATAAGCTTTAGATACAAGTAAATTTAGGCAAATACTGAGACAAAGCAGGCCAATCCGTGGGCTAATTATTATCCTTGCAAGTAATACGACAACGTGGGCTAAACCAAGAGCTATTATTATAAGCAAAAAAAGTACTAAGACAACGCGGGCCAAACTGTGGGAAATTACCATTTAAAGTAAGTACTTACTAAGAAAATGCGGACCAAACCGCGTGCCATTATCATTTTAAGCAAATACTATAACGACGCGGGCCAGACCATGGGCTATTATCATTGCAAGCAATACGACAACGCAAGCCATACGGCAGGCTATTGTAATTTTAAGCAAGTACTTAGACAACGCGAGCCAAGCTACGTACTATAAATTACCATATTAAGCAAGTACTAAGAATGCGCAGGCCAGACCGCGACCTATTATCATTCTAGCTAAACACTGGGACAATTAAGGCCAAACCGTAGGCAATGCCTACGTAGGTTATACGTTATACGACAATGCAGGCGAAACCACGAACTATTATTATTTTAAGCAAGTGCCAAGACAACGCGGGCCAAACTGTGGCTTATTATCATTTTAAGCAGTTACTCGAACAAAGCGGCCAGACCGTGGGCTATTATCATTGCAAGTAATACGACAACGCGTGCCAAACGGTAGGCTATTATAATTTTGAGGAAGTATTAAGACAACGCAGGCTAAGCTGCGTGCTATAAATTACCATCTTAAGCGAGTACTAAGAATACGCAGGCCAAACCGCGACCTATTATCATTTTAGCCAAATACTAAGACAATTCAGGCCAAACCATAGGCATTATCCTTGCAAGTAATACGATATACGATAATGCTTTGCTAAGCCACGACCTATTATTATTTTAAGGAAGTGCCAAGACAACGCAAACCAACCGGCAGCCTTTTATCATTTTAAGCAAGTACTAAGACAAACGCGGGGCAAACCACGGGCTATTTTCATAAGCAAGTACCTGTCTACTAAGACAACGCGGGCGAAGCCGCGGGTTTTAAGCTAGTGCATAGATAAAGGTCGGAGAGTGTCATCGAATACTTATATTATCCTACAAAAAAAAAGTATCAGATGAGCAGAGCCATAGGATAAAGCTAATAATATAAAAATTCAAAATATTTATTCATGTAATAATACAACTAGTTTTAGGTAGGTCTAACTGCCAAACTGGGTGTCGGGAACCCGTAAGTTGGTTAATTCTTTATTTTTGATGTTGGTAGTTGGTAGATAGTTTCAATACCTACGTACCTACGTCATATTCGTCAGTTTTTTCCTCTAGAGCGGCTGCAGTAGTGTCAAAGCAACATTTTTAAGGATAAACATACATCCATGGGATAAACAGGTATACTAAGCGCCACACAAGTCGGCGGATGAGAAGTTAGGCGCAGATGACATTTCGCCGTGATTCGCTAATTATTGCGCATGTGTGCACAATGCCGACGCCGCGTGGCGTAGTGTTGAGCACGGGCGTAGGGAGCGCGCGGGAGGCATGACGTTGGCGGGTGGGTGTGCTCCGGCGTCTCGTCTCTCTGGTTCCCGCGCATACCTATATTTCGGCTTTTGCGTAGCGTTCTGCGCATAACTTCCCATCCGCCGACTTGTGTGGCGCTTAGTATAACTGCGATAGGGTAGGTACCTACCTAGCTAGTAAGTAGGTAGGAACTAAGTATTCTAATTATAGAAAATACCGTGACAGTTCCGAACAGTATAGAAGCAAGTAAAGTGCTCTATAATTGCAAGCTAAACATAGGAAGAAGATAACCATCTTAAAAACCTACAATTTTATGTGACGCAAGCATCGATCTTGGCAATTTTTTTTTGTTGACGCAAGTTGCAATTATAGCAACAAAAGTTTTATCTAAGGTGTTTTAAATCTCTTAGCACGTTATTTGAGTAACTTATGTACTTAGGTTCGTATAGGCCGGGTGGTTAGCCCTGGTGTCAGTTTCTATATAAGCCGCCTGAAGGCCTCTGGGATAGATCGACACTCACAATTTAACGTGTCATCCGAGCCACTGCAGCGCTCAATCGTAAATTCCGCCCGATTCAACCATTTGAAGACAGACCGTGCCTTTGCTGAACTTTGGTGATCGCTAAGAAATACCTAGTCAAACTACGAGCTATCAATGCTACAACTGCTACAAGTAACATTATAATACATATTTACAACCCGGTCACAATATATGTGCACCTGACTTCGTTACGTCATATCGAATTATCGGGACGTATATACATTACCGGACGTCTAGTATACCGTCCGGACGTAAATTATTATCGGGACGTGTATCGGCAACGAAGATGCTAACCGTACTGTCGCACCGGGGAGTGCGCGGAGAGGTGACAGGGGAAGCGGGAGAGGCGCCGCATTATTCTGACCGGGTTATATCTTATGATGGTTATAGTTGACAAAATCTATACCTAGGTAAATATACTTACCTACTTGTAAGAGCTGAGTAAAGTATACTATTTACGGGACTTCGACCGAGATTTTCTTTTATTACTGAGTGAGTTTGATTTTTTTGCACATGGTTCTACTTAATCTGTCTGACTGAAGTAAAGTAGGTAGCAAAGGTATTTTGTCCTAACAAAATCATTTCCATGAACCAATAGTGAATTGTGCAATGATTTGAAAAACTATAGGTACTCGTTTCAAGCCAAAGTAGGTATATTAATATGTACTACATTAACTTATTGGCTTATATGGGAGTTGGCTAATTTTAGCAGTGGATAAATAATTATTTTTTGCAAAAAATAGCAAAACCGCCTTCCATTGTGAACAAAATTCGAAAATTTCGCTCGAATTGTTTACATTATTTTTGATTGTTCAAAAACGGCTTAGCCGATTTCTGTTAAATTTATATGGGAACACCTCGAAAATATACCCTTTCGAACTAAAAACGAACTTTTCGATTCAATTCACAATTGGCGAAATTATCGATGAACATACACAAAAAAGAGTGCTTCCACTCTGCCCCACCAAAGCGCCCCACTGGTAGGGCAGATTCCACTTCTTCATTTTTTTGAGTGGAATCTGCCCCACTCGTCTCATCTTGGTGGGGCAGATTCCACTCACTTTTTAGCCCAGTGGAATCTGCCCCACCAGGGGTGTCGCGCGGTTTTAAATTAAATTGGTGGTGCCATGAAGTGCAAATTTTACTGCAAAATTTTAATCATTATAGCGCCCCCACCTAAAGATTAGATAAGTGAAGACATTAAATGCAAAACTTTAAGAAGATTGTAAACTAAAAGCACAATTATCTGAAGTCAAAAATTTGGGATTGTATGTAGTTTTAGTACTTATGTCGCAAATATTCTATTAAAGATTTCTTCTCAGTCAGTCAATTTCTAAAGTCGTAATTATCTACCTATTACTTTGCTTAACGATTACTCGTTTTCAATTAAGGGAGTGATTTTTATAAATTATCCAATCATGTAACTTGGTTATTGTTTTTAAAAATTGAAACAGATAGCGCGCAGCATAAAGCCCGTTCAAGTAAGTATTAATCATCACAAGACAGTCTACACAGGTTTCGCAAGATGGGTCATGTCGTCCCGAGCTACATATGTTATTATGAACGATTTAACTGTGATTTATTATTATTGAGAGCGCAAAAATTGCTCTTCACCTGATTCCGTTTTAAATTACATAATTATATTTTCGAAAATTTTATCTTTTTGATTTTTTGTACATTTTTATAAATCTGTGATTTTATTTAGTGATAATTATGGAAATCTGTGATTTTATTATTATTTTATGTTTCTATACGTAGACTAAATGAATACAACAAGTCGTGAGAATTAGGTAGTGAGAATTAACTTGTAACAATTTTTGTGCATTTTTATTACTTTTTATTACTTATTGTTAACTTGTAACAATTTTTGTGCATTTTATTACTTACCTACCATAATTAATAGTAGGTAACAATGTTGATTAATGTTGATTTAATAACCAAAACATATGTTCTAGAAACAGTAAAACACTAAATTTTAAACTATTGATTTCGAAGCAAATTGCCGTAAAGTAAAAAATTGTTAATTTTTATAAGTACAGATTTTTAATAAATCATTTCTAGTAAATCATTCTGTGGTTTATTATTTTACGATGGTCTCTCTTCACCTACTACATATCTAGATAATTATATTCTTAAATACGAGCTGTAATTTTTCGACTTGAGATGATTAGGCTTATATTTACAATTTTAATATCTTCGCTTATCTAATCTTTCGGTGGGGCGCTATAATGATTAAAATTTTGCAGTAAAATTTGCACTTCATGGCACCACTAATTTAATTTAAAATCGCGCGACACCCCTGGTGGGGCAGATTCCACTGGGCTAAAAAGTGAGTGGAATCTGCCCCACCAAGATGAGACGAGTGGGGCAGATTCCACTCAAAAAAATAAAGAAGTGGAATCTGCCCCACCAGTGGGGCGCTTTGGTGGGGCAGAGTGGAAGCACTCACAAAAAAATACAAACAGACGAACACAGAACCTCATCCTTTTTGGAAGTCGGTTTAAAATAATAAATAATTCTAATAATAAGAGTTACATCAATCATCAATGTATGTAATGCTTACCTAGAAAATCAATTTAATGCTTTTGTCTGAGAGCATGGCAGTGCCACCACCAAGTCGAGCACAAGCCCTTCCAGCCATTTTCAAGCCACTTACTTCGTCGTGGACAAAGTTAGTCAAATAAAGTGTGAATTTATGCCATCTATTGTAAACTGCAATTTATTATTATGCTTGTAATCAATCTATATCAACGACTTCAGTTTATATTGGTGTTCATTGTCTTATACTCGTAAATTTCGAGGTGAAGAGGAAGTCAATAAGTAAGAAATATAAAAGATTGGTAAGAAATCAGTTAGAGGACATTTATTGACTTGCTTGCGTGTTCTTTTTTTTTACTTGACTGAACAATCGTTGTTTTTGTATTGTCGCCCTAATGTGTATTTGTGTGTTCGACAGACAGAGCATCATATCTCTTTCCAAGTTATAGTTTTACTAGACGACCCGCCCCGGCTTCGCACAGGTGTATTATATTATACATATAAACCTTCCTATTGAATCACTCTATCCATTAAAAAAAACCGCATCAAAATCCGTTGCGTAGTTTTAAAGATTTAAGCATATAGACAAACAAACAGACAAAAATAGCGACTTTATTTTATACTATGTAAGGACAGGCGTTTAATTAAATGATGGGTATATTTTTTAAGGTATCATTGTAGTCTTCATTATAGGCAATTTTTATTACGGTACTAATTCTAAAAAACAGTCTATTCCATACAAAAAATTTGTTGACTATTAACAAAATGTATTTTTGGGATTTTAGTGTCGGTCGTGAAACTTGATGATGATTATATGATTTTCTAGAATAAAATACGTCGTAAGCAAAAACATCCAGAAAGTATGGCAAGTACATTTTTTTCACAAAAGTCTGACAAAATGTATGAGTAACAGCCATGATGAGCCTAGAATAGCATTCAATTAGAAAAAGGTAATTGAATAAATAAGCAGTCATGAAACACAAGGTACAGTCAAATATGTCCATATTGTCAGCCCACGCATATTTGCACAATTTTACCACTAAGCCAACCACACTATTCGGTATTTAGTAAGTATGTGATTATACGTGTGGTATGATTTTATTGTTTACAATTTAGTAGGTACTATAATTTATGGTAACCCTCGTTTCGAACTGCTATAGCGACACAGTTATTTTCAAAGTAATATTGCCGTTAGCTCTAAACGGTCAATGAAAACATAAGGAAATTTGTCTGCAAGTGAGAATCTTCATGCAATCAAAAGTAGGCTAAGTCTATGTCAATACATATCTAGCGAGCGTGACGAACTACCTAGGTATCGTAAAATTAAAAATGTTATCATGTGAATGACTATGGTTTACTCTTAAATCTCTTAATATAGGTCGCGTCACACAAGTTGGCGGAATTGAAGTTACCTACAAGCTGCGCAATATCCATTCAACGTTAGTTTCAGCTATGGGACGTCTACTGTTGCATATACTCGTAGGTCTCCCCTATAGATTTACAATAAGACGAGTTGGAAGCGGCTTACATCCAGCGCAATCTACCTGTGGGTAGATTGTGAATAGCTTGTGAGCTATTCTGAATAAAAAAAATCTTGAAGAGGTCTCCTGTCTACCTTATAGATGGACGTCCTACGCTGCGCTTGCTTATTCTTAGTGATGTCGTTTAATACAGTAGGTATTCAGGAGAGGAACATTTCAATTCAGGAACTTTTTAAACAATCTTTAAAATATGTAGATACCACAAAAAACGGGAAAGAAACATAGGTTTCTGAATAAATACATTTTGTATCACCTTTACACAATCATCATATTTCAAGATCCAGAGACTAAATCATTTAACACTAAACCGGAAGACGGCACTTGACACATGTAACAAAGTGAGTAACTATTAGGCGAAATTATATAAAAATTATGATTACATTCGCGTAAACCCGTGACATTTACAACACTTATGTAAGTAGAAGTACAAGAAGACTAGTAAACAAAATAACATGCAAAATAACAATTCGACATACTCGAATGCTACCGTCATTTTTTTTCAAACTACCTACCTACCGTCTTGAGCGTATTGTATTAAGTAAGTATTTTTGGTTTGCGAGTGACGAATTGCAAATCGCATGTGAATTTTAATAAAAATAAGTAGAATTTGGAGACTATGTTCAACAACGACCGAGATTTTCAGTGAAAGGTATTCATCGAATATTGTAAATAAAATTAGTTTTTTCCACAACAATCTAACGTTCTCAGACCAAATAAAAAATCTTTATTTGGTCTGAGCTAACGTTATACAGGGTTATTTCTAATCAATGAACCTGTAACAAAGTTATAAATATCTTTCGAGGAAATCATTGACGTTATCTCGGACGCATATAGTCTATATGTTAGTGAGTCTTGTAGGCTGTTTTCAAACAAAACTTCATCCAATTCTGTTAAATATTTCAATTCTCTTATTCCCTAAAAACGGCTTACAGTTTTCAGAATAACTGTAGTACCTGTGCTAATATGTGTTGTTTTCTACTCCTTTACCAAACTTCATTTCAATCCGTACATTTGTTTCGTCAAAACAATTTTCGTTTGGTAATTTTGACTATCCCGAAGGAATAGAATAAATTTTTCAGGATAACTTTGACTCAAGTATTAGTACATATAATAAGCTTCTCTAAAACCAAATATTATCCCTATTAATTCAGCCAATTGGATGTAATTGGTGTATTATTTTGCCTACGTTATAAGAGGAATACGTGTGCGAAATTTTTAACTTCTAGTCCTTATGGTTTTGCCTGTGCGTTGATACCTGAGTCAGTCAGCTTTGCCTTTTATATATATAGATTGAAGATATTATATATTAGTACCTAGTCTATTATTTTGTTTTATGCAGGAAAAAATACGTGACGTTTTCAGTAACTCCCGTCTCCTCCACGTGAGATTGCGTGAGTTATGTACGTAGTATATGGACGCCCCTGTAATTTGTTCTCAAAACTGCACAATACGAGTATGTACATGCAAAAATGTTCTCAATTGCAGTGATCGTAAAGCAGCGCAAGTAATTTTTTCGATCAGTTGACTAAAAAAAAGAAATAAATATAAATGTATCAAATACGCTGAAAAAATACTACAAAGACGGAGCCAAGACAAAGAAGACAATTGTAATTGATCAGATAACAATAGACGAATAAGGAATATATAATTAAGATTGTTTTCCCTATGTCACTCTCTTATCTATTTAGGTACTACCGGGCATAATAGGTAATTAATATAATAGGTATACATGTGACGATCGATTTTGTTATAACGGTCAGCAAGAGGACATCCTGTAGATAATTGACAGCATGCACGTCAATAAGCATTATGACTAAAAAAATATAATTAGTCCGTCAGATAGACTATCACAAAATATTAGACAAGTATTATTTCTTTTGTCAATTAAACAAAACAATGGTGAAGATGTAGTCCGTCAAAGTTCCGCGTGACGTCACAAGTGACATATAAATGAATAGACTTCTGTAAGAGAAGTGACGTCACGACCCCCACTCCCAAACTTTGACAAGGTTTATCTTTGTCATTTGTTGTTGGATTAACAAAAGAAAAAATACGTGTCCAATATTTTTTGATAATCTAACTCACGGACTAATTATTATAATGTTTTTTATAGTCATCATGCCTATTTGAAGACAGCGTGTTAGTCACATAAGCATAATCCAGAACCTCTTACTTTGAGTATCCGTCATAGCAAGTCTTCGATATGAAAGGGTACGAGTCACTGAGGCCTAGTGTGTGTGGTCGGTGTTCATGCCTCGGCCGGTGCGTTCTGTGTGGTGTTCTCTCGTAGAGGTGGTCGGACGTGTGATACCTTTGGAGGGTGCGTGGACGCGTCTTGCCGCTCGGAGGGGTCTGCGTGAACTGGTCCACTCGAGGCGATACGTCTTCGACGCTAGTCACGAAGCTCGCTTCGGATATCTGGAAAATAGGAAAAAGAATAATGAGTACTCATTAAAAGAGAACTTAATACAAATGTACAGGATATGTCCAAGAGTACTAAAACGAGCCTAATCAAAATAAAATCTTAGTGATATCTCTATCATTTATGGATTTTAAGTAGCAATTTTTTACTTTTGGGTCGTTTTTGCCCTTTTGGGCATATATGGGTTAATGTTAAACAGTCAAATATGGTGTGTTAGATTACAGGCCTATCCAGAATTGATAGTGTTTTAAGGCGAAAAAAGGTGATTCAGACCATCATTATGAACAACCTTTACTACTGAGCCAACCTGAAATTCGTTGTTTCATAGATTCTGTCGATCCCGAGTTGCTATTTTTTATGGAACAGCTGCTTTTTTTCTCGAATTTCGGGTTGGCCCCATAGTAAAAAGTTGTTCATAATAATGGTCTTCATCACCTCTTTCGGCTTAGTAAAGGGTAAACAGATACTAACCCTGTATAAAAGCAGAAGTGCCCAGGCTTTGGGTTAGGTAGTGCCTAGGCCTACGAAAAAAATACTCAGGAACAATTTTTTTAAATGCATAAATAGCTTATGTATAGCACAAAGACGCTCGCTCCAGATGCGTACAATGGTATTTACGTCGCTGTTATTATGATGAATTGGCATTGGAAGCAAAATTCAAGTGTCAATCATAAAAGTAATAAAGTGTCACCACAGACTACGCAATTCATCTTGATGTTGGCTTCTAATAACTTTAAAACAGATAGTACTTGTATTTTTGATAAATTACAACTGACTTTTTGAAGGACTTCTACCACAGTGCGTAACAAAAAAAATGTGTAAAATAAAACAAGACAAGTACCTAGCACAAGACAGTGCGCTGAGCCAAGCTGCTGTGATCAAATTGATAGGTACTGATGACGATAAAAACGAATAAGAAAAATACTTGTTTGACAAAATCAGTACAACTGACTTTATAAAAAGCCCTCCCGAAAAAAATTGTATTTTAGCGAAAGTTGCGGTTTGTGATACGCGTATACCTATAGGTATGCTACAACTTACATGAAAAGACATGTCCACAAAATGTACGGAGGCTGGTATAGTAATAACCAAAAAATCTAACCACAACTCTTCTTACATTTCGAGAAAGTTCATATTTTTCTGAGTCTATTACATCAGTTAAAAACAAAAAAGAGCCCAGCAATTTTTTAAATAGTTTAGAATTTATTTGGTTAAATAAATATATTTGGCTCAATAGATATTTTATCTCTATCAACCCTGATTAAGTAATCTCCAAATTGTTAAAATAAAGCATTTTTACCAATTAGACACACTTTTTACGTGTCTTTTTGTCACATTGAACTACTAACTGGTCACACAGGTAGGTTAAAAATTTAATTTTACCAAATTATGAGATGAATGTGAAAGAATCAGCTACAAATGCAAGTAAAATAACGATAGAAGCACTTTGTTAATTGTTAAACTAGAAAAAATAAAAAAGCTGTATTATTATTTAACGTACAATTTATTTTTCACACTTAAAAAAATGCAGGTATGAAAATATCGAAATTAGATATTTTTGAAAAGCCCATAAAACAAGTTTTCAAATGATGTATATTATATCATCTTGGTTAGATTTTTCTCTGAATAATATACTACTTGTGGACGTCTTCTTTCTGAAACTTCTTAAAAATTACTGAACCAAAGAAAAGTACCTACTTTTCATTGGGATCGTCTCCCATCGTTTTTCATAAGATCGTGAAAAAAAATAAAAACCAAGAAAATTTTAAACAATTCACAGCTCAAAACATCTGATTGAGGCTTCGAGATTTGCTCGAAGGATCGTTCAATCGTCCCAACGGATGAAGAACCTCATTCTTTATGGAAATCATTTAAAAACAGTGTTATTATTTTTTCAACATTTTACAGAAAAATATTTCTTTTCCTAATTACCTATCTTATCACGGTTCCATTTTATAATTCTACAGTATCTAGTTAGTAAACAAACAACCTAAGTACATGAGCAAGTACTGTGGTAGTCTCTGTACACAATGAATCTGTTGTGCCTACTTTAACACGCTAACTGATAGCCCCAATTAATTTAACCATTAGTCGGAGGTACAATTTGCACTTTTAGCGCTAATGAGAACATATTGAGTCAATGAGATATTGTTTAGACAGAAGAAGATTAGAACGGTCAGTAAATCCAAAACCAAAGAAATACTTATGCACAAATGGAGAATAGTGCATACACAAGAGGTATTATAACACATTAAACGAACGATAACATTTTGTGTGTTTGCAAATTAGTTGCTTACGATTTCACTAAAAATATACTCATCGAGAGTAGGAACAGGAACCTCCTCGGTCTCGTCGGTTAAAAATATCTGCCTTTGGCTTGCTTGAAAGTTTCTATCGGTTTTCATTATTAAAATTATTATAATTTTCAGTGATCAGTATTATCAGCAATAGATTTCGCGTTTGTTGTTTTTATTGTCAAGTATTGATACCTAAATATGTGACTTGGCAGGGTGGCTGCCGTAACATATCGACACTACCTATGATATTTTTCTCATACAATGGATACGCACATACAAAAAAATAAACGTCATGTAACTATTTTCTAACAGTTTAAAATGTTTAAATCCTCAAATCGATTTCGGATAAACGTTTTTGTCACCAAACAAAACATCTAAATACTTTACCAAGTTATTCGTTAAAACTGGCGATAGTGAAGAACTAAGCTAAAATTGTCTACAAAACAAAGGTGATTTTATTTGATAACTGCAACAGTGGCTCCTCAACTCAATTTTGCAAATAAGTTTGTATGGCTTGCTAACGATGCGTGACACGTGGGAAACAGTGCGCTGTAATTTCAGATTGTCGTGTCGATGCTTCGGCGAGCGGTGATTATGGCGGCAATGACATTGAGTGCTGATTGAAGGCTTGGCGATGTTTACAATGCATGATGCAGAGGTACGGCTGTACACGATATCTAGGATTCTCGGACTCTCGCTTTGATGAAAAGTAGGTACCTACATAGTTATTTATAAGTGATCTGTGGGCAAGGAGAACGGAGGACTGTGAGACAGACTGATGTCAAGTATGGAGTCAGGAAAGACACAGGTGGGACTGACACCACCAAGGTAAATGGAGCGTTGGGCGTCCGGCAGCGAGATGGGTCAACGATATTATCAATATATTACAATTTTTATTATTAAGTTTACCTGTCCCGTTGTCTGTCTGTCGGTCTGTATCAAATCTTGCAAGTTTTTGATCCACTTTTCGGTTACCGATTGAGCTGAACTTTTGCATACATGTGTAAATCGCGTGAAATTGCAATATTATGATGACGTGGAGTTGATCTGATTATGGAGCTAGAAGGTAGCCAAAGGAACTTAGCAATGAAACGACACACCTTATCGAGTTTGGGTTCATTTGAATGGTTATGGCGTGTAGTTTGTCTTTCAATTGTAACCAGGGTCTGATAATGGAGCTGGAAGGTGGTCATAGGAACTCTGTAATGAAACGACGCAACCCTATCGAGTTTGATTCGTCCTGGCGAGTCAGTAAATGCTTGTTTTTTTAAATATAAATGTTTTTTTTAGTATAATACTTTGTTTTACCGATTATATCGCTCCGGTTGTCCACTTTTGATCGGTTATTTTCATACGAAACCAAAGTTGACCAAAGCCAAATGACACTCATAGGTAGTGTTTGTATTGTCTAAACATCATATCCCATCATCTCTATCCATGAATACTCGTAGGTAATCCCATACAATAGAATGTGACTTGGTCTAGGCTCTCTATGCGCTCCTTTTTTTGAATTTTCGAAAGAAGGCTGCAGATGATGATGATAACGGTAAATATATTTTAAAGATGGAACCGCTAATGTCAACCAAATAGACAACATTTATCTTTTCCGAGCAAGGTTTATTTGTTTTCAGTTATATTTGTTGACATGCTCTCTCTACCTACTTGTGTTATGGCTGTACGACCGACAACGCTAAGTACAGTCAGCATAGACAGTGGAAATAATTTTTCTTCCTCTGAAATTTGGGAGCTTTAGGCTCTGGAGCTCCTTGTTCTCTTTATTCGTGAGCTCTTACGGTGAACCGCATATCCGCGCTACAAGAGCTGGACGCTGAAGAAACTACAATTGGCTACAGCATATACATTTAACAGCAAGGTTTAACCCTTATCTAACTAAAGAAACTCTAGAAACTGCTCTAAAGAAAGTTTAGGGCAGAGAGGCGTGGAAGCAGCTCCTCACTGACTCTGTTAAAGCCTTTCACGGCACGACCTTCAGTAATGAAGAGTACGAACAAGAAGTAGAACTACTGACCTTTTCTGACTGATAATTTCTTAACTGTCGCGAGCGCACCGAGCGTGAAACTTTCGGACTTTTTTGAAAATCTGGGGTAACAACAAATATGCGACGACGGTAGGTACCTACATAGTTTCAACCCCTTGACGGCTACGCCCTTTACTTACCCATCTGTAATTTTAGAATAGATATCGATTTGCAACTGGCTGTACAAAACTTGACACAATACACAATTTCAAGAAGTGGGAAATTGCCTATTTGTGTTTACATATCATTATTATCTCGCCGACGGCAGTCTGGCATCTTATTTGATGTCGGCGTTATGAGATGCCAAACAACTAGACAACCTACCTACTTATTTTAAGAATGAGGTGAAGAGGTTGTTCATCTGAGAAGAAACCGAACTGAATTAAACCAGTGCGTTCCCAAATACTAACAAAATCTTCAAGTGAGTGGGTTTTTGGCTACCTGGCGGTCAGCGCGAGCTCCCTCGCCTCGTGAGAATTTTCAAAATGCGTTTTGATTATTTTGAACTTACTTAAAAACTCAATTTTTGCAATTTTTTTAGTGGAGAAACTAGTTTGACTTTGTTAGTTTTGATTTGTCAGTTATCTTGCAATTTTACAGATTCTTTCGAAAAAATTACCTACTTACATGATTTTTACTAAGACCCCATGACCCTTAACCTTACTCGTGACTGTAATTATCAAAAACCTATGGGGTATTATTAAGAACCTAAGGGATTCACGGAACCACAGATGGATCTCTAAAACTTCAACTTTAAAACCGCGGTTTTGAAATTGATGACTTATTGACGTTTCATTTGACGCTTCCCAATTTTGCAGATTACCTTTTCTTTTAAAATAGGTAGCCGTGTCGTGTCCAGTACTAAAGTGTCGCGTGAAAAAAATAATTTATTCAATTAAACCTTATTAAAATTATCTATTTCAGGCCATGTTTAGTAGGTACTAAACATGGCTATTCTAAACGAAAATGCAAGGCCGGACAATGAGTTTAGGGAGCCCTGGGCTAATACAACTTAGGGGCTTACGTAATTGCTCAAATTTTAATATAGGATACCAAGATTTTCTTTCTTCCCTAAGTATTTTAGCAACTTAGTTCCCGATTTCTTACAATTTTTGGGATTTATACGGAACCGTCGGCGGGCGAGCACTCTTACTTGTTCGGATTTATTTTGAATTTGTAAATAAACATCGCGGGTACATAAAAGTTTTGGAGCTATTTCAGAAAATTGATGAAAATTGCAGCGTCCACAGAAACCGAATAGCAAAATCGCTAATTTATTATTTTATAACTAGCGACCCGCCCCGGCTTCGCACAGGTGTATTATACATACTTATAATGATGTAAACCTTCCTCTTGAATCACTCTATCTATTAAAAAAAACCGCATCAAAATCCGTTGTGTAGTTTTTAAGATATAAGCAAACATGGGGACAGATAGTGGGAAGCGACTTTGTTTTATACTATGTAGTGATAGTAATGAATTTGAATGAGAATATTTTACATTACTACATTGTTTAATACTTACTAGGTATGTCTATTTTTCGTACGGTCTGCCTATAATTTTATCTAGGTACTAGGCTCTACCCAGCTGTGCTCAATTCGGCTTAACGGTTTTTAGGGTTCCGTACCCAAAGGGTAAAAACGGGACCCTATCTAAGACTTCGATGTCCGTCTGTCCGTCTGTCTGTCTGTCACCGGGCTGTATCTCATGAACCATGATAGCTAGGCAGCTGAAATTTTCACAGATGATGTATTTCTGTTGCCGCTATAACAAGAAATACTAAAAACAGAATAAAATTAATATTTAAGGGGGACTCCCATACAACAAACGTGATTTTTAGGAGTGTTTTTTGCTCGCTATTAATAACGGCAAGAGGAATCGGGCTTCCATACGGTACGGAACCCTTCGTGTGCGAGTCCGAGTCGCACTTGGCCGATTTTTTAATAATTTTATGTAGGTAAGTAACAGTGGTGCCGGAGCATGGTAACATTGATAACGATCCTCAAAATTAGATATGTTTTGAATTGTTTTGTAAAACTTAGTATTATTAGGTAGGTACCTTTTCTTTCATTATCAGTCTTTAAAAATCCAATTGAACAGGACACTCCAGTGTTGTTTATTAGTAACACACAAATCACGTTATAATTATTTTGATTCAATTGGATAAATCACTTCACTGTCTGTGCCACAATATTTTACTGCATGAAAAAAATAATCCGAACTGTTCACGATTTAAAAAGTTCGCAGCTACTTCCGCGGCTGAAGGCGGGAAAATACTCATTGTCCATGCGGCCAGTACGCGCCTCTGGCGAGAAAATGTGACTGAGGCTTTTACTACAACGATCGATGTTTTAAAACTTGCGAGAATTCGCGATTCTTGATGAAGTATGAGTCAGTTTGGCTATGGCTATATTTATCTAATATATCTAACGAACGCTATCTACAACGTGTAATTATTACGCTAATAAATAGAAAAAAAATGGCCAAACTTGGATTACTAAATTTGAACTTTGGAACGTGACTTTACAAGGGTTTTTCGAACACAATTCGTTTGAACTTAAGTTTGGGCAAAGAATATATAATAATGTTTGGGTACAGACCAGACAGGCCACAGAGATACCAGAGGGATAATGTGGTCGATCGAGAAAAGAAAGAAAAGATGCAGTGATTTAATATGGCATGAGTTAGAAAGAACCATTTAAGTTATCTCGATTCAGTGGCTATTTGTAGTGTTTTTCTCTCAGTAGTGTCAAATGCCAATACATATTTGACAGTTTTGACAGCGCTGAGCCTGATTTTCCATACATTTTTGTGGTTGAGAATTGCCTCAAGCGAAAACAGCCCTATCTCTCTAGTTGTACTAGCTCTGTGAGACAGGCATAATATGAACTCTCTTCTGTGGGTAGCGTGATATTTTTTTTTCTTAAATCAGAACCTTATTGAAATTACTTATGGGCTTGTGTTGTGAATTGTTGTATCACAGACGATAAAAACGTGTACATTATTAGATATGGATTGGCCCATTGATTGACCCCTAAAGATGAGATCTGTAGTTTAGCACCTATGACCAAAATAAGCTGATTTTGGCTGAAGGTTTTTCCCTATAGCCCTAGGCACGGTAATGGTACCTATCTAAATTATACCGTGCCCTAGGTGCTAGATACACTCAGTGCGACGCCAAAAACATATTAAGTAGGTACCTACCTAGCTAGGTAGGCATAAACTTTAGGATTCGTTTTTGTTTCCACAAAGTGAAAAACGTGTGTGTTATTTTTTTGAATTATCATTTCAAATAATACTTACTTAGGTAGTAGCAGTCAGTACTTTCAATTTCTGTCGACCCCATCAATAGACAAATGACGAAAGCGTTGAATAATAATCAGTAATTTTATACATAAAATCTTATATAAGTCTGACCGTTTAACTGAGTCCACGCCTGCGCGGTACAGGGGCGCGGGGGTAGACGACAAAGGGGACTGAGACAGGTGCGGGCGGCGGGTCCTCACCGCCCGCACCTGTCTCAATCCCCCTTTGTCCTCAGTTAAACGGTCAGACTATAGTTGTCTTTGTCAACGGAAGACATTTAAAAGATATAATAAAGACATAAATGTTATTAAAGTCACAATATGCTTCCCCATTGTCGGTTAAAATTTGCAATAAAATCTAAATGTAATAAAAGTTTTACGGTGGAATCGCAAACCACTATGTGATGGTTGTAATCTGAAGTTCTCAACACAATAGACTTGGTAGATCTTACAAGTAGGTACCTATAGGTGCAGTGGGCAGGGCACATAGCACAAAGACTGATGACCGATGGGTTCAAAAAGAACTTGAGTGGAGACCACGTATCGGCAAGCTCAGCGTAGGACGTCCACCCACGAGGTGGACGGATGACCTTATGAAGACCGCAGGATCGCGCTAGATGCAACCGCTACCAACTGGTCTTATTGGAGATCTTTAGGGGATGCCTATGTCCAGCAGTGGACGTCCTATGGCTGAAACGGACGAACCTGTAGGCCGTATTTAACTTCTCGGCAGCTGTGATGTTAGCTAAAAGCTGCGGATCCTGACTGAAGCTCAACAGCTGGGCGAGGATTGGGTTATCCGCAGCGTGATTTGGCCTATAATATTATGTAAGCAGGCACCAAGGCCGTCCAAGAAATTATTGACTTTACGACAATAGTTCAAAATTGAATGAATGAATGAATGAACACTTTATTGTTAACACAAAATACAGAAAAAATACCGGCGGCCTTATTACTTACAGCAATCTCTTCCAGGCAACCCTTACATCTAGAGAGAAAAAATTGCGTTTGGCGCTGACCTATCACATTATATCTAGTGTACATATCCACGGGCATGCATACACGATGCATGGCTAATGGCTAATTGGCTATTGTTCGCTTTTATATCTCAAAAAACAAATTGATCATTACATGTACAGCGCGCTTAGCATACGGACCATAAAATTATACTATCGACGTGTCAGAACGGGACAGAGTTATGATGAAGCATATCTCTGTCACCTTTGCACAAGTCGATAAACTCTTGTCGTGGTCTTGTATGCTAAGCTAGCAGATCGCGGCATATAAGTCTATCGCTGAGCGAAGTGTGGAAGGGGTGGCTGCGCATGAGTTTAGTATGGCGGTCAACATGCGCATCCAGCACCTCCACAGTACCCTCTGCGCTAGACTCACGTGCCGATACTTGTATGTACTTAATTTTGCACAGGTCTCAAAATCTAGCAATTCCTGTAGGTAAAAATCTCGGTAACGGCTCTAACGGCATTTTGGTGAAATTTGGTAGGTATTTAAACAAACGTTTTCTTCATTAGTAAGTAAGTTCGTATAGGCCGGGTGGCTAGACCTGGTGTCAGAGTTTTAAGGCCTCTCACATGGCTAAACGGTTAATACAAGCGGAGCCTACAATTTAACGTGTTTTCTTCATTTTATATCTAGGTAAAGGTAAAAAAAAGGTAAAGGTATTGTTTCCAAGAAAATGCGAAATTCGATTTCTTCTAAAATACCTATTTGTTTTAAATCCAAAAAAACTACAAGTCGGTGATTGTTCCGAGTGAAGCTCAATTGCCCTCTAGTAAACTGAATCCAAGTAGATAAATCGTGCTTTAGCAGGTTTTCCCCGGCCGACACGAACTGAATACACAAGTAGCAAAACAATTGTACTTATTCAACTCTTACGCAGCGGATTCACCGACGAGCAAGTTTGGTTCCAGCGGGGATTTTCTGAATGTACAAAAAAAATCCTTCCTGCTAGGTACTTTTGCAAGGTATTTACATAGGGCCTTCAACTTTAAAACTCGGTTTTAAAATCAACGACTTTATAACGTTCCATTTGACGCTTTCCTCTTTTTAGCAGTTTACCTTTTTGTTTATTATACCTAGCCGTGTTTTGTACTATAGCTACAGGGTTGCGTGAAATTGATAATCATCACTGTCACTATTACATGGTATAAAACAAAGTCGCTTTCACTGTCCTCATGTCCTCATGTAAGTATGCTTATATCTTTAAAACTACACAACGGATTTTGATGCGGTTTTTTTAATAGATAGAGTGATTCAAGAGGAAGGTTTATAAGTGTAATAAACCTGTACGAAGCCGGGCGGGTCGCTAGTTTTTAACCCCCGACGCAAAAGAGGGGTGTTATAAGTTTGACGTGTCTGTTTGTCTGTCTGTCTGTCTGTGGCATCCTTAGAGTATTTATAAGTTATTTATTCTCTAAGGTGGCATCATAGCGCCCGAACCGATTTCAGTTTAGTTTTTTTTGGATGAAAGGAGACTTAATCGAGAGTGTTCTTAGCTATGTTTTATAAAAATCGATTGAGCCGTTTAAGAGTTATGGTGGGTTAAAGTAGGGATGGAAGAACCAAAATTCTACAAATGTGCCCAAAACGGTTGTCACTGTGTCGGGGGTTTTTTAAATTTTTAATTTATAGTAATTATAATTATATCAGAAATAATAAAATTTTCACCCTACTCTTTAGTACTGTACAGGTATACGGCTATTTTAAAAGTAAAGGTAAACTGCAAAAGAGGAAAGCATCATATTATGGAACGTCAAAAAGTCGTCGGAGATAAGTACGCCATTATTTTCATTTGAGTTGTCCGACGTTCCCTACTGGTCATCTCTATAGGTCTTCAATGAGACCGGTTGGACGCCACTTGCATTCAGCACGATTCTGCGGCCCTAATGCACTTGCTATTAGTCATCATCATCACCTACATGCTAAGTGCCCTGCTAACCGCTATATAAACTTGCTAATCGGCAAGGTCCATATTGGTAGCCAGTAAGTAGATAAGCTTGTTTAATTATATGTACAGCTATTTTAATATAAATATAAGTAGGTAGATACCAGGTACTAACCTTTTTTATTTCTCTATAGGTACCTACTGGGACGTACTAGTTACCTCCCTAAGGCTCTGTAGTTCCAGTTTTCACACATGCGCCCGCACTATTAAATCCCCTAAGTTCACTAAAACTTTAATACCTACGAGTCTCACTGAAACGGATTAAAATTTAAACGATTGTTAAATTAGTAAAATAATGATTTTTCACAATTTCCTCACAGAAAGTAAAGCAGTGGTGTGTTATCGTGTCCTTTTTGCAACTGCCCGCTCATGTTTACTAAACTAAGCAATCGGACTAAAGCTGGGAACATAATATGCGTATGAAAGCCAAGAAATTCTATGGCACGAAGCCACGCATTTATAATCACTCTAAATTATTTTAGTTAGAAAAATGATGGCGGTTCTTTTTGTTCTTCTATCTACGTACTTAACAGGTATTAACAGTTGAACCTCAAGCGTATAGACTCGCGATTATGGCCTTATCCATCACGCATCCCAGTTACGAATTGGTGGATTTACATACCACACCTAACTATGTCATTTATTTCCCAGGTAGTTGCACGTTTCCTTACGATGTTTTTCTTCACCGATAATTATTATCGGTCCGTGGTTTTCATACCACGGATATTACCATAAATTATAATTTCTAAATTATATATCAGAATAAAACAACCCCAATTATAATTTGAATGGAATTTCATATTTTCTAATTTGATTTTTGCTCAAAGCCGCCATTGCGGCTCCTTATTTTACAAGCAATTTCAAAAGATAAGTAGATAATTAGGTCCGAAAATATGAAAATCCTTTAAACGAAGAAAATAAGAAAATAATTTTCCAAAACAAATATTACGAGGTAAAAGCTAGTCTAAGCTCGATATATTTTTGCATTATCTTTTGAGTATCAACCATCTGCGGATCTAACCCAAATTGGCTTTTACGATAGTCAAGGAAACCGATAGGTACCCTATAATAATACTTGGACTTGACTTTTTGGCTAACTGGCGTGCTCGACAGTTTACCTCTACTTACATAGGTACACGAGAGTAGGTACCTAGTAAGTTTAAATGTCACATAAATTGTAGTACCTGTTTCCATCGCTACGTAATACGCTATTGTTTCCTTTCCGTATTTATAGGTTCTTTGTTTCTACTAATATGTACGAGTACGAGTATCTATCTATTGTGTTGCTGGCTTTAATCTGTGCTAACTCAACTTTCTATGTCAAGGCGTGCGTTTATTTCTAATGATAAAGTCATTGTTCGGAGCGTAGTTTTCGAAAATCTGTTCAGTTGAAACATTTTAAGGAAAACATTTTTATCGTCGCTCGTCGTTTCAGTCATTGGACACCCACTGCTCTACTTAGGCCTCTCCTATAGACCTCCAATAAGAAAGGTTGGAATTAAGCGGTTTGCCACCGCGGTCCTGCGCGAACTTTTTATACGATTACCTACATAATTAAAATATAATTCAAAAATATATGCATGTAAAATATAAAAATACAATAGTTAGTTTGAGCCCCCAAGCATTTATGTACGTATCAAGAATAAAGTGCCTGCAATAAACAATAACGCAACTACAGAAAAACGTTAAAACACTCACAGCAAACGAAGCATTTTTAACAGGCGTTTATTAATGTGGGACGGAGGGAGGACGTAGGTAATAGTATAATATTTTTGAAGGGCTACAGCCCTTTCAATATGTACCTCTGTATTATAACATAAAAGCCCTTAAGTTTCTGGCAGATTATGCGAGGAATTATTGTTCACTTGATTAGACTAGGTGAGATTAACTTGACTAGATACGAATATAATAATTTAGAATTTTAGACTTACGTTGTCTGGAACCTCCAACATGTCGACGGCCTGTATCATAATCGTTTGCTTGATATAGACTTCATGTTTGGTAAATCTGTAAAGAAAAGAATACAATTATTACAATTTCAATAAGAAATAAAGCTTAGCTATCCTTAAGTCCATCAAGGAAAATAAATTGAAGAAAGACATAACTGAACTTCGATTTTAGCAAAAGATCTTGGAAAGTGGGACCAGACTATATAATAGCTTAAAAAATCCATTAAAATATGGTAAAAACAACCGCTTACAATGGAATTTTATATTTTCGTTAAATTTTAATTTTGTTCCTGAGCGCCATCACGCCGCCATAATTTAGGTACAAGCAATTTCAATAGATGATAAGATCCAGAAATATGAAATGGCTTTAAATAAAGATGGTTTTGAATAAAATAATAGGAAATTCATATTCCAAAACAAATAGATCAAAGATACCTACAATAGAAGGTGATAGCCTAAGCTCGATATATTTTTGCATTATTTGTTTTCTAATCACGTTTCTAAATTCTACACTGTTTTTATGAAGCCATCTCTCAGTGTGTGTCTATCTATCCCCAAAGAAAATATTTCAATCTCCTTTCTGTTGGCAAATACTTTAGATTTGTGATAAAATAACAATAAAAAATCTTAGCGTCAGAAACAGTAGCAAATGTCAGTGTGACAATGACAACGTGATAGACAGCAATGTCAATATGTCAATGCCAAGTGCATTGGGATTCATTTGTTTGTTTTGATTCTGATAACCTAAATAAAATACACAAAAACAAGTGTTATTTCCTAAAGAATAATAACAAATTAAATGCAACTGCCTGAAGACATCCGTAACATCCGTAAGTGTTATTTTCTCACTTATATTATTATATTAGAATTGGTTTAACACAGTAAATAAATATTTTTTACCGCACTGCGCGTCTTTTACGCTGCGCGTATTTTAATATAGTGTTATTTATTGCTGTTTTGTATTATATGGCTTTGGTTTAGAATATGAGAAATGGCTTTTCGTGTTGTTTTATTTTTTAACAGATAGAATGTGCTTTAAAACGGATATTTGTAAAGTTTTGAATCACGGAAACAAACGGTTGTCAAGATATAAATTTTTAAAATTTCACTTTTTAGGTTAGAATTTTTGTTGACACGGCGTATTTTACAAAGTAAAAATGCCATAGAGCGAAATGTAAGGAGCAGGGTTCCCAACACCTAAATTCCGAATTCCCCACAGACACATGATGTTGCATTACTCCCTGAAAGTGGGACGGGGGTGCAAGATTCGCACTGACCAGCACCAGAAGGGAGAAGGAGTGCTGAGAGTAGGAGGGTACGGAACCCCCTGAGTTACAGATCCGACACAGATCATTTAGGTTCGAAATGAGTCACAGATCCGAATCGGGGCACCCCGACCCCACGTAGTCTTGTGGCTACGACTCTAGAGTGTTTTTTAAAATCGCGGGAGCCAGAAACTCAAAGGAGGTCCTGAGTGGAGCAAGCCAAGTCGAGGCCGAGTGTAGCGAAGGGAGGAGGTGGCGAGCGAAGCGAGCCGGCGACTTCCGTAGCGTAACGAAGGCCGAGGCTGGCGCAGCGACACTCAGGGACGACTGCAGAGTTTCTGGCGGGAGCCCACTCGGAAGTCTCAATGAATCACAGATCCGACACGGATCATTTAGGTTCGAAATGTGTCACAGAGCTCCTTAATCCACATAGCCTTGTTTTGTTAGAGAATTTCAATTACGCGACTTTAGGTTACTTTACGATAAGTTTTAGGCAGCTTGAAACGACTGGTAACACTGATATTACTAGGATTACCCTAGAGTAGTTTGTATGTGTACAAGTAATTTTCATTATGAACTTTATTTCAATATAAATTGGGTCGACTTTACTAAAAAATTCATATCTCCGAAAGGGGGGGGTTCCGTACCCCCCCACTCTTGGAGGGTGATGACCCCCCTCCCCCTCCCCCCCCCCCGCACTCCCCCTCCCCCCTAAGCCATTTCTCATATTCTAAACCATAGCCTGAACTTTATTTCAATATAAATTGGGTCGACTTTACTAAAAAATTCATATCTCCGAAAGGGGGGGGTTCCGTACCCCCCCACTCTTGGAGGGTGATGACCCCCCTCCCCCTCCCCCCCCGCACCCCCCCTCCCCCCTAAGCCATTTCTCATATTCTAAACCATAGCCTATTATATAATTGAAAGAGACCTTTCTAGGGCATAGTTTATTATCTCTTTCAATATCGGTACTAAGACCCGACGTGCTGCATTTATTCTAATATGTACTCTGCACTATAACTTTGCTAAGAGCTCTGGTTAAGAGCACAGAGCTATTAAGAGCCTTCTTCTTGTGTCTTTGTCAAACAGGAGTCTTCACGTCTTAATCACGTCATTTATGTGTTGTCTAAGGATATCTGAAGGATATAAAGTAGGTATGTGGTAAATTCTAATATAACTACTGTACCAGCCTTTTTTAATAGTCCACTGCAGACATAGGCCTAAACATGAGGGGTGATTAGGCCATATCGACCAGTGTGGGTTGGTGTATTCACATACGCTATCAAATTTCTTCTACGGACGTATGCAGGTTGCCTCACAATGTTTTCCTTCACTGAAAAGCCAGTGGTGTGAAATTCCGTACATAAGTTCCAAGGAATTTATTGGTACGGGACCGGGTTTGAACCCACGACCACACGATTGTAAGGCGGGTGTCATTACCAATAGACCACCACGGCTCTACTACAGCGTCATGCCAATATTGTGGGTTTCATTGTCATCTCTTCCAGCGCTAGAAAAGAGAATAGATTGTCCACTTTAATGTCAGTTGTAAAAATCAACCCATACATTATTTGTTCTTCGAGGAGACAAATCAGTGTAAAACAATTTCTCTATTTACCATTGATCGGGCTGTGAGAATTAAACCTTTGTGATATCATTCTATAATACATCCAGACATATTTTAATGCACTATCATAATAATAGGTATGTGTAAATGAATGGAAGTGAATTTGCTATACCTCGCGTCACCTAAAAAGAACGCTGGATCTTCAAACTGCCCACAAGGAAATTTAACTCGTATTACATACGTAATAGGAGTGAAATATCCTAGTACACAACTTTATTTGTAGCAAGGAAATTTAACTCCTATCACGTAAGCAATAGGAGTTAAATTTCGTTGTGGGCAGTTTGAAGCTCCAGCGTTCTTTTTAAGTGACGTGAGGTATATATCTCAGTCTCTCTTAGAACTCTTTGTAGTTAATAAGACACTTGTTTATTGTGCCTCAGACTTATAAGTAACTTTGTTGCATCCTATTGGAACATACTTAATTGAGAGAAAATTTTGAAAGCCCTGTAATTATTTACTGTACCTACTTGAACTCAGATTTATATTTATAACTAGCTAACCCGGTGAACTTCATATCACCTTAGCGCCACCGTCGACCAAATACGACAACTTTCACAGGTAGGTACATTTTGTATGGGAATATTAAATTCATATTTTTTATTATTTTCCACACCTCATTAAGACCGCAGGATCATGCTGAATGCAAGCCGCTACCAACCGGTCTTATTGGAGATCCATAGGGGAGGCCGTTGTCCAGCAGTGGATGTTGAATTAATGGATGATTATTTTTCTCACAACTTGTTTACATTTTCTAACAGTCAGTCCAGATGTTCTCGAGTTTCAGCGAGACTAACAACCACAATTCATTTTTATTTATAAGAATATATTAATAATCCTAAAGACCTTGCTAGAGCAAGCTATGTAAGTAAGTTACCATCAAGGAAAATATAATGAGGTGTTCACTAAAAAGTGTGTTACATTTTTAGTCACAATTCAATTTATTTATGCTCAAATGCAACTTACAATATATGTACCTACTATCTAATAAGCACTACATTTCTCATATGTACATGTATGTATGTATGTAAAAAATATGTTATTCAGATAGGATGTACCTATTAAGCCAAAAGGGTATGATTCAGGCCATCATTATCGGTTAATAATGATGGCCTGAATCATACCCTTTACTATAGGGCTAACCTGAAAAAGATTAACTGTCCTATATAAAATTGCGACCAGAATCGACAAAATCTATGTAACAGTTATATTCTCATTCTGGTTTGGCCCTATAGTAAAAGTTACTCACAATGCTGGTCTGAATTACTATACTTCAAGTTAATGAAATAAAGATCTAAATCTCCCCCTTACGGCCTAGTACACTTTGATTAACCTTGCATTACAACCTACTGCTATAAGCCTAATCAAATACCATAGCGGCTGTGATGTTAGCTAGAAGCTGCGGATCACCCAATCCTGACTGAAGCTCACCTTGGGTTATCCATAGTTTGTGGCTAACATCACAGCTGGCAAGATGTTTGATTCGTCCTATACAGGGTTATCTGCTTCCGTGTACTAAGCTAAAGGAGGGTGATCGAGACCATCGTTATGAACAACTTTTACCATGGGGCCAACGAGCAAATATCTACAGAGCCACAGTCCATAAGTGAAAGTAGTAAATAAATGTCCGAGCGTCGTCATACATACCAACTTAGATATTTACATTAAATAATTTCACAATGACCCGTTTTCTCGAATCTCGACGTTATGTCAACTAATTAGTGCTTATAACCGAGCACTTCGGTATCGCGCGGCGTTGTAGTCGGCTTGCAATCCCCTTACTACTAACTAAAAAGCCTGCCCGCTTCGTAGCTTGGGCAGAGTTTTGGCTCGGACACTTTTTTCGTACGATTGTGAAGATATTTGCTCGAAGGCTGTTCCATGCAAAACTGCAACTCGGAATCGACAAAATATATAAACAGCTGATTTTTTTCTCGAAGTTCGGTTTGGTCCCATAACAAAAGTTGTTCAAAATTATGGTCACCTTCTTTCGGTTTGGTACACCAGTTCTGGATAACCCTGTATAAGACACTAAAAACCAATTCACTTAAAAAGAGACACAAGCCAAATAATAATCAAAGTTATAAAAACAAATCCTATAACACCAAGAGTTATCTGGCTCTTTAAATGTTGCCACCAGTATTTCCTCTTGATAAACCGGGCGTTCTTCTTAAACAGCTGTGCATTGTACTCTAATGTCATGGCACGTCGGTCCAGATCTGACAGTCTATGTCCCCTCTCTGCCACTTTCTTCATAGTCTCTTCCATGGTCTTCACTACTTCTTGAACTTCATTTTTCGCTTTTTCTATGGATTTGTCATGTTTATTTTGTGCTGTAGTCTCTTTATTTATGGATTTGTCATGTTTATTTTGCGTTGCGGTCTCTTTTTCTACCTTGAATTGTGTCTTGGGCATTTTTCTTGATTCTTAATTTGGTCTTCTGTGGCTTTTTCTTTGTGATTCCAAAATTGTAAGAACAGATGATAGTTGTAGCAGATAGTAGCACCCAAGTCAATTTTCACGTATAACTTTTAAATAAACATATCAGATGTTTTATTATAGTTTTATATGAATGAAATGCACGTAATATATTTGCGATACGTCCGTATGCGCACGTAGGAGCGCATTTTTGATTTATTGTTTCCTTGAGGAACAGGAAAATTTATATTTATTGAATGTTTTTGTTTTATTTGTGGCCTATTTTGCATTATTCATTGCTTTGCATGTATTTGAATCCTGAAATAACTTCGTCTGACTTGATAACCGACTGCCGAAGGAGGGTAAGGTTTTTGTGTATACAACATAGTATAATATTTCACTATATACTATATAGGCTATATATACTATGTAGGCCTATAATATTTCACTGTCACCTCCGCATTTCACTGCCCATTTAGTTTGGTAGTACGAGTATACATAGACAAAATAAATTAGAGTTTTTTATTTAATATTTATTAGAGCATTTTACTATTGTAGCTAATATGAAGCGTCGTTAATGTTGATCTATCTCTTAAAATAACGAGCTATGTTCAACCGACTCGAAAAGAAAAAATAATGAGGTTCTTAGGTAGTTCGTAGATTTTTCTATGTTATCTGATTTCTCCGCCGTTTGAGGGGCGTTTTTGTACTTCTTTTTTCAATCTATGTTTTCAATCTATGTGAGAAATGTCGCTAAATGGTCTAAAAAAATCAAGGATATAGTATAAATATGATAATTATACTTCTTCTTATCAGCAATAGGACGTCCACAGCTGGACATAGGCTTGGGCAGGCCTACAAGACGTCCAATCGGTCTTACTGGAGATTTGTAGGGTTCAGTTGGAAGTTGCAAGCGGCTTGCGTCCAACGCGATGTTACGGAGGGTTTCAGATCTCCAATAAAACCGGTTGGAAGCGGCGTGCATCCAGTCACTCAGTTTTGCGGTCTAATGTGTAAACATCCTACTACAACTAAGACTAACAATGCCTAAGTCACAATTCAAGGTAGAAAACGAGACCGCAACGCAAAATAAACATGACACATCCACAAAGAAGGCGACCACAGCACAAAATAAAATACACAAACTAATTTAATAATAACAATTAACAGCAAACATCATGATGATTTCGAATGTTCGCAATGAGAAAGTGGCTCCGTGGTACCTTCCGAGCCCTTTTAGCATAACATGGTAACATTAAATGCGCTATACAGTGAACCTTAACTCAATTGCATAGAGACGATATTGCAATAGTTTTACCTATGGGTAAGCTTGTTTTAAAACGGAAATGAACCAATCAGGTTCTGCTGGATAGCCAGATGTCGTGAGTGAATGAATGTAGAAGTATGTAGGTATTGAAGTAGGTACGTAAAGAGAAAGCTAATAGAGGTAAACTGTTTACAAATTTCACTTAGGTATCTAATAAAATATACTACTAATGTTACAAAAAATGACGATTTGGATTCTCTATAATAAATGGGCTTTCTCTATATTTTTTGCCACTTGAGGCTATCTACAGTAGGTTGCTCCATAGATTTCTACCACTTGGGACAATAGTATTTAGTACGTAAAGTTAGCAAAGAGAAAACTAATAAATATGAAACCAAAGTAGACTATTAAAAAAAAACACTTATCTAATAAAAATACTACACTTATGATAAAAAATGTCACTGGACTCTCTCTATAAAGCTGAAGATTGCGCCCGGACGCTTTCCACTTATCTAAGCTGTGAAGCTGATGATGTACGCGAACCAGAATCAGTGATTTTCATGATGCAGCTTAGCTTTACCCGTATTCACTAGTGCTATAGGTTGAATCAAACTTGTTGGCGGCTGTGGTGTTATACACAGCTTGTAGCTAACAAGATTGAGTTAGGATTAGTCAGGATTGAGTTATCTCAATCCTGACTGAAGCTCATTTAACAGCTGCGCGAGGATTGGGTAATCCGCAGCTTGCAGCTAACTTCACAGCCGACAAGAAGTTTGATTCGGCATATACACCAATCACAGAATAGGCCCTATTACACAGGGCAAATGATTTCATTTTATTTATTTTGCTTGTAAATCACAAAGATATTTATTACTTACCGGTAGTATGTGACAGTGCCTTTCGTTATTTCTTTTGAAACCGTGTAATTTCGGCAAGATAAAATGGCGCAGTTCACCATATTTACCTCGTTGCTTTGAGACGCGACCGCAACGACAGTTTTATGAAGACTACTTATTGGATTGGTGGATTTCTCTACGATTGGTTGATATTGGTCGGCGACATTTCATTTTGTATGATTAGGTGTCTATCTTTAAGGTCGCTGACACCAATTTGAGCTACAAAAACAAATGAACCTGATGGATATCTGAGACATTTTACATTTTAGCTCAGCTAAGTGGAAAATCACCCTTATTTCCTTCCATAAGTACTCGTTGTTACACAACTCATGTTTACTTGCATATGACTTCAAATTCTTTGAAGTTTTCATAAAAATATGTACATAGCCGTTTGTATTTTGAAATGGATTGAAGTGAAACAATTTTCTACGCCAACTGAGTAATTTATACAGAATAAAACAAATTATACAAACACTTACGTAAACATCTTGAAAAAAATTAAAATAACTACAGGTATTTATGCAAGTGTTTTCAGTCGCATCGCATGTTATACGAATAGGTAATAATTCTTAGTCTCAGTAGTGTTTTGATCATTGTTTTACAAGAGTGTAATTTAGCATTTAACTCTGGTAGAGTTCTCGGCTACGTACCGCGACAAGGAACGTGCTGGATGCAAGCCGCTTCCAACCGGTCTTATTGGGAGTCCGCAGACCTATGTCCAGCAGTGGACGTCCCACTGCTGATAAAGATGACGAGATAGTTTCAAAATAATAATAAATAAATATTTGAGGACATCTTACACACGGTCTCTGATCCCAAACTAAGCAAATCTTGTGATATGGCTGCCAGTTACTGATATACTACATATACATATTTTTTAAATACATACTTATATATATAGTAACTAAATAACACCCAGAGCTACTAGCAAGTGTGAAAAAAATATTTAGTAAAATAAGAGACACAATATCTACAGGGTATTGCTTTGCGAAGTGCCCGGATTTTCAGAGATGTATAGCTCATCATCACAAATAACTTTTACTAAAATTCCAACTGAAAAAAAAAACACCAAAAAAACAGTTGTTCTATACAAAAAGTTCCTTGATCCTCGACTAAATCTTGGCAGGTTATTTTTTGCGAACTCGCAGTTGGTCCTACAGCACTTTGCAAAAACACTGAAAAAATCGGCCAAGTGTGAGTCGAACTCGCGTACGAAGGTTTCCGTACTGTATGGGAGCCCCCCTTAAATATTTATTTCATTTTAATTTATTAATTGATTATTGAAGTAAACACACAATTTAATATTCAGTGAATATTTCAAGCGTCTACCTGTTACCGTCATTAATATCGAGCGAAAAACGGCAAAAAAAACTCAGGTTTGTTGTATGGGAGCCCCCCTTAAATATTAACTTTATTTTGTTTTTAGTATTTGTTGTTAAAGCAGCAACAGAAATACAGAATCTGTGAAAATTTCAAGTGTCTATCACGGTTCGTGAGATACAGCCTGGTGACAGACAGACAGACGGACGGACAGCGAAGTCTTAGTAATAGGGTTCCGTTTTTACCCTTTGGGTACGGAACCCTAAAAAAACAAATGTTCCATACAAAATTGCAACTCTGAAACGGATCGACAAAATATATGAAACAACTGTTTTTCTCTCGTTTTCTGAGTTGTTTCTATTATAACTTCGGCTTAGTACTCCAGTTCTAGATAACAACCTCCTGTATAAATGTACCTGTATAGTTTTAGTTCTCTGTATAACATTTATTACGTGTTACAGCCATGTCTAAGGAATTTTCTAACGGTTACAATGGACTGGCACGTTAATTGTCAACACTTCCTTATGTCGCCATTAAATTATTATCTCTATGTGATGTTAGGTAAAGCAGTGTGACTCTATGTTACGCAAAAATGTGATAATAATTAACACTAGCTACAATAATGATGTATTACATATTCATGATTTGTTATGGCATTTTGTTGGTTCCGGTTGTTTTAACCGTTTAGCCGTGTTAGAGGACTTTAGGCGGTTTAAAATCTCTGTTACGCTTGCCATTACGAAATTGCTTAGAGCATGTTTTCAAGCGGTTTCACAAAAGGAGGTTCTAAATTAAACTGAATGTTTGCAAAAAAATTGTATGGACTCGTAGTTATGTAACGCGATTATTCCGCCAATTATGAACCGATTTTTTTTTTATCAATCAATTATTTATTTATTTTTGACACATATGTTAATGTACAATATCGGATGATCCATAGACTCCTGAACTAGTCTAAGACTGTGTTTCAGGAGCCAATGGCTTCTGTCAAATTTTTTACACTATGTCAAAACAAATCGTGTTTTACTAAATTTTATAAACAATTTTGTAATATAGCAATGATTAATTTTGAAAAATAGAAAAAAAATATTTAGCTAAAATCTCAGATACTTTTTAACAATATTAATTAAATCCATTAACTGTAGATAATAAATCAATTTCTAAAATTGCCAAAATAAAAACAAAAGTTAGTATTAAATGAAAACAAAAGTAAGTATTTAGATAGATACTAACATAACATGTATCCTTATAAATGACTTAAGTTTATTATTATTTATTACATTTACAATATAATTTACTTTTTTACGCAAACTGTTAAATAGATGATGCTTTTTTTGTTTACGAGTAGTAGGTCATACTTCAGAGGTGGTCTCAACGTTTATCGAAATCGATTGAATTTTTCAAAAAGTCAATAATGTTAAAATGACATATTCGAATTTTCTACGAACTCGTTCGAATTTCTTGACGAAAAATAATTATTGTTTTACACTTATCCACAACACTAAATATACGCTTATTCCATTGCAACCGGGACTGACCCATTACGGACAGCGTTTAACTCGTAACACTAAAATTCATACAAGTCAACTCTTTTTCAGTGTAAACACGAACTTTTTATAGTTATGTTTTTTGCGATGTGTCCGAAACGTATCCGAAAATCTTGTGTCCGGAACGTCACTGAGCCTAGCTCTAAACAATAATATTAGAACTAAAATGTGCACATACAACAAGTAGTAACAACTACCTACTTACCTACCTATTACCACATATTTTATAATGATAGGATGGGTCAGAATATTGGGCGCATATTGCAATAACATTGCGGCTAGATGTGACATGTAAAGGGCTTATTGTGAAACCGCTTGCTAAGGCATGTATAATATAAGGTACTAAGTATATGTAGACATAATTTCGTTATGACATTGATATGACGCGGTGATCTAGTAGGAGTACGCGCTCGCTTGGTAAATAGTTGTAAGATTGTGGTTGAATCGCGGTTCCGTATCAATAAGTTCTTTGTATTTTTGACCGAGCGACGATGCGACCGAAGCGCCTGTGCTTTTGAGATTATCAAAATGTTCTTTCATGTGTCCAGTTCTTTCAGTTAGTTTGGTTGTTAGTTCTCCTCTGCAAGTCGCATATTCTTACAAATTTTGATAAAACTTGGTATCCACTTATACAGGTTATTTATATTATTCGTTTTTAGTGAAAATTAAAAACTTTACTCAAGAATTATTTATGTACGAATTATCATAGATACTATTCTATTTTAGTGAAGGAAAATGTGAGGAAACTTGCTTACGTCTGTTAAAGAAATTCAATAGCGTATTTGAATGTATTGTCCACCAATGAGTTTTGGGCCAGCGTGGTAGAAATTGACCTAACGCCTATTAAGGGCAAGCCTATGTCCAACGGTGGACTATTAAAGTCTGGTAAAGTACGGTACCTACATTGATATGCAATTACATCTATGATATCATCAAATAAAATCTCCTTGGTTCCGATCTCGCCCACGGGATTGCAAAGGTTAAATCCAGGATTGTACTGTACTGATTACTGTCAATTAAGTAACTCAGAAGATTTTGATTAGTACTCGTATCTATCCATACTTATACCCGAGTTGTTACGATTTCGTTCCTTATTTATTGTTCTAAAATCTTGTATTTCTCCAAAAAGTTATCATTTCTTGACAAAAATGGTACAACCGTTTCATCAGGCCTCCCGAACCAAGTTGCTTTAGCGAAAGTGGAGATTTTTAATAAGCGTTGTAATTCTCAAATCGTTCTCGTTCATTTTTAGAGTTCCGTACCCAAAGGGAAAAACGGGACCCTAATACTAAGACTTCGATGTCCGTCTGTCTGTCTGTCTGTCTGTCACCGGGCTGTATCTCATGAACCATGATAGCTAGGCAGCTGAAATTTTCACAGATGATGTATTTCTGTTGCCGCTATAACAACAAATACTAAAAAGAAAATAAAATAAATATTTAAGGGGGGCTCCCAAACAACAAACCTGAATTTTTAGACGTTTTTCGCTCTATATTAATAATGGTAACAGGTAACAGGCTTGAAATTTTCACAGAATATTTAGTTTTATATTCACTTCAATAATAATTATTATTACATAAAAGTGCAATAAAATAAATATTAAAGAGGGATGTACGGGAGCCCGTACAGTACGGAACCCTCCGTGCGCGAGTCCGACTCGTACTTGGCCGATTATTTTAAGTAACTGCTTCATAACTACTAAACCAAAGTATGTAAAGTAAATTATTATGGGATCATCTTGCGATGTTCCTCTACAGATAGTGAAAAAAATCACAAAGCGGACCACAAACAACGGATATAATAATAGGTAAATGAGATTACATAAAAAATCATACAAACGATATGAATTTTCCTCAAAATATGAAACAGGAACATATGCAATTATAACTGCTAAATGAATGAAGGAAAATATAATGTACCTATAAGCTGGTGAATCTGGTGTTCGGATTTTCCTAAAATTCCTATGCACATAACCTATAGACAACTACTCGCTGTACAACATTCCTGAATGGCCTGATGCTACAGTTTTAAAAGATTTATAGTTTTTCCTGTTTGATGTTTTCAGAAAAACATTCGATGATAAATTCAGACTAATTTTTGCATTGTAATTGTACGTTAATGTTGATTTCAAGAGCGCAATTATTGAAACGTTAGACTTATTTCTAACGTCGCTAAAATTAACTAAGGCTAAACTGTAAATAGGTACTGAGCGGCTATGCAAAATGCTGACTTTGATGACACATAAGCCTATACAGGGTTATCTGCCTACCCTGTACTAAGCCGAAAGGGGGTGATCAAGGCCATCATTATGAACAACTTTTACTATGGGGCCAACCCGGAATTCGAGATAAAAATATCGGCTATTCTATACAAAACTGTAACTCGAAATCGACAAAATGTATGAAACAGCAGATTTTTTCTCTCAAATTTTGGGATGGCCCATAGTAAAAGTTGCTCATAATGATGGCCTGAATCACTTCCTTTCGGCTTACTACACCAGTTTTGGATAATAACTCTGTATAATACTATCATCAAATCTGACTTTGTCTAAATTTTAGAATCTAGACAAAGTCAGATTTGATTATAGTAGCCCTCTGCTAAACTGTAAATACTGAGCGGCTATGCCAAACTATATGATTGCTGACTATGATGCCACATAAGCTTGTTATATTTATGATATGATTATGATAATATGTATATTATATACATATTTCATAGCAAATGTACATGAGCACGACCAGCCACAATTACCGCTCGCGTGATCGTCCGGTTTTCAACACGTGCATTACTATAATTAAGTGCGTCTCCTCACCGTGAATTATGGACATATTTTATAGTTACGTAGTTTTTTGCATGCGGTTTTGCCCGCATGATTGTTGATGTGTTACAGTTATGTTTTCTAGGTAATCCGTAATATGTAGAATACATAGGTACTGTTTTTCAACAACATAAGGTAAACGTACGTAATTGCGGACGAGTCCCAGAACGCGGACGTTACTCGGTTTTTTAATTTTTGTAAATTTCTACGAAAGTTTAATTTAATCTTATGAATGACAATACATTCTTGGTTATATTTCAAAGTATTATACAGGAAAAACTGTGCACGTAGTGTAATGGTGTCCAAACCAAATGATCTTAAAAGTGCGGTGTCGTAAAATTTTCGTTAATCTGTTAATTCAGTGGCTGAATTTGGTGCCTACCCTGTCATCAACTTCAGTTCATTTTTTAGTTGTGTAATGTGATACGGTAAGTGTGTTATTTTATTACGATACTTAGATAAATTACCTGATATTATAACCTATAATCTAGACAAAATCTTGTTGATTATTTATAATATTTGCGTATCCGCCTAATGGTACTCACTAAACCCGTATTTGTCCCAATGCACGGACAATAATCACATTTTTTGTCCGAGAAGTGGGACACACATAAGTTCTTTAATACTCGTTGCACCAAAGTTCGGATCTTGACCTTATTGCCTTGGAATAAGTCTCATTTTTCCTTGCATGTAAGAACATCGTTTTCAAAACCGTGAAAAATGCAATTATTATAATTCGGTTGCGTCTTATTCCTTTGAATTAAAAATTATTATTGGACTGGTTCAAGCAATAGTCGTATTCAATTTGCTTAAGTATTGCTTAAGCTATATTTTTATACATGACGAAGATAACATAATTTTTTTTGATCGATTTACAACGATTTTTTTAAAATAATATTATGTTAAAATGTAAAAATATTGAAGCAATGCTTCAATTATGTTTAAAAGATTATCCTAAGATTTTTTTGTGGTCAGATTTTGATGTTTTATTTTCTATGATCAGATCTCAGGCACTTGTTCAGCTTTCAAGCTCTCAGCTCTCAGAACAAGAAACCATTTTAGTTGCAGTGATCAGTTATGAGGTCTACCATAAGTTTTGCCGCTGAAACTTCATTAGGTCGTTTATTGTGTTTCTATTCAGAGTTAGGAAACTTAGAGTGCTTGAATTCCTTCCTTTAATTCCACATAATCTTTTTTTTTTCGGTATCACGGCACTAAAGCTTATGCACTTCCGCTGCTGTCGATTTACAGTGTTTTATCGCCTCGTCTTCAACCTGTTTTCTCTTTGGAAAGCGTGTCTGCTATGTTGTTGCCCGAACATGATCTGTGACTCTTATTCCATCGCACTGTGTTTATTTTATAGAGTTTGGAGTGTTGCATGACACTCAGCGATTCATTTCAACCTTGTTATAGGTCTTCTGAGTTCATTGATAGTATCAGCACTGTAAACTTTGACCAAGATCACCTTTTTGGCCTCTTTGTTTCCAGTAGCTGTCAGAAGCTCAGTTTATTTGAAAATTTAAGTGCTTTTGCGGCTAGTAATAGGCCCATGGCCTCCGTTTGCAAAGTTTATGTTGTTTTACTCAGGGTAAGGGACTCTATTAAGCTTTTTTTTTTTGCATCATCTGCGTATATGTTCCAAGATACCAATATTTCGTCAGATAGGTTGTTTGCTTTGGGAATCATTGCCAACGCCCGGTCAATTATTTTGCTGTAGGTTGTCGTAGCACTCATACTCTTCCACTTATTTGTAGATTTGATTCATAGGGCAGAAGTCATCTATTTCTGCTGTGCAGGTGCAGCTGAGTGATTCCTTAGGTGATTTCAAGAGCAACTGAGTGTCTCTTTTTCATACATCTGCTAATTAAAGAGCACGTTAGTTTTTGCGTTTCTTGTAGCATAGTTGTTTTTTGCACGTGTTGTCATCTGTTTATTTGTTAGACTCCAGTTTTTTCCTACCGCTTTAGTGCACTGCCATATAATTTTTGTTGTCATCAGTTTTTCAAGACTGAAGAACAGTAGTTCTCGTTTTTCAACGGGCAAGCTTTTTCATAGTTCTTTATCAAATAATTTACCAAGACTTCTGTCATGGTATCTATTTCCTGCGGCAATAGTTGCGCATTTGGATCTAGCGGTTCCTCTTTATAGCTATTTTGAGTTCATTTCTAAAAGTTGCTATGTCTGTTTGCTTCAGGTTCGTGCTTCGTAACCAGAGTATTCATCAGTTGCCACGCGCCACTCATTGATTGTTTAAGAGATATTGCTTGTAGCCAGCATGATGTCGATAATTGATTCCCAAGACGTTACGAAGGTATACTCAGAGTCATGGTTTAGTAGGTTTGAAAAATGCCTCCTCCTTTCATTTGCATTTTGACAGTCCCAGATATTACAGTGGGTGTTTAAGTCACATCCTACTTTAGTTTCTTGTTTCTTTACTTGTACCTACTAAAATCATTAATTCATTGACCGCCAGATGTTACACCACTTTTGTGATATTCAGGTACGCCGTGTTCTAAAGGTAACTATACTAATGAGGTTGCCTTAGATAATGGTATCTAATTTATTTACTATGAGATCATTCTTACATATATGTGTCACATAAGGCGCCTTATACGGACCTGTTTGGTATAATTATATAAGAGTACGCATTTTATTTTGCATGGGATGACTGAATGCATTACCTTGGGGATCATTTAAGCCGCTTATCTTGCCACGGACTAAATACGGTTCCTATACCAATATTATTGTGTTAACTACCTAACGTATCAGCAACTTTTTTCATAATGTGATTATTGTTTTGTTTAAAATATATTCTATTGCATATAAACTATTATTTCTTTAATTTACGAGACCTGGAATGGCTTAAACTAAAAAATTCTGGAATAATAACAAGTAATAATACAATATGAAGGCAATTTAAATTCCAATGTATAGCAAATAGAGTTGTAATTCGTATAGCGTCCAGGAATTGGGACGAGATGTCCAAGATTTGGGTCGATTTTAAAGTTCATAAAAATAATAATACAATTAAAAGGCAATTTCAATTCTAATGTAAAGCAAAAAGAGTTCAATTTCGTATAGCGTCCAGGAATTGGGACGACATTCCGTGCATTAGGACGAATCGTCCGCGGTTTGGTACATTTGGGTATTTTTTACATTTTGGATATTAATTCCCATTAAAGTTCAAACAAATTAGAAAAAGTTGAATTATTATAAAACTCAGATAAATGCCCTACCTGGTCATATTCACCTTGTTGTTGTAAGTCTATTAGTATCAGCGTAGTATTACTGCAAAGTCAGCGAAGTTCAAAAACGTCCGTGCATTGGTACGTTTACCTTACCGACCTCTACCGGCGTGGTGGACTATATGGCTTTATTCGTACTGCTTGGAGCACACTTTTTGAAACGTTTGAAAATGACTGTTACAATCGCATGCTTTAATATCCCGTCTGCACTAACATAGATTTTTCAATGCTCGTTCCTGCTATGACTCGCGGTCTCGTGACAATTTACGCATACGTCCTAGCGGGCTATTGGGTTAAAAATAGAGCTCCTGGATGGCGTATTCGCTTATTTGTCTTATTTGCACAAATGAATAGTATAAATATGTGCATGTTCGTACGAACGAAATGGATACGCGAACTCCATCCATCGGCTTGTGTGGACGATGTGATCGTGTTACTTTTTTACAAGCTTTTATTTAACTTGCAATGGATGTACCTATGTAAGTTTAGGAATGTAAGTTCGGATGGGATCTAAAATAGGAAAACGGGAAGTTGAATTTGATTAACCGTATTCCGATTGAGCTGAAATTTTGCACGCATACGAGTATGTATATCCTGTGACAATGCAATAATATGGTACCATGGAGCTGATCTGATAATGGAGTCAGAAGGTGGCCATAGGAATTCATGTACTAAACAAGATAGATTACTTATTAAGATAGACCGATTCGTGCCATAAAAATCAAGCATGCTCCTGCGCCATGGCTTACTGATGAGATCAAACTGCTCAAACACAAAAAAGCGATGGCCAGAACAAAGTACAAGACTCATCCCAATGACGCTAACAAGGCACGCTACACAGAACTGCGGAACCGGTGCAACAGGGTGTGTAGAGACGCTCAACGACGCCATATATTTGACTCTGTGGAAGATAAGGATCCAGCCAAAGTGTGGAAATTTCTCAGGTCCTTAGGAGTTGGTAAATCCCGTCAAGATACTGTTCCTAAAAATTTAGACATTAATGCATTAAACCATCATTTTTCGGCATCTCCTGCTATGGACACTGCTTATAAAGCTAATACACTAGAACGTCTTTCTAATGAAACCACTTCTGACCTACCTCCGTTTGTTTTTAGTCAATTCACTGCTTGTGATGTTAGAAAGAGCATCCTCTCAATCTCTTCGAACGCTGTTGGGCTTGATTCTATAAGCCGCAATATGATTATCCCTATCTTAGACCACTTACTCCCAATCCTGTGCCACATTTTTAATTTTTCTGCGTCAAATGGGGTCTTCCCATCTTTATGGAAAGAAGCCCAGATAATCCCTTTACCTAAAAAAGCAAATCCTATATCTTTTTCCGAATATCGTCCCATATCTATTCTTCCCTTCCTATCCAAAGTTCTTGAACGTCTAGTCCATAACCAGCTAAACTCTTTCCTTATCAGTAATAACCTTCTTAATCCTTTTCAGTCTGGCTTTCGTCCGGGGCATAGCACGGTTACTGCACTTGTTAAAATCACGGATGATATACGCCTAGGAATGGACAATGGTGATTTAACTGTGTTAGCGCTCCTGGACTTCAGCAATGCCTTTAACTCTGTAGATTTTGATATCCTTCTGGCTATACTTCGCTCTTCTAACATATCTCCAACGGTGGTTGACTGGTTTCATAGTTACCTGTATGGGCGTCGGCAGAGGATTCATTTTGAAGAATCTTACTCCTCGTGGTGTAATACTACGGCCGGCGTACCTCAGGGTGGCGTCTTATCACCCCTTCTTTTTGCCATTTTCATAAATTCTATTTCAAATTCTCTTTCTACGTCCTACCATCTTTACGCCGATGATCTGCAGCTGTACTGTCAAGCTCCTCTGGGTTGGCTATCAGAAGCCGTGGAAGCGATCAACAATGACTTGCGCAGCATTTTACACTGGAGCAAATCTTTTGGGCTCAAAGTGAATCCATCGAAAACGCAAGTTACTGTAATAGGCAGCTCTCGCATGATATGTCAAATAGACTGGGACACGCTTCCGCGAGTGATTTTTGATGATGTCACCATTCCTTACAGTGACACGGTTAAGAACCTCGGTATTGTCTTCGATCGTTGTTTGTCCTGGGGTCCGCAAATTGCTGAGACTAGCCGCAAAATGTTTGCGTCTAGCGGTTCCTTGCGTAGATTGCGTAACTTTTTACCGACTGCCACTAAAACTGCGCTTGCACAATCCCTTTTACTTCCAATCCTTGACTATGCCGACGTATGTTACCTAGATCTCACGCAAGTCCTGCTGGATAAACTTGAGCGCCTCCAAAATGTTTGTATCAGGTTCATATTTGGCTTGCGCAAATATGACCACGTTTCAGAGTTCCGCGCTAAGCTCAAGTGGCTCCCCATTCGTCGTCGCCGGGATGCTCATATTCTTTCCCTTTTGTATAGTACTCTGTTTATTCCTTCGTCCCCACCCTATCTCAGAGAGCGTTTTCGTTTTCGACACTCTCTATTGAGCCGTTATCTTAAATCTTCCGATAATCTCACCCTTAGTTTCCCTCGTCACAAAACATCTTTCTACGATTCTTCTTTCTCAGTGGAGGCAGTCAGGCTGTGGAATGACTTACCTTTAGAAATTAAGCGTTCACCTTCCTTGAATGTTTTCAAACAACTTGTGAAAGCTCACTATCTAAAACCATAATGCTACTTTTTCCCATAGCTACTATTTTGTAACGTGTGTAGGTATATGTAGGTATAATTATGTAGGTATATGTAGGTCTTATTGTGTAGGTGTATGTAGATCTAATTATGTAGGTATATGTATTATTATTTGTATTTAACGTATATATGTAAGTATATTTAATTTTTGTATTATATAAGTGTGTTTAGTTTATTATTCTTAGGTGTTTTCTTTTGTTAATCTCTAGTTAAGGCCACTATTTTATGTTCTTGTCAGTTCATTTTCGTGCAAGGTTGCCTGGAAGAAATCGCCATGGGTGATAAGGCCGCCAATTTATAATCATATTTGTTTCTTTTTTGTCTGTATGTGAAAATTATTTTTATTTTAAATTGTGGTTGTAAATAAAGAGTTTTTGTCTTGTCTTGTCTTGTCTTGTCTTGACCCGCCATGTTTAGGCTCGTTTTACTTGTCTTGGCTAGCAGCAGACTACATGATATCCAGGATCTCAAAAGCTAAAAAAATGATATATTTTTTAATAATTTATTTATTTAGGTTATTACATAGGTTCACATTGTCTGAATAACGCTGAGATGTGATCTAGGGAACAGCACCTTTTATGGTTTACTCTAGATTTATTTTTGTAGATTCACAGGTTGCACTTTGGCCCAAATAGAAACTGAAAGAGGACAGTTGGACTCATTGGACAGGGCTGAAAACGATGACCTTAAAACTAAATTCAACACACAAAAAAGAACGTTATCATTTCGACCCGTTCATATGAATAATAAATTGAGCAAAACAACAATACATAATTATTTAATATTCGCACAATATTATGTCAGTCTGGTTTGTAAAATTTATGAATACCTCAACTCTATATACACATTATTTAGGTATATATCTGTTATAGATTTCTCAGTAAATTGACGTTGGATTGAAACAACTAGGTACGAGTATGTACTTTACTTAATTAGTTTGTAATTGAACTGGTTATGTCATTACTGATCTAATCACTGATGAATGTAATGAACTTAGCTTGTTGCAATAGTAGCATTACATGAAATTGCTCTCACATACTAGACGCCATCATCTTTAACTTTGCCATTGATACGAAATGCCTATAGTGGTGATAATTATTTATTTTTGAAGTAAATATACAACTAAATATTCTGTGAATATTTCAAGCATCTTCCTGTTGCCGTCATTAATATCGAGCAAAATAATTAATTTCTGCAAAAAATGGCAAAGCCGCCTTCCATCGTGTACAAAATTCGAATATTTCGCTCGAATTGTTTACATTATTGTTGATTTATCAAAAACGGCTCAGCCGGTTTCTGTAAAATGTAAATGGGACCACCTTGGGAGTACTTTCGAACTAAAAAATAATTTTACGATTCGGTTCTCAGTTGGCGAAACTATCGACGTTCATCGTGTACAAAATTTGGATATTTCGCTCGAGTTGCTTATGTTATTGTAATTTTTTTCAAAAACGGCTCAGCCGATTTCTGTAAAATATTAATGAGACTACCTCGGGAGTATACCCTTTCGAACTAAAAAAGAATTTTTCGATTTGGTTCACAATTGGCGAAATTATCCATGAACATACATAAAAAAAATACATACACAAGAACATAGAACCTCCTTTTTGGAAGTCGGTTAAAAATCACGTTTCTTGTATGGGAATACAAGAAAGCCGAAGAACCGAAGCCCCCCTTAAATATTTATTTTATTTTAACTATTTATTTTTAAAGTGAATATTTGAAGCATCTACCTGTCACTGTTATTAATATCGAGCGAAAAACGGCAAATAAATACACGTTTGTTGTATGGGAGCCCCCCTTAATTATTAGATTAATATTTTTCTGTTTTTAGTCTTTGTTGTTATAGCGGCAACAGAAATACATCATCTGTGAAAATTTCAACGTTCTAGCTATCACCGTTCATGAGATGCAGCCCGGTGACAGACAAACGGACGGCCGTACCCTTTGGGTATGGAACCCTAAAATAACTACATCAATGACACATTGATTCGTGCGAATTCAGTTTGCGGTTATGCTATTTTTGAGAGAAAAATAATTATGTAGGTAATAATTATGTACCTACATACAATTTACGAACTTACCCATCTAAAGGCTGATTGAAGTGATTAATTAGGAACATGGAGTAGAGCCACAGAGCTATAACAACCAGAGTAGAGCTAAGTAACGCAATATCTAACATTCACCGGAAGTGTTTAAGCTTTCCAGTTCGAGCAAGTTTTCAATTTCCTAGTTTATCTAATCCATTTACCTAGCCTAACATGGAAAATACAGTATCATAACTCGGTCGATTTCTAATCCAGTATATGCACTATGCAATCAACTGCGAAAACGAGTAGAAATATCAGCTGTTCCGTACATAAAGTTCATTGACACTGGGGGAAGTGCATGGAACAGCTGATTTTGTCGATATCGCACTTGGCCCATACAAAAAGCTGGTCATAGATGTGAGCTAATTTTGGCCATAATTTTTGTTGCTTCCCTAGAAAAATCTACCGCTATAGCCTCTGCTCCAGCCCTATCTCAGCCTATTGGTAAATCTGCTACTGATCTTAGGACCTAGAACATGTGTAAGTAGTCTACATGTAATAAAAAAAAATCTAAAATTATTTATTCATGAAAAGTACATCAGGGTTTTTGGAGGCTCTAGCTGCCAAACTAGGTGTTGGTAACCCGTGTTTTGGAAATTAATTCCTACTTATGGATCAATATACTGTTGTGTAACATAAAGTCGTGTTGCATACAAGTAGTCCGATAATCCGAATGACACCTTGAGATTGTTGAGATTGAGACGTTTGCAAGCCGTCTACGTCTACGCCTTCTCGCTATAAATTACGTATGTGAGAAAATCCGAACCGTCTGTATTTTTGACACAATGCCGGCGCAAAGGTGACACGTGGGCTTTCATGCATTGCTTATTTTATGGTAATGAAACAATGACATCCAACGACATAGGCCTCGCCACAAAAGTTGGCGGAAATGAAGTTAGCTACAAGCTGCGCAAAATCCAATCAATGCGCGGCTTTGTGTGAGCTTCTGTGCAGGATTAGATATTGCCCAGCCTGTAGCTAACTTCACATCCGCGAACTTGTGTGGCGCGGCCTATAGCTGTCTTACTGGCGCCGTAGCGTATTCTTGTGATGATATATTAGGTATAGGCCGAATCACTTCGTGGTGGCTGTAGCTACGAGCTGCGCAAAACCCAATCCATACTGAAGCTCCCCTAAAGCCTCCGATTGACGTACAAAATAAAACCGCGGGTTTAAAGTTTTCTCTGTGGTTTGATACTAAGCGCCACACAAATCGGCGGATGAAAAGTTAGCCGTAGGTGACACTTCGCCGTGATTCGCTAAATATTGCGCATGTGTGCACAATACCGACAGAAGTAGCGAAGTGATGAGCACGGGCGTAGGGAGCGAGCGGGAGGCATGAGGTTGGCGGGCGGGTGTGCCCCAGCGTCTCGTCTCTCTGGCTCCCGCGCACACCTATATTTCGGATTTTGCGCAGCGCTCTGCGCATATCTTTCCATCCGCCGAGATGTGTGGCGCTTAATATACCGTTATATCGTCACACCGTCACAGTAAACTATAATCACAGAGAAAACTTTAAAACCGCGGTTTTATTTTGCACGTTGATCAGACGCTTAACAGCTGCGAAAGGATTGGTTATTTGATTCGACCTATACTGCCAAAATCCTGCTACAATAAGTTTTTTAAATCGTGCATTTTCGTCTAGCTAGACAAAATGGCCCACTGGTAATTAACTTCACCAATTAGATTAACTTTGTTACTCGCTTGTAATTTGCATTTGCTTCGTATATGAAGAGGAGCAATTGAAAAAAAAAAATAAGTTAGGTGAATTTAAAAATTAACAATCCATTTTTGCGAAGGAGGAGAAGGCTTATGCCCCGCAGCGGGCAGAACCAGCCCGGTGATAGGTAGGTGTGTCGTTTCACACGGAATGTATTTCTGAAATTCCGTCTGATTATTACGTAGACGTATTGAACACTTTGTTTACGTATTGATAAAGACATTCGTAATGTAGGCATTCATAATCGACTTTGGCGATCTTATCGAAATTTAAAAAAAACTTATGATTCTCTTGAAGCTGGTTTATTATGCGAGGTCTAGACTAGGCTAGGTTCTCAAAGTATGCATATAAGGCGGCATCCCAATTAGCTATATCCTGTTCGAAGGCACGGTAATAGGTAATGCAAATATTATAAATTTTTCATACGAACTCGCACTTTTAAGTATTCTAAAAGCGCCACTCTTTTATTAGGTACTTAACGGTATAAGGTCGAATTAAACTTAGATACCTAATAAGCCCGATTACAGAGGCGCCATCGTAATTATAATAGCTAAATAGCATAGTTCTGTTTCTTTTTCACTTTAGGCATTCGATAGAGAGAACCCTTTTTACGTTGCTATTAAATTTACGCTGGCGCCTCTATAATCGGGCCTATTGGTGGCATACGTGAAGTAATTAGGCTGCAAGCTGCGCAACACCCCTAAATATGCTACGGTTTTCTATAACATTCATACAACACTGTCTTTCAACGTAGTTAAATTTCCGTACAAAGTGTTGTTTGCACACTCTATCGACTTAGTAAAAAAGAACTTGTTTATGGGCAAAGGTCGCTCACTGACTCTCTCTAACACCCGAATCGAAACTAAATGATCATTTAAATCGGGTTTTCATTCAGCTTGATTATGAGGTAAATGGGTATATTCCTAGAAAATATGTGTAAGAAAAGCCATCAAGTTGTTACACATAGTAAATAATTGGCCAAGTGAGAGTCAGACTCGCGCACGAAGGGTTCCGCACCGTATGGAATCCCCCCGTAATATATTTTATTTTAATTTATTAATTACTAGCGACCCGCCCAGGCTTCGCGCAGGTGTATTAACCTTCCTCTTGAATCACTCTCCGCATCAAAATCCGTAGTGTAGTTTTAAAGATACGAGATAAGCATACATGGGGACAGCGGAAGCAACTTTGTTTTATACTATGTAGTGATAGTGATTTTTAAAGGAATGTACCACTCAATATACTCGTATCAAGCATCTTCCCGTTGTCGTTGTTAATATCGAGCCATACAATCACGTTACTTGTAAGTTAAAAATAAATAGATAAAATAAAAAATAAAATTAATTAAGTGCCTTGAATATTTATTTTAATTTATTTATTTTTAAAGTGCATCGTATGTAACTAAATATTTTGTGTATGTATATTTCAAGCATTTACCTGTCCATCCATCAGCCATAAGAAGTCCACTGCTGGACATAGGCCTCCCCTATGGATCTCCAATAAGACCGGTTGGAAGCGGCTTGCATCCAGCGCGATCCTGCGGTCTTAATGAGGTCATCCGTCCACCTTGTGGGTGGACGTCCTACGCTGCGCTTGCCGGTACGTGGTCTCCACTCGAGAACTTTCCGACCCCATCGGTCATCAGTCCTCCGCGCTATGTGCCCTGCCCATTGCCATTTCAACTTGCCAATCCGTTGGGCTATGTCGGTAACTTTGGTTCTTCTACGGATCTCCTCATTTCTGATTCGATCTCGCAGAGAGACTCCGAGCATAGCCCTCTCCATAGCTCGTTGGGCTACTTGGAGCTTACCAATAAGGCCCATAGTGAGAGACCACGTTTCTGTGCCATAAGTCATCACTGGCAACACACACTGGTCGAAAACTTTCGACTTGAGGCACTGAGGTATGTCGGACGAGAAGACGCTACGCAATTTTCCGAACGCTGCCCAGCCGAGTTGGATTCGGCGATTGGCCTCTTTCTTGAAGTCGGACCTACCTAACTGGACTACTTGTCCTAGGTAGACGTACGAGTCAACGACTTCAAGAACCGAGTTCCCAACAGAGATCGGGGTGGGTACAACATGGGAATTACACATAACTTTCGTCTTGTCCATGTTCATCTTAAGACCCACCTGTTGAGAAACCCGATTGAGGCCTTCGAGCATCGTGCTGAGCTCTTCCATCGATTTTGCCATGACTACTATATCGTCGGCAAACCGAAGGTGAGTGAGGTATTCGCCATTGACATTGATGCCGAATCCTTTCCATTCCAGGAGCTTGAAGGCGTTCTCCAAAGTAGCCGTAAACAGTTTCGGAGAAATTACGTCTCCCTGTCTTACGCCTCTTTTTAAAGGGATCGCCTTGGAGCTCTCTTCCTGTACTCGGACCGACATAGTGGCGTTATTATACAAGCACTTCAACACTTCGATGTACCGATAGTCAATACGGCATCGTTGGAGAGACTCGAGCACAGCCCAAGTCTCGACCGAATCAAAGGCTTTCTCATAGTCCACAAACGCTAAGCAAAGTGGCAAGTTATACTCTTCGGTCTTCTGTATAACCTGCCGTAGCGTATGAATGTGGTCCATGGTACTAAAGCCCTTTCGGAAACCGGCTTGTTCGGAAGGCTGGAAGTCATCAAGCCTGCGCTCGAGACGATTCGTAATGACCCTTGAAAACAGCTTATAAACATGGCTCAGAAGCGAGATGGGTCTGTAGTTCTTCAATAAGGTGTTGTCACCTTTCTTGAAAAACAACACCACCACGCTTCTGTTCCATGCTTCTGGCGTGATGCCCTCGAGGACGACGGTGTTAAAAAGCTTCTGGAGGACTTTTAGTACAGGTGTTCCACCCGCTCTCAGAAGCTCTGATGTGATACCGTCATCACCCGGCGCCTTGTTGTTCTTAAGCTGATTCAGGGCCATTCTAATCTCGTACAGGCTGATGTCTGGGATATCTTCGGTGAAGTGTCGGGTCAGCTTGGCTCTTGGATCTTTGGCCGCGCTGCTAACAGGCTTAGCGACCGAAGCGTATAACTGTCCATAGAACCTTTCGATCTCCTCTAATACCTCTGCCTTGGTCGACGCTAAACTTCCATCTTCTCTCTTCAGCTTTGTCAATTGGCTTTGTCCAATAGACAAATCTCTTGCGAACACTTTGGAGCCTTTGTTCCGCTCTATTGTCTTTTTAATATGTTTAGTATTAAAAAGACGGATGTCGTGCCGCAAGGATTTCGAAATTTGTCTATTGAGACGCCTATATGACTTTGCATCATCGGAAGACTGCAATCTTAGCGAGCGTCGTTCGGCCATGAGATTTACAGTGTGATCGGAGAATTTCTGCGGTTTATTTGAACGGCGGGGTCTAAAGAACTTAGCACCCACCGTTTGGACAGTTTCTACGAGCCCGTTGTTTATCTCGTCCACCGACGCAAGTTTCTCTAGGCAAGCAAAACGATTCGAGAGCTCGAGCTGAAACTCCTCGGGGTTTTGGATATGTTCACGAGTAGGTCGGAGCGTGGACTTCATCAGGCGGGACCTTTCGAGCTTAACATTAATATCTAATGTGCCTCGTACAATTCTGTGATCGCTGCCGGTTTTCACCCTGTGGATCACGGAGACATCATTAAATATTCGTCTCTCGGTGGTCATGATGAAGTCTATCTCGTTTTTCGTGGAACCATCAGGGCTCATCCAGGTCCATTTCCTGTGAGGCGGCTTCTGGAAGAAAGAGTTCATCATAAAGAGTTCCTCTCTCTCCAGAAAGTCAGCCAGCCTCTGGCCCCTAGGGTTTCGTTGCCCATATCCAAATTGCCCCACCCTCAGCTCATCGTCGTTTTTTCTGCCCAACCTTGCGTTGAAGTCCCCCATAACAACAGTGAAGTGGGTCTTAGACATATGAATGGCCCGACTTACGTCCTCATACATAGTCTCCACCTCATCATCTGGGTGTGACGATGTCGGTGCGTATACCTGAATGACCTTCAGCGAATACCTCTTGGATATTCTGAGTATTAGGTATACCACCCTGCTCGACACACTTTCGATGGTAATAATGTTGTTGGTGAGGGACTTGTGAACGAGAAAGCCAACACCACCTTGGGACCGTTGGTCACCTTCCCGGTAGTAAAGCAGGTTGCCGGATTTTAAGGTTATCGTGTCCTCCCCCTCTCTACGGACTTCAGACAACCCCACAATATCCCAACGCAACCTACTCAACTCTTCTTCCAGCTCAGCAATCTTCTCGTCAGTCCTCAACGTGCGCACGTTGTGTGTTACCAGGGCCAGTCGTCGTTTACGGGAGTGGTAGCCGGGCGTCTGCCAGCGATTCTTAGCACCCCCTTCTCCGCCGTTACCGGGGCCGCTACCGTAGCCCCGGGCTAGCGAAGCTGCTGGGGACTGGGGGCCTGGTCTTTTTGTTTGTTCCATATTGGGTATTTGCCCGTAATCGCCGCGCTGGGCAAGCGTGGTGGCGATCGCAGAAACGTAGCTTCGCGACAGGGATGCTGCTCCCCATCCCTGCCCTGTGCCATTTTAGCTACGTTTTTATTTGAATGGTTATACCGCCATTAGTCGGTTCCGCTGTACCTTAGTCGGCTCCTACGACACCTGGTACTAGAGGGGGGTGCTATTCTACTCTGCCGGCACCCCACGGCCCTGTCACCGTTATTAATATCGATCGAAAAACGTCTAAAAATTCAGGTTTGTTGTATGGGAGCCCCCTTAAATATTTTTTTCTATCTTTAGTATTTTTAATGTTTTTAGTATTAATGTTGTTACGTCATATTATGGCGCTATAACAACAGCCTGGTGACAGACAACATAATAATATTATGCTGTCTGTCACCAGGCTGTATCTCATGTACCGTAATAGCTAGAACGTTGAAATTTTCACTGATGACGTATTTCGATTGCCGTTATAACAACAAATACTAAAAACAGAATAATATAAAATATTTAAGGAAAGGCTCCCATTCAGTACGGAACCCTTCATGCGCGAGTCCAACATGCCGATTTTTATTTATTTGTTTGTACTACATTCGGATCTCGAAAACGGTTATAACCATCTTGATTTTTGGTATTTCGATAAAACTTTTCTTTTTAAGTTGGCGAAGGCTTTATGTACATCACTATCACTACTTAGTAGTATAAAACAAAGTCGCTTCCCGCTGTCTGTCCCCATGTAAGTTTATATCTTAAAAACTACACAACGGATTTTGATGCGATTTTTTTATTGGTAAAATGAGTGAGTTCAAGAGGAAGGTTTATAATACGCCTGTGCGAAGCCGGGGCGGGTCGCTAGTTTTTTGTATAAATAAGCAAGTGTTTCATCAAAGGTCTCTGCTTGGCTCGAGCCTACGTCTTGCCTTGTATGGAAGGAAAGTGCCAACAATCTATCATCGCTAGAAATCGCTTTCGTCCACATCTGGTTTCTAGTAGGCTGAAGTTCAGACTCTACCAAAGCGGAGCGTTAGAGTCTGAGAGGTCAAATATGCCATATTTGGTTACCGAGAAAAAACTGTTGCCTGTAAAGTCGGTATACGGGCGAAAGTTTTACGTGACAACTACTTTGAGACGAATGAGACGAATGAGAGCGAGTGAGAGGCACTTACGTGCCTCTCACTCGCTCTCATTCGTCTCATTCGTCTCGTTGTTTGTAATTATTAGGTGTTAGTAATTATTATTGACAATAACTGATTAAATCTTAAGTAGTTCGAGAAAAGTGTGAGCGGAGCGTAACGCAGTTTCTTGAAGTGTCACCCGGCAAACCAATTTATAAGACGTTGTCACGTCAAAACATAGTTGCGAGGGGAGGGAGGGTTGAACAGAGGTTTCTCGCTAAGCATACTACTGGGTATCTTTTTAGACGACACATAATATAGGACAGCATTGCGTTCATTATTACGCTAAAAGTTCACTATAGAGTCAACTCCAAAATGGTGAAAACAATGTTGGTATTCACAGAAATTTTTAATAGAACAGTGTTTTTTTTAGCGATTTCGGGACAAGCAGACCAGGCAATCATAATGAATCCGTCGCCTTTAAAATTTATGCAGTGACCTTACGGATTAAGCATGCAGCTCTAATACTACACTCAGGAGCTCAATTTTTGAATCGATAGAAGGGAATCGCATACATCGCTATCCCGTTTGCTCTGTCAGAGATATTCAATGCTCGCTCCTGCTGTCACTCGGACTTAAATCCATGTACTCATGCGTTCAGCCGTTCTAATTATCCTTACATAGTATAAAATAAAGTCGCTATTTTCGTTTGTTTGTTTGTCTGTATGCTTAAATCTTTAAAACTACGCAACGGATTTTGATGCGGTTTTTTTTAATGGATAGAGTGATTCAAGAGGAAGGTTTATATGTATAATAAACCTGTGCGAAGCCGGGGCGGGTCGTCTAGTTAAACTATAAAGCCCTTGCACTTCTTCGTTCCACTCCGCACTAGCCCGCTTTGGTAGAGCGTAGGCTTGAATCCTATCATGTTGCTACGCACGTCGGACCTTGGAGCCATTAAGGCAGGTTCGATGGCTTCGCATGCCCATAAATATCCCGCCAGAGTAACGGAACTGTCATTACTTGATTTCTAGACTTCCCGTCAGTTAGTTGTACGTACAAGTTTAGATAGATAGATATTCTTTATTGTTAACACAAAGATCACAAATACCTAACACAGATAACAAAAACATAAAAAATAGCGTGTTACAATGTAAGTAATGAGGGAATGTTAGGTGTGCCAGTAGGAAAAAAGCTCTTTTAGGTAAGAAGGAGTTGAAGGATTAAAGAGGATGTTGTAGAGGAGATGAAGAATGTGTGCATTCCATCGAAAGCGGATTGGAAGCCATTTAAGAAAATATTTAACACTTAACAGTAAAGTTTATAGTGTAGTTTAACTAGGTCTTTCTTAGCGATCACTAAAGTTGGATTGGTGGATCACCTCAGTGAAGCAACGAGCTACGCTACGAGCGCTACGCCAAACGTTGCCTCTTTGGCATAGTTGTACGTCATCGACTTGGATTTTTTTCTTGATAGTTTGACTAGGTGTTTTTTAACAATCATCGTAGTTAAGCAACTTTCGGCACAGGCAGTCTTCGGATGGGTGACCGTGGTAGGCAAATAAGTGGTGTTAAATTGAGAATCCCGAATCAGAAGCTTTTAGGCGGCGCTGCTTTAATAATCCTAGGATCCTACCTATACACACCTCCGTACATTTTTTACAATTACTATTATATAATTACTTACTTTCATTATAATTTAAACAAGATGTACATCTAACTTATATTGCAGAATTCTAAAATCGCTACTAGATATAATTATTTTATGCTGTATCCCTTACTATACCTAACAAAATTTTTGTTGATACCTACTACCTGTTGACCACAACATTATTACTTACGTTGTTTCTATCTTGTTTGATGGATATTACCATAAAGTTTTATTAGTACCAATACCTAGTAAGTAGATAAATACTTAACCTTTGCAACATTTTGTGTACTTTGGATACTTCACCTTCGGCACAGTCCTTCGGCCACGTAGTATAGGTTGTACCATACTGAGAGCTTTGAAGCGCAGTAAGGAAGAGAGGCGTTTTACTCATAAATATCTCGGAAAAATTTGCCTCCATTAGCAGATAAAATAACTTGTTTTTTTTTCTCGATAATCTACGCTGTCCCACTGCTGGGCAAGGGTCTCCCCACTTCCTTCCATGTTTCGCGTTCCTTAGCCATGTCCTATCAACTTTCCGGGAAATTATCAAGATCGCCACGTCAGCATGTTTTAGGCCAAAAATAATTTTCACAATTATTTTTCGCAAAAAATGGAAAAAATCGCCTTTCATCGTGTACAATATTCGAATATTTCGCTCGAATTGTTTACGTTATTGTTGATTTATGAAAAACGGCTCAGCCGATTTCTGTAAATTTAAATGAGACCATCTTATAAGGGGAGTATACCCTTTCGAACTTAAAAATATATTTTCGATTCTGTTCACAATTGCCGAACCTATCGATGAACATACACAAAAAAAAGATACATACAGACTAACATAGAACCTCCTCCTTTTTAGAAGTCGGTTAGTAACTTATAGACCTATAAATTGTTAAGAGACCTGAACTTAGTGGCGGCTTTTATTGCAGCTTAGTAGTAGTAGTAGACAAGGGAAAATTGTTTTCATTGTGATCTGACAGGCTAAGCTCACAAACACATGTAATCTGTAGAGTGAATATAGACATAATTAAATGAGTATGGCACATAAGCAACGCATAATAATTTGTTATGCGCACGAACTCAGTGTTAGTCTTAACAAGTATCTAATATATCATCGGCGAAGTACTATTGTCAAAAGCCCTCGCGCCCACGTGCGTCTCGCTTTTGACCCGCTTTCATTGTGTCGCAAACTTTACGTACTTAGAACACTTGAACCATTGAACACGGAAGAAACTAGATGGACTCTGCAACTGCATTGAATTAACGAGTAAATGCGCTGTGTCAAAATTGATATGGACAACTTTAGTTGTGTTCAGCACGGTCAGTCTTCGGATGAGTGACCGTGGGTGGTATTTACAACAGAGCGCTACCGTGGCTCGGATGATGCGTTAAGTGGTGGATCCCGGTTTTTTAAACCGTTTAGCCATGTCGGAGGCTTTCAGGTGCCTTAAAAACTCAGGGCTAGTCACCCGGGTAACTATCGAGTTTACGAACTTGCTTATCGAAAACATCCTTCACTCTTGAGTGAAATGAGTGTTTGATAAGCTTTGAAGCAAGCTTCAGTCCAGTTTGAAAGACAGAGAGAAGCTGATGGAGCGCTGTGTAAACTATTCTGTCTTATTCAGTCATTGAGGCTTCACTTTTTGAGCGCAAAAGTCCTTCTGTAATTTTCCCGTGTTCGAAGACTTGGGCATAATTTGTATGTACTGCAAAAAACTAAGTGCGACGATCGTGACTTCTCTAAGTGGTGCTAAGTACTCGCGGATAATCGAGGAAAGAATAACAAACAACGTATTAGGTTAATCTTATGATGCTTTTTATTGCTGACTTTGATTTGATTGCCTTCGCCCTTCCGCGATTAGTGTGCGATGTCTCGACTTAAAATCACGTGTTTCTCATAGTCGATACACAGGTTGCCTAGTTAAATCCATCTGTAATTGTTTAAAATTACTTGGATGTTTATTTTAAAAGTAATGTAAGATAATTTGTAGTGATATCAAATGTTTCTATAATTTTGAAATAAGTGACAACACTCATCCGAAAATGCGGTGCCCGACGGGGTCCATACTGAACTTTGTACATAAATTTTGTTACTAACATCTTGTACTGCATGGAAGCATATAGGTACTCGTATAAATAAACGAAAAGAAACACTTACGATGGGTATTCTATCTGATGGGATGCCATTGTAACTAAGTTACTAAGTCTTGTAACCCATGACTTGACTACTCTAGGCACTGAAAATATTGTCTGAAATTCGGATAGCGCTACAATAGGCATGAAGACAAAACAAATATAATTAGTCCGTCAGATAGACTATCAAAAAATATTAGACACGTATTTTTTCTTTCATCAATTAAACAAAAATTGGTGAAGATATAGTCTGTCAAAATTTCGCGTGACGTCACTAGTGCCATACAAATGTATAGACTTCTGTAAGAGAAGTGACGTCACGACCGCCACTTTGACAAGGTTTATCTTTGTCACATGTTTGATTAACAAAAGAAAAATTATGTGTCCAATATTTTTTGATAATCTAACTCACGGACTAATTATAACAATGTTTTTTTTTTACCCAGCCATCATTCCTATTCTAATTTCCTAAATTATTACCCATTTGCTACACCTAAGACTACAGTAATAGACTTTCAAAAAGTCAAAGCAATTAAAATACCTCTGATTCATGCACGACGTGATCTCACGACCTGCAACTTCTCATTATTACCTACGTGGTCACAGTTCGGAAACTTTGTTTTGCAGTCGCCAGTCCGTATCAAAATAAAACATGCATTTTGTTTGCAACACTTGTTTAAAATTATATTTAAAACCTACTGAATACAAATACAATTCAAATAAATCAATGAGCACCATATGAGATGGATACGTATTTGTTTTAGTGTTGTTGATGAATAAAATTATTGGACACCCGTAATTGGTAAGCCTAACCTATCTGGAAGTTGTAGTTTTAAAACCTCATATTTATTCATTCGCTTTATTTTTAACTGATTTATGTAGTCATCTACTCGTACTACACAATAAGCTACTAAATCATCACAGACCACAAGCCTAGAAATAATCTAAGACAGTTGCTATTAAATGACTGATGTGGCCAAAAGGTTGTCAATTTAAATCAGAATTGGGCTGGAATGTCTGCCGAATTCATTCTGGATTATATTAGTTCCGTCATTACCACCCACTCCAGATCTGAAATGAGCTTGAAGCAGACCTATTATCGCAAATAGACAAATTGTCTTTCTACCAATTTATCCCATCTATGTATAGTTTGGAATGTATTGATCCCCCTTACCTATAGAAACAGGCGTCTTATTGTGTACCGAGACAAATTTCTTTCTAAGAAACAGATTCCATGAAATTCGCCACAGAAGCCTTACGTATACAGATCACTGAAAGTAACACCTATTTTTATGAAATTTATGGGAGTCGTGTTGACAACAATATTTGTGGTAAGGTTAAATTATTCTCGAAAGAATACCATATGCAGGCAAGATTTAAGAGCATTATGAGCTTTGCTTTCGTCGGTGGAGCAACTTCCACGTCTCGCGGTCCTCTACCAGCATTTTCATAGAATTAGATTTTTTTTTTATTTGCATAGGCGTTGTTGTGCACTTTTTGCGATGGGTAAAAAATGTTAAACTCGCGTCCGGACACGTGAACTGATTGAAAATTCGTAAGACGGAGGTAGCAAGTTTTCACTTCTACCACCACTCCCGGAGTGCAACCTTATGTTAAAATTTAAATGGGATCACATCGGAAGTATACAAACTTTCGAACTAAAAAAGATTTTTTGATTCGATTCAATATTGGCGAAAATCTCGATGAACATAGGTACACAAAAAATATACACAGATTAACAAATAACCTCCTCCTTTTTGGAAGTCGGTTAAAAAGCATTAAAAGACACCCATCTGACTACATATTTACAAACCATGCTGTTTTTTAATCGGTAATAACATATTTTTTTAGTGAAGGCATAGAAGGAAGGCAGAGATTTTTTTAAACAGTAAAATTTAAAAGTTATTCAGAGAAAAATCTAACCAAGATGATGATTACGTCATTTGAAAGCTTGTTTTATGGGCTTTTCAAAAATATTTATTTTAAGTTTTTTTTCCCTGCTTTTTTTTTAAATGTGAAAAATTTATTGTATAGAAAAATAGAAATACAGCTTACTATTTTCTGTACTTCAGCAATAATTATGTGCTTCTATCGTTCTTTTACTTGCATTTTTATGTGAATATTCCACATTAATCTCTTATTTTGCTATAATAATAAGAAACTAGCGTGACTAACTGGTCACACTAGTTTTTTTATATAATAATTTACAATGTGTCTAGAAAATTCATACAAAGTGTGTCCAATTGGTAAAAATGCTTAATAATAAAATAATCATTAGAAGGTTACTTAATCAGAGTTACCAGAAATGATCTACCTATTCTATCAAATATATTAATTAATCCTAAAAAATTCAAAATTAATTTAAAAAAATAGGAGGTTTCTTTTTTATTTTAACTGAAGTGATTAACTCAGAAAGACATGTACTCGTACTTTCTCGAGATGTAACGAGTGCTGTGGTTAGATTTTTTGATTACTATTGTACCAGCCTCCATACTGTAACCCTGTTTTTTGTTCATAGATCTAAGACACTTACAATTTCGAATTTCCCGCGTCGTTTTGCATTTGCGACGGGCATTAGTGTACTGTCTTGGAACTGTATGAAGTAAATCCGAATTTTCATTAATGAACACTAATCGTTTGTTGTGGAATATATCAATTAATTTTTACTTCGATTTCATATTATCGTTTACAACAGTTGTGTTTTGACTGGAGTTTTGACATTCCATCAGTTGCCACTGGGAACAGTGACATTTCATTTAAACTTGACATTTGTTTGTTAGATGTTGATGTCATTTAGTGTTCAAGCGAAATTTGTGAATGTGCGCTTGATTCAGTCAAAAGGTTTTATGAATCAAACTGATCGATTCTAAGTGAATCGATCGATGGTTCTGTTGTAAAGTACTTGCGAGTCTATGGACCGGATAGCGGAAACCTGCATTTTGGAATGAAACGCGGTGGCGTTGAGTTGCAAGTGGTTGTGAAGGTGTTTTTGGGTGGATTCTCGTGGTGGGATGACCACGCGGTCAGACTGACGCCTTTCTGCGACGATATTGCTTGAAGATTTTCAACCTTTTTTCGAGCTAAGTCTGCGACACGTGTTCCGTGTAATTGAACGTGATTGAAACTATCGAGAGGTGGCTGCCTTCGTGGATTCGATTGTTATTCGTCCTTCTAAACCGGAGGACGTTTTGGAGGGGGGCGACGTTTTGGCGGACGTGACATTTCGTTGTGGACGTGACGTGTCCACGGGCCTAGGTTCCCGTGAGGACGCCTTGACGATGACTGTACGGTAGGGACGACCCTTAGTTGAGAACGCGGCTACCGACTTAGCATACTGCGGTATCGTGCTACTCACCAAGAGCGTATGTTCGAGGGGCTTCTTACCCGTTATTAGCCATTAAGCCTTAGTTTATCTAAATTTAAGTTAGGTTAACTAATTAGTATAAGTCTATGACTAGTTTAAGCTTAATTTGACCAGACATCTGGACGAGGTGGCGACCCAGTCCCTATTTTTATTAAATAAATTTATTGGATACGGAATTCTGCGTGTTTCAATCAACGAAAACCGGAAATCCCGTTACAATACATTTTGTGGACGTGCCCTTTACTCTGGTGACTAGAGTCTAGTCAAAAAGGGTTCCTTATGTCTCGTTGTGGACGTCCTACGCTTGATATGATGATGATAAGTTCCTGCTGAGTTACTTACGCTCGGCCTTTGGTAGAATTCCATAAAATACAGGGAAATTTACGCGACAATTTACGCTAATGTACGTTTTAGTCACAAATGCAATAAGGATAACTTACATTAAAGGTCTAAGGTTGTTCCTGTTTTGCTGTCGGTACTTAGCAGTGCCGCTACGTGTTTAGAATGTAGCTTTTCTTTATAAATACTCGTATTACCATAAATAGTCCTAACCCTACTAGATAAGCTTTGATAAGCTTATACTCGAACAAATAAATATGCTTAGTGCTTATTTGTTGCTAATATTTTAAACTGTACTTTGCCGCTCTTTTAATAGCCCCCTGATGAACATAGGCGTACTGATGAAGGTCTATTGAACCATATCCACCTCGCCAGCCTAGCCGTGGTGGCTTAGTGGGAGGTCTTTGCCTTACGAGTGTCAGGCGTGGGTTCAAACCCGGTCCTATTCCATTAAGTTTGTTATTTGAAATTCATGGATACGGCGGATGGCTTATCGAAAGTAGTTTCGGAACCATAGGTAAAACCTTTCTTCTGGTTATCTATAAAGATGTCTAATAGACTCAGGGCTATTTGAAAAGATCTTGGAAATAAACCATGCAACATGCTAATTAAAGCGACCTTGATTATTTTAACAGTCAATCGTCAAATCTTGCTAAAAGAGGACAGAGACAATAATACCGTTGGCGTTTGTTTCTTTTCTGTAAAAAACACAAAATAAATGGTTTGCAAACAAAGATTTTTGCATCATAACTTCAATTATCACGTTAATATTCTCAGTAAAGTGAAATAAAAAATTGCACGTGTAGCACAGCACACGTGCCTGTTTCATGAAAAAAGTTTCGCGGTAATTCGTAAACTGATTTTGAAACTCCGTTATGCGATTGTTGCGACGCATCTGCAGGACTTCTTTCGTGAACTGGACTCCACACGTGATTGAAGTGAAACTTATCCAAATATAACTCTCTACTTGTCTATTCTTCTCTCTCATGTAACGAAATGCGTGCCATTGCGTGCTTAAACTTAAAAATTCTTTATACTCAAACCGTTGGACAAAATTAACTTCAAAGAGATTTATGTGTGCATACTTTTGCGCCTTCTTCTTTGTCGAAGATACAAATAAGGTACATAACCACAATTTCTTCGTCACTTGAAGAAGTCATTATGCAGACGTCTTTTCTCAAAGATAACCGAAATGATTGTGGTTGCAGCTTGTGTGGAAAATGGTTGAAACTGGTTTCAAATCAATAATTTCAAAAGGGTTTCGTTGCAGTTGCGTTTCACCGTGTGTTCTGGGCCTAACCCCTAACTGAAACTCATTACTGCGTTTCAGGTTATCCAAACCGCTGAACCGTTTGAAAACAATTTTATTATTACATTACTTGAAACGTTTCGACCAAGTTGCATCGGTCATGGTCACGGACAGGGTAATATAAGAATAATGTGCTTAGATCGGAAAAGTTTTAAAATAACATAACTTTTCCTTTCTTTTATGGGTCGTGCGTGATGTCTAAAATGTGATCGTCTCACCACAAAATATTTTAACACGCTTTAGACTCTAGAACATAGCAAAATTGAAACTTAGTTAAATGTTTTTAACCGATTCCAAAAAGTAGGAGGTTCTATGTTCGTTTGTGTGTATGTTAATCAATTATTTCGCCAATTGTGAACCAAATCGAAGAATTCTTTTTTAGTTCGAAAGGGTATACTCCCGAGGTGGTCCCATTTAAACTTCAAAGAAATCGGCTGCACCGTGTTTGAAAAATCAACAATAACGTAAATAATTGAGCCGCTACCCGTCCACCCACTGGCTTAACCCACTGGTGGGTGTAGGGGTAATTTACGTACGACCGTAAAAGTCTAGAAGGTAGCTTACCTGATATGACGTCACTACAATTAAGGTACAAATTATCCAGGGTAACGTACCATGGTTACCAATTAATGAACGAGAAGTTGATGCCTACATATAATTCATCATATTACCCAGGATTCCACCTACACATCTCTACCACAGTAAATGTGTCCATACAGTAAGTAATCCCACAAAGTCGCCTTAGCCGTTTAGCTACTTAGTGCAAAGAGTGATCCATCCATCCATCAGCCATAAGAAGTCCACTGCTGGACATAGGCCTCCCCTATGGATCTCCAATAAGACCGGTTGGAAGCGGCTTGCATCCAGCGCGATCCTGCGGTCTTAATGAGGTCATCCGTCCACCTTGTGGGTGGACGTCCTACGCTGCGCTTGCCGGTACGTGGTCTCCACTCGAGAACTTTTCGACCCCATCGGTCATCAGTCCTCCGCGCTATGTGCCCTGCCCATTGCCATTTCAACTTGCCAATCCGTTGGGCTATGTCGGTAACTTTGGTTCTTCTACGGATCTCCTCATTTCTGATTCGATCTCGCAGAGAGACTCCGAGCATAGCCCTCTCCATAGCTCGTTGGGCTACTTGGAGCTTACCAATAAGGCCCATAGTGAGAGACCACGTTTCTGTGCCATAAGTCATCACTGGCAACACATACTGGTCGAAAACTTTCGACTTGAGGCACTGAGGTATGTCGGACGAGAAGACGTTACGCAATTTTCCGAACGCTGCCCAGCCGAGTTGGATTCGGCGATTGGCCTCTTTCTTGAAGTCGGACCTACCTAACTGGACTACTTGTTCTAGGTAGACGTACGAGTCAACGACTTCAAGAACCGAGTTCCCAACAGAGATCGGGGTGGGTACAACATGGGAATTACACATAACTTTCGTCTTGTCCATGTTCATCTTAAGACCCACCTGTTGAGAAACCCGATTGAGGCCTTCGAGCATCGTGCTGAGCTCTTCCATCGATTTTGCCATGACTACTATATCGTCGGCAAACCGAAGGTGAGTGAGGTATTCGCCATTGATATTGATGCGGAATCCTTTCCATTCCAGGAGCTTGAAGGCGTTCTCCAAAGTAGCCGTAAACAGTTTCGGAGAAATTACGTCTCCCTGTCTTACGCCTCTTTTTAAAGGGATCGCCTTGGAGCTCTCTTCCTGTATTCGGACCGACATAGTGGCGTTATTATACAAGCACTTCAACACTTCGATGTACCGATAGTCAATACGGCATCGTTGGAGAGACTCAAGCACAGCCCAAGTCTCGACCGAATCAAAGGCTTTCTCGTAGTCCACAAACGCTAAGCAAAGTGGCAAGTTATACTCTTCGGTCTTCTGTATAACCTGCCGTAGCGTATGAATGTGGTCCATGGCACTAAAGCCCTTTCGGAAACCGGCTTGTTCAGAAGGCTGGAAGTCATCAAGCCTGCGCTCGAGACGATTCGTAATGACCCTTGAAAACAACTTATAAACATGGCTCAGAAGCGAGATGGGTCTGTAGTTCTTCAATAAGGTGTTGTCACCTTTCTTGAAAAACAACACCACCACGCTTCTGTTCCATGCTTCTGGCGTGATGCCCTCGAGGACGACGGTGTTAAAAAGCTTCTGGAGGACTTTTAGTACCGGTGTTCCACCCGCTCTCAGGAGCTCTGATGTGATACCGTCATCACCCGGCGCCTTGTTGTTCTTAAGCTGATTCAGGGCCATTCTAATCTCGTACAAGCTGATGTCTGGGATATCTTCGGTGAAGTGTCGGGTCAGCTTGGCTCTTGGATCTTTGGCCGCGCAAATCAAAGAGTGATATATGAGTATAATTCCTGATGGCACAACTAGTTGTGCGAAAGCAGTCGGTCCACGAGGAACTCCGCGTAATAAATTATGCTGGTATGGTTAGTTTAGGCAGAGCGATCGTGTTAAGGCGCGCAGGAGCGTAGCTAAGCAGGGCCTAAGGAGGCTTTAAGAGGAGATAAGGAGGCTTTAGGAGGGGCGGCACTGTCAGAATAAACAAAAGTATTTTAAGAATTATGTAAGTGGTTCGTTACATTTTGTTGAGGGTGGATGATATTGATAGAACAATCGGCCAACTGCGAGTCTGAGTCGCGCACATAGGGTTCCGTACCAAATGAAGCTCCCGTTAATTTATTTTATTTTAATTGAATTATTTATTTTTGAAGGAAATATAATCATAATCAATTTATTGATAACATTTTGTTATACAAGTCATTTAAACATATAACGCAATATTCTGTGAATATTTCAGCATCTTCCTGTTGCCATTATCAATATCGCGCAAAAATCACGTTTCTTCTATGGACTCTTAAATATTTATTTTGTTTTACTATTTATTTTTAAAGTGATCATTTTATTTAATATTCTTTGAATATTTCAAGCATCTACCTGACACCGTTATCAATATCGAGCGAAAACCGGCTAAAAAGTCAGGTTTGTTGTTTGGGAGCCCTTAAATATATATTTTTTCTGTTTTCAGTTTTTACAGCGGCAACAGAAATACGTCGACTGTGAAAATTTCAACGTTCTAGCTATCACAGTTTCATGAGATAAGGCCTGGTCACAGACAGACAGACGGACAGCGAATTCTTAGTAATAGGGTCCCGTTTTTACTCTTTGGGTACGGAACCCTAAAAATGCTACCAACCCTGAATTCACAAACTAGTCAAAATATGTTACACTACATAAAAGGGAAAAAGTTGTAACACTGTATAACTTTACACTCTGCCTTTGCTGTACACATTCGCATATTAACTATTCTTTATTCTGTGCTTTGCGAATCTTCATTTCTTAGGATGACGTGATATCTGTTTTTTGTACGAACCAAACATAATAGCGGTTTTTATCGTTAGCAGACCTCTAACAGACGCAATCATTAACATGATCTTTTTGTTAAATTAGCACGGCGTGATGTGCCGTGAAGATTGAAACTTAAGTTACTTCTGGGAATCCCTGTTACATCATGAAACAACAAAGAAATTGAATGGTATAACGGGGCGGGGGAATGCGAGAAAACCAGGAGCTCAATTTTTGATATGTTCGAAATGACTCGTAGTCGTAGAGTGTCGCATGCTATACTTTCCCGTTCGCACCAGTTCGCACAAGATTCGATTTTCAATTCTGCTCTTGTTGGTCTCGTGATGACGCATGCGTTCAGCCGATCTAATGATTCAATTATAGAGCCCTAATTTACATTGTGCTTTGTTTGGCCCCCGACCCGTGGTCCAACCGCTATGTCCAACTGGTTAAAACTATCCTTGGTCCAACTATGAAATTGTTTGCGAAACTTCTGAAACTGCATTTGTTGATTTGGTTACGATGCCAACGAACAGACAAATATAGGCTAAAACTATCCTTGGTCCAACTATGAAATTGTTTGCGAAACTTGTGCTTTTTTCGGCGTTTAGATGAGAGATAATAATCACCCCCTACGCCAAAGAGGGTGATACTCGTATGAGTTTTACCTGTATTCATTTGTCTGTTCGTTGGCATCGTATGTAACCAAATCAACAAATGATCCGATTTTGATGCAGTTTTGTATTTTGCTGGAATAGTGATATTTAATTATAGAGCCCTAATTTACATTGTGGTTTGGCTCCCGACTCGTGGTCCAACCGCTATGTCCAACTGGCTAAAACAATTCTTGGTCCAACTATGAAATTGTTTGCGAAACTTGTGCTTTTTTCGGCGTTTAGATGAGAGTTCCCCCTACGCCAAAGAGGTGATATGAGTTTTACCTGTATTCATTTGTCTGTTCGTGGCATCGTAACTAAAACAACGAATCGATTTTGATGCAATTTTGTATTGTGTCGGCATGGTGATATTTAAAGCTATTCAGAGTTCTTTATTTTGCACTTGAATATTTTAAGTGTCTTGATCTTTTTTGGAATCCATAACAGGAAGCCTTCAAAAGAATTGATTCGATTTATAAAGTCGAAATTCTGAATCGCATTATAAATTGTAATTGCTTTACAAGAGCCGATCAATCAATGACTATAAACGTCAATTTAGATGGATAATCGATTTTGAATTAGAAATACTATAAAACTAACGATATTCAACCAAGTTACTGGAAGAGATTCAGTAGGCATGCGGATCCTTTATCATCACCTTTTGGATTTAAGGTGAAACGTCTCACGCGGTATATTTGTCACCGGTTTATTGTAAGAACGGTTTGTTTACAAACTCTCGAGTTAAATTATAAACTATCGATAGATTGTGAACGGTCACAACGATGTACAATTTAACGCTTTACATTTTCGTTAGTTTGTAAACAAACAGTGTTCAAACGTTAAATTGTGAACTTGTGTGTAACAAAACTCGAAGTGGACAATGATTGGTTCAACGCATCATCCCTTTTACGGCCACTCCTCCTCCGCCGGGTGCAGCCATCCATTGTTCTGTTAACGGTGTAAAAATGACTTTTATTATCCTGTATAATTTTTTATGTATGATCACGCATGATGTTTTTTTTTATTGGATAGGTGTACCATAAAGTTATTCCCATACCCATATACATTTTATTAAAATTGGTTTCTAAAAAATCAATAGTACTTACAACGATTTGATTGAACTGTCCAAATATTGCAAGTTTTGATTGAAGATTGTAGTCGATCGTACTGTTTTTGGCGAAAAATTATTATTTTTACAATGAAATCATAGATGAAAGTGAGGATTAAAACATACGAAATTATTTTTGCTAAGATCAAACTAATTTACAAATTGTCCAACCTTTAACCAAAATGTACCTACTATTGACAAACTAAAATTACTGTTGTTTTCCTTTTTTATTCCGGAACTCAGATGCAGACTCGAAGGCGGCTCACGGATCCAAGGTTGGCACATGGGGAACAAATCCCTCCCAAAATTTCATTGATACAATGATTATAATTCTACAGCATTTGTTGTTTGCTCTATAGAATTATATTCTATAGAATTCTATAGTGCATGATACACTAGCTAAAATAGATTATTTGAGTAGAAGGTAAAAGTATGTTGAAAGCTGTTACTACATAGTAATGCATGACCCTAAAAATGAAAGTGACTCGTAAAATGACCGTTGGGCTATTGTCCTGCGGATCTTCAAAATTCTCGACAAACAAAAAGACATGCACATTATTGCACATCTGTGCTCTCCGGGGTTAGTTTAGGAAAGACCCAATCTAGTGATGTGCAGTTATTTTGGAGTCTCAGTACAATACCATAATATTATTTATGTTTGGCTTTTCACATAGTATTGAAACTAGTGGCAAAATATACCGGACAAGTGCGAGTGGAAAGTAAACCGTCTCTGCACGTGGATATTTTTTTAGTTTTGAGGGTTTTTTTTTTATGTAGATAGGTAAATGTATCAATTTATAAGACGGTTTTTTTGCCAATCATGATTCTAGGTCAACAGAAAGTACGCTATATGTTTTTGTTTACCATGTGAGAATCGAAATTAATTATTAGTTTTCGCCAAAAATAGTACAATCTACTTCAATCATAGCTATCTACTTACGGACAAACTTCGAATATTTTATTTTTATTCAAGACGAATTAAACGAACCGAGACACGATGGGGTTGCGTTGTTTCTTTACTGAGTTCATTTGACCACCTTACATCTCCATCATCAGATCAAAATCTGGTAACCATATAAAAATTAAGTACTCTCTAAAGCGAATCAAATGAGTCGAAATTCGATGAGGTAATGTCGGTTCATTACAGAGTTTCTGTGACAACCTTCTAGTTCTATCAACAGAACCTAGTTACCACTGAAAGACAAACTAGTCGTCAAGACGATTCAATTGAGTCCTAACTCGATGAAATAGTGTTGTTTCATTTCGAAGTTCCTTTGGCCACTTTCCAGCATCATCAGATCGGCACCATGTCGTCAAAATATTGCATTGTCATGCGATTTACACATGTATGTAAAACTTCAGCTCAACCGGTATCCGGTAAGGGGATCAAATTTAATTTGTAAGATTGTCTAACCCCAGACAGGTAAATAAAAGTTTGTAAAAAATCATCATGACTAAATCATGAAGTGTGATCATGAATAAAAAAAAAATTACACGAGTCGAAAACATTCCGATTTTTTTACTTATATTCTGCGCCATTATTCAATTTTAAAAAAGATTCTTTTAACGGTGGATAGAGACAATACTGAGTGCGCCATTATTCAATTTTAAAAAAAATACCTATTTGCGTTAAAAGAACAATGGATGGCTGCACCCGGCGGAGGAGGAGTGGCCGTAAAAGGGATGATGCGTTGAACCAATCATTGTCCACTTCGAGTTTCGTTACACACAAGTTCACAATTTCACGTTTAAACACTGTTTGTTTACAAACTAACGAAAATGCATAGCGTTAAATTGTACATCGTTGTGTCCGTTCACAATCTATCGATAGTTTATAATTTAACTCGAGAGTTTGTAAACAAACCGTTCTTACAATAAACCGGTGACATATTCATTTTTAGGTTTCCGTACCCAAAGGGTAAAAACGGGACCCTATTTCTAAGACTCCGCTGTCCGTCTGTCTGTCTCCAAGCTGTATCTCATGAACCGTTATAGCTAGAAAGCTGAAATTTTCACTGATGATGTATTTCTGTTGCCGCTAGAACAACAAATACTAAAATTAAAATAAAATTAATAATTAAGGGGGGGCTCCCATACAACAAACATGAATTTTTAGCCGTTTTTCGCTCTATATTAAAAATGGTAACAGGTAGATGCTTGAAATTTTCACAGAATATTTAGTTGTATATTCACTTCAATAATAAAATAAAATAATTATTTTAGGGTACGGAACAAACAAAACGGAAACAGTACGGAACCCTCCGTGCGCGGGTCCGACTCGTACTTGGCCGATTATTTTTTATTAGAGCTCAATTATCTATTACTCTAATTATGTAGATTCGCGAAAATCGATTTTGCTATAATGACTATAACTATCTAACTTGTTTCAAATAATATTACTAGAGCCACTATTATCACTTAGTTTGACTCTTAACGAAATATACCTCAATGAACTTACTTTCATAGATCAATGCTACTAAATTGGTTTATGGTTTATTTACTCAAGTTGGAGAAGGTATGTAGGTTTAGTCAGCTGTTTTATCCAAAAAAAATTTTTCGTGATCTCGTCCTCCTTGCATCGTGCAAGTCAAGGATATGGTTTATTATTTATTATCGTAAGATTAGTACCCGCGGTCAGTACTTGGATGGGTGACCGTGGGTGGCATTTTCCAACTGAGCGCTACCGTGGCTCGGATGACACGTTAAATTGTAGGCCCCGGTTGTTTTAACCATTTAGCCATGTCAGAGGCCTTCAGGCGGCCTAAAAACTCTGACACTAGGGCTAGCCACCCGGCCTATACGAACTTACTGATCGTAAGATCATCAGTTTTGATAAAGCAATGTGTAAAAATGAGCAGTAAATTGCAAAAACCGGAGAAAAATCTAATCGTGACTTTTAACATTAGGCTTCGTCGTCGCCTCTATTTAGATCATAAAAATCATCAGCTTCATGGATTAGTCACGTTTTTTACAGCTTTTATAATAAAACATGACAAAAACAGTTATAACGAAAAATATTAGAAACAGATTTCTAGTGACGTATTATCAAAATATCTGGTTTGGCTTAAGCAATTTACAAAATATTTGGAGATGCATATTTTAGTAATAACACAACGACAAATATAATATAAACACTAGAAACAGAATAGACAGAATTCTAGTATGTATTTGTATTTCCTAGAATTGAGAATCTAGGAAACATATTGTAATTCGGTTCGGCATTGTGCACTTTGTAAAACGTGCAACATTGACAATTTATGCATTAGGTATGATGCATTATATAATATACCTATGACCGATTTACAATATTCCAGTTCAGCGATCGAATCTAGCGCTGGATTGACACTGGAATAATGTATACCGGCACTCAAGTGCATTCCAGTGCCGGTTTACATTATTCCAGCTATAACAAAGATTAGATTCGATCACTGGACTGGAATAATTTAAACCGGTCATCATGTACAAATTAATTTGTCAATGTTTCACGTTCCAAATAAATTAAATAAAAAAGTGCATTTTCATAGAGCACTTAAATTGTGCTCAATGTGTAATGTGCTTGCTTCGAAAATGTTAATTATGTTTGTATTTGGAGTGGTCGATTCTAAATGAGATTGGAAAAGCCCGTTATCGGCCTTTTAAAAACCCACCGCTGATCATAGATCTACGATACCCCCGCCGAACCGCGGTAAAACCAATTCATGTTGCAAAAGTTATTACTCCTCACTTTAACATTAAATAAAGGAACGTAGTTGTTTACTTTAGAAAAAATATCTTCACTCATTCTTCTTCTTAGTTATTTCGTTCGTGGTCGTAATCCACAGTAATCAACCGAATGCACACAAAAATGATTTAATCATACACTCGACTCTATCTACTCTATGATTTGGTCTTATTATGTTGGTCAGATAGGTTTTTTAGACACGTTAGATGCTTGAACTTTAGATTGTCAGTCATGAGTCCTACGTGCTATGTGTTCTGCCCACAGTGATTTCAACTTGCTGATTCACTGTTGAATATGTCAATAAATAGCATTGCTTATGTGGTTTGATTGTGGAAACTAGGGTGGTTTTCTTACATCTTTATTAACTTGTAACACAATTGTTACGACGTTGAGTTGAGACGCGAGATCTTGAAAAATCTCGCTAAATGAGGTCGGAATCGGAATTATCGTAAACTTGCTGTCTGTATTGGAAGCCCCCTTAATATACTATATTTTAATTCATTAATTATTTTTGAAAGGAATATACTCGTACCACTTAATATTTCAAGCATCTTCCTGTTGCCGTTATTAATATCGAGCAATAAATTCACGTTACTTGTATGAGAGCCCCCCTTAATTTTATGTATTATATTTTAATATTTTAAGCAATTAATTTCTTTTTAAAGTGCGTATTTAGCTAAATATTCAAGCATCTATCTGTCACCGTTATTAATACGAAGCGAAAAAGTCCCAAAATTCAGGTGTGTTGCCCCCCTTAAATATTTATTATTTATTTTCTATTTTTAGTATTTGTTGTTAGGTATAGCGGCATCAGCACGTCATCAGTGAACATTTCTACGTTCAAACTATTACGGTTCATGAGATACAGTCTGGTGACAGATAGACGGACAGCGGTGTCTTAGTAATAGGGTCCCGTTTTTACCCTTTGGGTACGGAACCCTAAAAACTACGCGTGAGTAACACCTGTGCTACATTCAAATTAAAAATGATTTCATTCATTGAAATTCGTTTTCGAGTTCAAAATGCCGAGTAATCAACGTTTTCAAGCGATGTGACATTTTATTATAAATTCAGTATTCGACCTGGTTATATCTCTGTATCTCTGAAAACTATTTTCTGATTTCTTTTCCTGTTCCATAATCGGGTCTTTCGCGAGAAAAATAAGCAGTTATCGGGTCCCATCTCCAATACCTGTTTCATATTTAGTCCGGTTAGCCGAGGGTTAGTCCCGGCTTGGATCTTTGAATGTGGCTTTTTATGGGACTTTTTCTAAATCGATACTTCAAGTTCTTGTGTTGCTATTATTGCTAAGTATTCTGTGGTTGTGTGTGTGCTGTAGGTTCTTGAACCGGAACTTACCTACCATAACCTCTCATTGGCCTGGCCGTCGAGAGCCTTAATTCCGTAGTCGTTAAGTCACTAGTCTTTTAAGTTACGTTAAGTACGTGTCAAAATAAGTAATGTACAAGTTGTTTTGCGAAATAGCGAAAAAATTCAGCGGGCACAAAAAAAATATCGAGAGTCAGTGAACTTTTTTTTAAGGAACAGCTGTTTTTTTTCATGACTTCGTAGTTTGTCCCAGCAATAGCTGTTCATAAGGGTTCCGAGGTTACACAGTGAAGTGGTCTTGACAGGGAGACGGCCTAATTCCTTGTCTCCATAGAAATTTAACCGTACAGAATACCGAATAAAAATAATCGGCCAAGTACGAGTCGGACTCGCGCACGTTCCGTTTCGGATCCGTACTGTATGGGAGCCCCCCTTAAATATTTATTTTATTCTAATTTTATTATTTATTATTGAAGGGAATATAAAACTAAATATTCTGTGAAAATTTCAAGCCTCTACCTGGTAACATTATTAATATAGAGCGAAAAACGTCTAAAAATTCAGGTTTTTTGTATGGGAGCCCCCCTTAAATATTTATTTTATTTTATTTTTAGTATTTGTTGTTATAGTGGCAACCGAAATACATCATCTGTGAAAATTTCAGCTGCCTAGCTATCATGGTTCATGAGATACAGCCCGGTAACAGACGGACAGACGGACATCGAAGTCTTAGTAATAGGGTCCCGTTTTTACCCTTTGGGTATTGTACCCTAAAAATTGCTTTTCGATATCTCTTAAATTATCTACGTCTAAAAGTCCCAAAACTTTGCACGTAACGTAACTTTAAGGCTATATAGAGTCAGGGCTCTGGTTTCCTTTCACTTTACTGAGGAAAGAGCGGAAAAGAGTCTAAAAAGTTCAAGTAAAATTGGAAACAATATAAGGTCACACTCTAATTAGGAACGAGCTATAGAACCATACGGACAGATATATTATACTAAGAGATGCGAGTAGAGCAATAAGACCTTTATCATGATATTTTGTCCATTTCACGCAGCATTAAAAAATAAAAAACAAAATTCAAATCGATGGTTTTGCCCTTAAGTATGGGACGCTAAGACAGTCCATGTACTCGTACCTTTTTGCTTACGTAGGTACGTCGCATTTCTGACATAATACATTTCACGACGAATTCAGTTTTAAAATGTTTGCTCATTCTTACAATTAACATGACAACACAATATGACGTTGGAAATGAACAATTACTCAGGTTGCTTCGTTAACAACATAATATTGTATACAATTATGGTTAACTTCTTAACTATGGGTGTTTTTAAGCGACAATCGGTTCTGGCAGTTAAGTGTTATGACACGATTGTCAAGCCCGTCCTAGTTTGATTTTAGCCTAATTAGGTAGCTCCGTGTTTCGTGCGTAGGCTTATGTTCAGCAGTGGACTATTAAAACGCCGGTACAGTTTGTAAATATTATGAAAATAGTATTTCTGACGTTATAAAGGGAGTCAACATCAAAACAGGTTCAGGTACCACCGCACCAAAAAACTGACCTTATTACAAAATAGGTACCTATAAATTGTGTGGAGAAACGACTTGGCTCTACCGTATCAAATTCTTCTCAGTACCATGTCCCAGGGATAACCAAGTTAGCTGTCTGCCATCATCATCTCGGACTGATGTTGAAAAATTGTTAGACCTTCCCTTCATATTTCCAAATAGACTGATTGTAAGCACCTTCTATTCATCTCGATCCTGCGGCTTTACATCTTAGGTAGGTATATACATCATTAATTCATCTTCCAAGCACAAAAAAGACTCTTGACACTGCAATTGACTGCCTCGGTGGCTCAGTGGTTAGTGTCCCTGACTTCTGGATCAAAGAGGCGTGGGTTCGATCCCCACCCAGAGCAAACATTTGTGTGATGAACATAGGTGTTTGCTCTGTGTCTGATTATTATTTAGGCACTATCTATATAAGTATGTATTTAAAAATATGTATACGTAGTATATCAGTCTCTGGCAGCCATATCACAAGCTTTGCTTAGTTTGGGGTCAAATACCGTGTGTAAGATGTCCGCTAATATTTATTTATTTATAATTCTTCAAAAGATTGTCCCTAACCTAGTTACGCTAATAATTTCTAACCGTAATAATTTTAATGCTTACTCTATGTAACTTTAAAATGTAAAGTATTGATAAAAGAGGTAGGTACGAGTAGATCGTTATGTTCTCTCATCGAACAGCACCACCTCTAGTACTCTAAGCGATGTAATTCGATGTATGTTCCCACGTAACTTAATACTAGAGATAAGCGGTCGGTTCGCAGAAACAAACCGAGCACTGGTCTTATCAGTAGAGCTGACTATGCGTCTGCGAATAAGACCACCTAGATGCCTAAGTTATCTTGTAAGATGTATCAGTGTATTTTATTCATTAATTATAGTGCCTTCGCATCGGCAACATCTTAGTTTTATTTCTAGTTTTTAAGAAACATTCTCTCGCGCTTCCGAAAGTTAACTGGCGCAGCCGGTAGGATAGTCGGCTGCTGCCAGCGCGAAAAGTTCGCTCTTAAATTCGGTGAATTTCTCCCGCGTTGTGCAGTATTAAGTAAACGGTGTTAATACTGAATTCAGTTGTATCCGTTCCGGCTATCCACACGAACCAAACAAATAAGTTATCTACGGGCGCAGAAGATGCAGGTCGGTTGGTGAGTAAGCCTTTTTCGCCTTCCTTAACCTTCCACCCCCATTTTCCTCGAATATTGTAAATTTAGACCTTGGTCATCGGTCAGATTTGCTTGTGTTAATTGTAGTATTGAAAAATTTGGTCTTAAATCGACTGAATTGTGTTAATTAAGATATATTATTTAATAATAGTAATAGTATCGGAACATTTAATCTCAAATCGATTGAATTGTTTTAATTAAGGACATTTAATAAAAGTAAGTAATAGTATCGGAACATTTAATCTCAAATCGATTGAATTGTTTTAATTAAGGACATTTAATAAAAGTAAGTAATAGTATAGGAACATTTAATCTCAAATCGATTGAATTGTTTTAACTAAGGATATTTAATAAAAGTAAGTAATAGTATCGGAACATTTAGTCTCAAATCGATTAAATTGTATTAGTTAAGGATAGGTATTTAATAATACCTAGTATTAGATAATTTTGTCTCAAATCGATAAAATTTTGCTAATTAAGGATATAACATTTAATATTAAGTAATAGTGTCGGTATAAACTCTACCGAGACTCTAAATTAGGAATTATTTTGTTGAATTATTTTGTTTTAGTTATATTAAAATAAAATTAATTAGAAATGGCGCAAGAACATAGAGCTGCTACTCTTGCACAAACGGAAATCCCAAAAAAGGATGCTCTAAAAGTTGTGCTGGAAGAAGTAAACTTCATGGAACAAGGAACAGGGATGAAGTCAAATTTACTAAGATCTCAGTTTTCAATGCCTTGTAGCCAGAATACCATGAGACCCGCGATTCCCGCGCCTCAATTCCAGTTCGGTATACCTAGGAACCAACATTTAAATAGACCACCGGTTCCAAGGTTCGCACAGCTTCAATTTGGCTACCGCCCGCAGCTAGGCTCCGCGCCTCAGTTTGGTAAATTAGGTCCACAATCAACACCGCAGCAAGGGTTCGGACCCCAATTAGGGACTTTCCCTCAGCTAGGTTATAGGCCACCCCAATTTGGGTACAAACCACCCCAATTCGGGTACAAGCCACCCCAAATTGGGTACAAGCCACCCTATGAACAACCTCAACAAGTTAACCCGCCACACTTGCAATCCGGCGACGTATCCTTAAGGACCGCCCGTTCTATTGGATTTAAGCTTAACGAGATAACCGGTGACGACGATGAACAAAATTTGTACCCTGATGATACTTACCCTTATACTCACAAAAACGACATGTACGGACTATACAAATATGACCATTCAAACGACTTCGAATACAAGTACCCCACTAAGCATGAAACTTGCAATAAGTTGTAGTAAGTTTGTATATGGCACATTTGTGAATTTCAAACATCATCTTGCAGGAACATGTCACTTACATAGATCTTATTGTTATGTTGAAACTTATTTAAAATTATTTTCTTATGTTACTGTTATATTTCGCTTGAAAGTTTACGTTTCAACTTTGCAGGGATATAGCCTCCCAAACATACCTAAATGTAAGTAATTAACATTGTTGCAAAAATGTGATTGGGACGTTACAAAATAAAACGTTGCTGCGATTTAATTTTACTAACTTCACTGTCTGGCATTGCCTGTACTTTACAAGTGAAAGTTTCTGAAATGTTATAGTATAACATTGCGACAATAGGTCTATTGTTATATTTTTTTATAAACTTTCTAACAACATTACGAATTGTTCTTTTTATTTACCTAACCTGTGTAAGTAATGTTGCTGGAACATAATTTTCGAAAGTTATCAAATGTTACTGTAGAGTTTCTTACTTAACATTGAAAAACTAGATGGCGTTAACATCGCACATTGAAATTCTGCATCGCGATGGCGTTGTGTTTGCAGAAATTGGTAGGTATACCCATTTGTAAATTTGATTACATAGTAACATTACTTCCAGCTGATAGAGGAAAATTCTCACACACACCCGCCTCTAGGACATGTACTGTAGGCTATTTATAGAACTGCCTCAACAAAATTTAGAAATAAAAATGATTTTTTAGAAACTGAAAACCTAGAAATGTAACTTTGCGACAACTAAATAAATGCAAGCCATGTGCAAGTTTCATTTGTAATATTTTGTAACCTTTTAGCAATATAGATGAGACAAGTTACTATTACCTTTCAAATTTAAAGTTGTGGAAATGTTAAACGTTATACTTACGGAAAGTTAACTTTACAACTTTCAGATATATTTCATGTGTAATGTTACTGCAACTTACCGTTTTAAAGTTTTAAAAAGTTTAGGAGATCAGCTCTGGGCAAGTTTATCTACAGCGTGGCCGTTAGGGCTTCGTTTCAAGCTCGCTGTAAGTTTGCATGAACGTTGCAACCATATCTTTGTAAGTTACAGGCTCGTTAATGTTACTTTCAGTAATGTTATTGCAACTTTTGCTTGCTTAACGGGACCCTTAAAGAGACTGTAATCCGAGAAAATAATTTAGGGATATCATCTTATGCGTTAGAACTATATAGTTTATTCATAAGTCGTTTTAGGACTATATTCATTAGATTAAGCGTAATCGAAACCGCTCTAGCTCTAAGCAAGGGCTCCATACTACACCAGGCCATAATTAACTCCACCGAACTGCTATACCATTTGAACCTGATAGCAGAATCTAGGAACCTGGTATATGTACCCAATGAATTTAATTTAATTAAGATTGAGGAAACTATTGCTGTTAAACCTTTTATCAAAAATACCAAATTACCTTCATATTGGAAATCCCTCTGACCGATTATGTTATGTATAACTATTTTTAATTGTACACTTTACCCATCCTCCTCATACCTGAAAACCTAACCGTTGCCATATTTCCTAAGTACCCATTCCTATTGGCGAAAGGGCTGAAGTATCAGCCGATCGCACAGTCGTGCCGCTCACTCGCTGCTGGAGACGATGACAACCGCGCCCCATACAGCGGACCCTCCTGCGAGGAAAAACTAATGAGATACGAGGACGTCACTGGCATCAGCAAGCAGCACCCCATTCACTTCGAGGACGTGAAGCTGCAGAAAATAGATAGAAACAACTGGATACTTATTCACTAGATCGGAAACAACCCTCACAGAGACCTGCGGCGAAGAGGCTTCGAAGCAGCAGATATGCGGAACGCACGTCGTGACGCTGAACAGACTCTGTGATGTCACTGTCAACGGGACGACCATCCGGCACCACTGTCTTCACACCGAAGTGGACCCAGGGACCCACTACCCATCATCAACCTTCCGAAATTACGCGCAACCGAGAACCTATCCAGTGCACATGCACTCAACATGCGAGAGATTGCACTGGACAAATACATGGACTTTGCTTTGAAGAACAATGAAGTTTTCGGTGATAACAAAGAAAAATACTTTACAATTAGCATTAGGATTAGTAGTATTAAGTATAGTTTTGATTATTTTTTATGTTTCGTACACCAAAATTAATCCTTTCATTCAAAATTATCGGAATCCCTCTAAAATCGAGCGCTCCGATAATTTTTCGCTTAGGGAGGGAGACGTTATGTTCTCTCATCGAACAGCACCACCTCTAGTACTCTAAGCGATGTAATTCGATGTATGTTCCCACGTAACTTAATACTAGAGATAAGCGGTCGGTTCGCAGAAACAAACCGAGCACTGGTCTTATCAGTAGAGCTGACTATGCGTCTGCGAATAAGACCACCTAGATGCCTAAGTTATCTTGTAAGATGTATCAGTGTATTTTATTCATTAATTATAGTGCCTTCGCATCGGCAACATCTTAGTTTTATTTCTAGTTTTTAAGAAACATTCTCTCGCGCTTCCGAAAGTTAACTAGATACATAAAAGCACAAGCAAAATGTTTGAATTTGTTGGGGGGATATACCTATTAGGAGCAATTTGTATCAAGCTCAATCTAGTATTTTAGTCATAACTATGATGCTTTTTTTCTAGGAACTAAAGCTGTTTTGTTATTGTGTTACAAAACAACTTTTTGTTTATTTCGGATAGTAGGAAACGGAACTTCAAAACAAGCTAAGTTTAATTTAAATAAAATCATTTACAGAAGTACATATTATGTATTCTGTGGATGATCCTATTGTTTTTAGGGTTCCGTATCCAAAGGGTAAAAACGGGACCCTATTACTAAGACTCCGCTGTCCGTCCGTCTGTCACCAGGCTGTATCTCATGAACCGTGATAGCTAGAACGCTGAAATTTTCACAGACGATGTATTTCTGATGCCGCTATAAAAAAAAATACTAAAAGTAAAATAAAATAAATAATTAAGGGGGCTCCCATACCATAAACCTTTTAGCCATTTTTCGCTTTACATATATTGATAACGGTGGCAGGTAGATGCTTGAAATATTCACAGAATATTTAGTAAAATATTTATTTTAGAAACAAATAATGAAATTCAAATAAAATAAGTGATTAAAGGGGGCTCTCATAAAAGAAACGTGTTTTTTTTGCTCGACATTAATAACGGCATCAGGTAGATGCTTGAAATATTCACAGATTGTTTAGTTGTTTGGAAATAAATAATTAAATTATTATCAAACAAATTAAGGGGCGGCTCTCATACTGTACAGAAGCCTATGTGCGCGAGTCCGACTCGCACTTGGCCGATTATTACTACTTTCACTCAGGGACTGTGGCTCTGTAGATATTTGCTCGAAGGGTGGCACGCTTACCTATTTGATACCTATTTAATTTCAATATTTCATGCGAAATTCTTAAAAAAAACGTTACTTAGGACACGTAACAGCGTAACACGCGTACTTTCATAAATATTATTAAGGCGGATATAGTTAATTACTTAATTATTCTTCGTTGATTCGTTTAGGGATCCCTTATGTTTTTTTTTTTCTAACAATGTAAGACATTAAAATAAATAATGACAGTCACGTATCTCTCATTTAATGGAATAATAATAACAGCTATGTATTAATTTGCTTTGTTATTAGAAAGTGTTACGTTCTCTACACAGGTACTTAACGATTAAAACTAAAGAGGTTCTACAATAATTTATATCTATCTACCACAGATTGTCAAGATAATGGATATTTCTAAAGAGTATTGGTTTGTTTATAACTTTTGATTTGTACCATGTGTAGATCGTAATGATTGAAGTAGGTTGTGCCAATTTTATGCACAAATAATTATTTTTCGCAAAAAATGGCACAACCGCCTTCCGTCGTGTACAAAATTCGAATTTTTCGCTAAAATTGTATCCATTGTTGTTGATTTATCAAAAACGGCTCAGCCGATATCTGCAAAATTTAAAGGGACCACTTAGGGAGTATACCCTTTCGAACTAAAAAATAATGTTTCGATTCTGTTCACAATTGGCGAAATTATCGATGAACATACACAAAAAAAAAGATACACACAGACGAACATAGAACCTCCTCCTTTTTGGAAGTCGGTTAAAAATACTCTTAAGATACGAGTTTACTTATGTGGAGTCTATTAACAAAACAGTGTTATGACTTCTCTATCAGAGACGAAGAAAAATAATTTTGAACAGACGGAACTGAGGAGGTCTTCAAGGCGTAAATATTTTTTATGTTTGAATATGCATAACTTTTTACAGAGTAAGTAGTGTGATTTTTAACCAACTTCCAAAAAGGAGGAGGTTCTATGTTCGTCTGTACCTATGTATTTTTTTGTGTATATTCATCGATAATTTAGCAAATTGTGAACCGTATCGAAAAATTATTTATTTTAGTTCGAAAGGGTCCCATTACAATTCATCTCCACAGGTGGTCCCATTTAAATTTAACAGAAACCGGCTGAGCCGTTTTTGAAAAATCAACAATAATGTAAACAATTCAAGCGAAATATTCGAATTTTGTGCACGTTAGAAGGTGGTTTTACCATTTTTTTGCGAAAAATAATTATGGTAATTATTTTTTTTATTGGAACCATATCTCGAAGTTGGTCCTACGTAAATATTTATCAAATTTTTGAAAATCTACAGAAATTCAAAAATAGCTTACATCAATTAGAGTGAACTATTCAAATTTTGTACATAGATTGCAATGCTGAAGTGGATTGTGCTATCTTTGGCGAAATAATTAATTGTTTTTGTCGCATTGGTTTAGTAAATTACATGAGTATAGGAGTAATACGAGAGTCAGTGCAAATTAAGTACAAGCTATTATTTCATCACTTGGGATATAAAAAGAGTCATTGTTTTCTCTATAGGGATCGATCGATTGATTGATTGATAGATTCAGGATATAAAAATAGGTCATTAAAATGATCTATAGGGGACTGTTCAGTCAGACACTTAATAATGGTCAACAGTGTGAAAACCAGCCTTTTAAATATATATTTTTAATCTAATATTACCTATATCTTTTGGCCTCTTTACCTTTCTTTTAATTACTTTAAGCCATTATTCAGTTTTTTTTAATTAGGGATGAACGTACTTACTAACGTACTAGCAACACACCTTTATACAGTATGTTGCTTTGGAAAATGCAGGGACTTTCAGACGTACCCGTATACAGAGTGTCTCTAAATGACGGACATATTGTAGATACAGGCTGTCATTGTACATCATCATTACGACTAAGTTTTACTATGGACCAATCTCGAAATCGCGAATATAATATCAGCTGTTCCATACATGTTGCGAGTCAATGAACTAAGTTCTAAGAACTGTTTTTGTTTTATGTTGAGTTGGTTCCTTGCAAAATCCGGACGGGTAGCTAGTGATTAGGTACTCCATAAAACACTTATTGAAAATGTTGTCAAAATTAATAATAACAAATATATAGCTTAAGTACTAAATTGTTTCATTGAAAGCCAGCTGGCAAAAGTTACACAGGCAGTCAATGACTAACGAAGCTCATTCATCGGTTATGTAATCAAAAATATTTAGTTAGAAAGCGTTCCTCTCCAAGATAAAGTCGGCAGTAGTCAAAATACTAGGTAGTACATGTGATTACTCCTGATTGCCTCTTGATGGAATAAAAAAAACTACAACTCGTTACTAAGTACTTAGGTAAACTGAATGGGTTTCTAGACAATGGCGGACATATTCTATAGGTAGGATATCCTTGTACTCATTATTATGACAAACATTACTATGAGACTAACCGACCTAACCTTTTGTAAAAATTTAAAAACCTAAGAATTATTGCAGGTTGGTTTCGGTTAGTACCGAAGTAAGAATAAGAAGAACCTTCTTTATTAGAGTTCTGTACCCAAAGGGTAAAAACGGGACCCTATTACTAAGACTCCGCTGCCCGTTCGTCTGTCCGTCTGTCTGTCACCAGGCTGTATCTCATGAACCGTGATAGTTAGATAGCTGAAACTTTCAGAGATTATGTATTTCTGTTGCCGCAATAATAACAAATACTAAAAATAGAATAAAGTAAATGTTTAAAGGGCTCCCATACAACAAACGTGATTTTTTGGGAGTTTTTTTGCTCGCTATTAATAATGGCAAGAAGATAAGGCTAAGGGGGTTCCAACACGGTACGGAACCCTTCGTGCGCGAGTCCGACTCGCACCCTAGTCAAAATCAACAAATAAATAAATAATCAATACCAGCTAATCAAACCTGTGTGTTTTATTATGTACTTAATTTGGACTATAAACTTTAAGTAAATTCTATCGTCAATAATGAATCTAAACTTAAGAATAGGTACTCATTTACTCAAGTCTTACCTGACTGGCATAAAATATCACATACTTAAGTAATATAAATACAGGTTTAAGACTATACAATGAATGTTCAAAGTTAAACAAAAATGTCTGGAAAATCTAGGTCAAGAGGATTTTAGAAAAACGTTATAATATCTATTAGAGGTATACGTATATCATGAGCCATCATTATCATCAGCCCACATCCGCGTCGAGGCGCACGTCTTTGTTCTATTTTCGTCGTAATTATATAACCATTAATAATAGGAACTATTAAAAATATAATGATCTTGTTTACTACCCGCGGTGATAAGCATTTTATTAATGATCAATTGTCAAGTTCGTGTTTCCCCTTTCCTTACATTTTTGGTGTCTGCAATATTAAACTCGAGTATATTTTTAACCGACTTTCAAACATTTTATTTTCGCCCAAAAATGGCACAACCGAGTTCAATCGTGTAGGTATAGAATTCGAATAGTTACAGACGGATCGATGTAATATTTTTTACATTATAGGTAGTTGATTTTTCAAAAACGTCTCAGCCGATTTTGATTGCATTAAGTAAGTTCGTATAGGCCGGGTGGCTAGCCCTGGTGTCAGAGTTTTTAGGCCGCCTGAAGGCCTCTGACATGGCTAAACGGTTAAAAAAACCGGGGCCTACAATTTAACGTGTCATCCGAGCCACGGTAGCGCTCAGTTGGAAAATGCCACCCGCGGTCACCCATCCAAGTACTGACCGTGCGGAACGTTGCTTAATTTCGGTGATCGCTGATAAACACCTAGACAAACTACGCTACGAGCGCTTTGATTGCATTTAAATGGGACCTCTAAAGTGTGATAGATCAAACCAAACAAAAACATCAGAACTGGCTAATAAATAATTGACGGAGTAATCGCGTAACATACATCAAATAAAAGTGAAATTGAGAACCTCCTTTTTCGAAGTCGGTTAATAAGGAGTAGGGTCTCGTCATATAACAATGTTCTGCTCATGTGTTATATGGATAATAAATATGTTTATGTATGTTTTTTTATGTATATATCATATAGGTTCTTAACTGTTACTTGTACTTGTACTTAGTTTTCATCTTGTTTCATCATATCTCCCCTCCACCACTGTGTGAAAAATGATATACCTACCTAGGTAAGTAAACTGAGAGTGAATTCTGAAGTATGATATGAATGACAGAAGTGTGGCCAGAATACTGTAACTGTAAGTACCGACCCCATATGAATAAGTGGGATTTGAAAGAAAATATCGTTAGGTAAACTATAGGTCATTTCGGAGGTAAAATTCGATGCCGGGCCCATTTTACCAGTGGATTAATCATTATCATCATCATCCGCAGCCTTCTTAATCCCACTGGCGGGTATAGGCCTCTCTCTTGCAGTGGTGTATGACTCGTTCTTTTTCCAATCGCGTCCAAGTTAGACCCAATAATATTATTAAAAAGCTAATGAGAAAAATCAAGAATGAAATCTTCCAATTTGAAATCCGGGTCATGAACTTTCGCAAAAAATGATTTATTAGTTAGTTCTCACAACAAGAATACCTACACCCAATGCTTTATAAAGTTTATACTTCTTCCACGTTATATGGTTTCTATGCAAAAATCTCTCAGACGTTAACAAAGATGACTTAACTGAACTTGAACTGTCAAACTAAGTAAACATAAATATTTATGAGCGCGATTGCCATCTAGAGTTTTTGTTTGTATCGTCAAGGATCTTCTGTCTGTGCATTTAATTTATTTTACAGCTACAATAACACAGCTTATTGTAATATTGACTGGTTGTATGTACTGTAAATTGTATTTAACTTATGAAAATAAAAGAAATATCATTTTTGCATCTGCATTCTGCTGCATAAAGATACTCGAAATACGTAGTTATACATATACTAGCGACTCGCCCCGGCTTCACATAGGTGTATTTACATAAAAACTTTTCTATTGAATCACTCTATCTATTAAAGAAAACCGCATCAAAATCCGTTGAGTAGTTTTAAAGATATAAGCATACATTCATAGGGACAGACAGCAGGAAGCGACTTTGGTTTATACTACATATGTAGTGATGGCATAATATAAAGTATCATTAATTTATATGAAATTCGGAACTGCATAACTTATTCCAAGAAAAGATATAAAACTTAACTTAACTTACTTAACTGTTATTTCAATTCTATTACAAACGGTAAAATATGGCCTATGTGAGTTTTTATTATCACACATTTGTCAATATTATTGGAAACGTGCCGTGTAACATAATCATTGAGTCACTTACCGTTGGCAGAGAAACGTGCAAGCGTGCTTGCGGAATGCATCCACGACCTGTATTCCTTGACCTTCCAGAAAGAAACACAAGTACAGCCACTATCAGCAACACTTGACTTCCGCGAATCGATTCAAAACACTATCGAGTCATGTCAAACACTCGCGACGAAGAAAACCGTTTCGTAAACATTCGATTTTCTATTTTCAAAACTCGATCGTCGCCGGCTCGAATCCGATTCGTTATCGGCGATGTTTAATTTTATTTTTTTAATTTACGAGCGCTCGATAGCGCTGGTGACGTGCGTGCAACCGCGGCCGTGCAATCCCTCGCAATAACCGAACGGACGGACATTCTCGTCTTGAAGAAAAAGCAGCCGGTTAGCGATGTTAAAATATAAGTTAAAACACTTCGTCGATTTATTGAAGCCGCATTAACCGTGGAAGTGGTGACAACAATGGAACAATTTGTTGATTCATTAGACACCTGCGAACCGACACCTGTGTAGACGCGTCGTCAATCATGTCTACATCGACGGTAGACGAAATTACTTTCAGTTACAGTTTTTAATGTAAGAGTATTTAAATGTAGAGTCTAAGCGTGCTACAGGGTGTCCCAGAACTCAACGTCAAGCCAGAAATGCTGTATACAGAATACATATATCGGTTCTAAAACCGGAAAGATGGGAATCCCCACCCTCTTGGTTTTTGAGATATGGTCAATTTTAGAAATGTAACAAAAAATGCCACCTTGCAGCACTCCAGTTTAAGTCGTGCCTTATGAGTTTTCAACTTAATTTAATTTTTATTAGATAATGATTGTAATAATTGTAAACCTAGATAAATGTGTTACAATATACAACCGGGAGTTGCATAGTTTTTCTGAAAAACAAGTTTTTGCTAGATTTACAAAGATAACATTTTTTGAGTTTCAAGTTTGAGCCGTCATATTTGAGTTTCAAGTTTAACTATGCCATAAATAGGTTAGTACCTTAGTGTAGTGATAGTATATTACCAAGTAATTATTACCTAATCTATACTATGGTGCCAACCAGGAATTCGAAAAACCAACATTCAGGTGTCTCATTACATTTTGTCGATTCAGAGTTGTAATTTTGTATGGAACAGCGGTTTTGTTTTTATCAAATAACAGGTTGGCCCTGTAGTAGGTACCTAAAATTGTTCATAATGATGCGCTGAATGAGCCTCTTTCGGTTTGGGTCTCCCGTTTCGAATAAACCTGGATAATGCCTTGTATAAGGGCGGTGTAGTATTAGATAGATGGATTAATCCTTTATTGTTCACACCAGATAATACAAACAGACTTCGTGCGCGAGTCCGACTCGTACTTGGCCGATAGTAAGTAAATTCGTATAGCCCGGGTAGCTACCCATGTTGTCAGTGTTTAGCCGCCTGAAGGCCTCTGGCATGGCTATAAACAGTCAAAACAACAGAGACTTACCAACCGGGTCATCATCGTTATCAGGCAATAAAGTTTATTTTTATTTCTATAGGCGTAGCACGACCACTGCTGGACATAGGTCTCCCCTAAGGATTTCCAATAAGCCCCGTTGAAAGCGGCCTGCATCCAGCTCGTCGATCCACCTAGTCGGTGGACATCCTACGCTGCGATGGCTGGGTCTCCATTCGATAACTTTACTTTTCGGCTATCCCTTCTCCAAAGTATGAGCCCTCCCACTGCCACTTCAACTTGCTAATCTGACACAGGGTCAGCTAGTCCTACTAATATTATAAACGCGAAAGTTTGTGAGTATATATTGATGTTTGTTACTCTTTTCACGCACAAACGGCTGAACCGATTTGGATGAGATTCGGTATAAAGGTAGCTTTGACCTTGGATTAACACATAAACCACTTTTTATCTCTGGCTAACCCGGGTAACACCGCGGGGCGCAGCTAGTAGAAGTATATTTGTAAACTTGGGCACGGAACTCTCAGTAAAAAGATTCGGCGTAACTTGGCAGGTTTTCTAATTAATATTTGGACAAAGTACTCGTAGGATGATTAGCAAAACAATTCCCTCGGTAAATAAACAACTTCGCACGGAAATATTAACTTTATTTATAGGCAAAGTCCAACCTTACGTACGAGTATTTTGGAAGTGAATAGAATACTAATGTTTGTGGTGTAGTTTTATGTACAGGATATGGTTTCATTAATTAGTAGGTATTTTAAATTGACTATTCTTCGTATTTTTATCGTTTCGACTGTTTCAAACTCAAATCATTTATTACAACATATGAAATTTAAATGCGGCTCTTAATTAACATGTTTTGTATGGATACATATGACCCTGATAAGGGTATGGCAATTTTATTATTTGTATTGGAACGATTTATTATTATGTTTTTCTAGATTATTGTTAAAAATTGGTCTAATGTGTAGTAGCATTTGGATAATAGAATAATTTTTAGTTGTTTTATAAAACAGTTTTCCTTTTCGATATCTTTTAGATTATTTGGCAGTTTACTAAATATTTTTATAGCCATAGAATGCGGGCTGAAACTATGCATTGCTAAGTTGGACTTTGATCCTACAAGTTACGAGTAATGTCTGTATTTACTTATAACCACGTATAACTTTTTCATGGTAGTCCGATTTCAAATTTTTTTATTGGAAAGAGTATTCAATACTTCGAAATTGGTCCCATCTAAATTTTATCAAAATCGGCTGAGCCATTTTCGATAAATCAACAATAATGTGAAAAATGCTACATCGATCCGAAATATTCGCGAATACTGTACACGGGTGAAGTCGGTCATGCTATTTTTTGCAAAAAATAAGTAATTAGGTATGTATGGAACAGCCTCAGACCAATCTGAGGGAACAGCTGTTTTGTTTTTATCAAATAACAGGTTGGATAAAGTAAAAGTTGTTCATAATGATGCTCTGAATGAGCCTCTTTCTGTTTGGGTCTCCCGTTTCGAATTACCCTGTATAAGGTGGTGTCTTAGATAGATAGATTAATAAGTAATTTATTGTTCACACCAGATAATACAAAAAAGACATAAGAAAGAACAACTTAAAAAAAATCGCCCAAGTGCGAGTCGGACTAGCGCACATAGGTTTCCGTACCATATGGAAACACCGCCATAATATATTTAATTGAATTATTTATCTATGAAGGAAATATACTTACAACAATACTCGAATTCTGTGAATATTTCAAGCAACTGCCACCGTTATTAATATCGAGCGAAAAACGGCCTTAAATATTTTTTTTTCTGGTTTGAGTATTTTTGTTATAGCGGCAACCGCAATACGCCATCTGTGAAAATTTCAACGATCTAGCTAGCAGCGTTCATGAGATACAGCCTATGACAGACAGACAGACGGACAGCGGAGTCTTAGTAATAGGGTCTCGTTTTTACCCTTTGGGTACGGAACCCTAACTAGTGGCAACAACAGGCGGCCTTATCTTCGAAGGGAACTATGTAGGTAGGTACTCGTAGGTAGGAATTATGTAAGGAGTAAAGATACTATATACAAAGATATCAGACACGCCCACCCTTCTTTCAGACCCTGAAATACATTGAAGTTTAATGCCCCTATTAGTTGTTGTTGACTTTATATGTGTTTTATGACATTTCAAATAGGCAATCTGTGCTGAGAAAAGCCTGAGTATCTTTATTTATCATCGTTATGTCAGCCGTAGGAAATATTTTATTCTCTCTTTTGGACTGTTTTTTTCTTTTTTTATTGAAATCAGTTGTTCCCAACGTAATTAGAGAATTTATTTAGCATATTTTGCTTATCAACCAACATTTGCTTAGTTTGGGGTCAGAGGCCGTGTGTAAGATGTCCCCTAATATTTATTTATTATGTAAATGTATTTTAACAATTTTATTGTAAGTGTTTTATTACGCGTCGTTATTAATAACATAATAGTAAACAATTTGTACATAAGGTCTCAGACCAAATAAAAAAAAACAAGACAGCATGTTGTAAAAAAAACAAATGAGGCCGACGAAACTACGCCTTGGATTGTCAGTCGAACTATGGCGGAGCAACAGCAACGCACTCACCACATGTATAAAAACACGACGTTCTGTCTTGATTTTGTTATTTGGTCTGAGCATATAAATATTTGTCATTCATATTCTGTTGGACTTACGTCTCCCCAATCGATTTCTAATGAGATCGATTAGAAGCAGCTTACATACACAGCGTTTCCCTGCGGTTCTTATATTAAGGTTTTTTACTAAAATCATATTTTTCTTATTTCAGAACCATGACCGATGAAGAATTCACCAGCCGGTACTTCCACAACACCCCCACAAAGTTACCTAACGAAAACCCCATCGGGACACCAGCATCTACATCGAAATCTGCCCTAGACAATTCCCAAGACCTGAGCCAGTCAACGCAATCCGACGAAGAACTCAGCCTGTCCCAATTGACGATAGAAGAACAAGAGCCATTAGTAATCCAACCATTTTTCAACATAACGCCTAGGGAAATGCCGATATCACCGCACTATGTCTTCGAAGAGGACTTCTCCAGTAACCCCTGGGCAATGTTAATAGCAACCATTTTTCTAACTAAGACTTCGGGCAAAACCGCCAGGCGTTACATGAAAGCTTTCTTCGAGGAGTACCCTACGCCTTACGATGTTTTGGGTGACTGTCCAGTGGGTCTGGAGAGGTTTTTTGAGAATTTGGGCTTAAGAAAACGTGGTCATATGATCTGGAAGCTCAGTTACCAATTTGTTTCCTCTAAATGGCGAAGGGCGAGCGATTTGTGCGGAATAGGGAAGTACGGAGAAGACGCCTACAGGATATTTTGTTTAGGTCACACGGATTTGGATCCTGGAGATAGATATTTAAAACTGTATTTGGATTGGCTGAGGCAGCATACGGACTTTTTAAGAGAACATGGGACTATGGATAGTGAATTGGTGATTGAAGATCCAAGTTTGAAGTACTACAGGATAACACTAAGAGAGAATGATGGCATCTCATGACTGTGTGTCAGTAGTCACCCTAAGTGGCGGTATTAAGAAATGAAAATTCACCGATATTTTTTAAATATATTATTTAAACTGTGATTTTCTCCGAGCTGTTAATATTTTCGATCATGTTGCATCACAATTTGAGACTGTTACGCGTTGAGTTTGTATTCCATCTAGGTAATAGAAAATACAAGTCCATTCACAGTTATTTAACCTCTGACGTTACATTTCTAGCCATCTTTTCGCTGTCTCTGCCTAGTCATTACACACCATCACAGACAAGACAGCGACAGCAACAAATGTCAGAGGTAAAATAATTATTTTTCGCAAAAAATGGCAAAACCGCCTTCTACCGGGTATAAAATTCGAAAATTTCGCTCGAATTGTTTACATTATTGTTGATTTATCAAAAATGGTTTAGCCGATTTCTGTAAAATTTAAATGGGACCACCTTAAGAGTATACCCTTTCGAACTAAAAAAGAATTTTTGGATCGATCGATTTCGATCAGAAATCAGAAAACGTTTATTGCAACAGTATGTACAATGTTCTTACAAAAACAAATACAATAGATCCAATAGTGGACCCATAACATAACGGGCGTGCAATATTATAAGATCGATGAATAAACACAAAACAAATACAAACACACGAACATAGAACCTCCTCCTTTGGAAGTCGGTTAATAACTTTGAACGGACGTCGGACTGTACCTAGTACCTGATTTCTTCGCGTTGGGAGTCTATGAAAATATGCCTTGATAATATTTTGCGACGGATAAGAGAATATCACTGGGAAAAAAAAAATATTACAGGGTTATCCAGAAATGATGTACTAAGCCGAAAGGAGCTGATTCAGGTCATCATTATGAACAATTTTTACTATGCGGACTACTATCTACCCAGAATTCGAAAATAAAATGTCTGTTTCATACATTTTGTCGATTCCTAGTTGCAATTTTGTATGGAACAGCAGATTTTTTTTTCTGGTATCCACAGTAAAAGTTGTTCATAATGATGGTCTTAATCATCCCCTTTCGGCTTAGTGCAGGACAAGCAGGTAACCCTGTATTAGTACAGTATCATACGTCCGATCATGAAGAACTAGGTGAAAATCTTCATGCGACCTATGTATGCTAAAACTGATTAAAACCAGTTTTTTAATCTATGATTAAGATTATTATGAATGAATATCCAGCACAAAGCGTCCCGCAGACAGCGACTGCCTGCGCCTGCGGCCTAGTCAGCTCTTGGTTTCAAACATATCGGCCTCTGTGATTGATCGAACAGCAGGCCGCAGCTGTGTGTAGGACGCGTTGTATAATTTTTGAACTGTATTTTAAAATTATAAATTACTAGACGACCCGCCCCGGCTTCGCACAGGTGTATTATACATATAAACCTTCCTCTTGAATCACTCTATCCATTAAAAAAAACCGCATCAAAATCCGTTGCGTAGTTATAAAGATTTAAGCATACAGACAAACAGACGACAAAAATAGCGACTTTATTTTATACTATGTAAGGATTTAAAATTATTATTAAATTAATTTTAAAAAAAATTAAATTAAATTTTAAATAAAGTTATTAAATCTTATTTTAACTGGACTTTTTCGTCATATTTCGTTTCCATTTATGTAAGTACTTAATTTGTAGTGATGACCAAATGACGCCTTTTTCAGAGGTATACGGGCGGATCTTACTAGAAAATATGATGGTGGCGCCCTACATCACATACCTATTTTGTCGGTCGTAACTGCTATATTTTAAATGTTTAACTACTGTTGTGCGGTAATAACCAATATTATTTAAGTATTATAATTTTAATCATGGAAATTATTAAAATGTTATTAAAGCACTTAACAATAAAATTCTTAATTTTTTTTTTAGTCTAAAGCATTTCCCCAGAAACGACTTGTTATAGGTTCAAAATACAGAGCGAAAGAGTAGAAACTTAGGTATTCGGGAACTAAAAAGTCACTCTTGCTTGTAACCAGCTGTCATTATAATTTTTCTTGCATTTTTTGAAATTTTCACAGACGATTTATTTCTGTTGCCGCTATAACAACAAATACTAAAAAAAGGAATAAAATTAATATTTATGGGGGGCTCCCATACAACAAACCTAAAGTTTTTGTCGTTTTTCGCTCGATATTTTTGTATGGTATATATTCATGTAATAATGGTAACAGGTAGATGTTTGAAATATTCACAGAATATTAAGTTGTGTATTTCCTTCAATAATAAATAATTAAAATAAAATAAATATTTAAAGGGCGCTCTCATACAGTACGGAACCCTTTGTGCGCGAGTCCGACTCGTACGTGGCCGATTATTCTGGCTATGTCAGATTGTGAACAGAAAAACACTGAATCATGAACAGATGCAAAATTTTCTAACAAAGCGATAGTGGTGTCCTCATTTATATTCAACTCTTTTATGTCGCTCTTTAAAAATTTCTATCTTTTACACCTTTGAAGAATGATACTTAACTAGGTACAACATACTTACACATAAACAGCAGCTGGTTGTTAAGAATGTAGCATACCTACCAACTGGCAAAAACCGGCTAACAGACTGCATAACATTTATAATCATATTCAAGAGAGCTGTTACAGAAGGGTTAGTACGAGTTTGTAACCAAAATGAAATAGAAAAATTAAAAATAATAATCGGACTAGTAGGTAGGAGTCTAGTCCTACGAGTCGCACGGAAGGTTCCATACTGTATTGGAGCCCCCCTTAATTATTAATTTTATTCTGTTTTTAGTATTTGTTGCTAGCGGCAACATAAATACATCATCTGTAAAAATTTCAGCTTTCTAGCTATAACGGTTCATGAGATACAGTGTGGTGACAGACAGAGGGACGGAGTACCTACCTCTGTTTAAGAAAGATGGAGTAGGTAAGTATAGGTATAATCATAGTGGTGTACAATAATACCCCGGATTCAGTCAGCTGGGATGCTTTAATAGTCTTTGGTGGGGATAATAGTTTATTTTTTTAAAAATAAATGAGTATCTTGCAACTACTTTTAAAAGCTGAAAATTGATGTGGTGGTAGGAAAAAAACTAAAAAAGTTTAACCGCTGCAAATTACCTGAAACAAGTAACGAGGTCTGTCAGTCAGGTTTTAAAGTAGCGGCGCTAGAAAGCCTGACTGAAAAGCTCTGTTACATGTTTTGAGTGATTGGCTGTGGTTAAACTCTTTTAAATACCTCAGTGCCTCAAGCCTCAAGACGAGTGTATTCGGTAGTTGTGTGTTGCCAGTGATGACATATGGAACTGAAACGTGGTCTTTTACAGTGGGCCTTATGAATAAGCTCAGGATATCCCAACGTGCTATGGAGAGGGCTATGCTCGGCGTCTCTCTGCGAGATCGAATCAGAAATGAGAAGATCCGCAGACGAACCAAAGTTACCGACATGCCCAGCGTAAAGGCCGCTGCATACGTAACGTGGCGATGGGCAGGCCACATAGTTCGGAGAACGGATGGCCGATGGGGCAGTAAAGTTCTCAAATGGAGACCACGGACCAGCAAGCGCAGCGTAGGACGTCCACCGACTAGGTGGACTGACGATATAATAAAGATTGCAGGAACGCGCTGGATGCAGGCCGCTTCCAACCGGCCTTATTGGAAATCCATAGGGGAGGCCTATGTCCAGCAGTGGACGTCTTACGGCTGATAGATGGAAACTCTTTTAAAATTACTTATCTACCCGTAAACCAATATTCAGCTTTTAGAAGTAACTATTTGCAAGATACTCATTTATGTTTTTGAAAATTCAAACGAGTGTCCCCACCAAACGCTAAGCATCCCAGCTGACTGACTCCGGATCGTTGTTGTACACCATCATGACTACCTAATACCAACCTAATAGCTTTTAGAAAGTAGTTTAATTTTTTGCGCTAACCTCCCGGGCTAAAAGTGGTTTCCAAATGACTCCATACATTTTTGTACAGCGCCCCCGGCGGAAATAAGGAACAACTAACAAAAATGTAGAGCCACACGAAAATGATTATAGTTTCGTTTACAATGTAAACTCGTACTAAGGCTTTAGTGTCCTTAGCATTTTAAAGGTTAACAATTGGAAAATAACGGTCGTTTTTCAACCGATTTCAAAAAATGAAGTTTTCAAATTCAACCTGTACCAATTTGTATACTAAACGCTACACAAGTCGGCGGATACCTAAGCTTTTTTTACGTACGTAATAGTTAGGTACGCATTATTCCACAAATTATGAATTGATTATGATAATTCTCTTTTTTGCTACATCATCCTTCAGGATCGCATCGAGTCATTTTTGAAAACACAATAATCTAAAATTGCTTTTTTTTATCGCGAATAAGTTCGCGCTTGACCACCAACGCGCCTGTTGGCAAGCGACGTTGTGGTCGAAGATGAAGCACGCAGACCTAGAAGATACCTATTCAGTCTGATCTTGAAAAGCTTTAGATTATAGGTACACCGATTCGGGCGAAATATTCGTATATATTCTGTACGTTGAAGTCTGTTGTGCCATTTTTCGGCGGAAAATAATTAGGTAGCTACAGGCCGAAACACACATTAAAGCCGAATCATACACGTCGGCGGATGTGAAGTTAGCTAATGCTGCGCAATATCCAATCCTGCCTAAAGCTCACCTAGAGCTGCGCTTCGATCGGGTTTTGCGCAGCTGGAAATTATAACTTGGCTCTATACATTTTTGTAAAACGTCCCCTAGCAGATAGTTACCTGTTCTACTAATAAAGTTCATGTAGGGCTAGAGTCCAACTCATCCTTGTTTGTAAAATAGACAAAAACAAGAGTTCATATCGCTTTTCCCACCTCGTTTTAATAGTATGTAAAACATACTTAATAAATATGGTTTTGTTTCAGAAATATTTAATACCTAGTTATGTACTTGCAGCGTACACAACCGCCTCTAGTACTCTAGGCAATATGTTCCCACGTAATTTAATACTATAGATAAGCGGTCGGTTCCCAGTAACAAAACCGAGCAGTGGTCTTATCAGTAGAGCTGACTCTGACGTCTGCGAATAAGACCACCTAGATGCCTAAGTTAGCTTGTAAGATATCTCAATGTATTTTAATTCATTAATTATAGTGCCTTTGCATCGGCAACACGTTTGTTTAATTTCTAGTTTTTAAAAACATCCTCACGCGCTCCAGGAAGTTAACTGGCGCAGCCGGTAGGATAGTCGGCTGCTGTCAGCGCGAAAAGTTCGCTCTTAAATTCGGTGAATTTCCCCCGCGCTGTGCAGCATTAAGTAAACGGTGTTAATACTGAATTCAGTGATATCCGTTCCGGCTATCCTCACGAACCAAAAAAATAAGTTTTCTACGGGCGCAGAAGATGCAGGTCGGTTGGTGAGTAAGCCTTTTTCGCCATCCTTGACCTTCCACCCCATCTTCCTCGAATTTTGTAAATTTAGACCTTGGTTATCGGTCAGATTTGCTTGTGTTAATTGTAATTTTGGAAAATTTGGTCTTAAATTGATTAAATTGTGTTAATTAAGAATATTTAATATTAAGTAATAGGATTGGTATTAACTCTACCCAGACTTTAATTTAGGAGTGAATAATTTTAGTATAGTTGTGTTAAATTAAAATTAATTAAAATGGCGCAAGAACATAGAGTTGGCGCTCTTGCGCAAACGGAAATTCCAAAGGAAATGCTAGGGTTAATTCCTGTCTTCAATGGGGAAACTAAATTACTAAATTTGTTCATGAGAAAGTGTGAATATGTCCTCCGACAACTACAGGGCACGCCCACACGAAACGAATTTCTTATGCAATGCATCACGAGCAAGTTAACCGGAAAGGCCGCCGCCGTTATTAGTGAGCGAAGCGACTTCACTACTTACAACGAGTTAAAAGAGGTCCTAGTGCAACATTTTGGTGACCCTCGGAGTGAGGAGTGCGTTGCTATAGAGTTAGAAACCCTAAAAATGAAAAATCACGAATCATATTTAGACTTCTGCAGCAGAATACAAGATGTTAAGGCCATCCTAATATCCAAAGTTTTTCAGTCAAATTCAGAAGAAATGAGAGTCGCGAAGAAGATCATCTATGATCATACCGCCCTAAACGTCTTCCTTTATAATTTGCCCGAGCAAATGGTTCGGTTGGTTAGGTTGAAAAACCCAACCTCACTGGAAGACGCTCTAAAAATTGTACTGGAAGAAGTAAACTTCCAGGAACAATATAACATGAAGTCAAAATTGCTTAGATCCCAGTTTTCGATGCCTAGTAGCCAGAATACTATGAGACCCGCGATTCCCGCGCCTCAATTCCAGTTCGGCATACCTGGGAACCAAAATTTAAATCGACCACCGGTTCCAAGGTTCGGACAGCCTCAATTTGGCTACCGCCCGCAGCTAGGCTCCGCGCCCCAATTTGGCTACCGCCCTCAGCTAGGCTCCGCGCCTCAGTTCGGTTATCGCCCGCAATTAGGCCAACAATCAACACCGCAGCAAGGGTTCAGACCCCAGTTAGGGACGACCCCTCAGCTAGGTTATAGGCCACCCCAATTCGGGTACAAACCGCCCCAATTCGGGTACAAGCCACCCCAATTCGGATATAAGCCACCTCAATTTGGCTACAAGCCACCCTATCAACCACCTCAACAAATTAACCCGCCGCACTTGCAATCTGGCGACGTATCCATGAGGACCGCCCGTCCCACTGGATTCAAGCTCAACGAGATAACCGGTCACGACGACGAACAAAATTATTACCATGACGATGCTTATCCCTACGACCACGAAAACGACATGTACGGACAATATGAATGTGACCCTACAAACGCCTTTGAATACGACGTATACAACAACGACTTGACATACGAGACCCCACTGACAGATTCAGCTCAGGAACAGCTGGCTGAAAATTTTACAGCACAGGCCTCCATAGAGGACAAGAAGTGATAGAGCTAAACTGTGACCCCACACTAAAACTACCCCACATTTACATCCCTGAAATAGACGCGAAATTAATGATAGATACGGGTAGTACTAGATCATTTTTGAAACCTCAGAAAGCATACGAATTCTTCTACGAAAGCGTTAGGAACGAACCTTTCGAGGTAGTTAGTACGCACGCATCTAGCAGGCATAGCGAAGTAGTTGAAATTCCGCTTCTGCCCACATTCCGAACAGACGACAGCCACAAGTTTTACTTGTATAACGTTGACTCAAGATATGACGGACTGATAGGAAATGACTTACTAAGACAACTTGGTGCCATAATAGACTTAAAGCATTCCGTGCTTAGAACAAAAACGACCCATATTCCAATTATCAATACAAATTTGGACTATGAAATAGAGTTGCAACCCCGTTCGGAACAACGTGTCAGAATACCAATAGACCAACACTCCGGTGAGGCTATATTAGACTACCGAAATTTTGGTCCTGGTGTACGAATGCCCAGTGCCCTAGTAAACTGCATTAACGGATACGCAACCACCGTAATACAAAACACATCAGAGGAAATAGTGACTCTTACAGTAAAACGACCCTTACAAGTGACGAAATATGAGACCACCAAATGCGACCTCAATGCGACTAATGTGACTACTACAGACCCGCAAACAGACAGAATACTGACTGAAAATTTAGACAAGTTAAAACTAGAACACACTAACCCCGAAGAACATGAGAAAATTTATAGGCTTTGCAATGAGTACAAAGACATCTTTCATTGCGACGAATTGCCCCTGACCTTTTCCAACGCAGTAAAACATAAGATTAGGACAAAGAATGAAGACCCAATTTATGTAAAACCCTACAGGCAGGCACCCGCTCAAGCTCAAGAAATAAATCATCAAGTAAATAAAATGCTACAGGACAACATAGTCCAGGAGTCACACTCCCCCTGGAACGCCCCAGTGCATTTAGTGCCGAAAAAGAGGGACGCGTCCGGGGAACAAAAATGGCGACTAGTAATCGACTTTAGGCGCCTAAATGAGATAACAATAGACGACAAATATCCATTACCGAACATCAGCGATCTTTTTGACAAATTGGGTAAAAGCACGTACTTTAGTACGATAGATTTAGCTAGTGGATTCCACCAGGTCGAGGTAGAAGAGCGAGATAGACAGAAAACAGCTTTCAGTACGCAAAACGGTCATTTTGAGTTTTTAAGAATGCCGTTCGGGCTGAAAACAGCCCCCGCGACCTTCCAGCGTACAATGGACCATATCCTTCGAGGACTGCAAGGACTACACTGTATGGTGTACCTTGATGACGTAATCATCTTTTCGTCTAGCCTAGAAGAGCATATCCAAAAACTAAGACTAGTTTTTGACCGACTTAGGGAAACCAATTTAAAGGTACAGTTAGGGAAGTCTGAATTTCTGCGCAGGGAAGTGCTATACCTGGGACACATCATCACCAAGGATGGCCTAAAACCAAATGACGACAAAATTAAAGCTGTAATGAACTTTCCAATCCCACGGACTACGACGGAAATCAAAAGTTTCCTCGGACTTGTAGGCTACTACAGACGCTTCATCCCCAACTTTGCGAAAATTACCCAACCACTGACTTCGTGCTTAAAAAAACGCAACAAGGTTATAGTAGACCAAAATTACATCGACGCGTTTAATAAATGCAAAGAACTCTTGACACATGCACCACTCTTACAGTACCCCGACTATGACAAACCTTTCATCTTAACAACAGATGCTTCGAACGTAGCCCTGGGGGCAGTTCTCTCCCAAGGACCAGTAGGCAGTGATAAACCTGTCGCGTACGCGAGCCGTACCTTAAGCGACACAGAATCTCGTTACAGCACCATAGAGCGAGAGTTGCTCGCTATTATCTGGGCAACAAAACATTTTCGCCCCTACCTGTATGGACGGAAATTCTTCATCTATACAGACCATCGACCCTTAGCTTGGTTAAACTCCCTGAAAGACCCCAATAGTAAATTGACACGATGGAGGTTACGCCTCCAGGACTTTGACTTTGAAATAATTTACAAAAAGGGAAAACAAAACACTAACGCTGACGCCCTAAGCAGAGTTAAAGTTAACGCCTTGACCGACGATGACTCAATGGTAGTGAACATAGGTGACCAAGAACCTAAACCACAGACGAGTAGGCAGACACGACAAAATCCGACAACCGTGGAATTATCTGAAGAAAGTGACGCGATTTCCATTGTGACCCTCTCAGACTCTGACGAATCCACCATATCGCTACCCGAGCTAGAGATAGAGAGGCCGGTTATTCCGTCCCCATCAGCAAGTAGTAGGACGCTCACAGTGCACTCTGCTGAAGATATGGACTCCACCGGGATACCAATCCTTCACGAGGCCATTGATACCAAACCCAATCAAATCCTGGTATACTCATGGCTAAAAAATGAACTTCATGTCAAAGACATTTCCATAGGGAAACACAAAATTTTGGAAGTTTTCTTGCCCATTAACAACCCCGAATTAATCAAAAACTTTCTGAAGGAATACGCTAAACCAAAAGCAAAACTCTTCATCTATTTCGAGAACGCAGAACACCGCAAACAATTTAGTACAACCGTTATAGAAATCTTTAGAAAAGGGACAATAAATCTAGTCGAGTGTACAGAGCGAGTAGTTTACGTAGACGACGAGAATGAACAGAAGGCAATAATAATAAAATATCATGAAGGAAAGACCTGTCACCGTGGTATTAAAGAAACGTTAGTTAGGCTTCGTAGGACTTACTACTGGGACAAAATGCAGGAAACAGTTTCAGCCGTGATAAATAATTGTGACGCATGTAGAAAGACCAAATATGATCGAAAACCGATAAAACCCGTATTGCAACTTACTCAGACCCAAGATGCACCCTTTCAGGAAATTTTCATCGACCTTTTCAGCATCGAAGGAAAGTATTACCTCACCCTCGTAGATGCATTCAGTAAGCTAGGCCAAGCATTCGAAATCCCAAACAAATCCACACCTGAAGTTGTAAGAGCCCTAATGAAATACTTTTCATTCTACGGGATACCAAAGAAAATCAGTTCAGACCCCGGTACGGAGTTCAACAACGAGCTCATGAAAGAATTCCTCAGCCTACACAAAATACAGAGACACATAGGGACTGTCAACAACCCCAACTCCATGGGACTTGTAGAACGGTTCCACTCGACCTTAATAGAAATTTATAGGTTGGCTAAGTACGAACAGAAATGCACAGACGCCGCGTCTGTCATGACTTATTCCATCATGGCTTACAACCACACCATACATACTGCAACGGGCCTAACGCCCTTCGAAGTTGTCTTTGGGCATACCGACACAGACAACCCGTTTAACTTAGAAGTTGAAAAAACTTATACACAGCAGTTAGTAAAAGACCACAGTAAACGAACAAAACACCTGTACACACACATATCAGAAAAACTTAAGGCGGACAAGGAAAAAGTTAGGTCGAAACGAGGTGGGGAAACCGACGTGGAACTCCCAGAAGTAGTGTTCGTAAAGGACATAAATAAGAGGAAAAGTAAAGAAAAACCCCGTTATAAGAAGGCCAAAGTAATAGGCCCTGTTGAGAAAAACGTTGTCCCTGTCAAGGTAGAAACCGAAAGGAAAAATAGTAAAGCACCCATTAAAAATATAAAACGACCTCCACAGGTGGTGCAGCGCGATGCTAGCAACAGCAGCAGTCGCCCTTCATCTGCAAAATCTTGATGGAAATCCGGGACTTCTGCCAGTAAAGAAAGGCCAAGCTCACATGCAAACCGACAGTTGGACAATTCTAAAAACTATTAAGTTAGACAATATTTGGACCGATCTCAACTTAGTCATTTCAAAATTAGCAGAATTTCAGCAATTAATTTCATCTAATAAAACATTTCCGCACGAATTCATAGGAATGTTTATGCACGCAGAATATATGCGCGACATAACCATAGACAAGTATCACCAACTAATTCCTCAACGATTCAAGCGTGGGATACTTAACCCATTAGGATCCATTATTAAGATTGTAACAGGCAACCTAGACCACGAGGACGCCCTTAAATATGATCGGTTGACCTCAGAATCGAGTCATAACCAAGTTATTTTGTCAAAGAAAATCACGATTGTTACTAAAATGCTAGACAGCCTAGTAAACGCCACAGAGTTAATTCAGCAAAACTCACTAACGATGGATTCTCGTCTAAGAAGGGTTGAAACTACCCTTAAAGAGACTGTAATCCGAGAAAATAATTTAAGTATATCATCTTACGCGTTAGGACTATATAATCTATTCATAAGTAGTTTTAGGACTATATTCATTAGATTAAGTGAAATCGAAACCGCTCTAGCTCTAAGCAAGAGCTCCATACTACACCAGTCTATAATTAATTCCACTGAACTGCTATACCATTTGAACTTGATAGCAGAATCTAGAAACCTGGTATATGTACCCAATGAATTTAATTTAATTAAAATTGAGGAATCTATTGATGTTAAATCTTTTATCAAAAAGGACCAAATTACCTTTATATTGGAAATCCCTCTGACCGATAATGTTACATATAACTATTTTAAATTGTACACATTACCCATCCTCCTCAAACCTGAAAACCTAACCGTTGCCATATTTCCTAAATACCCATTCCTATTGGCGAAAGGGCTGAAGTATCAGCCGATCGTAAAGCCGTGCCGCTCACTCGCTGCTGGAGACGAGTTTCTCTGCGACGATGACAACCGCGCCCCATACAGCGGACCCTCATGCGAGGAAAAACTAATGAGGTACGAGGACGTCACTGGCATCTGCAAGCAACACCCCATTCACGTCGAGGACGTGAAGCTGCAGAAAATAGATAAAAACAACTGGATACTATACACCAGATCGGAAACAACCCTCACAGAGACCTGCGGCGAAGAGGCTTCGAAGCAGCAGATATGCGGAACACACGTTGTGACGCTGAACAGACCCTGTGATGTCACTGTCAACGGGACGACCATCCGGTACCACCGTCTTTACACCGAAGCGGACCCAGGGACCCCACTACCCATCATCAACCTTCCGAAATTACGCGCAACCGAGAACCTATCCAGTGCACCTGCACTCAACATGCGAGAGATTGCACTGGACGAAGTTAAATACATGGCCTTTGCTTTGAAGAACAGTGAAGTTTTTAGTGAAACCTATAACAGAGAAAATGACTCTACAATTAGTGTCATAGCGTTAGGATTAGTAGTCTTAAGTATAGTTTCGATTATTTCATATGTTTCTTACACTAAAATTATCCCTTTTATACAAAATTATCGGAATCCCTCTCAAATCGAGCGCTCCGATAATTTTTCGCTTAGGGAGGGAGGAGTTATGTACTTGCAGCGTACACAACCGCCTCTAGTACTCTAGGCAATATGTTCCCACGTAATTTAATACTATAGATAAGCGGTCGGTTCCCAGTAACAAAACCGAGCAGTGGTCTTATCAGTAGAGCTGACTCTGACGTCTGCGAATAAGACCACCTAGATGCCTAAGTTAGCTTGTAAGATATCTCAATGTATTTTAATTCATTAATTATAGTGCCTTTGCATCGGCAACACGTTTGTTTAATTTCTAGTTTTTAAAAACATCCTCACGCGCTCCAGGAAGTTAACTACCTATTCTAAATTATTCTAAAATCTAGAGTTCTAGAGATTGAATCAAAATATTAATATATTTGAATTACTTTCAACTTTCTGTAATTATTGTCATTAAGTGCATCCGGTTTGGTAATTGTTAATAATCTAATTGCTTGTGTAGCAGTACAATGCTACACAAAATATTTTGTATTTTGTCGTAGTTGGTAGATGTACTTCCACGGTTAAAGATATTCTGTTTTGTATTTAAGATTTCCGCGGTCATAATTTATTATTTTAGCAAAGTTATACCTAATAAACTATAAATAAAATCACTTTACGAAAACCTCTTCCGAATTTTTAAATTTTCGCGCGATGTGTTCCGATTAAAATGAACCAATAGGATGGCAAAACATCCAGTACCAACCTATAAAATTTTATCAGAGTGATTCTGCGCTGTGCGGTTGGCAGCAGTGTCGATTATTGCAAATGGCGGATTGCGTTTCTTTTTCTCGTGCTCCGTGTAAAATATTTACGTAAAATAGTGATAATTTTGTGGTGCAGTGTTTCTGACTATCAAAAACATGTCGGAAACACTGCCGAGTGCTAAGAAACAAGTTCCAAGGCAACTGGTAAGTGTTTATTGTTACATTTTTACGTATTTAGTCCCGGGTGACGCCATGGTGGCTTTATCTGGGATCACGTAAACATGAAATGGTGCATCGCTGCATCGTGTATCGATTCATCACAATTCCGTGACCACATCTAGGTTCCTAAAGGGATCCGCTTTATGTGAGCGATAATTGTCATCGAGGGTCATCGGACTTGATTTTTTGTGATCACGCCGCGGCCGAGTTTTAAAACGCGGCGGCCGTATGCAATTCGCGCATGCGAGATGGTGTCAAAATCTATAATAATAGTTTGGTTGATCGCAGCATTGCGATGTACCTAGCAGACGATGATAATGTTCATGAGCAACACGAGTCGTGTTGCGCGGAGGTCGAGCGCGGAGCGGCCGCACGTCCTCGTCGGCTGCGGCATATCGGGCATCTGGTAGGTAGGAGCGAGTGACTGCGCTGTGCTGCCGAACCGAAGGCGTTTCCCTCCCGCGGGCTCGCGCAGCGGCTGTCGGGCTAACGCGCGCCGAGCGACCACACGTCGCGCGAAACTCGACTTAACTCGGGCCCGAGCTCGCTCCGCGCTCGGTCGCTCGCGCTACGATAATATAACTCGCTAATCTTCCGTGGAACAATTATTGCCTCGCAGACGAGAGCCGATCGTCGAGCCTCGAAAGCATTTTGTATACATACGACACGTTGAGCCGGTCGCGGCCGCCCCGTCATGTCCTTTGTCTCGCCGCGTCGGCAAATAGCCCTCGTATGAAAAGTTTTATTGTTACACCTTATGCTTTACTCGTGTTACATATTGGCCTTGGTTTCTAAAAAGTAACCTACCTATAATGCGAGAATCATGAATTATTGCTGCATAGAATGCTGAAGTTATTCATGGTAGAGCACCTGTATTTCTGAATGCTGAAAATATTTGTCTCTGCTTAGATAGTCACTGCAGTGGCGGTGAAAGTTATTTCATAGGCTTGTAGGTCACTTCTTCTATTTAGAAAATGTTTGTAACAATAAACTTGAGAACCATTCAGATAGAGCTCCTAATTGAGGTGTCTGGTACTGTGCCAATAGTTTTTTACAAAATGTTTTTCATTTAGGTGTTCAAATAAAAGAACTTTCAGACAAACTATGACTGTTTACTGTTTAAACTGGGTTTAAAAAGGTTAACTAAACTAGGTATCTAACTAATACACACTGAAATTACAAAATATTAGTGATGTACAGTAAATAAAATTAGAAATGTACACAGTTCTAATTTTATTCACAAACATCTCTACAGCTGATAGACACATAAATACCTACCAATCATTAAATTATTTATTTATTTCAGTTCACCTATATATTTCATTGTCAAAAGAATATTAGGTATACATAAAAATAGGAACTAAATGTCACAATAATTATAGGTGAAGACATATCGAGCAAAACATTGTAAATATTAAAAATAGCATTGAGAAAATAAATTACAGTCAAAACAACAGTTAAACAATAATGTGTACATTCACTTTATAATAAAACTAGCAGACTCCGTATTTTTTTATAATATAGCGTATGGCACCCGGGGATTGTGTAGCTTCCCAACAGTGAAAGAATTTTTCAAATCGGTTCAGTAGTTTCGGAGCCTATTCAATGCAATCAAACAAAAAATCAAATCTTTCCTCTTTATAATATTGGTATAGATTATAGAAAACATTTTCTGTATTTGTAATAAGTTTGTTAGATTTTGTTTAGAAAGTAATTCATATTAGGGTAGATGCAATGGTTGTAGCCATCTTAGTGTAATTTTTTTGAATTTGAATTTTATAACTTAATTACCAATCCTAGGCAACATAATACAAGTCTCTTTTATATGCCTACTGATTTGACTCACAGCTCACTGAACAGTTATTTGTGCTGGATAAATCGATTCCCCTGCTGATAATATTTTTTTCCTGAACCTAATTAGGTATTATTTCCATGCAATTTGAATAAAATGAAATTTAATTGCTGAACCATTTTGATTGCTGAAGTTCAGTGTTAACTTAGGGCTCTATATTGGAACTGAAATCCTGCTAAGATATTATGTATCTAAACAGTCTTGAGACTAAGTTAAAGCAAGTGTAAGCATTGCAACTCTATGTTAGTGCAAATGGGATAACACAGTGCCTGTTACTACTGTTGTTACTAGTCATTTTGTATTGTTCCATAAATTATTGCTTTTGTGCCAATTTGTGGGAAATAACATGAAATCCATTTTTTTTAACTTTGATTTACTTCCTACAGAGTGAACTCAAGCAATGCAAACTGAGTATTGAAAATCTGTTAGTGCAAACAGGATAGCATAATTATTGCATTATAAAAGTAATTTTTTAACATTAAAGTAAGTTCGCATAGGCCGGGTGGCTAGCCCTGGTATCAGAGTTTTTAGGCCGCCTGAAGACTTCTGATATGGCTAAACGGTTAAAACAACCGGGGCCTACAATTTAACGTGTCATCCGAGCCACGGTAGCGCTCAGTTGGAAAATGCCACCTGTGGTCACCCATCCAAGTACTGACCGCGGGTGGCATGTACTATTTTCTAACATTAAAAAAATTGAGCTCCAGATACCTATTTGTGTGAAATAAAATGAAAATAATTTTGTTTTTAATCTTTTAACTCCTTTACTTACTTACGTACTTTTACTTATTTTTCAACGAGCATCTCTTTAAGTACTTCCTATGGTGTAAACGCAAGCTCTAGTATTGTTGAAAAATGAGCATTGAAAATCTGTTAGTGCGGACAGGATAATGCTATCCTGAGCAAGTAATTTTCTTACATTTTAAAAAATTAAGCTCTGGATATTTGTATGAAATAAAAAAAACCTAATTTATTGACTGCCTTGGTGACCCAGTGATTATTGACCCTCACTCCTGGGTCAAAGAGGCATAGGTTTGATTCCCACCCAGGACAAGCATTTCTGTGATGAATGTAGGTATTTGCTGTCTGGATAATAATGTCTATATAAGTATGTATTTAAAAAAATATGTTTATGTAGTATATCAGTCTCTGGCAGCCATCTCACAAGCTATCCTTAGTTTGGGGTCAGAGACTATTTGTATGAAGGCCACTAATCTTTATTTATTTTCTTAAACTCTGTTTTACTTTTCTTCCTATAGCGTGAACGCAAGCAACGCAAGCTCTACTCAGACGAGTGGGCCCTGGGGGACGATGAGGCTGAAGGGGGGCGAGGGTTTTCCCTGGCTGACAAGCTGGAGACTCCTCGCTTCGACCACCCCAACTCTGTGCTGGAGATGAACGGCACAGACCTGACTGTCGGATACATGCAGAAGAATGGGTTCACTACTCCGCTGCTGTTCAAAGAGAAGATTGGATTGGGACTGAGGTATGTATGAAAATATTATGCTCTTTTTAGGGTTCCATACCCAATGGGTAAAAATGGGACCCTATTACTAAGACTTCGATGTCCGTCTGTCTGTCTGTCCGTCTGTCACCGGGCTGTATCTCATTAACCATGATAGCTAGGCAGCTGAAATTTTCAGAGATGATGTATTTCGGTTGCCGCTATAACAACAAATACTAAAAACAAAATAAAATAAATATTTAAGGGGGGCTCTCATACAACAAACCTGAATTTTTAGACGTTTTTCGCTCTCTATTAATAATGGTACCAGGTAGATGCTTGAAATTTTTACAGAATATTTAGTGTTATATTCCCTTTAATAATAAATAATAAAATTAAAATAAAATAAATATTTAAGGGGGGCTCCCATACAGTACGGAACCCTCCGTGCGCGAGTCCGACTCGTACTTTGCCGATTATTTATGGATCTGGTTTTTGTATGTAAAATCAGCTATTTAAAAATATTTTGTCAATTCCTAACTGCAATTTTGAATGGAACAGCATTTTTATTCTCGAATTCTTTGTTGGCCCCATAGTAAAAGTTGTTCATAATGATAGTCACACCTTTCGGCTTAGTACCTATAGGGCGAGCAGATAACCCTGTATAAAGCTAGGGTGGTAAATAAATAAAAATGTAATTATGATCAAAAGATTGCCTTACACTGTATAGGAAGGGCTTAGAGTCTATGGCTAAGACCATTCTCATACCTTATTTGATCATTGCTCGTCTGAAAAATAGTATAGTAGATGGAAACCCCCCATTATTGAGACTCTACACCTAAAAAGGAATCATAATAGGATTATTGTATATACAATCAACTTAGGATCATATTATTTACCTACTATTCACGTATGTCGCCTGACTGTTTGTTGTTAAAAATAAATCATCAACCATTTTTTAGGGTTCCGTACCCAAAAGGTAAAAACCGGACCCTATTACTAAGACTCCGCGGTCCGTCTGTCCGTCTGTCTCCAGGCTGTATCTCATGAACCGTTATAGCTAGAAAGCTGAAATGTTCACACATGATGTATTTCTGTTGCCGCTATAACAACAAATACTAAAAACAGAATAAAATTAATAATTAAGGGGGGCTCCCATACAACAAATCTGATTTTTTAGCCGTTTTTCGTTCTATATTAATAATGGTAACTTGAAATTTTCACAGAATATTAAGTTATATATTCACTTCAATAATAATTCGGTTGTCGACAACAGATTACCACATTATAGATGTACTAGCGACCCGCCCGGCTTCGCACAGGTGTATTATACATATAAACGTTCCCCTTGCATCACTATCTATTAAGAATAATCGGCCAAGTACGAGTCGGACTCGCGCACGGAGGGTTCCGTACTGTATGGGAATTAAATGTTTATTTTATTTAAATTTTAATATTTAATATTGAAGGGAATATAAAACTAAATATTCTGTGAAAATTTCAAGCATCTACCTGGTACCATTATTAATATAGAGCGAAAAACGTCTAAAAATTCAGGTTTGTTGTATGGGAGCCCCCCTTAAATATTTATTTTATTTTGTTTTCAGTTATAGCGTGTTATAGCGGCAACCGAAATACATCATCTGTGAAAATTTCAGCTGCCTAGCTATCATGGTTCATGATATACAGCCCGGTGACAGACAGACGGACAGACGGACCTCGAAGTCTTAGTAATAGGGTCCCGTTTTTCCCTTTGGGTACGGAACCCTAAAAACCGCATCAAAATCCGTTGCGTAGTTTTAAAGATATAAGCATACATGGGGACAGACAGCGACTTTGTTTTATACTATGTAGTGATAACTTATACTTTAGGTTAAGCCAAAAGAGACCAAGCTAAGAACACTGCAGTGCCTAACAACACCCAGAAACCGGACGGATACCGGAAATTGGCCATGTTTCCGCCGTATCTAGCCTGTAAACAAACTTTCGTACTCGCCGATTTGCTGTCACACGGAAAATAACGGATTAGTTATGTATTCGAAAACTTCTTACCTGTTACGTTATTATTATTCTCTAAAACCAATATTTGGTTGATCTTGACCACAGATCAGGGCTTGTTCCCGGATCTGTGATCTTGACTATAGGTAGGTTCTCTTCTCACTATATCACTGGTCTACAGTGGTTTTGTTGCCCTGGATGTAAAAGTGGTTTTGAATAGATTAGGACTACCATTCATGAAACTAATGGTTTTGAATGATTAACTCTATTTTTTTAAGTTCATTTTAATGTTTAATAGTTAGTACAAATGAGAAAAACATAACAAGTAGGTACATATGAAATATTTTATTTTATTTAAAAGATTTATGTTTTTACCTAATTAATATGTATTAGAGTAGAAGAGAAGAAAAAAAAAACATAAATTTTGTTTCAATCTTAAGAAAAACGCATATTTATTACGTTACGCTATATTTTCTTAGGAATAATTCTCTTATCAAAGACCAGCCATAATCTGCCCTCATGTGATGGTCCCATTTACCCTGATACTTTTCTTTCATATCTTTTAGATCCTGGTGGAAGCGTTCTCCCTGTTCCACACTATACTTACCCCAGATTTTCGGGTAATCACCTGACTCAATGAAACTGATAAGGAAATCTTACTTTACAAACATTAAATAAACCAAAATCATAAAAAAGAGAGCTAATTCAGTACATTCATGAATATATTCAGAATCTGTGGCCTTGAAAACATATAAATCCGCAGAGATATCCAGGGAAACAGTAAAATTATTTTTTTTGTAGACCTGTGATTGATTGAATCTTATCAATCCTATGATTCATAAATAAAACTGTACTAACCTAATTATCTTAATCTTGTTGACGTACCAGTCGGTATTAGGTACCAATGCTTTGGACGTGGGGATCCCGGGTTCGATTCCCGTCCGGCATTTGGGTAAGTTCATATAGGCCGGGTGGCTAGCCCTGAGCCCTTAGTTCCAGGTATTGAGGAGTTTACTTGAACTTTCGCGTTCGCGTGTGGCTCCATACATTTTGGTTATTTTTCCCTCGTTTCCACCAGGGGCGCTGTACATAAATGTATGGAAAACCTCTGACAAGGCTAAATGGTTAATATAACCGGGGCCTACAATTTAACGTGTCGTCCGAGCCAAGGTAGCGCTCAGTTGTAAATGCCACCCGCGGTCACCCGGTTGCATTTGTGTGGGGCCTTTGTCTTTTTGCTGTTATTGGTGTGTGTGTGTGTGTGTGTACTTGTACTCTGATAATCCTATTGAAGGGCTATGACTGAAATATTATTTTCTTTTTACAATTTTGTTAAAAGATGATGAATCATGTATAAACCGATCTAATGTAATCATTATTTTTCGCAAAATATCGCACAACCGATTTCAATTCTGTACAAAATTCGAATAGTTCGCTCGAATTGATGTACAATACCTATACAATTTTTATATATTGTTGTTTTTTCAAAAGTGGTTCAGCCGATCGCGAGCATACGAGCTAAAGAGATTTTTTTTAAAACAATTTGCGAAAATATCGATGAACAAATAACAAAAAAAAGTACATGCGGACAAACATAGAACCTCGTCCTTTTTGGAAGTCTGTTAAAAATTAGAGAAAATGCTAGTTAAGAAATCGAGTCCACTAAAAATATAACGGTACGAATTAGAATTCCCTCTTTTTCGGAAGTCCCACAAAATCATAGGAAAAGAACAACTTCCTCGTATTTCGAAATCGCTTAATAAGTTACCTACCGAGACAGCTATCTTAATTCGTTAAAATGTTTGGGTCAATTATTGAACCGTGCATGACGCTCGATAAGATTCATAATTGTTTATCTATACGAATAATTAGTAATTGATTTATCTAAATACGCGTTGTCGAACAGTGGAAGCGTGTAGCACTAAAGATAGAGGAGTAACGACTGATATCGTGTTATCATTATCTTCGTGACGCGTCGCAGGTCTACGGTACCTCTAAGCTGACCTACATTGGTGGAACTAACATCATCATCGTCAACCTGCTGTAGAGAGTAGTCACCAAATGTGAGGACTCTCGCATTACAAGTAGTACAGGAAAAATAGACGTTTTTTTTGGTTAACTTTGCACTAAATTTCCGCTTGAACTCCACCTGGATCTGTCAGCATTTTGTGATTTTATGCTCAGTAAGTGATCCTAAACCTTATAAAAAAAAATTGGATCGGTTTAATGCAAAGTAAAATTCTTTTTTTCCTGTACTAAAGCGTGACCGTGGGTTTAGGGATAATTTATATTAGACCGGCCCTAGCATACGGACCACGAAATAATTCAATGACGTGTCAGAACGAGACAGCTATGATGAAGTATACAGGGTTATTTCTAATCAATTAACATCCTTTCTGTTCCGTACATTTTGTCGCGGGTGAACGATGTTTTTCTGTGGAGCAACAATTTTCTTTAGTTTTGACAAAAGTCGTTGAACAGTTTGTTAGTTTTGATGTACAAAATAAGCACCTAAAAGGATGCTAATTAATTAGAAAAAACCCTGTATTATCTGTCACTTTACATGTCGACAAAACTCTTTTCGTGGACGTATGCTAAGCTGGCTGGACGGCGCACTTTCCATACATTTGTGTACCGTAAGAGTACCGTCCGGGCCACGTACACGGATCGGTCTAATACTTATAAATTACTAACGACCCGCCCCGGCTTCGCACAGGTGTATTATACATATAAACCTTCCTCTTGAATCACTATCTATTAAAAAAAACGCATCAAAATCCGTTGCGTAGTTTTAAATGTATATGGGGACAGACAGCGGGAAGCGACTTTGTTTTGTACTATGTAGTGATCTCTTAAACTCAGTTTCGTACTAATGAGTTGACCTATATTGGTGGCAACTTCCTAAAGGAGGCACTATAGAGTCATCATCATCGTTAGCCCGTTGTTAGCTGACCTAAATTGGTTGGCAATGTTAGCACTAAAGACTCATCATCATATTCAGGCCATCCTTTCAGTCAAATTTATTTTTGAACGAAAAATGCAACTAACAAGCTAATTAACTAAAATTAAAGTTTTTCAATAGTTTTCTCTTATCAGCTAATACCGCAGTTATTAATAGTTTCGTATAATTAACCATTTTAAAGCCTGATCTTGTACCTACCCGCTATTAGGTACACTATTTATACTAATAGTTTAATTAGTAGAAGGATAGAGCAGAATAATTGTTATTGGTTCTACGTTTGTACGAAGGTAGGTACTAAAGAGTTTATTGTAAACATTTACACTAGGATCAAATCTAAATTTTACAAAATCTCATGTTTAATATTGAGAATGTATGTTTTTGTTTTTAATTTCTCCTATCAGCTAATACCGCAGTTATTAATAGTTTCGTATAATTAATCATTTTATGAACTCGCTATTGCACTATTTATACTGGGAAGGATAGAGCAGAATAATTGTTATTGGTTCTAAGTTTGTACCAAGGTGATAAAGAGTTCATTGTAAACATTTACACTAGGATCAAATCTATTTTTTTCCAAAATATCATGGTTGATATTGAGAAAGTATATTTTTGTTTATAATTCCCATCAGTCCCAACTGAGGAGACACTTACATCCCGGTCAGATGAAAAACAAATAAAAACTCACCGTCTTACCACAAATGTCTTACGCACGCTTTAGACAATGTTTAACAGTAAAAATTGCACGGTTAAACAATGTTTAAATCTTTAGTGGTAAGGCGGTCAATTTCCGCACGCAAATGGGTCCCAATCCGTGGTCCAAAATGTTACGCCACTAACGCCTCGCCATGCTCCACCGACGTTTCCATACAATTTACGAATGCTTTGGTCACCATAATCGCCAGTGGTTGTTCCTTCTAGCTTCGGCAGCGCTGGTCCAAGCACCCACAGGGTTCCACAGTGAGTGCCCAGTTTGGAGTGCCCTCAATGATGAATGTATCATCTCGCGCTATCCCAGATCGTCAAAATATACCATTTTTCGCGCTACCCGTGTACCTGTGCTTGTGCTTAGTAAAACTAATGGTTTCAATGATGCAATCATTGGGCCTCGTGTTCACATATGCCAAGAAGTTTGCGGTTTTTTTTAATTGATAGTGTAATTTAAGAGGAATGTTTATATACAGGGTTATTTCTAATCAATTAGCATCCTCTTAGGGGCTTATTCTGTACATCAAAACTAACAAGTTTTGTTCTACGACTTTTGCTAAAACTAAAAAAAAAATCAGCTGTTCCATACATTTTGTCGAGGGTGAACGAAATTTTTCTATGGAATAACAACTTTTTTTTGAGAATTAATAAAAGTCGTTGAAAAGTCCCAAAAGAGAGCCGATTTAGATTTGATTCATGAAAAACTGCAGTCGAGATTTAATATCATACATTTTCAATTTATTCTTTTGTCCTGCATAATATACCTATAGGCAAACCATTTAACTCGCGGAACGCCCGCGGGGTAAGAAGGGAGCGGGGGGAGATGGAGATGATGTTACCGGGTGGGTAACAGGGGTACGCGGAGCAGAGAGCTCACATCTCCCCCCGCTCCCTTCTTACCCCGCGGGCGTTCCGCGAGTTAAATGGTTTGCCTATAATAGCTTTTATCTACGTTTTCATGTTTGTCCTTATATTATACTACGAGTATTCCCATTGAGTTATTTGATTATTAGCATTGATGTCAAAAGTTTCGAAGTAGGTTTTTCTACATGACGCATGTGTTTTGATTAACTCTGAAAAAAACCAAGGAAAAATATCGATTCAGATTATTTGCTACATCAACGTCCACTAACCATTTACAAAATTAGGTACCTACCTATTTGAATGCATTCACAGCTATTTATCAATTTCCTTACAATGATTACTGGTTTATTTATGTAATACTAGCTGACCCGGTGAACTTCATCTCACCATCTGTCAACTGTCAATGTCAACATTTACATCGAGGCACTTTTATATGGGAAAATGAAGTAAATTTTCTCATCGTTTAATCCTTCCCTTAACTTATACAAATATTTCAAGACAAAAATAGCCAAATAGTTACAGGCGTTCTCGAGTTTTAGCTATACTAACAGCCACGATCCATATTTATACATGTATATGTATACATATGAATCGTGGTCGCTAGTATTAGCTACCCGCCCCTGCTTCGCATAGGTGTATTATACGAGTACATATACACCTTCCTCTTGAATCACTCTATCTATTAAACGGATCAAAATCTGTTGCGTAGTTTTAAAGATATAAGCATACATGGGGACAGACAGCGGGAAGCGACTTTTTTATACTATGTAGAGATATTTAACAGTGTATAAAACACGATGTTTGCCAACAGAGATTGAGCGATAACATCGAACATCGATGTTGAGCAATCGATGCGATATCGTCGCTATCATGTTTTTGCAGCATTGTTCATCCCTAGTTCACAATGTAGAGCGCAATGAACCTCTTTTCAATTTCCGTGTTTCTCTGTACTCTACCGTGAAAAGTAGAAACTAAAATAATTTACATTCAATTGGCGATAAGGCCGCCCTTGTACAATATTTATTGTATAGTTTCTGTTACATATTTCTGTAATTTAGGTGTACAATAAAGATATATTTATTTATTATTCAATTTATTCATAAATTATTTCATTTGTAGTGTAGAGTTCCTACAACGAATCTCTTTTCAGCTTTCCATGTTTCTCTGCAGGCGATCCCTGTACTGTGAAAACGTACAAACTAAAATAATTCATTTTTAATGGATTCTTAGAATACTTCATTTACAATGTAGAGTTCCTACAACGAATATCTTTAAAGCTTTCCATGTTTCTCTGCAGGCGATCCCTGTACTCTACCGTGAAAACGTACAAACTAAAATAATTCATACTGAATTGATTCTTAAAGTATTTCATTTACAATGTAGGTTCCTACAACGAACCTCTTTTCTTCAGCTTTCCATATTTCTCTGCAGGCGATCGCTGTACTCTACCGCGAAAACGTACAAACCAAAATAGGTAATTCGTATTTAATTGAGATTCTTAAAATATTTCATTTACAATGTAGAATTCCTACAACGAACCTCTTTTCAGCTTTCAGTTTTTCTCTCTGCAGGCAATCCCTGTACTCTACCGTGAAAACGTACAAACTATAAAAAAATCATATTTCATTGATTCTTAAAATAATTCATTTACAATCTATTCATAAAACATTTCATTTACGCGTCAATAAATTATTCGCTATCTAGAAAATTAATTATTGTTCATGTCTTTTTTTATATCAAATTAAATCATATATTAATAATATTTTTAACTATGGATCCGACCCCGAAATGCTAAATAAAATCAGCTGTTCCATAAAAAAAAACATTGATTGATTCCCGACAAAATCTGTAGGACAACTGATTTATTTCGAGATTTCGGAGTTGAACCCATAGTAAAACTAAACATACCTATATAACTGTATAACTAATTTAAGGGCTTATAATTTTCTAACAGTTTATCAATTTCTTCATGATTAAACAACCAAGGACATGCGTGTTACTGAAAGAACCGTAGAGTTATTTATACTATTAATATACTATTATGTGGTTTATTTTTATCCCACTCAGTTTGTCCAAGTAGGTGTGCTAATGTGTTTATTGATTGCGTAAGGGCTCTGTCCACTGGTTTATTCTAAGTGTGCTATTAATAGTGAAATCAGTGTGGGAGAGACTTATCTAAGCTTTTTAACATTGTAAACATCATTATGATCAACTTTTACTATGGGAAAAACCTTGAAATTGCGTAAAAAAATCAGCTGTTCCATAGAATACGTTCATCGACTTTCGGCAAAAGTAAGTATAATATGATATACTTACTTATATACATATACTTACTTTACAAATACTTACTTTTGCCGAATAAAACAATTAAAAATTCTTAATAGTATGATAGTATGTACTATTAAGAATTTTTAATTGTTTTATTCTAGGCTTTGGCACAAACGCATAACTCAAAAAGATAACTCAGTACATACTAGTAGTCAGTATTGTTCGGGTACATTGTCACCTTCCTAATACATATGTTTATTTATTTGATCTAAATCCAATTCAATTCTCAAAAATATGGTCTTTCATCTTATAGGGTTGACTGTTTTTGCTCTTCCTTAAAAATATTCGTGAATTTGGTTTTTCCAATGAGGGTGCAAAACAGGGATGATTGGTAGAAAAGAGGAGTGGCTTATGCCCTGCGGTCGGCTGAACTAGTTTTAATGGTGATTCTGCCTCTATTTGCTATGTTATGCTATGTTTATTGATTGCGCAAGGGACCTGTCCACTGGTTTATTCTGTGTGCTATTAATAGTGAAATCAGCGTGGGAGGTACTCTCATCCAAGCTATGTTGATGCAAAATGCAGCCTTGTCTCGCATGTGGGCGGGCGCGAGGGCTTTTCAATTTCTCTACAATTCTTAATTCGGGGCTTATTGACTACGCGAGTATGAGAGAAAACGAGAAAGAATCGTCCAGGTTTATAATGTGGCATTCCCGAAAAAACATAATTAGGGTTCCTTACCCAAAGGGTAAAAACGGGACCCTATTACTAAGACTCCGCTGTCCGTCTGTCTGTCTGTCTCCAGGCTGTATCTCATGAACCGCTATAGCTAGTAAGTTGAAATTTTCACAGATGATGTATTTCTGTTCCGCTATAACAACAAATAAAAATAGAATAAAAATAATATTTAAGGGGGGCTCCCATACAACAAATCTAAATTTTTAGCCGTTTTTCGCTTGATATCAATAATGATAACAGGTAGATGCTTGAAATATTTACAGAATATTTATCTGCATGCTTACTTTAAACAAATAATGAAATTAAAATAAAATAAATATTTAAGGGGGGCTCCCATACAGTACGGCACCCTTTTTGCGCGAGTCCGACTCGTACTTGGCAGATTTTTTCATGGGATTTGTACCTCAAAAAGAAAAATGGGACCCGTATAGGATCACTTAGTTGTCCGTCCGTCGGTCCGTCCGTTCGTATGTCCGTCCGTGTGTCAAGTTGTCGGGAACTGGTGGAGGTATTGAGTTGAAATTTAAATCACGTTCGTTGACCTGTAGTCTCCTGCAGTTGTGAAAAAATAAACTTCTCTGCTATCGTAAAAAATTTTAGAGCCTTGTTTATTTGTTTTTCTTTCATTCAGCAACAGAGCCAGGTATGGACTTTATATTTTTTCATGAATGTAGTTTGAAGGTCAGAGAGTGTTATAGAATTTTTATCCAGAAAAAAATACAGGTTTTTATGGGCTAATAGGCTAGCATAGAAATCAAAATTTTACTTGGGCGAAGCCGCGGGTAAAAGCAAGTTTTGTCACAAAACCCTTTTCTTGGATTTTTCGTGCCAAATATAGGTTAGTAGATATCTTTTTGGCGCATTCATAACAATAAGATATACTTGTCTGGTTCCCTGTCTAATTCTTATTCGGTGTGGAGGCGATAGGTCTTGCACTGACGTCCCGCAATGGTCTTTTGTGCATTTCCCTCTCCATCCAGCCCAGGGGATATATAATAATTGAACTTCGAATGGCTGGGAAGGGAAAGTATACGAAACTTTGCCAGATTGTATGGAGTATCCGCAAAGTTTCGTATATATACGTCCTAGTCGTTCGAAGTCCAATAATATAGCTGGAGACCTATTCCTCTTTCAAATTGCGGAGCGTGGCTCTGGGCCGCTGGCACAACTGCTCCAGTGGATGGTGTCTGAGATAGCGATGTGGATGTCGTTTCCCCGTATAATGTAGCGTGTTTTTGGCGCAGGGTTCCCACCAGCAACTTCACAGTGAACGACGTGAGAATGTGCGTCGGTTCGCGTCGTCTACTCGACGTCATGGACGTCAACACTCAGAAGAATATCGAGATGACTATGAAGGTACGTTATATTTTACCAGCACGCCTAGCATGACAAAAGGACAATTTGTCTTTCCGCCAATTTATCCCCTCGGAGTGGTAACAATGTCTTAATTGATGTTGACAACTGACATTAAAACTGGATAAAACGGTTTTATCCCTTAGCCATGCTAGGGGTGCTGACCAATGAAAGAACTCAATCAATCCGCCCTGGGCGGGCGTGGTAGATAAGGCCCAATTACCTTTCATGTTTAGGCCATGTTTAGCAGTAGACCATAATATACCTAATTAAAAAACCCCTGACACAAAAATATTTGACAACAAACTTTCAATTGACAACCATTTTGGGCACATTTGTAGAATTTTGGTTCTTCCATCCCCACTTTAACCCACCATAACTCTTAAACGGCTCAATCGATTTTTATAAAACATAGCTAAGAACACTCTCGATTAAGTCTCCTTTCATCCAAAAAAAACTAAACTGAAATCGGTTCAGTGGTTCGGGCGCTATGATGCCACAGACACACAGACAAACAGACACGTCAAACTTATAACACCCCTCTTTTTCGTCGGGGGTTAAAAAAGGCCATTACAGTACAGTACAATGAAAGAATGACGGGAGGGAGGAAGCCTATGTCTATTAGTGACTCTGTACAGGTTGATTAGATGAAATGGTTTTAAAAGAATTCAAATCGGTGCTCGCATCCACGCTGTCTTATACTAAGAGACCAACTCCGAAATTGCGGAAAAAAAAATCAGCTGTTGCATAAAAAGTTAATTGATTCTCGACAAAATGTAAGAAGCATATTTTGTTTTTTTTTCGCGATCTTGCAGTTGATCCCATACCTACTAAAAGTTGTTCACTAAACTACTATCATAACGCCAAATGAGATAAATGTAGACGCTATTTTCATCGCCTTATGAAATTTACAACTGCTGTAATTTTTTCATGGTAAACTCTACATACTTGTGATACTCCGCATTTTACAAGTTATTGTACTCGAAAACTTTCTTTTAGAATGTACTTACGCAGTCGAATAGACGTATACGACGAACGTAAATATTCTAAAGACCTGTGTCGATTATTGATCGAAATATTATGCAAATTTCTAATTCCGTCTATTCCTTAGTCTTTACTGTAATGACAGAAACAACTTCCGTTCCGAGTAGGTTAGACTTCCGTTACTCGTACTCAAATCTCGCTAAGCAAAGCGAATCAAATAATACCAATCCTGTATAATGTGATAAGCTCAACATTATCATTTCCGAGGTTAAGAAAGGTCATTGCAAGGTCTTGTAATGCGCATGTCCCTACCACCCTACCTTGATGCATCGTGCATCCATCAAACATCGAAAATCACAGGCCTGTGTTCACTCGACTGTTTATATCTCCCCTCGTAGTCTATTACAAGAGCGAATCACCCTGATGCGTCACTTGTTTCATTTCTCATCGTACGTAATATTCGATTTTTCGCCTAAAACTACTTCAGCCATATTTTTAGTAGAATGATTCGCTAATGTGTAAAAAAACAAATAAGCAGTCACAGTGGGCGAGGAAAGTGCTCTGCGCATGTCCCTCCTCTGCTCGAATTAAATATCGAGAACAAAGATCTCTAGCCTTTCTGAAAAAAATGTACGTCCCCAACCCTCAACAGAAACCCGCAGAATGCCGGTCTCCCTAACTTTCATTTGGTTAGCTTGTACTCTACGCATGTGCGATTTGGGTCGTAATTTATTTCGAAATTGCAAAGCCGCAGAATATTCTGAAAACGCGACGCGCTCTCGCCGCTCTCCGCCGCAGAATGCCGGCCGGAAAAGTTTCAGTGAGCGACCTACTGCGCAATGCGCATGTATAATCAGCTTGCCGCGGCACTTCGAGATGGCTACGGCTACGAAGCTTTGAAATCATGATGTCAGCGGACTGACAGTCTGCTCTCCCCGAGCGCCGAATGCGGAATGCTAAAGAACACCAAACTTCGCTACCGTCCTGCGCACATCGCGCTTCCGCGCAATGGTGGCAATGCGATTGCGAATTATACTCCGATTCCCCACTTCTGAGAGAGCGGCACGTCCGTCCCCATCGGCGTAGTTTTAAAAACTGGAAGCCGAAAGCGTTGCCGTGAATTACTGCGCAAGCGCGAACTTTGCAGTACCGGCTTGGAGCGTCGCGAAAACAAAGGGTTTGTTTTTATTTACGACGCGGCATCACCCCTTACGTCCCGCTGCAGAATGCCGGCAAACTTGCGGTCTCTGCGCGCATGTCGGGTACCTACTATAGCTTGGTGTATCACATCCTTGACGCTGACACTTTATACATAGGTCAAGCTGTAGGCGCTTTGAAGGCGTATGCTCGAGATAAATATGTAATGCGATGTGATGCCTTAAACTGGATTAGTTGATTGTCTTCTGAATAAAATATGAATACATAGTTGATTTAAGGGTATTCTTGTAGAGCATTTGCCTTGGGCGAAATCCGCTTAACTGTATGAATAAGTAATAACTGTATTTGTGAAACAATCAACCGTCGAAAATCGTGGAATTTCTTAATTCGGTCCAATTTTCTTGTATCTGTAGGCGGAAAGCTTAGTGGGCGGCTATTTCTATCTGGCCCTTTTGCGTAGCGACAAGAAAATCTAACAGCGAGAGCCCTTTGAACTTCTGTTGGATACGTGGGATTTTTGCGTTGAACCTGTCTGAATTTCACTCACAACCTATTGTCTATTTCTGATTTCTACAAGTATTGATTCTCTACGTTATAATACAATTTGACGTTTAAATCTAGAGTTATACAATCTGTTTTATTATATGTAAGCTTTCTCTATCTCGAGCTGTACTTCTGAATTCTGAAATCTGAAGAATCTGAAACATTTTTAATTCAAATTAGTTCAATCGTCGAACTAATGAAAAAAACTGGTAATACGTAAGCCAAACATGTCTGGCATATAAATAAAAATGCCCAATTATTACAATAAACAGAATTTTTGGCCGCCTGAAGGCCTCTGACAAAGTCTGACACCAGGGCTAGCCACCAGCCTATACGAATTTACTTTTTACAATAAACAAATAACGTGGACTTTTTTAACCTACCTTTGAAAAATGGTGAACAATTCAGTTTAACAAATTGTCAACATCATGTGTTAGCTCTACCGAAATTGAACCACGTATCTTTCCTCCTAGGATTGGCAGCGCTACTACGACGACCCCAACAAAGAGCGACTCCTAAACGTTATCTCGCTGGAATTCTCTCACACTCGGCTTGAGAACTACGTGCAGGCGCCGCGTATAGTGCGCCAAGTGGACTGGGTGGACACAGTCTGGCCTCGACATTTGAAGGAACAGCAGGTGAGGGGTCCCATAGTAACTATTAGCGTCTGATGGTCTCTCTACAGTTCTCGCACACTCTGCTTGAGAACCACGTGAAGGCGCCGCGTAGAGTGCGCCAAGTGAACTGCTGCTTGGACACAGTCTGAATCGAGTCACTCGAAAATGTTAGAAATTCGTAATAATCCGGGGGACGAGCGACTAAAATTTAAGCATTTTCTAAAAGTTGATTTTATGAATAGACTAGCAGCCGGCTTCACACGGATACGAATGAATTATAGTTACATATAAACCTTCCGAAAGAAATGTTCTAAACGATAGTGAAAACCGCATTGAAATCTGTTGTGTAGATTGGAAAATGATTTATTTACTATGTAGTGAAGAATATTACCATGGCGGTGTACAACAATACCCCGGAGTCAGTCAGGCGGTGGGGGTGGGATTCTTAACGTTTGGCGTCGGAACTTGTTTGAATTTGTAAAAAAACACTTCTATATCTAACTAGCTGACCCGGTGAACTGCATCTCACCATCTGTCAACTGTCAATGACAACTTTTTAATGCAGTAACATTTTGTATGAGGAAATGAAATAAATGTTTCCATTATTTTTCTCGCAATTTAAATTTTCTCACCGTTTAAACCTTCCCTTAGCTTCCATAAATATTTCAAGATCAAAATTAGGCAAATCGGTTCAGCCACTCTAGAGTTTTAGTTATTTAGTCACGATTCATTTTTATATTTGTATAGATTTTTAGTTATATAATTATTCCTATTAAGTTTTTCATAATTATGTAATTATTTGTGTTTTCAGGTTGAATCAACAAACGCTCTGGATGACATGATGTATCCAAAAGTACAAAAGTATTGCCTAATGTCAGTCAAAGGATGCTACACCGACTTCCACATCGACTTCGGCGGTACTTCCGTTTGGTACCATATATTGCGGGGTAAGAAAAAACATTGTTTTAGTAAAAAATCCGTGATATAAATAAAAAAAATACGTTTGTTACCTATTTGGGTAATTTTAAATCGCACAAAAAGAAGGGTGTTATAGGTACATGCTATAAATTTGACGTGTATGTGTGTATCTGTATGCTGTCTGTAGCATCGTAGCTGCTAGACGAATAGACCGAGATTTTAATACGATTTCAAACCGGAAATAAAAATCGGAAGAGATTGATCTTATGAAATTATAAGAGGGCTGTTAAATGTTATTGGTCATCAACTACATATGAGTTTATCACCCTTTAGCGCTGAAACATTTGCTTAAATCTTCAGTGAACTGTTATTGGTTTTGCAAGACACCTCACACGTTGTTTTAGATATAAGTATTGCATTGATTTCGATTGTTCGAAATGAGGTCATATCAATTTAACATAGCCATATTATGACCTATAACACATTTTATTTTGCCTGCTAAGTGTTTATCGGAGTCTCTTAGTGGGATCGTATCAGGAATGAGAAGATCCGTAGAAGAACTAAAGTTACCGACATAGTCCATCGGCTTAGCAAGTTAAAATGGCAGCGGGCAGGGCACATAGCGCGGAGGACTGATGGCCGATGGGGTCGAAAAGTTCTCGATTGGAAACCAGGTGCCGGCAAGCGCAGCTTAGGACGTCCACCCACAAGATGGACAGATGAACTAATCAAGACCACAGGATCGCGCCTCATGCAAACCGCTTCCAACCGGTCTTATTGGAGATCGGCTATGTTCAGCAGTGGACGCCCTATGGCTGAAAAGATGACGAAGACAATGAGTTTATCAAATCACATAAATCAAAAATCCTTTAATTCCTACCACATAATATTGTAATCCATTAAGTTAGTAAAACTTACAGACCATTGCAGAAAAATCTTAATTAATGTTTTTTCAAATTTAATTATATAGGGTCATAGGTATTAAACGTAAAACCTTTTAAGGGCGGGTCTACTACATCTGGACAAACAACTTTTGTACTACGACTTTCGAAAATGCGCAAAAAAAAACACTTCTCTCTACATTTTGGCGCGAGTTGACGAACGTTTTGTATGAAAAAGCAGATTTTTTCTTCGTCATTTTCCAAAAGTCTAACCAAAAGTTGTTTGTCTAGATGTACCAGACCCGCCCTTAAAAGGTTTTGTGTTTAATACCTATGACCCTGTATATAGACACTGTGAGGCATTTTATGCGACCACGGTATATGGGTTCTTCACCCACACAATAAGCCCGATTACAGAGGCACCAGCGTAATTATATTAGCTAAATAGTATAGTCCTGTTTCTTTTTCACTTTAGGCATTCGATAGAGAGAACGCTTTTTACGTTGCTATTAAATTTACGCTGGCGCCTCTGTAATCGGGCTTATTGTCGGCTTATGCCAGTTAGTCAATTCTGAGTATCTAAAGTAATGTTTTATATTTCCAGGAGCGAAAGTATTCTGGTTGATCCCGCCAACAGAGAAGAATCTGCAGCTGTATGAGAAATGGGTGCTTTCCGGCAAACAGTCCGATGTGTTCTTTGGGGATACCGTTGAGAAGTGTATTAGAGTGCATGTAAGTAATCCCGGCTTGTGTCAGTGGCCTGACTGATTGATATGTTACTTGCATTAATTGTTATAAACAAATAAATATTTTTTGAAAGTTTTGGACCTACTCGTGAAAAAATGTTTGTGGCAGACAAATAATTTTTTTCGTCACTTTAAAAGCAATTTCACAACAAATACATTAATAGTTAGAATAAAGCGGCAATTTGAATTTTTATTTTATCTAGGCTTTTGACCATTCTGGAGCGCCGGAAGTTCTATTCTATTAGAGTTGAAAACCTTAAAAGGTAAAAACATAATCGACTTCCATAAATGGTGTTATTTTTTTTGTAGTTACAAGCGGGCCACACATTCTTCATCCCGACGGGGTGGATCCACGCGGTCTACACGCCGAGTGACTCGCTGGTCTTCGGCGGTAACTTCCTCCATCAGTTCGGCATCGAAAAGCAGCTCAAAATCGCGCAAGTCGAGGATGTTACCAAGGTGAGAAGTTAGAACTAAACTCTTTCTTTTTTTCTTAGGTTTCTTTCTTTCTCTACTTTTGCCCACCCCAGATATATAGAAGGTATACTAAGCGCCACACAAGTCGGCGGATGGGAAGTTATGCGCAAAACGCTGCGCAAAAGCCGAAATATAGGTATGCGCCAGAGAGACGAGACTTTGGGGCACACCCCCCCGCCAACGTCACGCCTCCCGCACGCTTCCTACGCCCGTGCTACACTACGCCACGCGGCATTGTGCACACATGCGCAATAATTAGCGAATCACGGCGAAGTGTCATCTGCGGCTTTATCTAATTTTTTTGATGGGCCACCCGTAGAAATGTAGGCTTTTAGCAGAGGTTTGAGTTGAACTGTAATAATGTCTATTTATGGATTGGCTACCTATATTGTATACTTGCCTAAAAAAATAATATTGAATCATTTTTTTTCTCTTTAAAACTAACTATACCATAGATTCCAGGGCCTGTTTCTTTTGTTAACTGAAGTTTAAAATAAATTGAATTTGCCTATACGTAGAGAGGGGTTAGTTAAAATCTTAGCCTAAGTTCGAAGTTTTCGTGTCATGAGCAGACCGGCGACCCTCAAACAGCATCCGATCACGAGTTTGACGCATGTGCCAGCAATCGTTCTCCTCAACTATATTTGAGGGAAGAAAAGACTTTACATGTGTAAGGTCATGTGACCAACCCAACAAGGAGCCTTACAACTCGGCCACGAGCTCGCTGCTATGTAGCGGGCGCGGGGCGGCGGAGCGGTAAGAACCAACGTACCGACATGTTCGAATGACGCCACGACGCGACGTCCCGTTTCGAGCGGTCGTAAACCCCGCTGCAGCTGCCTCTCCCACAACATGTGTGGTTTACTACACCTTTCATAAATATGTTGTATATGAGTTATAGTCAAACCGCTAAACTCAGACATCGCCTGCGCGGTACAGGGGCGCCGGGGGAGACGACACAGGGGGACTGAGACAGGCGCGGGCAGCGGGTCCCCGGCGCCCGCACCTGTCTCAGTCCCCTGTGTCGTCTCCCCCGGCGCCCCTGTACCCGCGCAGGCGATGTCTGAGTTTAGCGGTTTGACTATAGAGGATGTATTGCATATTGTCAGGTACCGCAGAAGTTCCGGTACCCATTCTTCACGGAGATGCTGTGGTACGTGCTGGACCGCTACGTGTCGGCGCTGCTCGGGCGCTCGCACCTCGCGGCGGAGGGCGCGCCGCCGCCCGCGCCGCCCGCGCCCCAACACGTGCACCTCACGCAGATCGAACTGCACGGGTTGAAGGTATGTTCTTCTTCTTCTTCTTTTATGTTTTGGCGTCGCATTATTGTGCATTTGCCAGTGTCAAATATTTAGTTTAAAAAATGTTTGATATGTTGATCAAAACAGTCACTGTCGTAGTCACGTCATAGTCCAATAAAGTCACGGTCAAGTCCAAACATAGTCATACCTCAGTAAAGCAGTGGAGACTACTAGAGGCGTCTATGGAGTATTGGTAACAACACGGAACACCATGGTACGTCACATTATATCACTTGCCTACACTCATGCACGTAAATCAGCTCATAATCAATGAAATACCACAATTTTTCACGAATTATCACTGATAAAAACACAAGTTTAACAAAATAATACAATGAGGCGACATGATTTTTCCGCGTTCCCGCCAAAAACTCCGAAGGTATGTTTTATAGAATACTAGCTGACCCGGTGAACTTCGTCTCACCATCTGTCAACTGTCAATGACAACTTTTACGTGCAGGGACATTTTGTATGGGTAAATTAAATTCATGTTTTTATTATTTCGCTCCCTATCTATATTAACCTTCCTATACTCGCGCCAATTTTTGTAACACCTATACTCGCGCATGGTGTCACAGACCGATATTTTGTACCCCTATATATTTTTTTTTAATTAAGTTGACCAAAAACTATTGCTATTATTTTAAAGTTTAGGATGTAGTGAAACAAAATAGTATGAATAATACTTAATTTATTAATTACTTTACTGACTTATAGTCTATCACAAACCAGTCTTTGTATTTGAGAGTTTTTTCTTATGTACATGGAAAACAAACATAAAATGAGAACTTCTTTTTAAAAACAAAATAATCTTCTAAATAATAATAAAAAACTTATAACAGGACATATATATCTAAGTTTCATTTAATTTTGATTTTCATTCATTTAATACTAATACTTACACAAAAAGTTGCACCTATACTCGCGTCGGTATCATGGACCGATTGGCGCCAAATGCTACAACACGTACGTTCCGCTCGAACGCGCGGCGTGCACTAAATTGAAGCTAGCTACAAATCCGGCAGCTAGCAAGAAATGCAACTTCGCAGGATTTACCAGCATAAAAATAATGACGTAAATGTGTTTCGTCGGTCTCACAGACCAAGGGCGCGAGTATAGGAAGGTTAATAATTCCGTGCAGGGGTACGGTAGACTCGATCGAAACCTTTCCTGAATGATGAAACATAAAAAAATAATGATTTCGAGTCGACAACATATATCCAGAAAATTCGGATTATCGTCTATTTTAATAAATTATAACCTTACTGACAAGCAAATCGTAGTCGCCATATTGACACCGGATGACACACAGAATGACATATCTTGAGCAGCAGTGCTGCCAACTTCTTTTGGCAAAATCGCGCTATCAGAACTCGAAACGCGCCAGAAGCGCTAAATGGTACCTACGACGACTGGTACGAAAAAATCGTATATTCCACCTCAAAACGTAATCCGGAAGTTTATAAATAGTATAAAGACTTTTCTTAAATAAGTTTTTATCGAAATGTGATAAAAAAATAACGTAATCCGGAAGTTTATAAATAGTAAAACGACTTTTTTTTAAAAATAAGTTTTTATCGAAACGTGATTAAAAAAATGCCATTGACACGAGATGAATAAAATGAATCGGAAATGGAGTATTGCATCTGTGATGTCGAAGTTAAACAAAATCGTTACTTATTTTTAACCATAATCATGGCACAGACACTATGTCAGCGTCAGAGTATGGTAATGAAATACTTTTGTTGCTACGATACATTTATTAAGAGCGTGTTTTTGTTAATAAAAAAATATAATATGTTTTGTTTTACGCTACTGCAGTATTATTTCAAAAACGCGCCAGATTTAGCGCTAGGCGCTAAAACGCGCTTTAGGCCAAAAAAGCGTTATATCTGGCACTGAAAGCGCTAAGTTGGTAGCACTGTTGATTTGTTAATCTTCTTCTTTTTTCATGTTTTGGCGTCGCATTGTTGTGCATTTGCCAGTGTCAAGTATTAAGTTTTAATAATTTTTGAAACTATTTTATCAAAATAGTCACGTCATAGTCCAATAAAGTCGCGGTCAAGTCCAAACATAGTCCAAGTCATACCTCAGTAAAGCAGTGGAGATTTTAATAGAGGCGTCCATGGAGTTTTGCTAACGAAACGGAACAACATGACACGTCACACTAGGTACATCGCTTGCCTATGCGAGTAAATCAGCTCATAATAAACGAAATACCATAATTTTTCACTAATTATCACTGATAATAACACAAGTTTAACAAAATAATACCTTTCCGAACCCAAAGGGTAAAAATGAGATCCTATAACTGAGACTCCGCTGTCCGTCTGTCTTTCTGTCCGTCTGTCACCAGACTGTATCTCTTGAACCGTAATAGCTAGACAGTTGAAATTTTCACAGATCATATATTTCTAAAACTAAAATAAGGGGCCTTGGTTCCCATACAACAAAGGTAGGTAATTTTGGCCGTGTTTTGCTCTATATCAATAGTGGAAACCGGTAGTCACTTGAAATGAAATATTCACAGAATATTTAGTTGATTAAGTAAGCAGTTTAAAAATAAAATAAAGAGATATTTAAGGGGAGCTCCCATTTAACAAACGTGACTTTTTACACGATATTAATAACGCCAACAAGCGACTACTTCAATAATTAACATTAATAAATAAGAATGTTTCGTAATATTATATTCATTTTAGAAACAAATAATTAAATTAAAATAAATAAGGGGGCTCCCATACAGTACCCCCTACCTACGAAACACTTCGTGCGTGAGTCCGACACACAATTGGCCAATTATTTATTGTTATAGGATATACTATTTTGTTTTGTTGTGTTTTTTCATAAATGTGAGCCCTTTCTACGAATTTCAAGTTTCCAACAAATAAATTTTGTTTATTAGAACAAATTCTCCCGATTTTCTACCGAATTTGAAGTGAATTAATGATCCGAGACGAGACCTAAACTAGGATAGGAGTGTAAGCTTTTAATTTTGTGTAGTGATCAGACTCCACTAGAGGAGCCAAGGATTTGGTGACTACAAAGACCAAAAATAAAAGTACATAATTTATAGTTTTAGACCAGAAAATCTTCTCATACCGATTTTTGGTTCGAATATAGCGATTTGTTTAGCAGTTCTACCGATTTCGCATTTCGTCGTTCGAGACCAAATAGAACTGTACCTATACATTCTCTTTGTGTATACTTAACCATACGAACCAACGTGCTATGGAGAGGGCTATGCTCGGTGTCTCTATGCGGGTCGAATCAGAAATGAGGAGATCCGTAGAAGAACAAAAGTTACCGACATAACCCGGATTAGCAAATTAAAGTGGCAGTGGGCAGGGCACATAGTTCGATGAACGGATGGCCGATGGGGCCGTTAAGTTCTCGAATGGAGACCACGGGCCAGCAAGCGCAGCGTAGGACGTCCACCGACTAGGTGGACTGACGATATAATAAAGATCGCAGGAACGCTCTGGATGCAGGCAGCTTCCAATCGGCCTTATTGGAAATCCATGGAAGAGGCCTAGGTATGCCCAGAAGTGGACGTCCTACGGCTGATAGATAGATAACCATAGAAAAAATAATACTGGCCATAATCCTTAAAGTTGAAATTGACTTTCTTTTCGTAATATAAGAGTGTACATTTTCAGTAATTATTCATTTAGTTTTGAGTTATTTTAATTTTGAACAATAATTTTTACTTTGGGATATTGTATAACACCCATCATGCCGAAAGTACCTACTTATTTCTTAAAATAAATGTCTTTAATTGGTCTTTCATCATTGTTTTGCTTGATGATACCTAAGTACATCATTTTGCAGCCGAATCTCCTTGCATTTGGTAAACTTTGTCATAATTGTAAAAAAATGATGCAAAGGGCTCTTTGTACCTAGAGATGGTGAGTGAGTAACAGCAAAATTATTATGAGTGTGTGTATTATGAGTCACATTTCACCCGAGCGAAGCCGGGTTGTCATCTAGTATTATTATATTTTCTCACTGTTTAAACCTTCCCTTAACTTCTACCGATATTTCAAGACCAAAATTAGCACAATCGGTCCAGCCGTTCTCGACGAGTTTTAACGAGACTAATGTTTCAAAAGATAAGAAATGATATCAAAAGATATTATACAACCGGGTGGATATAGCCGATACTGTGTCTGAATCCAATATGGTCGATCCGCCATATTGGTTTTAAATACATTATGGTCGACCGCCATATTTGTTCCAATTCCAATATAACCGATCCTCTATATTACGCACCGACACCTCGCGCAACGTGGGAGCACACACCACGCACTAGCTCTATTAAATGATTTGATTGCCAACAAGTCTGAAATGGACTTGTTTTACACAAATATCAAAGCTTTGATTGAACTTTTTTAGGTACATAATTTTAGCTAAAATTAATTGAATTATTGGATAGCAATAGTTTTAAGCGTAATTTCGTTTTTATATTGATTCTGAAACGTTTTGGTGTTTACTAAAGTAAGTGTCTGAATATTTCGTAAATAAATAAAATAACTAAAATATTAAATTTAAAGTCATTTAGTTTTTCTTGGCAAATCTTTGTTCCTCATGTCATGTGAGCTCACAAAATGCTATAAATGACTATAGTCACGGACTAAATGCTATAAATGACTACATATAAATATGTCTGTCATTTTAGGTCATCTGCCATATTGGATTTGGAATGACGTCACTAGCCAAGTCCACAATGTCATCCCAACTAATTATATGTGTGCGAAAATTCAAAATTCCATTGTAAGATTGAAAAGACGGTTTTTCATAGTACTATTCCGCGTTCGCGACTCGATCTGTAGTGAGTTTAATACAAATTATGTCCAATTTTGTTCCAGGCTATAGTGATGTACCTGCACCAACTGCCGGCGGCTCGCAAGTCGGTGCCAGAATTACTATCAGATCCGATCGCGCTGGTCAAAGACGTTCGGACTCTGGTGGAGCAGCATCGGCACGACAAGCAACACCTGGCCGTCACTGGGGTGCCCGTCTTGAAAGGTTACTTTCTTAACTTTATTAAAGTAGACAACATCTGCCTACTCATATCCCAATTATTTATTAAAGCATTTGTCATGTATAAAGTCTCCGATTACGGAAAAAATGCGTAAAATACTTCTGGAGTCAAATGAGCAACGGTAGTTTTTTAACAGTGACACTATTTACATATTTGCGCTGTCTGTCTGCGAAGCCGTGGTGGTCTAGTGGTTGTAACGCTGGCCTGTCGTTCTTGAGGTCGTGGGTTCAATCCCGGTCCCGTACCAATGAGTCTCTGAAACTTATGTACGGAATTTCACACCACTGGCTTTTCGATGAAGGAAAACATCGTGAGGCAACCTGCATACATCCGTAGAAGAAATTCGATAGCGTGTGTGAATCCATCAACCCGCACTGGGCCAGCGTGGTGGATTTGTCCCAATCACCCTTCGTGGGTAGGCCTACATCCTGCAGTGAACTTTTAAAATGGCTGGTACAGTACAGTACCATTTAAATATTTGCGCTGTCCACATTACTGTGCAACAAAAATGAATGTAGAAGTAACAATATAAGTTGTATTACGTCAGGTCCGGACGAGGTAGTAACCACGGAGCGGCGGCAGTCGAGCGGGCGCGGCGGGCGCGGCGGCGTGCACCGCGGCGGGCCGGCGCGCCCGCGCCCCGAACACGCCAACAACGCGCCGAGGCGCCGACGCACCAGGTACTCAATCATAACGCTTTATGTTCTAACCCACTTGAATCCCCTTCTTCAGGGTGCATGATCATCACCCACTACTGGCCATAGGCTTCCCTTTGTTTATGCCTTTCACCTCTATCCTTTGCCAATTCCATCCATTTGATGCCTACTGATCGCTTAATGTCGTCAACCCATCTCATTTTCTGTCTACGCCATCCCAATCTGGGCCATCACTCGGTTGGACTTAGGTTAAGGTTAACACTAATAGGTTTAAGTCAAGGTGTATACGCTGCGCAAAAACCAAAACCAAGTATGTACGGGAGCCAGAGAGGCAGGACGACGGAGCACTCCCGCCCACTAACATCATGCCTACCGTAAGCTTCCTGTGTGTGACTGGGAGTAAGTACGTATTTGTGTTGTCCCCTTTACACGTTCGCACGCATTAGTCAACCGCAGTCTCATTTGTAACCTCTGAGTGCCATAAAAACGCATTTTTTCGCATTAATCTCAAATATACTTAATTTGGAACAGTATTTCCTATGTCTGAGAGTGCTTCCCTGATATTGTTTCGTAAATCTTCAGTGTACGATTGTTATAATAATGTTCGAATGTTACAGATGCAAGAAGTGCGAGGCGTGCCAGCGCACAGACTGCGGCGAATGTGTGTTCTGCCACGATATGGTCAAATTCGGCGGGCTCGGCCGGGCCAAGCAGACCTGTATTATGCGGCAATGCTTACAGGTAATATTCTGTTGATCTCTGCCTGAAGGTACAGTTTCATAGCCCACAGCATGCAGCAGTAGACTATATAGTATCGTGGAGCGATACCTAGACTGGCAATGCGGTGTACTAAGCGTCTCTAAAATGACATAATGTATTTCATACAAATACAGAATTGTGGATGTCACTGAGAGGCGGATTACTAACAACCCGATCCAGTCTATTTATGAAGTGTAAAGCCATCTCCAGCCCATGACATATTTGGCATATTAGGAAGAAAATCGTACCCAGAATCTTCTCCACTTTCATTGAAATTGGCCTACACCACGTTAATGTTATCTACAAATTCTACCAATATCAAAGAGGCAAAGACTCCGATTCATAGAATATTCGAATGTAATAATAACATTTTGCTGCTTTAGTTTTTAGGGTTCCGTACCCAAAGGGTAAAAACGGGACGCTCTTACAAAGACTCCGATGTCCGTCTGTCTGTCTGTCTGTCACCGGGCTGTATCTCATGAACCGTGATAGCTAGGCAGGTGAATTTTTCACAGATGGTGTACTTCTGTTGCCGCTATAACAACAAATACTAAAAATAAAATAAATATTTAACTTCCATACGGTACGGAACCCTTCGTGCGCGAGTCCGACTCGCACTTGGCCTTTATTTTGTAACATACAATTGTAGCTCAGTAATTATTTCGTGTATAATTTCAGCCTATGCTGCCGGTGACCGCTTCGTGTGCGGTGTGCCATCTCGACGGTTGGATGCAGACGCCGGTCGCGCCGCAAGCTAAAGGCAACTCGGGTAATAAATCCAAAAAGATATAATGCAATAATTATTTTTTGCTAAAAATAGCATGACCTACTTCAACCGTGTACAGAATTCGCAATATTTCGCACGGATCGATGTAACATTTTTCACATTATTGTTGATTTATCGAAAATCGCTCAGACGATTTCGTTAAAATTTAAATGGGACCAATTTCGAAGCATACACTTTCCAATGAAAAAAGAATTATCAAAATCGGTCCACTAAGTAAAAAGTGATGCGTAATAAATACATTAAAAAAATATACGCGTTGAATTGAGTACCTCCTCCGTTTCGTCGGTCAAAAAATATATCTAGCTTAGACCATTACCTTGTATAGTATGCAATTATTTACTTTATTTGTTTTGGTAAATGATTTTTCTCTATATTTTCTTTTCTAATAATCTTAATTTAAGGGAATATCATATCTTTGGGTCTTATTATCTTATGACATTCTGTAAAATATGACGGCGTAATGGCGGCCTTGAACATAAATCAAATTAGAAAATATGAAATTCCACTCAAAATAAGCATTCAATGCAGTTGTTTTACTCTGCGCATTTATATTTACCATATTTTAATGGACTTTTGAGTTACTTAGTCTGACCCCACTTTGCAAGATCTTTAAGCCTCAAGGATGAAAATGTTGGGTGCAATCAGCTTTCTACTGACCCTTTTAGAAGTTGTAACTAGGAGATAGTGATGAAAGAGTAAAAAAAAACACTTATTAATTGAAATATGGTCTGGTGTATGGGCTTTGGGGTATCGCGGCCGATTTAATCAATAAAACGATAGAAATACCGGTTCATTAAATAAACCGTAAAATAAATCGTAAACGGTAAATTTTACAAAAAAAAAAAATACTGGAAACAAAAGATGCGATATTTTATTTTCTACAACAATGGTTTCTATGACTTTAGCCCTAAAGTGCATAATTTCCCGAAATATCGGCCAAAAACGTTTTTTCGATATGGCGCTTGAAGGTCCACTTGTTGGATCTGTCAGCATTTTGTGATTTTATGCTCAGTAAAGATCCTAAACTTTATAAAAAAAAATTGGATCGGAAATTTAGTGCACAGTTAAATTAAATATTTAATGACCAAAGTCTTCTATTCTATTATCGTAATAAGTATGTATTTGTTGTGGTAGGTCGTTCGGGTCCTTCGCTGCTGCGCGAGTGCTCGGTGTGCTACAGCATCGTGCACCCAGGCTGCGTGCCGCCCGGCGGCGCGGTCAACGAGGACCTGCCCAACTCGTGGGAGTGCCCCACCTGCACTACCATGGGGCTCAACCACGACTACAAGGTACCACACTAAAGCCACAGCCCGGACACTCCGCGATTTTTCATACAAAATCTGCTGTCTTACGCACACTACACAGTACTTACTCGCAGACAACAAACATATGCACAGTCGCTACACGCTCATTTGTGTGCGGAACGTCTATGGCTGTCAGCGATCACCACAACGTGACAACATGCCGTGTGAGTGAGACAGTTGCGTACTCAATTTGCAAAAATGAATATAAATCTATTGCTTAAAATGTATAACAATTGCTTAATTTGGAAGCATTTTTACAAAAAGTAACCGATCTACTTTATTTGAAAGAAAATATCAAGAGAAATTTACCAAATGATGTAAAATAAGTTCCTATTACTATCAGTATAAGTTCCTATTATCCTTAGATAAACATTAAAGTTTCTTGTTTTATAACGTATTATTAATATTCAACCACACAGGTCAAAAGTCTTCCCTATTGTCACAGTCTAGGTATTTTTTATTACAAATTCTATCTGCTAGTGCAGCCCGCGCGCAGAGTACACGACTCGGTACGTGAAACGCGGGGTGGAAGTGAGGAAGACTCAAACGGGTGGGGGGTAACGAGTGACCGTTCTATTCGCAGTATTATTATATCTTCTTTGACTTGACGTCAGAGCCGCGGAGTCGCGAGGACAAGCAAAGGTAGTTGCGCGCGCTCATTGCTTGTTGCCGCGTCTAGTCGCGCCGTACACACGACAACAGTAGCACGACAGGCAGCGTCAATGCCGCTGTGAGCACTGAAGAAGGTGCACGTGTTTATTTGTATGTTGTTAATTTCGTACGTCAAAGTCGTCTTATTTTTTTGGGACTTACTCTGCTTTACACACCATCTCGAACGACCTTCAGGGTAGTATACTAAGCGCCATACAAATCGGCGGATGGGAAGTTATGTGCAGAACGCTGCGCAAAAGCCGAAATATAGGTATGCGAGGGAGCCAGAGAGACTCGCGCCGGGGCACACCCGCCTGCCAACCTCAATGCCTTCCGCGCGCATTGTGCACACATGTGCAATAATTTATTCATTATTCATTTATTCATAAAATTCCATTACTTGCCACACTAACAGCATAAGCCAAGGCATGCGACAAGCTACATTACATTACAATTACAATTTTAAAACAACAAAACATCAATAGATAAAACATATCCAATTAAACACCAAATCATTCAAAATAATAAAAACAAAAACAAGTCAATAATAATAAAAATGTCAAAGTAAAAATCTCAATATAAAATGTCAGAAATAAAAAATAAAATAGTAATTAGCGAATCACGGCGAAGTGTTATCTGCGGCTAACTTCTCATCCGCCGATTTGTGTGGCGCTTAGTACAAGCTACGTTTCGCGTACACTCGCGTTTTCATACGAATGTACTACCGAACCATACACGGATTTTTTTATGAAGCTGCAAGGAAGCACGCATTACAGTTTCTACCTTACTACTTATTCCCAACTCGCGCGCTTCCACGGCGTACCGAGCAGGCCCATTTCTTTGTTTATCACGTTCCGGTGGATTTCAGGAGAAACAAAAAAGGATCTCTAATAGTTACCATATCACTCCATGCAATATATTATCATCTATGCCATACAATCTTTTTTGTCCGTTGTCACTTATCTCGGTCAATATGGACTAAAGATGGTAATGTTGCGTTGTTTGGTTGCAGCCTCGTCATTTCCGTGCTCGTCAGAAGTCTTCAGATCTCAGGCGGATCAGCGTCGGCTCAGATGCCAGCCATATCAGCCATCAGGTATGATAACCAATAGATTTTGTTCTCTGTCAATAATAAGAAATAAAAAAAACCGGCCAAGTGCGAGTCGGACTCGCGCACCGAGGGTTCCGTACAAACCTGCAAGGTTTACAAAGTTCGTTCATTACGACAAAAAAAGTAATAAGTTTATATTTATTAAAAAATATATATTTTGTAATGTAACTAAAAATTTAAGGTTTTCGGAATTTTTCCTTTATGTGTGCTATAAAACGTTGCTTCATGCCAAATTTCAAGATTCTAGGTCGACTGGAAGTACCCTTTAGGTTTTGATTCCCTTGCGAGTACTTGCGAGTTTCAAAATTTGCGGCATAAACGGCTGTATCTTTTGATTGCGTTGGCTTAGAAGTTTGATTTTTTCACAGCTTCAAGGGACAGTAGACCTGAGTAATTGATATAAATTTCAGCTTCATACCTCCACGCGTTCCTGAGAAAAAGGGTCTTGACAGACGGACAGACGGACAACAAAGTGATCCTATAAGGGTTCCGTTTTTTCCTTTTGAGGTACGGAACCCTAAAAATTACAATATTTTGATAATATTCTTCATTTTTTGTACTGTAAATTAATTAGCAAAAGCTACTCATTTGTCAGTACCTATATTGACCAATGCTTATATGTATCAGTAATTACAACACTTATTTAATATTTTCAGAATAAGTTACAACCACCATTATCAGCGATAAAATCGGATGGATCAGACAATGAAAGCAAGGAGCCACATATCAAGACTGATGGTGGTAAGTAGTAGATATGTTTTTGACGTGATAACGTCTTATTAATCGATGAATGCCGGCTGCACACACGAAAAAGTGTCACGTTCCGCTTGAGCCGAGCGTGAGAGCGAGAGCACGGAACAATCGATCAAGAGACACGATCGGCCTTAACGTTCGGCTTACTTCAGTTGCGTTTTTTTTTTGGATTCAACAATCTTATAACGTTATCACGTATAATTATCATCTAAACAGACTTTACAGACAACACATTTTATTAGTATTGATTTGATAGTGACGTTTAAAACTGCGTATCGAGTTACGATCTGAACGTGGTAATCAGGTTTAGCTTGCATGTCGATATGAGCTTACTGTCTCAAGCTTTTTCTGACACCTTGCCTTTTTTCAAGTCGACGCGCATTTAAAATTAGACCATCCTGATGTTTGTATTGTATAAAACCAATCTTAATTCATAACAAACATTGCAGAAATAAAGCGTGAAGAGGACGAGACGAACGGCGAAGCGGGCAGCTGGGAACCGAACGCGAAGCGGCGACGAGCCAGCGACGAAGATGAAGCGCCCAAGAAGCAGGCGCTGCGCGCGCATCTCGCGCTACAGCTCACTCACCACTCCGCCAGGGTGGGTAACTATACACACTGGCACTAACAGCTGCTCATCTCTCGTTTGTCAAAAAGCACCTTGACAAAGCGTCTGATAAAACGCACAAAATTAGATCGCAATATAGACATAAACTCGTGGAATCAAAGTCTAACTTAGCAATGCATACATAGTTCTAGCCCAAATTCTATGGCTATAAAAATATTCAATAAATTTCCAAATAATCTAAAAGTTACAAAAAAAAAGAAAATTGTTCGATAAAACAACTAAAAATTATCCTATTATTGAAATGCTATTACACTTTAGACGATTTTGTTAACGTTAATGTAGAAAACATAATAAATCGTTCCAATACAATTAATAAAATTGCCATACCTTATATGGTCATATGTAAAACTATAAAAAAACATAATTAAGAACCGCATGTAAATTTCATATGTTGCAATCAATGATAGAGTTTGTTTGTTAAGTAATGTTGTGTGGTTGCAGGTGTTGAAGAAGCCGCTGTACCCGGTGCGTCCGGCGCCGGTGTCGGGCGCGGCGGCGCTGTCGGCCGGCAACTCGCCGTGGCTGGACCGGGAGGCCATGCTGTGCGTGTTCGCCAAGCTCACGCCGCACGAGCTCGCCACGTGCGCGCTCGTCTGCAAGCCCTGGGCCGAGTACACGGTACGTCCACATCTCTGGTTCACGCCAACTCGCCGTGGCCGCACCCTGAGATCACCACAAATAAATAAAATATCTGAACACTTCCGCTACAACTGTTCTAAAGATCTAAAATTGTCATTGTAAAAAAAATGTGTTTTGACTTGCAAATGTACGCGGGTAAGCCGGCTGTTAACGGTTCAGATTGAGCCGAATTGAGCGGCTCGACTAGGGTGTTGAAAATGCATGAGCAAACCGGTACGACGACGTGCGACCTGACTCTGCTCACGGCGCGCGCTTGCAAGACGGTGCTACTAAAGATGTTTACCTTGCTTGAGCGCGCATTGTATTAGGATTGACTTACTAAATGTTTTGTAGCATAGATGAATTGACACTAAATGATTGAGTTTTTTTTTTATTATACAGATGGATCCGACCCTATGGCGCAGTATGTCGTTCGTGCAGGTGCGAGTGTCGGCCGCGCAACTAGCTGGCATCGCGCGCCGCCAGCCGCTGTCGCTGGGGCTCGAGTGGTGCCATCTGGCGCGGCGGCAGCTCGCCTGGTGAGTACCTACACAACCAAACGGACAATGATCGCTTTTTACCTTGTTCAACTTCAATAAACTCCGCGCCACACAAGTTGATGGATGTGAAGTTAGCCACTAGCTGCGCAATAGCCAATCAACGTGCGGCTTCCACGTCACGTCTCGTCAGGATTGGCTATTGCGCAGCTAGTGGCTAACTTCACTTCCATCAACTTGTGTGGCGCGGAGTATACTGCTGTGATACTTAGCAAACAAAAAAACAGACATGGGCAAATCAGACTCGCCCCCAAGGGTTCCGTTCCAATACCGATAATTGCAAGAAACTGGGCACTAAATTGTTAAAGATAATCATCATCGATATACAGAAAATTTTACATGTTTTTTCCTCCTTAAACTGAGAATTACATCGTAAAAGTAACTAGTTTTAGCATCAGGTTAGTTTTTACTAAAGAAGCTGTTTCATATAATTCCTGACATTATACGGTTAAACCAGTATTAAATTAGACAGACAACAAAGTCCTATAAGAGTTCCGTTTTTTTTGAGGTACAAAACCCTAAAAATGTGACTTATAAATAATTTTACTCGCACACAATATCGCGCCTTATAACGTTATCTTCATGGGCCAATGATTTTAAAACTTATTTTGTGATGAAAATTTTAGATAGCACTGCATTTCTGTATCATGTCATAAAAATGTGAAAAAATATTAAACCGGACGATCTTATCTTATCTTAAGGGGCGATCGAGTAAAATCAATCAAAACTGTATTTATGGTTATAACGATACCATCAGTACTACTAAACTAGTTGACATAAAAAAAATACGACAAATACAACAATGAATCAGTTTACCGTTTCTATTTATCAGAAATAAATAATGATGTTCCACTTTATTTAAAAAAAATCGTAAATTTACACCAAAAAGCGTAAACTGGCATACTTGCGTTTAACTGAATTTGTATTATAAACAATCGAACTTCTATACAAACTTGAATTAATATTAATCTCTAATATTGAAAGTTTTAAATGTATTTATTACATTTGTAAAATAACGTCTGATAATTTAACTATGAATTTCCAAAAATCTCGTCTCAAATTCTCCATACATTATTTCTATGGAGGCGCGATGTTGAATATATACGCGACGTATGCGCTCGGAAAATCAGTCGACCACCGGAGCTCAGAGCGAGGTCACGTCGATTTGCGGAGCGACGCGCTGAGAACACTCGACCGCGATCTATTGTGTACGAATATTCAGCTGCAAATAAGTAAATGAGGTAAGTTCAGTTTTGTGATTTTTACTTTTTTCGTATAATTTGATTATATTTCTTGTGTTAAATTAATACTTATTTTTCCTTCATTTATGTTTTAGTGACAATGGGAAAACGTAAGGAAAATTATTACAAAAAGAAAGGCGGCGTTTTTTTCAAAATAAAAATATTTTTTTGCAGAAAATTACTAATAAATCTACCGTCCAATACGGAAACAATGATTGATAATACGTAAGTACATACTAAACAATTTTTTTTAATTATACTATGCCGGCTGACCGAAACTGTTTGTACAGGGTTATTCATATAATTATATCATGTAGGTATGAAACTTTTTTAGGAAAATATGAAATTAATTTTCTGATGCTTTTACTATTCGTTCTGAATTGGTACCAACCATTTTCTCAGTCGGTAATTAGCAAGCATTTTATTTCAATGAAGAAGAATATCTTAACCTATATTTTCTAGAATTTAATGCCGGCTACCCGCGTTTTATCACTCAGACTAATTCACGTATAAAAATTCAAATACCAAAATTTTATACAGGGTTAATTATACAATATACATACAAGTATTAATAATTTGAAAATGGTCGATAAAAAAAATTATATTATACTCCAGAAACGATTCTATAGAAGACAAAGGAAAGGTACTTCCCGATTCTTCCGCCAGTGTTACTCAAACCCTCCCTGTCGTATCACCAGAACACTTTGAAGACCACATGTGAAAGAAGATCTTGCTGCATTTATATTTATGTATGTGTAAATAAACTTGATTTATCTGAAGTCCTCGTTAATGTTTAATAATGACAACATTGTTTTTTTTTTTATAATTATAAAGATAATTTATTTAAACAAACTAACATCTGAACAGATGAAAGAAAAAAATGCCAAACTGAAATAGAGAAGCTTTACTCCGTCAAATAATATAATTTATTGTTTTTAATAAAAATTTTTTTAGGAACCACAAAAAAGTATCGATGACATCGACTTCGTTTTAGAAGAAGAAGTTGAAGAAGACGAACAAGAACTCATATTAGAAGGAAATCGTGTAGTACATTTATTTATTCGGGATCCACTCAAAGATTTACTGTAACAGGATTTAATACCCTGTTGTCTATTTATTGACGAAAATTTGCCCTTTTTGGGAGCAAGAAGACAAAATTATCGAAATAAAGTGCCCTTATTCGGCAAGAGAAATGAGAATAGACGAGGGAATTAACGAAAAAAAAAATCACATTTTGGAAAATGACAAAAAATGGCGAAATTAACCTCGATAAAAATCATGATTGGTATTATCAGGTTCAAGGTCAATTACATATAACCAAAAAAACAGAAAAAGATTTAAAAATAGAATGGATAGAGAAAGACGACGAATTTTGGCAGAAAAAAATGGAAGAAAAGCTACGAAACTTTTATTTTGATTGTTTGCTGCCAGAAATCATTGACTCACGACTTGATAGGAACATGGAAATAAGAGAACCTCAGTACGTACTTGACTCCATAGAAAAAAAAACAAAAAAGCGCGCATCAAATACTGAAACTGAAGTAAAAATTCAGACAGCGTAAAATGTGTTTCTCTTTATATTTATAGTTCAAATTTCCATTATTTTATAAATAGTTGTTCCATTATTTTATTAGTAGTTGTATCAATAGCCTTCCGTTAAATCTAGTTCTGACTAGGGAAAACGCCTTCTCAAAATCTGGTTGTAACCGAGACTGTATACATACATATAGCATTATTTATGTTCAATACAGTTTATACTTATCAAATTCTAGGTTGGTCTCATAGTGGTAGTGGTTCATAATGATGGTCTCAATCACCCCCCTTTCGGCTTAGCACAAGGCAATCACATAACCCTGTACAAACATTACAATAAAAATTAGTATAAACATTCTACACGTAAACGTATGTTAGCTAGGCACACTGAAAGTGTTTGATGTTTATAAAAATAACCCTGTATAAAACTAAAAAAACAACTTTTACACAAAAGTATACATATTTATTTGCTTGTCTTGTTCTAAACTGAAAAGTGGAGAGGTCAAAAGTCATCTTTATGGACAACATTTAATATGGAGCCAACTCAGAATTCGAGAAAAGTGTGAAAAATAATATTAGCTGTCCCATGTAAAGTCGGAACCAAAAAAAAAAAAATCAGCCTATTTTTATTTTCGATTCTGACTTTATATGGGACTGCTGATTTATTTGCTCAAATTCCGGGTTAGCCCCATATTAAAAGTTGTTCATTACGATGGTCTTAATTAATTCCTTTTGGCTTAGTATAGGGCGAGCAAATAGCCCTGCAAATATTTAAATCATACTCAAAAGTTTAAATTCCTGAAATAGAATATTATTATTAAAAATATTGCAATTACGGAATTCGCAGTTTTGCTTGGATCACGCACGACACGGTGTGACTGCCGCGCGCCACGCGAACTTGTCAATGTGTGCGTGTGACGCACACACCGTTAGCGGGCCGCTCGATCGCGGTAAATACCTAATTTGCGCCGGCATCTTTCGTTCGGTACAGTCTTAATGCTAAGGATGTGCACAATATAGCAAATACGTTAAAATGAAACGCAAAAATCTTTCTCACATCTAATGTACTTCATTCCAGGTTACTGTCCCGGCTGCCAGCGCTCCGCTCGCTATCACTAGCCGGTTCGCCCGCGGAAGCAGCACTCGCGCTTCGATCGTCCACCTGCCCGCCGCTCACCTCCCTCGACCTCTCTTTCGCACGCTGCCTGGACGACGCCAAACTGAGAGGGATACTCGCACCGCCCGAGAATTCCCGGCCCGGTGGCGGCGCGCGCTGCGGCGCCGAACCTTCCAGACTGGCCGCGCTGAAGGTGCTCCGGTTACCGGGGACTGATATCACTGACGTGGCGATGAGATACGTCGTTCAGGTGGGTCATTCTGTATGAAAACAAGAACGTAACGCGCTCTAACGTGCTCTTCGTTTTTAAGAAATTCGTGGGAAAAATATTTATTTTTTCAAATAACACAACTTAAACTCGGTTTTTAATTCATTTTAACGTAATTTTACATTTATCAAACATGTTCGAAAGGAGGTTGCTGAGACCTTCCTAAGGAACAACTTTTACTATGGAATCAACCCGGAATTCAAGAAAAAAAATCAGCCATTTCAAACCTTTGGTGGATTCCGGGTTGCAATTTTGTGTACAGCAGATTTTTTTCTCGTATTCAGTGTCACCTGCATGTTTGTTTGTAACTGATTCTTTTCAGTTCGATTTTGACTGACTTAAAACGGTCAGATTTCATTTAAACTATGAACTTAAACAAGGAATCAAGGACTGTTAAATCCGACCGTTATTTTTTTTTCTAACCTATGCTGTCCCACTTCTCGGCAAAGGTCTCCCCCACTTCCTTCCATTTATCGCGTTCCGTAACCTTCCCGGAAAGTGTCAAGATCGTCAGCATTTTTTTAGGCCTTCCCTGCCATCGTTTACCCTCCGGTGACGATCCTGGCCCATCTCTGGGCGTGTTTATTAAACTATAATTTATTTTATAGGCTTTACCTGCGCTGAAGGAGTTAGACGCGTCATCGTGCGCGCGGCTAACAGACGCGGGCGCGGCACAGCTCGCGCACCACACCCTGGCGCGGCTGTCGCTGGCCGGCTGCCGCCTGCTCACTGAAGCTGCCTTGGACCACCTGGCGCGGTGCCCCAATCTCCTCAGGTAACTATACTGTACCCGTTATCTACCAGTTAGACGCGTCATCGTGCGCGCGGCTAACAGACGCGGGCGCGGCACAGCTCGCGCACCACACCCTGGCGCGGCTGTCGCTGGCCGGCTGCCGCCTGCTCACTGAAGCTGCCTTGGACCACCTGGCGCGGTGCCCCAATCTCCTCAGGTAACTATACTGTACCCGTTATCTACCAGTTAGACGCGTCGTCGGTCGTGCGCGCGGCTAACAGACGCGCCACATATTGGCTATATTGGCTACAAATTACAGTCTTAGTTCCAACACACCAATGTATGGATCGGGTCTTGTATCAATATCACTCCAAGACCGAGACCACATCTTGATGTGTGGAAAGTGAAATCGAGACTATAATTTGTAGCCAACATAGCCAATGTGTAACAGGCGTAGGCGCGCATTGTCACTCGCTAGATGCCGCCTGCTTCTTGAATCTGCGGCCCTACAGAAAACTTCCTATTCTTCTTGAACGTACAGCTCTCATTTCGCTTATTCTACCATAGGTAGGATCGCTATACCCATTAGCCATGCCGTGTCTGCAGGTATTCGGTGGAATATTTCCGTTCATCGCCACTAGTACCATTATCAGTTTCATGATGGAACTACTGTTAATATTTTACAACACTAGGTTCACTTAAAATAGAACTATAAATAATGGAACTAGTGTTAATTTTGAGTTTCCACTAGTACCATTCAGTTCCATGAGTTGGGCATTACAACCAAAGCCACAGATTATATTATAGACCAAGCATTGGTTAAAATGCGCGAATATAAATTAACCTGTGTCAGTCATAAGTAAGATACGATTCAAATACCTATGTATTTAACACCTTACGTCCATCATAACAAACCCCCATTATTCCAGACTGGACCTGCGACACGTGCCGCTAGTCTCCACGCAGGCAGTCATCAAATTCGCAGCCAAATCCAAACACAACTTGCACGTGAAAGACGTCAAACTAGTCGAGCTAAGGACCGTAAGCACCTGATCCGTGAGCCCTCGCCCGCTGTGAACGGACTAGTGCGCTGTGTGTTGGTATCATCACCCTTATTGACTCCACACTTGAGTTACAATTCGCTTGGCAGGTTCTTGCTTTCGTGTTCGAGTTGAGGATGTGTTAAATTCTTTGTGTGATTGTGTTTTTGTATTGTAGTGTGATTAAATGTGTAGTTACATACAAAGAAAGGTCGGTGTTTTAGCAAAGGACTTAGTTACCTACTTTTGTGGTATATGAAACTCGATAGATGATTCTAGACGATTGTCTAATTTGTTTAGGTGTCGTCAAGTGTTGCGTTTTTAGATAATACCAATACTCTAAATGATTCTTATAGGCAGAATGAAACTTTAATCGAGATATTGCAGCAAATAGAGTGTCAGCCGCGCGAGAAGTGAGTCCGCGGGTTGTAGCTAACTTCACTGCAACCAACTTTGATTCGACATAAACTGGTTTGTTATAAATTAATTTTGCTCCGGAATAAATGTTGAATTATGAGTTTCACGCATTCTCGACTCACATTCGATAAGTACACGTTTTTATTTTTTGTTTTCCGTCCCTATCGCTTCCATACACTACGAGTATGTATTTACATATAATCGAAAATGTTCAACTCGCTTTAGATCCTAATTTGGGTCTAATACTATGTTTAATTATTTTATTACGTGACTACTATATCTAAGTAGCATACCAGATTTAACAGTCTATAAATTTAATGTGTAATAGTAAAAAATGTTCGAACAATATTTTCTAATTCAAAAGAGAAAGGTATGGAGAAAAATCCAGAGTCGATTAAAAAAATATTATAAAAGGTCAACGTACATTATACACAACAAATACCAAATATAACTTTTAACAATAGATGTATGTATGGAACCATAGAGTATGTAACATACACCTACTTACAAAATTTTCTTTACTGTTTTAATTTACTCTGGATTTAGGCTCTTTCATTTAGTCAGTAAAATGCAATGAGATGGTACGATGTCCGGAAAAACTAGAGGCCATGTAATGGGGGATATATTGACACATGTTTACAGCAATAGCGAAAAAATAATGGACATAACCCTTGTGAAAGAAATACTGGTTACGGTTTTCACGTACCACCACTGGCGGGCCAGTATGCGCGCCACGAATTATTTCTTTCGTAGTGTCAGAACGAGACAGCGTTATGGCAAAGTATATAACTGTCACTTTTTCACACGTCGAAATGAGTTCTTTTCGTCGCTTTTCGTGGTCGCATGCTTTATAGCCTGGATAAACCAGCAACAAAGATCACGTGTGAGGTTTGTGCTTTGTCCCATTGCAGTTTGCGAGACAAAATGCTGTATTAAATCGAAATTAGACAATTTTATCTCTTTTCAAATATCAATGTTTATTATTTATTCGCGCCTACTGTAATATATACAGGGTCATAGGTATTAAACGCAAAACCTTTTAAGGGCGGGTCTAACAACTTTTGTTCGAGGACTTTTGGAAAATCACGAAGAAAAAATCAGCTTTTTCATACAAAAAGTTCATCAACTCGCGGCAAAACGTATGGAGAAGCGAATTTTTTTCTTGCGAATTTTACAAAAACGTAGTACTAACGTTGTTTGTCAAGATGTACTAGACCCGCCCTTAAAAGGTTTTGCGTTTAATACCTATGACCCTGTACATCACAACAAAAATTAAACACCAAAGATACCCAACCATCAAATATCGCACAGATGAATGACCGGATTTTGAACACTTTCCATTGATAAAATCGCATTTAGTCACTTAAATTCTTTACCTTTCTGTGCAGTATTTCTCGAAAAACTTGCAAACTAGCTACTTATTTTGGTTTATTAATATTGTTAGTACAGGAGTTGCTACATTTTTGCATGCGATCAACACACTATGTTAGTGTCTTGGAGAATGAGGGCCATTACAACGGCTAAAGTTTAGTTTTTAAAATTGTCTGTTAACTTCTCGCTCAGCTGAAATGTCATATGCGAGAAAGAGACGGCATATTTTATCAATTTTATAGCAACGGTAGAGACGGCAGGTAAATGTCAAAGCAAAGACTAACTTGGTACTATTACTAGCATGATATGGTTGCTATTTAGGAATTATATTTAGTGAAATGGTTCGAACATTTCAGTGTGTAGATTAAAAATGTTTTATTATAATTTCTCCGCAATTTTTAGTGCCAACAGAATTCAGCACATTTAACTATGCACAATCGAATATTTAAAGTTATATCTATTAATTTTATGTTATTATGAACTGTTGCATCGATATATATTTTAATCTTTTTTTATTGATAAACCATAGATTTGCAAACAAATGGATTGCGGGTTAGAATTAAAAAATATGTTGTGTATATCCAAACGAAGACTAAGACCTCTGTAAGTATCGATATCATTATACTATTTAAGTAAATATAATAATAGTAGAATGTTTCAAGCTTAAAAGGGCAATGTTGAAAGGTTTTATTCAAGATGATTTAATAGGTATCTTTACAGTTTGCGTCGTATAAAATCGGAAATCATACAAACACTAGCCGTTTTTAAAAACACACCTTTGTCTTAAATTTTGTACCAATTTTACTGGCTCAAAATCCATGTGTTATTAAATCTATGTTACAAAACATCAACGGACCACGAGAGGCTTTTTTAAATGACTGACATTCTAAAAAGAAAGCATGTCAGCTACTTTGATGATAATGATAATTAGATTTCTGGATGTCATATCTGTACGTGTGTTTGTACACGGAGCATAGACAATAGGCGTAATGCCTGGGTAAAAAAATATTGTAGTAATGTAATAATTTGTCAGATTAAGCAAATATTCGACCTGTATGTTTTACAAAGATAAAGCGTATCAAAGTGCGGGAGTGGAGGCTCGTGACGTCACGCCTCGGCAAAATAAGGAAGATAGGCGTGACGTCACGTGGAGTTTGTATATCTTCATCATTTTTTGTTTTATTTGACATTCGAAAAAAATAAGTGTCCATTATGTGTCCAATATTTTTTGAAAATCTACTAATGGACTAATTATATTTTTAGGCACTTAGCCTATTAGATCTATAGCAGAAACGGCATATATAGTATTCAATTGAATAGTATTCATTTTGTCGTGACGACAAGTAGTCACTATCAATAATTTACTGTTATAAACATCATTTACATATTTGACTCATTTAGTAAGCCATCAAGAATTCCAGTCCAAATAAATTAAATCCGAATTTCGCGAAATATTTCGGAATGTTGTTATGTTTATAGTTTTTACCGCCAGACTAGCCAGACTATGTTAATGAGATGAAAAAAACTTTAATTTATGACTTTTATAGCTATATTAGATCCATGGGTGAATATTTTAGTCAGAACATAAGCGCAATTAGTGCTTATGTAACTCCCGTCCACCAATGCCAAGATAAACGTCTATTAGTGTCACTTTTAATACAAATTGTCTCTAGAGTATTTTCCTGTTTCTTAGCAAGCTAATGTCTAATCGAGAAATTGTAACGTCAGTTTGTTTTAATCGTTGCTCCATGTCAGACGCATTCAGGCAACTTAAAAACCGACAACAATGCATATACCTCAGAGTAAGGACTAAAGTAATAGAAACCGCACAAACAGCAAGAGATGTACATCACGTTGTCTCATTTTAAATATGAAATTTATAAAGTGTTAGAAAAAGATGCTCATACACCCGAACTTATGTAATTTCGAAGGGTTTTAGGGCTGTCCAAATTCAAAAAGGTAGTAGGAAGGTAAAATGATTTGAACCTTCTGCTGGAACTAGAGAGTTCAAATTGCCGATCATATCGCAAAAGACAAAGTACACCAAATTTCAACCATTTTGACATTCCAACTTGTGATTTTGACGTTTGTCGACAGACTGCGTTTTTTTGTTCCATTCACTCTCGCGTATTCTTAAAACCAGATATGAATAAGACAGCTGTAACGTAGTGTTTATTTGAGTAAAATTTAACAAGGTTTCTATTATACTTGTCATTATTCTGAGGCATATACGCACTTACAATATTTACTTAACATCAGATCAGCGACTTCTTCGTCTCCTCAGTCTTAACAGGATTGTGTTTAGACTGGTGATAACATAATTTAAATTTTCCTTTACAAAACTGACGATTTATAAAACGTCATTGGCTAGAGTATTTATCTTATTTAGCATTAACATTTCTAGTGTTGCGGTATAAACTAAACCATTAAATTATAGAACAAATATATATTGTAAAATATTTATAGTATTCTTTGTAAATATCATCATTTTATTTATTTAAGCAATGTAGATTAAATTTTTAGTTCATGACATCTATATTAGCGTCGATTATTTTGTAGTATTTTCATGTTTTAAAACTGAAACCTAAAAAAAATAGTTACGAATAATTCAAATTGTTTAGTTTGGTACAAAAGAATCGACACCTTTTTTAGGTTGTATTTGATTAGTTCTAGTCGCTTTTTAGATTTTAAGCAAAATTAAATGTGACGGATAACTGAGTATTAGTTTTTATGAGGAGATTTCAGTGTGGATTGATCTGGAAATCGTGATTGCATTTTTTGCCCGAATTTTGATGCGATTGAGTTTATGTCACTTTCACTCATACTCAGAATTGTGTTCTCTTTCCCTCTTTCAATAACTTGGGTAGTTAGTGATTCGATTGATTGCATTTTAGACCGACTTTAAAATCTTAATTGTATCAGTGTGTGATTTAGGCAATCAAAACATGTGAAAGTAATATGAAAATACTAATAATTTGAAGTCCAGATATATTTTATTATTAGTTGTCAACTCAGCTATTAGATATTACACTGCTAATTTATGCATTTTAATTGGTGATACTTGTTTTGTCTGATTAGATAAATTTTATTGGCTTGAGACGTACAAATGCAATTGATCAAACAGATATATTTGTACATCTACAAAAGTCCTGCATTCATTCTGTATGAAAAGAACTGTAGAGCGAAAATTCCATATTGCGTAGATTCGTTTTCTTTGAATTATTTATACTAATTATTATATGTAAGCTAGCTAGTAGCTAATCAACTACAGTTATACAATAGTGAACGTAACGTAATCGGAGTTATGATGCAGATTTTTATGTTATTGCAATTGTAAGAACAGTTTTTAGTGCAATGCCAATTTACAGCTATAACAAAGACATAAAAATATACTTAAATTTTCTAAAATAATGTGTAATTTTTGACAACTAGGAATGGAAATAGGCAAATAGGAATAGAAAGGATGAAAAGTAATGAAAATATTGATTGAATTGATACATTTGTTTGTTATGTTAGCAAGTAAGAACACCGACTCTGGTCACTTAAAGCGTGGTCGGACGACCGCCTATAGGTTTAGGGGTGGTCTTAATTACCCTATCTAGTACTTCATTCGCTATTAATGTAGCAATTTTTCTTTTAGTCATTTTGAAATTACATATTCTGAGCATTTGCGAGTGTCAAGAGCCTTAAAATTCGACTGAAACAGAACTTGTTCGTGAGAGCAATAAGATTCGAAATGCATCTTTCTTTTTTCATCATTATCAAATCATATAATTGAAGACGCTCAATATTGCACCGCCGCTCCGTTTAGAAATTAGTTTTAAATTTCTTTGTTGTACACTATAACATTTCATTACGTACAGATTAGAGTTTTTAAGACCAGGCTTTCGTCTAAAATATCCTTAATCACTGGTCGATCCCAAAGTTTGACGTATTTTATATCCCTGCCGCTTATTATTATTAATTAATGTCACGCATTTAAAGTAATTCTGTAAACGACAATACACCATTGAGACAATTAAATATCACAAGTGTTTTTATTTTAATGACGACTGTAAATTATTAGGGTTTAGCAATGGTACATCGGGGCGCGAAGAACCAATATTCAATCACTTGTTTCCATACTAACTTACTTGTGCTTGTTTGTACACTTTCGCTGAAACTCGGGGACCATTTAATTAAGGCTTCAGAACGATTTATAAAGTCTACCGATATCATGTACCTATAGTGTGATAGTCATTGTGACGTGCGTCTTAATATTTTTTTTCGATTGACGGTCCCAGGGTGCGGTTATAAATACGTTCTTGCAACATGTAGCGATGGCAGCGCAGTCTAAATAAACCCTCATGGGTGCTCTGGCGAGAGTGTACATTCAGCATTGATTTTGAGATAGTTTTGGAATCGTATTGTTGGACTTCGTTCCCTGTTTTCGATGAATACACTGAGCTAGATTATAAGAAATGCGTGCCTATGTATAGTAATTCTAGGATTACATGGAAATCGTTTATAAAATAATATACATTATATTGGAGTAATAAAATCACCATACGCTAATTGTCAATAGTGATTTTATTATACTTTTTACCTACTAAGGTAATAGATATTATTTAGTGTGTAAGAAGCCGCTATGCGAGAGTTTCATCCATTTTGGATCAGCAGTCGTTTTTGTATCCAAGCTCGCATGACGGCGCGCGCCGTTGGCAAATTATGGTGATATATCAAGCCAATGGCTAGGAATAAATAAAATAGAGATATTAATGTGAATTTGACCGTAATGATGTATCATTGGTTACCGTAAGTATTTGAAATAAATATTTACAATGAAAAATTGTTTATCTCTTTTTATTTATTGAACATGAGTAGACGCTTTCAATTTAGCTTTATTTATCTCTTTGTGAGAGTCGCCGCACAAAGAGCGATGGAGCGGGCCATGCTAGGCATTAGCTTAAGAGACCGAGTCCGTAATACGGAAATCCGATGACGGACAAAGGTTGCAGATGTTGGAAGCCGTATTGCGCGACTCAAGTGGCGCTGGGCAGGACACGTGGCCAGACGAGATGATGGAAGGTGGAGTAGATCTTTGACTGAGTGGCTTCCAATAGCAGACAGGCGTTCCATAGGCAGACCACCAGCCCGATGGGTCGACGACATCAGATCCATCGCGGGACACGCGTGGATAAGATCAGCCCAAGACGGCAAACTGGCACGAGGGAGAGGAGGCCTATACCCAGCAGTGGGTCGATACAGGCTGATGATGATGATCTTTTTAGTCGAGATTTCTAGTGGTCTTAAGGTTTTAAATAGTCCACCGCTAAACATAGGCCTACCATCGAAGGGCGATTGGGGCAGATTTGTAAGTTACGAGCTCGTTGATGTTACGTTCAGAAATATTATTGCAACTTTTGCTTGCTTTGCGGGATAGAATGAGTATGTAAGAAAACAACTTATACAAATTAACTTAAGTATACATATAACACTAGCTTTTGCCCGCGGCTTCGCCAGCGTGGTATTTTAATTTTTGTGCATCGCCTCCATCGGAATATTTTATTTTTCTGGGATAAAAAGTAGCCTGTCGCTTTCTGTCTTTCATACTATGTCAATGGCAAAGATCAAGTCAATCCGTTGCTCAGTTGCTGTGTGAAAGAGGAACAAACCAACAAACACACTTTCGGATTTATAATATTAGTATGAAACGCCACCTCTGAAAAAAATACACCATTATAGAGCTGTTTTATAATATTTCCAAAAGGGTGTGTGTTCTACCACATAATTATGTATAAATTAGAAGCAATCAGTTTTTGGAATATAGAAAGCACAGGTTAATGTATAATGTAGGTAGGTATCTAAATAACCCGAAGAGAAAGCGAAGTAATCTATAGAAGAGCGGGGAGGTACGTCGTAGGTAAATATTTTCTATTTGATCGCGCGCCACCATGCGCCAGCCCTCTTATAAAGTAAGAGGCGTCGAGATTAGTCGAGAATCCAATTACATTTTCCAAATTTCCCATTTTTTCTTCGCCGCGGGTTCAAAGCTCACGGAAAATTATTTTCTTCGCCCCTCAAGAAATGAAAATGAAAAATAAACCGGAGATAGGGAGGGGCTACTGAAAGAAAGCTTTAAAGCAGCGAGTGGGATAGAGATGGGTAATATGAAATATCGACTTATATAGTAGAGTGATAAAGATAGGTGTCGAAGGTTGAGCGTTTCTCCCAGGGTTTGTCAAAAACGAGTCATTTTTTATAGGCTGGGACTTCAATTCCAAACGAAAGCCGGTTGAAGTGCAAAATTAGGTATTGTACCTACCTACCTCGGGTTACCTACTTATGTAAAGTTTACCTACCTAGTACTTAGGCACAACTTTACCTACTTCCTTACATAGTATAAAATAAAGTCGCTATTTTCGTTTGTTTGTTTGTTTGTTTGTCTGTATGCTTAAATCTTTAAAACTACGCAACGGATTTTGATGCGGTTTTTTTTAATGGATAGAGTGATTCAAGAGGAAGGTTTATAAGTATAATACACCTGTGCGAAGCCGGGGCGGGTCGTCTAGTATTTATATATATTATGTATGTTTCTCTAGACGAAAAACATATTCTAGAACAATTTTGGATATCACTGTACATCCTACTAATCATTATGAGCAACTTTTACTATGGGACCAACCCTGAAAATGCGAATCGACCTCTAAATTGAAAATTTTCGAATTTTCGGGTTGATTGGGGGTCGCAATAGTTGTTGCTAAAGACGGTAAGGTGGTCATAGAATAATGACAAAGAAAAGGTGGTATTAAAACCATTTAAGACTTAGGTAAGTAATTTTAATCAATAACACATTACAATTACTTAGATTTCTAACTGGCGGACTTATCGTTTCTTAAATTATCTACTAGCTAAGTACCTATACCTACTTATTTTGGCCAAGTCTAACACTGTACCTACTGGACTACTACTCGTAGACGAAATTTGTCGACAGATGGCAACATGATAAAATCAACACCCAATTCGCGTAAATGCCGATTGCCCGCAATAGAATATGAATTAGGCGCAAATAACTGTTTAGATTTACGGTTTATTAGGGGACAAAATCACATTGCTAAGCAATGGGAAGTAAAGGTCCACTAACTCCTACTTTATAAGCATTCAATATCGATAAAGACTTATGTAGGTATTGTACTTATGCTTACAACGCATTTCAGAAAGTACCTACCTAAAATTACAGATACAGGAATTACAGGACGAGTGCAGAGATAAATGGCATAAACAAAGGTAGGTATGCCTATGGCCAGTAATGTAGGTATTATCAAGGGCTGATGATGATAACAAGATGTATCTCTATTCTAGAGTACTCTAGTGGACGATGGACATAATTATTCTAATTTAGGATATCGTTAAAACTTTTGATATGGGACCAATTCTAAAATCACTTCTTGGCCTTGCCCACCTTAGAAACTTCTTTGAAACACGCGCCCCCCTAAACTTGAAAGCCCTAGTCCCATCCGGATAGGACTTTTAAGTTTTACCCTTTTTGTGGAGTAGGTACCTAGGCAAAAGTTGGCAGCTACCCCTACCTAAAAAAAATCTAGCAACGCCAACGTACGTTATGTGGCGATTATCCTCTACATCTTGCTTTAAGAAGCACCTTACCCTTTTTAACAGACTTCCAAAAATGAGGAGGTTCTATGTTCGTGTGTAGGTATGTATTTTTTTTGTGTATGTTCATCGATAATTTCGCCAATTGTGAACCGAATCGAAAAAATATTCTTTAGTTCGTAAGGGTATATGTACTTCCGAGGTGGTCCCATTTATTTTTTACAGAAATCGGCCGAGCCGTTTTTGATAAAACCAACAATAATGAAAGCAATTCGAGCGAAATATCCGAATTTTGTACACGATGAACATCGATTATTTCGCCAATTGTGAACCGAATCGTAAAATTCGTTTTTAGTTCGAAAAGGTATACTCTCAAGGTGGTCCCATTTAAATTTTACAGAAATCGGCTGAGCCGTTTTTGATAAATCAACAATAATATAAAGAATTCGAGCAGTATTACTGTATTCAAATTTTGTACACGATGGAAGACGGTTTTGCCATTTTTTGCGAAAAATAATTATAGTTTCTGCTGTCAAGATTTACGAGATATAAAATCTAAATTGTACTAAGGTGGAAGGATGTAGGCAAGTCGTGTAAAGTTGTTCGTGACGAGGGCGCGAGCGGGCGGTGGTGCGGCGGCGACGCGACCAAACCGCGGCGTCGCGTGCACGCCACTCACCTCGCCAGCCCTGCTGTACTCGTCGCAAACTAATACACAGCCTCTACAAATGTTGTAGGTACTTTACGGCGTAACGTTTAATTGCCCAATTGGGCATTGGGTCCGTGGGAGATTATCTTGTTTTCAAAAGACTCTCTGACGGCCTACCGGACGCGACGCACATCCAAATGTAGGTATGTGTTAGTTTAGCTCAACCCGTGGCTCAACGTACTAGCATTGCCAACTGGCAGTGGGCTTGAGCATTTTGATTATCTTTAGACCTTTAAGGGTGTGTGGATGATCCAATTGCTATGTATGTAGTAGGTAGTGTGGCTGTGGTGTCCTATAATCAAACACTGTTAAAGCTTTTGGACTTATTTATTACCATTAATAATTAACTTAATCATAAAATCAAAATACAAAGACCACACCCTAGCTATCAAATCCAAGTGTTACCTACTAGCCGTCTACGGGGCTGCCATTATTACAAACCGGATTCTACAGGTAGGTCGTGGTTTAACTATTTAGTTTAGCTAAAGTATGTAATATTTTATTTTGTTCAAGTTAATAATTGCCACTATTTAGAATCCTCTCCCTGAAGAGTAGATGACGTATCGGCACCGCAAAATATAAAAATCTTGTGTCACATACAGTTTGTCATTGAGCTCCTCCGAATTAGCTCAACCGATTTTTATGAATTATTTCGTGTAAGTATATGTATTTTGTATATCCGAGAAATGAAGTCCATGAAGCCCATATCAAAACAATGTTTGCCGGTTCTATTAGTGTCAGTGTACCTACCTACTTATCTACTAATAATAATGCTACTACTGCTGTAAATAGGGATTGAAAGTTAATATAGTTACACGAGTTGTCTATTGTCTACAAATGCGGTGGAGGGGTGTGTTTAGGTAGATTGTGCAAATTTTAAAACTATTCGCGACGGGCTAGAATACGTTAAGATTATAGATAGGATTGATGTAAATAATAAACGTAGAATTTAAGATAGTAATAGTACTGTTAGGGATCGAGCATGCTTTCCCAGGGGCTAAGCAATAGCCAGTCGGTATTTTTTGAGAAGCCGTAAAACGATAGCGATAACCAGGTGCTAGGTTATTCCATACCGCCAAAGAATAGTTCTTCGATATAATTTCCGAAAAGGATATCGTAAAGTTATTTGTACTGTTTAACCATTGTCTTAAATTCAAAGAAAGTAATATCGTTATATTGCAAAAGGATGCCGTAATTGTAAAACTAATGTTTTTGTGAATTTGTTAATCCCATAGATAGTGCCGCCAGCGCAGCTGTGCCTTATTGTTTTATGATTCTTGGGATAAAGTCATAGTTTAGATAGCCATAGTATAAATTGTCATAAGCTAGTCTATAAGTCCAATTTGTAAAATAGGTTAAGCTTATGAATAAATGCATAAACTCCTTGAGTATTCATTGGGTTAGAGTTCTCCTGAGAGCTAACGATACTAGGAATATGAAAATATAGTTAGGGAAATTAACAATCAGGCAATAGAGGTGCGAGCGAGAGGCACATCCGACGCTGCGTCCCGCTCACACGAATGCCGCGCCTGATTAGAGCCGCGCGGTCCCAGGTACTCGCGACGCCGCCGCCACCCGCCGGCGCGGCACGTTCCGCGCGGTCAATCATTTCATCCGCCGACCGCTGACAAGAACACACGCTCTCAGAAGATCCCTGCCCAAGCCAACTCAAGGAGCGCCTTAGTACCGAGCCACGTGGTATTTCTTCGAGTATTCTCCAACCCCAGCACATAAAGTTCCCGGCCTAGTCATCACACTACTAGGTCGTCGCCCTCGCCGAACGCCTCAGTTACAGTCCACTATTGAAGAAATAAGGACGACGACTGAACATAGTTCCCGCCATAGTAGTCGGGTCGGGAACATTTGGTCCCTTGCTCGCCGGATTTTGAGAAGAAAGAAGAAATCAAGATGGTGCTAACACGCTCAGAAAAGGCGAGAGCTGTACGTCGCGTCGACACAGACGCTACGGGAGTGCCGCAGGGCGTACCGCCGACGCCCTCCTCCCACGTCTTGCCACCCGCGCCGTGCATCGATGACCGCGATACGGGAGTGCCGCAGGGCGCACCGCCGCCGCCCTCCTCCCACACCGCAACCGCGCCGCGCATGGATGAATCACCTTCGACTCCGGGGGCGCCGCAGGGTCCACTGCCAGGACCCTCCTCCCGGCCCACGACATACGCCGACTTTTCGCCGGCTTCGCCGACGGGACCTGACCGTGGGGTCCTACTTCATCCGTCGCGACTGATCGCACCCGTCACGTCGACGTCTGCGACCACTGTCAGCGCTGCGAGTCTCCTGTGCCCGCCGCCAGTACTCACAACGCACCTCAAAAGTGGGCATACTAACCCCACAACCACCGTGACCGCCTCATCGATCAATCCGGTCTCGGTATTGCCCCGTATGGACGACTACGCACCGTCCACGTCGAGACGGTCCAGCCGAGCCTCCGTACGCCTCCTCAAGCTAGCAAAGGCGAAGGAGGAACACATTCGGCTACAAGTAGAGCTCGCCGCCGCCCGAATAGCCACAATCGAAGCTGAAAGCCAGTTTGATGAAGACGAAGACGCCCGTACGACAATCACAGAAGAAGACGTCGTCGCAGCGCAACAAAGTCAGCGTCTCGGTACCTGGCTCCACCAAGTCGCGCTGCCCGAAGAGGAGCACCGAGATCTCACGGCCCCTCCTCTCATGCCGCCGCCAGCGTCGTACAACGATCCAGCTGCCATCGCCGAGCAGCTCAAGCCCTCCAGCGCGATACCGATCGCTGCACGTCCGACAGAGGGAGCCGTCGTCCCACTAGCCCCGAAGTCCGACATCGCCAAACTCGCCGAAGCACCGGTCAAACCGGCACGAAAGAAACACCGGTGCGACTACCCAGAAGCCGCCGACGCGATCGTCCGCAATCATTATATGGACGACTACCTGGGTAGCTGTCGCACACCAGAAGACGCGATACGAGTCGCCGTACAAGTTCGACGTATTCACAGGCAGGCCCATTTCGAGCTCCGAAAATGGAACTCGAACGCCAGTGAAGTGCGCCGGCAGCTGACGGAAGAGGAGACCCCGGCCGAGGTCGCTCTCAACACCGGCGGGAGCTCCGAGAACGTCCTAGGGCTCACATGGAGGCCCGACCTAGACGACCTAGGTTTCAACCTGGATATGGCGCGCGTACCAGCAGACGTGCTACGCTGCTACGCGCCTACGAAAAGGCAGGCGCTGAGGATCGTTATGTCCATCTACGACCCGCTAGGCCTCGCTTCGGTCGTGACAAACTCCGGACGCCAGATCTTGCAAGAATCGTGGCGCCGTGGGACCGCATGGGACGCCAAGATCGACGAAGACCTCGCCATGAGATGGCACGCCTGGATGGAGCACCTACAACGACTTAAACACATCTCCATCCCACGGCCGTACTCCGGGTACTCCGACGCGATCGACCTGCAGTTGCACACGTTCGTAGACGCGAGTGAAGCCGCCTACGCCGCCGCACTATACTGGCGCGCCGTCATGCCAGACGGCGAGATCCGAATATCGCTAGTACTCGGCAAGGCCCGCGTAGCACCACTCAAGTTGTCTACGATACCGCGTCTCGAGCTTCAAGCCACCGTAATGGGGAGTCGGATGGCCGCCGCCGTCATCGCCGAACACGACCGTAAGCCGGACACGAGATACTTCTGGACGGACAGTGTGACAGCCCTGACATGGCTACGAACCGGGTCGCGCTCATATCGCCCGTTCGTAGCACATCGCATCGCCGCCGTCGAAGAAAACTCCAGCCTCAGCGAGTGGCGCTGGGTACCCACCAAACTCACCGCCGCCGACGACGCCACACGTGACGTGCCCGTGAACTTCAACTCGGAACACAGATGGTTCGCCGGGCCCGAGTTCCTGCGATCGCCCGAGGACACGTGGCCGGCACAACCGAAAGCGCTACGCACCGAAGCTACGGGAGAGGAAAGATGTCACGTGACCACTACGTCACACGCCCGCGTGACCAACGCGCTCCCGGACCCGGTACGTTTCTCTAAGTGGGAACGGTACCTACGCGCCGCCGCACGAGTCATCCAGTTTGTGGACTTGTGCCGACCTAGACGCGAGCGCACCTACTACAAACGCACGCGAGACGATCCACTTTGCGACCCGACATGGAAGAGGGGTTCGAAGAGCCCGAACAGAATAACGCAACGCGTCGAGACTCGCGACAGACCCGCTACGCGCCTACGTGAGCTAGACGGTGACGTGCTACGACGCGCTGATAAATTAATATGGCGTTCGAGCCAAGAGAACGGATTCGCCGAAGAGATAAGTGATCTACGGGAAGGACGAGCGGTTGCCATCAAAAGTCGACTCCGATCGCTATCACTTATCTACCAAGACGGGCTTATAAAGCTCAACAGCCGCATACAAGCAGCCAGCGGCATACCCGACGAACTCAAGTCGCCGCCAGTACTCGACGGCAACCGACACGAAGTCCGCCTACTCATCGACTTCGTACATAGAATAGCGCATCACAGCGGTGTCGAAGCCACCATCAGCGAGTGCAGACAGCGCTGCTGGATCCTGCGCCTCCGACCGACGACCAAGATGGTCGTACACAGATGCCTGCCGTGTCGCATGAGACGCCACGCACAGCCGGAGGTACTCTGCGAAGGCCCGTGTAGAAACTGATCGTCCTGCCCGCCGCTCATCAGGATTAATGCAGTGCCGCACAGAGACGACGACACTACACGGCGGGAGGATATTCGCGACGGGCTAGAATACGTTAAGATTATAGATAGGATTGATGTAAATAATAAACGTAGAATTTAAGATAGTAATAGTACTGTTAGGGATCGAGCATGCTTTCCCAGGGGCTAAGCAATAGCCAGTCGGTATTTTTTGAGAAGCCGTAAAACGATAGCGATAACCAGGTGCTAGGTTATTCCATACCGCCAAAGAATAGTTCTTCGATATAATTTCCGAAAAGGATATCGTAAAGTTATTTGTACTGTTTAACCATTGTCTTAAATTCAAAGAAAGTAATATCGTTATATTGCAAAAGGATGCCGTAATTGTAAAACTAATGTTTTTGTGAATTTGTTAATCCCATAGATAGTGCCGCCAGCGCAGCTGTGCCTTATTGTTTTATGATTCTTGGGATAAAGTCATAGTTTAGATAGCCATAGTATAAATTGTCATAAGCTAGTCTATAAGTCCAATTTGTAAAATAGGTTAAGCTTATGAATAAATGCATAAACTCCTTGAGTATTCATTGGGTTAGGGTTCTCCTGAGAGCTAACGATACTAGGAATATGAAAATATAGTTAGGGAAATTAACAATCAGGCAATAGAGGTGCGAGCGAGAGGCACATCCGACGCTGCGTCCCGCTCACACGAATGCCGCGCCTGATTAGAGCCGCGCGGTCCCAGGTACTCGCGACGCCGCCGCCACCCGCCGGCGCGGCACGTTCCGCGCGGTCAATCATTTCATCCGCCGACCGCTGACAAGAACACACGCTCTCAGAAGATCCCTGCCCAAGCCAACTCAAGGAGCGCCTTAGTACCGAGCCACGTGGTATTTCTTCGAGTATTCTCCAACCCCAGCACATAAAGTTCCCGGCCTAGTCATCACACTACTAGGTCGTCGCCCTCGCCGAACGCCTCAGTTACAGTCCACTATTGAAGAAATAAGGACGACGACTGAACATAGTTCCCGCCATAGTAGTCGGGTCGGGAACAAAAACAAAACAGTTCAATATGATGCTTGCATGTTTGCTACCCGTACTTGTACCTATTGTGGAAGACAGGCCGGCAGCTGACGCGCGTCAATTCGCCAGCGGCAGTGGTTACCGAAAACGCGTGCTGCTGCTGCTGCCTACCACTCTAATCGATATCGGCTCCTAATCGGAGATAAATTGCAGTATCTTGACTTTTATGAAGTCCTAGTAGGTACTGATCTAGTGATCAATTTTAAGCTTCTGGATACACCAGAAAACGTCTTCTCATATGATTGTTATTTGACCTAATTGAGACTATAGGAATACACTGTGAACCACCACATGACCACTGTGACTGATTGGTGTGAAAGTAGCAAAGTTGTGTTTAAAGCAGGTTGTGGTTAAAACCTTGTATAGAAAGAAAGAAGTTGTATAGAAAGGAGTCTAAGCAGAAGATATCTAGAATTTACAAAATATAAGACTAAGAAAATTTGTCAACGAATTTAGCTATGCTTGTTTGCTATCCGTACGTTTATGTGGAAGACAGGTCGGCAGCTGACGCGCGTCACTCCGCCAGCGGCAGTGGTTAACGGAAACGCGCCCTCGCGTGCTCTGCTGCCTGCCTCTGATCGATATCGGCTCCTAAACAGGGTTGCTGTCTTCACTTCTGAAAAACACTGATATTAAACTATCAATTTAAGCTTCTGGATACGTCAACAAGTGAAGCCTAGGACGGGGTATAACGGAAGGCCAAATTATGGAAGCGCTATCGTAAAAATAGCAACGTAAAAAGTGTTCTCTCTATCGAATGCCTAAAGTGAAAAATAAACAGAAATATTACTTATAACTACGATGGCGCCTTCATAATTGGGCCAAACAACCTTTTTTGAGCGATTTTGATACATCAAGATGAACAATTTTGAATAACCGATTCGCTAATTCGGGGTTGGTCTCATAGTAAAAGTTTATCAGTTTGTTGTTACCAGTAGCAATGTAGGTATAGTAAGTAGGTATCTTACACACCGCAAACCACAGATGGCAGTAAATAAGATAAGATCCCGCCTAGAAAGCTGAAATAAGAATATTTTCCGAACAAATTTATCGCTTATGTATAAAAGTACAATGTAGGTGTCTTCAAATCCCGAGTATATAGGTATCTTCTAGAAGCGTGTTACACCCTAGACCGCATCTGCTTAACATCAGGCAGTGTGGAGTCAAACGAAAACCTATATATAATTTTTAATTTTTTTAATTTTCTTGGGTCAAATTTAGTAATTCAAATTTCACCCTCTTCCTGTCAACCGATTAATCTGAAATTTTGTATACACTTTGGATTTTGGTGACAATACAATTATGTTTATTCATTATCATTATAAATTCAAGATGGCCGCCGCTACAAAATGGCGGATAATTTATGTTTTATTAATCCCATCAATATGGGTATCAAATGAAAGGGCTCAACAAGCAGAATACAATATAAAAAAAAATTAATATTAAATATAATTAATTAATTAATTATATTTGATTATAATTAATTATAATTACTTAAATATTAATATACTGTAAAATATAATAAATAAAACAAACGGGGTGAGCTAAATAAAACCGTTTAAAAAACAGACAGTAGGTAGCCCTACACACAATACCTATTTAACAGCGAGTTAAAAGACTGCTAACTAGTAGGTAGAACCTGCCTACCTACTTATATAGTTAGCTCCATTAAGTATCTTACTGAAGAAATCTACGAACGAAGACGGATATCTTCGCCACAGGTTGATCGTATTCGCTTCACATACCATTTCGATTTTCCAAAAAACAATAGGCATGACTGGGTCAAAAAAAAACATTATTATAATTAGTCCGTGACTTACTTTATAAAAAAATATTGACCACGTACTTTCTTTTGTCAATCAAACAACAAAAGACAATACCCTTATACCCTTGTCAAAGTTTGGGAGTGGGGGTCGTGACGTCATCTCTCTCACAGAAGAATGTATAGACACATTTGAATGGCACTTGTGACGTCACGCGGAACTTTCACAGGCTATATCTTCAACAATTTTTGTTTAATTGATAAAAGAAAAAATACGTGTCTAATATTTTTTGATAGTTTATCTAACAGACTTATTACAATTTTTTTGTTATCATATATTATTATTATTCTACCCTTAATCTTGCTTATGAAAAGTACGTTTGTTTGTTAGTACTCTTTTACGCAGCAACGGAGCCAGAATAGGTAATCCTACCTTAGAGGTTAAAAAGTGTCATAGATAGATGAATACTTTATTGTTAACCGCAAAAATAACATACAAAATATAATTACTACCAAAGACATAAACAAATTTAAACCATATCAAGTGGCGACAAGTGGCGACCTTATCGCTAAAAGTGATCTCCTTACAGGCTACTAAGCTCGTGCTGATTTTCAATTTAATTCTGAAAGTCCCTGTAGGTACTTAGCTAAGTAAGAGCTTGTGTTAGAAGATGAAGAAGGTACCTACTACCTCTTACCCTACCTATTCCCATATTTAAGGAAATAAAGGACCAGCCGTTCAGCAAAAAATCTCAAAACAATCATCATAATTTCCCCCTGTCCCAAAAACCTGGTTCTGCGAAAACGTAAGACATTACCTCAGGCCGGTGGCGATACATTATTTACAGAGGGTCTGGGGTTCGTTACCCGGTTCAGTGGCTCGTAATAACTTCGGGGAATAACCGGCGCACACCTAGTCACACCGCGCGGTCCCCACTCGCTCCTTCACTGCTTGGGAAACAAAACTTCTGTAGCAATTTAGCTGACACATTTGACAGCTTTTAGGTGATGGTATTCTCTTAAACTTTTTGAGCCACAAATTATTATTAGTTAAGGTAACACATCAAACATCGTACAAATTCTCTACGTTTGATGGCAGTACCTCACAAGACACCACTCTCTTATAATTGCATCATTTTTAAGCCACGTACTTTTCATGTACTTCATGAAAGCGTTAATTTTATTGTTGTTTAAAAGAGCGCATTGTGATTTTATATACGCCCAACCTTCTTTAATTTGGCTCTCGCGTAAGAGTGGAAGAGCAGTGCACAAACCAACTATTCGGCAATAAATTTTTGTCTTTATGCCTAAAGATTTTGCTTTTCGCCACAAACTCTTTGTGAGATGGTAGTGGCATTTTTTTATTTCAATGTTTGGGAAAATTATTTTGATAGCATTGGATGTTGCTATTTCAAAATCTAAATGGATCTTTTCTGGTTTCCACTCGGGAAATTTGACCTGCAATATGTCAAATAAAGCTGCATAAGAGCTTTCTTTTTTGTCACTCATCAGGGCAAATATTAGTGGAACCACATTCGTTCTTTCGGATGTACTTCCCAAATCACCATAAATAATAAATAACTGGTGAAATGGTTTGGGGGCACTTTTGAAAGTTCCGTCACAAAAAAATTCTTTTACTTCACCCAACACCTGTATTGCTTCATCGGGACAAAATATCAATGATCTAGAGTCCTGGTACTGGTAGTCGGCCACTAAAAAATGATTGAATGGTGCAGGAATCTCAACTTCGGATAGCCTATTAAAAACAGTTTTGTCCATTTGCAGCTTCTGCTTTCTTGCCGAATATAAGCTGCACTTTACACTGCGAAACGACGGTATTTCAGCCACTAAATGGAATCCTTTGTCAAATAAAGGTTTTACATTATTTTTGTAAATGACCGGCATTGAATCCGCTGAGGTCCCAGCCTCATCCTTCATATTGACTATCGCCAGCGCTACATCATTTTTGGGAAAATTCGGTTTACACTCGTTGCAATGGTTTACCGTTTTTACTATTTCTTCATCCTAAAAAAGCAATAACGTAGAACTAGCAGTTATGTACATGTTTTATTTTAATAAGATAAAAGAGTGCTTATTCAGATAGGTACTGAGAAGGTATTGAATTACTTACCTTGGCAGTAGTAACGGACCCCTTACATTTGTATTTTCTCCGTTGGCTACAGAACCATATAATTGTTTTGTTAGCATAAATTTTGTGTTTGTGATATTGGTGGCCGTTGCTTATAAGTACTTCGCCACGTTTTCTTTTTATTATTCTTGGCGCCATTTTATTTCACAAAATTTTCACAATTGGCTGTTTAAAAATAATTTTATTTTATTCTTCTTTTATATTTTGGCAAGTGTGACAAGAACAAGCAAGTGACAAGGTTTACGCATTTACCAGTGTCAAGTTTAAGGTTTTAATATTTATGATAAATCCTTACTAATATTTTAAATCCGAAAAAATTGTTGGTTTGTTTCTTTCACGCAGCAGCGAAGCAACGGATTGACTTGATTTTTGGCATGGACAGAGTTTGAAAGACCGAAAGTGATAAGGTTACTTTTTATCCCGGAAATAGGTTCCCTTGGGATATCATGAAAATCAAAATATTACGCGTGCAGAGCTGCGAACAAAAGCTAATAAAAGTAACTTAGACACCTGTCATATTGAACATGTCCCATTTGAAACGAAAAATTATAATTATTTATAGGCACCATTTGCTATTTCACTTTTTTTTCTTTGAAAAGAAGCTAAAACACTAAAAATGTTTTACTACAATGTTAGTGCATACATTTTATTTACCATGACATAACTAAACAGTTTGCAACAGCATTTTAAACCTTATTGACCTTAAAAATATTTTCAACTATCGGGCACATCACTACCTACCTAATATATTGTTTGGTCAAGCGCGATCCTTTTAGAGTAGTGTAACCACGAGTAAAAAAGTTTACTCGTAGTCACACTGGTGTAACAAAGCGGTGTAACCACGAGTCTGTACCCGTACAGATGACCTCTACCTGTACTGCGGTCCGCACAAAACCCGGCTGCGGGCCGCGGTTTGACGACTACTGCTCTAGACCGTCCTGCTAGGACGTATGCGTTAAGTGGTCATGAGATCGAGTAAGTGCAGAAGCGAGAATTGACAATCTATGTATCTATATTGAGAACGGGATAGCATATCGTGCAATTATAAGTCATAGTAAAACTAGCTGCGCATCGCGGTGTTACCCGCATTAACCCGAAATAAAAAGTAGCCCATTTGTTAACGAATCCAAGATTTAAGCTACCTTTATACCGAATTTCATCCAAATTAGTAGGATCCTCCATAGGATATGCTTTGAAGAGCTCATTTTTTAAAACAACGTTTTAAAATAATAAATTATAGAGCACATCCTATAGGATGTGTAGCTTTTTTATATACGCATTCCCGTAGAGCTTTAAAATATCTCCCAGAAGAATGGACAGATTTCAATACAGTTTTGAGTTCTTTGGAAATAAATGTATATAGGTACATACCGAAATATTACTTAGCTACTTATATATACATTTTTATGTAGGTAAGTATATCTTAATTTGTCGCTGAGTAGACTATATCTTCATCTCTATTGCTACAAAACTTCTTGACCTAATGATAGTGTCTTCTCCTAACAACGTTGCTAAACATGGTCAATATGCTGCTGACAACTTTTCCTATCATGATTTGATCTTTCTCTCATATAAAATTCGTCCCCCTAAACCTAAACCTCAAATTATTCTGCAGCGTAATTTTAGTGGCATTGATCGAGAGTCTCTTCTCCAAGATGCAGGTAACATTGACTGGAGTACCGTTACTGACGCTGAGTCTGTCAAAGATCAAGTATCTATCTTTAACACTTTGGTTACGCAATTGTATGATACCCATGCACCTTTACGTAAGATCAAAATTAAACAACTTCCTGCACCTTGGCTCACTGAGGACATAAAATGTTTAATGCACAAAAAAGAAATTGCCAAAACTAAGTACAAGTCGCGCCCCACTGAGATCAACCATGATAAATATGTTCAGGCCCGTAATCGCTGCAATAAGGTGTGTAGGGATGCAATGCGTCGCTATGTTCATGCTTCAGTTGATGATGAGAATCCAGCTAAGGTCTGGAAATTTCTCAAGTCAGTGGGAATTGGCAAATCTCGTCCAGACACTTCGTCTAACAATAGTGACCTTAATGCCTTAAATTTACATTTCTCATCAGCTTCCATTATGTCGGATGCCGATAAAAGCCATACTTTACGTTATCTTTCTGCCATTACTCCTCCCGACTTTCCTCCCTTTGAGTTCAATCGTTTCACTGAATGTGATGTTAGGAGGAGCCTAATGTCGATATCCTCCAACGCGGTTGGCGGTGACAATGTGAGCCGGAACATGCTTTTGCCTATTTTAGACATCATCATTCCCGTCCTGTGTACCATTTTTAATAATTCCATCTCTTGTGGAATATTTCCTACAGCCTGGAAAAATGCACAGATTATACCATTACCAAAAAAATCCAATCCCAAATCCTTTTCCGAATACCGACCTATCTCTATCCTTCCGTTCTTATCCAAAGTTCTGGAGCGTCTTGTCCACAGACAGTTGAACGATTACCTTAATAGACATGATCTCCACAATCCTTTCCAATCCGGTTTCCGTCCTGGGCATAGCACTGTGTCTGCGCTCATTAAGATCACCGACGACATACGCTTGGGTATGGATGACGGTAAGCTTACTGTTCTAACCCTGTTAGACTTCAGTAATGCCTTCAATACCGTTGACTACGACATTTTATTAGCATTATTGCGCTCTTCTAACATATCTCCATCAGCAATCGACTGGCTTCACAGTTATCTGTACGGACGCCGGCAGCGGGTTCGCCTTGGAGATAATTTTTCTTCCTGGTGTGACACTACTGCTGGTGTGCCACAAGGCGGCGTGCTATCTCCTCTTCTTTTTGCTTTTTTCATTAATTCTATATCACAACGGCTTACTTCTTCCTATCACCTTTATGCAGACGATCTCCAAATTTATTCGCAAGCTCGGCTAGATGATCTAGATTCAGCGATAGCTGCTATAAATTCTGATCTCTACCAAGTAACAGAGTGGAGCAGATCTTTTGGCTTAAAGATCAACCCCACAAAGTCGCAAGTCATTATAATTGGCAGCTCTTATAACATTTCAAGAATCGACTGGCCCGAAATTCCTTGCGTAGAGTTCGATGGAATCACTTTGCCATACAATGAATCCGTAAAAAACCTCGGTGTCATGTTTGATCGTACGCTATGCTGGGATATTCATATTAAAACGATCAGCTGCAAGTTGTTTGCTGCTGGTAGCTCTCTTAGACGGCTCCGAAACTTCCTGCCTACTGCTACTAAAGTTGCGCTCGCACAGTCCCTTCTTCTTCCTATTTTAGATTACGCTGACGCCAGCTTTTTAGATCTCACTGAAGTCCAACTTGATAAGCTTGAGCGTCTTCAAAATTATTGCATTAGGTTTATATTTGGGCTACGCAAATATGACCACGTATCTCATTTTCGAACTAAGCTCAAGTGGCTTCCAATTCGTCTTCGTCGGAATGCTCATATCCTCAATCTCCTTTATAATATCCTCTTCAATCCTTCTACTCCATGCTATCTTAAAGACTCTTTTTCCTTCTGGCAAGATGCACATTCCCTTCCCCTCCGATCCAAGGAAAACCTTTCCCTTATGACCCCTACTGCACGGTGTGAAACTTTTTACGGGCGGTCTTTTGCCTTTCAGGCAGTCCAGCTATGGAATGCCTTGCCCGTTACTGTCAGAAAAGCTCAATCACTGAACGTATTTAAAGATCAGGTTAAAAACCATTACCTGCAGAAATTGTCAATACTTTAACTATGTAACTGTTGTTGTTGTTGTTATTTATGTTGTTTTATGTAAGTAGTATATTGTAATGTATTATGTAATAGTTTATTATTTAGTCATAGGTTTCTTTTATAATTTTATATGTATGGTTTTCTTTATTTTTAGGTATGTTAAGTATTTATATCAATTTTATTAGTATGTATGTTTATGATATAATCAAACTTATATTTTAACTAATGCGCACCCCGTCCATTATTTATACGCTTTCTGTCCTCTCCATCCTAAGGTTGCCTGGCAGAGATCGCTATCAGCGATAAGGCCGCCCATTGTTACACTGTTTATGTATCTTTGTTTCTTCTTTTTGTTTATTTCTTGGTGTGCAATAAAGAGTTTATCTATCTATCTATCTATCTATCTACAAATGGAAAACTTAATGCTTATTTGTTTAATAGCTTGTTAATCATACCTAGCTGTTTGTTTTCCAACAGTATATAAGTAAATAAAACAAAATACATAAAATATTTCAATTGTAGTGGTTAGGTGTTTTTTTTCTATTTTGTTAAACTTTATAATCCGAACTCCTACAACGTATCTAACACTCCAAACGTTTAATAAAATGTCATCAAAGCAACCCTCACTAACCGGGGTATGATTAACAACGTCGCAGAATAAACATAGTGTCTACGCGTCTATTCCCAAGGCGAAGGGCCCGATCACATTAACTGACAACATTCATTTCGGTAAATAATTGTTAGAATTAAGGGAGAGTTGGCCTAACTAATGTTTGGGCTTTCGTATCTCCGGCTGAGATTGGTTTTGGACTTAAACTAAGTTGTGTTGTAGTTTCCACAAATTTATTCCTTTTGGAGGTTTTCTGATAGTCAGAGTGAACTATTTAGATAAAAACAAAAAAATACTACTGATATAGGTTGATTCAAACTTGTTGGCGGCTATGGTGGTGCGGATAACCCAATCCTCGTGCAACTGTTTAGTGAGCTTCAGTCAGGGTTGGGTTATCCGCGGTTCGTTACTAAAAGCACAGCTGCAAGATGTTTGGCCATATTATATGTCAGAAGTCCTGAAGCCTAAAATCTCTGACACCAAGGCTAATACGAGATGAGCTGCACGACCTTATTCTACTATCCCTATTTTACTACAGGACAAGTAGGAAGACGTCACAATACCAGTACCACCCCTACATTGTCGACTTTCCTTCGATACGTACGAAGCGGTTTGACTCAACATTTCTGATTCGTACCGCCAGGGAATGGAACAGTCTTTCTGCTTTCTTGTTTCCTAAGAGATATAATCTAAAGCTTTACAAGGTCAAAGTGAATAGGTATCTTCTAGGTCTGTGTGCTTCATCTTCGACCACAACTTCGCTTACCATCAAGCAAGTTGGTGGTCAAGCGCGGACTAATTCGCGATTTAAAAAAACTAACTTTTTCGACTAATTTTTTTTCTGCTATTCTGATGTATTTTAGTGAACAGAGCAAAGCACATTTGGCTCATACATAATGGTAGAGTCCTGAGCACTTGCTTCGCTTGGCTGTCACCAGTTTTGAACAATAAAGAACCCGATACCAGGCCATGTGTACACTTGTCCTCGGCTCCGTAATCGTATGTACATAATGAAATGAGTGCAATATGCGTCCCGGTCTCACGAGACCTCACTCACGGAGGGGTTGATGGATGTGGCAATTATTTCCACATCTTGGATAAAAATATCTGCTGTTCTATGGCTGTTCTGTACATTTTATTGAAGTGAAATTTCTAATGCAAACACTGTTGCGTCGAAGTTTCACTTCTTCCGGGCCGAGGGACTCCACTTGCACTTTTTCGTAAGTTGATTTTTGTGTGAAGCAATTTGTAGGTATTTTCTGATTTTTATCTTATTTTCGAGTTGGTCTAATAGTAAAACTGCAACATAATGATGAGTAAAATGTAGATAATATTCTGGAATATGTCCTCTGTCTAGAAAAGCACTCTGAAGTTTGACTTGTAACTAAAACACCTCATAATATTTCCTTACTCAGGTTATTTGGTAGAAATAGCTTTTAACGTTAAAGCTGTCGTTTGTCACACTAATAGCTAAATATTATGTTTTCTTTACTTAAAGGGCTATCTGCTTGCCCTGTACTAAGTTAAAAGAAGGTGATTAATATGATTAAATCCTTCATCATGAAAAACATTTACTATGAGGCAAATCTTCTTCGCTGTTTCGTACATTTGGTCGATTCTGAGTTGCCATTTTGTATGGGACAGTTTATTTTTTTTCTCGAATTCGGAGTTGGCCTTATAGTATTTTTTCCATACTAATGGTAATGATAATTGAATCACCGCTCCTATTAGTATAGGAAAAATAGATAACATTGTACCTACCTATGTGGTGTAAACAACATTTATTTTTCTTTCTATTACTATATATGAAGATACCTATTGGGTTTTAGAAATGCCATCTTCAAGTGCGGCCTGCATGAAGGGAGACCCCAGAGACAGACGGCCACGCGCCGATTTATTTGTCGTCGAGAACTGGTGAGACTGAATTCTTCTCTGGGCGTAGGTACGTATGTTGCTTTCACCGGTGTTCACCAGTGAATCTTATCAAAGGCTCAAAAGCTGGTACCGTAGACTCGTAGAGTAGGTATATACATGACAAACTTTTGTTATGATAAGCAACGCTAATATCATTTCACGAAAGAAGATAAAGTAGACCCGAAAAGCCACCTTCAACTGCGACATGCATCTAGGGCGACGTCTTCAGAGAGCTGGTGAGACTGTGACTTCTTCTCAGGTTCTCTTCACCAATGTTTATATGTACAGCAGTAAATTATTAAAGCTGATTCAGTACAGTATAGTATACACCATCCATCCAATCCAGCCATCAACCATAGAGCGTCCACTGCTGGAACTAGGCCTCCTAGACTAATGAATTATAGCTATAAACCTTTCTGAGAGACCATGCCAAAAGATATTGAAAACCACAGTGCAATCTGTTGTGTATTTTAGAACATATAAGTAGATACACTGGCAGATACACAAAACAGGCGACTTTGCTCTATGATTTGTAGTGATATGAAATAGGTTTGAAAAGCCACCTTCAAGTGCGGCCTGAATCTAGGGCGGACAAACCAGATATAGGCGAGCTGGAGCAGGCAGAGTGAGGTGATCACGCGCCGATTTATTTGTCGTCGAGAGAACTGGTGAGCCTGAATTTTTCTCTGGGCGTAGGTACGCAGGTTGCCTTCACCAGTGAATTATATGAAAGGCTGATATAAGCCGAATCAACTTCTTGCCGGCTGTGATGTTAGCTACAAGCTGCGGATAAACCAATCCTCGCACTGATGTTAAGTGAGCTTCAGTCAGGATTGAGTTCTGCAGAACTCGATAGAGAATCGGGCTCAGGCTACATGTAGCTCGAGCCCGATTCTCTATCGACAAAACGTAACCTAACCCGCTAATTTTTTATTATTTTCACGAATTTCGTCAGGAGAAATATTTTTTGAAAGTAAAATTACATTTTAATTGAATTATATCACGAATTTAAGTTATGTTAGTAAAATAATTAAGAATCAATCGAGCTTACCTGTTAAGAGAAGATTGATGATAATTATCTGAAATCACCGAAGAAGAGACTGCATAGCTTTGTGGAAATAATACGCGCAGCAGAGATGCCTGCAACTGAGTAAATTAAATAAATAGAAGAATAAGGAGCTATGCAGTCTCTTCAAGGTGATTGAAGGATAATAAATATTGTTCGCACGAATTTCTTAATAGGAAACCTATCATACAGCACGTTACACGCACGTTCCTATACAGAATCACTGCTTGTAGCTGCCAAGAACATTTAACCTAAGTACACAGTATAACACTGCTAATGTCGTTTCATAAAGAAAGAAGAAATAGATCCAAAAAGCCACCTTCAAATGCGGCCTGCATCCAGGGCGGAGACCCCAGAGACAGGCGAGCACAGGCAGGGTGAGACGATCACGCGCTGATTTATTTGTCCTCGCAGAATGATTACTATTTACACACTGGTGTCGCATTTGTTTGTACTCCACAGAGAACTCTATGGACTATCCGTTTACTTATATATTTATTGACTCAATTGCTTTTTGTTCTGATCTGTCAGAGATTATACACTCCTTAGTTTATAGTCAACGCAAATGATTTTAACTACCTACAAAGCATGTGAAATATTAGCCTAAAACTAAGGGCGTCACAGGCGGTCAAATGCCAAATTAGCCATCTTTTTCAGGCAAACTTAGTATATTTTAGGAGTTTTAGGTCAGTATACTAAACTTATTGCTATTGAAGTCACACTGGACCGGAGATACACTACGTATTTATATCAAAGTACTAAACCTAAAAAACATACCTATTAAAAGTAGGTACGTAGATACATGTGGCACAGTGACATACATAGCTTCCGGAAATTTACATTTTTAGCAAGCTCAAAAGTACCTAAGTAACTTAGGAATCTAAATAAATTGACGTATCCTAAACAACAATCTAGCACAATAGGGTAAAAAGGTGTCAGTTTTTATCCGAACGCGACACGCCCGTGGGATATGCAAATAGGACTAGTATTTCGCATTTATAATTCAAATCTAACCCAACTTAGCGAATTTCCTCCCCCAAGCCGCACACAATTGACGTTTCGCCGCCAACCCCGCGCTTTTGTGCACCCGACGTGAATGCGCGCCCTAATCTCGACCACGTGACCGCCACGCGCCGCACTCCTGCACACGACAACCCAGATTTAAAAACAAAACGGTTTCCAAACTCATCCCCAAAAAAAGAAAAACAACTTTCCCTTACTGTCACAGACGTCAAAATCGAACTGATAAACTTTGGCGCGTAAACTTTTCTCGAACTGGCCGGCAAGTAAAAAAGCGTGTCCTTTATCTTAACTGATTGGATAATCTGTGCTCAAACGTTATACTATCGTATCGGAAACAGAAATGCAAGCCCCGACGTCCTGATTAAGTTTTCTGGTGCAAGGCGGGGCCGGGTGCGAAATTACAGTGATTTTTTGACATGTGTATCGTGTTTCTTTTGTTGCCGCTGCAGTTTTTGGTGAATTATACCAAAAATGTTGCTATCTAATTATTGGCTTTGTCCCCATTTGCGTGGGGCTTTTGTTGTGACGAAGTGCGAGATTCGGTAACAGATTTATAAGTCATTTTTGGATTAAAGGTATTGTGTTGCTAATAAAATCGAATGGTTGTGGGCTTTGACATCGGTTTTATTATTTTACGAAATGCGACCTTGAATTTATAACAATATTACGTACTAGAGATAGATTTAATTAACTTTATTTTATGCAAACGAGCCATTATCTAAGGTATATCAAAACAGTAAACTGTCTGGAGCCTGAATCAAGCCCGAACCAAACTTTTACATCACTGAAGTGCTGAATAAACAGGCTGTAAAATTCTGAAAGGTAGAAAGGTAGGTAAAATTCAGAAAGAAGTAAAAGGATTTTTGTGCCACCACTTCAAAACAAGCAAATTGTTGACTGCCTCGGTGGCTCAGTAGTTAGTGACCCTAACTTCTGAGTAAAAGAGGCGTGGGTTCGATCCCCACCCAGGACATATATTTATGAGATGAAGGTAAGTGTTTGCTCTGTGTCTGGGTGTTATTTAAGTACTATCTATATAAGTGTGTATTTAAAAAATAAGTATATGTAGTATATCAGTCTCTGGCAGCCATATCACAAGCTTTGCTTAGTTTGGGGTCAGAGACCGTGTGTAAGATGTCCCTTAATATTTATTTTTTTATTTTGTTATGTGACACAAATATGTACACAAAAAAAGATTAAAATTACAGAATAATGGAATACGGTATACGGTATAGAAGGTACAAACTTAATTCTCATCTAACCACCTATCCAAACCTAAACATCTGTGTCGACACAATCGCCGATTCCAAAGCTAGATATACTGGAATCCTAAAAGAATTGCAAAAAAAGTGGCGAATCAGTGTGTACCGACCCAACCCAACAACGATTTGGCAAATATTAAACAGTTTGACCCGTGCATATAAATGAGGTGCTTCCCGCCGCCGGGACGCCACCTGATCACGTATTCATGGGGCCGATCAGGCCCTACTAGACAACGAGAAGGTACAATTTGTGGATGTGGCAAGCTTTTTGCTGTTATATACTATTTTTCAAAGTATTTTTGTTTGTTGTTCACAAAAGCTTAGGGCAAGACGCTAGCTTACAAGGTGACAAATAAAAACTGCATCAGGATTGGACTATTCGTTATGGTCACAGGTACGTGACGCCACAGATACACAGACACAAACGTCAAACGTATGTATACCCCTTATGTTGTGTTGGAGCTAATTACCTTAGACTTATAAACTTTGGGTTCAGATCCGGTCCCGTACGAATGAGTTCTTTGGAACTTATGTAAGAATTTCATACTACTGGCATTCCAGTATAAGAAAGTATTACATCGAAAACTGCTTAAGTCCGTAGAAACTTGACGTCATTTATATGATTCACCTACTTGCTTTGGGAGAAACGCTTTTCTTGAGTCATTTTCATCAGTGGACTATTGTAAGGTCGGTACAGTACAGTAGCAGCAGTAGAAAAGTAGATTTACCTCTTTTAGCCGATTGCCTGGAAGGGTATTGTTTTTATTTAGGTAAATCCTTTATGGATTCTTGCCAGTCTCGTGGGCAGGTATAGGCGGTCATGTGGGAGCCTAGCAGACTGGTCGGTATACCCACTAAAACTCTAGAGACCCTGGAGTGTCCCATCTATGTTTACTATAAGATAAACTTAGCGTCTAGTAGCGTCTACGTTTTACCTTCTCCAACCCATTAAATAGAGTATCTTCTATCCTCCACGTTTTTGGATGATATTAGGATAATCTAAGTATGATTGGAGCGGGGACCAGCGCCGTTTGCATGGGATAGGTTATTTAAATAGGTGATGCAGAGTAGCAGGCTTTTTTTTAAAAGTCCACCGATGAAATAAAATTTGCATAATGTGATAAAAATACTGAAAAAATGTGGAAAATATGCCCGCGTAATGGTTTTAATCGTACAGAACGATGTGAAGATTGCATGTTTAAATGGTGATATAAACTAAATAGGGAAATAGTAGGATTTGCAATTGCATAATTGTACAGACAGCTCCTACGTCAGCTCGTAACTTTAATCTTCAATCAGTTTTATGTAGGCATATTGCTTATCACATATAAGAATTGGCTTTTATACATTATTTTTAGCTATTTTAAATAAATAAATATTTGGGGACATCTTACACACGGTCTCTGACCTCAAACTAAGCAAAGCTTGTGATATGGCTGCCAGAGACTGATATCACTAAATAGTATAAAACAAAGTCGCTTCCCTGTCTGTTTGTATGCTTATATCTTTAAAACTACGCAACGGATTTTGATGCGTTTTTTAAATAGATAGAGTGATTCAAGAGGAAGGTTTATATGTATAATATACCTGTGCGAAGCCGGGAATAGTACTAGCGACCCGCTAGTACTACATATACATATTTTTAATTACATTCTTACATAGATAGTAACTAAATAACAGCCAGACACAGAGCAAACACATCACATAAATAATCGCCCTGGGTGGGGATCGAACCCACGCCTCTTTGACCCAGAAGTTAGGGTCACTAACCACTGGGCCATCGAGGCAGTCAATTGGTATTACCAAGTATGCGATAGATGTAAGTCGCAGTTATGATTGGAACTGTGTAGGAGAGGCATATGTCCAGTGAGTAGACGTCACCGCAGTAATTGAAGTGGTATAGTTGAGGTGATGATAAATACCATGTTTAGAAGTATTGTATGAACACGTCAAAAATTGGAAAATAACAAAGGTCCCAAAATATATTCCGTTTTGATTATATGATCTGAACTAATCTTTAAAAAGTACCTGGGTTTCTATCGCATGATAGAGTAGGGTTGGAATACCTATTTGCCAAGGATTTGAATACCAAATACCGTTGGCAAAACAAATATTTGGCTGCAGTGATTTATATGCGCGATTCTTGGCAGGGTGTGATCGATGCGATGGTATTCACGATATACCCATCATCTTTCACCCCTCACGCAAAAAGAGGGATGTTATAAGCTTCACGTATGACTGTATGTCTGTCTCTGAAGCATGACAGCTTACGCAACGAATGGACAGATTTTGATGCGGTTGTTGAAAGCTGATCGACTTGCTTCTATGTTTGAAAATTAGGTACGAGGAAAGGTTTCCGTGTGTACCCTCTAACACAAGTATGTAGGCATGAATTATTAAATTTCACAAATGTTTAACCTTTTTCTTATAAACTCTACAAAATAAAACATTCGTACTAGTAACTTTCGCCTTTACACTCTGATATGTATACTTAGCAGTGTACGTGGACAGTGGACAGGTTCAAAAATGAATATCCTAAGCAAGATTTATACATTAATATACAATTATACTTATTCCTACTTATTAATAATTGCTCTAAACTACTTTCTCTATCCAAAACTTAACACATTTATAACACATGTCGTTCTAACACTCATCCAAACAGGATTATAAAATTCAAAGCCCTCTTGAGATCGAGAGCATTATAAAAATTATTGGACACACGTTCCTCAGCGAGTGAGAGCACTTGGCAATATTTAGGCCGGGGGCTGAGTTCTCGCCCACTGTGTAAAGTTTGCTGAGCGTTTTGTTCAAGTGGAAGACCTACTGGGCGTCTATTACATTTATAATTTGCTGTTGCGTAAATTTTACAAAAAAAAGATTTTTCAAATCTCAGCTTGACTAGATGGATTTAGCGATCAATGAACTTCATTCAAAAGAAGAAGCCGTCAGTATTCTGATAGATGACCGTAATATTTACAACAGAACTATACCGTAACGCAAAATATACATTAAATTGTAGGCCCTGGTTCTTTTTGACCGCTTAACCATATCAGAGGCCGTTAGATTGCTTAAAGTTTTTGACTTTAGGGCTAGCCACTTCGTCTGTATTATGAACTTAGATCGACAGTATCTTTGGACACTCATTTCTCAGCGAGTGAGTGCACTTGGAAATATTTAGGCCGGAGGCTGCGTTCTTGCCCACTGTGCAAAGTTTGCTGAGCGTTTTGTTCAAGTGGATGGCCCACTGGGCGCATATTACATTTTACATTTGTAGCTGTTACATACGGTAAATAAAAAAGTATTTTAATAGTAGAAAATACAGGTTTAAGATTATTATTACCATGATAACTTTATCCTTATCTTCACATGAAACTACATCACACCATAGGCTTTTGAGTGAAAGATAATAATAATTACGACGAAACCTGGATACATCCTTAGAAAAAAAAAAAACGATAGCATCTGTGAATCTAATCGGTGCTGGGCCATCTTGGTGGATGAATAATAGGCCTAATTGTCTTTCATGGCAAGGCCTGTCAGAATCAGAATCATTTCTATGTTCAGCATTGCACAGGATGTCTTCTGTCTTGCTTATTTTGGTACCTAGTTAGAAATGTAACGCTATTTTAACTTGAAATACAAATCCATCCATCCAACTATCCATCAGCTGTAGGACGTCCACTTTTGGACCTATTCCAGGATTTCTATGGATTTCCAAAATAAGGCCGATTGGAAGCGGCCTGTATCCAGTGCGTTACAATAAATATAATTTACCAGAATTTGCACTTGCACAATTTGCTTTTTTCATTGCGTAGTCTAGCATGTACCTACTTGTATGTGTATATATTGACGAGTTTTAACCCTCAAATAAAATCTGTCTCTAGCACCCGCCGCCTCCCGGAGAGACAACATATTGGCGACTCTACAACTCTACATGGTGTCTTTTCATCGCATGTTGCCAGGGGATGCTTACATCTGTTGGCTCTATGGGTACGTACTTTGTTATAATTTGAGGGTACTTATGAAATCATATAAAAGGATTTTTAGATTTTTTACTATAGACATCGTTGGCGCACGGAAATGCTAGTCTAGTATAGGTGACTTTTGGTTAAGCATGATTTTGAGCATAATTTCTACTGAATTTCTGATATAGATACTAACAAGATTGTCTATTGCACCACATACTTCACACCTCAAACATTTTCCTATTTTCATTACATTGTGTGAATATTTCAAGCATCTTCTGTTTATGGTTATAAAATCGCGCAAAAAATAACGTTTCTTGTACGGCAACCTTCCTTAAAAATTTATTTTATTTTAATTCAATTATTAGTCTTTGAATTGAATATTTTATTAAATATTCTGTGAAAATTACAAGTTTTATTTTTATTTTTTTAGTATTTGTTGTTATAGCGGCAACAGAACCACATCATCTGTGAAAATTTCAACGTTCTATTGGCTATCACTGTTCATGTGAGACAGCTTGGTGACGGACAGACGGACAGACCGACAGCGGAGTCTTAGTTGACCGAGCGTTAGCGAGGTCTCTGAGTCTAATGGGACGAGCCGGCACTTGAGCTGTCAAATGTATGTTTGTATGTTTCTTTGTTCGACGATAACTCAAGTAACGCTCAGCCGATCTCCATGAAATTTAGCATGCACGTAGTTTATACATATAGAATTTTTAAGTTCGAATATGAGCATCTTCTGTTCAGTGGTGTCGAAGATACCAGGACCGGTGGTAAAAAGAGGCAAAACGGCGCCACTTTCTGCGGGAGTTGTGGAGTAAAATTACTGCACGCTCGAGTATTTTATTTAAAATTGTAAGAATAACCGCTAATGTTCACGCAAAATTTAGAGTAATATTTTGTTTGTAATTGTTCAGGCAAATTTCATGATAATATTTAATTTGTAATAATATTTATGTAATATCAAGCTAATTTTGGACGCCTAGCGCCACCTAGTACTATCAAAGTGTAAACTTCACTTAGCGGTTGTTAGGGTTCCGTACCCAAAGGGAAAAACGGGACCCTATTACTAAGACTTCGATGTCCGTCTGTCCGTCTGTCTGTCTGTCACCGGGCTGTATCTCATGAGCCATGATAGCTAGGCAGCTGAAATTTTCACAGATGATGTATTTCTGTTGCCGCTATAACTATAATAAATACATAATAAATACTAAAAAGAGAATTAAATAAATATTTGAGGGGGGCTTCCATACAACAAACCTGAATTTTTAGACGTTTTTCGCTCTATATTAATAATAGTAACAGGCAGATGCTTGAAATTTTCACAGAATACTTAGTTTTATATTCACTTCAATTCAATTCATTTATTTCGCAAAACACGGGTGTTACAATTTTCATGTGTTACAGTCAATAAATACATAGATCGCCATGTTTTAACCAGTATGGTATGCAAAATTTCAATTTGTACATTGTTAATTATTCATTGAAGTAGTAAAACTATTTGATTATGAAAAATAAATACAGTCACATTATTATTATTCTTACATTAAAATTATCACAAATAATATATTATATGTCAAAAAAAAATTATATTATATGTCACAACATTATAATCAATAGTAAATAATAAAATTAAAATAAAATAAATATTTAAGGGGGCTCCCATACAGTACGGAACCCTTCGTGCGCGAGTCCGACGCGTACTTGGCCGATCATTTTTGTAACTCTTTTCTCAGGTCGATGTCAGAATAATTCATGTTTGGGCCGTATTGCATGGTGTCGCCACTTTGTATGAAATAAACTCATAGCTTGCTTGAGACCGATTCCGCGACTGTTCGGAATTAATTCATTCTCATCTCACGTCAGCACGGGTAGCATGGCAAAGGGAACAAACAATTTTATCCACTTTTAATGTCAGTTGTCATTGTCAATCCATACTTTATTTCCGCTTCGAGGGGATATAATGGTGGAAAGACAATTTGTCCCTTTGCCATGCTACCCGTGCAGGAGCGTTCAGATAGAGTAGGAGTTGTCGCAAACATTATTGTTCTATGAAGCCCGATATGCTATATTATGCGACTTCTGCGAGTGTTAGATTCCATTCAGTATGACCAGTGTAGCATAATTCAAACATTGTAGCAGAACAATAGCAATTTTAGGCAGAAACTTATAATTTAAATATTTCACCTAATGTAATCTATTTCATTCAAAATTGTTTAAATAATCGACCAAGTACGAGTACGACTCGCGCGCGAACGGTTCCGTACTGTACGAAACCCCCTCAATATTTACTTTATTTTAATTTAATTATTTATTGTTAAATTGAATATACAACTAAATATGCTGTGAACATTTCAAGCATTTACCAGTTACCATTATCAATATCGAGCGAGAAACGGCTAAAAATTCAGGTTTGTTGTATGGGAGCCCCCCTTAAATAAAAATTTTCAGCTTTCTAGCTATAACGGTTCATGAGATACAGCTTGGTGACAGACAGACGGCGGAGTTGTGGATATGTGGTGGTGCGTCGGCGGTACGTTGCGTCGTCGAATAACAACTCACTATACGAATATTACGTATTTATTGTCTCCGCATAGGCTTAACACACCATATTCTACAAATAATTGTAATAATTATTTATTTACGTAAAATAAATAAATAAAAGGAATTTGGAATGTTTTAGTATGTCTGTCTGTATGTGTAAATAATATAAATAAATATCTTGGGTTATGTATATAATATTTAATGTTTATATTAATGTATTTAAATATTTTATTTTATAAATGGATTATAAATATGACGGGAGGGGTCAACAAACGTGTATTATTGTCTCGATAACCTCCTTGATCATAGTGCTAGTTATTGAAATATGAACACCAGCGAATTTCCGATATCAACTTTATTCTGCTTACAGAGTAATTCTTCAAAAATTACAGTAATTGTCTTCGAATCAAACAATTGAACACTCCGATGATTTTCCGACATCTTCTTGTATATTCGTCAAAACAAAAAGTGACTCAAGCCACGCCTTTTCCCGCCAATGTGTACGTCAGTGTGACGTGGGCACGACATTGAAGTTGACAGAAAAGTCATCTGTCAAATGTATCTCGAAATATTATCTGTCTGTGTATTGCCAGTAATTAAATAAAGCAAATCAGCTCAAGGGGCTGCTCTCCGACACGGCTGTCCTGCGCATCACACGTCCGCGTGTGGTTCGTTTCATAGATTGCTAGCTTTCCAAAGTTTTCCACAGTTTCCTCCAAATTCCTGGGGTCTTAAAGGCTGCCAAACGATTTCGGGCTAGTTGCACTGTCACTGGTCCACTGGTATAACATTGCCGCGCGTAGTTTCAAGAATACAATTGTTTTGAATACTCATCTTCCGCGGAGCTGAAGTTAGTCATGTGCGTGCGTAATTCTTTCACCCTGGAACAAGTTTACTTGAGGTATATTATTTTCCTCGGCCATGCCTGACCAGGATGGTCAGGTAATTTAAAACGACTTTCTAGGAACTTCTTTTTTTTTTTTAAACTGAATATTATAATCCAATCTTATTGGAGATCCATAGGAGAGGCCTATGTCCAGCAGTTGACTTCTTATAGCTGATGGGTGGATGGATGGAATATTATAAGTACAAAGGCAGGTCAGTACTTCAAGTAAAGTAACAAAATTATTCACAATTTTATTAATAACCAAGGTTTCACGTTTCGTGTCAGATTTACAGTTTGTAATTAATTCGTCACAGATATTCAAACCAAACAAATGGAGCTCTTTTGTCTCTCTTTTTTAAAACACTTACAGAACTCCGTGGAGTTACGGCGACAACTCGCCCTTTTTTTTTTACTTTTTTTTTTTTTAACCACATACAGAACTTCGTGGAGTTGCGGCGACAACTCGCCCTCTTTTTACTTTCTTCTTTTTTTTTCACTCTTTTTTTCACTCTTTTTTTTCACTCTTTTTTTTCGCTCTTTTTTTTTGTTTTTCTCTTTTCTCTCTTTTTTTGTATTGTGGTTGTTTAATAGTGTTTTGTTTTTTTATTTTTTTGTCTGGTTTGACTTCGTCACTTTACTAGCGACGGCATCGTCACTTAGCCAGCGACAGATCATCTCTTTTCTTTTTTTGTTTTTTTTTTTCATGCAAATATGACACGAAATGCGTAATTAATGTAACCGTTGGCCATAAGTAACCGACTATTTTTCTTGATCATATTAGAATAATAACTCGGTCATTGGTCAAATAAACCGAGATTATCTTGTCAGAACTTTAGAGAACTATATCGGGTCTGGTTTTATGGCAAGTTTTTTTTTTTTTATTGTCGTCATGTTGAAGTACGGTTTTTTTTTTTTTCATGAAATACTGACCGTCTGCACAGAATTGCTTGTATGCAATTGTATGGATGGGGGATGGGTTAATGAAAATATTTCACAGGATCAGGTGACACCAACACACTCGCTAGGTAATACCAGAATATCCCAACCAATATAATAGCTGCATTTCTCATGTCTGTCTGACACGGATTAATTGTATTCGTGATCAATAGATTTTTATGATTACTACTAGGTACTGTATTCAATATTGGTCTTGAAACTAATAAATGTTAATTGTTAGTTTTTCGTTGTACAACCTTCTTGGTCTTAAATTTGTAGGCAATATTAACAAATTGTTTTAAAAATCCCGCATCCGCCATTTCATTACACAAATAAATCGGTTGTCTATTTTTCATCTAATTTTTGCTCTAACATTTGTATGAACGTAGAACTAATGCATCTCTTTTATTCCCTCATACAATTATTAAGATTCAGTTTTGCTCCACGATTCCGATAGGTACTCGAAAATGGAATGAATACAAATGAATTATCTGATTTAATTTGAATGGTCTTTACAAAATATCATGATAATACAAATATTAGGATATTATAGTTTGTCGGATATGAATACTCAGATCTTTTTAGTATTAATAATCTCTATAATACTAATACATCAACCACACGCTTAATTGCTTGTCATTATGAATAGTAGTTTATAAGGGCTAGCTGCTTTTAAACCGATTTTCACAAAAAAGTCTCAATTTGGATGTGTGTTCTTTTGTTTCTTCAATCTTAAAGAATTCTGAAAAATTGTTTCATAAAATGTTTAAAATTAAACTCTATTTAATGAAATAATGCTATTAACATCTTAAAATAACATGGTAAAATCTTAGAAGTTAGTTAAATCGTTTAAAGGTACCTAGTTATTAAACTTTGACAATATCACAAATATCATTTTGTCAGCTAATCAGTGAGGTTTGATTTAGATAACTTTGGTAATAGACTTGATCAACTGGACTAACTCGTGTCATGGAGCATTGGGGCAATCGAATATCTAGATAATTGAAGTAATGAAAATAGCGGTTTCTTTTATTATCTTGGCTACTTACAAGCTTCTTATTTTTAATGACTCAATCATATTTATTTTATCTTTGATTTATAACACTGCTCGCTTAAGTACGCTTGTGTTCATGAGGTGACACATGGCACCTAGTACATCAATAGCAATACGGGCACCTAGGGCAGTATAGCGCTTGGGGCAGATGGGTTATGTAACATTGTACATGTATATGCATGTATTCTACTAGAACACTACAGTTTGTTGATCATGAGAAGTAGTCCAGATAATCAAGAATCCGTATAACTGAGGGCCGGATAATCAAGTGGCACACCATAGCACAATTAAAAACCTTTACTTAAACTTGTGTATCTGATTCGGTAGTACAAAACATTGAAATCAATTAATAGCGTCAATCATTTACCATAATTTAGAATTTAGATTGTACGTTATGCACTAGTTTGAGAAATCTTGATCGTTAAGAAAATGCGGATGCCCTAAAATTAAGATGCTATTAATTTCTAGTCAGAACATTAACTTTGCTTTAGTTTTAACAACATGAAAAGATCTCACCCGAAAGATGTTGGATTCTTAGCAGGCCTTTATCAACGCACAAGCGCCGCTCCGCCCATTCCAATTTGCAGAAGTCTTCATAGCAAATGTGTTAGAGACTCGCTCCAACTCAATCTCCATTTAGGTCCATCTCAAGACAGGTAGTGGCGAGTTTTTGTCAGCTGTCTATGTTTGTTTGCCATCAATGACATCGGACTTGCATCTTGTTGTTGTTTGTTCGGACATTGTTATTGTGGGAGTTCAACTAAGGAAAAGGTACTTCGCCATTAGTTTAGCCTTTCATAGTCATTGTCCAAAGTGAGAAACATTTTAGTTATGCTACTTTAATAAGATTTTCCATTCCTTGTTGTTATTTTCCACTTGTGAGCGCGTCTTTTTATCCCGACTTCTGATGACGGGAGGGGTCAACAAACGTGTATTATTGTCTCGATAACCTCCTTGATCATAGTGCTAGTTATTGAAATATGAACACCAGCGAATTTCCGATATCAACTTTATTCTGCTTACAGAGTAATTCTTCAAAAATTACAGTAATTGTCTTCGAATCAAACAATTGAACACTCCGATGATTTTCCGACATCTTCTTGTATATTCGTCAAAACAAAAAGTGACTCAAGCCACGCCTTTTCCCGCCAATGTGTACGTCAGTGTGACGTGGGCACGACATTGAAGTTGACAGAAAAGTCATCTGTCAAATGTATCTCGAAATATTATCTGTCTGTGTATTGCCAGTAATTAAATAAAGCAAATCAGCTCAAGGGGCTGCTCTCCGACAAATATATATTATGTAGGTGAGTAAGTGTGTAACGATTACGAGTAGCTAACAGAGTCTTAGTAATAGGGCTTCGTTTTTACCCTTTGGGTACGGAACCCTAAAAAGAATTCGCCTAACTTTCATACCAATATTATTATTATTTTTTGACATGACAGTATTTATGATATAAAATAGGAATAGCGCGAGGTCTAAGTCCGGGGCGGACTACTAGTAATAGGGTCCAGTTTTTACCCTTTGGGTACGGATTTACGGAACCTTAAAAATGTCATAGTACGCTCAGATTTTACTGGACGCTAAGCTTTCGTCTCGTTGTGTGACCACCACTTGTGGTGCGGCTACATTATGCAGTCAGTGCCGGATTATATGTATCTAAGGCAGATTAGGCAATTGGACAAGTGCGAGTCAGGCTCACGAATGTTCGCCGTAGGCCGCATAGTGTAGCCGCACCATTCCATTACCTACTCTGTCGTACCCGTCGTACCGACTCTGAACGTTATTTCCCCTCTCCGAGCAGTTGGGTGAAATTACGTGTAGTTTGTAATAAGCTAGTTACATTTTTGCTATTGTCAGAGTTTATTGCGGTAGGATTAGGGCAAAGAGCTAATTATAGTTCAAAACTATAGTCTTTAACAGAGTGGAACCCTTCGTGTTTCACCTAGTTAGGAGGGCAAAGAGTTTATGGCGTATAGATGTGACTTTTGAAGTTTATTTGCCTATAAAGTACTAGTTATATTATAGTAATAATACAGTAGGTGTATTTACGAATTATGATATAATATGAAAATTATTTATAGTATATTTTTTAACAAAACTACCTACAAATAAATTTGACATTCCAAAATGTAATAATAGTGTGTAGAAAAAAAGGTAGTAAAAGGTGAAAAATAAAAATAAACTCAGCCTTTTGGGCTAGGTTAATTTTTTAAGTTTTATTTTGCTACTAAGTTTTTTTAGATACAAATTTTAAAAGGCACATTTTGTTTGGGGATAAAAGTCAATGTAGTCACAATGTAGTCAAGTCAATGTTTGGAAATAAAATGTAAAACTTTAAAATTTAGTGGTGGCGTCTATGAAGCACAATTTTGGAAATTTGTGGAAACCATTGGGTACCTAAATCATAATTTTTAGCATCCAACTGTTCTATTCGTTACCATAATCTTAAAATGAATAGTGGTACAAAACAAATCGGCAACAGGGGAGGGCGTGCCTGCGCCCCGCGGCGCGCGTCTGTCGCTGTGTTGCCAACAACAGAAAAAGCATAATTCTAGCCCATTGTACTGGCAACCCTGATGACAGGTCGCTGTTGGACACATGTTTGAGGCATTTTGGGGCCATTGCTGTTGTAAAGAACGACCACGTATTTTATATAGTCGAGGGTTAGCGCTACTTTCGTATTTCTTTTCAATCGACTGTATTAGTATATGTAGTTTCCGAATTTTATCAACTTTATAGGTGAACTGGTGGTTGTAATACGCGGTGTTTTAATGTTCACTGTGGATTTATGACTTAGGGTGGGCCACCCCTAGTTTTAGGTTAATATTAGGTGATATTAGCTACGATGTAACAAATGATGGTCGTTGTTCTGAGTGGGTATGTTATCGGTGTTTATTGCTTCTAATTTAAAAATTACTTCGCACTTCTATATCGGAAATGATAATGGATTTAGTGCTGTATTTAGTCAACGTATTTATCATTTTTAACCGACTTCCTTTGTATTTTTGTGTGTGTTTATCGATATAATTACGCCCATTGTGAACCGAATCAAAAAATCCTTTTTTAGTTCGAAAGGGTATACTGCCCAAGTAACATTTAAATTTTATCGAAATCGGCTGAGTTAATTTTGAAAAATCAACAATAATGTGAAAATTGTATACATCAAATTGACCGCACAATTAGATTTTTGTACTTGGATGTCGGTTTTGCCATTTTTTGCGAAAAATAATTATTTGATTTTGAAAGTTGCATACAATTTGATGGGTCTCTTGTCGATAAAAGAATATTATGCTTATGGACAACTTAGATACCAAAACGAGTAGTGTCGCAAGGCATTCAGTCAGACAGTCGAATTAGTAATGAGGAGATCCGTAGAAGAACCAAAGTAACCTACCTACCTAGCGTCGAAAAATTAACGGTCGTCGGAAACCACGTATCTACAAGCAAGCATAGCGTAGGACGTTCACTCCCATGGTGAATTGACGACTTCATAAATCCACAGAGTCGCGTTGGATGCAAGTTGTTTTCAACCCGTCTTATTCAAGGTATATACGGGAGTCTTATATCATCAGTGGTTGTCCTATGATTGAAAACGAAAAACGATAATAGGCCCTAAATCCCTTCCAAGGATTAATACATCCATGGTTCCTACAGAAAAATTGAACACTTCTTTTTTTTAAGGTGGTTTAAAGTAACACACTATTTTTTATAAGGGGGAGTAACGCACGCCGTAACGGGCGTCGTTAGACAGAGAAGATGATTACGGACCCCATAATTCTTTCATCAACGGAGCCTTGAGGTCATTTGTCAAAGAAACTAACATCTCTCAAAATGGAGTGGCTAGTTTGAGCGAAGTGTTCCGTGTAATAAATAAAAAAATATTTAGAACTATTTGCGTTTAGGACAAGTACAGGTGGAAAAAATCGTTATTTAATATATCAGAAAGTAATTACTTTCTGATAGTTTAATTTAAATTAAACTGATTTAGGTAAATTTGATATTATATACTGATACTATTAAATTAGTGTGCTTAGTAATTTGTGAATAAGGTGTTCAAAGTAGAAAGATCTCTAAAAAATTTGACTGTGAGTTACAAACTTACAATCTTAATAAGTACATAGGTAAATGACGCAATTATTACGCTTCTTTACGCTTTTTTTAGTCCACTGTTAAAACATGGTCAGTCATGTCTCTCAAGGACAATTGATCCATATCTAGCACGATGGTGCAGATACGAGTTTATGCGTTAGTTCAAAACCTGGTGGTTTTTAGGATAAACGAGTAATTTTGCTTTAGCAATTACACCGGTCTACAGCATTTTCAGTTCATCTAGTCGGTGGACGTCCTACGCTAGGCTTGCTGGTCCGTGGTCTCCATTCGAGAGCTTTACTGCCCCATCGGCTATCTGTTCTCCGAACTATGTGCCCTGCCCTCTGCCACTTTAATTTGCTAATCCGCTAGACTATGTCAGTAACATGCTTCGTCTGCGGATTTTCTCATTTCTGATGTGATCTCGCAGAGAGACTCCGAGCATAGCCTTATCCATAGCACTTTGGGCTTAGTTTAAGTTAAGTAGGCGCATAAGTAGGCATATATTCTTCATGATTAGGTTAACTAACTACTACTGTTTCCTTCTTAATTAAAACAACTAGCCACCTAGTTGTTGGAAATTCTACGCTACGCTAAGACGCTGGATGCAAGCCGTCTACAATCGTTCCTATTGGAAAACCATGACAGAGGCCCATGTCCGGCAGTGAACGTCATACGGCTGATAATGACGATTTTGACGGATTCTCTAGTTCCACGGAAATAATCAAGGAACCCTAAAACAATCGACGTCTGAATGAACGTCCATAGACTAGAAAATCATCAATCAATCATTGATTTTGTTAAATAGTATCTGAGATTTAAGCTAAATATTTTTTTTCTATTTTTCAAAATTGATTATTGTTATATTACAAAATTGTTTATAAAATTTAGTAAAACACGATTTGTTTTGACATAATGTAAAAAATTGTTACTATAGAGAAGCCATTGGCTCCTGAAACACAGTCTGAGACTAGTTCAGGAGTCTATGGATCATCCGATATTGTACATTAACATATGTGTCATAAATAAATGATTGATTGATTGATTGATTGATTGATTTACTTTTGTCTATGGTTGATTGACGCGTAGACAGTGGCAGGCAAATGAGATGGAAGTCAGAGGCCAAAGATTAGAGAAATGTTAAATTTTTTGTTTCAATGACGTACCTAGACTTCATTTTGGCTTATCATCGTTTTAGGTCATCAATATGAAATGAAATAAAAAATGCCAAGTCGCTGTTTTAGGTACAGCTAAACTTGTCTATTGGATGAATAAAATTATTTTATTATTCCCAAAGGTGGACTGTTACTCTTGGAAGGTATCTAAGTAGTACGTACCTAGAGGAAAGTAGTGACTCATACCGTCATTACGACTGATGATGAACTTTACTATGGGGCCAACACAAAAAATACATTTTGTCGACTTGAAGTTTGCATTTTTGTACGGAACAGCAGAAGTTATTGTAGAATTATTGAATGGCCTTATACTTATTAAAAATTGTTCTTAATTTAGGCCTGGATCACCTCATTTCGGCTTAATGTGTCCTTTTTCAATAACCCTGTATATTTATAGGCCTACCAACCCTACGGTGACACGATCTATGGCGGTGACTTCTAGCGATTTTCTTGCTAATAGACAATAGTTGTGTTTGCTAAACAAAGACTTGAGACTCAGTTCTCAAAATATAATTATGTAAATGCCCGTTTGATTTATTGATAATCTTTTTACCTGCATTAAAAATCAACGATTTTAATTAGTTACTTACCATAAGTAAAAATCACTCAAAAACATGAAATAATTATCGACTCCTTCTTATTTTTAATCGTATCAGTTTACATTTGATTAAGTTACAAAACCATTATTTAAAGTTAGTTATCGGCTCATTTTTCACGCTGTAAAGTTACCCTTGCATTTGGCGATACGCGTGTTCCTTATCTACGCACTGTGCTAGACGTCCGTACCCCTCGGCTGTTATCGCGATAGTGACAGAAATGCAACAATGCTGCCACCCGTCAGCCTTATCTACTCCACCAATCAAGAGAGGGTTCGCGAGATTCGTATTTTGAATTTGGATTTAGAACATATTTTTGCAAACTTAAATAGATACGTGCTATTAGAACTAGGAATTTAAACACACAAACCTTTATGAAGCCTCTGAAGCTCTCCAAGTGACTCTCCAAGTGAAATATGCGCATAACGCATATTTCAGATGTCAGACATGCCGAAACATAGACTTGGCATTATTTTGTTTCATATTGACGTGCCGAAAGTCATGAAAGAAGTTGATCAATTCAAATCATCATTATAATGAACCACTTTTGCTACGGGGCAACCGGGAATTCGAGAAAAAAAAATTGTTGTTTCATACATTTTGTCGATTCAGAGTTGCAATATTGAATGAAACAGCTGTTTTTTTTCGAATTTCGGGCCTACAAGGGAATTTTGGCGTCCTACAAGGCAATCAGATATAATAACTCTGTAGAAATATTGTAAAAATATTTTTTATTATCATTATCTTTATCTTATAAGATGATTATGAAATTATATTATAATATTTTGTTTTTATAAGAACTAGAAATTTATAATTTCCGATTGGCAATTAGAAGCAATTTGCATTTAGAGGGTCCTTTGTTGGAGTGGCAACTAGTTTCATGAATAAAAAAGCAAATAAACCACCAACTTAGTAGTTAACGTAAATATTTTTATCATACCTACTAGCCGACCCGGTGAACTTATTCGTCTCACCATCTGTCAACTGTGAATGACAACTCTTACCTACATGCAGGAACATTTGTATGGGAAAATGAAATTAATGTTTTTATGGTTTTTCTCCATTTTTTATAAATTTTCTCACCGCTTAAACTTTCGTTTAACTTCCACAAATATTTCAAGATCAATATTAGCCAAATGGGTTCAGCCGTTCACGACTTTTCATTTACGAGTATATATTTTTAGATGTAGCCTAAAACATTGCTAATATCTACGAGTAAGTATAATTTTCGTCTAAATCAATGCTAAATCTGTACCAGTTTGCCTAAATTGAGGTCAATAGTTCTTTCCCTCACGTCAAAACATAATTAAATACACATTTGTCAAGTGGGATCTTCGAAATTAATCGCCATAGATAACCATAATCAAATCGCATCCCTTGTACTGTATCCCTTGCCGCGCATCATCCCTTAGTGTGCAATCCAGGGGTGGACTTAGGAATGGGGCACAAAGTTAATAATGTCATAATGGTTATTGGTTAGTAGAGTCCTAAAAAAAGTAAGTTCGTATAGGCCAGAGGTAGCTATCGAGTTTTTAAGCCGTGAAGGCTTTTGACATGGCTAAGCGGTTAAAACATTCGAGACCGTGTCATTTGAGCCACGGTAGCGCTCAGTTGTAAATGCCACCCACAGTTACCTATCCGAAGACTGGCTGCACTGAATAATGTAACTATTGACCACAAAATGCTTAGTAAGCAAAGCAGCCACGTAGTTTCTTCTCGCCCGAGCCTCTTGCGCGCCCTAAAAAACAAGCTTTGCTACATCTCTGCCCCCGTCCATCGTTCGCGTAGAGGGCACCATACGGCGAGCTATATTCCTTCCACCTGAGCAGATCCCTGAGGCTGGTACTGTACCATGAAATGGCTCGCCAACTTCAGACACTGATACCTACGTTAAGTATACGGAATACTACGCGTTTAAAATCTATTTCTTAGTGCTGAAATCGACCATCATATCCTTAGCCATCAAAGCACTAACTTATTTTCTTCTCATTTAAGACTCACGCCCTAAAAAGTAGGCCTAACTACATCCCTGCACCCCGTCCACCGTCCGCGTAGAGGGCACCATACGGCGAGCTATATTTCTTCCATCTGAGCACACCCCTGAGGCTGCTACTGTACCGTGAACATTCTCGCCAACTGTTCGGTTACTGATACGTTTTGTATACGGATTACGCCGTGTTTTACGCAACTGGTGGCCGTTGTGAGGAGAGATGCTTGAAAAACGGCGATCAGTATGTTGTGGGTCAATTTAAAGGCCATATGGATGCAAGTTTTTTCACTATAGGTATTATACCTTTGAGCCCTTTTGTTATATGCAACGCTCTCGTTTAAATACGTGTTGCTAAAAGTAGAGTTCGATTTAAAAGAAAACTGTATTTTTTGGTTTTAAAATGAACTCATTAATTGTCGTTTTTATTGTTCTTTACACATAAATCTATTAGATACCTATGTATGTGTGCATAAATGCTTACTTTAATTTCAAATCCCCGACAAAAAGAAGAATAGGTAAAAGTGTTATCAGTTTGCAGTGTGCCTCTGAATTTGTGTATGTGTTTATATTATAGGTCTGTGGCATCGTAACTTCCATAAAAATCCATACGTAATTCCAGAGAACTATCTAATTGGTACGGGACCGGGAATGAACCCACGCCCTCACGATTGTAAGGCGGGTGTCACTACTACTAGACCACCAAGGGTTTTCAAATAAACCTATCACAGGTGTGACACATATTAGGTGTGACACATATTAGTAAATTTTCTATCAAATCCACTATAAAAAGACCATGCAACTTTACCAGAAACGTCGACTGTCTTTTTAATCCTCTGCCTAAATTGATCGGTTTCCCATTAAAAAACACAATGCAATTGACACAACAAAAAACCATTTAGAATACAATTTTGGCTTCCCATTCACATATTTAGCTTAGGGTTAAGAAGCCATACATTTTGTCACAAAGAGGGTGTCTTTTTAACACCAACAGTTTTGATAGGCAGGGTTGATCTGCCCCTGTAACGAAGGGTTAGCGCCCCCAAATGTGTGTAATTTATTTTTTAAAATAGTTCTTGAGGTGTGAAATCGAAACATTTGTCCTGTTTTCAATCCTTATCTATTAGTTTTAAAAATATACTTTAGGACTTTAAGGGATAGGTACTAAAGCTTAATTTTCAAATTCAAATTCAAATTCAAAATGTTTTTATTCAATAGACATATTACATGTGCTTAGAATCGTCAATACAATAAAATAAAATTATAAAATTACAGAATAACTGAACACACAGGAGCAATAATCAAAATAACAATAAAACAATCAAAAGGTATCAGCAATAGCATCGTCAACAGTAATAATATCTAACTTAAGTAGTAAATTATAGTACAATTAGTAAACATTCTTAAACAGGGTTTTGTCAGATATAGCATCTGCTAATTTATAGTAACTCTTCTGTAGAAGGTGCTTTTTTACAAAACTTAGGATGTCATTCTTTGGACTTAGCTTGATACATTCTGGGATTTTGTTATAAAAATCAATACCTAGGCAATGGAAACTATTTGATGTCTTTGTTAGTCGTCGTCGCGGCTGCACAATATTGTTTTTATATCTGCCATTGCGGCCATTAACACTAATCTTATCCAACTTCTCTAAATTGTCAGTCACATATAAAACGCTTTGGTACACAAATTCTCCCGTCATCGTCATAATTCCTAGTTCATTGAATACGTTCCTGCATGAGTCCAATCTTTTAAGTCCTAGTATATTACGCACAGCACGTTTCTGCAGCATAAATATTCTATTGGTATGGCGTGCAGCAGCAGAACTCCAAAACAAGATACCGTAAGTTAAAAGGGAGTGGAAGTATGCAAAATAGACGGTTCTAGCCGCTGCTGAACCTGCTAGTTCCCTGATCTTTTTTATAGCATAAGTCGCTGGACTAAGTTTTTTGGTCAAATTGGCGACGTGAGTACTCCACATTAGTTTGTTATCGAGCCAAACTCCTAGAAATTTAACCTCGTTAGACAGAGATAGATTCAGTTCATCCAGAGTATCTCTTACCCCAGGTTCTAAATGTGATTTTGAGTTGGTTGACAAGTTAAAATTAATCATGTGCGTTTTATCAACATTCAATAACATGTTATTAACGGCGAACCAGTATTTAATTTTCTCAATTGAGTGTTTGATTTTCATGCCAACCTTATCAAAAGTTTTATCTTTAACTACGAGGCTGGTATCGTCAGCAAACAGGATCACATCCACATCTTTTGTAACTGCTGACAAGTCATTTATGTATAAAATAAAGAGCAGTGGTCCTAAAATGGATCCCTGCGGTACACCTAGGCTAAGTACACTCATGTCCGACCTGCGCCCGTTCACTTCAGTCACTTGCTGTCGATCACTTAAATAAGATTTCAGTAAATTTGCCTCTTTGCAGCGTATGCCATAGTGATTTAGTTTGGCTAGCAGAATCTCATGTGACACGCAGTCAAATGCTTTTGAGAGATCGCAAAAGATTCCAAAAGTTTTTTGTCCTCCCTCAAGGCCCTTAAGAATGTCTACAATGAGCTGAGTTATTGCATGTTTACATGATTTTGACTTTTGGAAGCCAAATTGCCGTGCATTCAGGAGATTTTCTTCTACTAAATATGACATAAGTTCTTCAGCAATATACTTCTCGAAGATCTTACTGACACTGGGAAGAATAGATACTGGGCGATAATTATTACAATTTGTAACTTCCCCTTTTTTAAATACTGGGACAACTTTAGCTACTTTCATGTCATCTGGAAAAAATCCACCGCTAATGCAGTCATTGATTATGGACGTAATAGGGTCCACAATGACGTCTTCCAGTTTTTTAATTAGGTATGGAGAAATGTGCCAGAAGTCATTGGATTTTTTTGGTTTCAGTTGCCTTATTATTTTTCTTACACGATTAACAGTTATAGGTCTCAAGATAAAATTAGATTGATGATAAGGTATAAAATTATTAAGGCATGTCAGAGAATCATTAATTGAATAGTTCAGATTTTTCGTCAGATTATTGGCTATGTTTATAAAATAATTATTAAAAATATTACAAATCTCATTTTGATCATAAATGAAGTCACCATTGTCATTTAAAATCTTATCACAGTCAATATCACAGGTTTCACCTTTCCCAGTTTCTTCTTTTATGATTTGCCATGCACATTTAATTTTATTGTTAGCATTTTCGACCTTGCGTTTTAGATGGAGCTTTTTGGCGGCATGGCATACACTCTTAAATATCTTACTATATTTATTTAAGTAAGTCCTTGAAGTGTTGCCCTCGTTGTTATATTGAGCATATAATTCAAACAGTCTCTGTCTAGAAGTATAAATTCCTTTTGTTGCCCAGTCACAAAACTTGGTACATTTGTTAGACAATATTCTGTTACAGGCATAATCTTATTTAAGTTATTTAAAAACATTTCAAAGAATGTGGAATAGTCACTAGTAACGCCTGGATTTTTGAGTGACTGTTCTAAGGACAGTTTAAGCTGATCAATTTTTGCATCATTTATTTTCCTAACTCGTCTTTTATGGCTAGAAATATAATCAATTGCTATTTCAAATTTAACCATTTGTGCATAATGATCAGATTCAACCCCCGGAAGGACTTTTATACTCAGGGTGCTATCAGAGTCAGTGAATACATTATCAATGCAAGTTTTAGATTCGGCAGCAACTCTAGTATACTCATCAATCAATTTGACCATATCCATTACACTGCTAAGTTACGTCTTAGTTATTTCGCAAACTTACTTCACTGAATCTCTGTTCCGGACATTTGCAGGTTTTTCACTATATTTTGCTCTAGAAAGGATTACCACCAGTAAACCATATACTCGTACCTACAATCGGTTCATTCTTCCCCATACTTTATTGTGCCAACTTGAAGAGTCCAGTCACTGCTGTACTTAAGCCAACCCTCGACAGACAATCGGGTCAGATCCACCACGATAGGTTAATTACAGGATAGTGGATTCACATATCATATCACGCTATCGAATCTCTTCTCAAGACGTATCCTTCGCGATGTATTCTTTCACTGGAAATCCTGTAGTGTTAAAATCCATCAAATTCAAAATAACTCATTGGTACGGGATCGGGATTTGAACCTTCAACTTCACGATTGTAAGGCGGGTGCTATAAGTATCTATTCCAATCAATCTTTTCTTCCGCATATTTATTTCGAATCAGAGGCACCAACTGCACTGTTGGCCGACACTGGTGACTTTTTAAACCACGCGGGGATCACAGATGTGCAGATGATATACGATTAGATTTGCGAGATTAGGGGCACATGAGGCCGCAGAGGGTTCATTACGAATTGACATGGCAAATAAATAGGTACTTGTAATATTGGCAAATAAATATATTTGATATTGGAAAATAACTACGTACATTTGTATTGTCTTTACTTCTTTATCATCATCATCAACCTGTATCGACCCTTTGCTTGGCGCCCTCTCCTTTGTGCCTGTTTTCCCTGTCTTGGGCTAATCTTATCCACGCATATTCTGCGATGGTTCTGATGTCTTTACTTATAATATTACTAGCGGCCTGTCCCGGCTTCGCCCAGGTATGATTGTCATAGTCTTCTCATTGAAACACTAAAGTCTAAAATACAGTGAAAACAGCATTCAGATTTGTTGAGTAGTTTGGAAGATATAAGCGGATACAAAGACGGGCAGACACAGAAATAGCGACTTAGCTTTATAACATCAGATAACATAAATAATATTTATAACATAAATCCAAGAGTGTATTTGTTGGTTTGTTATTCTTTTTCACGCATTAACGCGCTGACAAATCAACTTGATTTTTGCATGGGTAAAGTTTAAAAGCCAGAAAATGTTACTACTTTTTATCCCGGATAAATTAAAGAATTCTTTAGAAAGCTGCGGGTAAAGCTATTTGGTAAATAAATATCATTTTCATGGATGTAGAGCTAGGGAGGATGAAGTTTTCTTTTTTTTACAAGCCTTTATTAACTCCAAAAAATACAGTAAGTACTAAGTACTTAATAGTGGTTCTTGCTCATTTGTATATTGAGCAAAGAATGTTTGAGATTGCCATTATGATAATCATGATGTTTTCATCAAACCATTTTCGGAAATTCTAACGTTAAAGTAAAGTATACTTCTTGACGGTAACTAGGTATAAATAAATAACTGTGACAATTTTGACAACTAAATAATAATGTTAACTTTGTTCCACTTTAGTTGTAAAGTATTATTTAAAAATTATGATGAGTTAAATATACTTACATGACTCGTTTTTTTACCAAATTTGAAAATAAAACTAGACTAATAAAAATTATTCCTTTCCATGACGTGGTTTGGTACCATGAAAATTGAACATTTCCGCTACTGTGGCTGCTGCACAGAGATCCATATATCTGATAAATTATTCAAATGCTCGTCAGATTTTAAAACGTGACACCAAATCGTTGTTCGCCGATGCCATTTGTCAAGCAGGTCGAGGGTTGGAATTAAATGGGCCATTGTCAGTTGACACTTGTCAGGGTGCATCTACGCACTTCTGGATTAATTGCTTGTTTTCATTGACAAATGTGCGAGGAAACTAAATTATAGCATGTCATCATCATATCAGCTGTGAGACATAAACTTTAAAGGCCTTCGCCAAACTACGTGGAGGTTCCTTCGCGAACGCTAGTTCCTTGGTAATAGGAACTTATCCACTGACAATAAAAAATAGGAGAAACCAAAAGTGATACGTTGATAGAAATTCAAATACTTATAATATTTTGGTTGGAATAAGTGCTAGTTCCCTAGTTAATATGAACTTATCCACGGACAATAAAATAGGAGAAACCAAAAGTGATACGTTGGTAGAAATTCAAATACTTATAATATTTTGGTTGGAATAAGTGCTAGTTCCCAAGTTAATATGAACTTATCCACTGACAATTAAAATAGAAGAAGCCAAAAGTGATACGTCGGTAGAAATTCAAATACAATGTTTTGGTTCGAATAAGTAATACAATATCATATAGCCAAGAAGAAAGAGCTTAAATAGATTAGCTGACGCTATTTTTTTATAAACCAATTGTACTAACACATTACGAACCAATAAGTCAATGCGAACAGCGAAAAAAATAGCTACAAAAATGTATATACATACTTTGTTTAGATTTTTGGTAGAGTTGGATGTTGGTTAGTTGGTGAGAGGGTTGAACTAAGACGTTTCATAGGTGAACTTTCACAATTAGACTATAAAATAAGTAGGTATAATCGAAATCTAATTCAAATGCAGCAAAATGAAGTGTCACATTTTTTCTTTGCCATTAATCCACTGTTCAATTCCTCGCGGGAGAATTAGTTTCTACATTTTGCTGTAACTGTTTGCAGAAACCCTCAAAGAACACAAATCCTCTCAAGATAAGCTAAGCTAAATCTAGAATCAACAATCTCCTTACAAAGCCTTATTCTCACAAAACGTAAAACACAGGTACGCTGCACCCACGGATCAGTTCTAAAGCCGAGGGATTTATCTAATTCAATGTGACGGGTTTGACGCGTCAAAAATAAAATAAAAAGATGTAAAAAACTTAAGTTGACACGAACGCCGTACAGGATTGTTAAATCCATCCGCCTGATAAAGATCTGTGACACCTTCGCCATAAAAAAGAAGAAAAAAGTTACACGTCTGAGCTACTGTATTTAAATGCATTTTTTGAGTAGGAAGGTTTGTGGTTTTCGTGAAACTACCCTCAAATTCGTGTGCGGTCGATCTTATTTTTTTATGGAAAGGTGAATGACATCAGATTCAGTTTTGTGGTCAATGGGCGCTTATTTTGATAATATCTGGGGTTGTTTTATTTTTCGGTCGTGATTGTCTCGCAATTTTGTTAAGTGCTTAAGTTTTTTATGGTGCAATTTGTCTTTTGTTTTTTGGGACTTACATTTATACCTGTGTAGGTATCTACCTGCCTATATTATCTTATATGTGTCGTCTCTAAGCTAGTCCATTGCAACTTTCAGCGAGTAGTAGAGTAATATGAGTACAGTAATATACCTACTCATACATTTTACTTAGGTACTAGTAGTATTTTTAGACGATGTTAGTACCTAACTAATAAAAGTACCTACTCAGTAAATACCCCAGTTATTTAATTTGTGGCCTCTTGATATAATGACTTCAACTGAAAGAGAACAATCAACATCTTCAACAGTGTGAAAATTTCATACAACTACGTCTCAGAATGCCGTATCCAACCGCCTCTTTAGTTAATTTAAAATATATCCTAATTCAAAAGAATTAAAGTTTGAAATGAAATGTTTATGTGACCATATCGCCCAAGCCATTATTGTCAAAGGATCGATCTCGGTAGCAGGACATTGTATTCAAAACACGTATTTAAATACAAAAACGCGATTATGTGACGACGGACGTTATAAGCCGTGGCGTCCTCGCGAGATTGGCATCTTCGTACTCACTAGGTGGTTTTGTCGCAGCGTTTATTGCTAAAGTCGTTCGCTGATTGACTACGGCACGTCAAAAAAGCTCGCCTGTCAATCACTGCAAAAACTGCAGCTTTAAAAGTTAACAGGTCTGGCTCGCGGTTCGTTAAACATGTTGAAGTACGGCACAACTGTTTGGCTCGCTAGTCGATCAGTGTCGATGACTCAACGTGCCAATTTGTCGGAACTTAAGAAAACGAGTTTTAATCCTGCAAGTTGTCAAGTTGGAAAAAAAACTTTTCATTATCAACACAATGTTAAAACATTGTTAATAAAATAGCAAACTGATCCTGCACAAACTTAACGACTTTTTTAAAAGATAAAAAGTTGGTTCAGGTTCAGGATCAGTTTGCCTTAATACGTTTGATTATTATTTTACATTGGACATTTATCTTACATTCGCTATGACATACGTTTTTAAGAGACTAAAATGAATTTGCAGTACGTGGCGTTCTACTTCCTTGCGAAAAAATGTTTTTATCAAATAAACTTTGCAGTCTGTTTTTAAAAAGCTAGTAGTTTTGTAAATATATAAAGCGAGTAGGTAGGTATGTAGGTTCTTGTAATTATTCCGATTACAATATTTTTAATTTTGAAATCCCAATACGTATAAAATAAAGCTAGAAAGACCAATGAGACGATTTTAAACGTAAAAATAAACTAGACAAAGGCAATTTACGGTCCTTGTATGTTAAAGAAGTTGGTACATATCTATAGCTTTGATAGAGATTTTGGTAAGCTCTTTGACCCTGAGTGGGCAGGGTCAAAGAACTTACTTTTTCTTTACAAATTATTTTTAATTTTCAATTCATGTGGCGATAAAACCGCTGCGATTACTCATCCCAGTAAGTGCAGCTGGCAGTTTGTGAGCCAGTGTCATACTGTTCACTGCACTAATTTCCCGAGATGTGCCATTGTTCCAGCTTCCGGCTTCTGATGCTCCCATACATCTCTCATACAATGTTATGAATGATGGAAAGATGGGAGATATTCCGTTTTAATAAATTCAAAGAGGATTTGACTGATAGTTAGAGTTTTTCATAGAAATTATGTGACTTTTGCGTTGCATTGTCTGGGGTAGAGGTCATAAATGATGGAGAAGAGATAAAGGTAGAGGGACTTTCAGATTCTCAGAAATTTTGAGATATTTGCATTGGATTGCTTGACATGGTGGTCATAAAAGTTGAAGAAGAGCTGAAGAGGTAGAGGTAATGTAAAGCTAGTAACGTTATAACTAGGATTAAGATCAGTATATGCAAAATCGTTTTGATTTGTTCAAAGTTCTATGATTGACTATATCTACATACCCAAAAATCTTTACATCAACTATACCAACTTAACACTTTTATCGAAATCGATTGATAAAAGTGTTAAGTTTGTATAGTTGATAAATCTGCGGGGCTTGTGATTGATAGTATACACATATGGTATTAGGTACATTTATACAGTCACGATAGCAAAATGTATGGTGCGTCCATTTACACAGAAAATTTCACGCGGATGATATCCAAAATACACACACATGCCCAGTAATAGCTCTACTCAGGTTAGAAAATTAAGGCTACTGGCTACTTCCTACTCCATATGGCCCAGATTGAGCCCAGCACTCAAAAGCCAACAATACTACATCACCGTGAGAAAGACCACGATCCGACATCAGTGACAGACAGACAACGGATCGAGATTATAAACTCTTAAATCGATATACCAATAAATGTTTCAAGTCGTCAGGCAATTGGAGGGGCAAAGAGTCCGTGTGTAGATGGGACAGCTTTTGAGTATGCTTAGAAATCTAGCTACACTACGGCGAAAACCCCTTTGTAGAGCCCTGTACCTAAGCTGTAGAAAGGATGGGTCTCTGCATATCGTGTAGTGCACATACATTTCTTATTCTTCATTCCATCTCTTTACCATTCTATTTCTTTTCTAATTGAAAATCCATAGGGGAAGCCTATGTACAGCAGTGAATGCTCTAAAGCTGACAGATGGATAGATTCATTCATACCCATTTCAGCCACATAAAAGTATAATTGAATTGACTGACTTCAATTACGAATCGTTACAATGAATGTCCACTGATTTTTTTATTACAACTTTGCAGCTATTTGACGTTCTATTGAAGATTTTGTAGGAAGCAACAAAACAACTGAAATACTTGGCTTTGCCAGTTGACTTCATCTATGCTATAGAGGCTTTCATCCACCAGTATACGCTTTATCGCTGAAATAACCAAGGTAACGATGTGACAAACAAAACTGGCATCTTTTATCAAGAACCTCTTGGATGATTCACAAATTTAGGCAAGTACGATCTCCATACAATCTCCAAATTACATTAAAATGCTATCTAATCTATGACACACGTCTCGTATGTCACATGGATTAGGCGCGCGCGCAGGTAGGCTGAATGAATTGTCAATGTCGGCTGCGCTGACAGATTGCTAAGGGTTGCCCATATCGGGTTACTCGATTATGTCAGAAATGTTACACATCGCATTACCTTTTGTTTAAGAGATCTTTAATGGATCTGCCGCTATTTCAATTCAGTTATCGTTATCGTGTTGCAGGTGCCTCTCCTTATTGCAAAAAAGCGTTCTGTCATAAGTAGTCTAGCATGCAGGCCAGAAACTAGTTTGCAAACTGCACATATTTTCGTGAACATTAAAAACTCTTGGATATTTTATAAGCAGATTTAGTTGCGTTGTTTTTTTTTATCTTTCCAAACAAAATAGAGGTTTGCTCTTAGAATTTAGACCATCGAGCAAATATTAGACCTAAATCTTCTTATTGAGTCTCTGCGTTGATATAGACTCTCTGAATCCTTCTAGAAATATTATTCCCAAAAAATATATTTCTCCAATAAGAACGAAATATTCTAGTAGCTAGGTATAAGAATCCTTAGTAAAATACAACAGGAACTTATTAGAATAATTTCTAATAGTTATTCGCTCAATCCGTTCCTAATTAAAACTTCTGAACGGTTTGGATTTGTTTAGGCGAGTTTCAGTCGAACTGAAACTTCAACTAAGATCCGCATCTGGTTCTGACAGCCCTGAAACCTGGTATAATCCTCGTCAGCGTAGACGGGTAGCTCGTGAGAACAGGCCTGTGACGAATCAGCCGTGTGTGCTGCGCCTTGCTCAGGACAAGGAAAATCGATCTGTGACGAATGCTGAGGTTGTTTAGTATTGATCATCAGAAATGAGCGTGTTGTCGCAGTCACGAACGTAGATACCAGCTTTTTCCATAGATCCTAATAATGCAATGCATACGGTAATAATGTAGCGCTCATAGACTCATATTGTAGTTTTACAAAATGTTTCTCAGCGATCACCGAAATTCAGCAACGTTCAGCACGGTTAGTCTTTGGTTGGGCGACCGCCGGTGGCATTTATTACATAGCGACTTGACCACCCCAGAAAATGTAAATATCAATCAATGCATTACATTTTTCTACGGTGGGAAAAAGTAGGCAAATTTTCTCTAGCGGGGCTCTAGAAAACAATTCTAGCTAGCTACTCTAGTGCCCTTAGCCGTATCTTCTTTTTACCGACTTCCGAAAAGGAGGAGGTAGTACTATGTTCGTCTGTATGTATTTTTTTATGTACATTCATCGATACTTTCGCAAATTTTATTGTGAACCGATTTAAAAAAATCGTGTTTAGTTCGAAAGGGATTTTTCCCGAGATGGTCAATTTTATCGAAACCAGCTGAGCCGTTTTTGATAAATCAACAATAATGTACATGGATGTTACATCGATCCGTGCAAAATATAGATACGAATTCTGTACACGGTGGAAGTCGGTGTTGCGATTTTTTGCGAAAAATAATTATTGAATCAGCGTTTGTGAGAGTGGCAACACGATCCCATTGGAACTCCTAAAATCTCCGGGGCTGGTTTTGACAGTCCTGAAAGTCTTATAATTCTCGTTAGCGAATTCCACACACGTTAATGATGTACTGCATATAATATGTGTATTGGTCACCTGTAGCCAGTAGCCTTCTCCTTTTTCAGACTGCGATTGTAAGAGAATACTCTCCCAATGGAATTTTTAATAAGATCAGTGGAGGTGGTTTTGGCAGCCCTAAAACCTGGTTTAATCTTTGTCAGCGAGCAACACGGGTAGCTAGTGAGAACAGGCCTGTTACGAATCAGCCGAGTGTGCTGCGCCTTGCTCAGGACAAGGACATTGGATACGTGGAAAATCTATCTATGACTCATACTGAGCTAGCTATTGAGGTTGTTTTTGAAGATACAACGAAAAAGAAACATAGCAAGGTGCCTAATACGATGGATGAATGTAGAAGCGGCAGTGATACTGTACTGTACCAGCCTTTTTAATAGTCAACTGCAGGACGTAGGCCTACCCACGGAGGGTGATTGGGCCAAATCCACCACGCTGGCGCAGTGCGGGTTGGAGGATTCACACACGCCATCGAATTTCTTCTACGGAATCAAAAAATCAAAATCAAAATTTGCTTTATTCTTTAGACATATAGAAATGCGCTTAGAATCGTCTTTTTTACAAAGGTTTTCGATAACATACTTTAATTATAATAGGTAGGTGCAAATTTATGTTCTTATTCACCAAATTACTAATAACAATTGAAACTTACATAAAATAATTTACACAAATTAGAACACCCTAGGTAACTTAAAATAATCTAAAAAATTAAAAACAATATAGTAGGTATCTGCAATAGCATCGTCATAAAAAGTCAAAAATAAATAAAACGGACGTGTGCAGGTTGCCTCATGATGTTTTCCTTCACCTAAAAACCAGTGGTGTGAAATTCCGTACATCAGTTCCAAAGAAACTCATTGGTACGTGACCGGTATTGAACCCACGACCTCAAGAATGATAGGCCAGTGTTACAACCACTAGACCACCACGGCTATAGCAGTGATACTGCTGGAAGCAAAGGAAAATGACTGAACATCGAAAGCCTGAAGATTTACGATGCTTCGTGTAATTTAATAAGGTTAAGGTTTAGTGTATGTCTTAATTCTTTCAAATATACATTTTTAGTTTGGAACTGAATGGAAAACATATGATGTGCGCAGTATTTAAGTATTTATTGGCATTTTCAATTTCGAAGTTAAGTACGATTATGTTAGTAGCGGATGTTTTACTTACATCCTATTGGTATATTACCTTATACCCATTGGTTTTATGCTGTATATTGGTCAATTTTTTTTGTTTTATGGCATGTTAATCATTCTCTATTATTTAGTGCTTTTCGAAATCTGTTTATCGTTGATTGTTTTAGTAGGTATGATGACATTATGATATTATGATCATACAACTTCGTACAACAAAATACTTAATTTTAAACCGTAGACCAAGAATATATAACAACCGTAGAGTAGAGTTATAAATTACTTAAGTATTGGTTTGATAAAGCTATAGCAAGCTAAAGTAAATATGGTAAGTAATGTAGGTAATGTTGTTTTTAAACTTTCGCGATTTGAACACATTATTATTATGTACTACGGGACTAATCGCGCACTAAAATTACGAGAACGTCGGGATGATGAGGTATTTATTTATCTCGCAATTTTAGTGCGCGATTAGTCCCGTAGTACATAATAATAAAATGTAGATAATGTTTAAAAACGTCAACATTTCTTCTTACGCATATAATTATTATGATCATAACTCCGAATAGAGTATTTTAAACCGTAGAGTTATAAATTACTTAAGTATTGGTTTGATAAAGCTATAGCAAGCTAAAGTAAATATGGTAAGTAATGTAGGTAATGTTGTTTTTAAACTTTCGCGATTTGAACACATTATTATTATGTACTACGGGACTAATCGCGCACTAAAATTACGAGAACGTCGGGATGATGAGGTATTTATTTATCTCGCAATTTTAGTGCGCGATTAGTCTCGTAGTACATAATAATAAAATGTAGATAATGTTTAAAAACGTCAACATTTCTTCTTACGCATATTACGTTCTCACCTGCAAGTGACACGTATATTCCTGCAGAGCTGAGCTGCATCGTCTTCCCAAGCAATGCACCAGAAACAAACGTGCATCCGACGCCGGCTGCCAATCAAAAGGGCTTTAACCTAATCCTAACCAGGATTAAGGAAAAAATAAACCGACGGACCCCTTCGTGTCTCCTGCAAGCGTTCGCGCTTCACCGCTTCTTGCCTGGAGACAAACTTATTTTCACCACTGTCAAACTCTCAATCAGACCATTTTGATCCTTATTCAGTTGACACAAAATTCCAATGCCGCAAACCAAGCTACAGCTTTATTTTTGGCAATGTTAAAGTTCGGTATTTTTGACGCTTGAGGTTTTGCCTTGTATTGTAATTGTTGTATAAAAGTATTGTTTGTTTTGTGATGTTTGCGCTCGACTGATCGGCGGGTAGGTGCGAATTTTCAAATCTTTAACTTTTTTGTGCGGTGTTAAAATGAGCAAAGGAATTCAGGTTTTTATTTATCCAAAAACTTTGGGTAAGCTACCTACATTTATGTACCTATTTAGTGCAAATGAGTCGTGCTTGGGACTGTAACAAAATGCTCAACCAAAAATTGGTTGCTGAACAGAATATCGCGATCGCAAAACTATTTGGAAACGTATTACAATGTAAGGATATCAGTAATATTTTGGAAGTCAATGCAATTGCAAACATTTTCTATAGAGAACTAAAACAGGATTTGGTAGGTAATGTATATAAATGGATGTAGTGCCGAACTGTGAGTGCATTGTTAAGCACTTAGTTTGGCAGGACGTAACTTTAACTATACAAAGAGCTTAACAATAGAGAAGTCAGCGAAAGTATTTCTGGAAGTCCTTTCAAAAATGTCAACTGTCTACTTAGAAAAGGACCACCAAACTATCGGATAATCCTTACATAACAGTAAGTACCTTCCCTTTCCATGAAATACCTCTATTCAATGTGCAGATAAACTGACAATGAGGCGTTGAAATCCATACCATTGCTAAGCCAAAAAGGTTGCAGGCCGAAAAATAAAAAGGTATCAGCCAGTTCGAAAACAGATTATGACAAGCCCTTGTTGTGTTTGTAAACACGGCTCCGGTCCCGACAATGGTACGTAGTAATGTGACACCTTTGCTTAATTGGATGGCTGTATATCGATATTGATATCTGATTTTTCAATGCGGTAACACTGATAGAGGATTGGCGGCAAAATAGGCAAATTGTTGACGTTACGCTTTGAATGGATACAGCTGGCATTAGAAAAAATGTATTTTATTTAGAAGCTACTATACTTAGGCCTAAGAGGAGGACGTATGCTGAATGACCGGGTGCACAGTTAGAAAATGCATTATCGAAACGAAAATTCAAAAAGGTCATCTGAATTTTGTGATATTCATAGACAGCTTTTTAGTGTGACAAAAATACAGAACTAATACACGTAACATACAGTACAACATAAATTACATATTAAAACTATAGTAAAGTTCTTTATTTAATCAAAATTTCTGACACTAACCGGCTCCACATCAGCGTGCTTGCGTTAGTCTTCCGGTGGAGCCGCTATTCTGTGACATATCTATACACGTAGGTTCGTACGATACTTAGCACGTTCTTATAACTGATAAGGTTTATCAGCTTAGACAACGGATTACATGTATTTTATAATATAAATATAAAAATATTATTCAAAATTAAAGGTCTGTAATACCACATAGCAATAAAGTAGTATTGTATCTACTTTTTACCTGTTAGTAGATCTTTTTTAGCCCAATATTAACATTAGGTACCTGTCATTTATATAACTCTGAACTTGTTAAATCACAATGCCCGAGGCGTATACCAGGTAGGTTAATTAGTTTTAAAAACAAAACGACAGAAAGCAGACGAAATCGTATCAAAGTGCAATATAATGCCAACGTGATGAAAAAATCTTCTTAGCAATTGGTTGCATTACTCTTATTTATTAATAATAGTTTGTGACTTTCGAAAATTCAAGCTTGAGTGGTTTACAATGAGCTTTGCGAATCGCATTGAAATCGCATCTTGTGTGGTCTCAAAAGGAGATTGCAAAATTTTTTTGGTACTACATTTGGTACAATTTTCTATGCTAAATGAACTTGGCAAGTGGGGCGAGTCTGTTGGTACAAGTTTGTGCAATTTTCTTTTCAATTAGAATCCAATTTTCTAAGCTTAATCTTTTGGAATTTTCTGAACTTTATTTGCCATACAAGAGTGCAAAGTTGCTTTTTAACTGCGTGCTCAATGTTGATGACCGAGCAAGCGAGTGATTAAAAAATTAGAGAATCCTGAGCGTTAGCAAGGGAATCAAAAGAGCACCAGGTGAAAAATCTTTGCACTCGAATGCAACACGTAACTTTTCATCCTACCTCAGGGAGGAAATGACGAAAGTCATCTACATATCGTACTGTTTCAAATACTTCTCGCGTGATTATTTAGGGAAAAAGCTCATTTGCGCATTATGAACAGTTTCAGTAACTTTTGATGGCTTCAAATAATCTTCCTCGTCGCTAGAATCACTCAGTTTAGCTTTTTCACTTGTTTTCAAGATGACGTGAAAAAAAAATGGCGCGCGCTAATTTAAAAAAAAGTACACCAATAAGGTTCCGAGTCTGAGTTTTTAACAAAGTACAAAAGGTTGTATGATAGATTCGGCACCATGGATGTAGAATTAATTATAGGTTTAATGATGTTTTCAATTCACAAACTCAGTGCACACGATGTTCTAAATTTAATATTACTTTATCCTGTAGCGGATAAAAACGGCTTTTGCACTCAGATTTCGAAGAGCAAAAATACTCTTTCCGAGATGGGGGGATGAAAAATAATTCATCGATTAGTAGTAGGTACGTATATCTTGGCTAATGTTTTCGTAGCATTTCAAGTGTTCACTAGAACATAGCATAAAACTTACCAAAAATAGGCCAAGTGCGAGTCAGACTTCAGAGAAGGGTTCCGTACCGTATGGAAGCCCTATTCCTCTTGCCGTTATTAATAGTGAGCAAAAAATTTCTAAAAATCACGTTTGTTGTAGGGGATATTTAAAACCCTTAAAATTTATTTTATCAAGTTTTTATTTGTTGTTATAGCGGCAACAGAAATACACCATCTGTGAAAATTTCAGCTGCCTAGCTATCGCAGTTCATGAGATACAGCCCGGTGACAGACAGACGGACAGACGGACATCGAAGTCTTAGTAATAGGGTCCCGTTCTTACCCTTTGGGTACGGAACCCTAAAAAACAATCAAGCAACGTATTTTGGTGTACAAGACTACCTAAATGCTTAATCCTCAAGACACAGGTACTAGAGGTAGAGTGTTACTAGTTTGAGAAATAACGCTTTACTAGTGTTTAATTATGTATTTTTGTAATATGTACAAATTTTAATGACAATAAATGTTGGTTTGGTTTGTACTCGTATGTAAGCATGGCATGTCTTAAAGTACCAATATAACGAAAGTAATGTTTAACTCAAAATTGTTGAAGAAGCTTTCGCCAAATATTCGTTAGGAAGTAATGGAGATAATATCTAATGTTAGTATTTCCATACATTTTGCTGTATTTACGCTAGGTTTACTGAGCACGTAATTTTTATGCTAGCTGTACTATTGTATATTGTTCAGGTCAATGTGTAAAGTGGTGCAAAATTACTATCAATTACAACGTGAAATAATTGTGTCAAATTAAGTAAGTGTTGACGTGAGACATCAATCCTGTACTTAAGTAATTAATATGAGTTGCACGCGGTGTACTGACCGCAGAACAAGCAATTATCACCCCGTCGGCTTCCGTCAACCATGGACATTGGTCATTAATTATTTAACAAAACCACGGTAATTTTGATCAAATTGGTAAAATATTATTCATACTAATTTCTTACTTATTAGTACATGTCACAGTTTTCATAAAACAATAAAATAATTCTACACGGAATTTAGAGTTCAGCATAATAAAATCAAATTAAATATTTGACAAAAACAATCTAAAAGCACTCGCTCCAAAAAAAGATAAATTGGTCGACTACAGTGAAAATTAGGTACCTACTTATTTAGGTATCCTCGTAATTAAGTAGGTACTTTTAAAAATTACGAAACAGAATGCGTAAAGACAATCATTAAGTTGATATGTTACCTACTTATAGTAGGTTCAACAAGCATTATCCATCTCATTTACATGATAGCATTTAGCTAAACCCCAAAATCTTTGGAATCGTTCCAACCTCTTTGCTTACAAATTGTAGAGCCAAAATAATTCTGGCAGCAAAAAAAACCCAAAAACATAAGATTTTTTCTCATTTCTCCTAATGTTGTGGCTAAGGTCCTCCAAATATTCAGCATAATATTGGTTGAGTTACTTAGTCGGCAGAATATTGCTGGTAGCATGCAAAATTTTGCGTCTGGCCACTCTCAGGACTAATGATCGGCATTCGAATAGAACCGCCCTCTGTCCGGGACAACCCTATAGGGCTGCCGCAGGGACAAACTTTGATCCTTTATAAGTTTGGTTACTACGCAAGCTTCTGATAGAAAGCTTGGAAGGTCGCGGTAGAAGGTAACATAATTAAAGAAGGAAAATAGAAAATAATTAGGTAGAGATGGTAGAGTAGATGCAAATAAAAAATTACACAATTTTTCTATTTGCAGCCTTTGACAGCCTTTAAATTATCTATCTTTAGTTTTATTCAAGAAGTATAATAGTTTGGCTACATTCATATATAGACGAATTTGGAATGCGATCAAAGTAATGTATTGTCTGAAAAAAAAACGTAATTCGAACGTTATAATAGTAAGTATTTAAGTTCAGTTGTTAGAACTTTTTAGCTTCTTTCCAATTTATGATTCTAACTAAAAAAACTTAAGCAATTGTATCATGCACGAGAACTTTAGGGACAGTAGGTATAAATACAATGACAACAAAAATAAATTATCAACCCAAAAATCATATCTAAAAACAGTGGCCAGTTCTAATCGAAACGTAGCAAAGTTTATCCACGAGCACAACCGAACCTTTTCCCCACGGACAACCCTACAGTCCGGCGTCTAGTTCAGTAATGAAGCAATTTAAATGCATGAGGTAGGGCGCGAGAGGCGAATGGAGGGGGGACTACCAATCATAAACAAGAGACGTAACGTCTAACCGTTACGTTTGAATTTGAATTCTGTTTCAGTTGAGATAGGAAGGTATATTGAGCGCTTTTATTTGTCGGTTACAATTTTTGTTTTCGGAAATGGAATTGTAGGTATAGATGATAGTGGTTGTGCAGGGTAAGTACGGTATATCTCTGCAGGTAGAGGATTATAGGAGGGTACGGAACTACCGACGCGAAAATGTTTTCCCAACTTATTCGGCGAAAGGAAAAGTCGAGAGAAAGTGATATCAGTTTCACAATGTTACTGAACTAAGGGATTTGTTTTATATATTCTGGGAGAGTTAGTGTGATGATCCTGTATAGTTCTTACGCTAAATTATTTCGAGGTGATTAGTTTTCTTTTGGTTAGTAAACTACTTAATAACATTGATATTCTTTTTAACCAGATCAATTGCAAAGTTTTTTTCACAATCAAATTTATTCTTTCTTAAAAAATATCTTGCTATCCAATTTCTTTACTATAATTACCGCCTTTACAGGCTAAAATGTTTGGAATCAGCTGACCAAAAGTTAAAGTTTAAAATAAAAATAAAGAATCATTATTTTGAGCATAGTTTTTACATAAAAAATAATAGGTCATTACACCCCGAAATCACCAAAATCACCAAATTTCATACTCTTTGCAAGAGTTAAAATGGATGTAATTAATGCAATTTTAGTACCGCTAAGAACTTGTATACAATGATCACGTATTCGTAAGTATGGATTGTTATACCTAAGTGTATTTTTTTCAGCTTTTTGTATTCAAAAAACTGTTAACTTGATGCTGATTGAAAACGAGTTGTTTATTTTCTGTCGTTTTAGTTCAAGTCAAAGTAAGAGTCACTGACTATAATGATCAAAATTTATAAAAAATCCTATTATCTTATTTTGCTTAGTACGGATTCCTTCGCTTAAAGATTTTCAAAAATACAAGTGAGTAAAACGGTTCACAGATGCTAAAAAACCGTTTAATTTATCTACACAAAAAAGGCAGTCGAAATGCAGTTCAAATTGAAAAGCTTTCTGTTTTTGGAAGACGGATAAAATGTTTCAGTAGTGTATGTCTTATAAATTCTTATCAAATTTGCGCAAACCGATTCCTGATGATCTTATGGGAAATCCTATACCACGTCTATGCCCAGTAGGGGATAACCTACTGTTGATATGATGATGGTATTGAAATTAAAGTAACAGGTGGTATTATTATACCTATATCTTCTTCGGTAATAGGCGTTGTGCCCTGTTACCGAAAAAAAAAAACAAGGTACAAAACGATTGGCAGTTTGAAGTACCTACATAAGGTACAAGTGCCAACCCGTGTTCATACATCAAAGATAGAAAAGTTTAGTATACACACAGTTCTCTTTGTAAATAAGAAAGATTTAGTACTTTGATTAAAAAAAAAAGTGAAAATAGAATCTTATTGAACGAGAAAAGAAACTGTAACATAATTAATATACCTATATATATACCTACATAACACACACACACACACACAGTACAGTACAGTAGTAAAATTATAACTTATTTGTATTCTAAATTATTGTAATCTGTTTTGGCCTTATTAGTGATATAATTATGTATTGTAACGCTGTTGATTACACGAAATAACTAAAAAAAGAAAATAATCCGAATCCCAAAGAAGGTACTAGGATATCATATTGTTCTAAGGGGTATTAAACAAAGCGATTGGAAACGATTATAAGGTAGCACTAAGAAACACGCAAGGTGCTTATGCCAATATTTGTCCATAAATCGAAGACCGCCCCTTCCGCACTCGCCGAGAGTCACGCCCTTAGCTTGCTCCATAGAGCAGAAGATATATCTGGAATGTTCGATTCGATTAGTATCTCGTAAAATAATTAACTTTATAAACATAACATAATACAAAATTCAATTTCTTTTTACATCCTCGTACGTAGATTGCATATAAGATGATGATGATGAAGAGATGTACTAAATCTAAGATGGCACTACAAAAGAAAGGATTTTATCCAGCAGTGATGATGACGATGATGATGATGAAATATAAAATAAAACTAAAGATTGATCAGAAATATGTAGATGTAGGAGATCAAAGCAAAACCCAGTGTATAAATTTGCGTGTTGAACCTGGGGCCTTTTTGTGTAAGAGTTCTGACGTTCAGCTTCGCTTTTTCTCATGTCGTGCCAGTTACTCACGCCACGAGAGCGAGCGGAAGAAAAGGCGACGCCGAACGTCAGAGCGCTTGAACAATAAGGCCCGGAATTGGCCCGGAAATGATTCGCACAGCATCGGGATAAATGGCACCGTAAGAGAGAGAGCTGGCCTAAACCCAGCAGTGGGATAGAGAAGGCTGCCGATAATGATTATGATGATGAATTTAAGATGTATTTGTACCTTCTGTTTTAGTTATTAATATAAGTGCACACAATAAAGAGCCTGTCTATCTGTCTGGATTAGCAAGATAATGGCAGTGTGCAAACTGCTTCTGTGGCAAAGGAGGAGTTCTGTGGTACACCAAACCTTTATTTAGTTATTACAGAGATGCAAAAATTAACTTAGGTCAGAGCTCAAAATTAAGTATACTCGTAAAAATCAAAATAAAATAGGAATCGTATAAAAACAAAAATTAACGCAACGCAACCCAAAACACTGGCCGTAAACAATAAAAAACAACGGATCCTAATCACAACTCTTTATTTTTTTAATTTCCACGGCCGCTGCTGGGCGGTGCGGTCATTACATTCAGCCAGGCTTTCTGTCACTGAGTATAACGACTTGTAATAATATTCCGCCCACCGATTCTACCTATTCCGAAGATACGCATCGGTGGCTGGTCGAGAACGCCCACGTTCACAACAAATGAGTGTTGGCCCTGCGTTCAACACGCAACATCGGCAAATGGCTAACTGGTTCTTAGCCAGAATTCTTAAAAAATGATCGTTAACGAAATGGAATGAGGTGAAATGAGGTTGGATCATTTTTGAGAATGTCAAGGAGTTACTGATGGTACGTATTTATAGTTACAGCTCTGATAATCTATTGTTTGTTTCGGGCAAATTCAATTGGTGTTTAGAAGTTTTCAGAGATATGCACGTGTAACAGGTATACAGGTATAGCATATCTTTAGTAAAGAAACTGCAAATATATAGATACACAATTTTTTTACGCGGGTTTATAACAGTAACATTCTATTGTCTACGTATGAAATAAAATTAAGTATTTCCAAAATAGATTAAAAATGAAGACTAATTATAAATATCGAACGTAAAATATTTGTATAAAAATGTTATCGGTAAATAAATGTATAAAACTTTGCATACAAGCTTAGAGCTGCCTGTTTGTAATCAAATATTCACATCACATCAAAAAGATGACTTACGACGGAGTGCCCATAGAGGTCCTGATTTTGTTGTTGTAAAATAAACATCCGTTTGTTTTTCTTATTTTGTTTGAGTATGCCACCGTACCTACTGGCAAGCGCAGCGTGACATGTCCACCCACAAGGTGAACGAATGACCTCATCAAGACTGAGGAATCGTCACTTCCAACCGGTCTTACTGGAGATGTATATAAGGGAGGCTTATATCCAGTAGTGGACGTCCTATGGCTGAAACGACGACCAAGCTAAGACCAAGTACAACGATAACACAAACATTCTCATATTCAGTCTACTGTTCTTTCATGTTTTCATCTAGCAACGTGGGAAAAATCACAACTGTTACGATAAACATCCTGTCAGAACTAATTTCATAATGGTTCTCAGGTATTGTCTTTCTATAAAACAGCTAGCACGTTATTTTCTAAGAACAGTTCAACATGACGTTTCAAATCACCACGATTGTGGAGTTACTGTTGATTTCTGCGAGTTTAGCGATATTACAAGTGAATTATGACAGAAAATATGATCAAAGTTGCATCGAGCAGGCGAAGCAGCCGTATTTTGATATACAAGTCGTTGTTGGGAAGCCTTGGAGGCTGTATTATACTTGGAACATGGAGTTAGAGGACAAGTGTTTGGATATAGTTATCAAAAATGCTACTAGCCGTGTGAGTACATAACCTATACCTATCTTTGTAGCAAGGTAAAATATATATTTTATGCTAATAGTGGTTTGGAACTTAGCTAATTTGAATCTTGCTGTACTACATTGTGCCAGCTATTATAATAGTCCACAGCTGAATTTATGCCTGCCCATGAAGGAAGATTGGGCCATTTTTACCACGCTCTGGTCTAGTGCGCGTTGGTGGATTCACAATTTCATAGACCCCATCCATGATTGTTTCTGGAGCTGGCTGCCTCGCGATATTTTCCCTCTGCCAAAACTCTACCAAAGTCGTTTCTACCAATCGTAATGCTGGACAATGGACATATGCCATGCCTAAAATTCTTTGTATAAGTAAATAATTGATGATTAATACCGCTAAAACTCACGAACTACCTAACTAAAACGGTTGAGTCGCTGGGAACCCGACCGGTTTCGAAGTATATAAGTATAATCAATACTCTTTCATCAGGTCAGCGGCCAACAGTTCAGCGGCTCGACCGGTTTTAGTTAGTTCCTAAGTTATATCCGTATTTGTAGATATATAATTGTCGTTTATTCACAGATAATAAATAGGTTCTACAACGACATGCATGATTACCTACAAACGCAGCCGGAATGGGCCGCGGCGACGTTGTACGTCCGCATGGGCTCGACCAAATACGAGGTGCTCCTGTTCGCGGACCAAGGCTCCGAAGGCTACTTCCTGGGCGTGCCCAACGTTATCAAGAGCAGTAGTAAGTAGCACACCAAAGCAATGTTGAAGACCTGTTATAGGCTGGTAACGAACATTGGCCCAAAGGTCATTAATTAAAGTCGAGCATTTTGATTCGAGCTGCATGCTTAGTTCGTATGCCCCTTCGATCAGGAATATATACACTGTATTCCTGACTGAAGGTATGCCCACTGTATATGAGCTTAGTAACATTAAAACCTCTGTCTGTCCTTCCCCGTCCCACTCATGACTGTCTTTTGTTTTCACAAATGGTATTTCTGCAGTGAACTCGCGGACTAGTGAGCATTATAGGACAGCAAAATCTCTATAAACAAGCAGTTCGTCTTTTGTCGTTCTTTCTTTGACAATTTCAATCTTCTATCTTTTTATCTTCTTATGTCTTATTATTATTAGATATATATATTATTATATATATATAAATGAATCGTGATTGTTAGTCTCGCTAAAACTCGAGAACGGCTGAACCGATTTGGCAAATTTTGGTCTTGAAATATTTGTGGAAGTTAAGGAAAGGTTTAAACGGTGAGAAATTTTATAACAGTTGCGAGAAAAATAACAACAACATGGATTTCATTTTCCCATACAAAATTTTCCGGCATGTACAAAATGTCATTGACACTTGACAGATGGTGAGATGAAGTTCACCGGGACCGCTAGTTCACTTTTATAATAATATTTTTTCGCAAAAAAATAGCATGACCGACTTCACCCGTGTACAGAATTTGCGAATATTTCGCCCGGAGCTGTGTTACAATTTTCACATTTTTGTTGAATGGTTCAGCCTATTTCAATAAAATTTTAATGGGACCAATTTAGAAGTATACTCTTTCTATTAAAAGAAGAAATTGAAATCGAACTACTACGAAAAAAGATATGAGTGGTTTTACACAAAAAAAAAATACGCGTCGAATTGAGTACCTCCTCCGGTTTGGTTCGTCGGTCAAAAAGATACAAGTTGGACTAGGTATAAATACTCCAAAGTAACTCGTGAGTTTATTAATAAGGCGGAGGGTGGTAGACTACGGATAATTTAAATACATTTATTTACATTTCTGGCAGGTATCTCTCCAATCCGCGGAGGTGTCCAGCTGCTGAAGTTCTTCATCAAGCTGGTGCACAACGGGAAGTATCTGCTGCTGCTGGACTGCTGGTCCGGAGTCGCGTCGCTTCTGTCTCGGCAGCGACCTTCGTCTCGTTCAGACGTTAGTATTAAATACTTATCATCATCCTGCTACTATAGGCCTCCTCTCTCTTGTGCCATTTTCCCCTATGCCGAGCTTATTTCATAAAATAACAGTAAGAGTACTTATAAGAGTTCCTTTTTTTGAGGTACGGGAGTCTATAATATTTAAAAAACCACTTGTCCATACACAAAAAACGCAAAAAAAACACGAATCAAAGATTTATTTTCGACACTGGTAAGTACGGACACATCTCTTGGAACCGTACCGAAGGTAATAGTCAGGCGGCGAAAGTTGAAAAAGTGTTCTTATTCTTGATATTTGTAGCCATCTCTTATATTTACTGACCACCGATACCAACGTGTTCAGCAGCGGTCGTCAAGCGAAAACTAGATATCGTCATTGCAAATTTAAAACCTCCCATGTGACATTTCTATTAAAAAATAGATTTTCCAATTTTTTGCAAGATTCTTTTAGGAGCTATCGCTTGCAAAAACTCTTATGTGAATATATTAATATTTCACTGATACACGGTGCATTTATAAATTGTTTGATGTTACAGCCTACTAAGAACTGTTGATTAGTTTTTTTTGTTTTTCTCAAAATGTTACTTTTTGCCCATAAGAGATTTTAAATTTGCAACGACGATATGAGCTAACTACCGGTCGTCGGTAAATAGAAGAGATGACTACCAGATTTCGTCTTAAGGCTCGTTGACCGCCTGACTATGTATAAGCCTAACCAAGGGGATAGAAGTAAAAGAGTCGTGCTTGTTTTTTTCCTGCCTGATCCATAACAACAAGTGATCCATAGTTGTAAATACCACTTGCGGTCACCCATCCAAGTGTGAATGTTGAATGCCATAATACACGCTAAATTTATACATGATAATTTATTTCAGCTCGAGAAGATGGTACAGCCTTTGAACCTCGGCGAAGGAAGTCATTCATGTGTTACTAGAAGAAAAGACGAGTCGCTTGGCCAGATACAAAATTAAATTTGAAAAATAGTTCTTTATACTCGTTTTTTTATCGATTACCTATTGAAAATACTATTTAAAAATTCTACGGACTTTACAGTGCTACCTAACTACCCAATATAAATATTATCTACTTACTGTCCCACCCAAATACCACCTAACTCTTTAAGTCAAAAGTCTTTAATGCCTAAAAGTACTATTTACCACCCTATACAAATATACGTACTTACTCAATCCAAGTACAATACAATACAATACAACAACACTTTGTTGACACCAACACATAGGAAAAACATAACATAATAAACAAAGATAGAATAAGCACAAAAGGCGGTCTTATCGCTAAAAGCGATTTCTTCCAGACAACCTCCTTTGGATGTAAGCAAACGATAAATGACAAGGACGTTGGTGTAAACGTTAAAAACAATTAAAAATAAATAATAGGTACAGTTACTACAAATTCTAATAAAAAAATAAAATAAACTACATAATAATACCCATACATAAATATTCCTAATAATACATACAGTAAAAAATAAATAAACATACTACAAATAAATTACTGACGAAGAGTGACATGAGTATCAGTGAGAGAGAACTTCGAGAGATAATGTTTCTGAACCTGGGCCTTGAAAGATTCAACGCTCTGTGCATGTCTGATGGTCACAGGAAGGACATTCCAGAGTGCTATAGCTCGGACGCTGAAAGAAAAATCATAAAAACAGTAAATTGAGATGGAGTGGATAGAAGGAGATTGCTAGAAGATCTAAGATTGACAGAGTGTGTGTCACAGATAAAAGTGAAGCGAGAGCGTAAATATGAAGGAGAAGAAGGTTTGAAGAGAATGTTGTAAAGAAGGAAAAGTATATGAGTATCGCGGCGAAGACGGATAGGGAGCCACTTGAGCTTATTACGAAAGTAAGGTGGCATCTAAGTTTTTCCGCACAAATATTTCTTCAATCTGAGTTTTGTATGGAACAGGCGAAATATTTTAACTTAACATTACTTTAAAATTAAAATAATGATGTTCGAGACCTTCTGAAATCTTCGATCTATATGCAGCAAAATTGTACAGAAAGAACACTACAGTATATTCATTCCGAAGTCTGCAAAAGAAAGCATTACGAGTAAAAGTAGATTTTCTGAAAAATATTAGAAGACGTCCGATATGTGAATTCATTACTTAGGAACATTATCAACACTTCAAGTATTCGTCAATATTGAATCCGATTATAATACTTAAACAAACAATAATATCACTCACGGTTTAATAATGATAATATAAACAATTTTAATTTTTAAATATATAAAAGTTATCCACAGTTTTTCTCAGTTCAGCTCAGTTCCTCACCGAATCAAAATATATCCTTTATTTAGTTAATAATTCAACTTTATTGTTCTTAAAAGTGAATTAAAATATAACAATCTACGCAACTGTCTAAACCTACAAAATACGTTTAAAAGAAGACGGTAAATACATGGTTAAATTTGATAAAATAATATTAATCGGAATAAAATTTTATTACACACAATGAAAGAACATTTATTTTCAATAAAGGTTAGAGTTTGTACTTTAATTGGAATCCAATGCACTAAAATCAGTGTTGAAAATCAATCAGTTAAAAGGAAATAAATATAATAGCATTTAGTAAAAAAGTTGAACCTATAAGAAAATTAAGTCGTGAAAGAAAATTTAAGTATATTTTTTTTAAATTAGTTAATTTTTATTTATTCATACTTAATCTTTTATCTGATACAATACTTGAGATATATTTTTTTTAAGTTATAGCTACGTACAACTAAATACAAATACTACTTCAGCTAAAAGAACTTACTTAATTACTTATACTATTCCTGCATAAAAAGCATTTGGATTGAAAAAAGTTGTCTCTACTCGTATAAGTGATGCATTCAATGTTGTTATTTACGAGTTTGATGGTGATGTCAACGAGACATTTGGTCTCGGCAAAGGTACTACTAACCCCTGAGATGATAGCCAACTGGACATCCTGTGAGGAGTTCGTGAACAACACTAAACTAGATATAGACAAACTTGTGGACATCACATGGAAGATATTCTTCTTTTGGACTCCTGAGGAAGAGGCGAGCTACGATATCACTTTTTCTAGACCGTCCTCGATGGTAAAGATATTATGTCGTAAAACTCTAACAGACAGTCCGATTTGGTGCGAGCCAACCAAATTCGAAGCCACATCTTAGGTATACACGGAACCCGTTCTGTGAAGTTATGTATTTACAAGCTACGCAAATCCTCACTCATTGTGACGCTGACATACGAATAAATTGCTACAGACAATACATTGACATAGACGTTCCGTTATTTTTCGTATTTTGTGTTTCTGTGTGTCATGTTCACTTTCGAAATAGTTTCAATCTTGGACCCACTACCTTACACACTTACTGATTTGATTGTGGTTGGGTCGTAGGATCCAACCAAATCGGAACGCCTGTTAAGAGTTGTATATAAATAGTTTAACTTGATATTTTTCCTGTAAAAGTCCCAGTAACTTTACACCGTTCAACATCAATTCGTTTCGTGAATTTTTACCAATTCCAAAAAAATGGGTTATCAATTTCTCTGTGAGGATTAGTATGTACGAGTAGGTATGTCACGCGATTTCTCCGCCAATTATAAACCGATTTTACTGCTTTTTTGTGTTTAGTAAATAATACTTTAGAGATGGTTCTTAGTTTTGTCTAAGTCAGCTGAGCTGTCTTTGAAAATTTGAAATTATTTAATACATCGATTAGTGCAAACTATTCAAATTTTGTACACGATTGATGACGGCTATGTCAATTTCAGCTAAAAAAAATATGGACATTCTGCTCAACTCCGGACATCTCCACTGTTATCGGTTTTATTCAGTTGTATAAAAGAAATATGTTATTTTAGCTATTAGACAGGTTCCGAGCAGAGTTTGAGGACATGCAACCACCAGCCAACTGGTCCAATGCGGAATTGTTTATGGAAACTTCAATCGACTTAAATGCTCTATTTCTGAGGACATCGACACCTGGGATATACGATGTCATACCTACGTTAGCTATTGAATGTGAGTTTTGAAGATATCCTATGAGGTTGAATAGAAGAGATTACCTTCTTCGAGCGATAAGAATGCTAATAGATAGTTAGCCAACGCTCTTAACTATAACTATGTTTGCTACTGATTTGGTTTAGTTTAAGGCGAAAAATAAAAATATTTATCTATTTATATCTTATCTTTATCTATTTATTTTTGAAAGGTTTGTGAAAAAGTCTTACACAGCTTTACGCTGAACGCTGGACCTTTAAACTGCGCACGAAAAAAATCACTGCACAGTTCGTAGGAGTTAAATCTCACAGTGCGTAGCTTTAATTGCTGCAAAGAGATTTAGCTCCTATTACGTATGCAATTGAGCTCCTATTACGTATGCAATTGCAATTGCATACGTAACAGGAGCTAAATCTTCTTGTGCGCAGCTTGACACTCCAGCGTTCTTTTTACCTGACGCGAGGTATACCTAGCGCTCATGGCGTAGTTTGACTATATACATAACATAGGTAGATGGACCGATTGTGGCCACTGTTCCGGTTTTGGCCTTTGATGTCAAAATTATTGCATAAATAGATTATAAAAATGTATCAACATAAATATTGTTACAGTGAATGTCAAAATTGATCTTGAAAAAAAACATCAATTTTTTTAACATCAAAATTGTCTACACAATTATTAAAATTCAAAGTGGCCAAGATTACTCTAAGATGGCTGCATCCATCATACGCATCATTCTTATATTCTTATAATACGGGACTAATCGCTCGTGACGATCGAAACGTCGGTATAATTTTCGATATTTGTTTATCTCGAATTTTTCAAAGTGCGATTAGTTGAGTAATTACCTATAAGAATCACATGAAATTGCTAGTAAATTGGTTGATTCTGCAGATCAAATTCCGAAACTGACGTTGACAGTTGGCCTGAAGATGGTGGGGCCGTATCTGGGTCTGTCCAACTGCAAGTACCGGGTTTGCTACGCGCTGGCACCAGTAGACAAGATGCCCCACCCCAGTGAGGTAAGTAAGCCCAGGCTAGCTTTTTTTTTTTGCTACCACCACACCACGAAGGCAGGCCCGCCGACAGGACTTGGGGACTGGGGGTTCCACCGCTGCGCCTGGTGCGCCTCAAAGTGTACTTGTTAGTTAGTTTGTTACTCTTTCACGCTGCCACAGAGCCAAGAAACGATTTGATTTTTTGCATGAATATTGTTTAATAGTTGGAAAGTGTCATAGGCTAGTTTTTATCTCGAAAAAATTTAGGCAAAGGTGCGTGGGTAAAAGCTAGTTTCCGTTTCGAGATTGGAAAAATTGGCTTTATCTGTCCGGATGTTGGTTCTTTCATACAAGTGGGATTTTTCAAAGAATCTTGACAATTTTTGGTCTTCCGTGATTTTCTATAGGAAGTAGGGTGTTTCTAACAAAAAAAGGAAAATTAGCTGTAGCGTTATTTATTTGAGCCGATTTGGATAATATTTGACAATATCCTTTAATATTTAAACCCTAAAATTATTTGAGAGTATGAACCATGAATGAATCGGTCAAGAATTAGGCTTCTCAAGATCCAGTCATAGAGACATGCTGCGAGATCTACACTTCGGAGAACTACTAGTAATTAATAACTAAGGAGTGAGATAGCTATGGCCGGTTAAAAAATAACAATAATGTATTTATCTCGTAATGTACAAGTAGCGGCATATATATTTTTTAGCACGCTGACATTCAGCTACGCTTTTTCTCCTGCTTGTGCCAGTTACTAACGCCACGAGAGCGAGCGGGAGGAAAAGAGAAGCCGAACGTCATAGCGCTTACACAATAAGGCCCCTGTACTTTGATAGCAATTTTGAAGACGAAGTACATTGCGAGACGGCTCCGCGCGCTAGCACTCACAAACTTTAGAAAGATCGCTGAATGCGGTCGAAAATATAGTCGTCTAAATCTATCAGACTATCGGATGACGTAAAGTCATTCCCATTATTTAATGTTTAAAAATCCTTTCCAGCTAGAAAAAGCGGCCAGCAGCCTGAAGTTCCACAACCCGTACAACCGCACGCATCTTGTACGGCGGCAGCCACGTTCCTACGTCGTCGCCGAACACCTGTCCCACGACGAAACTAGTATCGACGAGGAGGAAGACGACGATTTCGACAACTTGGACATGTTTTGAAGCTTTTGAAAGAATTATATAATATTCCATTCATTCAAGATTGTTTGCGAACTCACGTTAACTTTAAGTACTGTACTGTACCAGCCTTTTAATAGTCCACTGCAGGACGTAGGCCTACCTACGTAGGGTGATTGGGCCATATCCACCACGCTGGCCCAGTGCGGGTTGGTGGATTCACATACACCATCGAATTTATTCTACGGACGTATGCAGGTTGCCTCACGATGTTTTCCTTCACCGAAAGCCAGTGGTGTGAAATTCCGTACATAAATTCCAAAGAACTCATTGGTACGGGACCGGGATTTGAACCCACGACCTCAGTATTGTAAGGCGGGTGACACTACCACTAGACCACCATGGCTTCACTTTAAGTAGTCCGTACAAATACACACACATCGCTCGACGTCAGCCGCGCCTCGCTGGGGTCTCCTACTTACGTCGTCACCGTACCTGTACGACGACGAAAACGTTGTCGACGAGGATTTCGACAACCAAGACATGTTTTGAAGCTTTTGGAAGAATGAAGTACCTACTCTAGTCTAGAAACCATACATGAGTCTCATCATCGTCATCAATTAGCCAAAGCCTTCTTTTTTTTTTTAAAAGAACTTATAGCTGTTGGCCACTGGGTCCTACAGCAGATTACTGGGAAAAGGCGAGCGCAGAAGGCAGCTGAGCCCTGTGATTCGGTAATAGGGTGACTACCGCAAGGGCATCTGAGAAAGTACAGACTTAGGCTTGGGCCGTCACCCAGCAGGAGAGACCAGACTTGCCCGGGCACCCTAGAAGGGGACCATAGCCTTATATCACTGCTGGGTATAGGTATATCGTGTCCGGGTTCGACCCTCAATTTCCGCTATAACGTCGACTCATCTCGCAGCTGGATGACCTACGCTCCGCTTACTTACCTTACCCCGGACGCCGTTATGTGACAATAATAATAATTTATATCAGCCTACAACCTAAAATTTACAACCTACAATGTGTCACATTTCATGATCATTATTATCAGCTGTACGGCGTCCAGTGATAACCTTCCACTATAGATTTCCAATAAGACTAGTTGTAAGGTGTTTGCTTTCAGCATGTTCCTACAGTCTTGATTAGATCATCGCCTGCGAACCTACGCTGTGCTTGCCAGTAAGTCGTCTCCATTCGAGATCTTTGCGGCGCTATCGGCCATTCTACGAACTATGACCAGCCCACTGCCGCTTCAACTGGCTATGTCGGTAACTTTTAGAATTTGATCTCGTAGACAGAATCCGAGCAAGCCCTCTCTATAGCACCTTGGGAGTTTGGAGCTTACTTGTAATGCCTAATGTATCTTACATCCTATGTCATGAAAACAAATTGCACTAACCTTTTATTTAAGACTAGCTGACCTGGCGAACTTCGTTTCACACAATGTTCTAAATTATAGCCTATATTTTATTCTGAAGTATAAGCATTACTATTGCAAAGTTTCATCTCTGTCCGTTCAGTAGTTTTTGTGTGAAAGAGGAACAAACATCCATACATACAAACTTTCGCGTTTATAATGTTAGTAGGACTAGTAAGATTGTGTACAAACTCACGATAACTCTAGTATTGAATGTTGAGTTACAGAATAAATGCCAGTTCTCTCAGAAGCGCAAACATTGCTTGACTTGACATCCCCGCAGAAATCACAAACATTAAAAAAATATTATTGTGAGTCTCACTTTATCGAAGAACAATGTAAATTGATAGCAACACAAGATTGAAGATTATTTATTTATTTACAAATGTACTAGATTATGTAATTATTCCATTTGACTATATTTACGTTTTTAGGGTTCCGTACCCAAAGGGAAAAACGGGACCCTATTACTAAGACTTCGATTACCGTCTGTCCGTCTGTCTGTCTGTCTGTCTGTGACCGGGCTGTATCTGATGAACCGTGATAGCTAGGCAGCTGAAATTTTCACAGCTGATGTATTTTTGTTGCCGCTATAACAACAAATACTAAAAAGAGAATTAAATAAATATTTAAGGGGGGCTCCCATACAACAAACCTGAATTTTTAGACGTTTTTCGCTCTATATTAATAATGGTAACAGGTAGATGCTTGAAATTTTCACAGAATATTTAGTTTTATATTCACTTTAATAATAAATAATAAAATATATAGTTAAAGGGGACTCCCATACAGTACGGAACCCTCTGTGCGCGAGTCTGACTCGTACTTGGCCGATTATTAGATGTAATGTGGGTAAAATAGGCAAAATTGTACCTACGCTGCTATCTCGGAATAAACCAGGAGTTTCGCGTTAAAAAGTGAAGCTGCAAAAGCTTCTCTAAAAAACAGAGTTCAGGTATTGTACTTAATCTGTTAAGTTAATACGCTTTCTCTCGCTGTCTTTTACAGCGGAGTGATGGGTGGCTGATGGGTTTTCTCACACACATCGCATTTAATGTATACTAGATAGTTGGTCTGATTTCTTCCATGTTAGATGTGATATACATACATAGCAATTTTCTCACTTTATCAACATAAGGAGGAATAGGACGAAAACAAAATCTAAATGCTGCCCGAAGTCAGTTGGCGAATCCTAAAACTTGAAAAGAAGAAAATTAGAACAAAGGTTGTCAATTTCTGTTGTTTAGCCATGCACTTCATAAAAGTGTACTAACGAAGTGATACGTTCCATTACTTGAAAAAATGCGATTGTTTGGCATACTGTTCCTCATACTATCAGTATCCTCCGAAGCAAGAAAGCGAAGACCCGGAAAAACAAAACCTAAAATAAATGAAAATAAGGACCAATCGCCAGAACAAATTAATATTAAGCCGGACCATGACTTAAATACTGATATTTTCAAAACTCATGTACCTTTTGGTCATATATACAAGGAAGGATTTGAAGATCCAAGAAGTGGATTTTTACGACCAGTAGATCTTCTTGAAATGGATACAAAGTACATACAAGACGGGCCGTACGCAAGAGAATTCATCAAAAATCATCCCAGGCACAAGTATCTAGTGTTGAAAAAAGAATTCCTAGGAGAACAAGATCCTCCTTTAAATTTCCCAGGAGATGGTATGAGCTTTCAACAAGATCGAGGATTGCCAGTTGACAATAAAAATGACAGTATACAACCTTATTGGAATATGGAAGCATTGCTGCTGCGAAACTTAGCAGAGCCAGCAAAGTATAGAATCGGAGATGGCGGCAGGCCTAGACCTAAAATGATACGACATGATAAATCCAGCTCACGAGTAGATCCGAGCGCTAACAACAAAGGAGAATTATTGACTCAACAATATTTAGGAAGACAAGAAAAGAAATATAATTTCACGACTTGCGATGAGTTCGGGAAGCGCGCTAAATTTCATCCGAACGATGTAGTCAATTTGAATTGGGTACCGTTTTATATATGGACCAACGAACGCAGGGGTAGAATGCTCGTTTCTCGAGTTCACCAATTTACTTTTCCTACTATAAAGGTACGTAATAATATTTGTAAGGAAAACTGGCAGTAAAATAACTATTTATTGCAAAAAATGGCAAAACCGACTTCCATCGTGTACAGAATTCGAATAGTTCGTTCGAATTGATGTATATAAAATTTCTATAAAATTTAAATGGAACTTCCTCGGAACTAAAAAATAATTCTTTGATTCAAATCACAATTAGCGAAAATATGGATGAACATACAAAAAAAATTGCACACCGACGAACATAAAACCTTCTCCTTTTTGGAAGTCGGTTAAAATTTTTGAAAAAGGGCTTTCAGCCCTTAAACCTTTGCTAAGGTCTGCTGAGAATTAACCGGTCAGTCACGGCGGTGGAAATGGTTATACCAAAAAAAAATATACAGACGATCTTAGAACCTCCTCCTTTTTGGAATTCGGTAAAATAGGCAGAGTCAAGCTTTATAGCGTTTGTGAACACGATGTCACGTGGAGCTTTTGCGCAGTTGTAAATTAGTTATGTCAACGACGTGAGGAGAAGTGATTTGCGCAAGTTCAAGCTAACTTCACAGACGTAATTATTAGATCATACTTATACTAATACTATAAATCCGAAAAGTTTGTTGGTGTGTTCCCAGTGACGTAGTGTGCCTCTGAGGGGCCCCATATCAAAATATGTTAGGGGCCCAAATGACGATAAAAGTCGTGCTATAACGTCTCAACCACGTTCTGTTTTTGCTGACTAGTTCTATAAAAGTTCCGTGATTAGTCAACGTTTACACAATGCACAAAAAGCGCAGATTATTGCACAAAATGCTGTAGAAGTGAAGTAACGGAGAGAATAAGACGCCTGATTTGCGAAATAAACATCAAGTAAAAGCATAACTATTTAAACAAAGACTCTATAAGAACGTAAGTGTATGACATGCGGTCAGTTTCACACGTTAGGGGCCCCTGTAGCTGGGGGCCCCGTATCATTGATACGGCTGACACGGCGGTAGCTACCTACGCCCCTGTTTGTTTCTCTTTCACGCAGCAACGGATTGACTTGATTTTTGGCATGGATATACGAGTAGTTCAAGGGCGGAACGTGACAAAAGCTACTTTTTACCCGGAAAAAATAAAAAGTTCTTGTGGGATAGCACAAAAGTCAAAATACCACGTAGGCAGAGCCGCGGGCAAAAGCTAGTTAACAATAAGTTTGATTTGGCAAATACTTGTGATGAATTGCTGCCATTGCTGGCTACGTTGGAACCGCTGAAAACTTAAATGGAGAAAGCTGTCATACTGCTCAATAGTGTAAGAAAATCTAATCAGTAAACACCGCTTTTAAGAGCCTGGTTGGTCTGTAATTTTCCATACAAATGTATTACGCTGTTTTCTTCCTGGAAAATACTTATAGAGCTTCAATTTTTTGTCATAAAATTAAATTTTGCTGTTTAGACTACTCTGTCTTTTCTTTTTCTTGATAAATTAATTAGCAGGTAAAATATGACCCTTCAAAACCACAAAAAAATTCACCATTATTACCGACGTCTTTAGAGACCTACCAGAAGAGACTAAATAATATCTAACAAAATATAAAATGACAGAATCATGAACACATTTTTTTTTTAAATTTTGACATAAAAAAGTACTTGATTGAAATAGTTTTTGAAGAAGAAAACAGCGTAATACGAAACGTTGTCTCGCCAAGTTTTTTGTAGGTATAAATCGCTCTGAGCTACAATTGTCCCTATCGCACGATGCGGGGGTAGGGTCGAGGTAAGGGAGGTTCAAACCTATACGTACACAAGCACTAGGGATGTAGTAATAGTCGATATTTTTGTCGATGCTCTAGTGATGTCCATCGATATCGATGTTTATTAAAAATATTAGTTATTTTTTTCAATCTTATGATTTGACCGCAGTATGTTTGTTACTTTTGAAGATAAGATTTTATCTATGGAATATAGACGTTTAGTTGCTACGACATATAGCAGCGATTATACAGAACATCGTGTTGTATCCGCAGACATCTAAATGAGTTAGGCACAGAATAACCAATTAGCATAGTGCCCAAGTAATCCGGTAAGGCTCAATTCTACGAAAGCATAATTCTATGAAGGCCCAATTCTCAAAATGGCAACATAATTTTGATTAGAAATTTTCTAAAAAAATCACACATACTAAATACCAATAAGAGCTTACCGGTACCTAAAACAACCTCCTTTGGCGAGTTAAGTACATCATAACTTTTACTATGGGACCGACCAGAGCCGAATCCGCGAGAAATATCAACTATACCATAGAAAAAGTCCGTTGATAATGGACAAAGTGTATGGAACAGCTGGTTTTTATCGCCAATTCGGAGTTAGTTGCTCCCATAGTAAAAGTTGTTCTTTTTAAACCTTAACAATTGCTAATTATTGCGCATGTGTGCACAATGCCGACGCCGCGTGGCGTAGTGGTAAGCACAGGCGTGCACGTGGGAGGCATGAGGTTGGCGGGCGGCTGTGCCCCGGCGTCTTTTACTATGGGAGCACCCATAGTAAAAGTTGTTCTTTTTAAACCTTAACAATTGCTAATTATTGCGCATGTGTGCACAATGCCGACGCCGCGTGGCGTAGTGGTAAGCACAGGCGTGCACGTGGGAGGCATGAGGTTGGCGGGCGGCTGTGCCCCGGCGTCTTGTCTCTCAAACTCAATTTATATATTGCAACATATGAAATTTACATGCGGTTTTTAGTTAACATGTTTTGTATAGTTATACATATGACCCTATAAGGGTATGGCAATTTTATTATTTGTATTAGAACGATTTATTATTACGTTTTCTAGATTAACGTTAAAAAATTCGTCTAATGTATAATAACATTTCGATAATAGGAAAATTTTTAGTTGTTTATGAAACAGTTTTATCTTTCGATATGTTTTAAATTATTTGGCAATTTACTTAATATTTTTATAGCCATAGAATTTGGCCTAGAACTTGTGCATTGTTCTCTCTGGCCCCTGCGCATACCTATATTTTGCCTTTTGCACAGCATTCTGCGCCTAACTTTTCATCCGCCGACTTGTGTGGCGCGGATCGTAGGTGAGATCCATTTGAGAAAACAGCCCCATCGGCTATCCGTCCATTGAACTACGTGCCTTGCCCTCTGTCATTTTAACTTGCCAATCCACTGAGTTTTGCTGAAAAGTTCAAATACTTAGAAGTGTTTCAATCAGTTTGTCTCTACCTATTTTGTAGATATTCTATCCTGTATTTCTATGGTGTGTGCCCTATCCACTGCTGCTTTAATTTGCTAATTGTTATAACTTTTTTTTAACGTATTTAAATTAGAACCAAAGTATGACAAGCAGTTCTCCAAACAGTAAGCCTAGCATCTGATCTGTTTAATTGAATTCTCAATTCAATTAAACAGATGCGAGGTACGAGTACACTTCGCTGTGATGCGCTAATTTTTGTGCATATGTGCACCATGCCGACGCGGCGTGGCCTAGTGGAGTGCACGGACGCAGGGAGCGCGCAGGAGGCATGAGTTTGGCGGGCGAGTGTGCCCCTTTCTGGCTCCCGCGCATACCTATATTTTGCCTTTTGCGCAGCGTTCTGCGCCTAACTTTCCATCCGCCGACTTGTGTGGCGCGGATTATACGTGAGATTCATTCGAGAAAACAGCCCCATTGGCTATCCGTTCATTGAACTATGTGCCTTGCCCTCTGTCATTTTAACTTGCCAATCCACTGAGTTTGCAGAGAGCTTAAAAGTTCAATTAGGATTGCTTTAAATTTTATTTTATTTTATTTATTCATACACAAAACAAATCACAATCGTTACAAAAGTTCAACTTAAATATAATTATATTATGGTCTGGATTGTAATTCAAATATATGTGTACACAGAAAAAGTAATTGAATGAGTGCTTTAAATGCTTTAATCAGTTCATATCTACCTACTTTGTAGATGTTCTATCCTGTATTACCTACTATGGTGTGTGTCCTACCCACTGCTGCTTTAATTTGCTAATTGTTTTAGTTTTTTTAAACGTGTTTAAAGTATTACCAAGGTATGACAAGCCGTTCTCTAAACAGTAAACCTCGCATCTGTTTTATTGAATCCTCTATTATTTTTTATACTATGGAACTAATAGCGGAATGAAAATATGGTACGAGTAGGTACCATATAAAAGGCCAGACGTTTTAGATGTGCAGGTATACAGTAATATAACGAGACCCTATTACTAAGACTCCTCTGTCCGTCTGTCTGTTGGTCACTAGGCTGTACCTATCTCATGAACCGTAATAGCTAAACAGTTAAAATTTGCACAGATGATGTATTTCCGTTTCCATTATAACAACAAATACTTACTAAAAATAGAATGAAATAAATATCGACTTCAACTGTGTACAGAATTCGCGCGGATCGATGTAGCATTTTTCACATTATTGTTGATTTATCAAATATGGCTCAGCCGATTTCAAGAAAATTTAAATGGGACCAACTTCGACGTATACCCTTTCCAATAAAAAAAATATACGCGTCAAATTGCGTACCTCCTCCGTTTCATCGGTCAAAAAATAGAATAAAATAAATATTTATTCATACAACAGATGTGAGTTTTTGCACGATAATTATTAATAATCACAACAGGTAGACGTTTAACATATTCTCAGAGTATTTAGTAATATAATATATCAATTTAAAAAACAAATAATTGAAATAGGAGTACATAATTGGCTCCCATACGGTACGAACCCTTTTACGCGCGAGTCCATATTTATTTTAGTTTGTAGAAGAACTATGTTAGATATTTAAATAAAAAATAACTTAAAATTAGAAAGAAGTGATTTCAGTCAAAGACTGCGCGTAAGAAAGCTCTACGTACGGCCAAAATCAGGAACAAATTCTATGCTGCCAGGGAATACGGAATGCTAGTGAAATAACGTACGTGGCGCCACGACTCGCGCGCAGAGTTATCTTGTGCGCACTCTACGTAATATCATATTTTGCCACAATTCAAAATCAAATTTCGGTCAGCCACGCTGGTTCTTTGAGGCGCGGGCGGGGTGCGGCGACAGTTCGAGCGCAGTACGCACACAAATACAATTGCATCACACACACATTGAAGCTCCCTGGTTTGGGCGCATCGCGACGGCAATAGTTTAGTCCAAATACCTATTTCTCAATTTCTTCGTCACTAGGCTACCCTCTTAAGGAATTAGAGCTATAGATCTATCTAATCATAGTTCTAATAAAGTCTCTGTTTACAGTTCGTGAATTATTCTAGAGAAGTCTATACCCCGAATTTGAGTAAGCCTGTGGACTGGGAACAGCCGAAACTTTTGCTGAAATATGAAATGATGGTGGTGTTACTTATAGCAGTCGGCAGAAGTGGTCTCTTTCAGGCCATTACTATTATAGACACGCCGGAGATCTTAAAAAGTAAGTTGTTCTCCTTTTGATTTTTTGATTTCGCATATTCAACTTTTTATTCTGCATCCATCGTATATCCATCAGCCGTAAGACATCCACTGCTGGACATAGCGGCTTGCATTCAACGCGTTTCTGCGATATTAATTCATGTCGGTGGAGCGAGCGCAACGTAGGACACGTTGCGCTCGCTGGTACGGGGTCTCCACTCGAGAACTTTTCGATCCCATCGTTCATCAGCTGTTCCCTTTCAATTTTATTGAATTAGCATTTTGTAGTTTTTCATTTTACGCGGACCTCAGTGTCGTCTAGCTAAACGATCGCTATCTTTCATTTTTTATTTTATTTTGCAAGGTTCCATCCATAGAATTAGAACATCTTATTTTTATCGTGCGTCATTTCTACAGTGATGCTCATGTACAACTAAGATAATTATTTTTCGCAAAAAAGGCAAAACTGGCTTCCATCGTGTACAAAATTTGAATAGTTCGCACTTGTTGATGTATACAATTTTTACATTATTGTTGATTTTTCAAAAGCAGGTCAGCTGATTTTGATAACATTTAAATATGACCACCTAAGAAGTATTCCGTTTCGCACTAAAAATAATTTTTAATTCAGTTCACAATTGGCGAAAATATCGATGAACATACACAAAAAACATACAGACGAACATAGAACCTCCTCCTTTTTGGAAGTCGGTTAAAAAGAAATAACTTTCTTTACAGATAGGAAAGTATCAGTAACAGAGGTACGGCTGAAGATCGTAGACCCATATCTGGTCATGATGTACTGCGACATACAATACGCTGTCGTCATGGCAGTTTCGGGCACTGAACCACGTAAGTATATCACAGATACAGTAACCTATACGGAATAAAAAAAAATAGAGAATAAATAATAGACGTCGGCTTTTGGAAGGATATTATTATAATCGACTGGTTATGGATTTACGAATAGAGGTCAATTTTACAAGCTTTTATTTAGTTTCACCTGTCCCGTTGTCTGTCTGTTGGTCTGTAATCAAATCTTGCAAGTTCAATTCGATCCACTTTCCGGTCATCGATAAAAAATTTGCGTACATGTGTAAATCGCGTGACAATGCAATAATATGATGAAATGTTGGTGATTTGATGATGGAGCTGGAAGGTGGCCAAAGGAACTTAGCAATGTAACGACACAACCTCATCAAGTTTGGGTTCATTTGAATGGTTTTGGCGAGTAGTTTGTCTTTCAATGGTAACCAGGGTCTGATGATGGAGCTGGAAGGTGGTTATAGGAACTCTGTAATGAAACGACGTAACCCTATTGAGTTTCAGCTCGTTTGATTCGTCTGGGCGAGTACTTGTTCAGTAAAAGCTTGTTTAAAAAAAGGTTTTTTAATATAATACTTGTTGGACACGATAAAATCATTTGTATCGTTCAGAGAGGATTGCATACTATGCTCTCCCGTTCGCACGAGCTAACATTTTCAATACTTGCTTCTCCTCTTACTCGTGAGTCACAAGCACAAGTGTGGTGACCTTTTTGCGCATGCGTTCTGCCGTTCTAATGAACCAATTATAGAGCGTTATCTCTGTCTTACGAACCACCATTTAGGAATAAAACGGGTCCATAGTCCTTGTTGTTCTTATTGTACAAAATTTTTCCAGCTATTATCACATTGTAAAATTATTTTTCGCAAAAATGGCAAAAACGTCTTCCATCGTGTACAAAAGTCGAATATCTCGGTCGAATTGTTTACATTATTGTTGATTTTTCAAAAACGGCTCAGGCGATTTCTTTAAAATTTAAATGGGATCACTTCGGGATTATACCCTTTCGAACTAAAAAAAAAAACGATTCGGTTCACAATTAGCGAAATTATCAATGAACATACACAAAAAAAATACATACAGACGATCATAGAACCTCCTCCTTTTTGGAAGTTGGTTAAAAGCTGAATAAATTAACATAACGAAATATAAACCAGTGACTTAAGTCCCACGTGAGTGATGTTCTGAGTACATGAATGTGTGACGTACCTACTGTGTGAGCGTTTTTGCTATTTGAGTGTACGCATACTTGAGCCATAAATGCTTGTACCTATTTATGAGTTCTTTGGTTCCATAAGTAACTATCCGACAAAACAGAAATTTCTACACACGGTTTTTGCTGTCATTGCAAAATATGCTGATAGTTACGTGATAGTTTATTTCGTTTTAATGCAGGTGATCCAAAAAAGTGCATTTCTGAAGCGAGTAAATTGAAAATCGTCGGAAGAGGTCTCCCTGTTGCGAGAAATCTTGATTTGGAGGCAATGGAACAACGGTATGATTCTTTTCTATCTTTTATAGATACCACCACGCCTCGTGGGCAGACGGGTGGTTATGTGGGAGTCCCGCCGACTGGACGGTATACCCACCAAAACCCTTGGGTGTTCCACCACTGCGCCGCTTGATGTCGGGGCTACGAGCACGCTTCCGCACTCCTTCGCGGCACCCGACAGCGCTGGCCCGACTCGGGCCCCACCACGGAGCTTGCGCTCCCGCCAGAATGACGATGTGTGATGACAGACACATCGTCATCCACCGCCTGGGACCAACCAGCACTGGGCGTCGGACAGCACCCGTATCTGACAGCTCTGGTCCCGATGCAACGGGTCAATTAAAGTGGCCCCGCGCCTGCCACTACGGCTGCAGAGGATAGGGAGAGCGGCCATCGCGATACCGACACTCCTCCTCCCCTGCAGCCCCACCGCCTCCGCCAACACGTTGGCGGCACCCGTTAGGGCCGCTGGCAGGTAGGATAGGCAGTGGTTTCCTCACCGCCCATCCCACCCGTCGCCGCCCTCGCCTCGATGAGCTCGGCCGCGGCATCGCGACGAGCGCGACACCGCAGTCCACCTCAGTCGGCAAGCCGACCTACTGGCCAGCCTCCGCACGGGCTTGTCTTGGCCCAAGACCCGGAGAGGCCGGCCCCTCCTCAGGTTCCTCTTTGTTCACCAGGTTGAGGCAGACCTGGCTACTAAGTCCCCCGCCACAAATATAAGGTTGCAACGTTCATGCAAGCTTACAGCGAGCTTGAAACGAAGCCCTAACAGCCGCGCTGTAGTTAAACCCTGTAACTTGCCCAGAGCTGATCACCAAAACTTTATATTACTTTAAAACGTGAAGTTGTAGAAACATTACACAAGAAACATGTCTGAAAGTTGTAAAATTAACTTCCCGCAAATATAACGTTAAAAATTTCCACAACTTTAAATTTGAAAGGTAATAGTAACTTGTCTCAACTATCTTGCTTATAGGTTACAAATGAAACTAGCACGTGCATTGCATTTATTTAGTTGTCACAAAGTTACATATTTGTAGGTTTTCAGTTCCAGTTTCTAAAAAAACATTTTTTTAATTTTTTTTGAGCTTAGGTTATAGTTCTAAGTACAAGTCCGAGGGGCGCGTTTGTGTCAGGAAGAATAAGAGACTAATATTTCTCCATCTACAGTAAGGAATGTAGTAATCAAATTTACAATTGGGCATACTAATTACTGCAAACACAACGCCATCGCGATGCAGAAAATCAATGTGCGATGCTAACGCCATCTAGTTTTTAATGTTAACTAAGAAATTCTACAACTTACAAAAATTAAGTTCCAGCAACATTGCATAGGTAAGGTAAATAACGAGCACTAATCGTAATATTGTAGAAAAGTTGGAAAAAAAATATGACAAAAGACATATTGCTGCGATGTTACAATAAAACATTTCAGTTACTTTCATTTGTAAGGTACATGCAATGCCAGACAGTGAAGTTAGTAAAATTATAGTGCTGCAAAGTTTTATTTGTAACGTCACAATTACATTTTTACAACAATGTTAATTACTAACATTTAGGTATGTTTGGGAGGCTATATCCCTGTAAAGTTGAAATATAAACTTACATGCGAAATATAACAGTAACATAACTAAATAACTTTTAATAAGTTTCAACCTAACAATAACATTTATGTAACTGACATGTTCCTGCAACATGATGTTTGAAATTTACAAATGTGCCATATACAAACTTACTACAACTTATTGCAAGTTTCATGCTTAGTGGGCTGGAGAAGATTCACACGTCATTTTCATCATTATCAGCCATCAGACCTCCAATGCTAGACATAGATGTCTTATTACCAAAATTCAGACAAAATTTCATTATGAAATGTTTTCTTTCCCTCAGGGCAAAAATGGAGGAAACATTACTGAAGAAGGAGAACAAATTCATCAAAATGGAAGATGATTTGGATGCTTACGGGTCACAACTAAGAAATTAAATAGCACCCATCTCACTAAACTAAATAATATACTTCAAACATATTTATTGCCATAGAGTACCGCCTAGACTTACTGTTTACCTTATACTCCTAGGGAATAAAGGTGACAATATTTTATTATTTATTAAAATACCATTGCTTGCCGCACTAACAGCGTCAGTCAAGGCATGCGACAAGCTACAGAGCATTTAAAATTATAATTTAAACACATTCAATTAAACAAGCAAAAAATAAAACATTAAAAATTAAACAATTAGAACAAGTCAATTATATAAAAAGTCAATTCATGTCCTGATTGTTCAATGTAAAATTAAAATCTCAAAACAAAATGTAAGAAATAAAAAGTAAAAATAAATGTCATAATCAATAAAAAAATGAAAACAAAATTTATGTCAATAGCACTATGATTACGAGTATAAGATACTAAGCTTTACTAGACTAAGATACTAACTTAAAAAAATTATACACGCATTTATAAAAACATGAAACTTAACCAAAAATATGTCAACATCTGGATGTTAAGCAATCAGGGCATTGAGCAGAGAGACGGCCTGCGCTGTGAGAGCAGACTGGGACGTGATTATACATATACTTCCCTATATAATCACCTATGGTAAAGTATTGTATGTCAGCTACAAAGGTACATTTAAAGCTACATTTATTGTATAATAAATAATTACTGTACTAATTCATCACCATGATAGATGAGTGACTAACCATTTCACTAATTGTCTCACTTTTCCCCATTGTTGAAAATACTTTCGGCATATAAAACGTTTCAGAATGTAACGTGTTTGTCAACAACTTTTTCAAAACTTCCAAACATCTTATAATGTTTGTAATTTAACTAACGCCCTCTCCTAACATTTGTAAGTCAGTCTTTTAGAAATATTCATTCCACACTAGTATTTCGTTAAGTGCTCTACATTACTACAATATATTTCTTTGAACCAAAAAAAAAACTTTGCTTTCAATTTTTTTACGGTTTTAGTACTGAAGTACTAATAAAAACTAGATTCAGTTTAAAAAAAGAACTAAAATTATTTTACGGTATAATTAAGGTGTTTTTAACTAACCTATCTTATCAATTTTATTATGAAGTTACTGCACTTTTCTACAACATTATTTTTGATACCATTATTAATGGCAGAAGTTAAAAATCCCAAAACGCAGCTGGAAGATGATTTCGAAACCATTACTGAACCAATAATCGGGCCTGAATCGGCTTTCAATTCAACGGATTGTGAAGAGTTTGGGAAGTATGCCAGGTTCAATCCCCTCTCTGTCGTGGGGAAAACGTGGTTCCTTTTCTACTACTGGGCACCGATCCAGCCGATGCAGTTGTACCAGTTTCGACTTCCTAGTAAACAGGTAAGTATTAAAAATTCTTTAACGACCCTTCATTGACCACAGGACACATAGCATGGTAGAGAATTTTATCAAATTTGGCTAATCTCAATCCATAATTTGTTCTCCCTTCGAGGGGATAAATTAGTGGTAAGTCAATTTGCCATGATAGGAGTGCAGAAGTTTAACTCCAACAGTTTTTGCGCACAAATAAGTACCTACTACATTTATCTAGTTTTCGGAAATCTAATTATTCTCGGTTAACTTTACAGCAGCTGACTATAGTGTCGGGACCATGGTGTGTGTGTGTGTGTGTGTGTGTGTGTGTAATGTGTATAGTCTGCTGCTTTAGCGTGCAGTTCGCTACGAAATTTTACCTTAAATCGTTCACATAGATACTAAATTGTTATAAAAATGAATAATTATCTGCCGTAGGACTAACACTGTTGGGACATAGGCCTATTTTATTTATATATTATGAATTTCTAATAAGACTAGTTTGATGCGACTTGCTTCTAGTGTGTTCCTGCGCACTTGATTAGGTCATCGGTTTACTTTGTTGGTGGACGTCCTACCATGATAAATAATAAATATGATGAATTTATAATTACATTATTTTGCTAGTTTTTGCCCGCGGCTCCGCTCGCGAATATATTGATTTTTGTGCTTTCCCATAGAAACGCTTTTCCGGGATAAAAAGTAGCCTATGTTTGACTCAGAATTTTGAACTTTATCACGCCAATGTTATATTAATTATATAATTTTTAGGAACTCAAATTACTGCACGAGTACCTCGACGGGCATATGCCAAAGCGTTTTAGTTGGGATTCTACGCTACTTTTAAAAAAGGAATTATTGACGAACTACACCACTCTAATTGAAGAAAAGGGAGACAGGGGACAGTACTTAGAGTACGCAATATACTATGGTAAGATACCAATCTTATGAGTAAGTAATAATCCTTTGGTAATGTCTAAATTTACTAACTGTCTAAATTTTCGGCCGAATTGGCTGAGCTAAACGGCTCAAAAATATTACCTATTTATAATACTAGTGACCCGCCCTGGTTTCGCACAGGCTTATTACACATATAAACCTTCCTCTTGAATCACTCTATCTATTAAAAAAACAGCATCAAACTCCGTTGTGTAGTTTTAAAGATAAAAGCATACATGGGGACATGGGGACAGCGTAAGCGACTTTGTAGTGATAGTGATAGTGAAGTGATACATTATATGGGCCCTAAGCTTGTGAATTTTGACAGTTTAGACACAATATGTACGCGCACAAAATCAAAAAACTGGGCCGTTTTTGACCGACGCACCGAACCGGAGGAGGTACTCAATTCGACGCGTTTACTTTTTATGTATAACCACGCATAACTTTTTTTATAGTAGTCCGATTTCAATAATTATTTTTTATTGCAAAGAGTATACTTTGAAATTGGTCCCATAATTTTTTTGTTAAAATCGGCTGAGCCATTTTTGATAAATCAACCATAGTGTGAAAAATGCTACATCGATCCGTGCGAAATATTCGCGAATTCTGTACACGGGTGAAGTCGGTCATGCTATTATTTGCAAAAAATTATTATGTTAGTGATACTCGTATTTGGCCATCTAGACATACGTAAATATAATCAAAGTAATACCTAATCCTTTGTTACTCATAGACTGATTATAATAATATTATTTTTACTTTGGAAAACCGCCTGTTATCAAAGTTTTTTTTTAAATCCACAATTATATATATCAAATACCACAGAGTTTTTTTTTAAATTGGCAAAAGTGCCTTTATTAACTACAACAAAACTACACTACTATTACACAAAAAGCATTGGATCATCCTCAGACCTTTGAAGGTCTAAAGATAATCCAAATGCTCAAGCCCACTGCCAGTTGGCAGCGTGCCCAGCATGCTGGCAGCATTGCCACGCTGAATGGCAATGCTTATGCGTTGAGATGTAACTCTCACATACTTATATAAAATTATAAAAAAAAAACACATACAGGTATTTGTTTTACGAGATCCATCCAGACTTTCAGTAAAGTATTCCTGCTCCATCTTCACATTGAAAGGCCCTGACATGTTTACGCGTGCCTCTTACATTGAAACTGGTCTTATAACTGAGATTTGTATTTTCACTCACGAGTATGAAAGTTTTAATTTATAACATTACTTCCAGACATTCCCGAAGGAAAACTTACTCACTTCAGAAATATCCGCCTAAAGCAGACTGGCGACAACAAATATTTCGCACTCATGGCTTGTAAGGTAATCTCCAATTTTGTTTGTAAACCGACTTCAAAAAAGAAGGTACTTAGTTCGACTGTAAGTATGTCGTTTTTAGGGTTCCGTACCCAAAGGAAAAAACGGGACCCTATTACTAAGACTTCGATGTCCGTCTGTCTGTCTGTCTGTCCGTCTGTCACCGGGCTGTATCTCATGAACCATGATAGCTAGGCAGCTGAAATTTTCACAGATGATGTATTTCGGTTGCCGCTATAACAAAAAATACTAAAAACAAAATAAAATAAATATTTAAGGGGGGCTCCCATACAACAAACCTGCATTTTTACACGTTTTTCGCTCTATATTAATAATGGTACCAGGTAGATGCTTGAAATTTTCACAGAATATTTAGTTTTATATTCCCTTCAATAATAAAATTAAAATAAAATAAATATTTAAGGGGGGGCTCCCATACAGTACGGAACCCTCCGTGCGCGAGTCCGACTCGTACTTGGCCGATTATTTTTAGGGTTCCGTACCCAAAGAGTAAAAACGGGACCCTATTACTCCTATTACTCCGCTGTCTGTCTGTCCGTCTGTCTGTCACCAGGAGTACCTCGTGAACGGTGATAGCTAGAACGTTAAACATTTTTTGTAATGTTACGCGATTTCTCCGCCAATTATGGACTGATTTTCATGATTATTTTTGTTTGGTATATAGATCATACTTTAGAGGTTACATTTAAATTTTATCAAAATCGGCTGAATCATTTTTGTTAAATCAACAATTGTGTAAATATACCTACATGGATTCGTGCGAACTATTCCAAATCTGAAATGAGGAGATCCGTAGAAGAACCAAAGTTACCGACATAGCCCAACGGATTGGCAAGTTGAAATGGCAATGGGCAGGGCACATAGCGCGGAGGACTGATGACCGATGGGGTCGCAAAGTTCTCGAGTGGAGACCACGTACCGGCAAGCGCAGCGTAGGACGTCCACCCACAAGGTGGACGGATGACCTCATTAAGACCGCAGGATCGCGCTAGATGCAAGCCGCTTCCAACCGGTCTTATTGGAGATCCATAGGGGAGGCCTATGTCCAGCAGTGGACTTCTTATGGCTGATGGATGGATGGATGATTCCAAATCTGTACCAGCAAACGTAGCGTAGGACGTCCACCGACTAGGTGAACTGACTAAATAAGTTTACTAAATGACTAAATTAAGACAGCAGAAACGCGTTGGATGCTGGTCGCTTCCAGCCGGCCTTATTGGAAATCCATAGGGGAGGCATTTGTCCAGCAGTAGACGTCATGCGGCTGATGGGTGGATGGATAGATGTTTGGCGATAAATAAAGTTTGGCTCATAAATAAAAAAGACCGTAGATAATTCACGTCTAAGCTTACTCGATCTCTACCAAGCGCGTAAAAAAAATGAAAACTTACAATTGAAGTTTAAAAATGCATATCAGAATTTTCTCAAAGTTGACTAGTTGCCAATTTTTCCCTGGAAATACTTATTAATATTATAAATCCGATAGTTTTTTGCTTGTTACTCTTTCACGCTGCAATGGAGAGACGGATCAACTTGGTTTGGTTGGATGACTTGGATGCACCAAATGCCATGCCATCAAATAGCTACAGTCTATGAGTGTATCTAGTGTATGTGATTATTTTGCAGGAAAATACCGTCCTCGTAATGTCGCAGTTAAACGCTGTTCCTCCTCAGAATAAGATCCAAGAAGAGGCAGCTCGTTTGGGCTTTCGAAGCTGGAAAGGCAAGAGTTACCTCTACCAGGGACACGAGTGGATGCCCATACCCGAGATGGACGAGAAATCCTTTTGGCGCAGGCACAGGAATTTGAAAAAATATTTGTAGTCAGCTTTACCCGGGGATACCCACTGGTTTTTTATTTTTACTCGGATAAAAATAGGTTATGCCACCAAATTTTAAACAATATCCATGCCAAAATTTAAATAATCCGTGGCTCCGTTGCTGCTTGAAAAAGTGTACTGTAGGTACTGTATCAGCCTTTAAATAGTCCACTGCAGGACGTAGGCCTACCCACGAAGGGTGATTAGGCCATATCTACCACGCTGGTCCAGTGCGGGTTGGTGGATTTACATACGCCATCGAATTTCTTCTACGGACGTATGCAGGTTGCCTAACGATGTTTTCCTTCACCGAAAACACCTTGGTGTTAAATTCCGTACATAAATTCCAAAGAACTCATTGGTACGGGACCGGGAATTGAATCCATGACCTCATGATTGAAAGGCGGGTGTCACTAGCACTAGACCACCACGGCTGTTTTAAAAAAAGGTTCTGAAAAAGTAACAGACAAATCAAAAAGTCTGCAAATAGGTACACTTTAGGATCTAAATAATATTTATTAGTAACCTACCCTATATATCCTATAGGATAGTATCGTCCTTAGAGAATCCTGACTACGCCCAAGTCCGTGACCGCCACTGCATAACAATAGCATAGTTAACATTAAATAAAAATTAATGAATCCTGCTGCTTAATAGCTATAGTAGCGAAGTGAATTCACTGAAGCAAGGAAGGACAAATAATATGAATTTCGTTTCTCTAAACTCAGAAACTGATGCTGATGTCGCTGATGATATGATGCTGATACTGAAACTGATGATGAAAATAAGTTATTGCAAACACAAAGTAAAGGATGAACTTAATACTTAAAAAAGACTAATGCTCAATTAAAAAATAGTTTAATAATTGATTTGATTTTTAAATATCTTTATTGTCATAAAAGAATTACATAATTTGAAGACTCAGCGTTAGTAGACTAAGTAACAATTTATCTTAATAATAATAATTCGTTTTATAGGCTACAGTCGCCTTTTAAAAGTTACATCATAATAATTATTGACAAAATTAGTACTGTATTTGGACCACTACCCAATTATCAACCTACCTACTGTATTTTCCTTAGGAAAGTGGATTCAACTAAATTGCTCAAACAGAGGTCTATTAGCATACATTAATTTTTAACGTCTTTGTTAAGGAGCCCTTCAGGGCATTCTTAATAATTACAGAACAATTAAGCCTCCAAGTGGTTTAATTTTAAATGAGGTTGCTCAGGTTGGAATGCGCTACTTTATGTGTAGCAGGCGTTGAAGCTTTTTTGATTGGTTTATAGTTATTTTAGTGAGGCTGTCTTCGTCTAATAAATACCACAGTATCATTTTTAACGAATAAGACAGCTAGATTTAAAATATAAATAAACTTCCGTCCTTGTCGTTTGTACGTTTCCATTCATGCAAAAGTGGTCTGAATGACCACTCCTATTTACGACCTTTCTTCAGCAACTTTAGGTCCTCTTTATGGTGAAAATAAAATGTTGTATTGTTCGTATAAATTCCGTATTAAAGGAATACTATGAAATAAGGCTGCTTAATTTTTAGTCGTTTTATTTTTACCCTGTACACATTTTTCTCATTTTTAGGGTTGCGTACCCAAAGGATAAAAGCGGGATCCTATTACTAAGACAACACTGTTCGTCTGTCTGTCTGTCTCCAGGCTGTATCTCATGAACCGCTATAGCTAGAAAGCTGAAATTTTCAAAGATGATGTATTTCTGTTGCCGCCAAAACAACAAATACTAAAAACAGAATAAAAATAATATTTAAGAGCCCCCATACAAAAAATCTAAATTTTTAGCCGTTTTTCGCTCGATATCAATAATGGTAACAGGTAGATGCTTGAAATATTCACAAAATATTTAGCTGCTTTTACTTTAATAATCAAATTAAAATAAAATAAATATTTAAGGGGGTACGGAACCCTTCATGCGCGAGTCCGACGCGTACTTGGCAGATTATATTTTTACCCTGTACACATTGTTTTAAAGCAGCTAATTAGAAGCAGCAAGTGATTTTTGCTAAAAGCTCTCCTCTCCTCCAAGTGTCATCGGATGAAAGTTGTTACTACCTCTTCTCCCTCTAGAGACTAAGTAATTAATCGACGTCCCACAAAATAACTTTTTACTATTTATTGACCTGAAGTCATCTCTATTTCTCGAGATCTGTGTTCACAGCTCATTTCTAGAGAACACGTAGGCTTATCCGAAGCATTCAATTCAAAGCCCGATATGTCCTTTCTGGAGTAACCTCAGTTTCCCGTCAAGCCTTGGTCATTCGGGCGGGTTTACACCGACGTTTACGACCTAGACTAGTCTCGATGAAGCGGCACCGGTAAAGACCTGCCGTCATTATTATTACGCGTTAACCCGTCCGCCCGGGGAATAAATTCAATAATTTATGACGCTTTTTGTGTTGACCCGTTTGAGGATGTTTCGTAGTTTTATTATATCTTTGGGTCACCACTGACGATATGTCAAAACAGACAGCGTCCGGAGTCAGGATGGACGTTGTCAGTTGCCAATTCAGCGAAGTCCAGTCGTGGCTCTATATTTTATGCAGTCATTGGTTGAAGTTATCTAGGCGACCAAAAATACAGTATGCCTAATAATACTTATGTTAGCTGCGCCTATGAAAGAGGGTACGAGTACCTACACATAGTCGCAACACACTTCGGTATTGCGACGGTGAGGATGGAGGAGTATATGGAATGAGGGTAGACAGAGAGATGGTTTGGGCGACGCGCTGCAGTGCCAGTCTGTGGTAGTGATCGGTGGTGCAAGGGTTAGTGTAAAACAGCTTTGATAAGCCAGTACAAGTAGCGGCACGTAAGTCTAGCGCTGAGGGTACTGTGGAGGGGATCGCTGCGCATGTTGACCGCCATACTAAACTCATGCGTAGCCACCCCCTCCAAACTTCGGTCAGCGCTAGACTTATATGCCGCGACCTGTAAGAGTAGTTGAAGCAAGCCTTGTAAGTACTTTGAGTTTTATAATGACTGCCGAGACATTGGAGGTCCGTATTATTGTCCAATACATATGAGTGTCCTACTAGAATCTTAGTGACGCTGTTGGAGCACTATGGCCTATCAGCTAACACTGATACATAAACCAACATGTTTTGGTTCAAAAATGTTGTAGCAGAAATATTTATCTTGACGCTAATACCTTGGTCTGAAAAGTCATTTCTATAGGTAAAGACGATACTTAAATTAATTGAATAAAACAAAGCTTAGCTTGCATGCGTTCAGCTCATATCGAGGATTATCCAACACCCTAGTCGAGCAGCTCAATCCGATACGCTGACCGCCGGTCACACGAGTACGCTCACACGTCTATAGGCGGCTTTAGATCATAAAACGTCGGTAGTCATTTTCTAGAATACATTCGACAAAACACTTGTAGTAAGGCAAAGAGAGAGAGAGATTGTCTCTTGGGTTTATGTCATTCTTCACCATATAGGTAGGTAGGTAGGTATGTATTAATTATTTCCTTTAATCTAATCTAAATATAAAGCAACGGACAAGAGTTGCTTTTGGTGTAATTGAAAACTCAAACCACTTAATTATTTTTAAAATATTTCGTTAAGTACTTAACACTTTTGCAGGCTGGCTTTGGCAGGCTTTTCATATTATCGAGACTAAAACTGAAAAACGTAACATCTTACGTGCTAGTGCGTAAGTTAACGCTATAAGTTTCGCGCACATTATGTCGGGTCGCATCGCAGCGCAAAAAACCGCTCAAATCGCTTATATGTATTTTATATGAACAAACGCACACCGTGCCGGGGCGCAGCGGACCACATTTTCCGCATTTCCATACTAATATTGACGCCCGCCTCGCCCCGCTGCGGCCCGACTTAATGTGCGTGAACCTAAATAGCTATGTTAAGGTGTGTATCTGATATTTCGCTCGAATTGCTTACATTATCGTTGGGTTTTTCAAAAACGGCTCAGCCGATTTCTGTAAAATTTAAATGGGACCACCTTGGGAGTATACCCTTTCGAATAAAAAAATTGAATTTTTCAATTCGGTTCACAATTGGCGAAATTATCGATGAACATACACAAAAAAAAACATACACACGAACATAGAACGTCCTCCTTTTTGGAAGTCGGTTAAAAATTACAGAAATGTTCAAACCCCTTTAAATACAATATTTATTCATTAATAGAAGTTAAAGAAGTATCTATAGCCTAGCTAGGGGGTAAAAAAATTGCAACTACTTTCTAAAAGCTGTTTTTTTGATATTATGTTGTCATCGTGGCGTACAACAATACCGCGAATTCAGTCAGCTAGGATGCTTAGCGTTTGGTGGGGATAACCGTTTGATTTTAAAAATTAAATAAATGAGTATCTTGCAGCTACTTTTAAAACCTGAAAATTTGTGTACGGGTAGAAAAATAACTAAAAAAAGTTTAACTACAGAAAATTACCTGAAACAAGTAACAAGGCCTGTCAGTTTTTAAAGTAGCGCCGCTTTAAAGCCTGACTGACAGGCTCTGTTACATGTTTTTGGCGATTGGCTGTAGTTAAACTCTTTTTTAGTTGTTTTTCTACCCGTACACCATATTTCAACTTTTAAAAGTAGTTGCAATAAACACACTTATTTAAAAAAAAACAAACGTGTATCCCCACCAAACGCTAAGCATCCTAGCTGACTGAATCCGGGGTATTATTGCACACCAGGGTACTTCTTCGAAATTTCATTCTTCGGCTGATTCATCTGGCCAAAATTTTGTTTCACTTTCAGCTCTGTCACACATGCTCATATGTAAAAAAGGTAACTAAAGAACATATATTTCAATGAGGGGCTTGTTTTTATAAAGTAGTTTTCAAGATATCTACGTTCAAATATTTTGGGCCCAGATGAATCAGAATTGAAAACAGATTAATCAGAATTAAAAATGAAAAACTTAATTTGGCTGTGTAATATAGAAAAATATTTGTACATATGAAAACAACAATCATAGCACGGAAAAAAATGATGAATTAACAATATTTCTTGTAATACATTTTAGAAATCTAAAACAGTATTAAATTGTAATACTTAGTTAAGGTGGTTGCTTGCGGTTAGCTAGGCACATCAGTGCCAATAGATGGCGCTGATGGTCTAATTTGACGTATTTTATTTTTTTATCCCACTAAGCATGAAACTTGCAATAAGTTGCAGGTAACTTTGCATATGGCACATTTGTAAATTTCAAAAATCATGTTGCAGGAACATGGCAGTAACATAGATCTCATTGTTAGGTTGAAACTTATTGAAAGTTGTTTCGTTAAGTTACTGTTACATTTCGCATGAAAGTTTACATTTTAACTTTGCAGGGATATAGCCTTCCAAACATACCTAAACTTAAGTAATCAACGTTGCTGCAATAATGTAATTGGGATGTTACAAATAAAACTTTGCGGCAATATAATTTTATTAACTTCACCGTCTGGCATTGCCTGTACCTAACAAATGAAAGTTACTGAAATGTTTTACTGTAACATCGCGACAATACGTCTTTTGATATATATTTATTTTAACTTTTCTACAACATTACGGATTGTTCTCGTTATTTACGTAACCTATGTAATGTTGCTAGAACTCAATTTTCGAAAGTATTTGAAATGTTCACAGTCTTGGTAACTGTAAACTTGACATGAGTATTTTACATAACTTACCTATTTAATGTTGCTGAAATTTAATTTTCGACAGTACTGTGGGTACCTAGTTTTAAATAAACAACATATTAAATTAACTTATCTGCTAACTAACATACCTAATAAAAAAAGTTAATCTTTTTCGGATTTTGATGTTGGTCCTTAAGTAAAAGTTAATAGTCGTAATGATGAATAAAATTACATCCTAATAAATATGTACCTACATATATATTATTGTCACCCTGTCATCAAATTAAGTTTCGCAAGTAACTCACTCCACGTAACTGTTTCTAACTAGGTAGGTCTATGTTCTATGCATTATATGTAGGTACTACAGGAAAATAGACTAGGTTTATAGTTATTTTTGAACAACTTTGCACTAAATTTCCGATCCATATTTTTTGTTTAATAGGGTTAAGGATCACTTACTGCGCATAAAATCACAAAATTCTGACAGATCCAGATGAGCTTCAAGCGCCATCTTGAATAAACCTTTTTGGCCGATATCTCGGAAAATATGCATTCAAAAGCAAAAGTCACGGAGAACGTTATTGTACAAAATAAAATTTAGCATCTTTTGTTCCTTGGTAACTTTTTTGTAAAACTTACCGTTTACGATTTATAGACACTAAATGAAATTTCATTAAATGGGCCATAAATCGTCAAATGGGTCACAAATCGTGAACGGTAAGTTTTACAACAAAGTTTACTGAAAACAAAAGATGCAAATTTTTATCATCTACAATAATTATTTTAATAACTTTTGCCATTATGTGCATAGTTTCCGAGATATCGGTCAAAAACGTTTTTTCAAGATGGCGCTTGAAGCTCCATCTGGATCTGTCAGCATTTTGTGATTTTTTTGTGTGATTTTATGCTCAGTAAGTGATCTTTAATCTTATTAAACAAAAAATTTGGATCGTACATTTACCGTTACGATTTATGGCTCATTTAATGAATGAATGAAATTTCATTAAATGGGCCATAAATCGTAAATGGTAAGTTTTACAAAAAAGTTTACAGGAAACAAAAGACGCTAAATTTTATTCACTACATTAATAGTCTCCGTAATTTTTGCCATAAAGTGCATAGTTTCCAAGATATCAGGCAAAAACGTTTTTTCAAGATGGCGCTTGAAGCTCCATCTGGATTTGTCAGCATTTTGTGATTTTATGCGTGTTCCTAAACCTCATAAAAAACAAAAATTGGATCGGAAATTTAGTGCAAAGTAATTCTTTTTTTACTGTAGGTAGGTACTACCTAATGCTCTTTAAAATCTTTCGAATGATTTTAAAATTCTTAAGTAGGTAATTTACCTATCTACTCAATTTATTATTCAATCTGTAATTTATATTAAAAAAATTGAAATGTAAATACTTTAAAAAAATTACCTACCTACTATAAGATTACAAGGTTATATTATTCAAACCAAGTACAAGGCGTAGGTATGAAGGTGCTAACCGCTAAGAAAGCAAAGAGAGGTTAAATGTTAATTTCCTAAATGTTTTTTTTTTTTCAACAGTTGAAAAACATTCTTATCTTGATGTGGACAAGAGTCACAGTTATTTGCACTCCGTACGTTTTTTGCCTTCTGCCGACATCACACAGCAGCATAGGTTTTTACTCCATCTATGTGAATTTATCGACAACGAGTTCTGCGCGTGCACAATAAGGTAAATCAATAATTCCACGAAAAATCATAGATGGCGTTAAATAGAAAACTCGCAACGCAATGACGCTTTTTGTATGAACTGGAGTTCAACTTTTTTAACGGAGTTAAGTGTTAAACATTATTTAAATTGTTATCCGTCTAATCCCCAACTGCAGCATACACGATGCGATGAACTGATCAGTATAGGTGGGCATACACGATGCGATGATTTGATCAAATTTTCGCTTCATTCCAACCGGGAGCTCATTCAGTTAATGAAAAGGAAGGAATTGGTGGTTCACGATTTGAACCACTACCTGAAGCTGGGCTCACACGAAACTATGATCGCATCTGTTCATCAGATTAGTGCAGCAGGGACCATGTAGTATCATCATGTACTTAACCATTGCTGGTAGGTAGTTATTGAAGAAACAAAATGACACCACCATCTTATTCGAAAAATGTAGATCCTACAAAAAGTTGATGGGAATCAAAGTTGTAGGAAATCAAATTTCAAACAACTTCGGCTCAGATAATATCTCATGAAAAATTTAAATAACACCAGTTATTAAAGAAATAAAATGGCACCACTATCTTAGAAAAATATCTATCCTAGAAAAAGTTGATGGGAATCAAACTTGTAAAAAATAGAATTTCAATAATGTTGATATTATCGATACTGTCGATATTATCGATAGAACTATCAATATTATTGCTATACTTTTCATGGTCAACTATAGATAGCGAAACTATCGATATTTATACACCCCTACGATACGACTGCCTAGTTGGTACGACTCGGGTACTCCCCGTCAAGCGGCGCGGCGCACGGAAGTGGGATGTATTGAGGATGGACCTTTTTAGTATGCGAGTATTGGAATGTGTTCACAGAGATGTTGAGACTAACATATAGGTAGTCTATATTACCTCTGATGAACATGGACAAGACGAAAGTCATGTGTAATTCCCATGTTGTACCCACCCCGATCTCTGTTGGGAACTCGGTTCTTGAAGTCGTTGACTCGTACGTCTACCTAGGACAAGTAGTACAGTTAGGTAGGTCCGACTTCAAGAAAGAGGCCAATCGCCGAATCCAACTCGGCTGGGCAGCGTTCGGAAAATTGCGTAGCGTCTTCTCGTCCGACATACCTCAGTGCCTCAAGTCGAAAGTTTTCGACCAGTGTGTGTTGCCAGTGATGACTTATGGCACAGAAACGTGGTCTCTCACTATGGGCCTTATTAGTAAGCTCCAAGTAGCCCAACGAGCTATGGAGAGGGCTATGCTCGGAGTCTCTCTGCGAGATCGAATCAGAAATGAGGAGATCCGTAGAAGAACCAAAGTTACCGACATAGCCCAACGGATTGGCAAGTTGAAATGGCAATGGGCAGGGCACATAGCGCGGAGGACTGATGACCGATGGGGTCGGAAGGTTCTCGAGTGGAGACCACGTACCGGCAAGCGCAGCGTAGGACGTCCACCCACAAGGTGGACGGATGACCTCATTAAGACCGCAGGATCACGCTGGATGCAAGCCGCTTCCAACCGGTCTTATTGGAGATCCATAGGGGAGGCCTATGTCCAGCAGTGGATTTCTTATGGCTGATGGATGGATATTACCTCTATAATAGTTACCTACACGTCATGCTATCGTGGTAACTCTACATGAAATAATGGTCGACGTCATGTAGGAGCATCTCAGTAGGAACTTTATTGAAAATTGAATTGTACGAGAATCTGTAAACTTTTAGATATTAGGTTGGCGTACCTATACCAGATCATAGAGCTATTACAATTACAATCAGAGGGATAATGTGGTTGACATGAAAAATACCTATCTTATTTCAGTGACTGTTGCCGAATTTTTCTCCCGATAACCCTGTTTTCCGCCTACGCAAAAACAACGGGATAATATAAATTGCATATCAAATAAATAATCGCCTATCAATACATACTCATCATTTATATTCTTTTTTACATCAAATAACTTTCTTCACTACAAATAAACTAAATGTTTAACAAAACTCAAACTGCAGATAATTCGAAATTTTACATCAATATGACATTACTTTTTCCCTCATAATGTGATACAGTTAAATTTATTTTTGTACAAAAATACTACATACATAGCATAAATACTGACTGCACAGCAAATTTTTCATTATTGAATGAAATTAGATTAGGTGTGATACAAAAAATAGGTTAGGTTATGTTAGAACATGACAAAACAACGCACGAGCCGAGCGAGCGAAACGAGCGTGCCGCGGCAGCGGCCGGCGAAGTGCCAGAAGCGACTGTTATTAATAAAATGCTGTTTTATTTAGAAAAACTGCTGTAAAAAATATAAAAATAGAAGCTATATTTAAAAGAAAAAGAGTTAACAGGTATAATGTGCATTAAGATTATTAGCTGTGCATTGATGAAAAGGCTTTTGCTTTAGGAAAAATCGCTGTACGCTGCGAAAATAAATTGTAGTGTGTTTAGTGATATTTTGAGTTGAATATTATGCTGTGCAATCAGTAATTTTGATGGGAATTTGGAATCTTATTGCATAGAAAAAGGATATTTTTTGATTTGCGTTTAAATACTACCCAAGGGGCGTTATAGTTATAGAAGAATGAAAATTGCACATCTAGATTCGTTTTATTTGAAAAATATTTTTTTTAACCTATACTGTCCCACTCCTGGGCAAAGGTCTCCCCCATTTCCTTCCAGGAGTCGCGATCCATTGCAACTTCTTGCCAACCCCTCTCGAATGACTCAAGATCGTCACGCCAGCGCTTCTTGGGTCTACCCTGGCTGCGTCGTTCGTCAGGCACAAAAAAAAAGAATTTGAAAAATATAAATCATAGAAAATAATTATGGGAAACAAAAATGTAGAAAATCAAATTATAAGCAACTTTAGTTCTGACCATTTCTCGCGTAAAATTGAAATAACAAGAGTTAATCAACATTCAGGAAGTGGTTCAAATCGTGAACCACCAATTCCTGCCTTTTCTTTAACTGAATGAGCTCCAAGTTGGCATGAAGCGAATAGAACATTGTCCAACGTCGGCCTCGCGTGAACAAGATGCTCTTGAAAATTTAATCACGTCAATATTTCAGTTTAAATTATTTATGAATTAACATGCATTATTGTAGTATCCAGGTAAAATAATTTAAAGTTTATTTTATTGGTATTTAAACTACCTAACTATTTAATTTCAAACCACAGAGCTATCACAACCAGAGGGAGAATGTGTTCGATCGAGAAAATCTGAAGGAGTTGTTTTGATTTAATATGTCATGAGTTAGAAAGAGACATGAAAAATATCTCTATTCAGGGGCTAGTCGCCGTGTTTTTTTTTCAATAGTGTCAAATTCCAATTCATTTTTGACAGCTGTAGGCAAGATTCCATACATTTTTGTAGCAGAGAATGGTCTCAAGCGACATCAGAGCTATCTCTCTGGTTGTAGCAACTTTGTGTTTCAAACGGAAATCCGTCAAACTCGCAGGAAACTTGAGTTGCCAGTGTTTCACTTCCCGTTTTCAAAGATTTTATTCGATCTTTTTAATCTATTAATTCTTTTAATCGATACGAAATGTCACTTGGCGAAATTGGGATCGCAGTGATCCAGGGCGCCGTAAAGTGAAACAAACTGCTATATCTGCTTATGGCAGGATGATCTGATGTCTGTTTGTATAGGGTGAAGCCATCGGTCGCAACATCGAGCTTCCTTAAATCGTCTTTATCACCGATGCTAAAAATTGTCAGCCCACCGGGCTCCCCGACCCGGTGGCCTGACCTATCTCTACAAACAACATCATAGCAGAACTGATAAGTTTAATTTTGGTTTTAGTTTTTTGTTGTAAGATTTTATTCGTTACTTAAAGTGTAGTTGGACATGGTATAAAATAGAATAACTTAACATTTTTAACAATTAAATTGTCATAATACCTAAAAAGTTATTACTAGTAAAATGCTATCGTTTAAATAGTTAATCGATTTTTAGGTAATTAAGTAATGACAACACTAACAAAAACATCAACCTTTAAAAATCAATGTCATCGTAAGCACATTTCGTACGTTAAAACAATTTTGTTCAAACCATTTCTCGTGTAAAATTAAAATTACGTCAGTTACATAAGATTCAGTTACATCGAGGTAGTCCAACAAACGACCGTCGCTAGTGTACCGGCAATAATTAACTACATTAGGCCCCCGCTGCACTAATCTGATAAACCGATGCGATGATCGCATCGTGTGTGGGCACGAGTTTCAGGTAGTGGTTCAAATCGTAAACCACCAATTCCTACCATTTAATTAACTGAATGAACTCCCAGTTGGAGTGACGCGAAACGTGCATGCGGTGAACTTCGGGATACCTACCTACACGATCCGGGTGCTTTGTATTGATACTCTGGATCGCAATGAATCGATCGCATCACAGTGTATCGATCCGCTTGTTTCTATACGATTGTGTTGTTCCGATACCTACGATATTTCGGATGGATTCGGTAAAAATTGTGTTGTGTCCGCTTGTTTCGATACGATATTTTGGATTGATCAGGTATCATATCATTAATTAAAAAAAATAAAATATATTGTCTTTTATAGAATCAAAGTCACAAATAATCTTTGTACCTAAATCTGTGCAAATAATACTTTTTTACATCGGCTAATCTTGAAGTGGCAAATTATGCAGAAATAATAATTTTGAAAGCCGCTCTGTGTGAATTGAGAGTGTTGAGACGATACTGTTGTTTTGTTTCGATACGAAATTTCAGATCGATTCGGTATCGTATCATAAAAAAAATATGTGTTGTTTCGATACGATATTTTGGATCGATCCGGTACCGTATCATTAAATTGTGTTGTTTTGATACAATATTTTTGATCGATCCGGTATTTATCATAAAAAAATGTTTTGTTTCGAAACGATTTTCTGGATCGATGCGGTATTACATCATTAAAAAAAACGTGTTGTTTCGATACGACATTTTGGATCGATTCGGTATCGTATCATTAAATTGTGTTGCTTTTGTACAATATTTTTGATCGATCCGGTATTGTATCATAATTTTTTTTTTGTTTTGATTCGATATTCTGGATCGATGCGGTATTGCATCATTAAAAACACGTATTGTTTCGATACGATATTTTGGATCGATTCGGTACCGTATCATTAAGTTGTGTTGTTTTGATACAAAATGTTTGATCGATCCGGTATTGCATCATTAAAAAACGTGTTGTTTCGATACGATATTTTGAAAATAATCTGTCATCACAAGATAATCATGCTGAAATTGAAGGTATATTGAAATATAAGACACATTAAAAACTTATTTCACAAAATCTACCCACAAAAAATATTTTAACTAGTTTAACTTAAACTTGTGAGTTTAGTTGTAACAGTAGTTACCATACTCTGTGGATAAGTAATGCAGTATAATTATTATGGTAAGGTTTGTTTATAATTTTTAGAATTTAATTTAAAACGAAGGTATCGATACAGAAATCGGGTGGATCGTATCATTTTGTATCGATCCACACAAGTATCGGATCGGATCGAACATCCCCGAACTACAGTACAGACAGTGCAACTCCCTCCCTTCACTGCAGTTTGCATTGCGAGTCCCTATATTGTACGACACTTATTTGATGACACGATATTGTACGGCCTGGAAAGCACGGCACTTATTTCATGTCCCATGCCACCAATTATCAGGCTGTTCAATACAGGTCGTACAATACTGGCCGGTCATTATCACCTCGTGCAAATAATGTACAGCCCGTATTTCACGACACAATAATGTACAGCATGATAAAACGTGTCCCGAAGAAAAGGACACGAAATATCATGCTGTACATTATTGTGTCGTGAAATACGGGGCGTGCATTATTTGCACGGGGTGATAATGTACGGCACGTATTGAACGGCATGATAAAAAGCTTCATCGCCCTTATTGGCTGAAATTTATTTGCTCTTATTGGTCGGTTTGTCTTTGACTTCTGTTCGTTCACAATGCTTCGTTTGAACGCGAATAGTAGATGATCGTCACAGATAAAATATTAAACTGGAATAAAACTCAGAACTAAAGTGGCCATGAACTGGCTATTCGACAATTTCGGAGATCTTTTTTTTAAAAATACTTAAAATGTTTCTAATCACAATTTATAATTTTTAGGGTTCCGTACCCAAAGGGAAAAATGGGACCCTATTACTAAGACTTCGATGTCCGTCTGTCTGTCTGTCACCGGGCTGTATCTCATGAACCATGATAGCTAGGCAGCTGAAATTTTCACAGATGATGTAATTCGTTTGCTGCTATAACAACAAATACTAAAAACAAAATAAAATAAATATTTAAGGAGGGCTCCCATACAACAAACCTGAATTTTCAGACGTTATTCGCTCTATATTATTAATGGTACTAGGTAGACGCTTGAAAATTTCACAGAATATTTAGTTTTATATTCCCTTCAATAATAAATAATAAAATTAAAATAAAATAAATATTTAAGGGGGGCTCCCATACAGTACGGAACCCTCCGTGCGCGAGTCCGACTCGTACTTGGCCGATTATTAATTTTCTCAACTCAAATATGCGTTGCTTGTTTACATTTTAGGTTATTTCCTTAATATGTTATGACGCACTAAGCTACAAAAAATCTACAATTATGTATTTTTGATAGATTTACGAAAAAGCATGTGATTTTTAATTTCAATATATAAAAAATTTAATCTGTTCTTCGAATGTCAAAACATTGCACGCCATGTTGGTGATGTTGGCTTGATGTCTGTCACTAGCTCTACTCTCGCTCATGTAAACAAAACAAACAACTTGGTTAATGTTTTCGAATTTTCTCAGATGTTATCAATTTTTTCGATATTCTCGCTAACTCTGGAACCAAAATAGAGTTTCACCGTGAAAGAAGAAAGTACTAATCTCCCACGCATAAACAATTTGATGGTGGCAAAATTTTTCACTTGTAAACGTAGTGGTAAAATTCTTCTCAATTCAATATCGATTTCTAAAACAGCTGTGTAAAACATTAAACAAAACAGTTTTTGTTGTTGCTATTACAAACATGTACTTATTTTAACATTAAATACGATTATACTTTATAAATGCGATCACTATCTAACCTATAATTTGTTTTCAGATCTGAAAGGGGGAATCTTACGGAGATGATGCACATGCATTGTATTGAGAAAGTGCACAATGTGCCCTGAACACAAAGTGCGTTCCAATCCTTATGATGCGAGTGTAATTGTTAACAAAGCAGAAGAGAATGTGACCAGTGTTTAGTTCCATGACTGCCCTGCAGCAGAAGGTGGCTGCTCAAGCACGGTGTATAAATTTTTATGTGGTTGCACCGCCGTATTGAAGATCCGTTGAGCACTTCGGTCGAGTGTTATTGGCGTAGATCAAAACTTGCAATACTTGGATCTTAAGTAAAAATACTCATGGCAAGAGGAATACCAAAATAAAAGTAACCAAAAACATGATTCCAAATAAGTGTGGCATCAGAATTTGTGCTGGAATGTAAACAAAGAAAAATTGAAACATGCCAATTTTTTAAACAAGAACCAGACTTTGATAACAGTGTAAATTTACTGCAGCACCATCAAAATAGTGATGTCTTATACAATAAGTATAATTATCCATAGTTTTACTCAAAAAAAAACATTTTGGCAATGGAAAGAAAAACCAGAAGATAAAAGCAGCCTGAGTTAAGGTATGGCAGGATTACAGCCTCAAAATGATAGAAAGTCAGTCTTATTTTTGTATAACAGCAGATAACAGTAACAGCAGTAATACATAAAAATGCCTCTTATTTGAGTTCTTTGAAAGAACAGGTATTGACAAGTAGTAACAGGTAAATGAGTAACAGGTATTTTCTGTTACATGTGATTATCTGTTCCGATAAATATGCCTCACTGCTACTCAAGCCATACTGAGAGGAAAAAAAACTAGAGAATGCAGTACAGAAATCAGTAGAGAAGTAAATTGGAAATGAAATGAAAATTGATAAATGAGGTCTGTAAGTATATTTCGGATATTATATATTGAATGGATGCTGGCTCCCAGATGGAATTACCTAATAACAAGACCACATTTGAGATTAAATGTCAATCAACAGAAAAACCTGCATGGAATTATATTGATAAGATTGATAAGAGTTATAACTGAACAATATTGTGCACAAGTTCAAATGCATATTATACTATTGTATTAAAATTAAATATTTTGCTAAAAGTTATAAAATTATTGTGCTAAAAGTATCACTTGCTACTTTTGTGTAGCGAGCAGCAACTTTGAAAAATAATCAGGTCACTATAGTTAGTATTTATTTTGATCCTAAGCATGTTGCACATTTTGTTGCCATTCACGATACGTCCACATGTCCATTTGGACTGGCGGACTTCTTGTGAATGTCGAAAACGCCATCCATCGGCCCGCTGGATGTCATCCTAAAAATGGATGACATCCACGGCCCCAAATGCGTTCAGTATTACCAGTTGTGGTTTTATTACCTCGTTCATGGGCAAAAAATTGTATCTAGTAAGGATTTAACGGGTAAATAAAAATAGGTTATAGTGCATTTAGAGTTCCATTCAGTGACGTTTTTAGTTTCACCGCTCCCTATCTTAAATAAAATCTTGCTAGTTTAAAGACCCACATCCCGGTTTCTAATTGAGATGAAATGTTGCATGGATATGAAGGTATATTGCGTGACAATGTAATATTATAATAGCCAGCGTTGTCCCAAGCAGTAATAAAATGTATTTTATGACGCACTACCTATCAATTTTTTACACGCAGTAGGCTAATTATAATATATTAGGGACAAAATCTTTTCGTGGCTGGCAAGAGAGTGGCAATGCGGACGTCGTCCACGAACCACCCGTGAATGGGCTAGAAAATGGATGCAGTCCAATAGATGAAAACCGTGTGGATGTCATCCATTTGGACTGATGGTGAATGGGGCCTATAAGATAATCAGAAATCGTTTGTCAACACTAATAATGTAGTTAATGGAGTTTCTTTTTGGAATAAAAACATTTTTCCAATCTTAAACAAACGTGTGTTGTTGAACTCCTAAGAAGAATTTATATATTTATATCAATTTTTTATCGTACAAAATTTTGGTGTCTGTCTTAATAAAAATAACATTTCAATATAAATATGTTTTATTTCATTAAAAATAATTCTAATGTGTAGGTACAAAAGTTACACAATATACAGGGTTACTAGTTATTGAACCTATTCCTTCTAGTGGGTTATAGGGGGAGTTATTATCAACAAAGACCCCATAAGCCTCCATGCAAAAATTAACCATTTCTGAGAAAAATGAATTATCTATGTTTATTTTCCATTTATCGATGCAAGGTGAATTAAAGGTTAATAAAAAAAAAGTTACTTAAATGTTTTTGCACAATCATTTTTAGGGTTCCGTACCCAAAGGGAAAAACGGGACCCTATTACTAAGACTTCGATGTCTGTCTGTCACCAGGCTTTATCTCATGAACCATGATAGCTAGGCAGCTGAAATTTTCACAGATGATGTATTTCGGTTGCCGCTATAACAACAAATACTAAAAACAAAATAAAATAAAAAATTAAGGGGGCTCCCATATAACAAACCTGAATTTTTAGACGTTTTTCGCTCGCTATTAATAATGGTGTCAGGTAGATGCTTGAAATTTTCACAGAATATTTAGTTTTATATTCCCTTCAATAATAAAATAAAATAAATATTTAAGGGGGGCTCCCATACAGTACGGAACCCTCCGTGTGCGAGTCTGACTCGTACTTTGCCGATTATTTATTTTTTTACTTACATAGCAGAGACATCAGGCTATCATTATAAGTAAAAAAAAAACTGGACTCGGTGCCCACATTAATAATTATCACATGAAAACATAACAAAAAATTTCATTGGCACCTAATTAATATCTTTGATCGACAATTATAAAAAAAAATGCCCATACATTTGGCGTGCAGATTATTTTAAAAACAACTGCATACTTTTAGCTTTCTAATGAGGTATTTATTATAATCTAACATTGGTCACGTCACGACTCACTAGATAGAAATAATCGGCCAAGTACGAGTCGGACTCGCGCACGGAGGGTCCCGTACTGTATATAAAAGATAATGGTTTTGAATAAAAAGGAAAAAACAATCTTCGTTTCAGGCTCTTTTTGACATGTGACATTTATAGCACCGCATGTGTACAGTTTTCTTAATAATCTTTTAAAAACGGGACGTGGTAATTTTTTTGATTTCTTATGGAAATCTTTAAGGGCTCCTTTGTAACTAATCTGTAATTATTTTGATTGTATGCAAGTATTTTGTTTCGAATTCGATTCAAATCTACTAAATAATGTTCTAGAATAATATTTATAAGACAATTTGGATAATTACTTATTTCCTAGTACTTCAATCAAAGTGCAACAGATAGCTTTCACCGGTTTTGGCCATTCCACTGACCTGAACTGATTGTTGAAAATGAAACTGAGAATTTGTTCGTTACATCTTTTTTGGCCACTTATTTTATAATAATAGCAATCCTGATATTTCCCTCTTTTATTGCATTTTCTTTTAACAACCTTACTAACTCAATTTTCTCTTTTATTAATACATCTCCAGAGCAATCGCTTATTGGTCTTCTCCGTTTCAGCCAGCTTTCATTATGTGATCCCGGCTTAAGTACTTCCGATACTGGAGTCTTCAAATTGTTGGGTGTCCAGCTGCTCCACTTATTATTTGCCTGTAAAATAAAGACAAATTAAACAGGAGCAGTGAACTAAAATAATTTTATACCAATATAAATATTTTTTGAAAAAACAAATTAGAAATAGTTTTATGTATGAGTATTTTAAATAGGTATTCTAATAAATTAAACTGTTTAACATAATAACAAGATTGATAAGGAGTAATAAGTAATGAAGTATTACATTATTTTCTTTCAATGTAGCATTTGAAGTACTCGGTAGGCACAATGTGGCATTTGAAGTACTTGGTAGGCATACTACTTCATTCTCCATCTCAGTATTTTCCTGTAACAAGTAGTAAATGATTATATAAAGTTGTAGATATAACTATTTCATATACTATATTATGATTTCTATTGTAATTCTAGTGGGCAGCGCACATAGCACGGTGCTCTGATGACCATAGGTGTTGTTGAAAAGTTCTCAAGTTGAAGACAGTACTAACAACCACAGAGGATGTTGTAGCGCTTACATAATGTAGTTTGATGTTTGTCAGGAATCACCGAAATTAATTAACGTTCTGCACAGTTAGTATTTGGATGGGTGACCATGGTGGCATTATCCAACTGAGCGCTACTGTGGCTCATATGCTCATTATACTGTAGTTGCACTTCCAACTAGTCTTAATGAATATCAGTAGGGGCGGTCTATCCAGACCTGTCCAGCAGCGGACATCCTATGCCTGATATGATGACTATGATTTGAAGGTTAACAACAAATAGAAAGAGAATTGTATTCTCACTCACCTTATTTTCCTTTGTTGTGCTTTCAAATGGATGATCTTCATGTATGACATACACATTATATTTAGGTTGTTCGTTTATTCCCATTGTGAAATCAATTATTGTGTCCTGTAAAACAATTTAGGTAATAATGAATTTTATGCAAGTAAGTACATATTCACACCAAATTCTAATGAAGGTAATAGTCGTAGGTACTTACGTTTATTGCGGTATCACCATCACAGTTATTGCTGATACCATCCAAGCCAGGCCCTAATACAGTATCAACTGCGTCAATAATCTTTTGGTCTTGACTCGGCGGTGGCGTCGGCGGTTTACCGCCACCTAAAATATGAAATACAGGATTATTTACAGTTGAACAAAACGAGTTACAGTACATAAGTACTTGTTAAATTCATGTTTATTTAGACAATATATTTATAAGTTACACACCAGTCATAAACATCTTCTTGGTTTCCGCTTTGTCTTTTTTTGTTTGCCGTTTTATGTTTTCCCAGCAGCATTTTAGATGTAAGTGGCTTCTGTAGCAATACGTGCTTAGCGTATTAAACTCTGCAGCCAACTTTTCCTACCCTCTCAATTTGTCGGCATTAGATGTAGCATCGGTTCGCTTATTTTCAACAACGTTTCTATATTTTAAAACCAATTCAGACAAAATAATTTTCTTATCCGAGGTGAAAATATTTGTCCGCTTTTTATCCATCTTGCTCATTTTATAACTTAAACCGCAAAAATCACAAATCACGCAAATTACAAGTCGAAATCGACACTGAAAATACTGAAATTAGGCTGAAAATAGGCCCAATTCCAAAGTCACCACGTTAAAATTCTCTAAAGTTAGTGACTGCTTAAATTAAAGTTAATTAGTCAGAAACTGCTATTATAAAGGCACCACTTAGTTAAAAATTGAACGATGGCTAACTCTGTTTAGGTTCATCTAAAGGAAGTTCACAGATAAAAAAATGTACTTAAAAATATAATGTAATGCCGTCTACACACCATCAAGTGACCGGCTTGACAGCGATTTAGTTCAATTTTTTAATATTATCTGTGGCTTCGTCGATTTAAAAATTAAGAAAGAGGTAGTTAGTGTTACAAGTTAATTACCACTTCCACATATTATTGCTTAAACAATTTTTATAATAGTATTTCGGGCTTCATAAATAAAAACATTTAAGCAAGTGACCTGGGGCTCTATTTTGAACTTCGAACGACTTCAACGTATACGGAACTTTCATAGATTTTATGAAGAATCCGTAGTAAAGTTCATTCTCCCTCCATACAAGCTCCCTACACGTCTGAACCGTACGAAAGTCAAAAGGGATGCCCCAGGGGCATGATTTTTAAGTTTCGTACAGGACCGTATATGGAACTTGTATGAAAATGGCTAGGACGAATACGCAACTTTACGGATTCTCCATACAATCTGTCAAAGTTCTGATGCGTTCGAAATTCAAAAATCGTGCCCCCGGGGCATTGTTTTTGACTTTCGTATTGGCTCGGCCGTATACGGAATTTGTATGAAGACAGCAAGGACGTAAACGTAACTTTACGGATTCTTTACACAATCTGTCGAAGTGCCGTAAGCGTACAAACCGTTCAAAGTTCAGAAATAGAGTCCCAGAAACATTATTTTTGACGTAGGTAAGTATTAAACTTGTATGAAGACGGCTAGGTCATATACGCAACTTTGCGGATCTTTCGTACTATCTATCAAAGTTAATACGTATACGTTTGAAAATCAGAAAAAGAGCCACAGACCACAGAACGCATTCAGTGCAAGTGCACATATGCAGCGCAAATGGTTCTTTTAGTAGAACAACTATCCGTCAATAGGATTTTAGTTTTGAGTAAAGTTTAGAGTTAATGTTGTTGTTAATCATAAGCGTATAAAATGCATACATTAATTTAAAAAAAATATTCATTTCCGCAATATAAAACTTTACCAAGATCGTTTGTATAACGTATTTCATCACATTAAAAACAAAACAACAACGTAAGACACCGGGACGAAAGTAAAGCCGGGTGTTTTTTAATTCATATTGTGGCAACACTCCCACCATTATTATATTTTACAAAACAAAATTGTTTGGTTTTTATTTCGTTTTGCTTTGCTACTTAGGGTAAATAATAGTCCCAGCCAGCGTAAAACATAAATATAAAGGATCCAAAGGCGTTATCACACACAATAGGTATTGCTGCGGCGGACAAGAAATATTATGCTTAAACGAATTGATCGTAATAAGATAACAAGGCTTTTTGAGCAGTTAATAAGCTAAACAGGCTGTAAATAGGTAGGTATTCGCTAATTACAGGAAAATACAGACTTCTATTGTCATCTTGTTTCCAGGAAAATAAACTTTTCTTAAAACTAAAAAAGTTGTAAGTATATAAATGTTGTTTTTATTTTCAGATCAGCAGCGGCTAAAATTTCGTCTGCAGGTGGTCTACAGCACTTTCCAAGCTTACTACTAAAGATTACTACATTGAAAACACCAATGACGGTACTAAGACAAACCATGTGAAGGCAAACTCCCTAAAACTGTGAAATTGTGTAAAATATCAGTGTTTGTTAGCTACAAGCTGCGGACAACCCAACCCTAGCGCAGATGTGAAGTGAGCTTCAGTCAGGATCGGGCTATCTGCAGTTTGTAGCTAACATCACAGCTGACAAGATGTATGATTCGGTCTGTAAAATATTTATGTTCTAAATTAGCTACAAGCTGCACAAAACTCAAACCTTACGCAGCTGTTATGTGAGATTGTCAGGATTGGGTTTTGCACAGCTCGTAGCTAACTTCAAAGCAGCCAAAAAGTTAGATATAGCCTATAAAAGTCCTTAAACATTGTATTAATAGACCGAGACATACAACTAGGTAGCTATTATGTTCGGCTGGTATACTTATCCTAACCTAACCCAACCCAACCCTAAGCGCAGATGTGAAGTGAGCTTCAGTCAGGATCGGGCTATCCGCAGTTTGTAGCTAACATCACAGCCGACAAGTTGTATGATTCGGTCTGTAAATTGATTCGGTCTGTAAGTTGATTTAGCCTATAAAAGTCCTTAAATATTGTATAAATAGACCGAGACATACCACTAGGTAGCTGTTATGTTCGGCTGGTACACTTATCCCTACCAAGCTATGTTAGATAAGAGTTGTGGATAACCAAAATCCTCACACAGATGCTATGTGAGCTTCAGTAAGGATTGGGAGCCTGTAGCTAACATCACTGCCGCCAAGTTGTATGATTCTACTTAAGTGATGCTATAGTTTACATTTTAAGTTTTCTTACATAAATATATTATCCATGATTAGTCATTACTACTATTTTTAACACAAGTTCTAAATTATTAATTGTAAATAAGTGGTTGTTTTGTTACATTCTACTTATTGATATAAATATTGTAACCTGACTTGTACATAAATAAGACACAAAATAAATGAATTTGAATACCTATTATAGAAGAAAGCATTTCATATTATAATTGATGTGGTGTTCTTGTGATCTTTTATTGGACTGTTATTTGTTAAGCTGAAGCTTACCTACTGAATACTAATATATTTTTAGTAATTAACTACCTTTATCAAGTGATAGGTAAAATAAAGCTGATGGGTAATAAAAAGTGATTGATATTAAAAACTGCCTGGTAATTGAATGACTATCGAATAATTATTTTTGTATTGAATTAAATCTTTTCTTATTTCTTTCTGTAGTTTTGCTTTGCCCTGCCAAGGAAAATACAAACCACAATATAATCAACAGTCTATCATTTATTTAGCCGATATAACAATCTGTATCTTCCTCATCTTGTTATGGCTCCTGGTTGAAGTCTTGACACGATGATCAATTTAGGATGATGATTACATATTAGGGCCATTACTATACATCGAACTGGTTCACAACTTCCTAGTCTTGTTTCTAAAGTTGGTCATCGAGAGGTATCTGGAAATTAATTTAATCGATAAAAATGTGTATAACTACTACATAATTATTTGAAACGTAGAGTCAGTAACAAAAATACCAAAATGTACAAAACCTGATAGCGTTCTCTACATATATGTAGAACAAACAAGCAACCAGAACATGGGTACTGAATAACAACTTATAAAATGTAAGCAATAAATAATTATCAAATTACAACTATTACCCTAGTGCAATATTTCACTATTCTCGCTGGTATAGGTCGAATCAAACTTGTTAGCGACTGTGGATGTAGCTGCGAGCTGTGTGAACCCAGTCCTCATGCTGCTTGTAGGCTGACTGAAGTCAGGATTGGGTTTTGCGCTCCTTGTAGCATATTTCACAGCGGCCAAGAAGTTTGAGATCCGCCCATAATGCCGGGTCCTATGTATGTTTTAGCAAATAGGGTTTTAAGTTTGTTTAAAGCACAATTCTACTGTCATAGGCAAGCTCACATAAGAATTATTAATGACATAGGCCTCCGCTAGAGAAATCTAATAAGACTATATGGAAGCGGCTTACATTTAGTACAATCATGCAGTCTTGATAACATCTGTATACTTTGACATCCTACTTTGCACTTGCCGATTGTTGTGATCTTCATTTGAGAACTTGACTCTGTCAGTTGCCCAACTATGGGCCTTGCCGAGCCGACAGCTAATTCAACTTGTCAATCCGCAGAGCTATATTAATTACTTTGCTTCTTCTATGCATATCCTCATTTCTAATTGGATGTAATGGATAGCTTATTATAATTAGATAGCTACTATTAATACATTCCATCAGACATATGACGTCCACTGCTGGACATAGGTCTCCCCTATGGATCTCCAATAAGATCGGTTGGAAGCGGCTTGCATCTAGTGTGATCCTACGGATTAATAAATTGCATGGACAGAAATGTAACTAGGTAAATTACTTACCTAGTTACATTTCTGTGTGTACAAATGTACTTCTTATCTTTGCTTTCCACAAAATGGTAATCCTTTCTTTGTTTCAACAAAAATGTGGTCGGTATGATGAGGTGGATTAATTTGACTCGTTAAGTCCAGCTGTTTCATTCTAGTTTTTGCTGAAAATCATTGTAAGATAGTTTCGTCAACATTTTTGTCATCGCGAATTCACATGAAATTTAACTAAAATCAATATTTATAGGAACACCATCAGCTATGTTAAATGTAACTAAGTACATTTAATTGGAGAAAAACACAGCATTTCTTCTTTATAACTTACTTTTGAGCTTAATTATTTTTAACCACCATCTAATTCGGTACTGGTTAAAAACATAACCTCAATTCATTAAAATTCTTAAAGATGACGTCAGACAGCTCTAAAAGTGTGTCTCCAGAATACCAAATTCGCCTAAATCTCTAAATGTAGTTAGATTTAGTTGGTTTTCATTCATTCGATTTAAAATTTGAATGTGACAGTGACAGTGACATTTCTAAATGGTGACTCCGTAATACGATTAGGATTTTTAGCAAATTTGAGGCCTTTAGGTCGGTTAGCTAGTTAGATGGTAGGGCCAATTATGGTGGTACCATCTAACTAGCTAACCGACCTAAAGGCCTCAAATTTGCTAAAAATCCTAATCGTATTACGGAGTCACCATTTAGAAATGTCACTGTCACTGTCACATTCAAATTTTAAATCGAATGAATGAAAACCAACTAAATCTAACTACATTTAGAGATTTAGGCGAATTTGGTATTCTGGAGACACACTTTTAGAGCTGTCTGACGTCATCTTTAAGAATTTTAATGAATTGAGGTTATGTTTTTAACCAGTACCGAATTAGATGGTGGTTAAAAATAATTAAGCTCAAAAGTAAGTTATAAAGAAGAAATGCTGTGTTTTTCTCCAATTAAATGTACTTAGTTACATTTAACATAGCTGATGGTGTTCCTATAAATATTGATTTTAGTTATATTTCATGTGAATTCGCGATGACAAAAATGTTGACGAAACTGTCTTACAATGATTTTCAGCAAAAACTAGAATGAAACAGCTGGACTTAACGAGTCAAATTAATCCACCTCATCATACCGACCACATTTTTGTTGAAACAAAGAAAGGATTACTTACCATTTTGTGGAAAGCAAAGATAAGAAGTACATTTGTACACACAGAAATGTAACTAGATAAGTAATTTACCTAGTTACATTTCTGTCCATGCAATTTATTAATCCGTAGGATCACACTAGATGCAAGCCGCTTCCAACCGATCTTATTGGAGATCCATAGGGGAGACCTATGTCCAGCAGTGGACGTCATATGTCTGATGGAATGTATTAATAGTAGCTATCTAATTATAATAAGCTATCCATTACATCCAATTAGAAATGAGGATATGCATAGAAGAAGCAAAGTAATTAATATAGCTCCGCGGATTGACAAGTTGAATTAGCTGTCGGCTCGGCAGGGCCCATAGTTGGGCAACTGACAGAGTCAAGTTCTCAAATGAAGATCACAACAATCGGCAAGTGCAAAGTAGGATGTCAAAGTATACAGATGTTATCAAGACTGCATGATTGTACTAAATGTAAGCCGCTTCCATATAGTCTTATTAGATATCTCTAGCGGAGGCCTATGTCATTAATAATTCTTATGTGAGCTTGCCTATGACAGTAGAATTGTGCTTTAAACAAACTTAAAACCCTATTTGCTAAAACATACATAGGACCCGGCATTATGGGCGGATCTCAAACTTCTTGGCCGCTGTGAAATATGCTACAAGGAGCGCAAAACCCAATCCTGACTTCAGTCAGCCTACAAGCAGCATGAGGACTGGGTTCACACAGCTCGCAGCTACATCCACAGTCGCTAACAAGTTTGATTCGACCTATACCAGCGAGAATAGTGAAATATTGCACTAGGGTAATAGTTGTAATTTGATAATTATTTATTGCTTACATTTTATAAGTTGTTATTCAGTACCCATGTTCTGGTTGCTTGTTTGTTCTACATATATGTAGAGAACGCTATCAGGTTTTGTACATTTTGGTATTTTTGTTACTGACTCTACGTTTCAAATAATTATGTAGTAGTTATACACATTTTTATCGATTAAATTAATTTCCAGATACCTCTCGATGACCAACTTTAGAAACAAGACTAGGAAGTTGTGAACCAGTTCGATGTATAGTAATGGCCCTAATATGTAATCATCATCCTAAATTGATCATCGTGTCAAGACTTCAACCAGGAGCCATAACAAGATGAGGAAGATACAGATTGTTATATCGGCTAAATAAATGATAGACTGTTGATTATATTGTGGTTTGTATTTTCCTTGGCAGGGCAAAGCAAAACTACAGAAAGAAATAAGAAAAGATTTAATTCAATACAAAAATAATTATTCGATACAGTCATTCAATTACCAGGCAGTTTTTAATATCAATCACTTTTTATTACCCATCAGCTTTATTTTACCTATCACTTGATAAAGGTAGTTAATTACTAAAAATATATTAGTATTCAGTAGGTAAGCTTCAGCTTAACAAATAACAGTCCAATAAAAGATCACAAGAACACCACATCAATTATAATATGAAATGCTTTCTTCTATAATAGGTATTCAAATTCATTTATTTTGTGTCTTATTTATGTACAAGTCAGGTTACAATATTTATATCAATAAGTAGAATGTAACAAAACAACCACTTATTTACAATTAATAATTTAGAACTTGTGTTAAAAATAGTAGTAATGACTAATCATGGATAATATATTTATGTAAGAAAACTTAAAATGTAAACTATAGCATCACTTAAGTAGAATCATACAACTTGGCGGCAGTGATGTTAGCTACAGGCTCCCAATCCTTACTGAAGCTCACATAGCATCTGTGTGAGGATTTTGGTTATCCACAACTCTTATCTAACATAGCTTGGTAGGGATAAGTGTACCAGCCGAACATAACAGCTACCTAGTGGTATGTCTCGGTCTATTTATACAATATTTAAGGACTTTTATAGGCTAAATCAACTTACAGACCGAATCAATTTACAGACCGAATCATACAACTTGTCGGCTGTGATGTTAGCTACAAACTGCGGATAGCCCGATCCTGACTGAAGCTCACTTCACATCTGCGCTTAGGGTTGGGTTGGGTTAGGTTAGGATAAGTATACCAGCCGAACATAATAGCTACCTAGTTGTATGTCTCGGTCTATTAATACAATGTTTAAGGACTTTTATAGGCTATATCTAAATTTTTGGCTGCTTTGAAGTTAGCTACGAGCTGTGCAAAACCCAATCCTGACAATCTCACATAACAGCTGCGTAAGGTTTGAGTTTTGTGCAGCTTGTAGCTAAATTAGAACATAAATATTTTACAGACCGAATCATACATCTTGTCAGCTGTGATGTTAGCTACAAACTGCAGATAGCCCGATCCTGACTGAAGCTCACTTCACATCTGCGCTAGGGTTGGGTTGTCCGCAGCTTGTAGCTAACAAACACTGATATTTTACACAATTTCACAGTTTTAGGGAGTTTGCCTTCTCATGGTTTGTCTTAGTACCGTCATTGGTGTTTTCAATGTAGTAATCTTTAGTAGTAAGCTTGGAAAGTGCTGTAGACCACCTGCAGACGAAATTTTAGCCGCTGCTGATCTGAAAATAAAAACAACATTTATATACTTACAACTTTTTTAGTTTTAAGAAAAGTTTATTTTCCTGGAAACAAGATGACAATAGAAGTCTGTATTTTCCTGTAATTAGCGAATACCTACCTATTTACAGCCTGTTTAGCTTATTAACTGCTCAAAAAGCCTTGTTATCTTATTACGATCAATTCGTTTAAGCATATTTCTTGTCCGCCGCAGCAATACCTATTGTGTGTGATAACGCCTTTGGATCCTTTATATTTATGTTTTACGCTGGCTGGGACTATTATTTACCCTAAGTAGCAAAGCAAAACGAAATAAAAACCAAACAATTTTGTTTTGTAAAATATAATAATGGTGGGAGTGTTGCCACAATATGAATTAAAAAACACCCGGCTTTACTTTCGTCCCGGTGTCTTACGTTGTTGTTTTGTTTTTAATGTGATGAAATACGTTATACAAACGATCTTGGTAAAGTTTTATATTGCGGAAATGAATATTTTTTTTAAATTAATGTATGCATTTTATACGCTTATGATTAACAACAACATTAACTCTAAACTTTACTCAAAACTAAAATCCTATTGACGGATAGTTGTTCTACTAAAAGAACCATTTGCGCTGCATATGTGCACTTGCACTGAATGCGTTCTGTGGTCTGTGGCTCTTTTTCTGATTTTCAAACGTATACGTATTAACTTTGATAGATAGTACGAAAGATCCGCAAAGTTGCGTATATGACCTAGCCGTCTTCATACAAGTTTAATACTTACCTACGTCAAAAATAATGTTTCTGGGACTCTATTTCTGAACTTTGAACGGTTTGTACGCTTACGGCACTTCGACAGATTGTGTAAAGAATCCGTAAAGTTACGTTTACGTCCTTGCTGTCTTCATACAAATTCCGTATACGGCCGAGCCAATACGAAAGTCAAAAACAATGCCGCGGGGGCACGATTTTTGAATTTCGAACGCATCAGAACTTTGACAGATTGTATGGAGAATCCGTAAAGTTGCGTATTCGTCCTAGCCATTTTCATACAAGTTCCATATACGGTCGTGTACGAAACTTAAAAATCATGCCCCTGGGGCATCCCTTTTGACTTTCGTACGGTTCAGACGTGTAGGGAGCTTGTATGGAGGGAGAATGAACTTTACTACGGATTCTTCATAAAATCTATGAAAGTTCCGTATACGTTGAAGTCGTTCGAAGTTCAAAATAGAGCCCCAGGTCACTTGCTTAAATGTTTTTATTTATGAAGCCCGAAATACTATTATAAAAATTTTTTAAGCAATAATATGTGGAAGTGGTAATTAACTTGTAACACTGACTACCTCTTTCTTAATTTTTAAATCGACGAAGCCACAGATAATATTAAAAAATTGAACTAAATCGCTGTCAAGCCGGTCACTTGATGGTGTGTAGACGGCATTACATTATATTTTTAAGTACATTTTTTTATCTGTGAACTTCCTTTAGATGAACCTAAACAGAGTTAGCCATCGTTCAATTTTTAACTAAGTGGTGCCTTTATAATAGCAGTTTCTGACTAATTAACTTTAATTTAAGCAGTCACTAACTTTAGAGAATTTTAACGCGGTGACTTTGGAATTGGGCCTAATACCACCATAATTGGCCCTAATGTGAAAAATAACCTCGAAATAAAATAACACGTAAACAAACTAGGTACATACATGACATTCATTTCATTGAAATTTGACATTGACAAAATAAAAAGTTTTGTGCTACCTATCCAAGTTCAGAAGTACAATATAGCAGTGACTCTCAAACAATAAACTACTTTTCAAATTATAAGTATTCTCTATAATGCCATTAAATACAAAAGACACTTACGTTGCACTAGTTGCGCAACGACTAATGACTTTTAAAATGAGTTGCGATATAATGTCTACACATTCTTTATATTATCTGTGGTTTCATTCAATAAACCTAACAATAAACCGTCGGTTTTGTAACCGAGGATTATTTTTGCACGGTGAACAGTAAATATTGTAACCCCCGTTTAACCCATGTTTAGGATTTCATCGGGCGATTACGTAATCGACGTTTAAGCAAGGGTTGGTGCACTCCACCCTAAGACCCAAGTTCACCAACGCTTGATTAAGTTAAACGTGTGATTACTGTTTAAACCACGATTAAACTCGTGTTTTAGGGCCGATTTCACCAGTGAATTTAAACGCGATCAGAGCAACCCGAACTCGGTTTACGAGCCTAAACCGCTGTTTCTGATTTCACCACGGCAATCTGAACCCATTTTTGGCTAAATCGAGTTTAAGTTCTGAACGCCCAATTTTTCGTCGTTCAAGCTGTTGAACTTGGTTTAGACCACGCTTTGAAATTGATGGTTAGGTTATTTTGTAAATAAATGTTAAAAACGCAGATACAAGCTGGTGATATTTTATTGTAAATTACACTAAAATGAAATAAAAATATTGTAAAATGCATAGAGCCTGAACACTCGCATTTGAAGATTGTTTGTTTGTTTGTTTTTAATCTGGTATCAGCTATAACAACATAATCTGGTATCAGCTATAAAATAACACACATAACATGACTACCGAAAACATAAACTGCTAAAGTTCTTGCATAAAACATATCAGTCCATATCAGTCCCTAACGGTTCTTTAGCCATGCTCAGCCAGGATCTGCCGCTATCTCTTTTATTACTCTACCTGGCTTTTTGTTCTATCCTTAACCTAAAGGACTTACAACTAGCTATCAGAGCTTTTTATTTGTACAATAACTTGCCAACGGGACCTTGAGAACTTAAATATAAACAAATTTCTGCCGAAAACTACACGAAGAATGACATACAATATATCCGTTACTTTTACAGTGACGTCAAAATTCAGTTTTGAGAATGAAATACAGTTGTGGTTGACTTTGCGTTTAGTTTTTGCCACGTCTGAACTCGTAAACTTGGTTTTCGTGAACACAATCCAATTAATGCTGGTGAAATCTGTTTGAAGTAAACGGAGATCAATGATGACAATTAAACTCGTTTGAAGAGAACTGAGGTTAGTTAAACTAGTTTAGTTGCTTCAACGGTAAAATCGGCCCTAAGACACTAGTTCACCAACAGATGTTTAGACCCAATTTCTTTTCCACTTTTCAACTTTTCCAAGTTTAGATGGGTCTTTAAAAGTAACATAACTGTTGGATCATTTTCTGTCCTATGAAGAAAATATAACAAATCGTTAGTAAATCCCACATTAAGCCAATTGTTCACTCTATGTTCATTCTCATTGTAATACGACCTAATCGAAATGTTTGTATTTGATATATCATTGCATGTACATTTGCACAAGTTTCTTCTTAGTTGCATGTAATGCTATGTGAGCAATTTTAAATAACGATCACTCTGTAAGATTATAATGCAACCGGCCTACTTTTTATTTAATACTTAGGTAAAATGTCAAACTTGACTGAAGTTATTTCTGTGCCTCCTGCAACGAGTGATATAAATAAAAAATCACCATCTTACAGGAGAGCAAAAACAAGTTAAAAAAAAATAGTTCGTGAACTAAGGGGCTTTAGTCACATTTAAGTGGTACCTCGTTTTGTAGAAAAAAACGTTTGCTTTCAATGTGCATTTAAATTTTCATTTTACAAATTAGAGTTTTAAAGTAGTTCATGAACAATCTGTAGTTGTACCTTTTTTATTTTTAATATATGTTTAAATTACGTGGTAGGTGATACTAGTACACTTAAACCATTTTGCACCTATTAAGTTATTTTTGTGTAAAATGATATCAAGAAGTTAAAAAACGTAATAGTTCATCATAATTTGTTCCAAATGTTGCTCAAACCAATTATAATCATACATATTTACCTAAAGATTACATTGGTTCACTTGTCTGTCTGTATTATCATAATTTACTTGAATTGTATCAGTTTGCTAAAATTCTAGTCTTTTGAAATATGTGTTGAATGATACAAGTTTAGTTATATCCCTGATTAAACTACATATTTACCGTGTAAATAGATACCAAAAAGTTCGCTTTTTTTCTCACCATTTTTTATCTGTCAAAATTAAAAAGGGTAAAACTCGACTTGGGTCAATCGTCACAGGAGGCACAGATTTGATTGATCTTTTGATAATCAGTGGGGGAGAACAGAGCAATGACGGTCAATTAAGCGCTTTTTAAAATAAAATTCACAAAATAAATCACAGTTTTATTAGCAACTTAACATAGCTATTCTACATTATCAGACTATATTATTTGACATCAAAACAATCATCTTTGGAGTATTCGTATAAGAGATATAAAAATAAAAAATTAAAATAAAATAAAAAAATGGCTTTGACCAATAAGACAATGGATTTCCGGATCATCATTATTTACGCAGAAGACCGTAATATCTACGTTAGTCAATGAGAAATCGCTTTCTTCTTGAAGAACTTTCCTTTTTAGCCTTCTCGAAGCTTTTTTTTAGTCTTTTTTTAAATTTAGTTTGCCTTTTTGTGGTTAATCGACGCAACAGAAATTAATAGAAACAAAAGAGTTAAAACACAAGCAAAATTATATTTTGATTTGAAATTTCTTTTAATTATGAGCGTGACCATGTTTCCCCGCTGACCACCATTGCCCTGTTTTCCCCCTAAGATCTGTCATCTGGCAGCCTGTCAACTGTTAACGGACCTCAAAAGCTGTGATTAGATTTAACATCATGTCAAGAGAACCAACAAAGCATTAGCGCATGGTGGGACACTCGATAACGTAGACAGTCTGTTAATAGCTCTAACACGGCATCAAATATTTGACATCGCTCGGTGAAATTTGGCCTTAATTTATCAACCGTTGGTTTAATCTTAAACAGCTTTTTAACGAAATTTTGCTGTTCAGCAGGCAAAAACCGTTGGTTAAATACATGTATGATGTATCACTTATCACAAATGTGAGGCGACCGAAGACTTGGTGTAACGATCCCTAGCCTAACCTGCTTAATTAACCTAATGAATGAACCTAAAAAGTGTAGAACCTATTTTAAGAAATCTGTATAAATTAAAATGTCAGATAAAATGATTACAGAACCTTGATTTGCTTTCAATTAATCCTAGCCTTATGTCTAACTAGCTATGCGTCCTGATTCCACCTAATTGTGAACAAATTATAAATTGAACCTCATGAAAGAAATATCCTAAAAGATTAAGAATACATTAAATATTGATACAGATATTCAATAAGATCACAGCTTACATTTCGTAATGATAAATAACAAGAAATACAAAAAACGTAACTATGAACCTCGCAGGTTCAAGGTAGAATTATACTCCTAACGCCACCTGCTTGGTAAAAGACAGTCTACATTTTGATACTAGTATTCAGCAGTGTGATTCCTAATTTATTTACCTATTTATACGTTAGTATGGCCAGTGTTCGTCTTGTGGTAGATCCTGCGTTATAGACCGCATAAACCCTAGGTAAAGGTGATTCGAAATACCTGCCTAATAGATTACCTAAGTTCAGAACGAAAACCCTATGTTTTACCTATTTTGAACTTTTATGAACTTGAAAGTATATTACTAATCTCAGAGTGAAATGCAGTACCTAACTAATGTCTCAAGAGCTATATAGAAATAGTGATTCTAGAGCTTCTCTGTTATATTTGGTGTTAATTTAGAATATTTGTGTATAACGTATATAAGCTTCAATATAGCTAGTTATAAAATATTAATTTAGTTGCTTAAGAAAATATTAGACATGAGATGAGAAGGAAATTCCATTAAATTAGTACTTTAGAACAAAGAAACTCTATTATTGAACTAACATTATTATCAAACTACGAATATAATAAAAGATTGGAATGCCAGAAAGAATAGTATTAATTTATTTCTGACAATTAATTTTAATATTTTAAATTTATTCAATTTTATTTAGGTATCAGAGATTTATTTTATTTTATGTTTATCTCTGATTATTTAGTCATGGCGCTCGAGAGAGCTGAAAACCATGAAAATGACTACTCTGCTTTCGTAAATCTAACGCCATCCTGGAAAAAGAAAGCAGGAAAGAAAACCAGGAGTCGCGAGTGTGTCAGTAGTCATCTTATCTACATCACTTCATAAAGTCAGGAAAATTATAAAACTTGCATGAAATCCAGAGTGTTCTCAAGAAGAGCTCCAAGATTACTATAGATAAAGGTTCGAGAATCGACTTCGCCTCAAAAAATAATATTCAAATCAATAAGCTATCAATAGCTTTATTTCAAAGTGATCAGAATTTTCACTCTTAATACGGACACGGGTTTCCCTCCATTACGGAAATGAGAAACACTGGCCCAAGCTCTATCTGGCTTCAAGAGTTCTGCACACTAATGAAAATACAGCATTGATCAAGTAGCACTTACGGCTAGTATTTAAATAATCGATTAGTATTATGTTATCGCGGAATGAAACTCTAACAATAAATTGTTAAAATTACATTTAAAAGTTAGTTGATAAGCAAAATATGTTAAATAAGTTCCCTAATTACGTTGGGGAGTTTTGATTTTCAAATTTAAAAAAAAAAAAAAAAAATAATGAGATGTTGCAATAATGTGGTATAGCAACAGTCGACTCTGCGATCCTCAAAACATAAAAAATGTTCAATTTATCTATGAACATTCTGTCCTTCGCAAGTTGTAGGTAGTCATGTCAGTCAGGAAATTGTATTCTCAATCCGCTTGGATTATATATTTTTATAAGATTTCAAGCTCACATATAGTCGAAGCTGAAAAAGACAAATAATTAAAACATTTATAATTCATACATAGAAATCATAAAGGGCGAGTGTTAGAAGCTTCTATCATCTACTCGTGAGTAAATGCTCAATGAAGGATAGTTTCGTCAGTAACATACGAGTACTTCTATAGAGTAGGAAACATCGTAAGTCAACTTATGCAAGACCGCCATAGGAACCTGAAATCGGATGTGTATTTATCATCCCGCAACTGTTCTGCGTAATTACGCAAGTATATTCCTGCCTCTAAAGTGCAGCGTAAGCTTCGTAAGATTCTCGTCCAACCTCGTATGAAAATATACACGTATGAGAATTCACCATACCACATCAAACCAGTGTGGCGGACATAGGCCCAATCTTTCTATGATAGACCTCCTCTTTTCCTCTGATGTCCATTTGTACATTAATTATTATTCACCAGTAAATCATCCAGAAGTCTAATGCAGTACTGATCTGGCCGACTCGCAGGAACATCATCTGCTGAACAATTCTATACCTACTATGACATATCTATTTAAAAAGTGATACGATTATACGAAACCTAATCCTCTAGGAACATCCTCGTCCTTTGATCGAAAACAACTTTCTTCCAACTTCCACTTTTTAGACCAGGAACAAAATTCTCCCAATTAGTAGACTCTTCTCTGCTTTTCCCTTCAAGAATTTGCGGCACACAGTTTAAAATTACCTAAAATCTAGAAAATTACCACATATTTCTACAACTTTTCCAAGTGAAGTCCCTCTTGTCAGTCCCGTCAAATTCTCTGTTCTTTTTTTTCTTATTTTAAATTTTCAAATTCTGTAAAGAGTTATCATAACTAGATTGAAGTTCTGTCGCTTTTCTAAAATGTTTGGAAAGTTTCTTTAGATAATATTAGAAAGAATTATATCCTCATGTGAGAGACTCCTGACCTACAAGAATGCCTTCTTTCTATGCCCAGTTACTCAGATGTGGACGATCAAACCATCTGAGGTTTGTTACATTGGGGCGAAATTATACATCAATTTGAAAAAGTCTGCGGTTGACTACCGCTTTCGATAACTTGTGAAACATTTCAAAAATTGACGCGCTCGCAGGATTTGAACCTGCATCCTTCTGGGATTCCGGCCCAGATGCTTTGTCCAATTAAGCTAGAACGCTATACTACGAACCCGCCAAATTAGTGAAGTGTTTATCATTTTTACTACCAACTTCTACAATGTTGGAAAGCGCCATCTGTGAGAACTGTGTTAAACCAGACAGTCGTCACTCAATGTGAAATATTTAGAACTTCTAACCATTAACGAGAGATGGCGCATTGCTCAATCAATCAAATGATTTTAATCGTGCTTCGCACACTAGGTTTATAGAAAATGTTATTTTTGTGATAAACATTTCAAAAATTGACGCGCTCGCAGGATTTGAACCTGCATCCTTCTGGGATTCCGGCCCAGATGCTTTGTCCAATTAAGCTAGAACGCTATACTACGAACCCGCCAAATTAGTGAGTTTTTTGAAATGTTTATCACAAAAATAACATTTTCTATAAACCCAGTGTGCAAAGCACGATTAAAATCATTTGATTAACTTGTGAAACGTTTAAAAACGCACATTATTTAAAATATGCAGTTTGGTCTCAAACCCAACACAAATTAGGCATATATTTAGTTAGATTCGGATTAAAAGGTACATGTTGAATTGTACCCTAATTTATATTGAGAAATATTAGTTCTAAGTGATATAACTCTGAATTTATCAATATTTAGGAAAAGTATACTGAAAAATAAAATGTGAAAAATACTATAATCGCTCTTACGCCACAGAGCACGAAAAAAACTTCTGTATCAATCTTTTCTAGGGTAACAACTTAACATTTATCTGTATTTACAATTTTTTTGCCTAAATCCTGACATTTATATCATATTGCAACAAATTATCTTTGAAACTATAGCAGATAGAAGGACGTGAGTTAGACCAAAAAATTCGCAATATTTTTCTCATTATTTTTTGTTTCAATCCAAAAGGGTAGAACTTGACTTGACTCACCTATAACAGGAAGCACAGATATTTATATAAAAATGAATCGTGCTTGCTGGTCTCGCAAAAACTCGAGAACGGCAGAACGGCCATTTGGCTAATTTTGATCTTGTAATATTTGCGAAAGAAGGAAAAGGTATAAACGGTGAGAATTTTATTAAAAGTTGTGAGAAAAATAATAAAATCCTTCATTTTATTTTCCTATACAAGGTGCATACAAAATGTTTCTGCAAGGGTGTAAAGCCCTATACAACTTTTTGGAAAAACTAATGACTAAATCCTCAGGTTTTACTTTCTTCCGTCGATGTAATTGTTTTGTTTTTAATCTAGTAACTTTCTCGCCTGAAAGTACGGGGTAAGATTAAATCCGGTAGTTCCGATTTTTTGCAGACTTTTTTACGATGTGGGCCTAATAAATAATCCAAGTTTCTGACCTCGGGCGCCGAACGCAACTTTGTCAAAAATCTACCTACCTACTAAACTGCCGGAAATAAAGCATAGGTACTGTGAAAGAATAAAGTTACTGGATAATTTAAAGATGTACACTATTTGATTAAGTTATTTAGGTAGGTATGTATTATTAAGAGGTACAGGTAGCGGCACGTAAGTCTAGCGCTGAGGGTACTGTGGAGGGGATGGCTGCACATAGTGACCGCCATACTAAACTCATGCGCAGCCCCTCCACTCTCCGCTCAGCGCTAGACCGCGACTTTTGAATTTTTGAAGACTGATTAATATTTCAATGTTAATTGCTGTGAGTGAAATGTTTTTCTTAAGATTGTAATAACAGCTTAATTTTATTATTAGACAGGGTATTATAATTTTATTTATTTGTTTATAGGCGAGCAGTATAAACTGATGTGCCTATATCAAGCAGAGTCGAATAAAATTAGTATTTATCAGTCAAGGAAATTTTTTCCTTCTTTATCCAAAGATCCAGTTTATTCTTAAATGTGTTTATGGTCTTTGCTGAGATTACATCCTCAGGCAACCTGTTCCAGTTGTAATCCACTCTGTTGCAGAGGATGTGGTGTGCAGTGTTGGTTTGTGATGGTGTAGGCTGCAAGAGGAAATTATGGCGTCTGCTGTCGCGTATGTTTTCCTTCAAGGTGTAGGTACATATCGTGAATATCCGGAATATTATAAAAGCCATTGAGAATTTTGAAGGTCTCAATCAGGTCTCCATGCAATCGTCGTTCTTCAAGGGTCGTGAGACGAAGAGCTTTTAACCTATTTTCGTAGGTTTTGCGGCGCAGAGCATATGGTATCCTGGTGGCTTTTCTTTGTGCACTTTCAAGCAAATCAATATCTTTCTTAAAATAAGGACTCCACACCTGGAACCCATATTCTAGTAGAGGCCTTTTATAGGTTTTGTAAATCTTAGTAAAAACATCAATTGTAACTGTCTGAAAGGACTTTCGTATGACATAGATAAATGAGTTAGCCCGTTTGACTATCATAGATATATGCTCTTCCAATTTCAAATCTGCGGTCATGATGACTCCTAAATCCCTCTGTTGGTCTACAGACGCTAAAGCAGCTCCATCAAATGTGTATGTCTCTCTGGGGTTGGTTCTACCGAGATGTAACACACTACATTTGGTTGTGTTCAACTTTATTATCCAGTCCCTGGTCCAGTTATAAATACGGTCCAGATCTTCCTGAAGTTCTCCAGACTTTATCAGTGCATTGTGTAGAGAAACTAACCTTTTTGTTAGCTTCTCTACATTCAGACTCTTTCAACGATAACACTGCCAACTTACAATTCTAATTGTGAAATTATTCAAATTTTTGAAATGTTTATCTCTGACAGGATCAGCGATCCTTGTTTGGTAAAATTTGGGCAGTCTTGAGTTGGAAGTGATCTGGAAGACACCTTTTTTTCTCTATAAAAATGTAATGAGTGTGAATTTGAGTTTGCGTGGACGAGCCCTGCAAACCGCATGAGCGTCGCGTAACAGTCAGGGTGAGAGGCTCCGGTCCCTTTGACTTTGATTACAGGTGGATCTCTTGTTTTGGGGCCACTGACCCCTTACCCCTGGAGCACTGGGCTGGCGCTGACTTAGAACCCTGTCGGCCAGTTTGGGCCGGCGCCTGTCGGCCGGTTTGGGCCGGCGCCTCCACCTCAGTCGACAGATGTCTTCACGCTAGCGCTCACCTAGCGCTACCTGGCTGGCGCCACACTATCGGCGGGTCCAGCTCTGGCTATAGAAAATCCTCGGCCAGCCTCCAGCGTGGTTCTACGAGTGCTACCCTCTCCCTTTTTGGCTAACTTTCCAAGGACTCCTACAAAATTCTCTCTCTCTCTCTCCGTCTCTTGAAGATTTAATTGACTATAAGTGCAGTGCGTGTTAGTGTAAATAAATGTGTAAATACTAAGGTTAGTCTTCTGTTTTAATCTCCTCTCTCCGAACCGTTAGGAATCCTATCGACTAGGTAGGACTCTTAGGTTGATTAGGTTTCCCTGAAGTCTCTTAACCTGTGGTGTTGCAACCGGCTCCCCCGCTTGCAACATTACGGGTTCCTCTTCAATTCTCTTTTAACTTGTGGTGCTGCAAACGGCTTCTCCGTTTGCAACATTACAATTGGCAAAAAACTTCCCATCGTCTGCGAAAAAGGCTGACTGACATTCTATGAGCTCTATCAGATCAGTTATAAAGATTCCAAACAGCTCAGGAGCGGTCACAGAACCCTGAGGGACACCGCTGAAAACCATTTTCCTTTGAGATAGCGAGCTTCCCACACGAACCTGAAATGTTCTACCTGTTAAGAAGCTCCGGTATCACTCCAGCAGTTTACCACGCACACCATGATGATCAAGCTTAAACAACAAGCGCCGGTGATGTACCTTATCAAATGCACGTTCAAAATCGAGGTACACTACATCAACAGGTTCTTTTTTATCAACCTGTATACTCCAATCATGAACACACTTCAATAAGTTCGTAACAGTTGACCTCTTTTCAATGAAACCATGTTGCTTCGTTGAGATCACACTAAATAAAATGTTTAGATGTATAAAAGTGATCTCATATGGTCATTTCGCCTGTCGGCAGCCACCTAACTGTATATCTATTGAATTTACAATCTGGGTAGATTCTAAAATCAATAAATCCTAATTTATTGAAGTTGCAGCTATGTTTGAGTTTTCTTGAATGTAATAATTATATTCTAGTTTGTTTGTAAACTTTTTTTGTTCCCAAGGTATTTAAATATATTTAAATAGTAACTATAATTAATTTTAAAACGAAAGTACCGGTTTCCGGCCACTAGACCTAGCTTGCGGTCATTTGATTTCGATTCTGACTATTTCTCATTTAAAATGAATAGGTACTCTAATTATTGAAGATCATTTCAATCAAGCTGTCAATAAATTTCCTGTTTTCACACAACTGGACTTATCATTCATATCACTAAGGTCTCTTACAAAATTATTATGCTAAAGATGGATGGAGATAGTGGCAAGCAGCATGTATATCAGGTGGATAAACTTTCAGTTTAGTATTCAAGCAGATAGTGTGCTTCTAGTGTGGTGTGCTCTTAGCTTGCTGTTGTTAACTCGCAGTATGTACCATAGCTCTTAATATGTCTGCTAGGATAGAGCTGATTAGTAGTTTGTACATCAAACATTATCTTCACAGCTGAAAATACCAAACAATTTATATTAAATATGTTATACATTTTTCATTCATATGAATATAGGCAAAAAATTTAAAAATTGTGGTCTGATAACCTGATCCTAAGCCCTAGGTATCACGGCTAGTTTAACAAAAAAAATTGATTTGGATTTAAGTAGAGACATCACAAGATGCATCATCATTAGGATGCATCAGCCACAGGATTCAATTCTATTTAATTTATTTGCCACATAGTGTATGTGTACATTGTACAAATCTATAATGTTGTGCTGAAGATATAGCAGCCCTCATCCACTGCTGGACATGGGCCTTCCTGCTAGATTTCTAATAAGCCTGGTTGGAAGCGGCCTGCATCCAACCTGTTCCTGCACCCTTAATTATTCATCGCTCCACTTGTAGGTGGACGGCATTCGCTGCAATTGCTGGTGTGTGGTCTCCATTCGAGAACTTTACAGCCTCAAACTTCCTTCTGGCAAACTATGAACCCTGCACTGCCGTTTCCACTTGTTCATTTACTGGGCTGTTGGTAACTTAGATTCGTCTGCGGACCGCCTTATTCCTGATTTCGATCATGCGAGCCCTACACATTTTACAGAATTACTCTTGAACGATGTAATTGTACATAGAAGTCACTGTTCGCCGATTATCTGTTCATAGAAAAAATTTTTAGCCGATACTTTTTTTTACCGATAGCACGGTTCGCCGAAAGAATGTTTGATAAATTAAATGTTTCACCGATGGCATGGTTCGCCGAAAGAACCTTTAATATTTTAAATGTTTCAAGGATACCACGATTTGCAGATGAGGGTTTTAACTTAAACCTCCACTGAAAACTTAAATACAGTTTCGTTACTAGTACGGACGCCAGCCAGTTTTAATACAAACAAGAATTTGTACTGTACTGTACTGTACCAGCCTTTTTGATAGTCCACTGCAGGACGTAGGAGTGATTGGGCTATTATCCACCACGCTGGCCCAGTGCGGGTTGGTGGATGCACATACGCCATCGAATTTCATCCGCATTGAACGATGTTTTCCTTCACCGATAAAGCCAATGGTGTGAAATTCCGTACATAAATTCCAAGGAATTCATTGGTACGGGACCGGCATTTGAACCCACGACTTCACGATTGTAAGGCGAGCGTCATTATCAATAGACCACCACGGATAACACAAGAATTTGTAACGTGTCATTAATTTCTAAGCGTAAAAATATTTTCGTATTTTCAAATTATTGTATAGTTTGTATACTTTTAGTTCAATAAAGCATTATTTATTATTACTGAGTGATGTATTTTATCGATAGGAAACATTGCAGAATGCACTAATTTTACTTGCATTTATTTGCTTTTGGGTTTTTTCTTCTTTTAATTACATAAAATAATTCTACATGATAGCACCTAAATGTCCTAATTGAAAAAAATGTCCTAAAATGTATAAAGCATGAAAGAGAGATTAGATCTGATAACTTTTTGATAGTGCGAAGTGTAGTCTCGCCTTGACCCCATTTTACATGAAAATGTTTTTGTTGGATCTATATTATAGGTATATGCAATATTTCCTATCGATAAAAAACACCACTCAGTGGAGGTTTAAGTGAAAACCCTCATCTACAAATTGTGGTATCCTTGAAACATTTAAAATATTAAAGATTCTTTCGGCGAACCACGCTAGCGATGAAACATTTTAAATATCAAACGTTCTTTCGGCGAACCGTGCTGTCGGTAAAAAAAATAGGCCCAAATTATGTTATTTTTCTTTTGTAATTCATTCAAAAAAACTTAATCAAAATACTTCATTCATTCAGTTATTCGCCGAGTTGTTTCTTGCAGGCTGGTTGTCTAATGTGAAACTGACCAATAATATAACTCGGGACTTTTACTCGTCAAATAGCACTACTCGGAAAGTAGTAACTCAATACTTTACTCGGAGATAATGAAAGAGGCCCAGACTCTAGTTTCATACACTTGCGTTCTGGCCTTGTACAGAATGGAAAGACGCGGCCATGTGGCCCCAGGTTTGCCTTACAAACCCGAGCCGCAGCTGCACCCTGCTCGCGGCTGTGTGGGGGACCCTTTACTCGCTCGTTTTACTAGCACGACAGTAGAACAATTCAGTTTAAACGAAGCATAACATTGAGATTTTTTTATCTATGGAGGCCACAAAATAACATGCTGTACAATATTGTGTCGTTCAATACGTGCCGTACCAATAATGTACAGCCTGATATTGTCCGGCATGTTATTTTGTGTCCCGGGACATGGAATATCAGGCTGTACATTATTGGCTGTGCAATATTGTGCTGGACATTATCGACACGGGCCGATAATGTACGGCCTGTATTTCACAGCACGATATTGCACAGCCTGATATTCCATGGCCTGGGACACAAAATATCATGCCGTACAATATCAGGCCGTACATTATCATGTCGTGCATTATCTGTGTTGTACATTATTGGCTACCTGCATTGCAAGTTGCAATGCAAGGCTGAAGGCGCCATTTTCTTTCTTGATTTCGGGTGTGGTCTGTGGTTCTTCCAGTGAAAAGAGAAAAATTTGAGAAAAACGAATAAAAATGGCAGAAAACAGCTCTGACGAGGTATGTTAATTCGAAATTAGTGTTTAGGTAGATATATATATACTCAATTAGTCGTAGCATAGCCTCAATCAATAGTTTATACACATAAAACTGGGCGTCGGAGCGATGTCGGTGTCTTCAGTCTTAGGCATAGTCGTTGTATTTTGCATGATTGCATGACACAAAATAAGTAGTGGTAGAGATACGTATTATGACGGAGACGTCTCGGGTTTAGGTAAGTAGTTTGTGTGGCAGTAATTGCTAGGTACATCTGGCTGAATCATACAAGTCGGCGGATGTGAAGTTATCTACAGGCTGCGCAATATCCAATCCTGACTGCAGCTCACATACTCGTTGATTGGATATCGCGCATCTTGCAACCAACTTCACATCCGCCGACTTGATTGATTCATCCTAAACCTACCAATGAACTAAAACACGAATCTCACTGCTACCTACCTATACCTAGTTCAATCAACCACTTTTGGATAATTCCTATCTACCTTTTTTTTTGTATGCTGAAAAAGTTTTAGTTCTTAAAGCTATATCAAATATGTGTGAGTGTACCTCTAGGTAGGTATTAAGTTTCTAATCAGTCAAATGCCTCATAAAACTTAAACAAACAAACATTTCAAGGTGCATAGGGTAGTGACTAGTGATAATACAGCATGGCTTTATTGAATTTCGATCTGATGATAGGTATATCATTCTGTTCGTTTTCAGAGATTAGTCCTGACAGATCTCACAGTCAGGTCTAACCTCTGAATGAATGAAGAAAATAATGATTTGAAACTGAGGTAGAGATAGGTACCTACTTATAGGATCTAGAAACTAGGTAGGTTCATATTCATCCTTCATATTCATAATAATATTATTCAGATTTCACATCAATACCTATTTGGGGTACAATAAAAACAATAAGATAGTTCTCATTAAGCACCAAAACAAAAAAAAAAACTTTTACTTAAAAGTGTTTTCTATGAAGTGCTTCTAAGATAATTTATTTACTTTTCTGGCACAACAACCCAAAATTAAATGTTTCTAAGATAAATGAGGATAAAACCACAAAACATTAGGCTGTGATAGATTACTTTGTTGCAGGCTGAACCAAAAATTAAAAGGCGAAAAGAAAATGTAAAGCTTACATCTAAATACTACAGGAGTGTTATACGTAAAGAAATGAAGTTGTATCAATCACCTGCACCACCTCTCCAGACCGTAATGTCTGGTACATCACATGATCAAACTGACACTGTCACTGCACCATCTCTTGAAACTGTAATGCCTGGTACATCACATGATCAAACTATCACTGTAACCGCACTGCCTCTCGAGTCTGTAATGCCTGGTACATCACACACTGAAGAGGATTGGATCAAATATACTAATATCTGAGTTGTAGGATATTATGGTTAGTAATTTTTTATCAGGTAGCTCAAGTAGGCACCTACAAAATACAATACTTAAGTACTATGACATATTCTAAACAATTATGTGATTTTTAGCAACACTAAAAGAAGCCCTATTCATGGAAAAAATGAAACAAAATTCCAGCAGCAGCGAGCTGGAAATAGTGACGAGAGACGAAGGAAAAAGAAAAATAAGGAAAAAATACAGGGACGATTCAATATCTCCGCCACCTGCCATTGATATAGAAGGTATGTAACTTAACTTATTTTTAACTGACTTCCAGAAAAAGAGTATTTCAATTCGATTGAATGAATATAATGATATTTTCATGAAATATCAGTTCTTCATATATTTGTCAGCTGATGATCCTATGAAGTTTGGCAGTGGTTGGATGGGATCAACATCTTTTTAGGGTTCCGTACCCAAAGGGTAAAAAAACGAGACCCTATTACTAAGACTCCACTGTCCGCCTGTCTGTCTGTCTCCAAGCTGTATCTCATGAACCGCTATAGCTAGAAAGCTGAAATTTTCACAGATGATGTATTTCTGTTGCCGCTATAACAACATATACTAAAAATATAATAAAATTAATAATTAAGGGGGCTCCCATAAAACAATCCTAATTTTTTTGCCGTTTTTCACTCTATAATAATAATGGTAACAGGTAGATGCTTGAATTTAGTTTTATATTCACTTCAATAATAAATAATAAAATTAAAATAAAATTAATAATTAATGGGGGGCTACCATACAACAATCCTAATTTTTTTGCCGTTTTTCGCTCTATAATAATAATGGTAACTATCCGTGCTACGGGCCCTGCCCACTGCCATTTCAACTTGCCAATCCGCTGGGCTATGTCGGTAACTTGGTTTCTTCTACGGATCTCCTCTCTGATACCATCTGATTAAGACTGCAGGATCGCGCTGGATATACGCCGCTTTCAACCAGCCTTATTAGAGATCTATAGGGGAGGCCTATGTCCAGCAGTGGACATCCTATGGCTGAGATGATGATGATAAATAATATAAATTGAAATTTTCAAAGATGAATTCCCCTCTGCGAGTGACATAATAGAAGCCAAAGGAAAAGTTCTGGATGAATACCACCCACCTGATGATCCAGTCATGATCCACATGGTCCAGTCTCCTAACACTGCCAATGAACATGGATGTGTAACGCCGATCCAGGCCTGTTCGAGTGGTGGCAGTATTGGAGCAAGCTCAAGTACTTCCAGCGTGGGTAAGTTTGTAATACTTTTTGACAAGTTGTACTTGGCCTCGGCAGTCGTTTTTAGGGTTTCTAAAGGTCTGCCAATCAAATAGTTTTCATAGTTTCATTTGGTAGTATAAATGGTCCACACATGAATGTTTCTTCATTTGCTATTTTATAGCTGCATTTCTAATAAAACCATAATACAAATAGAGATATGTAGTACGAGTAGATCTCATAATTAATCTTTTGTCTTTGTTTCTTTGCAGATATGATCATGGTGGAGCTTAAAGAAATAAATAGATTTATAACTTACACAATGCGAAAAGTGGAGGCTATTGAATTAAGTCTCAATCGACTTACCTGCCATCTGATAACAAACCATCCATGTTGCCTAATTTTCCTCTCACAGAGCTGGCGCAACTTAAGTCCCTAGAGGACAAGATAGGAGATGAAAATGTTCAGAAAGAATTGGTATGTTCATATTTTTAATATTTAGTCGATTTTATTACGAAAGTTACTTCTCACTTTGGTACCTATTAAAGTAACGTCTTCCAATTTTATTCAAATTTGACACTAAATGCACAGAGATAAAGTCGCAATTTAAACACACCAAATGGTATGGAACGGACGCCAATATGGCGAACCATGGGCCTTATTGTGTAAGGTAAGCGCTCTGACATTCGGCTTCGCTTTTTCTCCATTGAAACGTAAGTGTTCATAAGTAATATTTTAAATTAGTTCTGGTGCACCCTTCGTGGGCAGGCTTACTCGTACGTCCTGCAGTAAACTATCAGAAAGGCTGGTACAGTATAGTACCTGCCTAATTAGTATTCCTATTACCTATTTTATACTTAAGGAATATTTTCTAGTTCTTTCGGCTGTAAAGAAACTTATAGAAAAACTTTTTGTTACAGTTGCAGTCAAGCAGTCATTTCCTAATTTAACAGACGAAAGCTTTGAGAGACACGTAATGGGCTGGTTCCAACATGCGACCACTAGACTCAAACGTCAAAATTGATTTTAATAGGCATGAAGACTGGGTATAAAATCATTATAATTATAGTCTGTTAGTTAATTATATTAACAAATTTTGGAAATATATTTTTTCTTTTGACAATCAAACAATAAATAACAAAGATAAACCTTGTCAAAGCTTAGGAGTGGGGGCTCGTGACATCACTGGTGCAACTGCAATGTAGTCTGTACATTTGTGGTGCACTCGTGACGTCACGCGGAACATTAAAATTTTTGTTTGATTTTCAAAAGAAAAATGGACCGTCTAATAATATTTTTTTAGTCATTATCATAGCATATGTCTTTTCATGGGCATTTTTATGAGTTCTTCAGTGACTCGCTCCGAGCCTATTTCTTGTATCGTTAATAGCCCAGTCGGGTTAGAATTTTAAATTCAAAAAATTCCCGGCAGCGTTTTTCTGCTGCAACCTTTAATGGACACAGGTAGTCTAAATCCAAAATGACGACCAAATTCCGCGGGTGCGTTACGTTAGCCGCCATCTTGAATTTAAGGGGGAGTGGTTTTTGCTTAATATCTCGGTCATTTTCAACTTCGCAAGTTTTTCGTACGATCGATATTTTTCGAGTTATACGCGAAAAAAGTGGTAATGTATAATTATCAAATTATCTCGATTATTATTAACTCATAAATGTACATGAACGAAGTTGTGGAGAATTAAATTTCCTAAAATTTTGATCTCTACGACTTTTGAAAAAGTCGTCAACAGTTAGTTATCACCAGGTAGTTGGGAACAAAGTTTACTTGAAATTTACAACAACTTTAGTCATGACCATTTTTGTTGAAAAGTTGAAAATAACCGAGATATTAAGCAAAAATCATTCCCCCTTAAATTCAAGATGGTGTCTAACGCACCGGTGGAATTTGGTCGCCATTTTGGATTCAGACTACCTGTGACCCTCCTTAAGGGTTGCAGCAAAAAAAACTGCCGGGTATTTTTGCAATTTCAGGCCCTTTTTTTGACTAACCCGTCTGGGCTATAAGTCGCTCGTACCTTTAAGGTACAGGGGGGCTAATTTTGAACTTCGAATGCCTGGGAACGTATACGGTATTTTGACATATTGTATGAAAACACTCTATATTGTCTATGGAAGTTGCGAGTGCTCAATACAAGACCAAACCGTGCGAAGTTCAAAATTAAGCCCCCAGTATTTATAAATAAGAAATAATATGTAAACCAGATAAGTTGAATAACAGCCGTAACTTTGACCACCTTAGGTGATTAAGTTGACATTTATAACCCGAGATCCCACTGCAAGGACATCCTGCTCATAGCGCACACGGTTCAATGCATTTTTTTACGTAATTATATCGGAGAATATAGCTTAACCACCTCACCACCTATTTTTCTAACGTTACGTGCGGCCTTAGAGACAGCTTATTTATAAATCACCTTAAATGCGGGTGTCACAGTATTAACAAAGTATTCAAATGATTAAAATTTTAATAGGTACTTGTTTATACTTGAAACCTTTATTTTAGACCTTCAAATACATAAAATTGTAATAAGATCTCATGATTTAATATAAATACTTCAAAAACTTGCAACTTTATCCACATTTCGTAGGGCATCTGTTTAGAAATATTCACCAATTCATATATGTAAATACGTAAAAAATTGGGTTTGAACCGTGTACGCTATGAGCAGGATGTTCTTGCGGTGGGACAATTAAGTAGGTACTGTTCCTTATACCTGATGATTACTACTTTGATTACTATTTTGTTATATTTGGATGATAATAATGGTGTCACACATAACAACAATGTCGATTTGGTTTGTTGAATTATTAGCTTAAAAGTTTGATTAGAAAGTAAAAAATACCTTTTAAAACTAAATCAAAATTTTCTAATCATTTTGTTGATTTGTGATGCTGTTGATTATAGATCTCTAGACGGGAATATCCTGTACTCGTAATCACTGTCGACTTTAGTAATGGGACCAAACCCAGTAGGTATAAAAATCGCACTCTTATTTTTATAGTGTTTTATTAATTTTGATCATTTTTTTCTAACAAGAATTGTTTAAAATACATATTGCGAATATAAGTAAACAATGTCTTTATCATCCACAGTATTCTCTATCTCACTGTTGGATATAGGCCTATATTTTTTTTATTATTATATTATGGAGCATCCACACTCTCGTGAGATGACACGAGCACTGCACCTTGTAGCTAACGGAATACAAGTCGGCGGATGTGAAGTCAGCTACAAGCTGCGCTGCTCGTATCGCCTCGTGAGAGTGGATTATGTCTTTATGTCTTTCTTTATTTCATTGTCTTTGTGTCCGATCCGCCACCGTATTGTGTACGCGTTCGGCTTTTCTTTTTCTCCCGCTCGCTCTTAGGGCGGGAGTAACTGGTACGAGCAGGAGAAAGAGCGAAACCAAACGTTAGAACGAGTACACAATACGGGGGCCGATCTTAATGGTTGTATTAGCTCTGTCTTCATGTGATCTTATCTTTTCATTGCATTCTTCATGTCATCTTTTCCTAATAAAGTCAAAATATGTAATACATTCTTGGATTTTCATTTGTTTATTCTATAGGAGAAACATTGAGATAACTTACATAATGTAAGTTCTGTGCTAGGTAAATAAGAAACATTAATGCAACAATACAATTGAAACCCACAGAAGCCTTACAAATTCATCTTTGTGATAACTAGCTGAATGTAAGTAACTGCAAGTCACATTTCTAACATTGTTGCAAGGATTACTTTAATGTTACCAAATCCTCAAAAATCAAACTTTACGACAACTAAATAAATGCAAGTTACGTGTAAGTTTCAGGTCCTACGTTAATGAAAGGATTAATATCAAACTTACCAAAAACCTACACATGTAACTTTGCAACAACGAAATAAATGCAAGTTACGTGCAAGTTTCAGGTTCTATGTTTAAGAAAGGAATAATTTTAAACTTACCATAAACCTACGCACATAACTTTGCAACAACTAAATAAATGCAAGTTACGTGCAAGTTTCAGCTCCTACTTTTAAGAAAGGTTTAATATCAAACTTACCCAAAATCTACAAATGTAACTTTGCGACAACTGAATAAATGCAAGCTACGTGTAAGTTTCATTTGTAACTTTTAAGCAAGATAGTTGAGATAAGTTACTATCACCTTTCAAATTCAAAGTTGTGGAAATGTTAAACGATATACTTGCAGAAAGTTAAGTTAACAACTTTCAGATATGTTACTTGTGTAATGTTACTGCAACTTCACGTTTTAAAGTTATAGAAAGTTTTGGTGATCAGCTCTGGGCAAGTTACAGGGTTTATCTACAGCGCGGCCGTTAGGGCTTCGTTTCAAGCTCGCTGTAAGCTTGCAGGAACGTTGCAACCTTATTTTTGTAAGTTACAAGCTTGTTGATGTTACTTTCAGTAATGTTACTGCAACTTTTGCTTGCTTAGCGGGATAAATGAAAATGTACATATTATTTCATGGTAATATATTTGCCGGTAATAATGAATTATTTGCTATTTTCTCAGCTATATTTCAGTTGTGTTTTCGTTTTTTAAAGTACTGCATTTGTACCGGGCAATATTGCGGGCCGCGGTAGACTACTCACTCACACAAAGACAAGGCTCTTGTTGTGTTCGAACGTGGTTCCAACTATGCGCTAATTTCGACGCACTATCCATTGCATAGTTTGGACCAGTGGTTAGGAGTCCCGGTATTTGATACCGCGATATCGAGTTCAAATCGTGCTAAGTACGTTTCTTTTTGCGATGTTTTTTGTCTTCTAAATAAAAATTTAATACTGTTACTTAGTAAGCGCATAATTTGATAACGACAGGACCGACTTGTAATTTTTTTCTCCATGATATCGTTTCATTTGCGCACGAATTCGTTTACGATTTTTCCTGGGACCAGAGTATTGGTGGTTTTTAGGGTTCCGTACCCAAAGGGAAAAACGGGACCCCATTACTAAGACTTCGATGTCCGTCTGTCCGTCTGTCTGTCTGTCTGTCCGTCTGTCACCGGGCTGCATCTCATGAACCATGATAGCTAGGCAGCTGAAATTTTCACAGATGATGTATTTCGGTTGCCGCTATAACAACAAATACTAAAAACAAAATAAAATAAATATTTAAGGGGGGGCTCCCATACAACAAACCTGATTTTTTAGACGTTTTTCGATCTATATTAACAATGGTAACAAGTACATGCTTGAAATTTTCACAGAATATTTACTTTTACATTCACTTCAAGAATAAATTGTAAAATAAAATAAAATAAATATTTACTCATACTCATTTATTTATAACTATATAAGTTACATGTCAAAGAAAAACTAATGTATTCATTGTAAATCACAATAACTAATAATTGATTGAATGAATTAATTAATAACAATAAAAAAGCAATAATTAATAACAAAATGTAGTGTCACAACTAAGTCAAATAACAGCAATTAAATTAATCTCGAATACATACAATCACAAACACAAATTAGGTCACTCTACTTTTTGTAGAAAGTCTTGTACCTTATAGAATGCCTGCTCAACAAGCCAATATTTTGCTTTATTTTTAAAAGACTGACGTGACGGCGCATCCTATATAAAATCCGGAAGGTGGTTGTAGACATCTGTCGCCATAATATGAATCTGTTTGGACGTCTTTACAAGCCGATGGGGGGCTCCTATACAGTACGGAACCCTCCGTGCGCGAGTCCGACTCGTACTTGGCCGATTATTGTAATCTTTTTGCGAAGTACGTGGTGCCATGGTTTATTTTGGGTGACTGATTGCATGTATAAAACACCGATAAAATCTTTATAGAATGGCACTCTGATATAGGTATCATACAAACAAAACACTGAAAACAAGAATTCAAGAAAAACCGAATCGTTATAAACGCGCGTACGTACGCAATCAGTGTTGCCAACGCCATGAGTAGAAATTATCCATGAAAATTATCGTATTTTCAAATAATGTTTTCCTTCCATCTTCCAAACTTTCATTACATAAAATCTAAGTAGGAGTATATTACCATAATACCAAATCAGTCCAGATGTTCCCAAATGATGCGCTTACCAACGAACATTACTTGACGATTGACGTTTGTAAAAAAAAAAGAAGTTGAAATTGAAGAAATTGTATGTTGTAGGTATATTTTAATAATATTTATAGTATTATAATTATTTATTGTTTGTAATATATTTTCCCTATAATTTATCCAAATTCTAATACTGGCAATACATTGTCCAATACTTTTCATTGCTTTTTGAGCTAAGCGAATTATGAGAAGACCGAAGACAAGAGCGGCAACAGCGCGTGACCCGCCTATGCCACGAGCTGGCAACGTCGCGCGTCGTCGCCGTACAATTACTATTATGTATTCTGTGCCGCTACTAAACAACTATAAATTGTAATGTAGGCACCGTACGACACTATCTGTGTTCACTCACACATTGACAAAATTGAACAAGAATTCGATGTTATTTCTATTATTAATCTACTGTTTTCATCAACTAAAGATGAAATGCCGCAAATAAAGACCAATTTAAAAGCCAACTATAGTCATTTCAGTGTAAAATTATACTCTCATCGCCCATGAATAGTCAAATAGATTAGTATGAAAATCGAACCACCTTAAAGGTATTGTACTTGAGAGTTGGTATAGTAATTGGTACAATATATTTTTTTCCATGTACAACTCACGAATCCTGTTTATTATACTTAAAGACTTAGCTTATATATAATCTTCCATAATAAAAAAAATATTAGTGTAAGTATTTATTACACTATATTACACATAAATGGAATTTCTGACAGTAATCTTTCTTGGTAACTATCAAAGAAACATATTTTTCTTAGTACCGTTATTTTTCTAAGGTACCGTTAACTATAAATAATACCACAAGAAAAAAATCTTTAGCTTATTGCAAGGGCCCGAGCTAAGTACCTACTTTCAATGTATTCCTCAAAAACTTTTTCTTGTTGACGAGATCTTGATTGTTTAAAAGAAGGTGGAGTAATCATATCTTCACCAGTGGCGTGAGACTCTTTTGTAAGTGTATTTTATTACCCTCATCGTCAGAATCTGAGCAATCATCTACGGTTTTCTGATGAAGAGTCATCGGTGATCGGTGATGACATCTCTGGTGAGTTTTGGAGTAGTAATTTTTTCATCGATTGACGAAGTCTCAATCCAAAAGCTGTCGTCATCGAGGTCTTGTTGGGCTCTATCCGAAGCTTTTCCAGTATACATTTTATGATTTATATGGTGTTTTGACCATATGAATCAGGCACAGATGATTCAGGATTTTGCCGTCATAGATGCATAACTCATCATACATACTGATTTCAGTATTGTCTTTTTTCTACTTGAATCTATAACCCAAAAGCATTGCACAAAATACAGATTGAAGTTGTAAAACAATAAACTGAATTTTATAAAGTAGGCATTGTAATCATAATGCAACCTGAACTAAGCACAGATGAATCAGATATTTATCTTTGTAACTCCGGGATCCAAGCTCGTCCGTTGAACGACTGGCTTCCCCTCGCGCGGGAAGTCAGACTCTCATCATCATCACACGACCAAGCACGGTCAAGCGAAACATACTCCATATTAATCAGTATTATGTGCCGGACACTTCTTATTTGCCTATTTATTAACATACTAAGGTAGTAATAACTGATACACATTTTTTTTTTAAAAGAGCAATTCATTTCCTTTTGATATAATTTTAATTCATAATGGTTTACCAAAGGGAAAATGCGATATAGATCATTTTCTTTCAAAAAATGGCAAGCGGACGCGGCATATGAATCAGAAGAACAAACTTCAAATATTTTTAATTTATACTTAGACTGCAATTATTTGTAAAATATAACTTGTCCCAATTAGAGTTAAAGCTAAGCTGTATAGAAAAAAAAATTACACGCCGTTTTGTTAGTCTGTTTCAGAAATAAACCCATAGAAGTCCAAAATTTTGTCTACGAAGAAGTACCCACCACCATGACAACGTCGTACCAAAAATTCAGTTTTAAGAAAGTAGTTGCAATTTTTTGCGCTTACCTCCCGGGCTACTAGTAGTTGTCGTCGGTTTAACCTAGCCATCACTTTATTTCTTCGAAAACGCGACAACCACGCGTGACACGAGAATGTGGAACGCTTTGCCTGGAGACTCTGTCTTCCCGCTAAAGTGCAACGTGGGTGTCTTCAAATCTTGAGTAAATTGGTATCTTCTAGCTAAGCGTACTACATCCTAGACCGCATATCTGCTTAACATAAGGCAGTATGTAGTTGTAGTCAAACGCAAACCTATACGGAATAAAAAAATACTATACATTTTGTCAAGAGTCAATATTTTTGTATGGAGCAGCTGATTATTTCCTTCGACCAAAAATACCCTATATTTTTGATCGAAGATTATTTCGCGATATCGGAATTAATTCCACATCAGTAGGTGTCAAATAATGATCAAATACCTAAGTCCTAGTGTATAATACCTTATGCGTGGTTCCAGTATTTATTTCCTGGACATTCAAGCTTAATAACGCAGCGATACCTACAGGCATTAGTGAAGATTTTCTTAGTAAATGAAATGATAAAGAAATGTTTTCTGACTCCAGGGCCACAAAACTCATCAGTCTCCAATTTTCAACAGTCTAATTGTTCCCCCGAGGGTTTGGACCACCAATAATCCATCACCACCTCGTAACTGTGCCATCAACTGTGACTCTAATGGCCATAGTGTACCACATGTTTGTGTTGGGGAGCTACTATCGATTATTTGTCAGCAAATCCTCCGCTTCCATAGTGAAGTATATAACTAGACAGGGCGCTAAATAATGATAATTACAAAAAAAGAGGGCGAGATGTGCAATTATGAAAGTGTGAACAGCACGAAACTAATATCTTGTGTCTCTGTTTGCGTATACGATTTTTTTGTCTGACTACGACGCACGGCTTATACGCCGTAGTCAGGCAATTTTTTTGCGCAGGTTTTTACTATTAATTAGAGTTTAAATATTATAAAATCATAAGAACGTGTATATAGCTACCTAAGTATGTATAGCCCATCTTTTTTTCTCATACCCTATACGCAATTGAGAACTCTAGTTACATACTTGCTCCAAGTCCGCATCGCTTAAGCTAATTATGAAGTGCCATACAAACTTGGCTACTCATACAAAAACAATAAGCTGTTCTTATCTACCTCTAAATATTATGCGATTTGAATGATTATTTTTTTTGGACGTAATTAGCACTTCAATAGCTAGGTTAAACGTCTTAGTTTTTACGGTTTTTTTAAACCTTAAAAATAAATATTATATTTAAGTATTAGATTATTATATTGTTAGCCTCTAAAAAGCTGAAAAGTATACAAAAACTAAAAACTTTTCTGAACAAAAAAATAAGATGTACGAGCATGCTATATTTGTTATAGGTAGGTACCTACTCAAGCGGTTGACACCAAAAACATAAAATTTTGTTAATTTTGTTACAATTTAAGAGGTGAAAGAGTTTTCTCACGGAACGTAAATTTAATCAAAAATGTACCGCAATTTTCCTCGATGTTCTACAGAAAACTCGAAAACATAGGTAGATTCAGAATCCTCTTAAGTGGATCCTCTGTGCCTGAATCAGGTTGAGATAAGCAGGCAAATAACGATCACAGGAAAGTGCTGGAACTGGCGACTTTGGTATGTCAATATTAAAAACTTGTACTGTACGTAGTAGAGCCATCGCCGAAATCACTTTTTTCGTGATTTTGGTATACCTAGCAGCCTTAGTAAAAGCTGTAATGCATCTTTATGTACAACGTTTACTTTAGTACTAGCCCTGAACTCGCTATACAGAGAGGAACGCTAACGCCGACATTCATTTGAACCACAAATAGTATTAGTAATCAGTTATCATTTATCTAATAAGAAAAGAAAATCCTTAAATTGAAAAAAAAAATCAAGCAGATATTATTTAGATAAATTAAGAAAGTAGGTAGGTATATGTTATTTAGATAAATAAAGGAAGTTTATAGGCATCATAATTGATAAGTAGGTAAGTCATTCATGCTATTTTAACATAAGGCTAATCAAAATACTTATGTAGCTCTTTTGACAGTAGTCAAAATAGCTCGAATCGTTGTTTAGATACTAGATAGTTGATTTTGTACCGAAATGATGTTTTAAATTGTACTTAGTTAATTAAATTCAATATGTACCTACATATATGTCAAAGGCTTTAAAACAGAAGGCCGAATATGTGAATATGTCGGCGTCATAGCTCTCCATTCTGTACAAAAATGAAACCTATGTTTGAATATTATGCTACTCGTAGCTCTCCTGTACGTAATGATTGTTTAGTTATTGTTTTTGGCCAACTGCCCAATACGAGTTGGTCGTATAATGACTATGGGCCAAGCTGTGGCGCCGACAGCAACGATGATGGATGGTGGCATGTTGTCACTTGACCCCGAGCTCCGTAACTCATGTCTCATCGTTCTTTTAGGTAGGTATTTATCGATAGGAACGACATCAATGACATTAGTATGATTATGTGCCTTCTAAACTAGATATTACTATGTACTTACTACGGGACTAATCGCGCACTCAAATTACAAAAATGTCACTCCGACAATTGCAAGTTCAAGTTGAATTGAAGGTACGAGCTGTTTCACATTCCAGTCTACCCGTGACCACGACCGATGCAACTCGGTCGAAACGTCGGGATGATGAGGTATTTATTTATCTCGTAATTTGAGTGCGCGATTATTCTTGTAGTACCTACATACCTATAATAATAATGTGTTCAAATCGCGAAAGTTTAAAAACAACAAATGTCTATGTGCTTATACAATAGATACTATGGTTTGCAACCTTCATTTATTTAGATGTAGACACACTACTACACAGACTTTTAGTACATAACCAGCATTGAAATTGCAAAAAAATACCTTGAAATGAAACTCGTCAGTGATAAAAAATACATGCAAACCAAGTTAAAGAAAGTGTGTGCTTACATTAATCTCAACATTACAATTCCTTTATTTAACTCCAATTGGTAATATTTTATTACTATTATTGATACAACACACAGATATTGTGTGTTACAAACGCAGTCTCAAAGTTCAGTGTAATTTACTCTCGACCACCCTAGAATACGCGGCTGGAAGAACAGAACAAAATCCAAGCGGCACTACTCCAAATCGAGAGCAAAAAAGCCCTAAAGTGTCACTTCATAGCACATAAAGACACAGGGCGCTCAGATACCATCTAACCTGCCAGTGACCTCCCGAAGAGCAACAGCGCGTTAACAAGGCATCTAACAAACCGCTTGACCCTCTATAACTTACGTCACGGCCTCTAATGTCGCTCTAACTGTAATTCATTAGTCGTTATAGAAGCATGATTATCATAAAACCCTAGTAGAAAATAATCCCGGTCCCAAATAAATATGCCACGAAGAAATTTAGTATCGAAAGTCTACAGATCCCTGCTGCGTGTAAAGGCCCCGCGCGTCAGTCGTGGCGCTATCCTATGCCCGTTTTTTATGCTATACAGGGAAAAAAATATACATATATTTTTTGACTGTCATCGGGAACTAATTTCGAGTGGTTTTTTGTAGTTTTTCTGTTAGTAATTATTTTGTAAAGCGCCGCGCTTTGTGTACGGCTTGGGACGTAGGTGTTGTAATGAGGTAGGTAGTTTTAATGTAGTTCGTTTGGAAGGCTTTAGAGGTTTTTGTGATGATGTCTGGGGTTTGTTTGGTCGGCGGACTGTTTCTAGGAGACGCTTTTGTGGTTTTTGATGAGGAAAATGTTTCATGTCAGGTACCTAGCTACCTACTTATTAAGTAATGTAAGCACGTCATTTACTTATAACATAGGTTGCGGGTACCTACTAAAATGCAGAATTAGAAATGATTTCCATTATTACCTAATTAGATTCAGAATTAAGAAAATATTTACATTGTGGCACTTGACACACACTACAAATTGTAATTTATTCTTTAAAATTTTACGAGAGCTAATGCAGCCATTAGATAACTGTGGGAGTTTTAAATAGGTGGACTTAATAGTTTTGTATCCCACTACTTCTGTTCAATTATTGAGTTTTTGTCATTTAGAAGATTGATGGCCCACCGATGCAAATGGTACAGTACTTATATCCAGCAGTGGAATAAAGAAGGCTGGGGATAATGATGATGATGATGACGTTTTTGAATAGAAGTGTATTTAATCACATCATTTTAGACAGGTAGAGAAGTACTTAGTAGTTGTTTTTGTTCATATTTGTTAACTACTCAAGCAACGTTCAATACGGTCAGTCTTCAGATGGGTGACCGCGGGTAGCATTTTACAACTGTCCGCTTCCGTGGTTCGGTTGATTTAACCATTTAGCCATGTCATAGGGGTTTCGAAACTATTACACCAAGGCTAGCCACCTATACGAACTTACATACCTAGCAGACAGTTCGCTTTCACTCTCACGCTCTTTAAAATCTTTTTAATCATAATCACCAATTGTCTCTCTTTTAATCGCAATTAAAAATCAGTTAACAACCCGATAACGGATTATACATAGCAATAACAAAGTTTTTCCCATAAAAATTGCCACGCGGCACATTTTGTTCCGGTATAGCGTCTACCCTAACATTATCTAAACTCTACCTTATCTCTGTAACATAAGATTTCATTTGAAATAAAAAGTTTTAAGGATTTAAAGGGATGAATAAGTCGTTTATAAGCATGAAATAGATAAATAAGATTTAATATGGGAGTGGAAGTTGCATCAAATTCGCGGGGCGTGGTGTCGCGTGTCTCTAGTTATACTATTCCCGTGACTTGGTGTGACTAATAAAAGCAATTAAGGCTTTAGTAGGCGGCATATCCACTAAAATAAAATGTGTGTGTAAGCGTACACATGTGTAAGTGTACAAGCGTGTACAGCGGGTATTTTTAGACAACGGATATATTCTAGGATTTCATTGCACTCATTATCATGATAGTTATTAACTTACTTCCATTAATTCACTACATGGTACATATAAAAAAAGTCGCTTCCCGCTGTCTGTCCCCATGTATGTATTATGTATTTTTTTTAATAGATAGAGTGCTTCAAGAGGAGGGTTTCATAATAAACCTGTGCGAAGCCGGGGCGGGTCGCTAGTTATGGAATAAATCTGAATCGTGCAAACAAATCTGATGTACTGTACTGTACTAAGCCCTTAGTCTAGGTTAACAGTAACTTAGTAAACATTTGTCAATAAATTACTTATATAACTTTATTATTTATGTTTTATCGCAATTCTCCCATTAGGTGTTCGCAATTACCCCACCTTCCCCTAAGCAGTAGGTAGGGTATTAAGCTGTAATACCACGTAAGCAGCTGTAATGCTCTACAAAAAAAAGTGTGGACTCTCAGAAACACGAATGGGAAACCTCATGTTTTTGCTTTTTTACCGACTTCCAAAAAGGAGGATGTACTATAGCTATTCGTATATGTTCATCGATTTTTCCACAGATCTTGTTCCCTGATCTGTGGATTTTTCGTTTTTTTTGTATACGTTCATTGTTCATTACGATATTACAATAAATACTTCTTTATTTCGAAAGGGTAGTTTGAGGTTTCGGTAGGCTTACTACATTACGAAATCGGCTAAGCCCTTTTTGATAAATCAACAATAATGTACATGAATGTCACATCGATTCCTAAAAACTATTCGAATGCTGTATACGATGGATGCATCGTATACAGCATTCGAATAGATGGTGCAATTTTTTCTGAAAAATAATTATATTTTTTTATTTCTGTTTTCTAGCAGAGGAGCTGGGTGCGGGGAAAATCCAACAATAGAATGACTTCACGTCACATCGTTTCAAATCTCGCTGCGCAATTTTGCAGAGCTCATCTGCATATTTGAATCTCTGTTAGAATATCAGCTCGTAAAATACACAATAAATATCTCAAATCGCCAAAGCTTGCGAGAAAAATAACTAAAACATATAAACAACAAAAGTTACTTTAAGTTTCAATTCAATCCTATGGTTCACGTCTCTTTTCTTAAGTACCTATTTTAATAAATATAGGTACATACCGTGGCTCTGATGACATGTTAAATTGTAGGTCCCGGTTGTTTTAACCGTTTAGCCATGTCAGAGGCCATCAGGCGGCCTAAAAACTCTGACACCAGGGCTAGCCACCCGGCCTATACGAACTTACTTACTTACATACCTAATACTTTATTGAGTTCCACAGGATATTTCTATCGTTTATATAATATGACACACGTTAGGTATGTGTTTAGGTATTGTATATTGCACTTTACGAAAAACACAGACTAGAGCATTAGTCTGTAGCTGTTCGTTTGTATGCTATGTTTTAAAATAAAATTTAAAAAAATGATTTTTAAATAAGTCTTGCCTAAATACCTACCAAGATTTTCATCATAATATTGTTCTTGTACAAAAAAATGACAACCCAAAATAAAATAATGATCATTGGATGTATAACTGTAGGGCCCGAGGGTACAGTCGGGCTCAGAACTCAATTTGGCGAGGCTCGCGAGGAATGCGCGGGATCTGCACTGCTTGCAGTTTGGTGATAACGTACAGTCAGATACACAAGTCGTTTAGTAGTTTTGAGTTTAGTTGGTGGTTTTTTTAAAGAAACTATCGCGGCTTTTACATATTTTATACCTTATGGGATGTAAAAAGAATTTACATTACAATTTTTATAATTAGATTCTAATTTTTGATTTGACTTTTCATGTCTTATTATTATTTTGATCGCATTTAGCAATTTTTCTCAAAGTAGGTGATTTCATTACTAGCACGTAGACTTGTGTTGCGTAGCACTTACTAAGTTAATAAGTATTCGTCTGTGAAAAAGCCACTGCGCTGGGTCCAGTTGAAACTATATAGTCACCACATGAAAAGTCGATACAAATACCAGATATGGGTTAAAAGTTTACTCAAGGCAGATATTAAGAGATTGTAAATCTGTTAAGAAGGATTTGAATCTATGTTCTTAGGACGTACCTATTATAAATGAGATGATATAGAGAGAGGTACTTTTTGCAGTACAATAATATCAATACGTGTCACCTCGCTACAATGTATAAAGCATTGTTCAATTACGGAGTAACGTGGTTAAGCCGTTCCTAATAGTACATTGTTCACCGAGAGGAGAAAGTGACCGATTACCGTCGAGGGTGTCGTTTGAAGCCCGAGCCGTAGGCGAGGGCTTTAAAACACCCGAGATCGGGAATCGCACTTTCTCTCGAGTGATACATAGTGCTTTATACTACACCTACGAGGAAAATAAAAAAACTAAATCTTTACTAATTGAAATTTATATTGAAATTGTTGCAGTTAGTGAAGCTTAATGTAACACTTGAAAATGGCGCCAATGGCGTCTGCAATTTTCACATGTTCTTTTTTCAAATTGTTTGACACCATCCAACACACAGCTAGTGGCCAGTGTCATTTTGCAAACTTGGAGATAAAAACTCACTGTAAAAACTTTTTGGCTTTTGAAATTTAGGTTACCAGCGCATAGCCTTACCCAAAATTTAAAAAAAGAAAAACCACGTAAGAAATGGATTTTCATACACTTTTCTCTCCCGCTCAGATGCGTTTTCTCCCCACATATTTGTTCGATATGCAATGACGTGCTTTCTACCGTAAATTTGATAAAGTATCAAGGTACTTTCCGAGCAGGTGTAGTATAAATATATTTTTCCCTAAACAGTTTCGCGTTCGCCAGTACCAACCCTCGAAAGGGTCTGACCCCAAGGCGCGAGTGTCAGAAAAACCGTTCTCCCGCAATGAATAGCAAAAATTTAAATTTCACGCAACTAAACAACTTGCAGGGCGGTGGTCGATTGGTGCGTGGTCTCAGTCAAAAGAGAACCGTGACCATAGGCATGATTTCTGGGTAAAAAAAATCATTATTACTTGTTATTAGTCCGTGAGTAAGATTATCAAAAAATATTGGACACTTTTTTTTTCTTTTCTCAATAAAACAACTAATGGCAAAGATAAACCTTGTCAAAGTTTGGGAGTGGAAGACGTGACGTTCTCTCACGAAAGTCTATACATTTAACACTCGTGACGTCACGCGGAACTTTAACGGACTAGATCTTCATCAATTTTTGTTTATTTGACTAAGGATATTTTAAATCCTTTATCTGACAGATTAATTTATATATTTTTAGTCAATATGCCTATCGACCTGTAATATTTGTTGAGCATTTCGATAATGACGTTTGAGCAAGTATTTTTATTACCTAACTACACTAAAAATATTATAACATTACATATCAGCTACGTGAAAAACAATTGGATTAGTCACTATATCTGATCAGATTAAGCATTCTACACACATTCATAAGATTTAAATTTTTTTGATTCAAAAATATCATTTGTTCGCTTATGGCCAACTTAGCAAACCGTCCACTATTTTTCACGACTTCGTATTCGGTAAACTTCGCAATCAGTCAACTTCTTGATCGGTCAACTTAGCAACTAGTCATCCTCGCAATCGGTCCTCTTAGCGTTCTGTCAAAAATAAACATTTTTTGAATATTTAAGAATATTTTTTGAAATTGAATTAGAGGAAAATAGTTTTGATAATTTAAAGTACTACGTCGATAAGCAATGGATGTTGAAAATTACTCCACAGATTCTGTCTTGCAGTCATCAAAAAAAATCAGAACTGGAAAGGTGGCACCATCGTTTCAACGTTAGGATGCTGCCCAAACCAACATTATTTTTTTTGTTTATTCTAAATCTGATGAAAGAAGCAAAATACCAAAGTCAAAAACTGTATGCGAAAAATGTCAATCAGTTATTGAGAAAAAGGAAGAAGTGTGATGTTGATTTTGATAGGACATACAAAAAGTATTTGAAGATACTGATATTACGAAATAAAGTAACTCCAATAAACTTTCTGAGGAAAATTAAGAAAAGCCACTATAAAAAATACTGATTAGTTTGAAGCAAATTTTTTTTTTTTTGTTTTACCTATATTGTTTTTTTTTTTGTTAAAGTTTGAAACATCATTTAATATACTTATACTTTTCCGAATTCATTACTGTCGAGTGTAGTTTGCCGGACACAAGGAATAGGGGACCGTAAGAGAAGTGGACCGATTGATACGCGGACCTTTTCAGAAGTGGACAAATTGAGAAGTGGATGGTTTAAGAAGCGGCCCGATTGCGAAGTTGACTATATACGAAAGGGACCGATTGCTCATCTCCTACAGAAAATTTTAGTGGACGGTTAGCTAAGTTGGCTATAAGCGAACAAATGAAAAAATATTGACATCTATTATTGGACTTGTCCCTGCTGGTTGTAATTGCCAGCCGTCTATACGTCATTCAAGTGGTATAGATACACGTGATGTAACTATTATTGTAAGATATATATTTCTGGCGTTAAAGATAAGATATATTTCCAAAAATTTCAACAACAATTTTAAAAATAATTTCCAACAATTTCATCTTTTAACATTCAGCCGATTGTCTTTTCCTGAATTTTCAATGCGCTCTCTTAGCTTATTTTTTTATTTGGCAGTTTTTATACACTTCAGAGGCGCGAAATTCCTCCAAAACTTTTAACTGAAATCTGTCTACGCCCATGTCTTGGACCACAAAATTACTAGCTGTCGTTAGATGGGCTGGTACAACCGTACAGCTCACTTGTAGGGGCGCGCTGATCTGTTGTTTTGTTAGTACAATCTTGATTTTGAACCACAAGCCAATCAGATATCATTAGCTTTTATTTATTTCCAGCTTTGTCTTTCTCACTGCCGGGTTTTTATGTTTCTTGGGGATTTCTTCGTCACTATGAAAACTATAAGAGCAACGTTTTACCAGCCACTTTGAAATTTTTCTTTCGAACGATGTAAAAACGCTGCTGGTTGTATACAAATCTTTTATTTGGAGAAACCTGCATTGGGACAACGTGGATATGGTCCAATAGGCATTTTTTATTTGGCCAATCAAACAATAAATGACAGATAAAACTTGTCAAAGTTTGGGAGTGAGAGTGGAGTGAGGCACCATACGTGTGAATACGTGTCCAATATTTTTAATAATCTATTTGACGGACTAGATTTATTTTAGTTTGTTTGTAATTTTATTTTATATTGTACGGACTAGATATATATTTTTGGTCATCAAGCATATTCAATTGCCCGCTGTAATTTGGCATAAGTATTTCCTATGTTCAGTAGTGGACTCTCAAAAACGTTGGTAAAAGTAAATAATTTTGAGTTTAAATAGTTCATTTAATGCTAGAGTTTTGCTTTATTCATACATATTTTATCGTAATCTAATCAATCCATCTTAGATAAGGTTGATCATAGACGCGGCATTTATAAGGCGATTTATGCCACGCGCTAGACACGTGGCTGACGTACTGATCAAACTACATATAAGTAAGTGTAATACAAAAAGGTTTTATACGACCACACATAATATGACTAGTACTCGTGCCTCGAGCTTGCAGAAAAGGTCTCCTGTGTGCTTAGCATACAAGACCACGACAAGAGTTTATCGTCGTGTGCAAAGGTGACAGATATATGCTTCATCATAACTCTGTCACGTTCTGACACGTCGATAGTATAATTTTATGGTCCTTATGCTAAGCCAGTAGGTCTAGAGAATATTATAAGTAGGACATCGAGATCTGAGGAGCTTCTTTCTGAAGAATTTATACTTCTCACTTATTTCTTAAATTTTATTCCATTAAGAATTTGCTTTTATGGCCAAATGAAATCAATCAAAAATAATCTTAGTTAAATTTAAAATTTAAAAAACCCCCGACACTTGACAACCATTTTGGGCACATTTGTAGAATTTTGTTTCTTCCATCCCCACTTTAACCCACCATAACTCAAACGGCTCAATCGATTTTTATAAAACATAGCTAAGAACACTCTCGACTAAGTCTCCTTTCATCCAAAAAAAACTAAACTGAAATCGGTTCAGTGGTTCGGGCGCTATACAGACAGACAGACAGACAGACACACAGACAAACAGACACGTCAAACTTATAACACCCCTCTTTTGCGTCGGGGGTTAAAAAATGTTTTGGGGCCATTCGCAGAGCTACTTGCGACCGATTTTTAGAGTTACTTCTTCTTCTTCCCAACTTTCCAATATTTTCAGACCTGTGGTATAAGTATTTTATTTAAAATGTAGAATAACCACGTTAGTTTCAAAATTTTTAGCTCTATGTTGTTCGTATGAATATCGGTCACCAAGATTGTGTCGAAAAAAAAATTATGTAGGTATTTGAAATTGAATCGAAAGTAGTTTAATAAACACAGTTTATATTTTTAAAGGCATTACGTATAATATGGGACAATGGTTAATCTATCTCTTCTACGTAAAGTTTCACAGATAAAACTGAACCGGTGCGCACTATACCTTGTAGCGCTCGTAGCGTAGTTTGACTAGGTGATTGTCAGCGATCAGCAACGTTCCGCACGGTCAGTACTTAGATGGGTGACCGCGGGTGGCATTTTTCAACTGAGCGCTACCGTGGCTCGGATGACACGTTAAATTGTAGGCCCCGGTTGTTTTAACCGTTTAGCCATGTCAGAGGCCTTCAGGCGGCCTAAAAACTCTGACACCAGGGCTAGTCACCCGGCCTATACGAACTTACTTACTTACTATCTTATTTCTTCACTGTCCCTAGAATCGATCAGATCATCCAAATACCCTTGATTATAGTAATTAGACTTTATAATATGACCGTCGAAGTGGATATGAAGATTGCCCGAGAGTTAAGTGAAATTGTCTGGAATTACTGTAGAAGTGGCCCTAAAGAGCAAAACTGACCCATCAGCAAAGAAAATATAATGATACGCTATCGGTGTAAAAGTGACAAGAATACCTTAAAGGATAAGTGGTGATTGAATGGCTTATGAAAAGTACCGTCTGTTATATGTAATGCATATACGTAGCGAAGCTTGAAAGTAACATGTAGATTATAACAGATCTACTTATCTATCCTATAGATAAGTCTCTTATATTATTATCTGTTTTGTGCTTAATTTTCTACGTTAATTCATACGAATCAGATCAATTAGTATAGATCATTCACAATGACACGGGTTTTGAACATATCTATTTCGTTCTTAACTGACTTCTAAAAAGGAGGAGGTTTTACGATCGTCTGCCTAAGATAGAAAATTGTAAGTAAGGTAATTGTTGCATACAGGTATAGGTGTTTATAATTTCGATTGCGATCTGTCGCTGATTTCTTTTATACGTGTTGATATATTGAACGAGTGATAATAAAACTAGTAGTTTTCCGGACAGTAGACCTCGCGATACATCTCTTTAGCTGAATCTTCATGAGCTTATACCTATCTCAACTCGTTCTTGACTGATTTGGTTCAAACTCGCAAATGTTGTTAAAATTTAAATACTAAACAATGTTACCAAATATTAACGAAATCAGATCATAAACAGCGTGACAGCAATTTTCTCCCTTTTTTGAGGGAAATACCAACTAAATCAAAAATCGACGATCAAGAAACCGACGACAAAAATCCTTTTAATGTAGAGAGTCTGTGTACCAAGTAAATAAATAAATAAAAACGATTTTATGCTTGGTAGGTACAATTATAGAAAGATTCAGCCACGGACACCAAACTAGATACCTAATATATGACACCTGTATTTTGGTGGATAGCCTTCCCTTAGATGTTTATACAATATTATTTATTCAGGTTAGTTTTAAACTTGCGACCTGTAGACAGACATCAACATCGGCACAGGATAAAGCAATATCGTTGACTTGAAGCAGAGACTTTTACTTCGGTAAAAAAAAACAGATTAGTGAATCGATCGATTAGTGATTATAATCCGTTGACAGATCGGGCATTGTGCAATGTCAACGAGGAAAGTGGGGCGTATAAGTAGCGGTGATTAATGTGGGAACATTTTGTGTGGAAACAAAGGAATACTATATACGTATAGGATATTATTTATTAAAGCAAAGGTGGTTTTCAATCAAAACATATAAATTTAAAAAAAAATAGAAATTTAAAAAACTCCCAACACAATAACATTGCAACCGCAGCTAACCAAAGAGAGCAGCTGATAATTTTGAAACGGCTGAACCGATTTAGTTTAAACTCTGTAATACTCCATATCTAAGAACAGTTACGACTAATTCACTTATCAAACAAAAACAAAAACAAAATAAAAATCAGTTCATTCGTTCAGGAGCTACGATACCACAGACAGACATACACACAGAACACGTCAAACTTGTAACACTCCATCATGTAACCGTCGGGGGCTCAAAAAATTCAGTTAAAACGGTAGAAGTTGCTCACGAGACTACCTTCCTATATATCTATCCATCAAGTCTAAGACATCAATTGCCGGCCATATGATTCCCTGATAGATTTCGACTGATCGGAAGCGGCTTGTATCCAACGTGTTCATGTGGTTTTGGTTATATAATCAAAACTACAACTCCAATTATATAAATACATGTAAATCATTGACCCATCTAGTCTGTGGACGCTCTTCATCGGCCCGCATTGCAGTTTGTCATTTATAAGCGCTACGTGGTTTAAATTGTTTATCCTGCTAATATTATAAACACGAAAGTTTGTGAGTATGTATAGATGTTTGCTAACGATTTGGATGAAATTCGGTGTGAAGGTAGCTTAGACCTTGGATTAACACATAGGCTACTTTTTATCTCGGGCTAGCGCGGGTAACGCCGCGGGGCTCAGCCAGTATATAAAAAAAAGGCTTGTAATTACGTACACATTATCTATGTGACATACTTAACTCTCAGAGTTACATAATTATTATTTTTTTGGTTTGATTGACAAAATTATTGAACACACTGGGCTACATGTCATTTAACCCATAGACAACATAAATTAATCATACGTCCAAAACTTGACCTCTTATTCTCTACCCATGTATTAAGCAGTCGTAACCCAGCAATCAGTTGTGATTTACGCGAAATAAACAAGTTATTTTGGTCTTGGAGCGGATGTCAACCCATATCATATCTGGCAGGATGACCTGGCTCGTTGAAACTGCGTTGGTTTTGTTTTAAAGGTTGAAGGCGAAATGACTTGGGACAGCGAGCAAAAACTAAGTATATGCAGTAGGTAGGTATAGAATAAACTAGTAACTAAGTGAATCTTCATAAGTCTCGACTCGTTTTTGACCGTTTTGGTGCAAATCTTGTTAACATTGGTACTAAATAAATATTATCATTACCGGTTGATAAATAGCGCTACGGTAATTTCCAACCTTCCCTAAAATATATGTCGCTGAACATAAAAAAATACATAGGTAGCTACAGACGAACATAGCATCTCCTCCTTTTTGCAAGTTGGTAAAAATATGTTGAAATGGCGGCGGCAGCCTGAAATGAGGTCAAAAGTTCTCTATAGGAGACCAAGTACTGGCAAACGTAGCGTGGTATGTCCACCCACTAAGTACTTAGATAGATGACCTGATCGACAGATTTTTGATATCTATAGAGGAGATCGATCTCCAGTGGACAGCAGGACAGTATGCCCGATTACAGAGGCGCCATTGTAATTATATTAGCTAAATAGCATAGTTCTGTTTCTTTTTCACTTTAGGCATTCGATAGAGAGAACGCGTTTTTCGGTGCTATTAATTTTACGCTGGTGCCTCTGTAATCCGGCTAAGTAGTATATCAGCCGCCGTAGAGGGCAGAAATGATAATGATTGTATGTAGACCAAAAATATATAATTGAATATTGGTTAATAAATGGTTCACTTGTTCTAGTTATATTTATTGTCTTTTTGATTGTATAAATGGTTGACTTGCAAAGTATTTTTACAGCTTCTGTTTATGTTCTATTTATTATTAATCAAATGGTTATGGATTCTTAGTATAATACCATCAACTATTTTATGCATTATGGGCATTGCATTTATCCACATGAAAATGTATATGACGAGTACATTTAAGTTTCTTATATTAATGTAAATGTATCAAAATTAAGATAACATAATAATATTAAGATAGTCTGTGTGCTTCATCTTCGACCACAACGTCGCTTACCATCAGGCAATTTAGGGGTCAAGCGCGGGTACAGATAAAAAAGTGAATAGCCGATGACTCTTTTTGAATGCCCCTTTTCGCCCCGCTCCAAACAATGCGGGGCGAGAGGGCCTTCAAAAAGAGTCATTGTCGATTCGCCCCGCGGGCCGAACAGCTTGCGGGGCGAAACAGCGACAGAGCCGGATTTATTTGCGTTTAAAAGAAAATAACTCAGTAAAATTTTCTCTTTATTTATCTATCTTATCATATTATTATAAAACATTGCTGTTTCTGACACAGTATCGCCATTAATAGTGTTGTTAGACGCAGGCTATCAAGCCAGCGAGTCGTGATAATCGGAACAAGTGTTCGGGCCGCTTTATGGTTTCATTGTGCCGAGGGGTTTATTTATTTTTACCGTTGGTCATGAGTGTAGATTTTTTGCATTGGTTTTATTTTATTAGCTAAGTTTGCATTTAAAATATGTAATATTATGTTTTAACATTATTGTTTTAGATGTAATAAATGATTCGTGACTGACAGACATAGACTGCCCATTGGCTTTAATTTTTGTTTTATAAGCTCTATTTACTGTCAATACTGTCTGCCCGGTTGAAAAAATAGTTAAATTGAGCATCAGTTTAAGAAAATTAGCGGAGTTCATAAGCACATTTAATTTCGAAAAGACAGAGATGATAGTGTTCTTTTGAGATTCAAATTCAGGATTGTTCAGATCCTCAATTCTCTAGTCAACTAGGTAGTTGGCTGGGCTGCCTCAATTTCATCATCCAATCGAATAATTAATCCTACATCCTTTCACGACTTTCACTCTATACCACTACTTATATACAAAATACACACTTTGCTACCTTTTTCATTGCATTTCCAAGGCAACTCCAAGGCATATGACGAGTTACCTATGTATCAATCTGTATCAATATTCGAGCAAATATCTACAGAGCCACAGTCTCTAAGTGAAAGTAGTAAAAAAATATCCGAACGCAGTCATACATACCGACTTAGATATTTTCAATAAATAATTCACAATGACCCATTTTCTCGAATCTCGACGTTATGTCACCTAATTGCTTGTAACCGAGCACTTTGGCATCACGCTTTAGTCGTCTTGCAATCTCTGCCCACTACGTAGTTTGGGCAGAGTTTTGGCTCGGACAATTTTTTTGCACGATTGGGACTCTATAGACATTTGCTCGAAGGTGATTTCTATCAGCTACCTATAACTACCTATAGCTATGTACTAAAGTCGTTGCTCCTCAAACCGCCCGATTCCCACAGTGGTCCGCAGCTAGTAATAAACCTAAGTGCATTCATTTCGCTAGCCGCGCTCAATTTTATCCAATTTTTAATCAAGCTACCGCCCAGCGGTCCAATATGGCAGATTACAGTGAATACGGCAAATTATAGTGCGGCCAGATTACTCGGTGAGTTAGCTACGTGACTGATAGGTAGAGAATCTACGTGGGTATATGAGTTGTATAGCTGCTTATGTGCTGGTAGATTGCTTGAGCTATTCTCACACGAACTCAAACTAAAATCATTTATTGCAACATATGAAATTTACATGCGGTTCTTAATTAACATGTTTTGTATATATACATATGAACGGTTTATTATTATGTATTCTATTGTGTTGTGATTCGATAGATTTAAATTATAATTATTTTTCGCAAAAAATGGTAGAGCTGACTTCCATCGTGTATAAAATTCAAACAGTTCGCTCGAATTAATGTATACAATTTTTACATTATTGTTGATTTTTCAAAAACGGTTCAGTCAGCCGAATTCGATAAAATTTATATGGGACCACCACGGAAGTATACCCTTTGAACTAAAAAAAGATTTTTTTGATTCGGTTCGCAATTGGCGAAAATATCGATGAACATACACAAATAAAAACTTACAACCGAACATGGAACCTCCTTCTTCCTTTTTGGAAGTCGGTTAAAAAAAGAACATATTGGCGACTAAAAATCGTGATTGGTGACTGATTTAGACTACTTTGACCAGGCTGTAATTTAACTATAGAACAGATCGCTATTTAGGATACTTTAGGGATCAGACAACGCAATCTAAACGCTGTTTACGCTGTCAACTGGCAACGGGATTTAGCATTTGGATTATATCCAGACTTTCAGTAGTCTGTAGAGTGTAGGAGTCCAATTGTTCTATAGAAAGGCGTCTATGGCTGGCTAAAATCTAGTAAAAATATCTAAACGATGAATGTGACCACTAAGTAGTCTCCGATACTAGGAATCGTGCGTAATGTAATGAGAGACAGCCTAGGCCTTACAGGAATATACACGTGCTAGCAAGATTGAATGCGTCGAAATTCCGCTGCCGGTATCGTCGTGTGAGACTAGCCTTATTGTAACTTTATGGTACTTGTAACACTAGTGTCTAGTCGGCGGTTAGATTACGGATTTGTGGTGAAAGGAGCATTCGGGTCTATTTGAGCTATTGTGTACCTAGTGCTGTAATGTTTTGTAGTTCCTGGTTTATGGATAGTTTTATGTTGCTCTTATGACTGTGCAGTGTATTTCAAATGTTACAATGAAGATTTTGTGCGATACATTTTCTTGTAGGTAATATTTATTATGTAAAGTTAATGAGGCACATGATTTTTTTTAATTTTATTAAAATACCTGAAAATTTTTTTTTAGTAAGAAATAAAATAAATATTATTATGCTTATTTATACTACCTTTTTCATGAGAAGTAGGTACACCTAATGAGGATTATATTCAGATAATGATGAAAATAAGGATACATCAAGTTTATAAAATTATCACTGTAACCAAAAATTGTCACTGTAAATAATTCACTAAAAAATTGCTGGGAGGAAAACAGAGACTAAAAGATTCGCTGTTCAATCACATTACACGAGTAAGTAATTTTTACTAAAAACTAAATTAAATATATAGTTATATATAAATAGTTTTTAGTAAAAATAATTTACAGTAACACTGATGACCCTCCTGCCACATCCCTCGTGCTTATTCATATTAGGATGGCCATATTTCAGTAGCGCACTCTTCCGCGCAAAGCATCCAATGTGACGTGAAATCTCCGGCAAATCACTCTAGCACGTGCATTGCGTGTCCGCGCAAGTGTTGCGATTTGATACACTAGCTCACAAAAAAAATGTTTTACTGTGTATACTGTATTGTACTAAGCATTTTTTACAGTGTACGCCGATTGTTTAAATTAAAAGTTACAGTAAACTGTATTCTGTTTTAATTAGGTGTAAGCTTTTTAGTAATAAGGTTTTTTGAATAAATATTATAATAATATTACTATTTTATTTTTAAAAGTCCAGTGCTGAATACAGGCCTACCCACAAATGTTTTCTTACATTCCTTAAATTTATTGCGGAATGTTGAAAGTAAAGAAAAATGGTACTAATGAATTAATTAATTCCATATTATGATATCCATATTTTAGTAGTGCACTCTTCCGCGCAAAGCATCCAATGTGATGTGAAATCTCCGGCAAATCACTCTAGCACGTGCATTGCGTTTCCGCGCAAGTGTTGCGATTTGATAAACTAGCTGACAAAAGTAAAGATTTAGTCTCACTATAGATTATGACACACAGACAAACGAGTGAGTTGCTAACTGTGATAACTGTTACGTTTTACTTTTTGAGGTAAAGAACTCTAAAAATAGAGAATAGGTATCTAACGATCAATTTCACAGATATTAAAAACAGCATGATTTCAAATTGCAGAATTTACCTCTTTGCTCCATTTGATCAATTTTATAGACAAAAAATGCCTATAATGGGTATAAACGCCGCCATTTTCACAAGTCTATGGGATGCGCCCGCGCCGCCCAGCTAGCTTCCTGCTATAGACTTCCGGTGCACTGGAATACAGTGATTAAGATTGCTATAATTTTTTTTATGGGTTACTCTAAAAACTTGGGGACGTTTATTTCGCTATATGTTACTGAGATAGCCCATCAGGACATTTTCTCAATGAATAGGCCGAATCATACAAGTCAGCAGATGTGAAGTTAGCTACAAGCTGCGCAATATCCAATGAACGCGCAGCTTTATGTGAGTTTCAGTCAGGATTGGATATTGCGCAGCTTGTAGCTAACTTCACATGTCGATTTGTATGATTCAGCCTATATAAGCCATATTCGTCCGTAACCAGGCCTGGTATCACTGCGTGGAAATTTGGGTGTTAGTTGTAACTTTTTGATATGAATACCTGTATACTGTGTCTGTACGAGATTAGAATGGCTCTGAACCAACTTAAGAACAACAAGGCGCCGGGTGACGACGGAATCACTTCAGAGCTTCTGAAAGCGGGTGGTAAACCGGTACTTAAAGTCCTTCAGAAGCTTTTCAATACCGTCGTCCTCGAGGGCATAACGCCTGAAGCATGGAACAGAAGCGTGGTGGTGCTATTCTTTAAAAAAGGTGACAACACCTTATTGAAGAATTACAGACCCATCTCGCTTCTGAGCCATGTTTATAAGTTGTTTTCAAGAGTCATTACGAATCGTCTCCAACGCAGGCTTGATGACTTCCAGCCTTCCGAACAAGCCGGTTTCCGAAAAGGCTTTAGTACCATGGATCACATACATACGCTGCGGCAGGTTATACAGAAGACCGAGGAGTATAACCAGTCACTTTGCTTAGCGTTTGTGGACTATGAGAAAGCCTTTGATTCGGTCGAGACATGGGCTGTGCTTGAGTCTCTTCAACGATGCCGTATTGACTATCGGTATATCGAAGTGTTGAAGTGTTTGTATAATAACGCCACCATGTCGGTCCGAGTACAGGAAGAGAGCTCGAAGGCGATCCCTTTGAAAAGAGGCGTCAGACAGGGAGATGTGATATCTCCGAAACTGTTTACTGCCACTTTGGAGAACGCCTTTAAGCTCCTGGAATGGAAAGGATTTGGCATCAACATCAATGGCGAATACCTCACTCACCTTCGGTTTGCCGACGATATCGTGGTCATGGCAAAGTCGATGGAGGAACTCAGTACGATGCTCGAAGGCCTAAATCGAGTCTCTCAACAGGTGGGTCTTAAAATGAACATGGACAAGACAAAGGTCATGTGTAATTCCCATGTTGTACCCACCCCTATTTCAGTTGGGAACTCGGTTCTTGAAGTCGTTGACTCGTACGTCTACCTAGGACAAGTAGTCCAGTTAGGTAGGTCCGACTTCAAGAAAGAGGCCAATCGCCGAATCCAACTCGGCTGGGCAGCGTTCGGAAAATTGCGTAGCGTCTTCTCGTCCGACATACCTCAGTGCCTCAAGTCGAAAGTTTTCGACCAGTGTGTGTTGCCAGTGATGACTTATGGCACAGAAACGTGGTCTCTAACTATGGGCCTAATTGGTAAGCTTCAAGTAGCCCAACGAGCCATGGAGAGGGCTATGCTCGGAGTTTCTCTGCGAGATCGAATCAGGAATGAGGAGATCCGTAGAAGAACCAAGGTTACCGACATAGCCCAGCGGATTGGCAGGTTGAAGTGGCAATGGGCAGGGCACATAGCGCGGAGGACTGATGACCGATGGGGTCGAAAAGTCCTCGAGTGGAGACCACGTACCGGCAAGCGCAGCGTAGGACGTCCACCCACAAGGTGGACGGACGACCTCATTAAGACCGCAGGATTGCGCTGGATGCAAGCCGCTACCAACCGGTCTTATTGGAGGTCTTTAGGGGAGGCCTATGTTCAGCAGTGGACGTCCGATGGCTGAAAAGAAGAAGAAGAAGAAGACCTGTATACGAGTTTCGGTCTTTAATATATATACCCATATATTAAAGACCGAAACGCGGCGGTGATGGAAGGCCTGAGCGGTTTTTGTACATAAAAAATAACAATATTATAGTATTTGTAGTTATAGTTAAAATTTTAAATTTATCCTCTTGTGAAGCCTTTAGTTTTAAGAAATATTGTTAAATCTCAGAAAATAATTTATGTCATAAAAAGCACAGGCCCCGGAGTCTGTGGAGTGTATTAAATCAATAAAAAAATACCTATATACGAGTATGTTCGACTACGCAGAAAAATCGAGGACAATAAAAGTATTTCTCACGAAGATGATATTTTTGATGACCTATATTTTTCTAAAATCTAAATCATTCGTTTTCAAATTTGTTATAGAAACTTACTGAAAAACTAACTACCCAAAAAACTGATTAACTTTGAAAAACAAACACTTAAACCGAAAATGTAGGTATGAGTGTTTGTTTGCCATTGATGATATTTATACACACTGTGGTATATGTTTAAATTTCCTAAGACGATATAAAAAATATCATCATTATCATCCGTCATAGGACGTCCGCTGTCAGTCATAGGCCTCCACTATAGATTTTAAATAATACTGGTCGGAAGAAACAAGATACTGGTACGTCCTAATACAGTCCTTCCGGTGGATTTTTATCGCGTAAATTGACCATATTATGTTATTATAAAAGCTGCGTGGTCAGGCCCCATTGGTTTTTTGTTCGATTATTTCGATTATTGCTTATTATTGGCCGTAACATAATAATACCATTGTTTTGGAAGGAGTTTTTGTTGCCGCAGCATTTTGTTATTGCATTTTTCATGTTTGTCTATAAATTATGTAAATTGCTTTTGTGGTAAATATTATGAACGAGTAAATGTTAAGTAACTTTACAGGATATTAGTATTTACAGTTTATTTAGACGGTTGGAGAACTTTCCCGAATTTATAGTGTACATGAAAACGAGCCTATTTTGTGACTCGTGATCTATATAACTAGGAGTATTGTTTTTATAAGTGAATCAAAATTGTCAAAATATAAAGAAGATAAAAAAATACGGACGTTCTCTCTGTATATTGGAATTTTTAACATCTATTTGTGACATGATATTTCCCAAATAAAATTACGTTACTATGTATGTTATCTTGTTTGATAGCTCAAGTTTTAATGTGGTTCTTAGCTATAGGTATTTTAATGTGAAAATATCAGCAGGTATATAAAAATGTAAGTAGGAATATTCAATTTTACCCATGCTCAAACTAAAAATACACTACAAGGAGTAGCAAATCTATTAAATATAAACATACATGAACATTTTAAATATTTATTTATTATTGGTAAGAATAGATAGAAATATAACCAACATAAATTAAAAAAAAGTCAGGGAAATCAATGCTGAAAATATATACTTATTTCATTTTCTAAGAAAAGACATCAACGCACTTGCTCTAGGTAGCTACAAACAAGTAGGTACTAATAGGTCATAGTACTGTTGTACGACAAAATATAAAATACATGCACTAATATATATTATAATAGTAGGTATATTTTTAAATTTAACACATTTATTTTCATCTACCTATCTCGGAAAGACTATTTTTGCTCTTCGATAAGTGAGTGCAAAAGTAGTTTTTATCCGCTAGAGGGAAAAGTAAAATTGAATTTAGAACATCGTCTGCACTAAGTTTGTGAATTCAAAACATAATTATACCTATTTACTTCTATCTCCATGGTGCCGTATTTATCATAGGTACAACTTTTTTTTAATTTTTTGAAAACTTTGACTCGGGACCTTCTTGGTGTAGATACTTTTATTTATTTATTTGCGCGTGCCATTTTTTTTCGTGTCTTATTGTTAAAACTATTATGTTACAACTTTTTAATTTCATGAAAATTTAGATTCGGATCCTTCTTGGTACAGGTATTTTTTTTTTTAATTTGCTTTGCGTGCGCCATTTTTTTTTTCATGTCATATTGTTAAAACTATTATGTTATATTGTTACACTATTTGCATTGTGTTAAAAACAAGAAATTTGAAAATAAGTGCAAGGCCTAAAATTAGTGATTTCAGCGACGAGGAAGTTTATTTGACACCAACAGAACTTTAAAATAGGAGGAGGAGGTTCTATGTTCGCTTGTATGTATTTTTTTGTGTATATTCAACGATATTTTCGCCAATCGTGAACCGAATCAAAAAAATATTTTTAAGTTCAAATGGGCATACTTCTAACGTTTACTTCTTTAAAATTTAAATTCTACAGAAATCGGCTGAGCCGTTTTTGAAAAATCAACAATAATAATATAAACAATTCGAGCGAACTATTTGAATTTTGTACACGATGGAGTTCGTTTTTGTCATTTTTTCCGAAAAATAATTATATAATATGCACTTCTAATCAGTATATCCAAAATTTGGATTAGGTCAATGAATCACTTTGTTGATTTGGATTCCAAATCAACAAAGTGATTCATTGACATAATCATCTAAGCAAATTGTATGAAAACAACCAAAATAATTATACTTACTCCAAAAACGTATAAAGTTGCCGCGATTGAAAGCAAAAGTTGTAAAAGTGGTTAGAAACACGATTAAACTTGGTTGCCATACGCCATATGCACGGACGGCGCTGTAGGGGGTCTGTTCAACCCTTGTAGACAATGTAACAACGTAATAGCACCCTGCGGTTCTTTAAATTTGACAAAATGTTGCGAAATTGGGCCTTTTGAAGACGACAGATGACAGCCCTGTGTTTGGGTACTAGGGGGTACTATGATAAATTGCGATTTAAATACTCACGTCAATGTGATGAAAGGAACGTTTTAAAGCAGTGATATTATCTTGAAAGTATAAAATAAATATATCTGGCCGTATCATATCAAGACATACAGACTTCACGACATAAATAACGCTCAACATCAGACAATACAGGGTTATTCCTAATCAATTAGCATCCTTTCAGGGGCTTATTCTGTATATCAAAATTAACAACTTTTGTTCTGCGACTTTTGACAAACTCTAAAAAAAATGTTTTTCCATAGAAAAATATCGTTTACCCGCGACAAAATGTATGGAACAGCTGTTTTTTTTTTTGAGTTTTGACAAAAGTTTGATATACAGAATAAGCCCCTAAAAGGATGCTAATTGATTAGGAATAACCCTGTACGTATAGGTAAGCAAAGCTTGTGATATGGCTGCCAGAGACTGATATACTACATATACGTATTTTATATAAATACTTATAAATACTATCTAAATTACATCTAGCCACACACCGATGTTCATCACATAAATGCTTGCCCTGGGTGGGGATCGAACCCACGTCTCTTTGATCCAGAAGTCAGGGTCACTAACCACTGAGCCACCGAGGCAGTCATAGCATAATATTGTTAGGATATAGACATTAAACAATCTTACCAAATATTATCGAATGCGGCTGATAAATAGCGCGATAGCAATTGTTCTCTCTTTTTAAGGAAAATAAATCCTCTCCCCCCAATCGAAAATTGCTGACGAAAAAAAAATAAAGTAAAGGTACAAAGTTTCGTCGAGTTTTGTTGAAAAATGGAGTACTTCCACTCTGCCCCACCAAAGCGCCCCACTGGTGGGGCAGATTCCACTCCTTCATTTTTTCGAGTGGAAACTGCCCCACTCGTCTCATCTTGGTGGTGCAGATTCCACTCACTTTTTAGACCAGTGGAATCTGCCCCACCAGGGGTGTCGCGCGATTTTAAATTAAATTGGTAGTGCCATGAAGTGTAAAATTTGACTGCAAAATTTTAATCATTATAACGCCCCACCAAAAAAAACAGATAAGTGAAGACATTGAATGCAAAATATTAAGAAGATTGTAAACAAAAAGCACAATTATCTGAAGTAAAAAAATTACGGATTGTATGTAGTTATAGTATTTATATCGCATTTTTTTTCTTATACTTTAAGTCATCGTAAAGTATAAGAAAATTATAAATTTAATATAATGAATCTATTCATAATAATCCATTAATTGTAATGATCTTTAATAATCTATTCGAGATTTAATCTCAGTCAGTAAGTTACTTACTTACGTGGTGTATAAGCAAAGGTAAGTTACTTACGTGGTGTATAAGCAAAAGGAAAAATAATAAAAAAAATCCTATGTGAAGACAAGTATTTTTTTACTATATTTTTTAACATGATGTAGAAATACAAAACTGCATAATAACTACATCATTTTTTAAAAAGCTTCGTAGTTATGAGAAATGAAACAGTTAAGATGCTTATTATAGATTTCACAGATCGTTTGCGTGTAGCTCTTGCAGCCATGAAATTTTATTCTGGTTTATTTGCCGAGCTAGATAGGCTAGTGGCCAGTCTGGTCTAGTCTGACATCCTTGATTGGAAGGTTCAATCTGGAACTTTTGTCTTTTTCAGCTGAATAGCACTTTCTAGGTCAGAGGTACTCTTCATTTGGTTTGCAGTTTTATATCAGCATAAAGTTTCAGCTATAATAAGTTTGAAATCTGCCGAATTCAGACTTTTGCTAGGTTCTCCGGTTTCAGCATTTATTTTTCTGTAGAGAAAGTAGCTGTAACACATTGCCATGTCAAAAAAGTAGTAAAACAAACGTATATACCGCTTGTTTTGTAGCTTGATTTTATAGTGACCGCCTGGAAGATCAGATCCTCCTTTATAGCTATTTTATAATGGGCTACAGCAAAGAAGCGTTCTATTGTAATATATTATTTTTGTTATTAATCAAATTTTCTCATTTCAGAAGCCAGGGTTTATTCCAGCAAAATTGGATGCAATTGAAAATTTTACTGTCTCTTCAGGTTGTAACAGCGATATCAATGCGAGTGTAGTTACTAACTTGTTTCACAGATGTGCCCCGTAGTTGCTTCTTCAAACGTTTGTCATCCGGTAATATGCAGTTCAGTATACGATTTCCTGATATACTTGTGATAGTTCATCACAAACTGTACCTACATACTATAACTTCATACAATCCGTATTTTTTTACTTCAAATAATTGTCTTTTAGTTTACAATCTTCTTAATATATTGCATTCAATGTCTTCACTTATCTGTTCTTTTGGTGGGGCGTAACAATGATTGAAATTTTGCATTCAAATTTCACACTTCATGGCACTACCAATTTTATTTAAAATCGCGCGACACCCCTGGTGGGGCAGATTCCACTGGTGTAAAAAGTGGGTGGAATCTGCCCCACCAAGATGAGACGAGTGGGGCAGATACCACACCAAAAAATGAAGAAGTGGAATCTGCCCCACTAGTTGGGCGCTTTGGTGGGGCAGAGTGGAAGTACTCGAAAAATGTGATCAGGATAAAATCAACACTCGGACAGACGCAAGCAAAAGCCTTCAATTCGGCCAAAATACAGCCGTCAAGACAGAGACAGACAGACAGACAAAACTGTTAATTTATAACCACAAAAAAAAACAAATACTGCTTAGATCTAAGCTCATAAACTGAAAAATAATAAACTAGACATACTTATTCAAATATTAACTATTAATAAACCCACATATACTCGTATACCGTCAAGTTTGGCGGTTTAGCGGACTTATTTATTACCTACTCGTACAAAATGATACGTTCACAGATGATATATTTCTGTTGCTGCCATAACAACAAATACTAAAACAGAAAAAAATTATTTAAGGGGCTCCCATAAAACATACCTGAATTTTAAGCCGTTTTTCGCTCGCTATTAATAACGGTGACAGGTAGATGCTTACAATTTTCACATAAACATTTAATCTAAAAATAAATTATTAAATTAAAATAAAATAAATATTAAATCTCCCATACAAGAAACATATTTTTTGGTCGATATTAATTACGGCAACAGGAAGATGCTTGAAATACTCACAAAACATTAAGTTTTATATTCCCTTCAAAAGTAAATAGGTAATTTAAATAAAATATATTAAGTGGGGCTACGATACGGTACGGAACCCTTCGTGCGCGAGTACAACTTGCACTTGGCCGATTATTTCTCTAGATAACAATTTGTTCTCTAATCTGTGGACAAGATTGTCCAACAAAATTAACTGCAATATCTCATACACGGTAATTTAGTCCAGAATGCAGACAAACCGCATCTTACTTTGTTTTTCTACATTGTACGATATGTAGTACACTTGGCACCTGATTCGCGTCGGTGGAGTACAAAGAGTCCCAGCCAACCGCAAGTCTGCGGTGGCCAGTTTTTCTGCGTTGGTTCTCACAGCTTTGTTCAGTATTACCTACTAAATTGTAACACTCTCACTTTGTTCAGTATTACCAAAGATCCCATCGTCTTTGGTATTACTGAATAAGCTTAAGATAGCCCAACGTGCTGTGGAAAGAGCTATGCTCGGAATTTCTACGAAATCAAATCAGCTAGTTCAGCATGCGACTACGAAAAGCCACGAAAAGAACTTTTTTCGACGTATGAAAAAGTGACAGATACTTTGGCATATCGCTGTCTCGTTCTAGCATGTCGAAAGAAATATTTCGTGGTGCGCATTCTAGCCTGGCAGGAATGAGGAGATCCGTAGACATTATCTAAAGTTACGTAGCCTCTCAAATTATCAAGTTAAAATGGCAGTGGGCAGAGCACATAGTGTATAGAACGGATGGCCGATGGAACTGTTAAGTTCTCAAATAGAGACCACATACCGGCAAGCGCAGCATAGGACGTCCACCGACAATGTAGACCGATATTATTAAGACATCAAAATGGCGCTAGATTAGAAATCCACAAACTAATCTAACTATAGGTATTTGTTCACATAGCCTAGCAGGTTAGTAAGTTGAAGTGGCAGTAGGAAGGGCACATAGTTCGTAGAACGAGTGTCTCATGGGGCCGTTCTCGAGTTGAGATCACATATTACTTACTGGTAATCCAAGAGTAATAAAATTTTCATCGTCGCGATGGACCGAAGATTTATTCAAGACCACAGGAATAGTGCAAGCCGCTTTCTACCGGTATTAATGGAAATTAATGGAGGAAGACTATGTCCAGCAGTGGACGTCTTACGATTGATAATGATAATGATGACATTTGAAATAAGAACCTAATTAAAAAATTACGTACATTTTAATTAAAAATATATAATTATATTTCGCAAAAAATCGCAACACACACCGACTTCCACCGTGTACAGAATTTGAACAGTTTACACGAATCGATGTGACATCAATGTACATTATTTGATTTATCAAAAACGAATCGGTTTATTTCGATTAAATTTAAATCAGTCCAGCTCGGGAGTATATTCTTTCAAACTAAAAAAAATAATTAAATAAGTTCACAATTGGCGAAAATATCGATGAACATACACAAAAAACAATACATCAGACGAACCTATGCTCGCCTGATGAGGAGGTACTATTACCTCCTCCTTTTTGGAAGTCGGTAAAAATATTTATATACCTTCTGAACTTCGATCATAATGCCGATGTTGCCAAATAATTTCTGCAGATAAAGTCTTTTGCTATTATTTCAAACTACCTACTTATCATTTTGAGATTCTATAGGACCTCTCCTTAAATCCCCCGGCTTAAATCCAAGAACTTAAAATTTTGGAATTAAAAATGCTAAACCTAAATAATGCACATTTTAATTAAAAATACTTACTTTCTGAACATCTTTCATAATGTCGATGTTGCCAGATAATTCCAGTGGAAAAAGGCCTGTGACAGTGTTCCAGCACAGTAGCTACAATATTTATAAAGTGTAATGTTTCGACAAACCGCCGCGGGGCTGGGCGGCGCGCGGGTGCTCGCTCAACCCTGAAATGAGTTCGGAGCGGGGTGTGGCACGAGTGAGGACGGAGAAACTACCACTGTAAATACGTATTTACTTTTCGTTTTATTTATTTTAGTATTTTATATGTAAAATTGGTATGATGACTAATAAAATACAATTACTGCGTCAGATATATTACTTATCGTAAAATATTAGACACATATTTTTTTCTTTTGTCGATTAATCAAAAAAATGATTAAGATTTAACTTTAACGGACTATCCGTTAAAGTTCCACATAACGTCACAAGACAAATACTGTATAGATTTTTGTCAAAGAGGTGACGTCACTACCCTTACTCCCGAAATTTGACAAGTTTTTTAACGCTCAGCGTTTATCGTTTACTATTTGTGTCTGAATAAATTGATTTATCTATACAATTCGTATTTAAGTTATTATGTGCAAAAAAATATTTAGTACCTTCTAAGTTTTTTTTACCTTTAAACAATATCTTATTGCAAAAGCTTAAATGACATTGAAAAAAATATGATTTACAGCTACCTACATAACCAAAAAAGAAATTTTTTAAACATTAATATTTATGTATAGATAAAAAGTGTCGTTACAACGTAATTACAGTTTAGCTTATGTTACAGTATATTAAAATCTTTTTATATCTTTATCTTTTTCTCTCAAATATTTTCTTTCTTTCTATCTATGTTCTTTTATCCACCAACTCACACTGGGTCAGCAAGGTTTTTATAGCTCAATCGCCCTTCGTAGGTTATGTTTAATAATAACGGGCTATCAAAAGAGCGACAGTATCTATTTCTGCTCGCTCTTCGGTTTCAGTACGACCACCGCTCAGAAAGCCCTCGCAGCCGCGCTCTGGGACGTAAACAGCCCTGTTTAAATTAGGATAGGCTTTGACGTGTCTTTGGAGGGATCGCAACCTCCGGTTCAGACGTTTGATAACGAGATACCAGTACTTGTATGTAGGTCGACGCCGCGGTTTCCTTCTATCTTACCTATATGAGGAGCTTTCATTTACGCACAATGTTTAAAGTGGTTTTGGCCTAATATTTCTTCAGTAGTATTTCTGTTCTATTTGTTTTTTAAGTATACCTAGTATAGGTACCTGTACAGGTGTGTTTTAATTCCTTCTAGCTGAATGTTTTTTTCTAATAGTTTAAAATTTATTTTCCTTACATGCATCTAGTTCAGCATGCGACCATGAAAAGCCACGAAAATAACTCTTTTCGACGTGTGAAAAAGTGACAGATAAATACATTGCCATAGCGCTGTCACGTTCTGATACGTCGAAAGAAATATTACGTGGTTCGAATCCTAGCCCGGCAGGAGTACATGTATGTATATACCTCGTAGTTACTGATACGACTAACTCGTATGACGAGGAAACGTCCTCTCTCTATATCGAATTGACAACTATTCATTCAGGCAGGCAAATGAGAATAATTACCTAATCATGAACATTATCCTTCCGTCAGAGACCTCACCATCATTTCACCACTAAAATCGATACTAACAATCGATACTTTATTGATGACCGGTACTTAGGTCTTAGCTCACCATCATAAAGGAAAATTACAAAACACTTATTGGAGCTGCTCACACGGTCGTCTCACAAAAAACGACTACCGCTACAGCCCGATACCAGTGAACATGGAAGAAAACAGAAGGATTATTTAGACTCTAGATGCATTTGAATGAAATACGTTGTGTCCAAAATTGACTTCGGTAACAATCTTCCTTTGGTTTTCAAGGGCATCGAGATCGCTTTACTCAAACAATTAGGTATATTTTAAAGTAGGTAGTGTGAAGTGAAACCAGGTCTTTGTTCCTGGAGAAAGAGAATTAACTTTTTGAAGCGGATGGGAAGATAATACGGAAAATCCTGGATACAACTCAAGGAGAGGACGTCATCTGGAGAGCAAAGAAGAACAACTAAATTAGGCATTTAGTTGCTGAATCCAACAGCATAAGAAAGTAACGCTCAAAGGCTTCGTTAAGTGGGACATCTGATAAGGATGGAGAATGATCGTAGCGTCAAAAAGGCGTATCTTGAAGTAGCAAGCGACCGCCGACCCGTTGATCGACCCAGAGACCACTGGACTGAACGCGCGCTATTCGACCAGCGCTGATAAGCATATAAAATCAATGCATCTCTTTCAGATTTTCTCGATCGACTACATTATCCCTCTGGTATTTCTGTAGATCAGCACGTGTTCTAGGCTTACGAGTAGGGTAGACTGGGATCAATAGGATTCTCTGGTATCAGAGAACAGATTCATTGGATCGCTGCTCCAGCGGAGAAAGTTTAGTGACTTCACTTTTTGAGTGCGTAAGTCCTTCTGATTTATTCCGTGTCCGAAGCCCAATAATAATATTATCGGTTTTTGTCGATTACCGATTATTTTAATCGGTGGCGGGGTCGGGTGTCTGTCGGTAATAGTCGTAATCGACCGCTAATCGGTGCACAATTTACGAAATTGTCGATCCGTGTCGGCGACCGATGATCGTCGATGGATTAGTGTTGTTATAGATTTTTATCGTTATTTTTGGGCAGTGTTTTGGGTAATAGGTGATTGGGTTAGTTAGGTGTGGTCATCGGTAAAACGCAATTTTGGATTAGGGAAAATAAACACGAGTAGGCTATCAAATATTGCAACAAAACTCGCTTGGAGAAAGGCTTAAAGTTTTTAACATAAATCTCTAGTTAAAATAATCAAATTACACTTTCAATCGTAGGTTCCAGTTATTTTTACAATCTAGGCATGTCAGAGGCCTTTAGGCGGCTTCAAAACTCTGGAACAATCGAGAGCTAGCGAATGTGACGTAACATTCTATACTTAAGTGCGTTCATAAATTAGGTAGGTACCTATATACTTAGTTTTTGTAGAGTTCTGTAATTTATTAGTAGGTACCTAACTTGTACCATACCAGATTCCTAATACCTTAGAAACTAAAAAAAGCCTAGTTGACGAGTAACACTAAGCAATTTGATCTGTTATCGATACTCCACAGCTTTCTTAGGTGCTTATTTATCAAAAAATAACATAAAATTGGCAGCAAACCGCCGCCGCGACCCCGTATTGATCACAATAATCGATCGTGTGCCATAATCGGTCGTGTGGTATAATCGATCGTGTGCCACGTAATCGGTCGGATCGATCGTGACCATTATGTCATTATAGTCGGCAAACCGAAACATTTAGAAAATCAAGCAAAAACATTTTTGTTTGGAACAAGGATCTTGTTTTGAAAAGAGATGCCACAGAATAGTACAATAAGTACACCTTAATACAATAACTGTGATATATTTATCCATATTCATATTCATATTATTTTATTGATATCAACAAGATACAAGTCAATACAAATCAATAGTCATATAAATCATCAAATATTAAATTGTGTAAACAAAAAAAAAAAAATAATTCAATAAATATAAGTCAAATTTAAATATCAAAAATTGCATTAACAAAGTAATAACATTTTCCAATATAGTGGAAAATATTCTAAAATAAATACATTTATGTCAACACTTTCATTTAAAATAATTTCAATGTCAAAGCATAAATCCTTACTAATATTATAAATCCGAAAAGTTTGTTGGTTTGTTGGTTTGTTACTCTATCACGCGCCAACGGAGCAACGGATTGACTTGATTTTTGGCATGGATATAGTATAAAAGGCGGAAGGAGCTTTAGGATACTTTTTATCCCGAAAAATTGCATAGTTCCTGTAGGACAGGACAAAAACCATCAAAAGCGAAACTGTCGCCACTATCACAAAGACGCTAAGTGATTAATTCCTCTATGACGCTAATATGGACTAACGAAACGTCACAGCCAAACGTAATTAGACGACAGGTGACATTGTCTGCAGACTTTTATAAATCACAAGTAGCGTGGCAAGGCGACAAATTGTTTTTCTACCATTATATCCCCTTGAAGAGGAAATAAAGTATGGATTGAAAATGACAACTGACATTAAAATTGGATAAAATGTTATTTTCCCTCTGCATGCTACATGTTACTATGACGTTTAATACCAGGCCGTCATTTTGTCTGACATTAAAAATATTTTTAAATATTCTATCATTAGAGGTTCAACATGTTTTTTTATTCTACCTTTATGGTACAGAATCATCATACTTTAATACTATCAATCCGAAAAGTTTGTTGGTTTGTTCCTCTTTGACGCAGCAACGGAGCAAAAGATTGACCTGATTTTTGGTATGGATACCTATGGTTTAATAGACAGAAAGTGATAATAGGATACTTTTTATATCTCGAGAAAATTCGTGATTCCCATGGGATAGGACAATAACTGTTTCTCAGCAATAGAGCAACGGATCGACTTGATATTTGGGGTGGGCATAGTTTGGAAGACGGAAAGTGACATGGGATACTTTCCATCCCGAAAAAATTGTGGTTCTACGGGAACCACAATTTTTTTCGACTTAACGATAAATTTTTCTCAGCAACGGAGCAACTTGCCTTGGCATATTGCATGAATATAGTTTGAAAGATGAAAAGTGACATAGGCCACTTTTTATCGCAAAAACTTTAACAGTTCCCGTAGGATAGGATAAAAACTAAGTGAGTGGGCTGCGGTAGGAGCCGTCTTAGCGCCAGAAATAACCTGTCATGGCAAGTTTAGGACGTTCCCACATATTTCGCACTCCTTCGCGGCACTCAACAGCACTAGCCCAGACTCGGGCTCCATAACGGAGCTTGCGCTCTCGCCATAGTGACGGACTGTTTCGGAGCACAAGACACATCGTCATCCACCACTCGGGACTAACCAGTACTGAACGTCAGACAGCATTTCAACGCCTTGGTCCCAGTGCAGTGGGTCAGTCATAGTAGCCCAGCGCCTGCCTCTTCAACTGCAGAGGGCAGTGAGAACGGCAATCGCGATACCGACACCTCTCTTCCCCTGCAGCCCCACTGCGTCTGCCAACACGTTGACGGCCTAGCGGCAGGTAGGGTAGGTGGCGGCACCCACACCACCAGTTCCATATATCCCACCGCGGCCCCTTATCCTCGGCTGTCATATCAGAGTCCAAGAAGCAGCCTTGCTTTATGAAACTAAGAAAGGTTATTCCCAGCAAGTAACTGGAGATAGAGAGACAGAAAAGAAGCCACACCCAGCGCAGCAGGAGGAGCTGGAGTTCATATGCCTGGCAGACGGAGCAGCACTAGAGCAAAATCTTAACCGAGAAATTAACATATTTACAGACGGCAGTAAAATTAAAGGGAAAGTTGGGGCGGCATTATCCATTTGGGATGATGCCGCTGAGATCAGTACCCGCAAGCTGAAATTGGCCGATTGGTGCTCTGTGTAACAGGTCGAGTTATTGGCACTTCTTGAGGCTACCGAAATCGCAAAAATCTTTTGTGACTCCAGGTCTGCACTGGAAACGGTAGTTGGCGTATCTTCCCTCCATCCCTTAGCAGTAAATTCAAAGCTAACATAAATTTACTACACGCACAAAATAAAATAGTGAAACTTTATTGGATTAAATAGCACGCGGGGATGGAGGGAAATGAGAGAGCGGACCAGCTAGCAAAGGAAGCAGCACTGCACTCGAAGTGCTGACCTATTTAGGATAACTGCCCCGTTTCATTCGTCAAGCGAGAAATCCGAAAGGACTCTCTTGACGAGTGGAACCGGCGGTATCAGGATGGACACACAGCGGCGGTAACCAAAACATATTTTCCGGATGCAAGGGCGGCATACAAGATCGTAAGAGAAATAGCACCAGTGGGAATCATAACTCAAGTGCTGACGGGGCATAGTGAGTTTTCCCAATACTTACATCGATTTAAGTTGAGGGAAAGCCCATCGTGCATCTGTGAACCCACAAAAGAGGAGACTCCACTGCACATAATCTTGGAATGCCCAGGTTATGGAAAGCAGAGATTTGATTTAGAACAAAAATTGGAATTAATCTAACACGAAAAAACCTTAGAAACAATTTTATCGAATTTATGCACAAATATTTGTAAAAAAGCAATACTTAATTAGGAACAAGTAGGTATAAACTTTGCTGTACCATTGTAATGTTTATTATAACTGCAAACAGCCAAAAACATTGAAATATAGGTATACTTAGTTTTTATTCATTTAATTAAGACCTCTGCTGATCATGTCAGGGATATTTCGCGATATAATAAAAAAAATCCTCGGATGCAGCGTCGCAAGAGCGGCACTGCAGCCCGCCTAAGTTGCGACACTCCTCATAAGGCATGCAACCTACCGGCCATCCTCTCAGCTGCTTTAGTTAAAAGCGGCTGAACCTCGAGTGCCGGCCTCTAAGCTGCCTTGGGGGAAAAGACCCAAAGAAGAGGGAGACTTCGAGCGCCGCCTTTTCAGCTGCCTCAGACCTCCCCCACGACAAGGCGGGAATACACGGAGGGGTTGTATATACACTCCAACCGTAACTTAACCAACAAAAGCATTCCTCTAAGGTATTTTGATATTTGTCAGTTAGGTTAGGTTTCGCAGCCGACATAAACATAAGCCAAAATCAAAATACAACGCGGGCGAAGCCGCGGGTAAAAGCTAGTTTATGATAGACTAGCTTTTACCCGCAGCAGAGGTCTTAATTAAATGAATAAAAACTAAGTATACCTATATTTCAATGTTTTTGGCTGTTTGCAACTTCACAAATTCACAAGCGACTAATCTGTTACGTGAAAGTGAGTGTGTCTGTTTGTGTGTGTGAGTGAGTGTGTTGTTCTTGATACACATAATTATATAATATGTCTGAGAGAAAACTACTACTTATATTTAGACTACTTTAGACCTTCAAGGGTCTACGGATGCTTGCTTCCAATTGCTTGTAATGTAGTAGTTAGATTACTTACATTATGTAGGTCTTGTATTTAGTAATACTTATATTTTATAAAATATGAATATTGACCATGAGGATACAGTCAGTAATGGTAAAAAGCTTCTGTTCGCCTTGTTCCAAGTTGCGCTTATTATTACGTGATCTTCACTTAACAATAGCTCTGCTTACAGTTTTCTGACTGAGTTTTGTTTCTCGCTAAGTAAAAAGCCGTGATGGTCTAGTGGTAGTGACACCAGCCTTACAAGTACAATCGTGAGGGTTCAAATACCGGTTCCTTACAAATGAGTTCTTTGAAATGAAAATGAAAAATGAAAATGAAATTTATTGGCTTTAACAAACGTTTCTTATCAATAATATTAACACTAGTCACGAACACAGTAGGTAATTTAGCAAGTTAAGAAACATTGCCATCCAAGCTAGGAACTAACCTGTGTTTTGGAATAGCAATGCTCTTTAGCTTTAGAGTTTAGCAAAGCTTTAGAATTGATGTACGGAATTTTACACCACTGGCTTTTCGGTGAAGGAAAACATAGTGGTGCAACCTGCATACGTCGGTAGAAGAAATTCGATAGCGTATGTGAATCCACCAACTCTCACTGGGCCAGCGTGGTAGATAAGGCCCATTCACCCTTCGTGGGTAGGCCTACGTCTGATTTACTTTGGTAGAGACGAAGTTGAAGAGTCTGAAGACTCTGAGTCAAATATCCGATAGTTAAAATCAGATAAAAAACGCTGTCACTAAAGAACTTGAAAACATCGTAATGTTGCATAAAACTCCTAAAAAATTATGACTGCACAGTTGTTTCAACCACACGGAGACTGCGTGTTTGGCATAAAAATCTAAGGTAAACAGTTTTTACGAAGCTATTTGAAGCTTCTGTGGCCTAGGTCAAGCAAAACTACAAAAAATTTGCCCATTGTTGATATTTTACTAAGATTCAGTAATTTCGTAAGTGATGTTTTCGTTCGTGATATTTTTTGCATAGTTATCCCTATGATAAAACATTAGGTACTTTACATTTCAGGAAGTACAAGTAAGCGCAAAAATGACAATATTCCTTTATCAACATCATATCAGTCGTAGGACATCCACTGCTGGATATAGGCCACCCCTATAGTTTTCAATACCTAGACCTGTTAGAATTGGATGACGTCCTACGCTGCGCTGTCGATACATGGGCTCCATTCGACATGCGGCTCCATGGACTAGCAGTTCTCCGTGCCATGTGCCTGCCCACTGTCACTTGAATTGCAATTCCGTTATGCTTTAGTTGTACGTACCTTATATTATTTATCTGTCTGTGAAGCCGCCGATGTAAATATTAAAAAAAAGACCACGAAATGACAATGGAAAGTGTTACCGCAGGAGTAATTTATGGGCATCTTTATTTTAGCACAGGTAATGTCCGGCAAACTTATGTAAAGATATGGCAAACTGATGGAACTAAAAATCTTAAACCGCGCTGCTCTAAGATTTTTTAAGAAAGTATGGTAGTGGCGCCACCATTTCATTCTATGGATAATTTGGTATTGTACTTGGACGTCTCAGGATTTATGTTTGCTTTGGGAAATGAAGTTTGAGGAACTTTTGTGAACTTTAGAGTTCTTGCGCCGTATTCTTGCAATCGAGATTATTTTGGTCACTCTCTTTCTCATGTCATTTGTATTAGGAAGGACAAGGACAGATATAGACTAGAATGCCCAGAAGTATGGCCCGTTGTCAGATAACTTTCTTATTGGATATCTTTTGAAATTTGTCCTTTAGTCATTTAAGTGCTCGAGCAGGTAATAAATTAACTACAACATGACAACGTAAGCTATAACAAATAATAGTAAACCTATTTTCACTAGATATATGTAGGTATATCGATGGATATCAATTATCTGTAGTGTTTAACGTCTGGTGTGTTAGCACACAATTTTATGTATTTTTGTATTATAATAACGCTTAAATATTGCATAAAATCTCAAATATACAACTGTGTTATTATTGTCACAAATGACCTGAATTACCAAAAATAAGTTCTTATAGGCCGGTTGGACACACAAAGAACATGTCTAAACTGGAACTTGGGCTTAGGTCTGGAACCCACTACTTAATCCGTCATCGAAACCACGGTAGCGCTCAGTTGTAAATGCCACCCGCGCTCACCCATCCCGATAGTGGCCTTGCCAAACGTTGCTAAACTTCATTTATAACTAAAAAGATCTAATCAAACTACGCTACTAGGGCTACAACGTGATTTTACCTAAAAGTAACGTTTCTCATCGCCTAAAACTACATATCTAAAAATGTGCCTCTGATTACTCTGAACTTTTCAGTTTTCAACTACCAATAGAAAATAATGTCAAAAAGTAAAATTAGCATACCAAAACTGCTACAACACAATCAAGCCCAAACTCCCTGATAACTGAAAATAAAACATATTTCACTGTCACAAACACCACTAACGAACACATCCAAAACAAAAAACTCACATCGATTAATCGAACTTTAAAACTAATCAACTCTATTTAAAAAACGACCACATCAAAAAGGAGCAAGTCAAAAACAAATGAATGGAGGCGGCCAGAAAGCACCCTGGGTCCATAAATCATTCCAGGCCGGGAACCGAACCCGCGGTACCGTGTTTTAATAAACATAAGACTATCTTGGATATATTCATTCATGAAGTTTTTTTGGTTTAATTACGGATAGGTCGTGTGAAGGTTCTTTTGGTATAGGCAGCAGGTTCAGATATTATATGCATGCATATCTAACTATTATTATAAGTACAGTAAGTACAGTTTGGAGCAGTTGTGTGTTGTCAGTGTTGACATACCTAAATGTAAAACCTTGAAACGATAGCGTGGTCTTTTACTGTAGGTCTTATGAATAAGCTCAAGATAGGTCAACATCCTATGGAGGGGATAGCAAAGAAACTCAAAGCATAGAGTTTTTTTGCGAGATCGAATCAAGAATGAGGGGATTCATAGACGAACCAAAGTAACCGACATAGGCCAGCGGATTAGCAAATTGAAATGGCAATGGGCAGGGTACATAGTTTGAAGAACGGAAATCCGATGAGGCCGTAAAGTTTTCGAATGGAGATCATAATCCAGGAAGCGCAGCGTAGGACGTCCACCGATCAGCTATACTGACAATATAATTAAGATCGCAGGAACGTGGAGGACTTCGGCAGTTTCAAACTGGTCTTATTGGAAATCCATAGAAGAGGTCTATGGCAGTGGACGTCCTGCTGATGGGTAGCTGGATTGATTCATCAGCCATGGACATAGCTTCCCTCTATAGATGACCGATAAGATCGGTTGGAAGCGGCTTGCATCCAACGCAGTCCTGCAATCTTGACGAGGTCATCTATCCGCTTCGTATAGCCATAATAGCTTAGAAAATAAAAACATACATATTATTTTATAATGTACCAAAATGAGTTTTTATTTTAAAAGCTTTTATTAATGTACTCAATGTTGATTGTTTGCCTCAAATTAATAATTAGTTTGGGGTCAGAGACCGTGTGTAAGATGTCCCCTAATATTTATTTATTATTATTAAACAAAACAAAGTTTAGGTAGGTACCGACCGTATACAAGAGTTTATGATATGGAGGACATCAACAATATTTATGTGTATAGCTAAACTCTTATTGAAGAGTGATTTTCTTCAAAACCGGATAACTAATTAGTTTTTTTAAACATAGACATCTTCTAGTGAATCTGAGTACTTTATTATAAGAGGCTGATATAGATTAATCATTAATTAAATCATTAATTCATAATTACTCATTAACTCATCAGTGAAAATGCACTGCTGAATATTCCGATCTCCAAAAAAATTCCGAAAAGTTCACGCAACTGTGTCTTGTTGGAAACTTTAATTCTCATACATATCTTTCAAAAGCAAGCCTTTTACATATTTCAATAGCCACAAGATAACCGAATACATTCTCATTTGTACGAACCGCATTTACCCGTGTAAACCTGTACGGGATAAAAAAACAAAAGTAATGTCCACGAGTCGTGATGGGCGGCGCAAGCGCAGCGGCAATAATTACGGGGTAGCGGACTCCTTGCTCGCTTCCCATACACCGAGAGATTTTGCTTATCTGTGGAGGTCATATGCTATAAAAGTTAAATGTAGACTTTATAATCTGTGGAGTTTGAAGTTATAAAAGATAGATAAAAAATAAAATTGGCAAAGTTTCGATGCCAGGTTAAAAAATAATTGCTTTTAAATTACCAATACTTAAAAAATTAAATCTGTCGCAATCTTCAAATCGTTCTTAGTTTTTGAGTGGTTTATTAATTAATTTGCTTATTATTGTTTTTGTTTACTTATACATTGTTTATATGTGTATGTTAAAAGTTAAATTAGTATAAGTTAGTATATTTATTAGTTTATTTTATTATATTTTTATTTAACACATAATAGTTAATTAACCTTTATTTATCGTACGCTATTACGGTTATTTTACATAAAAGTATATTTTAAAGCCATTTTGAAAAATAGTTCAGTTCTAACTAAATACATTCAATCACACCCACATTAAAACAGTCTTACAGCTTCAAAAACATTATTTTCCACTCACACATCCTCGTAAAGCTGAATAAGCCATACATCAAAGCGACTTTAGCACATAATAACCAACTTTGATCGATCGTAATGGTTATTTTCATAAAGGTGCATTTTAAAGCCAATTCGAGAAATAGTTCTCAATGAAATAAATTCAATCATACCTACATAAGAATAATTACCTACATATTGTTACCTACAAAATAGTAACTCTACAACTTCAAAAACATTACTTTCTACACACACACACACCCTCGTAGGGCGTAGCTGAAAAAGCCATACATCAACGCGACTTTAGCACATAATAACCTACCTTTATCTATCGTACGCTATTACGGTTATTTTTCATAAAAATGTATTTTCCATATCTTAGAGGTGATCTCGAGGTAGTTAACAGGCAGGCAGTGGGCGGCAGCTCCTGGACTATAATTAGAGGAGGCGTAGCTTCCTGCCCAGGATATATGGAGGTTTTTGTACTTTCTCATGCCGTACTGCTATCGTGTGTTGTAAATAATGGGTTATACAGCGTGTGGTTCCTATTATACACGCAAAGTACAATAAATTTTATTCTTAGGAACATAATGTTATACAACCAAATGTGTGTTTGCTTGTTTGTTCATCACGCAGTAACGGAGCGGTGGATAGACTTGATTTTTTTATATAATTATAGGTTAAAAGTCAAAAAGTGTCATGGGCTACTTTTATACCGGAAATAACAAAAAAATATGGAAAGCCGCGAACAAAAGCTAGGATTTTAAATATGAATACTTGAAAGACATTTCATAGGCTATAATTATTAGGATTATACTATTTAAAATAAAATCTTTGCTAAAACTAATCTAAAAGACCTGTAGCAGAGGGTAACGTGACCAGAATGCTGACGGCATACCAAAATACTAGCAATACTTTTATTTTCAAAATAACATGGGCCACCAAAGACGAAAGTACGGATAACTAGATTAGTTCTTCGACCTATCTTGTCTGATATGGAATAATTATGCTGTTGTTTTCAAAAATTATCAGTTGTTACGAGTAAAAATATGTTTTGGCCCAGATAAGTAACATTTGCCTTATAAACGTGTGTGTCTGGAAGTTTTTTGGAGTTTACGTACGGAAATTTAATTTCACATCACTTTTTTCGGTGGAGGCAAAATCAAGATGCTTTTCTCTCAGTAGTTCAATTTTAATCATTCACTAGTATAACTATCTTAAAAATATGCAAATACGCTAACACGACAATATGCTAACCTCGGTAGTGGTTACTTATTTGAGCCGTTTAGAGTTGAGAAATTGTGTCCGTGGGGGCCGGGAGCTCATCTTGTTTTCAAAAGTCTTTCTGAGCGTCTGGTGGACGCAACGTGTAACCAAAATGCTGGTGGTTTTTTGACTCAACATATAAGCATTGCCATTCAACGTGGCAATGCTCCCAGCATGCTGGGCATGCTGCCAACTGGCACTGGGCTTGAACATTTGGATGTAGACCTTCAAGGGTGTGTGGATGATCCAATTGCTTTCTATGTAGGTAGTAAATAGTAAGTGTACTACTACCTACATAGAAAGGAATAGTAAGTTTTAGCATATAAAGTAGTATTGTATCTTATTGTAGTTAATAAAGGCACTATCTTAAGAAATAAAGATATCAATTTAATATTGTCGCAAGACATGGGTTCTTAACACCCAGTATGGCTGATAGCATCGCCAGCAACGTAGAATTAATGAAGTTTATTTGATTTTTTGTACTTTCAACTCTCGAAATACAACATGCTTTATACATAGCGGTATAATTTCAAGCCATATAGCTTCTTGAGAAGGTGGTATTAAATCAGAACTATCGGTGATCAGGTCCGGCAACCATCGTGACGTAGAGTTTGAGCAGACTGGTTCGTACAACAGATGTTTTAGGTTTGATTACCCATCGCCATCGCCAGTCGTGGGCAAAGCAAAAAAAACTATATTTTTTCTCTTTTAGAATAAAAACTCTAGAATATGTTTTAAAATGTTGTTACATTTTAGTAATAATGTAATTCGTACGGATATTTTGACTTTATATTTATGAAAAACTGTGCACGCGTTGAAGTCTTTTCTATCGAAGTTGACAATCGATACATTTTTTTCTAATAATAACCTACACTAATAAATAATTTAAGTAAAGTGGACATGGTGGCTTATTGTTCATGGCGTAGTGATGACTTTCCAGTACGGTCGGGGGTTTTTAACTCAGCCTCATACCAATGAGATCTTTTGAATATGTAAGAAGAATTTGTTTTACACTACAATTTATTTGCCGAAGCAAAAATCTGCTGCGAAGCAAAGTTCTGCTGTATAATAATATGCTTCTACTTACGCATGTACGTAGAAAATTCGACGTTATACATGTATGTGGATACAACAACATGCACAGTACCAGAAGAGCGAGATAAGTGCGAATAATGTCACAACTGTCACCGACAAGTCCGACAGTAGTCTGTTAAAAATGCGTTAAAAAGTGCACACTGATGAGTAGAGTTTTTAATGAGGTGATGAGCACAGTTTATGAGAGACGCCGTTGAAAACATTTGTGATCCGTTAAGTGTGCCTTAATATCTAAGATCGCAGAGTTTACTCTACATTTATTTAGAATTAGGTATCTCAAGTCAAATCAAAAGTCAAAATGTTCTACATTTTGTCTCCGCCTCCAGATAATTAAAGACAGAAGTCAGCACATCTACTCCACAAATAAAAGACAGAAAAACTGCCCATTGGAACAGTAGATTAAATTCTGATTAAATTTTATTCTGCCTCGGAGTATATGAAACTAACCTCTTAAGTGTGAACTTGCTCTAGATAAGAGGGTTCCGTTTATACAGAAGTCGTTTAAAACAAAATAAACTATGACTATGATCTTCTTTTTCTTATGACTCCCTGTGATTTTATTTTCAACTTGACTGTTCCAGAGCGTGCTTGACAAAAAGCATATTTGACAATCATTATCGTCAAACACTACTATCGGTAGCGACGTAGAGGATACCTATAATAATTCTACGTTGCTAGTTCCACTAATGGTACTAGTGAAGTATATAAACGTGAGTTGAACCATCAATGTAGTAACATTTAATGATACATACGATAGTGTGTTAAAAAATGTTAGTAGGGAGGGATACCTCTGATGACAAAGAACCTTCATTTTAGTTTATGGGTCACATATTAGCATCAATAACTCGTGAATTATTTTGTTAATAAAAAACTTAAAGCTACATTAAAATAATGTACGACAATATTTGTTGAAGTGATTGGAAAAGAAGATCTAAACCTGTTACAAGGAGATCTTAGTTATCTATCAAATTTTATCTGTTATTGGTTGACAAAAGTATTTATGTCATTTATTTGAAAAATAATGCACGGTTTATAAAATAAACTAGCAGACTCCCTAATTTTTTTATTATATAGCCTACGAGTATGACACCCGAGGTTTGTGTAGCTTCCCAAGAGTGAAAGAATTTTTCAAATCGGTTCAGTAGTTTCGGAGCCTATTCAATGCAAACAAACAAAAAATCAAATCTTTCCTCTTTATAATATTGGTGTAGATTAGAAAACGCGCTTGATGCGTATTAAACTTAACCAAATCGGTGATTAAAGATTTAACCAAAAATTGCTGCTGATACTAATACCTAAAAAAAACTTTAAAGTTTCACCTATTTACGTCACGGATCCCTAAAAATGAAAGTCCATGACCAAGCGTTTCTTTAGAAGCTTTGATCGCTTGAAGTCATGGGCGGTGCTGTGAGAACAAGAATAAAAAATAAATACATGTAGGTTGGAGCAAAAAGGTTTCGTTAGGTAGCTACGCAGTTGCTATGTATTTTTTGTAGAAAGTTCTAGTGTGAGCAGGTAATTAAAATGCCATACAATTTTAGAGGATAATGCAGTGCATAATTTTCATACCACACTGTGCTGGCAAAACTTCGTAATGTATTTCATTAATTCTTTTAACGTGAAACTTGTTGCTGCTAAATTTTAAACCTACTTATTAATTTAGAATGAATATAACTTTACACATAGCCTATGCATATAAGTACAAAATCTGTGGGAAAACAAATTTTAGTAGTAATATTTTCATAATTTTTCTGATGTTTAAATAGGTAGTCAATCACTCGGCTAATCGGTTTAGAAAGAGTAAGAGAGCTTCAAAAATTAAGGGCCTTAAAATTATTCCTGTCTTGAGTGTAATAACCACAGAACAGCAGAATTAGTAAAAACGATGTGAGAGCAATATATTGAATTCAAAATTTACTTATTTCCAGATACTAGTAAGTTAGTATAGATGGGCTAGCCCTAGTCTTAGAGTTTTCGAGATACTAATGATAGGTACATAAAGAAGTTATATGTCTAAAATCATTGTACAAGCCTTTGATAAGTCCAAAGCTTAACATAGACCTCCCAACAAAAGGTGGTTGGGCCATATGGGAGATACGGCCTCCACGCTGTCTCTAGTATATAGGTGGATAAAATCCTAGTTACGAGTATATAAGATAACGGTAGATCGGCAAACAAATTAAATAACATTCAAAATACATTATATACAGGGTTATTTCTAATCAATTAGCATCTCTTTAGGGGCTTATTCCGTACATAAAAACTAACAACTTCTGTTCTACGAATTTTCCTAATTTCCAAAAATAATGTACCATAGAAAAATATCGTTCACCCTGGACAAAATGTGTAAAACAGCTGTTTTTTTTTTAAATTTTGACAAAAGGCGCAAAACAAAAGTTGTTAGTTTTGATGTACAGAATAAAAGGATGCTATTAATTGTTTAGAATAACCCTGTACATCGAAAACATCTTCTTAATAAAAGTAGTTTAAAAAGTTTTCGTCCAAATGATAGGTACCTTCCGCTTAATTGTTTAGAAATAACCCTGTATATCGAGAACTTCTTCTTAATAAAAGTAGTTCAAAAAGTTCTCATCTAAATGATAGCTACCTTCCGCTTAAATGTTTAGAAATAACCCTGTACATCAAAAATTTCTTCTTAATAAAAGTAGTTTAAAAAGTTCTCATCCAAATGATAGGTAACTTTCGCTTAATTGTTTAGAAATAACCCTGTATATCGAGAACTTCTTCTTAATATAAGTAGTTTAAAAAGTTCTCATCTAAATGATAGGTACCTTCCACTTAATTGTTTAGAAATAACCCTGTATATCGATAACTTCTTTTTAATTTCAGTAGTTTTAAAAGTTCTCATCTAAATGATGGGTACCTTCCGCTTAATTGTTTAGAAATAACCCTGTATATCGAGATGCTTCTTCTTAAAAAAACTAGTTCAAAAAGTTCTCATCTAAATGAGAGGTACCTTCCGCTTAATTGTTTGGAAATAACCCTGTATATCGAGAACTTCTTCTTAATAAAAGTAGTTCAAAAAGTTCTCATCTAAATGATACCTTCCGCTAATGTGGCGGGGTGTGGTCCGAGTGCCCGCGGCGAGCGACAGCGGTGGTTATTGGGTAGCGGCACACTCGCGCTCCGGGCTTGTTTATATCATTTCATTAATTACGTAGTTTTCACGTAGATGGTATAATTTTTATCTTGTTCTGTAATAGAACCAAACCTCTTTTCTCGAAATATTTTTCGGTTAACTTTTCAGGTATTTGTAAAGCTAATTAAATTGGATTAGAATGTGGTTTTACATTTAAAAGTATTGTACTTAAAATGATCTGAAGAGAAAAACATAAAAAATATTAAGATGCAGATACAGCTTTATTTCTAAAAAAATATCTTTCTTAAAAAAAACGCCTTATTTTCGAAATAATACTGATCGTGAAAAAGATTATAGCTTTGTTTAAGTGGCTGAGTTTAGCTTTTACTACTAAAATAATCAAAAATAATTCAAATAAAAGCCTCACTACTCGTATACATATTTAAAATGTTTGAAGTATATCTAACGTTCTAAATTTCATACCTCCTTACATACCTATTCATTTTGACAATTTAATTACTTAAATAATTTCACTTCCTACATTTTAAAGTTCATCAAAAAATTTGCATAATTTAGTACATTATTCGTCTAAGTTGAAAACAACCAGATTCACGCAATAAAGCATTAATTTGTAACGTGGCCCGCGGCGCTAGCTCGCCCGCGCCGCCTGCACTTATCCGGGAGTCACCCGCCTCCGCTCAAGGCAACTGCACACCTTAACATCTGGAAACTTTGAATGCCTTCAGATTTTATACAAACTGAGGCAGCTGTATAGACCGAATCAACTTTATGGCGGCTGTGATGTTAGCTGCAAGCTGCAGATAACACAATCCTGACTGAAGCTCACTTAAACAGAGGATTGGGTTATGCGCAGCCGCCGAAAGGTTTAATTCGGTCTTTAACTTAAAAAGAGACCGAATGCTTTATAATTGTGAAGTCGAATGAAAACCCATTAATTCGCCATTTATAGGTTAAAGCTAATTTTCACGCAGTTCCTTTTATACTTAGGCCAAAAATGTGCACATTTGTAGGTACATTGTTATTATTTGTTTCTAAAGAAGTTGTAAGGTTGTTTACAATTTCTTTAGAAAAAAATATGGCACAAACCGGGAGTCGCCCACCTCCACTCAAGGCGAGTGCAGAACTTAAACATCTGGAAACTTTGAATAGCAGCAAGATTGACAAAGTGACAAATTGTTAGAACTACCTACTCAAAGGCGCTTCAGTTTTGCATGTGGAGAAATCAGGACATTTTTTTTCCTATTGATGAAGGAAAATGCCTTGAGGAAACCTACGAGTACGTACCTTCGTCCGGACCAAAAATTCTACGGCGTAAAAGTCAGGTTTTTGTACTTATCTAGGCCTCATTCTTGCCTAGACCTATATAATAATTCTAACTTCTGATCATAGTTCAATTTTGGTACAACTGTCGGCTTTTTTGCGCCTAATTTTTCCATTCAATTTAAATAAGTATAAGTAAAATTCATATAAGTTGTAACATTTTGAATTTGTTTTGATGTAAAACTAAGATATAATTTCGATTAGTTGTTAATTTCTATTATAATTGATCATCTGTACATACTACATCAAGCTTCACTCTAGGGAAGGCTATCCATCAAAACACAGGTGTGTACTGTGTACTCACCTAGTTTGCATGGCTATGGCTGCAATATCCATGATTGTACAAATTTTTGAAATAAAATGATTTTTAATTTTTTTTTAATATTGTGTAACACAGACGAAATTAGGTAAGCGCCTCATTATAGTAGCTTTTTGAACTTACCGTCGCAACCAAAAGTGATGGTAGATTGTTTACGAACATAGATGAGAACAGCAACTAATTTTCGACCCAACCTGAAGTTCTACCCAAATCATTTACTAACCACTAAGGCGCTTATTATAGCCCGGGAGGCAAGCGCAAAAAATGCAACTACTTTCTAAAAGCTGAATTTTTGGTATTAGGTAGTCATAGTGGTTTACAGTGCGACACAAAAGAGATGAAATGAATAATTCGGGAACTAAATTATCACTTTTGCTTGAACCACAATCTGAGCTGTCAATCATTGCTAATATCCTAACATTTTTCTCGTTTTGTGTTATTTTGTAAATTGTGAACAGAAAAACAGTAACATTATGAAAAAAAAATATGCAAAATATGCTAACAAAGCGATGGTGGCGACTTCATTTATTTTCAAGTCTTTTATGTCGCACTGTACAACAATACCCCGGAGTCAGTCAGATGGGATGTTTAGCGTTTGGTGGGGATACCCGTTTGAATTTTCACTTACAACTTAAAAAGAGTTTAACCACAGTAGCTTTTAGAAAGTAGTTCTTTGCATTTTTTGCGCTTACCTCCCGGGCTATCACGGTAGAAGCTTAGCCTAAGCCTGTAATATAAGCTGTGTTACCTCAAAGCCACATGCTAGGTACCGCTGCAGGGCAACTTGTATCATTTGCATACTTCTGTCGGCATATGTAAATGATATTCCGATAAATATATCCACTAGCAATGTTAAGTCATCTTGGGTTTTTGTTTTCTAGTTAATGAAGACGTCTGGATGATTCTTTTAATTGCTAAACTGTCTAATGAACATGATACATCGGTCATTTGATGAAATCTGTGGTTTATAGCCTTCGAGTAAATATCTACAAAGCCATAGTTCCTAAGTGAAAGTAGTAAAAAAATGTCCGAGTACCGTCATAAATACCTACTTAGAAATATACAGTAAATAATTCACAATGACACATTTTTTCGAATCTCGACGTTACCTTTTTATTAGTGCGTGTAACCGAGCACTTTGGCATCGCGCGGCGTTGTAGTTGGCTTGTAACTTGGTCAAGGTTTTGGCTCGGACACTTTTTTGCACGATTGTTACTCTATAGATACTTGCTCGACGCTTATGGCTTAACTGTAATGTGTAAGTACTCGTGATAGCATAGTGGCTCACACATTACCACACGGCTCGCCAGAACCGTTAGAACCGTCAGATGGTTTTGCAAACCTTTCACTTGATTTGGCAAAATTTTCACGGAAAAGTAAAGTGGGTTCGTAGTCTATGGCTAGCCTAGCTAAACGGTTAAGACAAACGCGCTCAGTTGTAAATGCCACTAGCGGTCACCCATCGCAAGACTGACCGGACCAAACCTTGCTTAACTTCGGTGATCGCTAGGAAACACCTCGTCATACAAACAATATACACAACAAAAAAATATTAAGAGAAAATCTACAAATCTGAATGTTGTTTTTGCAGATAGTGTTGCGACTATGTGTAGGTACCCTCTTTAATAAGCGCAGCTAACATATGTATGATTGATCAGAAACTCTGCATGTTGCACTATGGTCTATCCTTAATCGTAATGAGAAGATCTCAATGACCCCATGCTCAATGTGGGACTACGGTATGCAAAGTGAAGATCATTGTCTAGAATTGTCGCGTGGATTTCCTAAAATTCTTGGATTTTTCAAAATGTATCTCCAGTACTTAAAAAAAAACTTATTTCCTAGATAATCGAGGCTGGGATCTTGTGAAATTGGTCGACAGCTTGTTTCGTCTCTTTATTATAAATCGTAGCCAGGTTTAGTTTTTATTTTGTTATAATTTCGCGAAGACGCCGCGGGCAAAGCGGCAATATGAATATTAAGTTTTTTTGGTTCACACGAGTGCACGTTTCCACAGATCTTCTCAGGTATGGGACTATACGATGTAAAATTTTACACAACTAAAGTTTATTTATCTTACAATTTATTACAAGAGCCCCGCCCAGGTTTCGCACGAGGACAATAAGGAAAAAATATTTTCTTGGTATGCAATAAATAATAATCAGTTAGTAAATAAGTTTGTATAGTTGTTGTTTTTAAACTTTCGCGATTTGAACACATTATTATTATACTACGCGACTAATGTTGTATAGGCCGGGTGTGGCTAGACGAACGTTATTTAAGTTAAGATAACCAGTAGAACTTAGTCACACAAGTTTTAAGTACAAAGTTCTGACTTTTTCTTACTCCTAGACAATATTACACATTTCAAGAAAAAAATGTTGATTATTCATTATCACCATGATTTCTTCTTAAAGATTATTTTCACCTTAATTTACTTTGCTAACATTTTTTTACTTTGCTATTGGACTGGACGAAGCCATCAGTATAGTCTGAATTATACAAATTGGCGGATGTGAAGTTAGCTACAAGCAGCCAATATGCAATCCTGACTGAAGCTCACAAAGCGAGAATTTCTCGATCGACTGTTGTTTGTGCAATTTGTGTTTTGGGTTTTTGGAGTATACATATGTAATTGGACCTGTAAGTTACTTCTAAAGTATATTTTTTTAATTTTTGGACATGAACTAGCGTATTTACTAGTATTAACTAACGGTATTTTCTAGCTTGTGACGTCACAGACCAGCGCCATTACAGAATGTCGTTTTTGACGGGATCCTTGAAAATCTATTCTTTAATACTGATTTTCATTGTAAATACAGTAGATCTCTCGGAAATATAAATGTGGTGTGCTTATTATGTCCTACCAAATAATTTAAAATGATTTCCAAAAAGTAGCCTATTGTCTAGAAAATTAAACACAATGGACACGTTCGGTTAACGGACACGAGTCTCAAGACTCATCCGTCTGACGGATGACTGAAATTTATGGGCTCGCCGGTGAACCAATTAACTTGGACCACTTAATTGGAATAAATAGCCAATTATGCAAGCTATTCTACTTTTTTGGAAATAAATTTAAACGAAATGTGCTGTTTGTTGCTTCATACGGAAGCTTTTTGGCTGTTATGTGCAAACCTGCAATGAACGAGTTTCAGAATTTATGGTTCCCGTACGTACATACAAAAATAATTTTGGTATCATTGCTATATTTACAACTACTTGCGATCTGATATCGCAAAATCATGTTTGCCGTTACATGTAAGTATATGTATTTTGTCGAAGCTCATTGAACATTTGCGTTGGTTCCACAGTAAAAATTGTTGGTAATAATGAGTGTATTTACTTACCTACTTCAGTTAGTATAGCAAGGATGCAACACAACTGGCAGCAAAAATTAGGAGTTTATTTAATATGAGTTTTTATTTAGTTTTCATATCACGGGCTAGACCTCGTCTTGTCGTGGGCATCAGTGGAACGGGAACCAACGCTGAGATGCCCTTTTTGAAGTGATACTTCTAAACTCCACTGTTGAGGAGTGAAATGATGTCGGTCTGTCCCCCGATGATCAACCGGGGGACAGACAAGAATTTTTTCTTCCATTCCGGGGGACAGATCCGGGGGACAGACTGGAATAATCCCTTCTAATGCGACTTCCAACAAAGTTGCGTTAAACGATTAACGCTACCACGGAGGGGGTATGAAACCACTGTTGCGTCGAAGTTTCACTTCTTCCGCGCGGAGGGACTCCATTTGCAGTTTTTTTGTACATTTGCTGTGATGTGGTAGGGGTGATTATATAAGGTAAACTATTAAGGTTAACTATTAGTCTAGCACTTCGACTAACAATATAATGGCCTGAGCAAAAATTCAACTGATTTTACAAAGCTGGACTATGGATTGAGATGCAGCACGTGTCAAGTACTTAATGAGTTTTAATATTATGAGTTTGAGGTTTGAACCTTCTGGACCTACTGATTCCCCTAAAGGTAGATATCATATCGTCCTGACATTCCTGCAGCAGACAGTGACAGATGAAGTATTCGCATGACCGTGGGCGTGGCGGCACGACTTCGGTACACGGCGCGCAAAAAGACGGTATACTAAGGGCCACACAAATCGGTGGATGGAAACCCCGATAAAAGTGCAGCCATGTACTTTCATCCCACTATACTCAAAGGCAACCCGAAAAAGCAACTCACGCTTAACGGCCAGCCTATTCCCTGGGCCTCCACGACCAAATACCTTGGCGTGACCCTCGACCGTCGACTCAGCTTCTCCAAACACATTCAGATAGTCCGTAACAGAGCAGCCTTCTTCCTAGGCCGCCTCTCCCCACTTCTCGACTCACGTAGTAAAATGTCCCTTAGAAATAAGGTGACAATTTACAAAACGTGTATCCGCACAGTCATGACCTATGCTTCCGTGGTCTTTGGCCACGCCTCCCGCATTGATCTGGACAAACTCCAGGTCATTCAGAACAGGTTCATTCGCAAAGCAGTCGGAGCTAGCTGGTTCATGCGAAACTCTGACCTGCACTGCGATCTCGAACTCCCCTCCATCACTCAGTACATCAAGTACCTCTCTCGCCGCTACTTTGATAGGGCGCCCCACCACCCCAACCCACTCGTAGTCCAAGCCTCAGACTATACGACAGACACGACAAACACACCCACCCTCAGACGTCGCCCAAAACACCTCTTGGGCGACCCGGACGACCCCATCGCCGTAGTCACATCTGCGGCGCTGGGGTCGGCCGACCCGACAGCTCCCTGCAACAGGAAGTATTCCGTTTTTGGTATAGGCGCCGGTTACCATAGGCACACAGTCACACACCGACCTCGCCGGCGAGGTCGAGGACCCTCCGGATCTGTCAGAAGATCGGTTAGATTCTCTCCAAATAGTCAACCAGCTCAACCCATTAGGGCCACAGGGCACACCCCTTCTGGGGTGCCCGGGCAAGTCTGATCTCCCCCGCCGGGTGACGGCCCAAGCCGAGGTCCGTACCTTCTCAGGTGCCCTTGCGCTAGTCACCCTATAACCTAATCTTAGGGCTCAGCTGCCATCCGCGCTCGCCCATGTCCGGTAAGCTGTAGAGGCCTCAGTGGCCAACAGCTATAAGTCATTCAAAAAAAAAAAAAAAAAAAAAAAAAAAGGTGGATGGAAAGCTATGCGCAGAACACTGCGCAAAAGCCGAAATATACCTAGGTATGCGCGGGAGCCAGAGAGACGAGATGCTGGTGCACACCCGCCAGACCAGACCGGCCAGGGAGGCATGACTCCCGCGCGCTCCCTACGCATCATGCGCAATAATTAGCGAATCACGGCGAAGTGTCATCTGCAGCTAACTTCTCATCATCCGATTTGTGTGGCGCTTAGTATATATTTTTGAGTGACTTAAAAGTTTGCACCATTGAGTCACTCAAAAAACTAATAACTAGCTTAGTGTCACACTGTATTTTGTGTGCTATTTTAGTATGGAATCTTTCGGCTTGATTTGTGCGTATCCATTTCTAATGAATGATTATAACGAACAGTTTAGAATTGTTCGTTTCAATCACATTTACGAAATTAATAAGAGTTATTAGCATGATACTTATTAGGTATTTATTCCCATAAAGGCAGTAGGTATCATATATTCCAAAGATTCTTTCCTCCAGCAGACAGTGACAGATGGAACGTTCCCGCGACCGTGGGCGTGGCGGCGCGGGCTTCGGACGCGGCGCGCAAAAAGACGGCACTTTTTAGAGTGACTCAATGGTGCCACGAACTTCATATAGGTGAATATTATTTATGAAAAATTAGCTGTGTCTCGTGGTTTCACTCGCCATTACACGAAATATTCTTTCGAGATAAACTCATCGGTAAAATAATTCTGGTTGAAAAAAGATAAACTCTGAATAATATCTGGGTGGCGTTGGTTTAAATGTTCGTATTTGGCACAATGGTACACAACAAATTAATGAAAACTTAAAAGTTTTGATAATTTCCGATAATTAATTTATTTTTTTACATATAAATGTAAAAGTGTTGTATAACTAAGAACATGACATGTTGATTACATCAGCTTTCAAACAAAAGCAAATGCTACTCCATAAGTTTCCGAAACAAATTGTTTTGGAGACATACGTACTTACGCAGCCGCATTTATCTATAAAGATCGTTCAATAGGTAATTCGTTTGGAAGATGTATGGTGCCGCACGAATAGACAGACACATACCTACCTACGTCAAAACTATTATAACATCCCACTCTCTGGGTAGATGGTCAAAATAAGATTTAACGAAACAACAATATGAAATATACTTAACCCTTAAAGGTCTTAAACAAAATCAGTGGCCAGGGAACTCATTAATGTTTTTCCATAGAAGCAAATTAATCAAAACCGGCCACGCCCTCTAGCGGTCAAATACCAAATAATTTTTGCTGCACCATTTTAGAGGGGCCGAGAAAAAGAAACAATTAATTTTATGCTGTGGCATTTTTGGTAAGGTTTTAAATATTTTTTGACACGTGGAATTTATAGTTCGTGAAATATTAACATCGTTATAAAGGTTTGTTTTAAACAATATACACATTGCTTGATTGTTATTGTTTGTTGGTGAAGTTTAGTTTCTTTCTGGCAGTTAAGAATGATTTGGATCAAGGCCCATTTGTAAATTATATACCTATACGAAAAAGCCAACAAAACAAGTAAACCATAGCTTTAGTGTCGAAGACTAAACATGGGTAATTAATTAAAGCAAACGAAGCTTACAATTTAACTCGTCATCGGAGGAACGGTGGCGATCAATAGTAAATGCCATCCGCAGCCATCCATCCAAAAATTACCACATGACGTTAAATTACGTTTAACGTCATGTGAAAAAAAGACAAAGAGCGGTCACAAAAGTGTACTCGTATTTAGAGCTTTACTTTAATCAGTTGCGTGCACAAAAAGCCGTGGTGGTCTAGTGGGCATGACACCCGCCTTATAATCGTGAGGTCGTGGGTTCAAATCCCGAATACCAATGAATTCCTTGGAATATATGTGCGGAATTTTACACCACTGGCTTTTCGGTGAAGGAAAACACCGTGAGGCAAGCTGCATTTGTTCATGGAAGAAATTCGATGGCGTATGTGAATCCATCAACCCACACTGGGCCAGCGTGGTGGATATGGCCCAATCACTCTTCGTGGGTAGGCTTACGTCATGCAGTGGACTATTAAAACGGCTGGTGCAGTACAGTTGCGCCAAACACCAGATTTTTTTTTATGAACCTCTTTTGGACGCTATATATACTTAGATACTATTACCGTGACTTAGTGTATTTTTAATATGATAGAAATTTGATATAATTATATCCTTCCTCGGTGGATATAATCGATAAGTAGTGCTTAAAATGAAAGCTACACAAGCTAGTTACGCTAGTGCTACCAGCGCTACAAAGTAACTACCCTGTATTAGGATAGGTATATTGTATTGTACAATACGAAAAATTTTATTTGGGTTAAAAGTTCCACATAAACGCTCTGATTCTATGTATTTTAGATATAAACTCCGTAGGTATATAAGATAGAGCAAGTAGGTACATAATGAGAATCTCGGAACAGAATTAAACTGTCACAGTTTATTTAACACGCTACATTCGTTTTAGGTTATAATTACACGTCATATGTGTCATCATAGTAGGAGTTACTGCGCAATTACGTACACTGAAGTTATATCAGGTGTAATTTCTATCATACTGGCATAACATTGTGTGATATATGAAGAAACTGGAAAATACAATCGCAATCAGGAATTAATTGTTCGCTTCTGATTTGTTTATGACCAAGATTACTTCGTGGATTATACCTCCACCTCGTGTGTCCAGTGCAATGATATCATTGAATATATAGGGTTATCTGCTTGCCCTATACTAAGCCAAAAAGGGGTGATAAGATCATTATTGTGAACCACTTTTACTATGAGGCTCAGAGGCCACCAGGCTAAACACACCACCACCACCATATATTTATCAGCCAAAAAAATTTCCGAACATCTCAAAAATTATACAGACTTAGGATCGACAAGCACGATAAGGGTGAAAACGACTCGTCCCTCAAAATAAATTAAACATCAAACAAACACGAAAATTCAACACGTAACCGTCCATTAATTAGTACGATTGTAGTCGAACGTAGGGGAAACCGCACTACGACGAACCACTTCTATTATTTTATATCTCTACAGAGCACGCAACACCCCCACCTCAGTCTTTAAGATATACGCCAGTGACATTTGACATAGATGTTTGCGATCACGTGATACGTGCATTGCACGAAAAAAACAGCATCGTGCAAAGTCCGTAGAAGAAATTAGATCGACCAACGACCCGCACTGGGACAACGCGGTGGATATGATCCAATCGCCTTTCTTGGGTAGGCCTATGTAAGCCGGTAGAGGTGAACTCGTCCTTCAAGTTATAAATCAAATAAACACGAAAATTCAACACGTAACCGTCCATTAATTAGTACCTACGATTGTTGTCGAACGTAGGGGAAACCACACTACGACTACCTTCCACTTCTATTATTTTATATCTCTACAGAGCACGCAACACCTCAACCTCAGATTATAAGGGCCTTGTAGCCACTAAATTGTATCTCATTCACGTAATATCAATTTATTAAAGTTAAAAAACCTCGTATCCTACTCCCAGATACTCCACGAAATCGGGAACTAAGTCATTAAAACCTTAGGGCAAAATCTAGTCATTAATAAAGAGGGGGAATTTATTTATTTATTTATTTAAGTATGCATTGCCTTATAATAAACCCGATTACAGAGGCGCCATCGTAATTATATTAGCTAAATAGCATGGTTCTGTTTCTTTTTCACTTTAGGCATTCGATAGAGAGAACACTTTTTACGTTGCTATTAAATTTACGCTGGCGCCTCTGTAATCGAGCTTAATGTCTAGTTACAATCATAATTATGAAAATGTAACGTTGTACCTACACATTATAACACTGTTTATAGGGTGTTGCAAATGGTACATTATAGATACTAAAATATAAATATTTAATCGTTTTGGAGATAGTTCTTATATTAGGTACAGATAGATAATTATTATTGTCTTATATATTTTGTGAGGTTGAAACTTTTTCGTCTAGATATTCATCAACTGTGTAATAGCATTTTTTTGTTAGGAAATATTTGAGTTTCTTTTGGAAGTTTTTGTTATTTGTTTCTTCTTGCAAATCTCTCGGTAAGTGATTGTATATTTTTATTAGCATATATTCAGATCCTTTTCTGATCATTTCTAGTTTGGGCTCTGGAGCTACGATTAAATGTTTTCTACGAGCGTTTGTGTTGTGTTGGAAAAGGTCTGGATGTTTTTTTACAAACGTGGCTTCTTCTAATATATGTATATAAGCTTGGAAGTGTGAGTATATTTTTCTGCATGAAGTGCGGTCTACAGCTATGTCGCTGTTTTATATTCATTAAAATCCGGATACATTTCTTTTGAATTATAAATAGATCTTTTGCGTCAGTGCTGTTTCCCCATATTATGATTCCGTATTTAGCCAAGAGTAGGTATAGGCGTAGTAAGCTGTTTTTGCGGATGTTAAGTCTGTGTTAACTTTTAAAACTGATAGTGCATATGTGAATTGCAGCATTTTCGTTCTTATATTTTTAACATGATTTTGCCAGTTAAGGTATGTATCCACGGTGATGCCTAATACTGTTTCATTTATGTTCGTGCTGTTTATTAATGTGAAGAGATTAAGTGGTGATTTTTTTGAATACTCGTAATACATTTTAATTTTTTTCACAAACCATAGTTTTTGGTTGAAACATACACATGGTAAAAATAACAGAAAAAAACTGTTTTAGTTTGTACTCACTTCTTATTCTTTCTAATAGATTCTTTATAATTCAGATAACTCACTTAATTAAAAAAGAACTTATGGACCCGCATCTTTGCATAAAGATATTTTTGTGATTAAATTAAAATGTCCAGCAAGATAGTAGGATTGTTTTCCAAATGTGTATCTAAACTACGATAATACATTTAAACATACCTCTAGATCAATAGGAAGTAACTTATAGGTTTTGATTTCCTTGTGAGTGTAACTTTATCATAACAACTATCTTTAATTTTTTTACGATTACCCACCAGTTTGATTTTTTCACCACTGCTATTTCTACCAGTAGCACGAGTATAAGACCGTTAAGTCCGCCCCGACCGTGCGCATGTTTTATGTATAATCAGATATGACATTTTGTCATGTTGTCTTCACTTGTTTACTGTTTATTGAGCTCGTTAATAGCATTTATGATTATGTCAGTTTATTAAGTGACATCAGATTAAACGCGAGTTATCACGAAGTTTTCACATTTGATGCGTGAAAATTATAATGGTGTTTGAAGGATGTAAATTGTGATAAAATCGAAAAAATAATAATTTTGTTTTAAGCTGTTTAAAGTAGGTATTGTTTTTGAATTCCTTTGCTGAGTTGCTACAAATATAACTGACTAGCTTTTGCCGGGGGATTCGCCTACGTAATATTAGCTCATAACGATCCTTGACTTTTAAACTACATTTATAAATTCAACTTATTGCGAATCCAACAATTTAGAAATTTAATTCTCTGAAAATTAAACATTTTAGGATTCAACATGCTGCCAATTCAACTTTTTGCTATATCAACATTTTAAGATTTTAACTTTTTGTACGGGAAGTATGTAGTATTATTATATATTATCTTCGTTGCCGGAAGGCCAAAGCTACGTCGTTCCGTTTCTACATAGACTAACTTCCTCCTCCTTGAGGAGGTTAGTCTATGGTTTCTACGTGAAAGAGTAACAATCACACTTTCGGATTTGTAATATTACTAATGATAAGGACAAATGTCACCATAGGCGTAGTAAAATTTCAGTTTTGCGGGGGGAGGAGTCGCTTTTCTGAACTTTAAATGTGCCTTCAAAGAGTGAACATTTTATTAGCAACTAGACGACCCGCCCGGCTTCGCACAGGTGTATTATACATGTAAACCTTCCTCTTGAATCACTCTATCCATTAAAAAAAAACCGCATCAAAATCCGTTGCGTAGTTTTAAAGATTTAAGCATACAGACAAACAAACAAACAAAAATAGCGACTTTATTTTATACTATGTAAGGATATGAAAGCATGTAAAATATGTTCAATTGCATTTCGTTTGCTTTCATCTTGTAAGTCATGGTTTTAATAGATATGGCATGCATATAAGTGTAGCGCTGAACGAACGAAGTGTGGAGGAGATGACTGCGCGTGGGTTTAGTATCGCGGTGACCATGCGCAGCCATCCCCTCCACACTAGCCTCTTATCCTCAGCGATAAACTTACCTACGTGCCGCTATCTGTCGCCTGATTTCTCAGCTACCGTTGCAGGGTTTTATCAACTCTGTATAGGTATCGTCCACACGTGCGTCTCTGGCATTTGCGTGCGCGCACCCTATCGCTCACCGTGTGATCTCCGCCGACCTCGGCAGGGAATTAGAGGCTCTGATGGAAAATGTCAACATTATTAGACTTAGGCAGTGACGGCCTAACACGCTATGGAATTGATTGACTAGGTAACTAGGTACAAAGAATCAGAACAGCTATGTATATAGGTATACCTACTCGAAGAACTTATAATTTTAAAAAATAATAATGATGGTAAGTGCCCTGCTTTCAGTAGATATCTACGCGTTGTTACTTGTTCTAGTTGTGATAGAAACTCCTCTATAACCATTTGAGTATTTGACAATTCTAGTAGGAATCATTATCCAATTGTATCTGGTTATTACGTGTTAGGTATTTATAAGAAACTTTTACAAATCATAATCAATATTTGAATTCTTTCTAACTAACCTAACCTGTCTACTGTGGGTGGTGAGGTGGATAAGTGTCCTTGCTTTCTCGCCATTATTTCAGATCCTGTAAAAGTCTTCCTATTACCATCTGACTATCAGTCTGCTTGCTCCATTACAGGCCTTTTGTGACCACTTTGGTTCACTTATTTAACATTCCATTTCCAACCCAAATGTTATGTAGTTAAATATACTCATTTACCTGTTCTAAATTGGTAGGTATACAGTGTACACTGCTGATAAAATTACAAATTACATAAAGTTCATCAAGTAGTATGACTATCAAGACATCACACTTAAACGTGACAAATTAAATTGGCCAGAAATAGATGATTTAGCAAAAAAGTTTCTAAATCTGGCCACCAGTTTGATTTAACCAGATCTAATTTCGACCTCCTAATTTAGAATTTCGATCAAACCTGACATTTGCAGGTGGATCACCAATATCTATTTCATAAAGCCCGTATGTGCGATTTGAAGGTGACATGCACGCTCGCACGGCAAATAAATTCCAATTACAAGATTTCTAGTAAAAAATATTATTTTTTTCAATTTTTGGCGAATTTTCTTAAAGTGGCTTCTCCCTAAATCTAACCTATGATGGTGAGTAATGAGTAGACAGAGTCAGCGACGCAAAGGTAAAATAACTTTGAACGTACCTATACTGTGTATACTAAAAAAAATGTTTTTTTTTTCTTCTAAAACTGTTAATTCAGCACAAACGTTCCAATTTAGTCCCAAAATTCTGCCAACAGCTTGATTGAATCAAATCTAATTTAGAATTTCGATCAAACCTCACATTTGCACGTGGATCCCCAATATCTATTACACAAAGCCCGTACGTGCACATTGGTGGCGGCAAGCACGCTCGCGCGGCAAACACAAATTCCAATTATAAGTCGAGCATCGGACGATCAGCTTGTGGGAAAGAACACATGGCAAATGCCGCCCTATGGAATGGCAATTTCCCTTTATGGCACCTCGCGGTTCATGTACTAAACTACCTACGAACTGTTTGTTTTGGTGTTCTTGAAATTCTTTTGTAAATTGTACTGTGTGGATGTTTATTAGAATGCGTAAGTTTGAGGGTACAGATCACGCACAGATCTAGATAACACAAATTTTTAGGTCTCAGTAGGTAGGTACGTATTTTTCGTATTTTAGGAAGTAAGACAAGTATAAGTACCTAATACTTACGTTCGATTAGGAAAGTCAGTTAAAGTATCAGCGAGGAAAGCTTGGGCTTCATTGTTGACTAATGGAAACTTAACTAATTTTGACTACTATGACTCTTGCAGAGCTCAACTCTTCCCTTGCACGAATCCCCAAGAGATATGAGCTCGATAATATAATCACAGTCTAGATAGGCCCTAGCTTACTTAGTATCAGCTTGAACTCACCATCTTTTTACTTCTTACCTTCATCGTTGATGTTTCAGTGACAGTAGCTGTAAACAAAAGGCCCTTCGCTCAGTAGAGAACATGGATTTTTTAGTTTAATACATCCATGATAGTCATTACGTACATAATAATGGTAGTAGAACAATTACGGAATTTCATTCGGTCTTATGACATAATAGCCTGTGCCCGCGGCTTCGCCTACTGATATTTTAGGAACTTGTAGTCCATAATACTCTCCGATCTTTGAACTATGCACAAAATCAAGTAAATTCTTCTCTCTGTTGTAGAGTGAAAGAGTAACTGAGACATCAACAAACACGCTTTCCTATTCAATATATTTTCATTAGTAAGGATGATGAACATGTTTTAAAATATCAATATACTTATATTAAGACAGAAATATTACGAAATACTAATTATTTATTAAAACTCTCTTACGATAGCAGTAGGTCAGCTATTCCAGACATTTAGTTTCAGATTAAATTGTTGATCCTATTACAATACTAGGTCATAATGACGGATATAATGATTTCAGTAGTAGTACCTTCATGCTAATTATGCCTTTATAGTTCATCCTCTAAGCCGCTGATAGACATAGGTAAGTAGGTACAAACGACCTTAAAAAATCGGTTCTAAAGTTTGGCTCGTTGGCTCGTCGACGCTGATCGACTAGCGAGCCAAACAATTGTGTTTGCGCCGTACTTCAACATGTTTGACAAACCGCGAGCCAGGCTCGTTGGTTTTTAAAACCGTGGTTTTTGAAGTGAGCGACAAGCGAACTTTGTCGACAAGCTGTAAAACCAGGTTTTAAAGCTCGTCAGCTCGCTTGTCAACCAGCTGCTTTAGGGAATGCCCTGTGTAATAAGGGCCTATTCTGTGTAGGGAAAATTCTCTCAAATGTCGACTTTCAGTTCTCTATACTACCTACTCGTACGTGTCCTGCTTACATTTATTTCAATTTGATAAGCAATATAATCTGCTCGAATTAGACTTACTCCATATATAAAAAAATATATACGTAATTTTAGTTTCAAGATACGCAGGATATAGGTAGGTAAGTAAAAAAAAGTTTTTTTTTTAAATAGATTTTAATCTTACAGACAATTCCATTATAATTTTATTTACTAAATACAGATATAATAGTATGTACCAAATATTAACACTTAGAAGTACTGCACATACTTAATTCATACAAGTTTTATATCTCATTATTTATTTCTGTTTTATTGCGTATCTGTGATAAAACAATGTTGTGATAGGTATTTATTAAATAACTGTTCTAGTAAAATAATGCAGATTAATATAATCTTACATTTTTATAAAAAGAGTATGATTTTGCTTCAAATTGAATAAACAATTTTATCAACACAAATCTTTAAAAAATGATAACAATAGTAACGTAGTGTAATGTTCAGTATAATAAGAACAAAACAAAGAAGTAAAATAAAAATATTCACGAAATGTTACGAAACAAAGTAATTTTATTATCAGCACTTGAACATATATCTACCTATCACTATGATGTTTTCTTTTCACATAGATACCTTAAAAAACATGACACGAAACAAAACAGAAAAAAACATGTTAATTCTCAGCACGATCCTACTTACACTCTCATTTACTATTGAAATAGTTTCAAAAAATATTGTGTAAACTATATACAGTGTATATTTTGTGTGAGAGAAACAAAAAATATCTATTGCATTATGTATAAACCTACCATTCGTTAGAAACATCAAATATACGTAAAACAGTAAGTTTGTAATATAAACACGTTATGAGACTGGTTATGATAAAAATGGGAAAAATCAATATATTATGTGAAAAAAAAAAAAAACTCACCGTTTATTAATATTAATAGCAGATATCAGGTAGTAGAATTTTGTAAAATAAAGAAAAGACTAAGTGGAGCAATGAAAAAAAATAAAATATAAAATTCATCAGTTACCCATTTAACTTAAAAATAAATTAGGCATCCGGTTATCACTTGTCCTTTTTCATGCAAAAAATCGTTTAAACAAATGTTTCAAAATATAATAAAGTCAATATAGTACAAATATATATTTTCATATCGCTAAAAAGTACTTAATTAAGTACATTTTTAAGTATAACAACAATTATACCTACACTACATAACTAATTTGTATTTTAACTTATAAATTCAAGTTTAATACCTATAGTTCTAGTTATATCACTTATGTATACATGTATATTGTATAACTATGATATTTTTATGCCACCCAGTTAAAATACAAAATAGATTTGATAAGTTGTAATATTTACAGTAATATTTTATTTTAATATATTAATGTTATTTACATTGTAAGATCCGATTATGTTTCTTACAACTCGAGAATCCTAAAAAACATAACTATGGTAATTACCAATAAATATACATAACTAAAATGCGTTAAGATTGCTATCTATCTTAAAATAGGAACCAAAATTATTTTTCTTATAAGTTAACGTAAGCCCACTGTCAAATAAGTTATTTAAATTAAATACATAATTAATTATAAAACCATCTTTTTATATACATTTATTATATACATTCACAGTGCCACAGCTTATTCATATGTTCTAAAACAAATTTCAAAATGAAACAAAGAAAAAGAGGAAATATTAGAAAATAACAAAAAATAGGTATTCTAGCTTTTGGCTGAAATAATACAAAAATTTTAGACTTTTACACATCAAGTACCTGCATCAAAATTGTTGCATTATTTGTTGAATACCAGAAGCTCAATTTTGAAAACGATAAAAGTGACTTTTAGAACCGCGCACTATCTCTATTACTTTGGCACTAACTTATTTTCATTACATCGTTACATTACATACATTGTCTGCTCAGAGCAGGAGCGAGGACTGGAAATCTAAGTTAGTGCAAACGAGACAGAATCGTAGTAAGGATGAAACGTATTATTTGTTTTAAAAATTATACTCTGAATATGAGAAGGAAGTTCCTCAAGAACACAACGCGGATAAGAATAGGAACATAGAAAAAAAACAATAAACCAGAAAACAAATGACAAACGGAAGAAAAATAAGACATTATGGGGTGAAAATACGCAAAACTAAAGTTTTGAGCCACTGAAGGCTGAACTCTGACGCCAAAAGTCACCAATATGTCCTGTTTATTTTTATCCCACAAATTATAATAAAAATTTGATATAGGGTTTGAGTACCGATATTTTGGTTGATTATATTATTTATAACACCGGTATTTAGCGATATAAAGTATAGTAATTTAAAAAAATGAGATACCGGTATGTATCCAGAATAATGAGCATGTCGGTACAGTTATGTACATCAAGACATTTTGAGCTTATGTTAAGCCAGGTATTTGCAGTACGTGTTGGTTTGGACCGAGTGTACTTAGATAGATTAGAGTGTACATAGACTCGAGCGCTACTTGTATTCTGTAAGCACGTAATCCGAGCGCACTCGGACGCCGATTATATTTGTTTCGATTATTAATTGTCATCGAGTAGCGTTCGAGTAGGCATGTGAGTAAAATCAGTTCAAGCGAACTCGTACTGTGAAAACCCGGCTTAAAGCAAGCAGTAGATACATTCATGTACAGAGATATTGGGTATTAATAAATATCATGTCACAAAACATACGACAACAGAACACATATCACTGGGACGACAAAAAAAACACAAAACGTCACTGCTTATTTAACGCACTACCGATATATTAATAACGTGTCAACGTTATGCATAGTCCACTTAGTAGCCCATCGAGCCGCATCAGTCGTGGTAGTCCCGCGGCTCTGGCTTCAGCTACCAGACCAGACCCTCGGGGTGGAGGGGCGGCGGCCCGTCTCCGAAGGTGAACTCTGGTGAGGAGGGCCGCGGGAGGACGAGGTGGTCCGGGGGCGGGAACTGTTCGGGGAATTCGCCCCCTGGTAGCACCTCCATGCCGCCTGCGAAACGACCTGCTCCCGTTAATAACACCCTGGTAATATGATTTCGTTTCATTTATTTATGCTCCCTTACAGTACAAGATGTTAGTTGAAAACAGTGTTATTATCAAATTGGGCTACCGTATCCCCATTTTTACCGACTTCCAAAAAGGAGGAGGTACTATATATGGGGGGGATTCTACAGTAGGAGCTACAACAGTCTGAAGTTGCGAAAATTGTAAAACTCTGCCCCGTATTTTCTGGAAACACAATTTGATTTGCCATTTTAATAAAATAACACTAGTTGCAAAGGGAACAAAGTTTAGTATGGAACCTGTTGGGCGCCGCATATCTAGATGATAAGACACTTGTCTTAAGACAATGATTTGCAGCGCAAAGAATTTATAAGCTTGGAAATTCATAAATAGCATCATTATAATTATAGTGTACTTGTCTATACAACGGATTTAGGTATCCTAAAATATAATTGTATTCATCATTAGGACAATTTATTACAAACCAAAAAAAATGTTTGATTTGGTTGGGAAATCGCGTTAAAAATCAGTTATTCGATACAAGTTTATTGGTTCTCTGCAAAATGTATGAATAATAATTGAGTTTTTTTCGTGACTTTTAGGGTTGGTCCCATAAAAAAGATTGTCATTATGATGATTGCAATGATAAATAGAGGTCAGAATAGGTAGTTCAATTTTACGTACTTGCAGAAAGAAAGTCAACGTAAGCAAAACATGGATAAGACCTAAAATCCCGGCAATCAGTGTGATTTCCGGAATGTTCCTCTGAAAAAGAAGAACAAAGCATAAAAATTTAGTTCATAAAGTAGATTTTTTGGTTAAAAAGTTTATTCGCGTTCATTTTGCTGTTCATTTCGACTATTTCACTTCTTCTTTACTTTTATTTCCGAAAGTTTTAGCTTACAATTTTATAAGCTTTGTATTTGCTGGCAGAAAATTAAATACTATTTTCGAAATTCGACACAAAATTTACAACTCCTGAAAATAATAAGTTCCGAGGGATTCCAGAGGAATATCCATATTATTATTGATAAAACAAAATCGCAAGTACATAAAATTAAACTACCTATACCGACTCCTAATGATAATATAGTATGTCCGAGTGGCGTCGTCTAAACATATATTCAGTAAAGTGTACTACAGCTAAGTAGGTACCTAATGTATCTGATCTAATAAACCATTCCTACAATCAAAAAGAAGATGCTAGAAAAAAACATGTATCTTATAATCAATCATAAATCCAACTAATTTGTTCGATGTTATTTGCTATTTGACCTAATATGATTTTATCGCCATATTCGTAAAACAAGGTGTTGATGAGTTAACGTTATAACACAATTCTATAATTTCTGAAGATAATGACATCTTGATAAGAAATAAATGTGCCCGTACAACGCTGTTCCATTATAGAATTATTACGACTCATATGACATTGTTTTCTGATATTAAAAACGAATTAGACACTTAATGTGCATATCTTAAGGTCTTATGCCATTTGTCTATAAACCTAATGTTGTAAAAAATTTCGACTTTAAACATTATCTAGGTACGTCACCAGGTCTATAATAGATACTAAAACTTCTATGACAAGCACACTGAAATAACAATTAAGTAATTTTATACTGGCAGTTAAAGTTTTACCTATTCGTGATCCAAAAAGGTACGTTATAGTTTAACATTTGTTTCTGAATGTGGAATCATATCTTCCACAGCACGGCTAGCATGGCAAAGGGACGTATTGTCTTTCCACCATTACATCCCCTCGAAGATGAAATAAAGTATGGATTGATAATGACAACTGACATTAAAAGTGGATAAAATTATTTTTCCCCTTTGCCATGCTACCCGTGCTGGAGTAAACGAAAAGACAAAAGTTAACGTAGGTTTTTTAGTTATATCTCAATGAAATTTATACTTGGGCTTTATTAGACTTTTGCAATTTGAGCACATAATTAAATAAATAAATAAATATTAGGGGATATTTTACACACGGTCTCTGACTCCAAACTAAGCAAAGCTTATGACATGGCTGCCAGAGACACATACTTATATAGACAGTACCTAAATAATACCCAGACAAAGAGCAAACACCTATATTCATCACATAAATGCTTGCCCTGGGTGGGGATCGAACCCACGCCTCTTTGATCCAGAGGGTTACTAACCACTGAGCCACCGAGGCAGTCGATTATTATTCTTATATTACGGAACTAAATTCGCGCATCCAATATAGGTACGAGATATCTAAATACCTCATTATTTCATCGTTTTAACCGAGTTGCATCAATAGTGGTTACGGGCAGACTACAACCGATGCAACTTGGTGATTAGTCCCATAGTAAAAAAATAATGCTTGTCAAGCTTTTATAACATTTTCAAATTTTTACTCAGTCAATCATTCTTCATCAAATCTTCATATTGTAAGTTTAATATTTCTGTAAAATTGAACGTTATTGTTTCCGACATGTACCTATATCGTAACCACCATAAACTTTACCAACCTGGCTGGTTAAAAGGCATGGCGGGCGGGGGGTGGAAGAACGGCGCATCATGGTGGAACGGCGGGCCATAGCCAAACTCGAACTTCCCATCTGCAGTCGCGAAGTACGGAAACCCCGGCGGCCCCTCCTCGAGCCCTCCAGGGGACAGGTTCATGGGGAACCCTCGCATCTTCCGCGACGAGCCGAAGAAAGGCCCTCTGCCCATTGATGTTAGCTGCTTTAGTCGCCGCTCTTTCGACCGCTTGTTTTGGAACCAGACCTGTGGAATAAAGGTTTCAATTAGCTTCGTTTACAAAGTCGTGGCAGTCTAGTGGTAGTGACACCCGCCTTACGCCTAACAATCGTAAATACCAGTCCCATACCAATGAGTTCTTTGAGATTTATGTACCTACGGATTTTCACATTTTCACACCACTGCCTTTTTGTTGAAGGATACCATCGTGAGGAAACATGTCCGTACAAAAAATTCGATTTCATATGTGAATCCACCAACCCACACTGGACCAGCGTGATGGATATGGCCCAATCACCCTTCGTGGGTAGGCTACGTCCTGCAGTGGACTAAAAGGCTGTACAATACAGTAATAAGTTATTTCAATACAATTGAGTAGAGACAAGCTACTTGCTCGCAATTAAATTGATCACTTTCTCTTGATTAGTATATTTAAGTAAACGCTCAAACATACGAGAGAGGAGCGGAGATTTTGTTATGTTTTTCACCAACTAAACAAAAAGACTTTTCTGTAATAGACTTATAGTTTACACAACGTTCTATACATTTCCGCAGACAACCGTTCTGTACCGCTCTGGTAGAGATTTACATAAATAGTAAACATCAACTTTGCCCATGACAGTTCAGTATTTATAGCTCAGAATTTATAAATAAAAATCAGTTCCGAATTTTTAATGATATTGCTATGTATTCGTCACTATGACATCTATTATATAAAAGGCTTCGCTGAGTGACTGACTGACAGACAGCCTACAGCCCAAACCGCTAAAGATACGAATATGAAATTTGGAACAAAGATACATTGGACCACGTAATGGAGCACTAAGAACGGAATTTTGAAAAATCGACCTCTAAAGGGGTAAAACGGGCCCTTTTCGTTTGTATGTAACTTTTTATTCCCTTTACCGATTGACTTGAAACTTTGTATACATGCTTCTCAAACAAAATAAAAGTTACGTTTGTTCCTGTTTTTCCGAATATTCCTTATCTAAGGTGTCAAATTGGGTCCCAAAGTTGGTGAAAAAAGCGTCTATTACATCCAACGAGCTGAACGGTTATGGATGAAATCTGGTATGGAGGAAGCACACAACATGTTTCAACACATGAACTATTCTTATCCCGGAAATTCTATGGGGATCCTTAGGGAAAGCCAAAAATAATCAGTTTAGGCTACAACCCAATCCACTAAAGATAGAGACTTGAAATTTCGAACATAGGTACAATGTACAACGTAATGAAGCACAAAGGACGAAAATTTCGAAAAATCGACCTCTAACGGGGTAAAACGGGCCCTTTTTGTTTGCATTTAATTTTTTATTACCTTTACCGATTGACTTAAAACTTTGTTTATATGCTTTACAAATAAAGTAAAAGTTACGTTTCTTCCTGTTTTTCCGAATTTTCCTTATCTAACGGGTCAGATAAGTTCCCAAAGTTGGTGAAAAAAGCATCAATAATTACATCAGACGAGCTGAACGGTTATAAATGAAATCTGGTAGGTAGGAAGCACACATGTTTCAATACAGTAACTATTATATCCCGGAAAATCTATTGGGTTTCTTAGCAATAGCCAAAATAATCAATTATAAAGCTAAGATAATAGGGGTAAATGAATTCTAACGAAATTTGGTACGACGCTAGACAATAACACAAACCACTTGGGGTACTGCTATCCCGGAAAATTTCAGTGGGTCCTTCAGGATATCAATTTCCTAAAAAAGTACTAAATGACTGTTCGAAAACCGATGCAATATTGTTTGAAAATAGCTCACTCTTTTAACTAATATATGACTATTAACGTCCTGGGAAAAGTCCCGGATTCCTTGTCTAACGCTAGACCAAACATCCTATATAAGCGTGAAAAATAACTTGATCGCGTTTTTTTTTTAAACGTAGTGAAATATCTAGAATTAAATTGAGATAATTTAGATCCTTCAATGGGGGCAAAATGGGCCCCTAATAGTTTATGAACGATTTTATTTTGTGAGCCAATAGACTTGAACTTAGGGTACATACGGATCAATAACTACTTACTTTACTATGGGAACTACCCTTAAAAAGCGAAAATTACCTATTCTTTACATTTTGTCGCGGGTCGATGAATTTTTTGTGTTGAACAGCTAATTTTATTTACGTGATTTCTGGGTTGGTACCATAGTAAAAGTTAGTCAAATGATGAGTATAATGGAATCCTAGAACATGCCTGTCGTCTAGATGTAGGTGCGCTATGTATTTTTCAAATAAAATGTACCTTCTTGTGTGCTACTTTTTCGTCTGTACTTGGTCAGAGAATGTCTGAAAGTCCTACAAGTGTCTCGATCACTTTTGACCGCGTAAACGGTTATGGGCGGGATTGTCATTGAGTTCAGAATAATCGAAATTAAATTTCTAATGACTTAATGAAACATGATGAATACCTGTACTGGTCTTTTTTAGGGTTCCGTACCCAAAGGGTAAAAACGGGACCCTGTCTGTCACCGTAGGTACCGTAATAGTTGGGCAGCTGAAATATTCACAAATGATGTATTTCTGTTGTCGCTATAACAAAAATACTAAAAATAGAATAAAATAAATATTTAAGGGACATACAACAAACGTGATTTTTAGGAGTTTTTTGCTCGCTATTAATAACGGCAAGAGGAATGGGCTCCCATACGGTACGGAACCCTGCGTGCGCGAGTCCGACTCGCACTTGGCTGACCATGACGTGCGAATGGAGTTGGATAAAATTTGGTATACGAGTGGGAAACTACATGGCTCAACTCATGATCGTCATATATCTCATCATAAATCGAAAAATATTCATTTCTCGCTATAAAAAAAATCAGTAGGTATATTAAAATATAACTTTATTAAGTATTTATTTTACAAGTTATACAATAACGCGGTCCAAACCGTGGGCTATTAAAGTCAAAGAACATTTATTGTTGAACTGTGTTACATTGAGATCTTACTACTAATCACAAAAATATTGAATTATCAGTTAGGTCCAATATGGCCATAAAATAATCATTAGAACGTGAAAAAATTATACAATCATTATTATTAAATTTAATTCGAATATTTTGCAATTTATCATCTAAAAATTGTCGTACTCCATAATAAGCTTTAGATACAAGTAAATTTAAGCAAATACTGAGACAAAGCAGGCCAATCCGTGGGCTAATTATTATCCTTGCAAGTAATACGACAACGTGGGCTAAACCAGGAGCTATTATTTTAAGCAAAAAAAGTACTAAGACAACGCGGGCCAAACTGTGGGAAATTACCATTTAAAGTAAGTACTAAGAAAATGCGGACCAAACCGCGCGCCATTATCATTTTAAGCAAATACTATAACGACGCGGGCCAGACCATGGGCTATTATCATTGCAAGCAATACGACAACGCAAGCCATACGGCAGGCTATTGTAATTTTAAGCAAGTACTTAGACAACGCGAGCCAAGCTACGTACTATAAATTACCATATTAAGCAAGTACTAAGAATGCGCAGGCCAAACCGCGTCCTATTATCATTCTAGCTAAACACTGGGACAATTAAGGCCAAACCGTAGGCAATGCCTATTACTTGAAAAGATAATGCTTTATTATTTTAAGCAAGTGCCAAGACAACGCGGGTCAAACTGTGGCTTATTATCATTTTAAGCAGTTACTCGAACAAAGCGGCCAGACCGTGGGCTATTATCATTGCAAGTAATACGACAACGCGAGCCAAACGGTAGGCTATTACAATTTTGAGGAAGTATTAAGACAACGCAGGCTAAGCTGCGTGCTATAAATTACCATCTTAAGCGAGTACTAAGAATACGCAGGCCAAACCGCGACCTATTATCATTTTAGCCAAATACTATGACAATTCAGGCCAAACCATAGGCATTATCCTTGCAAGTAATACGTTATACGATAATGCTTTGCTAAACCACGACCTATTATTATTTTAAGGAAGTGCCAAGACAACGCAAGCCAACCGGCAGCCTTTTATAATTTTAAGCAAGTACTAAGACAAACGTGGGTCAAACCACGGGCTATTTTCATAAGCCAGTACCTGTCTACTAAGACAACGCGGGCGAAGCCGCGGGTTTTAAGCTAGTTTAACATATGGTTATTAACATCAACAAAATACAATACCACTTTTTATGCTAAAACTACCTACTCATCATCCACAGACCCTTGAAGGTCTAAAGATATGGTTAGATATGCAAGCTTTGTACATAAAATATGTAATGTAACATTTGCCCAGATATTTCACATTACCCTTATATAGAAAACACAGCCGTGTTTTAAAACAGCTGCTAAAGTTTTTGCAGCTACGACCTTAGACAAGGTAATGCTTATCTCACGGTGTAGGTAAGTAGTACTTAATCAGACTTCTTATTGCTAAATGCAGGTTTTTGTCACGTCATTATTAAACGATCTGTTTTAAATCTTTACATAACATCGCTTTTACGTCACGTCAGCCAATCAAAACAAGACAAAAAGCGCAAAAAGCTAGGAAATTAGCATCAAATCGATTTTGCATCCATCAGATCGTCACGTACGTCTATTAGCCGATGAAAATCGATCCGAAATGTGTTAATTGCTAATTGAAAAACAATTAACTGTTATTTTTTGTTTTTCTATTTTTTCGCGGTTTCGTAGCACGTGGAAGGACCACTTGTTGAAAGTTCACGCCGTGTTAAAGCTGGTATAGTTATAATATATTATGATCACAAATGTCATGAGGTGGGATATGTCGCATGGAGGCATTCTGAAAATTAGGTCATTTTCCCTGATAGATCTTTCGATACGGAGGGGTATTGATCTAGCGGGGTCCTAACTTCTCTGCTCAGAATCACAACTACGCCTAATGCCAATAATGAAAGTTATTTCCTACTCTCATTGAGCGCAAATATATAATCACTTAATCATGTGCTCACATGAAGTTCAAATGAAATTAGCTTTATTTGTCATTTTTCATTATACACAGGACATTAATAATAACGTAATTTTTTTTTGCATTTTTACGAAACGTAGGTTAACCTTAGGTATGTTTTGTAAACATCCATTTGGCAGCGTATGATTTTTCGCTACACACAATGTATAAGTATCTCGCACGCTGCCGCGCTGGTTGAAACGAGAAGACCTCTAGATCTTCATGGTTATAATATATTATGACGGATCGCGTGTACCGCGTCTAATCAGAAACGCGGATAACGGCCATACATGTTGCGTTATGAACTTATCGTGTGTAGTCGCCATTATGTCGTCGGAAGGAATTCGTCAGTTCGACACTGACACCATTTTGGCGAAGGTCGGAGAGTGACCTTTGTTAAACTGCACTGCAATAACTGCAATTGTAATCCCTAATCATTATAGTTAAGTACAAATTTTAATGTTTGACATAATTTTTGCATAGCAACGGAGCGATAAAAATCGCATTTGGAAGCTCAGTTACTCGATTTTATTTTCACACATGTAAACACGCAACGCAGTTAACTGTTGATTCCACAGCGTTAATTGTCAAGTATGTACTAAATAAATATAGAAGAACTCAATATTCGAATCAATGTTTCTAGATAAGATGTAAAATAGGTCATATAAGTTAATAAGCCTGACGGCCTCTGACACCAAGGCTAGCCACCCGGCCTGTACGAACTTATTTACTTTTAGTTAATAAGCCGGACAAAACAACGTAAGTAAAGTGATCACAAAAATATATTTTTATGGTTATTCTACATGTCTTGTCAGATCACAATCGATGACGAGATAGGTATCAGATCGAAGATGTATACCAACGATCCGTGCATATTTGAGCATTTCTACACACTAAAGTAATGAGTGGGGGCTCTTGACGTCACTTTTATATAAACAGTGTAGCTAAAGAAAACGTCACGTGAAACTCCAACGGGCTATATCTTCAAATTGTTTTGTTTAATTTGCAACAGAAAAAAACGTGTCGGTAATTTATTGATAGGCTAACTCACGGACTTCGTTATTTTTTATTTGTCTACTCTATTGGAAGGAAACTTTACGTCAACATAGTAGTCCTTTTTATTCCCCGCCTGAGACAGGTGTAGCCACTAAGAATCCCATCAACAGATGTTCCGTATTACCTATCAATACACGAACATAATTTTTATGGAATCCATCTACAATTACCACAACATTTTGGGCAATAAAATAATTTAATTATTCAGAACGGTAGCAATATCCATTAGAACGGAATTTATTGAGCTTATAAAATGTGTGCAGTACAAAAGTTTAATTTTTATTGCGCGGTTAGAGTCAGAAAATATGCACCAGGTGAACTTACTATCTTTCGGTGAAGAAAAATATCGTAACCTGCATACGTGCGTAGAAGAAATTCGATGGCGTATGAGAATCCAACTACCCGCACAGGACCAGCGTGGTAGATATGGCCCATGCAACTGCCCCTCGCGGGCAGGCCTATATTCAGTCGTAAGCTATTCTCTCGTGTAATTAGTGCGTTGTGTATACTTTGTTAATTATTACAGGATGAACCAAAGACTTCAACACGTTGCTCTACTTTCACACAAAACTGCTCCAAGCTACCCCAAAACGTGATTGTAACCTTGAAACTCGAACTGCTGTTCTCAATGCAGGTCTATGCTAAGTCCTGCGAATCACAAAAGATTCTTGATATATGGAATCATTTTGAAAGTAAATTCATAGATAGAGCAAAGCGCCATTTTCCGCAAAACAAATAAGCGAAAAAAATAATTAAACATAAGTATATGTGTAATGTTGTTTTTTTAACCACACCACTTTTATGTATAAAGTGAACGTTTTGTTGCTTTTGACTATACATCTTTTTACGCAACCATTAAAATAACTGATTAGTAACAAAAAGGCAAACTTTCTGCAAATTCCATTGAAACAATTTTCAGCGCACGCCAGAAACAGAGTCGTAAATTCATCGGTTTAATTCCATAAGTAATTACTATTTGATTAGTATTATTTATTGCTCGTTTAATTAATGTTTTTGTTCTCTTTTCAGATGGCTGGCGCGATACGCTAACTAACAAATTCTTTAGTTTTTGTGGTCTAACGCAAGGAAGAATTTGATATGTAGAGCTGTAGGTATGTAGCTTTCATTGTCAGTTAAAGTACATATTGTAAATGCTACCGTTTAAAAAACATACATTTGTATATTAGTAATTTGTTTAGGCAGCAGCGCTGTTTTTGTACAAAATAAGTGGCAAAATGGCAAAAAAGTGTCTAAACATACGTGATCACTGACATTAAAATTATTTATTATTAGGCATTAAATAAATAAAACTATAGCGTGAGAGGAAAAAAATATTACGTACATTTTAACAAAAAATAACTTAACAATAGAGTCAAATCTGGCCGCATCAGTGATATACGAATAAGTACCTTTAACGATTTTTTATGATCAAAGTTAGTAAGGTAGTTGTTTTGGAGTACTGTGTTAATTTTTTTGTCAAAACGTTGTGTCTATGAAAGTTTTGCTTACAGAGTCGGAATATTCTCCATTTTTCTAAAACTTTACCCACACTGAGGGGAAATTCCGTCGCGTAGCGGAAAATAGTCAAAAGATGCTATCTACAACCCACTTTATTTTTTGCAGTCTGCAGTATTCGGGTACATTATAACGAAATATCGATTGTTCGTAATAAAGGCAAATTAAAATAGCATTATGCGCTGGTCACCCAGCTTATACGAATTTTGTTACTTTATTTTAAAATAGAATTAAATGTATTGACGGATCTTCCGTAGCCCAATTTCCGCGTAGTTAGGCAAAGGACTTCCAGCTATTTTTTTATCACACTATATCTAACAATTCTATGTTTGTAAAATTGTAAATCCTTACGTTAAAAACTAATTCCAAGCAATAAAAATGTCTTAAGAACACCACAACGCGCAGTAAAACCGATACCGCGTGTATTTTCTACAATTCTACATAATCCATATTCATACAAACTGGTGGTAATTATGTCGTTTGACTTGAACCACGGACCCACGTCGACGCGTTTGATCAGCCGCCTGCGCCTACGCACGTCATTTGCACAGAAATCACCGAGGCTTTAGGGCTGCGCTGCCAGTTTGAGCCATAACGCTGAAATATTCTACATATTTTGATATTTTATTTTTACACATTTTTGCGTTTTTAATCTAGTGCATCTTGAATTAAAATGTCTTCAAGAAAGTACAATACAAAATTGTATCACGCGTTGAACTCTTTTAAAAGGGTCTTTTGAACTTCAGAGACTGTAATGTTCAAATTTATAAACAGTATCTAGGTATAAAGACATACTTCAGAAAAACGTTTAAAATGCTTTTTTTTTTAGTAGGTTTTTACTATGCATGGAAGGAAGCTATATCTTCTATACAGAGAGTGGGGTTCTTAACGCCTGCACCAACTGCTCACTAATCTATGGCAGCACCGACGCTCATTGCGTAAACAAAAAGATTTATGGCCTACTCTATTCAAATTGACTTAAATGTGGCTATCCATGATGCATTTATTAATTGTGATTCGTGAAGGGTTTTAAAATTTATTTTTAGGCAGGTAAGACATTGAAATGGTTTAATTATTAACAATTTTAATTACTTTTAAAAAAGCAGTCGATGACGACAACGATGATGATTTTTGAATCAAGAAGTTCTTATGGGATACAGGCTTTTTTTTCAATCTTAAATATCACACCAAGTTTTTTTTAAACTAAGTCATTCCACACCCAAAAAAAAAACTCACAAATTTGTAACTGATATAAATGTAACACGTCTTCGTTATTTTATTAATTGATCAATTTGCTTGTAACAATTAAATTAATGAATCCATTAATCAATTTAACAGAAGCCAACTGCAATTAATATGAATAAAACTATTAAAGCTTTTATTAGAGACAAAAAGTTTAACAATTATAATTGTACCAAAAACGTGCTATGAGCAAAAAATATTAACGAAATTTTAGACACATACTTTATTACTACGCTCTATATAAAGGTACTTATACTAGATACTTATGGTAATTAATCTAACGCCTTTTCCGTTAAGTGTAATACGTCATCCACTTTCAGTGGTAGTATGAATGGCACATACCTAGTTGGTATAAAACAAATGACCGATAAGATAATAAGTTTTCGAATGGAGACCACGTACCGTCACCACACAGGTGGACCAATGATCTAGTGAAGGTCGCAGAATCGCACTGGATGCAGGCCGCTTCCAACTGTTCTTATTAGAAAACTGAAGTAGAGGCCTATGCCCAGCAGTAGACGTTCTACTGCTGATAAAGATTATGAAGAAAATTTTAACAACCAATGACAATCTGCATGTACTCGTACGTATGGGTATTTTTGTATGAGCAATTTTTTATTAAACCAAAATTGGAAAAATATATACAACAATCAAACTTGAAATACGCGTCAAACGCATAGGAAATTATATATACCTAGTGTATGTACGTAGTAGAAAGCAGTATAAATCACCATCGGACTTTCATACGAGCTTTCACTCCACCGGTAGCATCAATGATTTACTACTTATAACTACAACTCCAGTAAAATTGATTATAAAGACCTATTTACATCTGAGCGTTATTCGCTATAGAAGCGAAGCATAAAGCTGCTAATAATATAAGTAGAGGTACCAGCAGTAACAAAAAACGAAGAGGTACGCGATAATCCTACTTTCGTATACGTTCTCATAGATGTTCAGATTTTTTTGAAACCAACCAAATCGGGGCCGACGTCAACGTCAACGCTCTGACAATGTGCTTGGAGCCAACCGCTTCCAAGCAGTATTGATAATAATAATTTTGGATGATACGGTCCGATTGTATCGTATTCAGGCAGTTGAATCCAATCAAATTAGATCTTACGAAGGCTTTAAAAGAAGTTTAGCTCTAGCTGCGGAACTTCATTCAAAATATCGCGTGAAATTCAGCGCTATAGCACCGCTACCGTCAGCGTTAGTCATTACCGCTCAAGTCTGAATAGGTCTTTACTACTCATAACTACAACTGTCGTAAATTTGATTATTAGACTGTAAACTTGCGAGATTTTAAATGATACCTTCATTTTTGGATCCGCCATAAAATACTTATAATATGCCCGCATTGAATTTTAGAACAATATTATCCGGTAAACAGGTTTTATTGTTAGAAGAAAATAGTTTGACAGCAAGGAAACTGAATTTTAAGATAAATTGAATGATGTTAGAACGATCAAGATATTTATGTGATAAAAATACAACTAGGATAGCATGCTTGTTTTGAGCGATAGGTACTTAGATTGTTCACACCAAATAAATAAACGGTATAAAAACCGCTGACATTTAGAATTTTCATTTTTTTATTATAACTTGTAAGTAGTTCTCCGAACAGTTCACCTCGCATCTGCTTAACTGAATGTTTATACACCGATTTGATTGATACTCGGAAATCTTGTTAAGTTTTAAATAAGAAACGATCTTCCAAAATTGACTGAAAAAAAATATGTATAGAAGCTGTGTATCAAGTTTCATCGGGATTCGTTGAAAAATACGACCTGTGGAGAAGAAACAACATCTGGACAGATGAAAGAGACACTTCGCTCGCACGGTCAATTAATATTTTCACGTCGAAGTGTGTGTTATCAGTGTCATCACCTAGTATGGTGTTTGCTTAGCGCTACAAACGCATAAACTTCGCCAATTTCGTCTTTTTTGGATTGAAAAATAGTCGACAGTCTACTAAAAATTGCACAATGGTGACGATTTAAAATATTAGCGAATCCTTTTAATTTATAGTTCTTCGTTCTTACAAGATTTATGAGGTGGGAATCTCGTGTGACATTTTATTTTACGATTGACTTAATTCCAAATGACTGGTCGAACAAAGTGAGAAAAGACTGCATTTTATTGCACTTGTTCATAACTTAGGCTGGATCCACATTTTGATTGACTTTTTGCTCTAAAAAATTAGGTATTTAGAATATTATAAAAAGAACAATGATATTAAGCCAGTGCATAACTTTACCTTGAAAAACAAAAAAAAAGTGTGCCCAGAGTTTCGTCGGGTTTTTTTATTATCTCTGGTCCGAAATGCGCATAGTTTTTGCACCTGAAGAAGGCTGATTAAATTTGACGTACCTATACCTATTTGGATACTCTTCAAAGTACTGTATCTAATGAAAGGAAAAAAGTCTTTTTTATTATAAATATTTCACACTAAACGTTTATGTAGACGCGGTCTAATATACCTAAGAAACAAACGGTTTTATATTTATTTTATAATACCATCTTAAAGTTAAACATGTGTAAAATTACGCATGTAACTTATACAGTTTTACAAGTTCATTCTGTCTGTAGGTACATATAACTTTATTTTTGTAATTCAAGATTTCACAGAGGTCATGAAAGAAATAAACGGAACCATCCCATTATTGCTATTAAATAATAACTTCAGTAAGGAAATAGGCTTTGAAATAAATAAATAACCAAGCAGACATCATCAAATTTAAACCTAGTTATGTTAAAAAAATTGTATCTGTCAAGTTGCGGTCAAAGCGGTTTAGGTATTCATCATTAAACAACTGTTTAAAATGTAGTGCCTGATCACAAAAACACCTTATTTAAGTTATAAACCCGGACGCAACCCAGGTTTAGTACCTATTATATTTTGTGGGTATATACGACCCACATGCTTTTTTTCATTTCATCAAAACAACCTACAGTTCTTTTCGCGTGTTATTATGACATTAAACTCGGTATAGATATGTCATGACATTCAAACAATAATAAATAATATTTCGACATCTATCCAGTAGCCCAAAATGGCCTTGGGTACAATCTCTGTATTAGTGTACCGTTAGAAAAAATAGCCGATCAAAATAAATATTCCGATCTATACTATGTGGAAATTCCGAAAATCAATTTCATTAAACAGCAATACCACCCATACAGAATATGCAATTGATTTAAACACTCTTTTTAATTTTAGTAATTATAATTTTATTACCAGAAATTCAATTATTACAAGATAATAGCTAAAAATATTATTCAATAATCTTTTTGCGATATTATTCAGCCAAGTTGCCCATAATAGTAGCTTCTTCGTATTTTATGGGTAATTTTCTGACCGTACTTTGGTCAAATTTAAACGTTCCAAATTGACCTGTTCCGTTATAGAATATCGAAGCTTATAGTTATTACTTTTATTACTTAATCGGTGTAGGTAATAGATCAAACCGTCAAAAAATGTTACCAGCTATAAAAAATATGATGGTTGACCTATTAAAGTCGGAGCTTCAATAGCTACCTAATTAGGTGGTTAACATAATTATTAGTATCAATACAGAGTATTTACTACTTTATGATGTCGGGTACAGTTACGTGGTATTGAGAAATCGTGACTAATTCGGAAATTGCTGGTAAAATAAATAATTAGTAGTCAGGAAGTTTGACTTCGGTTCGGTTTCTTAATTTATTGAAGTTGTAGAATTTAACTTTAAAGGTTTGTGTGCCAGTGATTAATAAATGAGCATTTGAGTGTTTTTGAGAGCTCTTTTTTTAATAATCCACAAACTATTCTTAGCGGATATCAACTCCTAAAATCAACGTTTCAACTTCTAGTTCAGTATTTTCAAGAATTTTCTTGTAGTTTTTGAGTCCGCGATATTACTTTTATATATTTCGATTACACATAGATGTACTTAAAGTCAGTGTAACCCCCAACCACGCTTGTAAGTAAATAGATAGTTATTGCTTGCTTTAGTGATTACCAAATATTTGTCGAGTAAAGTTAACAAGGCATTACACGACAAACACAGAGTCGGCGGGTGACGGCACATACGCCCCGCGGGAGTCCACCGAACAAGCCGAGTGGTGTTAAACACCATATTTCATGCCCCACCCTGCAGGGGCCATTTTCTTAGTGATACTGTGTGGAAGCCAGTGTTTAATCTTTAAATTAGGAGGATAAGATGGCGATTCAAATGTAAGGCGGCTTAAATGTAACCGTTGGCGTTATTTAAAGCTATTTGCAACAGGGACATACGCCCAAGCTGCTTAGCCGTTTCTACCAAGGTTTGTGATTTCAAGTGTTTGTTACATCTTAAACCGTAGAAACTGCAGATCTGAAACAAAGTTTTAAGGTGCTTTTCAAATTTGCTGAGAAACAATTTTTGAAACAACTTACTCGAAAAAGATCGACAGACAAAATTGGCGTTCATTCTTTACAATATTGATAGAAAGGCTACCTTAAATTCCAATTAGTTCAAACTAGTGGAAATTGAAATGAGCCGCCATGCCAGTACATTCTGCAAAGACAGAAATTGACGTGGAAGCGCTACGCGTGTGTTACGCATAAACAGAGAACAGCCACTAGGTTCTTTGTTAATTACTATTCCTATCTACGTACTTATGTTACGACCAAATTATGCATACATTTGAAATATTTGGATTTCTACCTTTCTCAGTTATAATGTAAGTTCTCACGAGAATCTTGTGAGAACTTACATTCTCACAAGTTGAAGTACTGTTCAGATTTCTAGCACTCGCGGCAAGGGGCCACTCTCTTGCCGCCTGATAACTCGTAAAGTTCCGTGTTAAAGACTTACAGATCCGAGTGAATCTCATTGAAGCGCTCCGGCGCCGGTAAAATACGCGCAGTGTGGCAACCGAACGTCTGCTTTGTCTCGTAATGTCTAAAACTGTGCGGCTCAAACCTGTTACCGTTCCCTTGGATATTCTGGTGTTGTGGAAGTTTATTCATATATATGTTACCGGTCTATCCGACAACAGAGAGTATTGTACTTATTGAAGTGAAACTTCTTATGCGACTTTCAAGAAGGTTGCGTTAAACGTTTAATGCTACCATGGAGGGGCTATGAAAGCACTGTTGCGTCGAAGGTTCACTTTTTCCGCGCGGTGGGACTCAACGTAGGTTTTTTTTACTAGTACGTCTCCGGAAGGCTCTGTTATTTGAGGCCTAATCAATCAATTTGATCACTAATGTTAGGTTTAGGCACGAAGGTCACATAGAAACGTAGAGCGAAGCTAAGTTTTCAGTTTAACGCTGGAGTTGCAGATGATACGTTGCCACGGCCCCAGTGCTCGTATCAAGAAGGAAACCTCCCAGTGTTTATAGTAGCTACGCTAACAAAAAAAGGCTTTCGTTTGGTCGTAGCAGAGTGCGCAAGCGTCCCCGGAAATCTAATCTACGTTTTGCAGAGACGAAACACCACAGGGCTTATGCTTACCTACACCAATAAAATTGCGAGGTTTCCACCCTCGGAGCGGGATAACATAAAGTAAAAGCCATAAAAAAAAATTCTCGGGTAAAAAGAGTTTTCAGGCGATTCCATATTTTTTCGCTATGCAATATTTACTACACAGCGCAAAAACGTAGAGATTTCTTCAGAAGCTGTTTGGGTGTTAATAACAAAATGAAAAACCACAAGTACATTTTGGCAATCACTATGATCAATAAGTATATTTAGCAAAAACGCTAATGTTTGTAAAGAAAACTTACAATCACAAAAGCAGTCACTGATCGTCACTCGTCATCAATATCTCTTTAAGCACGCCAATTTTTTTGCGCTAACATTCCTAACTTCACAATACGTATTTTGAGTAAAAACGATCATTTTTCAAAGCTGCAGTCAGGCGGCTTGTGTAAAGGCTGATTAATCAGCGAGCGGGCATTATTCGTGCCGACTCTACATAAATAACAACTCTACCTGCCTCCGTGGCGCTTCCATACTAACTAATTAATAAACTGTGTCATTATAATGTTTTTGACAATTTAGGAAGTTTTTAGGGTTCCGTACCCAAAGGGTAAGAACGGGACCCTATTACTAAGACTCCGCTGTCCGTCTGTCCATCTGTCTGTCCGTCTGTCACCAGGCTGTATCTCATGAACGGCGATAGAACGTTGAAATTATCACAGATGATGTATTTCTGTTGCCGCTATAAAAACAAGTAGGTAAAGACTAATAAACTAAAAACAGAAAAAGATAAATATTTAAGGGGGGCTCCCACACAGCAAACCTGATTTTTTAGCAGTTTTTCGATCGAAATCAATAATAATTAAATTAAAATAAAATAAATATTTAAGGGGGCTCCCATACAGTACGGAACCATTCGTGCGCGAGTTCGATTCGTACTTGGCCGATTATTCCTATCCGCAGAGATTTTTTCGGGTTCCGTACCCAAAGAGTAAAAACGGGACCCTATTACTATGAATCCGCCGTCCGTCTGTCTGTCTGTCTGTCACCGGGCTGTATCTCATGAACGGTGATAGCTAGAACTTTAAAATTTTTACAGATAATGTATTTCTGTTGCTTCTATAACAACAAATAAACTAAAAACAGAAAAATATTAATATTTAAGGGGGGGCTCCCATACAACAAAAATGATTTTTTTGCCGTTTTTCGCTCGATATTAATAAAGGTGACATTTAGATGCTTGAAATATTCATAGAATATTTAAATAAATATTTAAGGGGGGCTCCCATACAATAAACGTGATTTTTTTGCTCGATATTAATGACGGCAACAGGAAGATGCTTGAAATATTCACAGAATATTTAGTTGTAAACTTTCCTTCAAAAATAAATAATTAAAATAAAATATATGAAGGGGGCTTCCATACGGTGCAGAACCCTTCGCGCGCGAGTCCGACTCGCACTTGGCCGATTATTATATTTATACCGGATCTAGACACTTGATAGACACATTAATACTACGAGAAGAACAACCTTGATAAAATCGCTTTTGAAACAAAAGTTTCTGTAACAAAATCGGTAGGTACTTATAGTTAACTTCGTTTGGACCTTAGGTTTGGACGTAATAATGTCACAGAGTTGACAGACACACTCAAAACAAAACTTATGTTACCTCTTTTTTTGTGGTAAAACATCAAGTTTAGCAAGAAAGAATAAAAAAAATCGGCTAAGAAAAGTCTCATTATAAGTTTTTTCTTAGCATCTTGGTACAATAAAGTACTCGGGTACCTACCATAAGACAGACCTACTTTACAATTAAATACACAGCGTAACAGTTCTCCAGATTGGAATCGGCCTTCCAAATCCATTTCGATTGGCAAATTGCGTAAAGGCTAATCTCTTTGCTCAAGCACTGTCGCCTTAGAGTAATCCTAACGACAATCTAGGGTATATAGGCTCTATGTTGTATCTAGGTTACGTAGAGCATCTAGATTTAGAAGGAATACCTAGAAACCGAGCGGACGTGCGCCTGGCAGCTAAGGTGAACTAGTCATTTAGACTCAGTCCCGTATCTATAGAGGTGCAAAGATTAGTTCTAGATTGCAGATAATTCTGACAAACTAATAAGCAGATATTTGTGTGAGAACAGTGAAGGTTTTAGCTGATGTGTTGCTTATAATGGATTAGTTAAATTTAAATTCACTATAAATTTTTACTTAATCATAATAAGGTGCGATCGTTCAGATGATGTAACATAATACTTGAATTAGAGATGTCTCATAGATATTTGTCTGTCAGTCTAGGGCTTCATATTTTACAAACGAATAGACTATTTATCTGTGTTTACAAAAAGTAAATAGCTTGGATAAAGAAAATCACTAGCTACGCCAATATTTACCTAAACCTAAAGACGGCCAAAACACCGCAATTTTTCTAGAAAATCTTCAATTCACAGGCTGGCTACACCGATATTCTTCTATAAAGGTTTCATTTGGCCTCATAAGTACTGGTTATAAGTGCCAATAGCCGAAATACCGCAATTTTTGACTGACTTCAAAAAAGGAGGTTCAATTCAACTGTATGATTTTCTGATGTATGTTATTACTTTGCTAATTATGAACCGATTTTAACGATTCTTTCTTTTAGCGTTATATTAACTTTAGAAATAGTTCCCTTTAAATTTTATCGAGCTGTTTTTTTAAAAATCAACAATCATCAAAAAATGATATACATACATCGTAATGGTAACTACATATTCGAATTTCGTACACGATTGAAGTCGGTTGTGACAAAAAATAATCAAATCATTCTAGAAAACCTTCAGTTCCAAGCCAATCTACAGGTGCTAAAGCTCAAAGAGGCACCGCGTTAAGAACACTGCTATTCTTCTACAAATCCTTGATTCAGTCTCATGAGCGCCAGTTTCAGCTAAGTTTTCTAAGTTTAGTTTAGTGTAGTTTTTAGTTTAAGTTTAGTTTTCTAAGCACTGCTATTTTTATAGAAAACCTTCAGTTCTACGCCGGCTATAAATTCAGGCCCCGCGTCGAGAACACCACAATTCTTCTAGAGCATATTCTTTCAGCTGTATCATCTCCAAACACTGCATTTTTTTTTTAAACCTTCAGTTCCAAGCCAATGTACAGGCCGGCTATAGATACATGCCCCGCGTTGAGAACACCGCAATTCTTTTAGAACATCTTCGTTCAGCTGTATCATCTCCAAAAACTGCATTTGTTTTAAAGCCTTCAGTTCCAAGCCGGCTATAGCTAGAGGCCCCGCGTTGAGAGCGTCACAGCGGGCGGCGGCGCCCCGTGGTGCGCCACAATCCCTCCACGTAACGAACAGGCCAGCCGACCGCGTTTTTGTTCCTTGCCGTTCCGACATCAGCTTCATTGTGCCAACTGGCCAAATTTCGACCACTCTTTGCTAATGCAGCTGTTGTCTAGATGCTCTTTGTACTAGTTAGGAAGTTGTTTCCCAGTAACAGGCAGGTTTAGAAATCTATTTCTCTTTAGAAATGGATAAGAATGGAGGAAAGACACCTTACACCTTCGTCTTTTCTCCTTCCGACTTTAATTAATCGAAATTTTTATGAGCGTTTCCTCAGAACTATTTTCTAGGTGAATCGAAGTTTATTTTCATCGTTCAACCGATTTAAATGATTGTTTTCTTTATTAGGTAGATACTTATTATTAAAAGCTGGGGCTTCTCGTGAGATTTCATATAAATTCGGTCAAGATCTGGGTAGTAAATTTTGAGTAATCCTTAATTATGCATATTTAGTAGTCTTTAACTACATTGATGATTTTCTGTAGGTCGGTCGTTGTGGCAAAAACTGCCACAACATAATATTGAATTCTACTAAGATTTTATCCGCCTCACCACAAAAGATATAAACACACTTCAAAGATGACTGTTTAACCGTGCAATTTGTTCAGTTAAACATTGACTAAAGCGTGCGTAAAATTTTTGCGGTAAGACGGTATATTTTTAAGTGTAGTTACGCAACATTTTTGCCAATTTCGATTCGTTCCCCAGCCCTTCTGTTTTGAGATGTAGGACAGAGGATACCTACCATACCGGAAGGTAAGGTACCTACTACCAGAATTGATCCAAAATATATTCAGGCATCTATTTTATATATTAACCTTGATCTTGATCATTTTGGCCTATCATGCATGATTGATGCTAATGATATCATTATTCTGTACAATAATGATATTTGGGATTTATGGCAGTTTGTATCGAGATCAAAAGTTATCTGTTAGTATTTTGAGAAGCATATACAATACGTAAGTAGCAAAAGTTTAAATCAAAATACAAGTATTACCGAAATGAAACACACAAAAACTTAAATAAAACAGCAACCGTATCACCCATATACCATTGAAGTTCTAGAAGTACTCGCACATTAGATTATTTTTATGTACTCTAAATTATTTTCTATACAACAGTGGAAAATGTTAATCACGTGCCATGCCAAAGTCTCTTAAAAAATCTTTTAAACTTATTCATAAAGTTGGCCGGTCAAAGTATTAAATTCATACTTAACTCGGTCCCATCTGTGTCAACATTTGACTTTTCGGTTCAACTCGCTGAATATTGATGAAGACAACCAATTTACCCTCCAATTGATTACTGGACAAGTGAAACGTAAGTTTGTAAGTACACGCAATTTGCGCGGTAATAAAAATGACGGAAGCGAGGAATTTGCGACATGTGGTAAGCGCATTACAAGTATTATTATTAAGTTGCATTTTATTGCGCTAAAACAGTAAAGTTACATGAGCAAAATGTTTTTTTCTTGATTCATCAAAAAACTTGAAACAATTTCGCTGTCTAATTTATCCAAAAACTGAAATCTTGGATTTGTTGATTCTTGTTTATATTTAGGTACTCTTTGTCGATTTCATTTTTTAACAGTAAACTGCTTTATCGATATTATATGGAAGAATAAGAAGAATATTTTTTTCATTAAAGCGCCGTTCGACCCATCTGCGTCTGACCATAAACAATTAACATAGATGCAAGTCTAGGAAGCTTCTTTTGTATGAGTGGAAATAAAAAAAAAAAAAAAAATGATTACCTCAAAACAACATGTTAACTACATAATCTGGACAACGAAAGCTGTCCAAGAAAAAAGGCGGGAATTTTAAATAATCAAGATTTCTATTAACTACGTGCATGCTAAATTTCATGGAGATCAGCAGAGCGGTACTAGAAAACAAGCTAACAGCTCTTGATTTTTTTAAATTCCCGCCTTTTTTCTTGGACAGCTTTCTTGGCCAGACTCTAGTGACAGAATTTCCTAAATTCAAAAACAATAAATTTGAAAAGAAACAAGCAATTTGGCGTCACAGTGTTGCACTTTCACGACACACTCATGCGCTATGTAAGTAGGTACAGCTACTTACAGTTTGTAAGAATTTTCTTAATAAATGAAATGAAAAGTAATAATTTTGTAAAAAGAACAAGTATTATGGCGTCACTGAGTAGTGGCCACACGTCACGTTCCTTCAGCATCTACAGCTACAATACAATACTTAATGTTTATCAGAATTTTCTAAACTGAAAAGTAATAATTTTGAAAAAGGAACAAGTATTATGGCGTCACTGAATAGTGGCTACACGGTGCGTTCATACCTATTATGATCTACCGTTACTCACAATTTGTAAGAATTTTCTAAATTCAAACAAAAGCAATAATTTTGAAATAGGAACCAGCATTACGGCGTCACACGGCACACTCGTTCGCCATCTACAGCTACAATACAAGACGTACAGTATGTCAGAATTTTCTAAATTCAAAAGCAATAATTTTGAAAAAGGAACAAGCATTATGGCGTCACTGAGTAGCGGCCACACGGCGCGCTCATGCGCCATCTACTACCAATTGGCGTGGCGGCCGTCGACTGGAGTAAATTGTTTCCACGCAAAATTGAACATGATGAAAACTGTTTGTTCAACCCGTGCCCTTAATCGGACACGATGTTCGTTTACTTTAGCTTTTGATAAGGTCTCAGAACAATAACCATAGTATAAAACAAACACAAAAAATAAGCTGACGGTACTTCTTACCACAATAATGTATAAGATGCACAGATATCTTATATGTATCTAACAGTTGATAATGCTATTGTCGTTAGAGGAAATTCTCGATTCAAATTCTTTCAAGCTGCTATCAAAACTGTCAAGTATGTACCTACTAGTTTTTACCCGCGGCTTCGCCCGCATTATATTTTGGTTTTTGTGCTATCCCAGGTGAACCCTTTATTGATCCGGGATAAAAAGTAGACTATTTCACTTTCCGACTTTCAAACCCGAGGCTCTACTTTACCACCATTAATAAAGGCGGTGAAAAATTAAAAACGATTAGACGGTTGTTCGATTCGACAGTTGTTTTTTTTTTTTTGACATTTCTTGAAGCGCACTCTAGAGAAGCTTGCAGATAGCAGTTTTTTTCTACTTAACACTTATCGTTATATTACGGAAAATTTACGCAATATCATTATAATTTGTAGCCTATGTGTTATTCTGATATATAAGCTATATTACTGCAAAGTTTCATCTCAATCCGTGCAGTAGTTTTTGCGTGAAAGAGTAACAAACATCCATTCATACATCCTTACAAACATTCACGTTTATAATATTAGTAGGATTGGAATTTGACGTTAGCTGTCAAAAAAACCGGAAAACTCCACCGAATCCAGACATTTTTCTGATTACACATTTTGTAAATTTCTAACTGGTTAAGATAGCTATTAATAGTAACTTTAGCCACGTGGAATTTGACAAACTTTGTAAGTCAAATAAAAAGTTTTTTTAATCCACGTTTTAAGAAAATAAATGCATTTTTAAAAATTTAAAAGAACTGTAATAGAACGCTATTCATTTTGACATGCTTAGTACCGTAACTTCACAATTTCACATGGCACTTAAAATTCTTTACTTGGAACTTAATCTATCTTAAAAAACGTTAATGAGTTGTACCTACTCACAACCTTAGCTCTAATTTAATATTATATCTGCCGTAAAAAAGGTAAACAAAACATAACTCAAAAAGCATGCTCGAAATGTCTCCTCAGCTTAATGTACCGTGCAGTCACAACCACCGATTCAATTTGTACGCTCAAGATGTCTTGTTTTACTTAATTAGATGTCCTGACTCCTGACTCCTCGCTATTCTTATTCAGAAGTTCAATTTTAGAATGATGGAAATTACTTTTAATATCGCATTCTACGCTGTTCCTATTGCACTAAGATATATTTTCAATCCTCGCTCCTGCTCTTACTCTGACTTGTGACGTGTGACCGCGTGAGAGCAGGAGCGAGCATTGAAAATGGCAGTTAGTGCAAACGGGATAGCATAGTGTGCGATTCTAAAAGCCATTCCCAACGGTTCAGAATTGAGCTCCTGACTCCGCGCTATTTTGGTATGTTCTTGACAGATGATCGTTGTGTGATGAGAGAACGTTTTATAATTGCGTTTTGGGAATAAATTTAGATTAATCAGTAAGTTCTGAATGTCTGGACTTCTTTGAGAATTGCCACCCAGATCGCACGAATTTTTAGGTTAGTTTTTTGGATGTTTGAACTTGAACTAAAGATGTCGCACTGTTGGGCCTTGTTTTTTATGGGAACTATAAAAATTAAAAATGATTTAATTCCTTAAAAGTTTTGTACCTCAACACTAAGTCATTACTTGACTAAGTGCTTAGTCTTAAGCGAACGACGAAATAAATCTACTTAAATGATACAATTTTCAAGTAGCACCTTACATATAATTAACTAAGATAAGTACATTCTATATATTCAGTAAGCAAAATTTCCGACATTTATTTGCGAACAAAAACATTGAAAGAATTAAAAGAGTAGAGAAACCACAAACGTACATTACCCACGACCCATTTCTTCTGTTAACGAGATTACGTTTTTAATTCTGATAACTCAACATTAATGGCATTTCAATAGACGCTCAGCCAATCACAGATCGGCATTCGTAAATCGAACTGATAACAGCCCTTAAACTGATAAAGTACGGCTTTGTTATTGGTCACGCTTTTCAAAATGGCGGACGTTATCTTTATATTCGTTTTAGTGCTGCGCTTTATGTTTGAAGCGAGATAAGTTATCGGTTAAAACGTAAGTTATGTAAAACTCGGAGAACATTGAATGTAATCGTAGTGATAATATTTTACAGTGTAAGACGGCGCACTGCACTACTTTGTTAAAGCCATAACTTCATCTTATTTTGTAAGATATGAGGTACCTACTGCATAGTATAATAATTATGTAAATATTAACTAATGTTCAGTAGGTGGAAAGACTATCAGTCTGTTTTAGTCAATGCAGAGATATTACTAGTATTTTAGATACAAAACTGAACTCTACAATCTACATATTCCTTCAATTAGCACGGTTGGAAGCGGCTTGCATCCAACGCATTTCTGCGGTCTTAATGACATCATCGGTCCATCTAATCGATGGCTGACCTTCGCTGTAAGTACCTGCCCGTACTAATAAGTAAGTACTGTAAGTACTTGCCGGTATGTGAACAACTTTACGAACCAATCGGCCATGCGTTCTTTGAACTAGGTATATGGCCTGCTCATTGCCACTTCGACTTACTAACTAACTGGGCTATGTCAGTAACTTTGGCTCTTCTGCGGATCTCCTTATTCCTGATTAAATCTTGCAGAGAGGCTCCGAGCATAGCCCTCAATAACAGGTCAGGCTATTCTAAAATTACTCATAAGGCCCACAGTGAATTACCACGTTTCAGTTCCATATAATACCATTTAGTAAAATAATAAATCTTTAGCTAGGCAGGAGAAGACTAAGCGTATACGCCGGGTTAGAGAAGTCACTTTCAGCCGCGTTCAGGAGATCACGTAAACAGCAAAATTCTTAGCGAATTCACTTTCAGTCACTACCAGGAAATCCCATAGACATAAAAACAGAGAGAGGCGTCCTTGAGTGCACAGAATGGCAAGAATGGCAAGTAGGAAGCGCCGTGAAGACTAGTCAGCGGCGGAATCGGCCTCGTGGTTGGTGAACCGTGTCTACCACTGTCACTGTTTTTACACTCGATGACATACTCTGTTCACTTTTTGTAACACTTTTCGGATCTTCTTAAGTCTATCTGCGGATTTCAATTAAGAGCTGATGGAATTTTGCATTGTTATTAACTGCTTTAATTAGTCTGCAAACACGGATTTAGTTTACTCATCATCAGACAGAAAACGCGAGCAAAATCTGTTGAATCAAAAAAAAAACACGTCGATGGAAGCGATGATAGTGGTGGGAGAACATTTACCTTAGAATCGTGAAATCCTGGGTTTAAATCCGTGCCTAATACCAATTGAGTAGTTTTTTGGAAGTTATGCATAGATTTACACACCATTGGCTTTTTGATAAAGGAATCCGTCGTGAGGAAAGCTGCATACAAGCAGAAAAGAAGTTTAGTTCGATGGCATATACCTACTACAATTGGGCCAGCGTGGTGGAATATGGCCCAACCAACTTTCGAAGGTAAACCAAAGCTACAATGGACAATTAAGACATACCCATTATTTTATACATAGAAAATAGCTGAATTCAAATACATTGTAGAATTTAAGCAACATGAATGGGTGTTAATAGATAAACAGGTCGTAGTTAAGATGCTACCGTGCGGCGGATTGAGACAAAGTTTCAATGGGACATTTTGCGGCAGATTGTCCCGCTAACTTTACAACTTAGTGAATAACTGAATACATAATAAGCACACCGTAAACTGTAGTGCAAGTAACACTTAGACTCTAACTTCACCAAAACGAAGCGGAGTGGAGATTCGTATGGCAGAACGTTTATCCGTTATCCCGCTGCTAAAATGCCAAATACTCGTTTAAAACCTAACGAAGTGAGTTAGCATCAATTTTCGCGTACCGTCGTCTCACTCGTCGGTCACTCATGTGACGCAAATAAATGGCGCGAGTAGGATAAAAGTCCTAGTCCAAAGTCATCACGCGTAGCACGTAAGGCTCGTACTTAGCTAGAAAACAAAATCTCCATTCCACTCATGGCCATTTTGTTTCGCGATACGCAATGCCATTTATGTATTCAAAGACTATACCGCCCTGCCATCAAAAGCAACGCTTTTGTTTCGCCGATACAGGTTCCAATATGGAATTTTGGTAATGTGCTAACGGACTGCAATGCCCGGACTACATCTCCGCACAACTCCGTTCTGCGCTACTTTGGTAGAGTTCTTTGGTAACACGGTGACACAAAGTAAGTGCTTCTATCTTTAATGTGGTGTTTGTCTACGACCGTTCTCCGCTGTGTCGGCATTTAGTAAAAATATCAACTGTTAGGTAGGTGCTTGTCATATTTCTATTGGTACTTAAATGTAGTGTTTATAATAAGTATGCAACATTTTAACTGTACTGTAGCGGCCTCTTCATTAGTCCGCTGTTGAAAATACACCATAGTAGGATTAGGTCCAACGTAGAGTAGGACGTCCATTCACAAGGTGCACCGATGACTGCGTTAAAATCGCAGGATCACGCTGGATACAAGCCGCTTCCAAACGCTCTTATTGGAGATCCACAAGGGAGGCCTATGTTCAGCAGTGACCGTCATGTGGCTGATGGATAGATGGAGGGAAAATAGGCCTCCCTGTGAGTCCATAGGGAGGCCTATTTTCAGCATTGGATGTCCTGTGACTGAAGAATAGATGGGTGGAACATAGGCTCACTTACACACACAGCAATTGGGCCATATTTAACACGCTGGCCCAGGGTGGGCTGGTAAATTCACATACGATACCTATCGAATTTCTTTAAGAACGTAAGCAGGTTGCTTTACGATGTTTTCCTTCACCAAAAAGCCAGTAGAGTTGACGAACATAAATTCTAAAGAACTCATTTATACAGGGCGAGATTGAACCCATGTCTAACAGCTGTAAACCCGGCCTAGGCCACCACGGTTTGTATTTTTTTGCCTAATATTGGTATAAAAATCGTAGCAGGTACCTCAATCCGCTACGATCACGAAAATCATCACTTGAACTTGGATCTAATCGATTGTGAACAGTTAAATCGACAATCAACAAAATGTTTTGGTGACAAATAAGATTTTACTCTCATCGGTCACCCGCGTAGTAGCGGCATTTACCGTAGAAATAGAATTGACACTTGACTAGCGGTCAGCAGTAGGCATGAGACTGGGTAAAAAAATCATAATTAGGTACATCTAAATTGCATCTAAAGATTAGTCTGTTAGATAACAAAAAAAAATGGACCCATATTTTTTTCTTTTGTCAATTAACCAATAAATAACAAAGATATTAAACCCAAGATGTACCCAAGTGTGACCAAAGGATATACCTTGTCAATGTTCGGGAGTGGGGGCTCGTGGCGTCTCTTCTATGTCAATAGCAAGGATTTTGCCATGGTCAAAAGTCTATAAGTCTATACTTTTGAAGTCTGTATTACATACATACTTCTAACTTACTTATATTATAAACGCGAAAGTTTGTATGTATGGATGTTTGTTCCTCTTTCACGCACAAACGGCTGAACCGATTTGGATAAATTCGGTATGAAGGTAGCTTAGACCTTGGATTAACACATAGGCTACTTTTTATCTCGGTCTATCGCGGGTAACACCGCACGACGAAACTAGTTTATGATTATACAAATAAGTCGAATAATTTAATTTCTACACTCATTTTTTTTTCAAATTCTGATGTAAGTAGGTAAGTAAATGATTGTATAAAATACATTAAGCATGTAGTTGGCTACATACCTACATAATAAATTTGAGCGCAAGCGTGCTGTACCGTTAATTGTTCGCCAAACTATTATTCAGCACGTGCATACGCAAAAAAAACCTATATGATTGTACGCTACTGAATCAGATAGCAATGATTTCCTACATGAGCTTGCTTCTTGAGGAGCTACAGTGTAATATATCAACGCAATAGCGCGCGCTCTGTGATTGATAGCTTTAAATACGACTTGTTTATTGATCTGTAATATTTACTAGACACGCTTGAAAACTAATGCATTGAATAGGAAGAAATGTTTTAAAAAAGAGGCTAAAATTATTTTATATTTCAGTTATTAGGTAAACGCTAAGTACAAGTAGGTACCTATGTTAGTTTTAAACGGGGCGCAAGATTTTTCCAGCCGTGTGTTGCAACATGACGCTATTTTTTATGTAACCCAATGTTAAAATATAACTTAGACCCGAGAAAAGCAAATTACAATGGTATCCGTATTTCCATAATCGTTGTGACAATCTAGAATTTACAGAGTTATAGTTCAAAACTCAGCTCTAGAATTTTGAAAGATTTGAACTACCACTACAATGTAATATTGAACTTGTTTATAAAAATAGGTAAGTAAAAATAAAAAATGTGCGAGTGCAAGTGCGAGTCGGACTCGCGTACGAAGGGTTCCGTACCGTATGGGAGCCCCATTTCTCTTGCCGTTATTAATAGCGACCAACAAAACTCCTAAAAATCACGTTTGTTGTATGGGAGCTCTTTTATTCTGTATTTGTTGGTATAGCGGCAACAGAAATACATCATCTGTGAAAATTTCAGCTGCCTAGCTATCATGGTTCATGAGATACAGCCCGGTGACAGACAGACATACGGACATCGAAGTCTTAGTAATAGGGTCCCGTTTTTACCCTTTGGGTAAGGAACCCTAAAAAGCCAAGTGGCTAGCTAGAATGGCTAGCCCTCTCCTAGTGTTAGAGTGTGCACTTATTCGAATCGAAAATCAATCGTGAGTTAAGTACCGTTCATATTATTGTTCGTTCATACTGTTCACATGCGCGGTCTCATCACCGTCACTTGCCATAATAAATTCATGTACCATAAAACACCATAACATTAAAAGATGACATAAAAATTGAGTGATGGCCGGCCCACGGCGATCGAGTATTAAGCTCTACGAAATATTAATGTGCTACATTCTCACCCGGGGCAATAATATAAATGATGTCATTTTTTGTCCAAGTGGGGTGCCCCGGGAACCTTTGTGTCGGTAACTTTACTTCCCTTTGTGGCACACAGGGTACCCACGGGGCGCCTTGTAGACAAAAGGTTTTTGGCGCCGCTCTCCAACTTTTTTTCCTCTTTTTTTGGCAAATACAAGTCTTACTATACATTATTGTATTATAAAACGCGGCTTGTCATAATTAATAATTTATAGTTTTCGTCGATCTTTGTCGGGCACCTGCTAGCGGTACTGTGCAAGGTGCTTCTGTGTTGCAATGGCCATAAATCATGTATTTGGCGTGGTGTACTTAGACACGGTATTATTGTTGATGTTGGGAATTTATTTTCAATTGAGGAAATATTTAAAAAAATTACCTAATATTTACTTTAAAAATGGAGCGTTAGTAGATAGCGACAATTGAATAAGATTTTAGTTACAAATTTTACTCGGCAAGTACGTGGTTTCACAAAGTCACAAACAGGTACTTATTATTTCCAATTGTTACCCGGTTTTCAACGCCCTGTTACTCGGGTAGGCGCCCTGACAAGTGTCTAAACTACTTTATTAGACTACTACTAACATCTTGATAAAAAGGCATCAATTGATATCTGTTCAGATATCAAAACGTCTTACAATAAAAGAATTTTATTTTTATTACAAACTTATAAAATCAGTCAAGCACAAAAAAAAATTAACTAAAACCTTATTGTAAAATCTAAGATAGGTACATATAATTTGTTCTGAGGGTATAATAAAATGAACTATGAACGTTAATTTTGTCTAAAATTACATTTTGCCTGTCCTATGAAAATTCTGCTCAACCATCGCTGTCTTACACCTAATAAGCATTAGATCACAAAGCATGGTCACCGTCAGTTCCGTCACACTTATAGTTCTACATAAACGTTTATGTAGGCAGAGATAATACAATGCAATAAAAATATTTACTCCGTCCACCACAAATTGCTTTTGGTGCTAGAAACCCACAGAAATAAAGACACGGACTTTAATTCAGTAAAAGAGTAAAAAGCAAATCTCTCGCTTGTTTCTCGAAGTAATCGACCATAACGCCGCGGATCCGAGATGGCCCCACGAGATTCTCTGGCGTTTATGCACAATAAGTATTCTAAACGTCATATTTTGATGCAAATCCCCAGCGCCTGGACATCTTTACGACAATTGACGCGATGTTACCCGATAAAACGCCTATTTTATTGTTACCACGTACTTATTCCATGTTGTTTTAATAATGACGATTAACATTACCAATTTATTGCATGAGAGAGAATGTTTTTAGATAAAGTGGGAAGTCGATGGCGGATTTGGCGGCGGCGACCCTTGAGTGAGAGCCTGCAATTGTGGGTTTCGGAGAAATTGTAATGTTGATTCTCGTTGAATTTCGCGTGAAAGTATTTTAGTTTGTTGACATGAATTTGATATGGTATAATACAGAAACACGAGTGTAGAGAGAAAATATACATTTCACAATGATAGGTACAATATTTAAACAATAAGCTTTGGTAGGCACAATACACACCTATTTTGTCAAGCGTAGCTTGACATTTTTAGTGTTACAGTAAAAACTCTTCATGATGATACTTAAACATAACATCACACTATTCTAGAATGACTAAGTTCATTTGAAGTATTCAACCAGTCAAACTTTTCTTTCTCTTAAACAGAAAATACTTCAGGGTTTCAAAATTACAAACGAAACCTACAACTCAATCTTCGCATTTCATAGTCTAACTGACTACAAATTCTAAACCTTACTTTATTAATCCTATAAGCAATAACAGTTGTACTGCGAACAACAAAAACAATTTAATATTTGGTTGCCTTAAAAACATTTTGAACAACAGAAACAATTATAAATATTTGGCCCAAAACACGCCCAAAACTTTCCTCGCGAAATTGAAAACAATACCTACTTCGTTTTCGGATTCCGCTCAATGAATTAAATGTTTCGAACAATCTGTCATAAAACACGGAACGGCGGAATAAAGGCTCGTTCACACGGGCCTTACCGCCAGCTCGTAACTCGCACAAGTTATAGTATTTGGGACAGTTCAAAGTAGCCGACGCGCATTAAAACATAAGATATGGCCGCCCGGTCCCGATGTGAGGCTTATTTCTCGATTTCGTCATTGACATACACTGAGTCTCACTGAGATCTCTCTGTTAATTGTCAATTTTAAAAAGTTCTAGAATATGGAATTCGAGTTATTTCATTTTTTGGTATGTTGCGTGTAACGTCTGTTGTTGCTGGGTGGAAAGTAGGTACCTACCTACTTCTTTTTCCGATCCCTCGGTAAAATATAAACTCGGTCTAATAGTGGCTATCCTAACGTCTAAAATGATGATATTGAAATATTTTGAAGAATCGAATTTCTCAAACACATTTTAAACAAATGAAAGATTTTTATTTACCGAAGCAATAGCTTAATGGCACAGAAACCAAATTATCTTTGTATGCGATTGATACTTATACTTTTATCAAATATTCTTTGCACTCAATGATAATAGTCTGCTTATTATGTGCATATATAATGTATTTGATGTCCATAATGTATTTGAAATACAAAATCAACGCTCTCAGGAGTGACACATATGGCAATACTAGAGCAAAATGTCGTATCATTATTTTTATCTCTCACGTTGTAACGACACCTCTATCTAATTCAGGCCAAGACAGGAGCTAATTGAATGCGTGGCACGTCATTTAACACCCCAAGTAATTGCAAACTAAATTCGCTCCAGAACGTCGATGAATATTTACGACTGGCATTGAAAAATTAACAATGTCCCTTCACTGACCATAGACAACTAATGAGCATAGACAAGAGCGCATTAGGGCTTCTACAGACGGAGACATTAATCAGACGAGTGCGGTAGCCGCTGACACAATAGCATGTTCGTGCACGGTGACAAACAGTTTTTTTGACGAAACTTTCTTAAAGGTTCGCTTAATATCTTTTTAGGACTTGTGGTCAGCAAAAGCAGAAAGTTTAATTTATGCGATTTATGAGTGACAAGACAAGCTATGAGTAGGTGGAAGCGTGTACTGTAAGTGTCTTTAAAAACATCACAGTATTCAAGAATAAATATTTTTTATATTTTAGATCGCATATTTGCTCAAATTTCAAGTCAATATGTGGTCAAACACAAATTCATCTTCAACACTTAGGCAGCTAAATATATGGAATTAATAAAGAAGATGGGCATGAAAATATACAGAAGCTTAAGCCTAGAAAACGTAGTAGAAAATGAAGAATCAAACGCTAAAAGAAAAGGTTCAAATGTTTAAAGATTGCCAAGAGTTTTTTTGGTCGGTGTCTGAAACGGATAACAGTATGTGAATTTTATTTATAAGACCATATAGAAACTATATTTTATGAATTTGAAATAGTTATTTATTTTTAATATTTTATTTAGTTTTGCTGACCAATGAGATTAAGTAAGTGTATTTTTTTAGTTAGTTTTAATAGTCGTAATTTACAGACCAAATGCTTTAATTGCTGATCGTTCAACCCACATCCTTTATAGTAACGCTATCAATCAAGCGCTGACGTAGATGTGACACGGGCTTCCGTGAGGGGATTACTTTCTCGGACAAGTTTTTTTTAGATTGGCAACACTAACACTTGATGAGGTTAAGCTCGGATAAACCCGTTACGTAGGTACTCTGATGAACCAACGGAATATTTATGAAATTAATAACAATTTTAGTGCCTTGGGTTTTAGCAATGAATAATAATTTACTGGTTTGCGGCTTATTGTTGAGAAAGTAAGAGTAATTTATTTAGATAAAAATAAAAAAATAAACAGATATATTTTTATAAGAAAAGAGCGAGCGATTTTCTTTTTTACAGGCCATCAATACGAGAAAATATAAAAACCAACCAACTTGATACTATCTTATACCTAGGAAGGGTTTCTTGATATGATATGGAACCACGTTATAATAAGCTTTCAGTAGGTACGTTTTATATTACCTAATTGTATTGAACTATTAGGTACCTATCTATCTCTAATATATTCAAGCAACCCACGTTAGCATAGAAGGAATTCAAACCTAAAATTTGCAGCAGGTCCAATAACTAAACTAGTTATTAAAGAAAATTCATAAATTCTACAAGTAAAAATTTCACTTACATTTATTTAATTGGCATTATGTTGTGTAAACGTAGTCCATAGCGGTAATTATAACGATTATAATAATTATAGATACATTGCAAACAGCACGTTTCGTTCAATTTGCCACTAAATGACATACATTTTAATGTTCATTTACATTTTTATCGTGTAAAATGTAAATGATAGCGCTGGGAACAGTCTTAAGGAATAGTTAATTCAATGATTGATGTTCTAGGTTCATTTTATATTCTAATTTAATATGCGCGGCGGTTAGCTCTTTGATATTGTATAATTTCAAGTAATTTGTAAAGTCAACGAGGAAATGACAGTCCTGCGTACCTACGTGGATAAATCGATCTCCAATTTAAAAGTGAATTTGTTTTACCCTTGCGGCATTTGAAGTGAATCGCGTGTGTGGCCGCCCTTATTATGTGAACGTCATCGAATTTTGGCGCGAAACGAAAAATGAATGTTTGATGTTTGGAGGGTGATTAATGGTGGTTTGAGGTATTTAGGTACAGTCAGGTGGGTTTGAGTGGCGTGAGTTGTGTGCTACCCACAAACTGAAAATTAGTCAAGAAATTTGAAAAAATATGTGAACATTTTAAAGTCTACATTACTCTACATCAACATATTATTTTACTTTTCATACTAATAGGCAGTAGACCATCAACGTGACGAGGAGAAGAGCTGAAATGTGTGTGAGTGTGAGTGTCATATGAATATCATCATCTACGAATACGCAACCTTACGCTTGGTTAGGCAAACTTGGAACAAGAATTTTTCAGGAGTAAAGTTGGGCGTTGACTCTTATTAAGTCATACGTCAGAGCATTGTACTTGTCGTAAGTGTACAACATACCTATTTGAATTTGCAAATATGTATTGGAATATAAAAACATAAATGTTAAGTTTCATTACAGCGGATTAAATAGCACTGAGTAGAAATTAGCAGGACAGCAAAAGGGCAACGATGAAGTGTTAAATTCAATCGCCAACCCTAGACAAGTACTAACAACTCGAGCTGTCAAAATAACATATGAGCCAATAAGAGCGCGTCGCGCGGTGACAGGGCCGTCACGCAGGAGAAATTACGATATATGAACTTATTAAAATATCTACAGTTTTTTTTCTCGTTTCGCGGTCGGGTGACAGCGACGACAAGGTACGGTGCGGTTCGTGCTTTCATTTTGTTATTTTCGGTGATGACTCTTCCTGCATTCTTTTGTGACTGTTAATTTGGTCGTGTCATAACTGGAGACACGCGGTCATAGATTGTTTTATGATTGCTTTGGTGTGTGTACTTTTAGATGTAAGAACTGCATTATAAAAAGAACAAAATGTATTTGGCAATTTAACAATATTTTTGGTACCTAATAACAAAATAGGTCTTGCAGAGACGTGCTTTGTTTTCGCTTATGATATCAATTGGATTTTCATTTATGTGTACCTACTCACTGTACTTAGGTTAGGTACTATTCATATAATTATGTACTTGTTTTAAATTTCTTTAAAACTGTTGAACCACGAACATTTTTCAACAAATTTATGCGATCTGGAAAGTAAATAAAGTAAATTTTACATTGGATTTTACTGTGATACCTACTACCTACTTATTCAATTTATGTATCGTGTACAATAATTTTACTATCATCTTAGATGTACCTAGTTTAAATCTTGATAGGTAGGCAAAATTATTCCAGCTGTTCAGTAAGCTGAACTTGACTATCATTTTGTAAAATCTCAAAAAAGTAGAACTCATTAAGCCTAAATTTCTTTGCGGCAAACCTACTTGAGAAATTTTCTGGCCAATTTAGCAAAGCAGCCGTCTAGACAGAATATAAATGACTATGAAAGCTGCGTGAAAATCGATTCTGAAAGTTTTGGAGTCACCGCAAGGCGGCTTTTACAACAAGTCTTTGAAACTAGCTTCGCTTTACTGACACTGGTATTCTTTTGAGATAGTAGGGATTTAGATTTAGAGATATGGTATTTTTTTAGTTTTAGCTTAAAGGTGACAATAATATGTTGTTTAATTTAAGTCTCGATGACATTGAAGCTGTAACTTGAGTTACAGTTGAAAGATTTTAAGTACTTTTAAGAATATTCGTAGCAAGATAAATGCATTTTGATACTTTTAAGATTCGTTTGATATCTGGTTTTTAGTTAATCTGAAATTCAACTTAGGTAAGTACTTAGTTCTCAGATACTTTTGATGTGTTATTACCGAGGGCTATAAATGTGTTTTATGCGTCATTATTATAATATTTGTGTCTATTTAAATCAACTTTGCAAGCTGGATAAATACTATTTTATTATTTAAATAATAGTAGTAATTATTAAATGTATTATAATAATTACTACTAATAAAAAATACAGAATGGTAGAGGAATTACGAATTTTCGTGTGATACACCGAAAAGCGGCTTTTTCAAAGATCATCCTAAAATTCACACGATCCGGTGTTAACTAGCTAATTCCGGATTATTAGAGCAAAAACTGAAAAGAAAAAGTTTACAGTTAAGGAAACATATGGCGGCAAGCATGGCGAGCATTTGACACGCGCGACTTCGCAGCACTTGACGGATGGCGACAAAAAATGTTGTTTATGGACTCACTTAACATACTAGACATTGTTTGGAAAAAATATTGTTACACAGATTGCGTGAAGTGTAAATATTTGTGTAGCTAGCACAGCTTGTTATATTTCTATGGGCTTAGGGTTGGTGATTTAGATTTTATTTTTTGATTTGAATTATAATTTATTACTCTTCTTAAATTTATGGTCAGCATAATGTTAAAACTGTGAATCTATGTCTATGCACGCAAAATATTACAACTCAATCAAAATTAACCTTTTACCTACTTTTTTTATACTTAGGTACTTAATTAGTGGCAAATTTATCGGAGCTTATTTGGAGCTGACAAAGACCAAATAAACTTATAAAAAAACAAATAAACTAAATAATTTTTTTTAAACCAAATATAAAGGCCCAATTTTAGTCCATCGTAATTTATAGCAATTTAGAATACTTCTGTTTTTTTTTTTACTATTTATGCATTTGATAGAGAAGTTACTTTTAGTGAGATTAGTTAGTTTGTTGGATGTTGGTTCTCTTCTACAAGTAGCATTGTTCAACGAATGTAGACGAAACTTGGTAAGTAAACAGGTTATTTACCTACATTTTTAGATTTTGTCATTACCAATGCTATATGACTTTTTGCACTTTCCTCAGTATTTCGTACAAGTGAAACGATTAGATTAGCTCATCCCGGTGACGAAAGCTACTACGTTTACAAACAGACCGCAAGACGGCTGTAAAAAGTATTTTTTGGTTGAGTAACTGGCAACAAAAACTGAAACAAAGAGGAAGGAGCGCAAAAAGCGTGACGAGCCGCCCGTCGGGCTTCGAACACTGTTTGAAGACATCTGGCGCACAGTATCTACAGTAAATTAACTTCCTAAAATTAGTCGTCAATTTATCAGTGTTAGGAGACAATATAATAACTAAGTGTACTGCTAGAAATAGATCTAGACCTTTCCCTAAGCCGCACATGGCACGATCTCCTCTCGTCTGGTATTTGTTACCTTAGTCGCCTTACTCTATGTTTGTGGTCTACTCGTATGTTCATAGAACCCCGGCTCCAGCGATTTTCAGTTCTTTTAGCAATGTGGCCAGCCTAGCCTATAGTACCACTGCGGCCTGAGCTTTATTGGTAACTTCAACTCTCTGTCCGATAACTCCGATACATTTTTGAAATGACCCTATTTATTTACAAATAATATATTTATCAATTATCATCATATATTTGCGAAGAAAAAAAAATTTTTTTTTAGAATCTTTTTGTTCTGAAAAAAATTGTTTTTTTTTTCAGTAATTTGAAGCAGGTTGTAAAAGAAACCCGCGGATTGCAATGAAATGAATCCGAGAGCAGATTTAAAACCCATACATCATTTTATCCCAACGAAATGAAGATTTCAAAAACCAAAGTTGCCTTACTGTCACAGAGCCACCACAAGGTATATCAGCGACCATCTGTCTTAGTAACTGGTTAATAATCTGTGTCGAATCGCGTGACTCCGTACGGCGATCTGTTAGACAAGGTTCAGTTTTCGTGGGTGCAGTTGCGATGCAGTGATATTGGACAATGAACTTGGTGTGCGAAATCGGCGGAGCATCGCGACCGACGATCAGGCGAACTTATTCGAGACTGATTGGCGGAATATTGATACCGTTTACATACCTACCTACGTGTCGAATTCTATGTACTTTCTTTATAGCAGATACTTTATTCTGTAGAATTTGACACTGCTATGAAATTACTATAAGGTGCTGTACTGTATACGAGCCTAAGTCAGTGCCTTCACAAAGGTTTTTACAACTTAGGTAGTAAGGGCCATAAAAAGCACTTAAATAAAGATTAAAAAAAAAAAAAAAAAACTTAGGTAGTTCCCGGTTTGGTGCAATTTTCAGAACTTGAACGGAACCGTTGTTGTATTTAAACTTTCACGATTTGAACACATTTCGACGGTTGAAACGTCGGGATGATGAGGTATTTATTTATCTCGTAATTTGAGTGCGCGATTAGTCCCGTAGTACATAATAATAAATAGAACGGAACCCTTGGTGGGCGAGCCTAATTCGCATTTATCCACTTTTTTCTTGATACAAGGGGCTCCTAGTCGAATCGGGGCATCTAGGCAGTTGCCTAATTTGCCTTAGGGATAATCCGGTCGAGGTCTTAGTCTACCGATGAATTTAAGCTAGCATTCGAAGGGCGATAATCATATTATCCACCTCCGCTTGCCCAGTCGATGTACATTTTTTCCGGGTTATTGGCGAGACAAAAAAATCTGCTATAATATAATATTATAGTTTGAGATATATGTACCTACTCCATGTCTGTGATTGGGACACACTCCCAAACAGCAAAAGAAAGTAAAATAAAATTAGTAGTAAAAAGGTACGTTATATCTGCGATCAGCTAGAAAAATCGAATTAAATAATCAAGCTACGAATCGAATACCGAATCAGATTCGCAATTATTAATTAAGCCAGGATTGTTCCGCCGTGTGCGTAGAAATCATATCACGCTGCGTAAAATTGGAATTAGGTTCGACGCATTTCAATCCTTCCTTTTTAATTTGAAAACGATAAAAAGTGTGACGCAGTCAAAATCCCGTACGCATAGCTAATGTTTGTAAGGGCCATAAACAATTACAATAACTGTACGGTGAAGACTATCTTAGAATGGAACGTGATCCTACTCAATTTAGATTAAAAACTCCGGCTCTCAATGAATACTTTAGACTAGGACGCTTCCAAATTAGGTAATTCAGCCACATAGCAATAGTACTGAAGCCAATGCCTTTATTGGGGCTCCAGAGTTACATTAAGAGACAATAGATTAGATATCTTAATCAATCATTTAAGCAGCGTGACGACTGAGTTTTTCTTTAAACAAGTAGCTGAAGCTCTTTATGCAAATGCGCTCTGCAACTATTCACAAGTAAAACAGACTGCTACACCCTTGCTGTACTTACAAAGAAGTGAATCTTAGATAGGTATATATGGCGATGAATTGGGTTCGTCGTCATAATTTTAAAATAAAAATTGGCCAAATGCGAGTCAGACTCGCGCACGAAGGGTTCCGTACCGTGTTGGAGCCCCATTCCTCTTGCCGTTAGTAATAGCGAGCAAAAAATCTCCTGAAAAATCACGTTTGTTGTATGATAGCCCTCCTTAAATATGCATTTATTCTGTTTTTAGTATTTATTGTTTAGCGGCAATCTATGAAAATTTCAGCTGTCTAGCTATTAGGGTTCATGAGATACAGCCTAGTAACAGACATACAGACGGACATCGTAGTCTTAGTAATATAGGGTCCCGTTTTTACCATTTGGGTATGGAACCCTGAAAACGCGCAGTGCCGATGTTTTTTTGAAAGCATTACTAACCTGTATAACTCTCATCGGCAGTCCTGTCTCTTTCGCCAGCTGCTCTCGTATGTGCCTCGTAGGCTTCGGGGTTTGTGAAAACGCTGACTTCAGTATTTCCAGCTGTTTCGCCTTGATGGTTGTTCTGGGTCCTCTCCGCTTGGACCCTCCGTTCCCGTCGTCTGGTGACTTGTTCTCGGCTTGGGAGTCCCTCGTCTCAGGGTCCCCGTCTAACGAGCCCTGGGGGAAGAAATACAACTGAATGCGACTATGTGGTCAGCTGGAGGACCGTAGGGTTAAGATGGTCGAGATTAGAACGCTGACAGATAAGTACTTCTCATTCAATCAGGGGCTGAGTGGATATTTTAAAAACTGCATCCGAGGACACAATTAGACATTTATGGTAAAAATAGATAGGATACGTAGTCGCCAGAAATAGACTACTATCATTGCTGGCAATGATAGTAGTTGTACTTTACAAAGTATGGGTACTTAAGATGCTAAAAATTCTGATGAAAAAGGAAATCTTTAAAAAAACGGTATTGGCATACGCAAGGGTGAAAGTGATGCAATTAAGATGCATGGTTGGGAGAAAACTAGATTATTATCATAGCCAGAATCTGCTTTTTCAAAATACCTGAATATCCTAATACAATAAACATTTCCAATTGGTATTCTGGTAACTCAAAAATAAACTCTCTTCTCTGTCTTGTATTGTCTCACCTCAGAGTCCTCGTGCTTCACAACAGCATCGTTGGAGATCTCAGACTGTTCGAGACTGCTCGAGCTGGAGCGCGGCTTCTTCTCTCTCTTGAATGTTGTTCTCACCTGGTCTTCGGAATCCTCGTGTGGTTTCGTATCGCCGTTGTGGGAGAGGTCGGAATGTAGCGCGGGGTGCGGCGCGTGCGCAGGACTGCTCGAGTTGTTAGCTGCCCTTGATTCGTCTTCTTCTTCTTCGTCTGACCCTGATCCTAGTAAGCTGTCCGCTGTGGAAGAACACAGGAATTTAGTAAAAAGTTGGAGGAAGAAAAAACTTAACTAAACATTTTGGATTTATGAATTTATTAATTAAAATATATTTTCTACTATCGTTTGCCCACGGCTTCGTCGGCATTTTTTGATTTTAGTCTCCCCCATACAAATTTTTGTTTTCGAAGATAAAATGTAGCTTAGTCCAAATGTTTCAACTATATCCATTCCAAATTCAAGTCTACCTGTAGTCTTGTTGCTGCATGAAAGAGTAAAAAACCAACAAACACACTTTCAGACTTACAACAATAGTAAGGATAAGTGATAACATAGGTATGCAAACTATTTCATAAAAAAGGCTGTCTTGTAAACGGGGTCTGATAATTTAAGACATTTGTAATCAGGTTCACAGGTTGCCCTGATACAGGCTCGGCCTAGTAGGGCAATCGACATTAATTTGTTTAAAGTAATCTATGTATATAAGTTGTTAAATAAAAAATATTTTCATTTCCATTTTTCATTTTCAATGGGGCGTCCAGGGGTCTTAAAATTAAAATTCCTCATCCACAGATTTTAGTAAATACCTATCTAAAGCAATCATTCTGGATCAAACGAGTTCCGAATTGGTAGAAATTAATTCATGGGTTATCAAATGATGTCAATGATTTTACAAGACTGAGCACAGGTATGTTCTCATTACGACAAAGTTCAGGTCATAATCCACCTTAAGTACTGGTAAGAAAATAAAGAACCACATTGGCCAAAGGCGAGTAAACAACATTCAATTTTGTAGACCACTCCGAAAGGTTTATTTCTGAAAAGTAGCAACCGATAACTTTCCTAAAGCCTTCAAGACAAACTTGTCAGAAATTGCCGAAAAACTATTTAGAAAGTAATAACCCGTTAAAATGAAGGGAAAATTGACTTATCAAAAAGCAATTGCACGCCCTTTGCATGCTTTAACCAAATAAAAATGTAATTTCGCAACCTCCCCCGAAGATTCGAGAAAGAATTAGCCGCAAAAACAATTACTTATGTATGTAGGTAAGGGTAGAGACGGGACCGTTACTAGATGTTCTCGAAACTAACTCAATAGCTACTAGATCTGATTTTCATCACTGAGTTTTAGGCATTTAAAATGAAGCATTTTAAGTAATCGTTCAGTATGATTAGTTGTTGGTGTTATCAGTGACGACAGAAATAGTATAATTTAATAAAATTACCAGTGTAGAAAACCTATAGTTCTATGCCAAAACACATTTTTGAAATCATGTTATAAGTAGTTCTAAATGATGTCCAAATGATGAGCGAAAAACAAAATCACATACTTATCTTTAAGAGAAACTTTTAGACATAAACGATAAAGTTAAGGAAAATATAGCTACATAATAAAACAAAAATACTACTTCTTTTCGTTTGTTGTTTCATATTTTAATTGACAAATATTTTCTAAGCAAAACTGTTTAAAAGTCAACGAAACAACTTAAGTACAGCACAGACAAACATTTTTACGAACTCAGCTTATTATACTGCAAGATTAAACTCTACACGTCTCAGTGGTCATAAAAACACAAACAACCGAGAGGAAAATTCTAAAACTTTTATACAGCATCGTAAAATGAAAATGTATCGAGATATTATGGTAGGGGCATAAAAACCGTTTACGCTTCGCAAACACTGGGGTAGCTGGGCTGGGTACGGGCAAGACCACAGATCTCGAAAATAGGACATGTCGCCTCTATCTAGCTGGGACCTAACTTAGCACAAAACACTTCGCTTACAATCTACGCGCATAGACCAAATCATACAAGTTGCCGGATGTAAAGTTAGCTACAATCGGCGCAATATCCAAACAACGCGTAGCTTTATGTGAGCTTCAGTCAGGATTGGATGTTGCGCATCTTTTAGCTGACTTTACATCCGCCAACTTGTATGATTCGGCATATAGCGCCAATATATCTAATCACACAATTATAACTCACAGATTACAACAAATTACTTATCCATACGCGCCCTCACAACACTGCACTCTGCAATGTACCTAAGATTCACAAATAGGCTTTTTGCGGTGTATGATTTTTTGCTACATACCTACAAGTGACACGCGCTGGATAAAAAGAAGACCTCTCTCTTAATCTCTGTGGACGAAACGTATCTCTAAACTTTAGAGGGACAGCTTTCGTATTTCCGGAATAAATCTTTTCCGGAATAGAGCAGTGGTTAGCGCGTTCAGACTCAGTAAGGTTCATACCTCGATAAGGAATTTCAACTAAAATCGTAAAGAAGTCATGAGCTCTATTTTTTTCAATGGTAGAAAATTGTACTATCGTAATTATCAAGAATGCATATTTGTATTTTTTTTCATCTAATAATAAAAAGAAAAAAATGAGAAATGATTAACACATTTCTCTGTGGTATTTAAATAGGGTCAAAGCCATCAGATACTACAAAAATACTCAAGAAATTACTAACCACCACAAGTCAACATAAATTTTAAATTAAACATTTTTCATTTTAAAAACCTACAAGTTACGCGTAAAAGTTTAACTAAATTATTGTTACCATTAACTAAAACATAATTTTCAATTATTATTTTATCGGCAGAGGTGAACATAATAAAAATAAAATCCAATTATTCATTTTTAAATCCATTCAAGGATTTCCATCATCACATTTGCCAAACAAAATTAATAAGTAAAACAACTTTTTAACCCTTAGCAAAGCAACGATAGCAAGTGTTACGCCCGCGGCGACTTTAGGGTTAGGACCACATTATAAATATAAAACAGAGAAACGAACTTATTTGAGAGGTTGAAACGAAAGCGTCCTTATCGCGATTTTAAACAAAAATAGTACTATTATTGGTTCCGTATTTTTGCCAACTGCACGGGTAAGTTTGTATGTAAGTAGGTACCTACTAAGTTAGGGCGATGTAACATCTGTCACGAACGGAGATGAAATGTCAGCGGAGATGTATGGATGTAGAACGAATTTTGTTCTAAAAATGGGGTAAAATTAAGCGTGTTTCTGACATGCCAATTATTATTAGGGTCTTGAAACTTTCATGTGAATTGCAAAATTAGAGATTATTTGAAGTAGAATAACTACTTGGTTCCTTTTTTTCGCAGCACCTTAGGTTAAGATTGAATTGATTGCTATATTTTTTCCTACTTCCTAACCTGTAGGTTCATATTTAAAAATTAATAAAACGTGATTATATTCCTTATGATTTTTGTAAGGATAATATTTGTGGTCCGAAAATCATGAAATTCTAGTTTGGCGTATTCTAAGATTCTCTAACTTAAGATTCTAAGACTCGTGAGAAGAGACCAAATAAATAATTTTCAGTGATTCACTATACGAGTAGTAATTTTCACCTTATTCATATATAATTTTCATATTTATTACTACAGCCAATAATAGAAATTAGCTCTAATCGACCTTCTTCACCTGTTTTGCTACAAAGCTCATATCCCGGTAACTTAGTTAATTAGAACTGAACAACTGCGATGAGATTGCACTTTGCAAAGCCTCGGTCACAGAATAACATAAAAGTTACTACAGCGCGACCAACTTATCCATGCGGTTTAGTTAGAGCGCTCGTGTCGCACTTTCTGAATAAAGATGGTAGAGTCCCGTTGGAAATTATTAGTTTCATGTTATAGTCAAAATTACGAATATTTTGGTAGGAGGCTCGACTTATATTAATCGTTGGTAACTTTTCCGGCTGCCAGAGCTGACTTGCGTTTCCCCATGCAAGTCATTTCGGGGGAAATGTGAAGGATTTTTTGAAGTTTCTTTTGGGAGTTGATTGGATTTTTTGTAGTTCAGTTTATTATGTTAATGTAACCGTTAATTTTAGTCGATATTATGAAGACGGAGAATAGTTGAAGCCTGTTTTGTGTTGAATACATAATACAAATCAAATTAGTACATATTTATTATCGTTTTAATTTTTTTACAGTTAAGTATGTATCAGACGAAAAATGGACTGATCGAGAAAAGTTTTTTTTTTTTCAAAGTAAAGGAAAGGGGTTATGGTTATCCTTGTAGAGAATCTACTTTACACATATCTGAGCGAACTTATGGAACTGCTAAACCATGGGCAACATTGAATTAACGTGTGAAAACTCCAGCCTTCGCACATGTTTGTCTAATACGTAAAAGTCACACATTAATCCTCATTAAGTTTAGACGACTCAGTTTACAGGAGGATTGTATTTATGTCTAGGTACTTAGTGCTTTCAACGAATGAAAGTACACTATTAACTTTACTTTTTGTTAAAAGCACTAGATGTTAATCCTTTATGTTAGTCTTCTCTATAAAGCTTAAGTCACAGCTCTATGTGATGACGCTGTTAAGATCAGAAGCAAAATTTAAAAACATCCTTAACACCAGTGCCTACTTAGTAAGCAGTACTTAGCTGTTGTGCCAGTGCCTACACTAGGCACTGTATCTTGGTATAGAATAAGGATTAGGGTAATGATGAGCTGTGTAACATACAATGATTACTTAATTAGTGACGAAATAAAACGATCAGTAAAACTATAATTATTTTTCGCAAAAAATGGCAAAACCGCCTTCCATCGTGAACAAAATTCGAATCTTTCGCTCGAATTGTTTACATTATTGTTGATTTTTTGATTTATGATTTTTCGATTCGGTTCACAAATGGCGAAATTATCGACAAACATACACGAAAAAAATATATAGGTATACACACGAACATAGAACCTCCTCCTTTTTGGAAGTCGGTTAAAAATACAGTACCTACCTATTTTATTTTTGTCAGAAACTAGACACAGCGTATGCTAGTTGAGAATCCACCTCGGCTGGTCTTCTGTTGAAGCTGGTAGATAATATTTTTTCTCGCATTTTTTAGTCAGCCTAAGACATAGTTAAATTAGTGTTAAAATATGAGCGTAGTAACAATACAACTAAGGCGCTATCTATGCCGAGAGAGAATTTAAAATTACTCTTAACTTGTAAAAACCTTACAACATAGATAGTTAGTCTCACACAACTTATTTTATAGCACCTCTCAACAATTTTATGCTTCATTTCGATGTATTCGTCGTCATATCGGCGATGCTCTTTCTCATAAAAACCGGTCAAAGTTGGAATAGCGGGTAAAATCTTGGAACCTTAATGAGTCCTTAGACTGTAAGAGCGGTACGAGAAGTCATTTTCTGTGCTCATATTCTTTGATTAATGGTACACCTGCCTTAATGGTAATGTATACTCGTTACTCTTTGCGCTTCACACATCTAGTACAGATTAGGGACGGACAAAAGGTCAAATACGCATAATAGCTGTATAACAAAATGAATACACATTCCTCATAGGAGCTGCCAGAATGTGGAACGCTTTGCCTGAGTCTGTCTTCTCGCTAAAGTACAATGTAGGTGTCTTCAAATCCCGAGTAAATAGGTATCTTCTAGGTAAGCGTGTTACATCCTAGACCAGATATCTGCTTAACATCAGGCAGTGGTCAAACGCAAACCTATACGAAATAATATAAAAAAAGAATACCTACCTACGGGGGTATAGATATTATGCTTATAGTTACCTAACGTAGATAGCACACTACGCGATTTCGCAAAAACGTATAACTATTTACATATTCATTTTATTGATAACGTTTTGTTACAGGTCATAAAAAAATTTAGTTGCTTTATCACCAATTTATAAATACGTGTACGATTACTGTCCTTTTCATATTCGTAAACAGACAATCAGTTGAAATTAAAAATTAGAATTACTTCTTCACAAAATAATGTCAACACATTAATTACATAACAAAATAAAATAAAGGATACCAAACTAAATAAAATAGAAGACATTTTACTAGCTTTTGCTATACAAAAACATTAAAAATAGGCTTTTAGGAAGCAGATCAAGAAAATTAATTAAAGAGTACGAATATATCTAAATTTTCAAAGTTCTGAATTTATTTGATTTACATTCTTTATAGAAATGTTTTAGAAAACATTTTTATTGCATTGGCCTTTTCCATCTAGGTTTTCCTAATCTGTACATCTGCTTTGCTTAAACATTATCCAATGTCCAGAACTTTAGTACTCATATAGGGAGATGTGGGAACTCATTACGACATTGTTGCTGTCCAGAATTTCATGTTTTGTGGAAATTTAGTGACGGTTTTAAATATTATTATCGGTACCTAACTCGTAACGAATGTTGAAAGTTTAATGTTAATAGTAGGTATTTATTTTATCGCCTACAGTTTTGCTAAAGATGTATTGTATTTTAAGTTTTAGTGCAGTGTTTTACGGTAAATTTACTATAATGCTACTAAGATAACAGCACTGCAAGAGAATGCTACATTACCCACTCGAATAATAGCAGTTTCTCAGATTTTTCAAGATTTTCTCATTTTTTGTTATATGAAACAAGTGAACGCAGATTTTCGCATTTATAACAGTTTTGAGCGAATTTTAGAGAATAGTTTATAACTCAGAATATCATGGATGGCTTGGAAATTGCGGAGGATATTCTCATTGAAAAATATTTTAAAGTAGAGTAGGTAAGTAAAAAGTTTAAATTTATATAGGTACCTTTACCAAAAGCAAGATAGTGGAGGTTTTTGTTTGTACTCAGATTAAAATTGGCCAAGTTCGAGTTGGACTCGCGCATGAAGGGTTCCGTACGATATGGGAGCCCCTCGGCAAAAAAATCACATTTGTTGTATGGGGGCCTCCCATAAATATTTATTTTATTCGGTTTTTAGTGTTTTTGTTATAGCAGCAACCGAAATACATCATGTGTGAATATTTCAACTCTCTAGCTATTACGCTTCATCAGATACAGCCTGGTAACAGACCGACAGACGGACAGCGGAGTCTTATTAATAGGGTTCCCATTTTTACCCTTCGGGTACGGAACCCTAAAAAACAGTAAAATTTCGCTTGTAAAGTTTAAAATGAGTAAAAATTTGCTCTCTGTCAGATATAGATACATCTATAGTCGGTCTAATAAATAACTAAAACGACCGTAGCCGATTCCTTTCGATATATTTTTATGACCGCAGCTAGGTACTGGTATCTAGGCACCTAAAAACTATATGCGCATTAGGTACACCTCAGTTCCAATTTAGCTTTGCAACGCCTATCTTATGTTGTATTGCCTATGAACACGAAACATCGTTTTATTATCACGGTTTAATACCTAACATCACACCTATAGTAGTCTATAATTTTTTTACACTACATATTAATGTAAGAATGTAAGTTCGTATAGGTTGGGTGGCTGGCCCTGGTGTCAGAGTTTTTAGGCCGCCTGTAGGCCTCTGACATGGCTAAACGGTTAAAACAACCGGGCCTACAATTTAACGTGTCATCCGAGCCACGGTAGCGCTCAGTTGGAAAATGCCACTCGCGGTCACCCATCCAAGTACTGACCGTGCGGAACGTTGCTTAATTTCGGTGAATGTAGGAATAATGTAAGAATGTAGGTACCTACTTTGCTAGCAGAGTCAAATATAGGTAGCGCTTCGCACTTCAACGCAACAAGAACAAGAGACAAGGAATCGTGTAGAACCTAGGACTCTTCTTTCATTGGAATTTAGGTATCGAGGATGCCTATGACCAGACATAAAAAAGAACGAGAAGGTCATCCAGATCCGGAATATCCCTAAACCTAAATTTGGCAATGTTCGCGTTTTATCAGAAATACCGCTTACCTATTTAAACATATAAACTAAGAGATAAAAGCTCTATCTAAATACCGAATTTTATCAAAATGGTTAGAGCCGTTTCCAAGATCCGAATTTAGTGCAAATAAATAATTACATTTACGAGCAAGGTGTAAAAATACAGAACATGATATAAATGTATCACAAAGAATGTAAGCAAGCGGCAAGCGCAGCGTAGGACGTCTATCCACAAAGTGGACGGATGACCTCATTAAGACCGCAGGATCACGCTGGATGCAAGCCGCTTCCAACCGGTCTTAGGTATTGGAGATCCATAGGGGAGGCCTATGTCCAGAAGTGGACGTCCTTTGGCTGATGGATGGATGGATGGATGACAAAGAATGTATGTATATTATAATTATTGAAAAAACCGAAAAAAATACCTAATACAAAAACACTAATTTTATTTTGACATCTCGTAATCTAAAAGCAATAAGACGACTTTAAAAAAACATATTACCTAATTTATGGGACACATTCTTTAAATTGGGCTTAAGTTGATACTTAGGTAATAATATCTTTTAGGAAGTATTTTGCATGACAGAATTTTTCAGTAAAAGATCTAAACTTAGTCATAAGCTCAGATTTCATGATACAATTCTCACAAATCCATGGGAGGTCGTTAACAGAAGCAAGCGTAAACAAACTATTCAATTGAAATACACCTCAAATACAAATCGGGCTCGTTACGGGGTCAAATCGAATAAAAAAATAATTTACCAGCAATTTTTCACAGCTATAGACGGATGGGCGACTAATTTGTCGAACGCTGGTTCGGATCTTCTGACATATGGTCCAAGCCAGTATAAACTGGCTGTGACTTGGCTTGTTGTGTGAACTAGGCAGAGGTCAGCTTAAATTGGATCACATGTCACATACTTGAACGCGCTAGTTAGGGTTGCCAAAGCTCAAGATTTGTCCTGGAATCTTCATATTTTTTAATTCATTTCTGGAATCCGGCTAGACTTTGGATCCTGAATCCTGGCATCTCAAGTACCTCCTGCTTTTTACTAATTGGTGTCTAGTGGAATTTAAAGCTATTTCCCCATCCCCATTCAGTCCCATTCAGTCCCCATTATTCAGTCTTCAATAGGAGACCTTGGCCTGAGTTATTTAAAAACTTGCATATTGCGGAAAATATCAAGATTTTTCAATAGAGAGTGGGTTTTTTCTCCCATTTTTTATTTTTTTATTTTATTCTGGAAACCCTAGCAACCAACCCTGCAGCCTAGCTGCGTATGCGCATCCCATTGTTAGATGGAATATGGCGACGCTAATGGCGTAGGTGACGGTAACATATCGCCTTTACTAGTGTTGGGGTTCGGACGGAGCCGAATTTCGGTTTACGGCCTAAACTGTTTTTTCTTGTCAAAGTCTTAGATCACTGTAAGTCTGGGTAACTCTTGTCTTTCATTGATTTTAGATCTGTTTAATTAAGGTTTAATTGTATTTTTTCAAGAATGTAGAAGAGACGTAGGTACACCGATTTCTTGTTTCCGTCATTTTACAACTTGAAATTAATAGAAAAAAAATACGTTTCTCAAATAAAATAATAGAGTCCTATTTAAGTTAAACTCTACCAAAGTAACCTAAAAATATACCTAGGTATCCAATAAATAAGATGAAAATAATTTTGAAAATTAAGTTCATTAAGGTTTTAGTTGTTATTTCTGTGGAGCTTTCAGAGTACTTAACTTTGAAAATTGAACTCTACTAGTACATAGGTACCATATAGTATTTACCTATACTACCTACTAAGTTTCCAGCTGAGTTTGCGATATGTGACATAGGCCGAAAACGAGTCCCTAAAGATAAAATTCGGTATCTCACCACTAGCTCTAAACCTATTTATACCTATTCTGTACCGTTATTAATCGCATTTCTTCTGCTCGAGAGTGGACTTATGGATCAGAGTAATGTCTGGTGGGTCGTCACTGCTGACCTTTCGATCGTTAGTTTTTGGTGTAACTTTGACTGTCAGCTGTAAAACTAGGGTTATGTTGATATCAAAATATTTAAAATACAGCAAAAAGAGAATTTGAGCAGAAACAAAGTCTGCGAAATAAAATTATTGTAGTACATTTTTTATCTAATCTTTAAAGTGCAATACCTACTTACACATTTTCAGCTCGAAGTTCAAAGTTTCTTATATAGTTTCCTTAAACTGTTGACCAGAGTAGGTACTTTTGTAACAAAACAGTTAACTAAGCTTTTGAGTGGATTGTTAATTCTATCTAAAATTGTTATTTACAATTTATAGTATTTATTTTTTAGCTTGTTGTAAAATTTTGCTCATAAAGAGATACCTACAGTACCTGCACCAGCCGTTTTAATAGTCCACTGCACTGACGTAAGCCTACCCACGAAGGGTGATTGGGCCATATCCACTACGCTGGCCCAGTGCGAGTTGGTGGATCCTACAGTACCTATATAGTTCAAAATATATCTAGATCACGACATAAATACAAAGAAGCATTGATGTCCCAGTTCGTGACTAGGTAGCGTGTGGTAGAAGGCAGTTTAGTTAATAGTTTTGAACATTCATGCAACAAAGTATAATTGTTATAATAGAAAAAACCTCAGCTGAAAAATGTAGCTTCTTTTTGAGTTAGGATTTTATTCATGAGCTACGAGTATGTTGCTGAGAAAAAAGTTGTTCCTTGGCTCTTTAGAGGATATTATGACATTTCTAATTTATTTAATACCTACTAGCGACACACAAATGTATTATGCATATAAACCTTTCTCTTGAATCACTCTATATAATAACAAAACCGCATTAAAATCCGTTGCGTAGTTTTAAAGATAGCATAGGTACATAGGGACCGACAGCGGGTAGCGAATTTGTTCTATGTAGTGATAGTAATTTGTTTCCGTAAAAACAAACGCGATTTAAAGTAAATGCATTTAAAATGAATAATTAGAACTATAAACAGAAGCTTTATCGAGACTTTGACACTAAATTAAAATTGAATAGGAATGAACAGTACAAGGGAATGCTTCTATACCTACTATAGGTCAAATCGCACAACTTGGCGGCTGTGGTGTTAGCTACAACCTGCGGATAACCCAAACCTCGCGCAGCTGTTAAGTGAGCTGCAGTAAGGATTTTATTATCCGCAGCGTGTAGCTAACATCACAGCCGCCAAGTTATGTGATTCGACCTATACCTACTAGTTGGCGTTCGAATAAGGAGGAGCTCAAATATTACGTACCTACTACAATTACAGGAAGACGTTACGGTGCGTTACATGGACGGAAGGGACGGCTTAAAATCCTCAAAACTTCCGTTACAAAATAAAAAAAAGGATACCAAACTAAATAAAATAGAAGACATTTTACTAGCTTTTGCTATACAAAAACATAAAAATAGGCTTTTAGGAAGCAGATCTAGAAAATTAAATAAGTAGAGTACGAACATATCTAAATTTTCAAAGTTCTGAATTTATTTGATTTACATTCTTACGTTCGTAAAACAAACTTCTGCCACAAAAAACGCCACAGGACGTCAACTTCTGGACTTAGGCCTCCCCAATAGATCTCCAATAAGACCGGTTGAAAGCAGCTTGCATCGAACGCGTCCACATTGTAGGGGGACGTTCTACGCTGCGCTTGCCGGTACAAGAACTTTTCGACCCCATCGGTCAGGAAGGAAAATGGTAATAGAGTAATACTTCCCGCTCTGTAAAGGATCCCCACCACTCCTACCTAAATAGAATCGACTTTATAATTGCAGAGGTGAAAAGTCATGTACCTACTACCATACTATATTTTATAGCTCGTGTCTAGAGTACTATAGACACAAAGGAGCATTGTGGTCTCCCCAAGTCGTGACCCAGGTAGCGGGTCACAGATTAATTTATAGTTACTACGTGAATTGCAGTTTGTTCGAGCTCTGATTCGAGGCGCCCTGCCTCGGCGACGGTTGGGCGATGACTAGTGATATTTTTGGCTTTTTAGGCGGTTTTATAACGAGATGAAGATGGTTTTATGTAGGAATTATGTATTGGAGTAGTGGTTATGTAGTAGTGGTTATTACCTGATACATTTACTTTACCATCCAATATATCTTTATACCTAAACAAATATGCGCGATAGGTCGTCGGCACTGGACCGATGCTGATGGCAGTGATATGGCATAGTTAAGAAAGAGGCCTACATCCATCAGTGGGATAAGAAAGGCTGTGGATGATTAATTGTATACAAATACCTATAAGAATACGTCACATTATTAATATCTACATGATTTAAATGTTTAATAATAAATTATAACATATGTGTGTAGGTATACCTAGGTACTTACCTGTTTAATAATGTATTGTAACAATATAAAAAGCAAAGGTAAGTTGATAAATGAATAAACGTATAAGACATTAAAAGAGAGCTGTACAAAACACTTAACTAAGTAAAGCATAATTATCTAAAAATGTAGTATACTTAGGTAGGTACCTACTTGAATATGTAAACAGAATCAACAAAATGATTCATCTAAGTTTCTCTAGAATTGTAAAGATAGTAAAAAGTACAAATAAACAATAAGTACAATTATTTAAAGCAAACTGATTCATCTTGGTATAGTAGGTATTTATAAATATTGGACAACTTTTATTTAAGAGGCCGCGTTAGCTCAATGGGAGAAAAATCTCCTCAGACACAAAAGGTCGTGGATTCATATCCCTGTCTTTTACCAATGAGTTCCTCGGGTATAATAAGACGTTGACGATGCCAAACAAACCCAACCTAGGATAAGAACTAACTACTCTACTTATAGCTCTGAAATATAAAGCTGCTGCAATATAAAATACCTAAGTACCTTCTAATATGAATTACTTTCGACAGCCCTTAATTAACCAATTTAATTATCAATTAATCACAAAAACAATCCAAAACATTCAATACAAAACAGTTAAAAACAACTGTCATTCTATTAAAACCGTCCAGCAGCGAAACAATTGTCCGTAAACAATAAATTCTTTGAGCGCTTTCCCACCAACTTCAGACGGACCGATGGAAATGACATTTTAAAACCTCTTTTAAACATAACCTATAGGTTTTACAAGTTGACGTATAGCGACATATAACCTTGTTTCGCACGCACGCTCTCTGCGCAACGTCGATAAAACAGGGCGTGGTCGTCGCGTCACTATCCACCAATCACGGGCCACCAAGGCACGTGTGCGTACGACACCATTCCATGTGTGCTCCATTCATACCTGTGTGCGTTCAACGCAGTCTATACTTCTGCCGTTGAAGCCTTCTCTACATGGGCGTAAGTACCGTCGGTAGCACCACAAAGAGTTCCCATATCTTTTATGTTCTTAGATCCCTATCGCGGTTTCTTATTTTAAATTTGAGATGGTGGTCTCGAATTAACGGTCGGCCCATAAACACGCTATAATAAACCCGTAATACAAAATAATCCGTGATTTTTATTACATTTTCGGCGTTAATAGGTTGTTACAGATTTTTTGATAACGCTTACATAGTTTCGGGTGAAGAATTTATTCATGTTACGAGTTGATTGAATTGTTAATGGGTCTTAATGGTTATGAATTGTGATGTAAATCACGCAAAACAATAGTTTTGGTTGTGTTATCTTGGTTTTACTGCCGCAAATGGCGGCAATTAACGTCATTTGCATAATCTTCACATCATTATTAAGTGGTAGCCATGTTGGAAATGCGGAAAGAAAAATCTATGGAAATTGTAGTGTTGGGGAAATTTGTCTTTCTTTATGTAAATTTCTGAAAATACTTACTTTTCATAGTAGGTAGTGTAAATGTTTAGTACCTACCTAGTGACAATCAGTTTAAGTGATCCATCCCACTGTGATGACATTCAGTCATTTCTTCATTTCCTAGTTTCTTTTACTTTGTGCTTTAAGTAATAAAATTGATGACGCATACTCATATTATGCTATATTAAAGTAAATTATAATTTAAGTATTAAATATGCAGGTACATTAAATATTCTGGAGAAGGTAAATGCCTATTAACTTTTTGTAAAATCATAAATAATAAATCGTAGTGAATATAAAAACATTTTCTAGTCTATGCTCCTCATAAACGAATTTAAACAGAAATTGGCCAGAATTCTGAATTTCGAAGCCGCAAAATAATTCGAACCTCACATCAAAGCGAGTCGTTCGAAATTCAAGTGCAATAAAAGGCCGTTTTCCGTCAAAATTCGATTAGGGACATACAGGGGGACAAAGGAAGTCGTTTATACAGGGGGCGGTTTTAAAATTGATTTTAGAACCGGGGCGTGTATTTACACGGGTATAGACAAATGGGAACGTTGTGACGTCAGGATGTGTTTACAATGTGTTTTTCAATAAGTACCTACGCATGTGATGTCAACAATAGTATTTTAACTTTGGTGCAAATATACCTAATCCAAATAGCAATCCTATTAACCAAAAAACCAGATTTGATTAAAAAAAAAATTGAAGATCCGCAAAGATTAAGGGAAAAGAGTTAATCCAATAAGACTACCTATAGAAACAGGTTTTTGTCGTGCTCTACTTTTACTTTGTTTAAAATATTATATTCCTTTATAAGGAACCAGCCTTTGCCCGCGGCTTCGCCCGCGCTTACTTTATAGCTTATGACACTCACAGATAATGTGGCTTTCTATTGGTAAAAGAATTATCAAAATCGGTTGAGTAGATCTAGAGATTACCCCCTACGACGTCACAAACTTTACTTCTTTATAATATTACTAGCTGCCCGTCAAGGCTCCGCCCGGGTGCGAATGGCTAAAGAAGACAGATTTTATAAATATTGTGACTATCACGTAAGTATGTGTTTTCGAGGTAAATTATAGTCTATGACACTCGCAAAGAGTGTGGCTTGCTATTGATAAAATAATTTTCAAAATCGGTTTAGTAGATCTAAAGATTACCCCCTACAACCTCACAAACTCACAAACTTTACCTCTTTATACCTAATATTAGTATAGATTAGTTTATTAGTATTAGTATAGATATTCCAGTTTATCCCCCGGAATATGGTTAAGTTTATAAAAATCTCTTTTTCAAAGTTTCTTTTTTTACGTCTATACTTTTTCAGAAAAAAAAAAACAAACTTAAAGAATAAACTAAGCGCTTCCTCTTCAGCTGGACAAGTTTACCAAAAATAATGTTCAATAATAAACCTAACAAAAAAAGCCCTCAGCCGACCCTCCAGCCCTAGTGTTTGTTAGGGTGAGAGCCCTCCACGCTCGCACGTTTTACTTCTAAGTGTTAGCTTACCGTAGATTCAACACTGGTTAGTACCATAGTGAATGTAAACGAACAGAGATCGAGATGAAGTGTTTGATGTAAAAATGTTGGTGATATTTGAGTTGTTAGGGGGCTATTATTTCGTTTAACGTAGTTGTATAATCTTGTGTACTATATAGCACTTGTTATGATGCTATAGGTAATTAACTATGTTCGTATAGGCCGGGTGGCTAGCCTTAGCGTCAAAGAGGGAGCCATTTGACATGGCTTAACGGATAGAACAGCCGAGACCTACAATTTAACGTGCCACGGTAGAGCTAGGTGCAAATCGTTTATTAGATTATAATGTACCTATTTTGTAATTACTTAGGTATTCATAATTTAAATATTGCACTGGTAGTGTTTTTAGCTCGTTTACATTAGTTTTTTACACACTCATCCTGAATAGCTCCGTTAATAGGTAGGTAAATATATAGTAGAAAGTAAAACCGCTATTTTTCTCTCTGTCTGTCTGTGTATCAGCTTATATCTTCCAAAGTAGACAAAACAGATTGCAATGCGGTTTTCACTTTTAGATTTCTTCTTCTGGAAGGTTCATAGCTATAACTCATCCATAACCGGGGGAAGCCAAGACGGGCAGCTAGTTTATGATAAGTAAACCAACAAAACTTTTGAAGTAAAAAACTAAAGTAATATTTTTCGAAAGCATCACGTAATGTACCATAAGACCATAACACACCTACAAATAAGAAAGTATACATGTTACCATGCTACGTGAGCTAACTTTCATACCATTACATTAGCCGTATTATTTCTGCGCTGCAATCCAGATGTAGAAATAAAATAAACATGGGCGCGCGCAATCTCGCGGGTCACGATCTGCGGTCGCGGCTCCCACTGCTTCAGGAATAACCGTTTCTGTACCTACTATGTAGAGGTATTTTGGTGTAGGTACCTACGTACTCGTATAGTACTTACTAGCGACTCGCCCCAGCTTCGTACAAGTATATTAGGTATACATACAAACCTTCTTCTTGAATCACTCTATCTATTAAAAAAAATTGGTTGCCTGTAAAGTCGGTATACGGGCGAAAGTTTTACGTGACAACGACTTTGAGACGAATGAGACGAATGAGTGACGGACTCATTGTGAGCGCATAACGTGAGCGGAGCGTAACGCAGTTTCTTGAAGTGTCACCCGGCAAACCAATTTATAAGACGTTGTCACGTCAAAACCGCATCAAAATCCGTTGCGTAGTTTTAAATATATAAGCAAACATAGGGACAGACAGACAGCGGGAAGCGATAGTGATAACGATATATCTATAGTGATTCAGGAGGAAGGTTTGTACGTTTAATAAACTTGTGAGAAGCCAGGGCGGGTCGCTAGTCTTACAATATGTCCGTAGTCTAGACTCTAGAGAAACACAGATAGATATTTAGGTAGGTATTAGGTTTATTCACCATGCAAAAATTTACATTGGTAGCTTATTTATGTAGCTTAAGCAACAATAAGTTCGGTCAGTCTTCGGATGGGTGGCCGCGGGTGGCATTTATATTAGAGCAATATAAAAGAAAAGTAAACTACAAAGTTGTTTTAACCATTTAGCCATATTAGAGGATTTCAGCAGCTTAAAAACTCGGGTCTAGCCACCAGTTCTATTACAAGCTCATATTTATTTTTCACTTATCTACGTAAACACTACTTTATAGTAAATTTCCATTAAGCACCTAGTTACCATTATAAATGAATCGATTGTGTACAATTATTGTACATTTATGGTGATAACTGCTCGTAAAAATACAATAAACATTGACATGGCCACCGAGGCAGCGCAATTATTTTAATTATTGTCTCTATCCATGCCACTTCTAATTAAAATATACATGAGACTATTAGGTATCCTTAAAACTAATATTATTATGTACGACAGTTGTTTGCTGATTAATTTATTCTTAAGTAGTGCGATGACATCCACAGATAAAGAGGAAATACGATTGAAAACTGCAGAAACGCGCAAGAATGCAAGCTGGTTAACCCAACTTAAAAATTGAAAAGAGGAAGCCTACGTCCAGCAATGGACGTCCTAAGGCAAATTTTTTGCGCAGTAGCGTACTAACTGATTTGCTATCGGTCAAAAATGGGGTAATTAGGAACCAGCAAAATACGTAGGTAGGTAGGCAATCTTTATATCTTTGTAAAAAAGTTTTTGCCCAAAAAATCTAGTACAAATCACTACATATAGTACCTATATAAAACAAAGTCGCTTTCCTTTCTGTCTGTCCCTTTGTAGGTATGCTTATTTCTTTAAAACTTCGCAACGGATTTTGATGCGGTTTTTCTTTAATATATGTATAATACTCCTGAGCGAAGCCGGGACGGGTTGCTAGTTGCTAGTAAGTATTAATATTAAATAATTAAAATACAATGATTTTTTTTTTCGATTTTCGAAACGGTGATCACAGTCTGACTAGCGTATTAGATGACGTCCACTTTCTTACTATGTGACCATAGTTATAAAGACCGCAAGATAACAGCTCTATCTCTGTTCCCCTAACCTAAGCATGTCCTACTCGAGGAGTTATAAGATGAATAAACAAATAAGCCAAAAAAACTCTTTCGAATTCGTATTAGCAAGGATGAAAAATGCAGCACAGATGACATATCGTCATTTAACGACGCACTTGACGCTAATGACGAGCAAGCATACGAAATTGCACAATGAGACGAGCTATAAATAGCTATAAGATATCATTCGGACATAGGTACAGTGAGCAGAATATGAAACAGAGAGATAGATCTGTTGTTATTGGAGTTACAAAATTTAGAAAAATCAAAACAGTTAACTTCGTACAAGATTATTTGTAAACGGAAACTACAGTTTACCTACGTGTGGTTTCATGTATTTTTTTACCCGGCTCCACCGCTGGGAATGAAGGAGAATTAACAAAAATATATGGGGCGACGCGAAAATCATTAACCGTCCGCACACCAAAGCAGCAAGCATGCAGCAAAGCAGTCAGCATAAGGCAAAGCAGCAAGCATATATCAATGCAGCAAGCATACAGTAATAATAATTTTCGATAACTTCACAATTTCATACCTACTAGAAGCTTAGCTACTCTGAATCCTAGTATTTGATACGATAAAAGATAATTTTGTAATCGCATGGTACACTATAGCATATTTACATAACATGCGATTCTAAAATTGAGCATCTGGACTAAAGCAAGTCTAGCATTACATGCATTAAAAGTAATAATGTCGGATTCCAGAGTTGGTTTCAAAATAAAACTTGTGTATACAACCTTTTATTTGAACCTGTAGATACATTTCGCGAAATGGTCTCATAAAAAATAATTATTCTGCACAATTTTCTTCTCAGTGTCCGACCTGCGCCAGCGCACGCGTTGCAAGGCGCATGCAAATGCGGCGCGCGCTGTGACCAATCACATGATGGCATTACAAGACAAGTTTATCGGACGTTGCATCTGGGACGCAAGATCCATTTTTTCATTTTCTTGACATATTTATTTTACAAATTTTATTAAATGTCACAGCGGAAATAATTTCAAAGGTTTTATAAGAAACCAAAGAGAAATCACAAATTATTATTACTAATGATAAGGAATCACTACTACTTACGTTAGTAATTATTTATTAATCTGTGCTACTACAAAGAGAATACTTAGTTCACCACAACTGATACAATCAATATTGGCTATTTGTTACTTTTAGAAAAAAGTCCTATATTTTTATGGACAATGTAGCTAATTTTGATGTGCAAATAAAGGATGTGCAAAGACGTTTAATTGCTCATCAACATCTTTCAATTGTTGTATGTCAAAAGAAAAAAATCCAATGTAAGGAAAAAAAATCTTAAAAGTAATGGAACTATAGGCATTTAGATGTGAAATCTAAAGATTGTTAAAAGTTTAGCTAAATCTTGTGATAGTAATGAAACATGAAGTTTCGTTTAGAAAAATCATTTTTATAGCTATTTTAGTCCGCTGAGTAGGTTTCAGGACACCTCAATCCTGAAACCTACACCATGACACACGAAGCCGCAAACATACAGCTAGTCATAAAACATCTACACACTGACGAGTAGCCAACATTATGTGAGAATACATAATTTCCCACATAATGCCTCCGAACAGTAGACGCGCGCAGGCTATTCAACATCTGAATGCGCTATAATTAAAAGGGCTGAGTCAAACACGATCAATCTCGGCTCCATCTCCCCACATAAAGTCAAAATAATAGATGGTCTCTCTAATGTCGCTTTTTTCTCAACAACCGACCGGCGTACACGGCGGAATTGACAGGTCATCAACGCAGGCGCAGCCGCAGTGACGAAGCTCTTTCACCGCGCATCGACCGAATATAACGCTTCGCACAAACATCTACCTTAATCAGTAGCCACAAAAGACGATATCCCCGTGAAATGAACACGCGTATAAGACCTTTGTTATCAAGAAGCGCCTCCCGTTCGGTTCTTTTTTCAAAAGATAATCTTCAGCGGCCGAGGCGTGAAGGCCGAGCGCCACACAACATGGCGTCGACAGGTTTCTTCCCGCTTTTTTACTTCTTTGTTCCTTCCCATTATTGTCTATGGATGTTTCTTTCCCGCCGTTCGATTTTTAAAGTTTTTTTTTTAATTTCGCATTATTAATGCCGCGGCGTTTGTGTTGTTGTTTATTTACATACAAACAAAAGAGTTTCGTCAGCGAGGAGGTTGTCTATCAATATCTAGCTGGGAAAGGCAGTGATGGAGCGTTTTGGGGAGTCGTTAATCTGTTCTCAGAACATTGATTTTAAAATAAAATGGAGTTCATCAAGCCATTGCGGAGGTATTCGCGGTCAATTTCGACGTTTCGCAGAAGAGAATGATTTAGTGCGGTTGTAAAATTTTGAAAACAATAAAATGGAGGGCCGGACCGGTAGCCTGAGAACGTTTGACGGATTTCAAAATTACCTCCGCTGAGTTATTCCCTCTTGTTTCGTCATTTTGTGCTTGATAAGCACCAAGTAGATTGTTACGGTATCTGCAGAAAGTTTGCGATTGTTATCAAAATGAAAATACCAATTCTCAGATAAGCCAAACTTATCGACATAGCTCTGTGAATTGGCAAATCAAAACAATACAAATTACCAACTGAGAAATTTGTAGGTACGGGTAAGGTAGAAAAGATCTCAAAAGGAGACTACGTATCTAGTATTACAGATTCATGAAGAAAAGATAATATAATAATATAGGATAATAATGATATTTTAGGATGCCGATTGGATCACAGGCCAGTAGCGATCGAGTGACCTCCGAGACGCTTTCTACGCGGAAGCTGCACGCTCTGTTGACATTCGTCACTTAAGCAGAACTGGAAAAAACACCAGATTGCTCCTAAAGAAGTGCTTAAACCACTAAACTAGATGATTCAATTGCTTAACAAAAACTGAGGCTTGACGGAGCAAACCAGGAGGCTGGTTGTGTCATAGCGCAAATACTAAAGTTAATCTATAGTTAGGTGTAATTGAAGATGTTTGTTGTTAGGCTGAAAATGTTTTTTTTTTTGAGGTGGGTTCATAATACATATGAAAGTTTGTTGGTCGATATCTACAAAGACGAAAAGAACAGAAAACGAAAAGAAAGATGCTACTTGCCCAGCCAGTCACATATACTCATTTGATAAAGCAAGTACCTGTTACGAAATAAGTTCGAACAGGTCGGATGGCTAGCTCTGGTGTCTGGGTCCTGATGTTGAGTTTTAAGCCGCTTGAAGGCCTCTAACATAGCTATAAAGCTGAAAGATGAAGTTAATATGCTAATATTTCTGATAGCATAATAGTCATAAACGTAGGTACACACTGAACCAAATTTAACCAATCTTAGAGTTGTTTATCTAAAAGGTCTAAGTATGCCCAGGAACTTTTTTATCGCCAATAAGTACTTGGTAGAGTACCAACTCGGTGTACCTATGTAATTATTTGCACGATTGTTTGAAAGATGTTTTTTAATGGTGGTTTATTTTTTTTAATTCTGTATTATGTAACTACTTACTCACTTCGGAATTTCCATATTAGTTACTAACCTTAACTTTTGATTCAAGTTTTCATACCAAGAACCGCTACCCGAAACTTTTACCATTGTTCATGCCACTGGTAAGAAAATGGGCCGACAGATTTTGACCCTAAAAGGTTAAAAACTGACCGCTCCATTTGAAATAGCTCCACGTCACCGTTGACTCGCATTACCGACTACTGAAAACCTCCAAATAGGGAAATAGTAACTCTATTAAAAAGATCTTAAGTTGATTTCCCATTGCCCATTACAATTACATAAGATTTTTACAATCCTCACTGACCAATTAAGACTTTGCTAAACCCAATCAAATTTGGGCTTAAAAGTGTTGAGATAAGGTTGGAATTGGTAGTTGGTTGGTCGAGGAAGCGAAGTGAAATGAGGTGTATCGGGTTCGATTCCCGATTCAGGCAATTAAAGTGTAAGTCGCGGGCACGGTCGGGTGGCGGCACATGTTGTATGAATGGCCCGTTTTGGTGGAACAAGCGTTGGATTGAGTGTCGGGTGGCGCGGATGGGTTCTGGGAACTTTGGTGGAGGTTCGTTGACTTGCCAACTGGATAAACCAGCATAGGTTTTTACACTAGAAGGCGATCAAAATATGCTCAGTGCAAAAATTTAAAAAAAAGTAAATTCGGAATTTGCGATTTCGAAGAAATACAAGTAAATACAACAAATACAGTTTAAAATATAAATAAACTTATGAAATAAAAACATTCTCATCAAATCAATAGAACCGAAACCGAGATCCTAAGAAACATGTAGCACAAGATTTACGCCCTCTCTGTTGTACTGCAGCCACTGTAGGTGAGTCCAAACAAATTGGACAAAACATTGGACTGCCAGAATGTGGAACGCTTTGTCTGAGTCTGTCTTCCCGATAAAGTACAATGTAATTGTCTTCAAATCCCGAGTAAATAGGTATCTTCTAGGTAAGCGTGTTACACCCTAGACCGCGTATCTGCTTAGCATCAGGCAGTGTGTTGTCAAACGCAAACCTATATGAAATAAAAAAAATAAATTAAAAAAACACAGTGATGTGGACTTGGCACAACCACCCTTCGTGAGGTCTATGTAAACTATGAAAAAGCCGATAGGTACCTTCCTACTTACAGTACAGTACAAAGTACGATACTGCATCAGCCTACTGTTGAACACAACCTTGCTTGAAAGGCGAATGCGCCATGTACACCGCAATGACCCAGTGCGGTGAAATTTTTTCAAAATTCACCACCGATATCAACAAAATACTCATATTTGTTTTACAGGGCAACCAAATACAACATTTTCCGTTTCCATTATAAACAAGAGGCCCAAAACCACAGATCAACATTCAACAATACCCCTATTATGCATGTTAGCCTATAAATAACGAAGGTCCGCGCGGGCGCAGGGGGTCCAATTAAAACGGACCATTCGGACCTTGGCGGGACTCGCGGCGGCGCGATGAAAAGCCGGGACCGGGAAGAAATGAGCTTGGATGTTTAAGCAATCTATTATGTAAATAAGATGTATGAGTATACTAGAACTAGAAACAAAATCATAAGATCAATATAAATGGTTGACAGTTTTGATAAATATTTCAATAATATTCTCTGGGATACACACAAAAATCACTATAATTAGTGAAGAATGAGTACTGAACCTTGAATGTTCTATGTTTACTTCAAAGTGTCATGCAAGGGCTATCATTATTTACGTTCCTTTGAGATCTAGAGAATATAATCAAGTGTTAGTCGAAGATAGTTTTTGAGACACTGCACTTTGCAAAAATATGTCGCGTTTTTTTATTTCATGTAGGTTTGCATTTGACTACACACTGAACAAAAAACTCCCTGAAAGTTCGTACATAGATAAAACTGTCAATTTCAGATTATTTTCAAAACAGGCGTTTTAGGGTTCCGTACCGAAAGGGTAAAAACGAGACCCTATAACTAAGACTCCGCTGTCCGTCCGTCTCTCTGCCTGTCAACAGGCTGTATCTCAGATAGATATTCACTTTAAAACTAAACAATTAAATTAAAATGAAATATATAAAGGGGGCTTCCATAAGGTACGGAACCCTTCGCGCATGAGTCCGACTCACACTTGGCCGATTATTTTAAAGATTAAGACCAATATCAAGTCTGTATAGCTAGACCTGCACAAACACGGCACATAAACTTTAGGTAAACCTCCCGGGGGCGCGGGGTCGCTCCCCCCGGAAGACTTGTGGAGGGTAGATAAGGAATATTTCCTCCTCCCCCAACAATAACGGCTTGGACGACTTTTTGAGAGATTTTCTGCAGTTTGCCGATCTTTGTTTTTTTTCGTTCGTTGCCACTAGTACCATTAATAGTTGGTAGAGTTTTATGTTGCATTTTTGATTAATTGTTATACCTATATCTTTGAATGCTGTGATTGAATGTGTTATAAACATTGATCTGTGAAATTTTCTAACCAATAATGTTTGACTGGAAGAGATTGCTTTTTAGCGATAAATGTCGGTGCGTACAATATATATATTAATCAATCAAGTAATTACTCTACCTTTACTCTACATAAAATCCCTAAAATTAAAGTCTTAAGCCCCTGATCGACGTACAATATAAAACCGCGGTTTTAAAGTTTTCTCTGTGGTTATACTTACCGTTATATCGTCATACCGTAGAGAAAACTTTAAAACCGCGGTTTTATTTTGTACGTCGGTCAGGGGCTTAAAAGATATTGTTCGTGTAAAAAGTATGATTCGCACTTTCATAAATCATTTGGAATTGATAAAATGATAACTTTAAAAATATTGTACGGAGACAACGTACCCGCGCAAGCGCAGCGTAGGACATCTACACACAAGGTGGGACGGACGATCTTGAATCGCTTCAAAAACGCAAGAGTATGGTAAGATTGCGCTGTTTGCAAATCTCTTTCAATCGGTCTTATTGGAGAGCTATAGGGAGCCCTCCCTAAGTCCAGCAGGGGACGTTCGTTCGTTTCAGCATGGCTGAAACGAACTGATTATGCAAGGCTTTTTTTTTAATTTTTGAATAAATGAAAAGAAAAGAGCATTCGTATTTCATTAAACTCTATCGCCGATGCATCGAATAACTTAGGTCACTTAAAAAAAATATTCTTATAATCACATAAACTCCAAATTGAGGGTACAAAATTACAAGGCTACGTCGAATGTACCTTTATTATTTTTTAATCAATCCACCCACGCTTTTCAATGCAAAGGGAACGTTGCACAACTCGAATTTGGAGACCAATTACTCTGTCGAAGGTTGTTTTTGAAACTGTTTGACGATAAAATTGGTTGTCTATGAAACTGTTTGTCTCGTGCAAGGCGATACTTTGTTGGGTAGTGACCCACATTGTAAATGATTGATGAAGTACTTATACTGTGGCTTTAATTTAGCATAGTACTGGCAGGATGTTGACCTCAATTTTTTGTTTGTTTTGATGTCTTGATAGTTTATACCATGTTCAATTCTAATGATTAGATTTTGGTATTGCACAAAGATAACCAGTGTACTCGCTATTTATAATTAAGTAGGTCTCCACGTACATAAAAAAACGTTGACAGCAAGGAATATCTTATGGTTTGATTGTGGAAACTAGCATAGTTTTCGCACATTTTAATTAAAGTATATGAGTAGCACAGGTGTTCCTCACGCTTAATTTTATTAGATACTGCTACTATAGCCGAGACGAGCCCGCGTGCTAGTACTCCAACCTTGAAAAAGATCGCGAAATGCGATCGAAGCTATTGTAGCAGTATCTACTAAAATTAAGCGTGAGTAACACCTGTGCTATACTTTAATTAAAATATCTTATGGTTTCTAAAAATAACGAGAATTTGCAAGAACAAATAAAGACAGCGTGCAAAGCAAAATGAGTGCAGGTACGTACGTGAGCAAATGCACTGCGGAAAAGCGACCTGTGCTTTTGAATAGTCAAATACAAAAGCTTGATTAAAAAAAAATATATAGTAACTCTGAAAAACATCTCATAAACAGTAATCAAGTCACAATTTATTAATTTACAAAAATTGGAGTTTTCCAATGAAAATCTGGTTTCTCCCTTAGAAAACTACAAAAAGTCTCATCGAAAATCTCTTTGAAAAATCATCACACACGTTTTCTGCGAAAATCACTAACAATAGTCATTAAGGTTGTTAGTTGTAAAAAAAACGCCAGTGTATTGAACTGCAAGCCCAAGAGGCTTATCGGCTAAGCTTAGTGGCATTGGACTTCGACTTTTACTCTAGGGGCATGATTCTGCATCGTTTTTTAAGATAACCAAGTTACGAAAACTAGGTATGCGAAATTGGTGATATGTCAAAATTAACCTAACCCAGAATGGGCCATCATTGTGTACATGGCCCAATACACTTCGCGGGGTAGGCCTACGTTCTGCATTGGACTATTAATAACGGCAGGTAGACTACAGTACAGTCAAAATGAATACCAATTTTTGATAGCTTCTCTTAACTTTGTAGAGCTACTTGAAAACGATACATAATGCCTTGCTCACGCCAATAGCACGCGTTACATGAGCAAACGGGACGGAAAGCGAAGACCAACGCCACTGCACTTAACCGATAAAGACCAGGGTCAGATTAACGCATTACTTGGCTCAGGCTGCAGCGCCCGCGCCTCAATTTCACGCCATTTACCAGAGCACAATACACGGAATTAAAAATAAAATCAGAATGAACAGGAACACTGCTTTTATTCGGAACTCAGAAAGTGGCCGTAATCCGACAGGAGGTGAGTGTTAGGTTAGGTTAGTCTGTTAGGTGCTACCTTCTACACATATTTTATCTCTACTTTTTGGAGTAATTCAATATTACTTAAGCTTGAAATACGTTATCAGTTCGGTAACGCCATCGATATTCGAATTATATACGGATACGCGACTAGCCAACAGTAAGGCGATCTCTTAAAAATAATATGTGTATCTTCAGTTGAATTGAAACGAGCTACGATAGTCATACACACAAAATTAATATACACATCAACTTATAGATCGAGGGCTGAAAATGGAAATAAACTATAATTTAGTTGTCCTTAATTAACAAAAACTGTACCTATAAGACAAACTATTGTACACAGTTAAGCAATAAATTATTATTCTACATATTCTATTCCTTTTGTCAAATGAATTACGAGTATATCCCAAAAAAAACAAAATAGCCTAGTTTCCACCTGGTTCTATTTCTGTGGTGGAACACCCAGGGGTTTTGGTGGATATACTGTCCAGTCGGCAGGACTCCCACATAACCACCCGCCTGCCCACGAGGTGTGGTGGTATCTATAAAAGATTTACCCTGGCTAAAAAAAATAAATAAAAAAGGGGCTTATTCTGTACATCAATACATTTTTCTATGGAACAACAACTTTTTTTTGAGAATTAATAAAAGTTGTAGAACAAAAGTTGTTAGTTTTGATGTACAGAATAAGCCCCTAAAAGGATGCTAATTGATTAGAAATAACCCTGTATACCTATAAAATATGAATATAATTTATGGATCAAGTAAGGCAAGTTATTTTAGAGTCTAGACTGAATTAAGCTCTACTGAGTACATACCTACACATACTCAGAAGTCTCACAAGCAAGTCTACAATAGGATCGTCTTCAGAGGAAATTGATATAGCGCCGGTCCCCGTTATTTTTTATAATTGATGTTACTCAGTAAAGGTATGCCGACAGGAAACATTATTTTCCGAGGTCAGTTATGACCAGCAATTATCCCCTACCACCGTCGCTTGACAACTAATAATTACTAAATAAACCGACCAAAAAGCCAAATCGGCCAAATTACGCTAAACGCCGGACTTAACCCTCGAAACGTCGCCGACAATTACTGTTAATAAATAATAATTTCAATAATAAGCGTATACAAAAAGTTCGATTTCGGACTAGTTTTGTGAGACCCCCCGGTCGTTGTAAATCTGTTCTAAAAGACGACCCAATAAGTCTGGTTTTACGTTTTGAGAGTCGGCGCACGTCTCATAATGGCGAGGGGCAACAATCGCGTAGCACTAGCGATTATATCGATTACTGTCGATAACTTGTATCGACACCGGCTATTTGGTTAGTCGGTCGATTATCGATAATTTGCCTTCGGGGTACGCTCCTGATGCTGTAAATCGTTGACCGATTAGTTTTTTGTCGTCTTTATTTTGTAGGTACGTGATCACTGGAAATCGCTCGTGGCTTGTACCGTTCGTCTGGTCGGGGACATTTACATACTATAGCGGGGAGCTTACGTGAAGATTATAGTGATTACTGGTGATTAGGCGATCGGAGCGAATGTCGAAACATTACTGGACGACCGATATTGCTAAACAACAACTACCTAACACAAAATTCGCACGTAGGTATTAAGTTATTGGCGGAGTTGAGTCATTCGTTCTATTTTGGCTGTTGCAAATGTGACATTTAACTAAATCTTAACATTTTGTTTCACGGGATTTTTAATTTCCTGAAAAAACATTTCGAGTAATAGTAGTATTTATTGTTAAAATACTTAGTAGAAAAAAATAATAATGAATAAGTTGTGAGAGGTTATGACCAGCTTCTCAGACTTAAAAGCTAAAATGTCATTTAAAATTCATAGAAACCTGGTTTTATTCACCGTAAACCTTCAAACATCTACTTTATTACCATTACCAAGTATTATTTCGCAAAATCTTTATAAATATCATAACTATAAAGAGAAAACACCGTCAGTTACGATGCATCCCGACATGTTTTACTACCTATAATTCTATTCTACGAGTCCATATAAAATAGAAACTCTGGAGTTGCGAGCTTTCAAAAAGGCTACATTAAAAAGTAATAAAACTCAAACATAAAGTTTAGTGCGGCCAGTTTACGAGCAGGCTACCTATCGATCTTTTTGACGATAAATAAAAATTAATGGGTAGCGGTGGCTAAGATAGGTAAGACGTAATAACTGGTGTATGGCCATCGAGATCGAGTACTTATTGAAAGTCCATGAATGGGAACAAGTTTTTGGAACGTTTTCGTGAGAGATTTTACGTGATGCAACCGAATGGTAATAGCTGCTCACCGGGCTAAAGACGTGAACTCGGGATTGAAAAGTATTGATTGAAAATGTAAAGTGAGCGTTCACGAATTCATCGCTTAATGTTATAAGCAAAGGAATATTTTTATTTTTAATTATTAAATTGAAAGTTGTTAGGCGTAAATTTTGACGTGACTATTTTAGGGTTAACTTTAATCTTTAAAAATATGACAATTTATAAACAAAAAAAAAACAGCTTACATTAATAGAAAGAACCAATAAAAATGAAGCTTTCCAGTTATTTCCGTGCAGCTTATTAAAACTGTTTTTTTCCATCTTTCCAACAAAGCAGTGTCCCCATAGGTCATAACTCCATCGAATCGGATGCAGAATCAGGAGTAATGGGCTCGTCACCCCTTGGTACTAGGGGGCAAAGGAAGGCGGGAAAAGGGGGCAAGGGAGGGGGCATGAAATGGAATTCTATCGGACTCCTCCATTCCACTCCGTTCGCAGCTACGTGACACTACATAGACATAGCCACAACTCAACCACGTCACGTTTTCACTTTTGTCAACCTTAATCCGAGGAGGCAAGATTGAAAATTGAATACCGACACGATTGTTAGTTTTGTCTACGTCTGAATTTTCAACTTTTTGCGCGTTTTAGCATTCGTGTTGTTTAGTTTTCATGAAATTCTTTTACTGCTGTGTTTTTGTTTAGCAGTTGGTGCGTTTGTTTTAGTGTTACTACGGTGTCTAGGTACTAAAAGCTGAACTACTTGGTACTAAATGATGTTGATATTCATTAATGAATCCTCCGTCACAGCACAGAAGCCTCCTTTCGAGATTTTTAAACAGCTTATTAGAAGAGTTTTGCATCTAGTTTTTTTTTCTGGGGTACGGTGCACTTGTTATGATGTTTTTGATCATAAGACGCATGTGATCTCATCACAGACTACTATAGATACTACGTATCAGACAAGAATCTACGAACAACCAATAGCGGACTGGTAATTTTGAGTTTGACATTCATTTACTTTTTAAAACATGGCGACCGAAATGGCAAGAGTACTTTTTTTGGCTTCATAAATATTTATTAATTCCTGTATGCATAACATTCAATTCTCCAATTAAAATATAATTATTGTTTTACCATTTTTAAAACCTATGTACCTATAGGAAGTTAATAAATAAGACTAAATATTGTGCTACTTCATGTTTATTCATCATTCACATCAATTTCATCATTCAAATTTTTAGGTTAACTTTCGTAAGATAAAGTTTTTCAGTTTTGCACAGTTATTATTGATACTAGACACCCACTTGAGTCCTATTTAACTATTCCAGAATACGTTGTATCCTAATTATGCTTCGCCTGCAGTTGTAGTTCGGCATACAACACAATATTTCACAGGATGCAAAAACACACTTAAAGACCAATGTATGAACACCAACGCATAAAACACAATGAATGTGTGGTTTTGTAACAGTTCAGTGGAGACGATGAACGAACACTTTACATAACTAACACAATAACTTTAATAAAACATTAAAAAAGATGGAACAAAAACTGCTGAAAATTTTAATGCAAAAGATTGATTGACTTTGACATTTTGCTACTCGAGCAGCCTTGAACGGGCATAGAGAATGCAATTGGGAAAGTCAAAATGAAAATTACCATTTGTCTATGGTAGAAAAAAGGGCAATTTTTTTTCTTTTAAGATTCCAGCCCATGGATCTCATTATGTAGGCGTCGATTTGGCATTTTTATTAGGTTATTCTAAGCATCAAATGTCTAACATTTTTTTTTTTTTAAAAATCCTTACAAACTAATCCCAGAGCAATTAATTAGTAGAGACTATCTTGCATCATGCACTAAATTGTTGCAGGAATTTGCAAAACTTTCATTGCGAACTTACCCTGTGCAATTCACTAATTATTCAAGCACAATGAACCCCAACTTTCTTCTACAAAAACAATATTTATCGTTGGAAAGTACTAGGGTAGCATAACCACAAGGGCGCTAGAGCGAGCCCATTCCAAACAAAAACAGATCGGGCCGCTATCGATGCTGTACAAACAGCCGGAGGCTTGAGACCACTGTTTGTACAAAGTAGGGGAGCGAGGGGCTAGTTGTAACAATTTTAACAAATAATTATATATCTTGAAGTGTATTGACTAAATTACCACTAACTAAACTTTGATTGATACTCTAACTATTCTTCTATTAAGTCAAATTGAAAAAACATCAAATCTACAGGTAACTCTTTCACAATTAATTTTTTTTTAAAAAAAGGGAAGTGTTACAACTTACCCCGTGGTTGGGGCTAGTTGTAACATCTATTGGGGCAAGTAGTAACAAGAATAAAAAACAAAAATATGACACCTTCAATCGTTTAATTTTTTCACATCTTGGATCATTTTGCTTTGTTTACAACAAAAACTAACTAGCTATTTCTATAATATGTATTTTTTTTAATGAATAATTAACTGAAACATACTTTTTATATAATCAACAAATTAAAGATTTAAGTTTTTAACTATCTATCTTATTTTGTACTTATGTACATATATAGGCACTTATATATCAACATGGCATTTTATAATCACAGTACCTACTTAAATTAAATTATAAACCTCTAAATTAAGTCTTGTAGTTATCTCTTAGTTCTACCTTACATCTTACAATAATCAGCCTTGCAATGAGTTTCTTTATCAAAGAAATTAAGTCTTCATCTGAATTACAGTTGATACAAACAAAAGAAATAGTATCTCCTGTGACACATCCTACATGTGCCCACATCTTACATAAAATACATTCTACCCAATCACCTTTTGAATGACTATACGCTTCATCGCAAACAAGACAATGCCAATCTTCAGATTCTGAATCTGAAGAATCTGAACTTAGAATCCTTTTTTTAACTCTTTTTATTCCATCTTTATTTTTCGCTGATTTTTTACCTTTTCCTTTCCCCTTTCGCTTTTCTTTTCCCTTATCTTTATAATCTTTTTTTTGCTTTTTCTTAATCTTTTCTTCATATTCCATTCTCAAAGTTTCTTTTTCAGGCGTATCTGTCAAAACAGCAGACTTCCTTTTGCGTCTGCAATTTGTATTTGTTTTTCGTGGTGGTGCCTTTGGTAATGGTCTAATCTTCGATGGGGAAAATAGATTTTGACCAGAGCAACTTGGAGTTGGTTCGTTCGCAGTTTCGATGTGGCGTATAATTTCTGTTGTGCTGATATCCACTTCAGGAGCAGAATCTAATAGTTCTGGATGTTCAAGATTCAATTCTTTGTGTTGCCTGCTCTGTTTTTCTTTTATAGTCTCTCATTCTAAATGAAAACAAATAAGGTATGTTACATTACAAATAATAACAGTAACTTACAGCAATCTGGGGGCAAGTTGTAACATGTTACAACAAACCCCGAGGTTTTGTTACAACTAGCCCCTAGGTATAGTTCTTAATATTTATCACGATAACTATTAAATCAACTTAGTAATCTCGAAAACTGTTACACAACATCATAAATAGTTATATTTTAGCATCAAATAAAATACATAAAGCTCAAATTAGTCGAAAATAGTAAAGCTAATCAAAAATTTACGAAAATAAAATTATAGATTACCTGTCACCAACGAAGCGCTTGCACACACCCACTCACTGCGCCGCCTGGCGGGACACTGGCTGTGATAAAGTGGCGTGGCGCGTTATAATTTTAAGATTAGGTAAAAAAAAATCGTGAATAAAGTTTAAATTCCTATTGAAAAAGGTCTGTTACTACTTACCCCTGTTACAACTAGCCCCTCGCTCCCCTACTTACCTATTGAAGGGACGAGCCCCGTTCAAGTGACCGTGGCGGTTTTTGGAACTAATGTCGTATGTAAATGTTAGAGAGAAACACCGTTGAGATTTTTATTAGATTTTTGGCTCTGCGTTTTTAAACATCACGCTATCTTACATTCACGAAAAATAAATATCACCAAATTATCTAATTTTCTAAAATGCTAATTTCTCACGGCAAATACTATTTTGCTCTAAATATACATATAGCTATTAAAATCAATGTAGGGATACATTGGTTACGTACTGACTTCGATTTAGATCCCATTTCATTCAATGCAATAAATAACAATATAATGAGAAAATAAATTACACAAAGTTTTGCTACATTTAACAGATGAGATTTTTTTTCTAATACAGATAACCTACAAACAGCCAGATGTGTCTGGCCAAAAAGAAAAATAAATAAGCAAAACAAGAACTGGCAGCCAAGCTCGCAAAAAAATAAGAGAATTCAAAATCGGAATCCATCCTTTGACGAGAACCCCGCGCGTGTACTTGATTGATAAGCGTTATCGCGCGGCGCACGCTTGGGGTCCGACCCACCCTACGCTCGCAAACCGGTATAGGGTACTTCGGTATATATTTTATAGAAACGATGTATAGGTATAGGTAAAGATAAACAGAATAGAAATAATGGAAATAAAGTTTATTTTTTATGGCGCTAGTACAATTTGGACGTAGATTACTGTATGTTTAGAAGAAAATTTAACGTTCAAGGCGAATGATGTCTTGAAATTTTAATCAATCAATACTTACTCGTGTTTTGCTATCGTTACGCTATGCTAATAGATTAGGTACGTATCTTATGACCCCACCCACTCTTGAGCAAAGTAACGTAGGTAATTTAAAGAAAACCCATGTAATTTTCTAATGCAAATCAATAATACGTAAAAATATATTATAAGTGCAATAAAATATTGACCTCCGCAAATCGATTTCAAAAAATTACTAAGAAATCTTAGAATTAGCTCTACCATAGTCAGCTTCAATTCAAATCTTAGACAAATACACAAAAGTTGTCCTTAAAAAATCCAAAACGGTCAAACTTTTTCTAAAAGATATTTTAAGTACAGGCAACTTACCTGTCGTTTTAAAGTACATACTTATGACACTTTTTATCGTGACAAACAAGAATAGAAAGGACAGAGTATAACTAAAGAATTATACGCTAAGAAAACTTAAAAAATGCGTATTAAATTTCGCATTAGCTGTATCAATAACCGCGTAAGCGCATAAGCTGGGCCTTCTAATCCCTGTGGGGGGTTTGAGCCCAGCTAGTAGAAAGGACGTTTTATTTCAACGAGGGATGATCTGGATCTAACCCCAAGGGGGTTAGCTTTTTTGCTTCATTCACAAATGTTTTTTTCTCATTATTTTAGGGAATTATTTTTTAAGTAAAACTTTAATTGATAAAGATTTTATAATTTGAGGTCTGATTTCGTACCGTCTTTTTACATTAAGCTAGGTGAAATTGTAAAGGAACTGTATTTTTCTGTATGTCAAAAACGATAACCCCAAAAATTTCAAGTTTGAGTTTTGCGCTGTAAAATTAAAGCTGACATATGAGTACTTTTGGGTATGTATTAAGATAATGGTATAATAAAAGAAATATACAGAATCAACTTGGTATTTTTTGTTTTTTATTGCCCAAAATGTGATTTTCAGTCAGCCCATTTGTTTTTAACTTTTTGAGATATCTACCTATTTAAAATAACATAATATGTACATTTTTAATATACATTTATTTCCCGAAAATATACAGAGTCCGGTAAGTATTTTTATTCTTATTCAATAAAATGTATTTTTACTCCTACTATTTCATCTATATTTTTAGCACGTATATTTTTAATTTTTGTCATCGTGAATAGAGGTGGCACCCTAAGATTGTAACGCTATAGGGGCTTAATTCAGCTAGTGGAAACAATTTCTTGTTTGCCGTATCTATGGGATATCATTCCATTGGGTATGCGGTAGGGGAGTGTTATCAGCCAGTTTTAATGCTATTTTGCTTCTGATGGGGATGTTGAATGTTTTCTGCGTCGTAAGCATAGTCAGTGGTTTAGTTAGTTTTAGTAATAAACGTGTTTCTAGTCCATGCATTTGATTGAACACAAATTGAAACTTTCTGTAAGATTTTTGTTTTTCTTTTGGTTGGGTCTGTTTTTAGGGTTCCGTGCCCAAAGGGTAAAAACGGGACCCTATTACTAAGACCACGCTGTCCGTCCGTCTATCCGTCTGTCTGTCACTAGGCTGTATCTCATGAACCGTGACAGCGAGACAGCTGAAATTTTCACAGATGCTGTATTTCTGTTGCCGCTATAACAACCAACACTAAAAACAATAAAGTAACGGAGGCTTCCATACAACAAACGTGATTTTTTAGGAGTTTTTTGCTCGCTATTAATAATGGCAAGAGAAATGGGGCTAAGGGGGTTCCAACACGGTACGAAACCCTTCATGCGTGAGTCCGACTCGCACCTGGTCGATTTTATAAATGTTTCGTCTTCATACTTTGAAAAACGTAAGTTTAAATTATTTTTTTACAATTATTTCTTGGCTTCAAATTTTTAATCTTAGAGCTCTTTGTTGATTCTCTGGTTTAAAGAAATAACAACTTTCGAAATATCTTAAATCTGAACCGTCGTCAATACTGACGTCCTATTCCAGAGAGTCCGCTGTCGTAAACTTCGAATAAAAATCCAGAATGAAAATCGAGAGTGACAATAAACGCATAAAATCGAATCACTTTCGTTAAGCCGTTTGACGAATGACCCCATTCAAGACTTAAGTATCTTTTATGTTATTTTACAATCTTCTTTTGAAATGATTTATTAGAGTTTTCGTGAAAGTGCCTCATTTTGGAGCTGGTTTTAGAAACTGTTAATAGTCTTTCTATATAGAAATAGACAAGTCTATTGATTTTACTTATCTGGATTTCTGGAAATTTGGTAAGAAGCAATTAATTATTTTTTTAAATATTAATAATCCTCACTGATATTTTAAATCCGAAAATTTGTTTGTTGTTGTTCGTCTTTCACGCAGCAACGGATTGACTTCATTTTTGCATTGACATCGTTTGAAAGTCGGAATCTATCCCGGAAAAATAAAAGGTTCCCATGGGATATCACAAAAAACCGGCCAAGTGCGAGTCGGACTCGCGCACCGAGGGTTCCGTACAAACCTGCAAGGTTTACAAAGTTCGTTCATTACGACAAAAAAAGTAATAAGTTTATATTTATTAAAAAATATTTATTTTGTAATGTAACTAAAAATTTAAGGTTTTCGGAATTTTTCCTTTATGTGTGCTATAAAACGTTGCTTCATGCCAAATTTCAAGATTCTAGGTCGACTGGAAGTACCCTTTAGGTTTTGATTCCCTTGCGAGTACTTGCGAGTTTCAAAATTTGCGGCATAAACGGCTGTATCTTTTGATTGCGTTGGCTTAGAAGTTTGATTTTTTCACAGCTTCAAGGGACAGTAGACCTGAGTAATTGATATAAATTTCAGATTCATACCTCCACGCGTTCCTGAGAAAAAGGGTCTTGACAGACGGACAGACGGACAACAAAGTGACCCTATAAGGGTTCCGTTTTTTCCTTTTGAGGTACGGAACCCTAAAAATCAAAATATTGCGCGGGTAGAGCTGCGAACAAAAGCTAGTAAGAGATATAGATGATAAGCCTTATTTTCGTTTATTTAGCTGTTCGCTACATTACTCTTGTAGTAAGTCCAGTACCTAGAGTCTTGTCTAGATTATCAGTACATCCTCTATACGTTACGCATTCCGGTATGGGGTTTATATTCAAGAACTTTACATCATTTCCCTATAGTTTGTATTATACTAGTCTACTATTCCAAGCTTACTTATTTAGTTCAAATTTCGAATCTAGAGATTCGAAAATTAAGAAGAGATTGTATGGAAAATTAAGTAGGATTTGAACTATCATTGTATTCCCCACAAGCCTAATTTTATTTATATTACGAGATATTTTCCCCCCTAGCGTACGCATGAGTTTGTATTATGACCACGCTATGCTTCCGCCCGCGGCATCGCCCGTGTTTGCTTAGCGAAATTGTGTTTAAACGGTAGAGCGAAATAATACTGTAAACATTAGATCATGCTACTCAAAAGTATTGAACTGCAAAATTATAATTGTTTAGAGAATAAACACACTGGCTGGTGACAGCTAAAATTGGTAAAAAGAAAAAAATTGAAATGGTTCATCACATTTTTCGACAAAAATTCACTCTGCGTTAAACATGTACCTAAAACTAGTGAAGTACACCTACTAAAAAAGTTAAATGAAAAATTGGCACGAATAGTTATTGTAAACTTAAGTTTTTTTATCAAAATACGAGACGACTACAAGTATAATAACTGGCCAAGTACGAGTCGGACTCGCGCACGAAGGGTTCCGTACTGTATGGAGGCCCATTTATTTTATTTTAATTTTATTATTCATTATTGAAGTGAAAATACTGCTAAATATTCTGTGAATATTTCAAGCATCTATGTGTTACCATTATTAATATCGATCGAAAAATGGATACAAAAATAGGTTTGTTGTATGGTAGCCTCCCTTAAATAATATTTTTATTCTGTTTTTAATATTTGTTGTTATAGCGGCAACAGAAATACATCATCTGTAAAAATTTCAGCTTTCTAGCTTTTACGGTTAATGAGACACAGCCTGGTGACAGACAGACAGACGGAGAACCGGACAGCGGAGTCTTATATAATAGGGTCCCGTTTTTACCCTTTGGGTACGGAACCCTAAAAACGAGTGAGATCATTTGTAATTATTTTGCGCTAAAATGGCACAACCGACTTCAACTATGTACAGAATTTGAATAGTCCGCACACATTGATGTATTATCGACGTAGTAATTTTTTACATTATTGTTGAACTTTCAAAAATAATTCAGCTGATTTTGATAAAACTTAAATGAGACCACTTCTAAAGTATGACAAAAATGAATTATCAAAATCGATTCATAATTGACGGATAATATACATAGGTGGTTCTTTTTATTGACATATATGGCCTAAACCTGCCAATTCACATTCGCATCGCTTTTGCGATTGTGGCGCCGCGCCGTGCGCCCGAGCACCCGCGCTCAACACCGAAAGGAGAAGTTCTTCCTTTTTACATAAAAAACATAATGTCGAATTTAGAACCGTCTTTTTGAAGTCGGTAGATAAATTAAGACCATTTGTCTTTTTATGAAATAAAAAGATTACTCACTTTTTTCATTAACTAATCAATCGAAGGTTCACTACTTATATCTAGCAAACGCTCTGTTTCAACAAAGTTCTAAAAGCAGTAGCCCAAACGGAATAAATTAACAGTGGTACATATTAATCAAGTTAATATAAAACCAGTAACACCGGATTGATGGATAGACATGGCCCGCTTTCCCAGGAAGCTTCACATTTCAGACCGTCTTCAATGTTAACTAGAGGGGTGTGTTTCAATCAAAATATTTGTAATGTTGTATACAACTACTTTACTCGCACTCGAGCTGTCACGACTTTCCGCCAGTTTTTCTTCTAGCGCACGTCGAGGTGCTGGCAACAAAAGATCGGAAAAAAGAAAAAAATGTGTTTATGGCCAGTAGTACAGCGTACATAGTCAAACTTATTTGACAGCTACGAAACCGAAACTCCATCGTAGTTTATACGTAAAACTGGTTGTCTTCCAAAGATCATTTCAGATGGTTTTTTTGACCAACTGTAGGAATAAGTTGGCCGCGCTGTGGCTAATGTGTAATGCGGTTAGTTTTTTACCGACGCCATCGGCTTTTTACTCCCTTTTTTAGTCGGATTCGGTTACGGTTCGTATTGATCGAAAAATCCGATTTCAAAATGGGTGCTTCGAGTTTTATTGTTGCCGCGATACGTTGTAAAACAATAAAAAACGCATTTAAAAACGAGAATGCAATTCTCACATGTCACGTTCGAAAATTGAAGGAGACGGTGTTTTAGGAACGTAATTATTTCAGTGCTTTTTTTTTCTTTAAAATTTGGCATCGCAAGCGAGAAGTGTTTGGCTACACAGGACAATAGATGTAATTTGCTTTTTTATTGATAGCCAAATACCTATAGCTGTTGACGGTTCGTGTGTCGATATTTGATTGGTGTTGCCCAAACAGTATTTGATTTGATTCGTGGAAAGAATGGTGCTGGTTAAATGCAATCTCGCGGTTGATCTGTTTCATTTTTGCGACATGACAAGCTGTCGACACATGTTTAGAATTGTGTATCATTTATTTGTGTAGCTTTGTGTAGTCCAATTTTGTGGTTTGAGGCAGTGTATAATGTGGCTAGGTTATCAGTCATCTGAGGAAATTGTTTTGCAAGAGCCGGCAAGTTACTTTTGAAATGAAACTAAGTAGCTCCACACATAATTATCTCTGTCTACAGACTACATACCTACTAGGTACAATACGTATCTCGATTATAGTGACCAAGATAATCATATTGATACCATATGACAATGCAATGTCATTTTCCAAAGTTTTATCATTTTCAACTGTTTTTTCTTTTTTCTTTAGAGTTTGATAATTATTACACACCACATGGTGTGTATAGTATCTACATAGATACTCGTATCTTCGAATGTAGACATTAAAAGTTAGTAACTTTTAGCTACGTAAACGCATGATAGACCAAATGCAAATTTATTCTAAAGAATACATGGTGAGCAATGAGCATATAGCTTCAGTGAACCTAGTACCTAAAAAAAGAAAACTAAATGAAATTCGGTTCATCCCTTTGAGGTACAAAAATCATACATCAAACAAATCACGTCTCTTTTTGTCAGAAATTAAAATAAAATAATCTCATTAATGAGATAAGAAAGGAAAGAAATAATAATACAGATTTGATCCAAGATGTCATTATTATCAATGCTTAGCTTCAAACTTACCATTAATAAAACTAATCACTAACACTGAATTTCTAATCCTGATTCCGGTTGATTTATTTGTAACTGTTTTCTAAACCAAAACCGCAAAAAATATCGACTTTCACACGGAAATCAACTTTGAAAGATTATTGAAAACGTCAATAAATCACAAAGCTATCAAATCTTCATTAAGATATGAGAAATTATAAATTACATATTTAAATGCATAATGCAATAAATCAATATTACCTATTAAGGAAACATTAGTTTGTTAAATGTTTTCTTTCAGTAATTTAAAATTTATGGCCAAGTTCTTGTCAGCAATTTGAAGTAGGTACGAGTCGAAATATATTAACTTAATTTATTTAGGCATAGAATTATTAGATTTTTCGTGATTGTGTTGACCTATTAAGATAACCGCAGGAATATATTTTACTTTACAATTGTTGGTAAAAATTAATCTGGTCAGTTACAAATGCGTAAGTTGATATGTGTGCATCGGCCTTAACTTGTCAACTTCTATAATTTGTCCCGTTAGTCCAGTAACGTAAGTAATTTTGAGAACTATACCTAGAGAAGACTCTCTCTTGTGCCTAGACAAACACTAATTAACATTTACGTACGTTTTCTTTACAAAATATAACTTCAACAGTTGCTAAAGTATTTTGCGATGTTCAAAGAAATATTCATGTTACGGATCCCAAAATCATATTCTCCAAAAAACTTTTGAATTGAGAATGTATGGGCGTTTTGCTATCTTTACTCTTGAATATAGCATTTGTCAAAACGTGTCTATCTTGCCCGTAAAAACAGTGATGCTATAACACTGGATTGTCGGTAAAACAGGGGCATGTTTTCCAAGGCAAAGGCAATTATGCCTTTGTTTTACATAACTTAAGTTTTGGCATGGATAATTGGATATAATTCAAAGGTCAAAGGGACATAGGCTATTTTTTATCCCAACAAAAAGGTTCATCTAGGATACTAAAAAAGTCAAAATGTCACGCGGCGAAAGCAACAGATAATCAGATAAAAAAAAACTTACAATGCGTAGGCGCCTTCCCAGCTAAGTAATCCTCCTTGCAGATGAACTTGTTATCGTCCAGCACGTACAGCTCCTCGCCCGTGGACAGCTGCTTCCGGCACACCAGACAGGTGAAGCAGTTGAGGTGGAACACCTTCTCGCGCGCCTTGCGCACCAGGTCCGAAGGCGATATGCCGTGCCCGCAGCCGCTGCATTTCGTGCCGTACCGCCTGTGGAGTAGAGCCTGGTTTAGTTTCCTTGATGATGGTGGATAGGACTTTTGGTTGCGGTTCTATTGATCCGTGATTTTGGATGGTATCGGATTTTGGTTTGTCACATTGTGTGGCGTATTTTTTGCAGAATAGAGCCTGGTTTAGGTTGCTTGATGATAGTGGATATGACTTTTGGTTATTGGATTTTTGAGCTGTGATTTCGGATGGTATCAGGTTTTGATTTGTTGCATTTTGTGGCGTTCCGCCTGAGAAGTAGACCTTGGTTTATTTTGCTTCATGATGGTGGATAGGACTTTTTTGATTATTGTAAAATTAATCTGTGATTTTAGATGGAGTCAAATTTTGATTTGTGGCATTTTGTGACGTAAAATTTGCATCGTAGAGGCTGGTTTAGCTTGTTTGATGGTGGTGTATAGTTTTTTGGTTTTGACACTAATGAACTGTAATTTTGTAAAGAATCCAATTTTGGTCTGTCGCATTTTCTGGCTTATAGTTTGTAGCATAGAGGCTGCATGATGATAGTGGATAATTTTTGTTTGGAATTGTACTATTGATCTGTGATTTCGGATGATGTCAGATTTTGATTTGTCACATTTTGTAGCCTTTGTCATTTTAGACCCTTGTGTAGCTTGACTGGTGGTGGTGGATACGGCGTTTGGTTACTAATTTACTATTGTTCTGTGATTTTGTGTAGAGTCAGATTTGGATGTGCTGAATTTTTAGCTTAGTGTGTAGTGTAGGATCTGGTTTCGTTTGCTTGATGATTGTGGATAGGACTTTTGGTTATTATACTATTGATTTGTGATTTTGGATGGTATCTGATATTGGTTTTTTGCATTTTGTGGCTTATAATTTTTATTGTAGAGGCTGATTTAGGTTGCTTGGTGGTGGCGGATAGGACTTTTGGTCACTGTGCTACAGATTTGTGATTTAGAATAGCGTCCAATTTGGATCAAATAAACTTAGAATCTAGATTAGTTTGGTTAATGATGGTGGGCAATAATTGGGGTGGTAATTAAGTAACATTTTAAATATTTATGTATATATCTTATTTTGTAGCGTCTTACGAAATCAATACTATCTTATTGCCCGAAATATTTTAATAGGTTTAAGTAGGTACAGCGAGCGCCGTCGTTCTTTTGTCCACATTTTATACAAAAATATCACGTGCTTAAATGTAGGAAAATGTATGTAAATTCACAATTTATTCATGCATAAACATTTACTAATCAATGATATAACTAATTCAATAACACCAGACCAGACGTGCTAAATTCGCCAAAACGCAATAAATATTAATTTTTATAATTGATAATCTAATTCTGTTACGAATGCAATAGATCATCGTCAAATTCGCACAAGTTACAACACATTTGGTTATGTAACCATGCATAATAATTATTGTTTTTCGCAAAAAAATCGCAACACCGACTTCCACCGTGTACAGAATTCGAATAGTTTGCAAGAATCGATGTAATATCCATGTACCTCTATGTACATTATTACCAAGCAATGAGCGAATGCCAGCTGTATCCAACCGGTCATATTGGAGATGTAGGTATTGCTGAGGCCTATGTCCAGCAACATAACATTTCCAAATAAAAGGGTTATAGGAAAATATCTGAAATAAGTTCGCTATAGGTATAGGTACCTATGCCGCCTCAATGAATTGATTGTGTTTAAAATGTTGGCTGGTTTCAGTATAACAAAGCCTATGGCAAAGGCCTCCTCCAACTCTCTCCAGTGGGAGCGGTTGCTTGTTGCTCTCCTCCAGTACGGCCCGGCTGCCTTCTTTATTTCGTCTTCCCACCTGCAGGCTGGTCTACCTCTACTTCTTGTCGAGTCCCTTGGATACCGATTTGTGACTTCTTTACTCCATTTGGCTTCTTTGCTACGCATCATATGGCCAGTCCATTTCCATGTTAGTCCATGTAGTTGGTCGATTCTAAGTAAGACTATTATTTTTATGATATTTTAAAATGTTGGCTGACACTAATGGGGCTCGTTATTTTGTGATACAAGCGACTTGTTAAGTATGGTGTTGACAATGAATTAAATTATGACAAAAATATTAACTTTTTAAATGCAAGCTTTGAGATCCTGGATTTCATGTAGCAGCAGACACGACGGGTCTATCTTGTTTAGTACAGGAGTTAATATGGCCACCTTCCGGCTCCATCATCAGATCAGCTTCATGGTACCATATTATTGCATTGTCTCGTGATATACATAGGTATGCGTGCAAAGTTTCAGCTCAATCAGAAACCGGGAAGTTGTTCAAATTTAACCTGCAAGATTCCACCTGAACTTAGGTACATACATACATGCATAGGAACTCGAACCTACATCCATTGCAAGTTAAATAAAAGCTTGTAAAATATCGTAAAAGTTTTATTATTGTTAGTAAAAATCTACCATCTCTTTATCTCCATCTTGCTTGTATTTTTACCGACTTCCAAAAAGGAGGAGGTACTAATATGTTCGTCTGTAGGCTTTTTTTGTGTATGTTCATCGATTTGTTCGCAAATGGATGAACCGATTTAAAAAATATTTCGAAAGGGTATACTCACGAGGTAGTCCCATTTAAATTTTATCAAATTTGGCTGAGCTGTTTTTGATAAATCAGTAATGTTTACATAACTACCTACTTGGGCGTTGTTTAAATTACAAAGCTGTGGAACGTCCTCAGGCGGATTCTGTAAAATAATCTTATCGTAACGGAATTAAAATTATGGTACTGTATGCATTTTTGCAAAATCTTTATCTTACTTCCCGAGTATCCTGGTACCTCTCTCTACTTGACACTATATCTCACTAATCACTTACTATCTATACGACTATGACAGAACATCAGATTATATATTATTACTATTGCCGTCAATGACCCGAAAACGACTTGGATGAATTTGTCAGACTTGTGTTTATTTCAGAAAACTTTATTTCCCGATAAATAAAATCATATCCACGATCAGGCAGTTTACGCATACGAAGCCCTGGCTAAAATCTAGTACTTATACAAACTGAAGAATCTACTAGTTCAAAGTATCGTAGAGCTATTTAGGTAAGTATCTATGTTAATTCGTAATGATATTTGGCTTAACATTTCCGATGACATAATATGCGACTATAATATGATAATGAGTTTTATTAATGTTCCTAAAATGATCAAGTGCTAGGATTTGGTACCGATACAAAAAAAAGGTTGTGATTTTGCATAAAAATACTTTAATGTTTTCAGTGAGCCGCATTTTAATAGATGAAATGTTTAAAAATTTATATGAAAGTCGATGAATTTCGAGAAAGTAGAAAAGTAGTGTTCAGTAAGTTATCTATTTACGTGTATAAGCCGTTTTTGCTTTTATTAATGGTATTTCTACCTACCTAAGTGGTCTCACTCTCTTCATCCTTGACCTCATCGCTTATAATATACATTTACAAGTACTTACCAGTAGGAAAATTTGTGATTTAACGCGAATTAAAAACATTTTGTTCGCCAAATTTCAACTTTCCTTCAATAAATGAAACATGTTATGGACTTATAATTGACTAGCGTCCCGCCCCGGCTTCGCACAGGTGCATTATACATATAAACCTTCCTCTTAAATCACTCTATCTATTAAGAAAAACCGCATCAAAATCCGTTGCTTAATTTTAAAGATGTAAGCGTACATGGGGACAGACAGTGGGAAGCGACTTTGTTTTATACTATGTAGTTTTTAGAAATTCAAAGCCTATGTACTAAAACTTGTAAATGTGGGAGTGAGACAGTGTGGCCAGTTGAAAGGCTGTTAAAAAGTGTGATAAGGTTAAAAAGAGCGATAGCACTCAAACGATCCAGGCGGAAATGGAGAAATTACAGCGAGGTTTAAAAATTAAATAAATAATAATAAATAAGTGAAAATTGAGGGACATCTTACACACGGTCTCTGACCTTGGGGTCTTGGAGCAAAGCTTGTGATATGGCTGCCATAGACTGAGATACTACATATACATTTTTATAAATACATACTTATATACATGGTAACTAAATAACACCCAGACACAGAACAAACACCTATGTTCATCACATAAATACTTGCCCTGGGTGGGGATCGAACCCACCCCTCTTTGACTCAGAAGTTCACTAACCACTGAGCCACCGAGGCAATCGCCTCCAATATCAATCAAGTGACAAACATAATAATTATTTTTCGCTAAAAATCGCAACATCGACTGCCACCGTGTACATAATTCGAATAATTTGCCCAAATCGATGTGGCATCCATGTACATTTTTGTTGATTTATCAAAAACGGCTTAACCAATTGCGATAAACTTTAAAAGGCCACCTCGAAAGTATACTTTTTCGAACTAAAAAAATTTTTTTTAATCGGATCCCAATTGGCGTAAACATCGATGAACATAAACAAAAAAAACATACAGGCTAACATAGTACCTCCTTCTTTTTGGAAGTTGGTAAAAAGAAGAAAGTAGGTATAATATGTGGGTCAAATCAAGCAAGTAGGTACTGTATAATATCCGCAGGGTCAAAAACCTGTCTTATGTACAGTATATTACATTATTATCTACGAACAGGAAGCCTACAGTTAAAATAAAACTTGCCAAGAAAGTGTCTTGACATGACATATAGAGTTCCGTAAATAATGATGATATTTACTGCAATAATTTTGCACCGAATACTGTCGCGTTTTATGATCTAACAGCGCCATCTAGTTTTTGTTTTACATTTGTACAAGCAGTTTATGCATATTGGATTATTGCATGAACTTGCCTCCTGTATGTTACTATACTTTTAGAAAATTCGGCATACATTTCTTAAAACACATCGACATAAAAAATACTGTTTTCCAGTTTCCTGGAGATTATAGACCTGAGCATTCAACAGTAATTTTAAATTTATATCTGAAGGCGAAAAAAAGAAAAAGTTTTTAATAAACAGATCTATGTATATATTTCTGTGAAAATGTCTTAACAGCAGACTGTCGTAACAACATGTATCCTATAATTATTTTTTTAAAGATTTATCTTTTGACGTACGGAACCCTAAAACATATTTTAAGTACAAAAATCATGTGAAGCAGGTAGAGATAATTAATGTTAATCGTTGGCGGACGCTAGAAGCAGTAATTCATAGTTTATGACGGCTCAACATATTTTGATGATTCTAAAATGTAGGTCGACTTTTTATAGCCTGGATTAAGCTAACGTCATGCAAATTTTGACGTCGCTGAAACCACAATGCTATGTATAAATTATTGGGTTGAAAGTTCAATTTGTGTCGGCATAATTATATAAAAGTGATCAGAATATAATATAATTATTTACCTACTTACTTATTTCTTATTTTGAGAATATGTTTACTAAGTTTGTACATGCCAGAAAAAAAAACTATTTACAATAGTGAACAATAATAGAGTATAAGCTCTCTTAGTGGTATTTATATCTCCTCCTTTTTTGAAGTCGGTTAAAAGAACAATAAAATTGAAACATTTATGTTGCAGTGACATTTGACAAGTTGCATCAATTAGAAGCATTTCGCACTTTATCTTAATGAGGTTATTAATAAGCTATAAAAAAATAAAAAGGTATCAAATAACAAAAAATAATAATTTTTTTTTTTTTTAATGTTTACATATAAATATATATTTTTTTGAATGATTGAATATGATTTATTTGTCTGTAAAACTAGGTGCAATTACACAAAGGTCTTAAATTATTGTTATGCTCTATAGCTTCTACCTAAAATAGGTTTACAGGGCATTATAATTACTAAACAACATTAGTTAAATTAAGTATTTTAAATGTATCAAGGTCATTTTATTACAAAGATCAGGCATTTTCAGAGGCATAAATTATTATGTACTTATCTTTGCGAATAACTTATACGGGGCCAACCATAATTAAGTCATTCGTTTTTATCAATTGTAAAACTTATTTTTTATTTCTATACGAATTTCTGCGTTCTCGATTAAGTGATAAACTTGCAAAAACTCTACTATCACAGACAAACAACTCTGGACGCCGTAATCCTACAAAGTTTTATTATATTTTTAGCAAGAGTTGAATTATTATCAAGCAATTTACATAAACGATGGAGGTCATATGCATAATACATTAGCCGGTTGTTTTACATATGTCTTTAGGAAACCGGCGACAGTCATGATTGAGTGGTATGAACCCCAAGATTTACTTATAATATAAGTATATTTTCCCTTCACAGTAAAAATTTACTCTCTAGGGACGTAGCCAACAAAATCTTATATTTTCTAGAGTCGAAGGCTTTTCATAGACGTTTGACCTGATGATCATTATTTTTCGCATAAAATAGCACAAGCGACTTCCGTCGTGTAGGTACAGTGTTCGAATAGGTCGCTCGAAATGATTTATCCATTTTTAGGGTTCCGTACCCAAAGGGTAAAAACGGGACCTTATTACTAAGACTCCGCTGTCCGTCTGTCTATCGCCAGGCTGTATCTCATGAACCTGATGAACCGTAATAGGAGAGTTGAAATTTTCACAGATGAGGTATTTCGATTGCCACTATAACAAAAAAATAATACTAAAAACAGGACAATATAAACATTCAAGAGTGGCTCCCATACAACAAACGTGATTTTTTTGCCGCTCCCATACGGTACAGAACCCTTCAAGCGCGAGCCCAACTCGTAATTGGCCGATTTTTTTAACTATTGTCGATTATTATTAAAAACATTCCGGCCGATTTCGATAAAATTTAATTCCGTTTACCGAAAAAATAGTTTCATAAATTATGGCGAAGTAATAGCGTAACATAAATACAAAAAAAAAACATAGACGAATTGGGATCCTCTTTTTTTGAAGTCGGGTTTGTTGAAAGAGGAGTGTTATAAAACTGTGACTTACTTTGTGTGTGTACAGGTACAGCCAAACCACATATTATATTAACTAAGGTGTAAAGTTTGTGAAGTTAGGTTTGTAGAGTTGGGGCGTGTAGATATAGAGATAGAAGCTTGGTTCGAGATTACATCTGATAAAACGATTTGATGCTGCGAGCTATAGCCTCTTATTGGTAACATTTTACATGAAAATTTATAGAGATTTTATACATTATACCCATTTACACAGATGACAAGAAGATTTGCACATCACTTTAAATCTATGTAGGCATTCCCAAATGGGAAATCACTCACGTCTTTGAGTGAGCTATTGAGCCAATTCTACGTTCAACAAGATTTGTATTAGTTGTGTTTATATGTATATCTCAATCCCAATAATTCCTATCTCTCCATCTCACTCGTCACTCATTTTGCATCTCATCTGAAATAAATGCCCAGCCTTAAACGCTGGTCATGTCAAGGGATTAATCAAAACTGCAAAGACATAACCCTTTTTTAATCGCATAAAATCAGTCTGGATGTTTTATGTGTTCTCTTCGAGTAACTAACTTTGCCCTGAAAGAATTAACATGTACCTACACTCACAGTCAAGGAAATTTTGTTTATTGTATTTTAGAAGCTTTGTTTTTATTCAAGATATGTTTCAGATATCTTGTCTTATCTTAGCAGTGGTGCGGTCTAGAAACTAGCACGTTGATCTAGTTTAGAAGATTGTTTAAATAACTGTCTTTAGCATTATTATCAGATGTTTTATGGTGTCCTTTATATTAAACTTATTTTCTGCTTAGCAAAAGATATTTCTCAAGTACCTAAATATGATCAATCATTTCAGTAGGTAACTGAATAATGAGGAATTCAAGCCTCATACTTAGTTGGTGAGTTAATAAACATAAAATTGAATATACGAGTGTCTCCAAAAATTATCAGAACAATTTCGAAGTGGTCTAAGCCCAGTGTCTTTTTAAAAGACAGAGGCCTAACCTAAATCAAACAGGAATGAACGGCTATGATTTAAAATTGTGCTAAATAGAGCTACACCACATTTTAACTAAAGTTAAAAGTTCTTGCACTTTGCAAAGCAGAACTTTGTATAAGACAGACTATTTTTATTATTTCTTTAAAAAATACTGTTTATTCAATTATACAAATTATGTCATAAAACTAAAAATAGAACAATAAAAATTGTTAAAATTATAACTCAGCCTTAAATTACTTGTTAATTTAGGGCTCTTAAGTTCTTCTCTGTATAAACGTCTTTAAAAAATGTATAATAATAAATATTAAGGGACATCTTACACACGGTCTCTGACCCCAAACTAAGCAAAGCTTGTGATATGGCTGCCAGAGACCGATATACTACATATACATATTTTTAAATACATACTTATATAGATAGTACCTAAATAACACCCAGACACAGAGCAAACACCAATGTTCATCACATAAATGCCGGGAGGGGATCGAGCCCACGCCTCTTTGATCCAGAAGTCAGATTCACTAGCCACTGAGCCACCGAGGCAGTCATGTCAATGTTATTATCCTTGTTATTGTAATAGGAAAATCAGACCTGACTTTAAATACCTTCTCATAAAGTTTAAGCCACACGAACTACAAAAGCTAAAAACTGACCTACGAGTATGTCTATGACAGAACGCTAATTTGAACATACCGCGGTATTTTCTAATTCAAAATAATTACTTCACATAAACAACTAAGTAAGTACTTCATAATTTGGTCATGCAGTTTTTACAGCATTTTACTTCAATTTTAACTCTTCGTTTTAAATTCTCGAATCCTACGACAGTCACGACTGTTGGTAGTAAAATAAATATCGAGTCCGTACTCCATAATGGAGATTTCAAAGAATACTTTTATGGTGACACCAAGACATAATAAAATGATAATACGCCTAACTAATATTTATATTTAGGTGGATCAGCGTTTTATGGTCTTGAATCGTGAGATCGAGACCAGGATGTACATTTTACTTTGGTTCTGACATTATTTTAAACTTTTTTTGGCACTATGGAAAATAAGATATTTTTTAGTCTAGGTATAGTCTGGTCGTCTTAATACTCGTATATTGACCTCTTTTTTTTCAGTATTTTTTTTTTGCTTTGTCGTCGATATTCCTCTTTTTTTTATGAAATTAACATTTTTAAAGTAGGTAACTACAATTTGACGATGTAATATTATGATTACCTACTTAAAATATTACTTAAATTTTGGTAAGACCTCGAACATGTATAAAGTGAGGTAAATTTTTTGTTACACTTCACATTACTTAAAATATCCAAATAAATATATAGTTAGCATTTTTTCAATATAAAAACTCATTTTGGTACTTAAACATACATTTAATGATTTTATCAACCAAATAAAACAAAAACCTGTCATTTTATGAGTTCTTATATCATATCATATCTTTACAAAAAAAAACTTACTTACGCGATTTCGTGTATGATTGTAAGACTTGTAAAAGGGTTAAAGTAAGAACCGAAAAACGCACCAAGCCATTAGGAACAATCAATTCTAATCACTAAGTCTAGGGGTGTCCTTATATAATTCACTTTAAGTGCTTTTTACGAGTCACATTTTCCTAATGTGACACAAACTTGGAAACTCAAACGGGGCGTTGAACAAAGGAAATGATATCACTTTAGTTTCGGAAGTCCAAATGTCACTAAATGAAGTCATCAAATACAAATAGATTTGTAAAACTGACGCCCTCACGAGGGTTCTGTCGACATTTTTTATTTTGAAAGTTTTTTACTATGTACATTATTTTTTAGAAGCAAGCCATCTGGTCCTGTTGGAGATCTATGAGGGAGGCCTATATTCAGCAGTGAAAGGAAAGATTTATAGCTTTGTGTAGGCTGCGTAGTAAGCAAAGGAATCAAAACGTAAAACTTTAGTATCTGAAAATTTACTACATCGCCTCCGATAGAAAACATATCAAATAATATTAAATATTCTCATCAGTGACTAAATAGGGCTGTAGGGTGATCATCAGTTAGATGTAGCTACTGACTATACTACTTATATGATTTTAATAAATTACATATTTGAATGTGTGAATTACTAGTTTGTTTGATGCATATTCAAACAAACTAACAATTAAACAAAAAGAAGAAAACTACGAATTTCTCAAAATAGCAAGGGCTTCTTATACCAAGTGTACCAAGTAATGTACTTTTTCCACACTCAGGAAAATTACAAAATTGTAAATGTTGAGCAATTAATAAATTCGTAAAAATTATGTAGCTAATCGTAACAGGGACAAATCCTACGGTCAATAGTCACGACAAATTTTTAACTGCTTTGTACGAACATAACTCTTAACGTACAATATTTTGTACTATACAAAATCATTTTTCGCAAAAAATAGCATGACCAACTTCACCCGTGTACAAAATTCGCGAATATTTCGTACGGATCGATGTAGCATTTTTCACATTATTGTTGATTTATCAAAAACGGCACAGCCGATTTCAATAAAATTTTAATGGGACCAATTTCAACGTATACTCTTTCCAATAAAAAAAGAATTATTGAAATCGGACTACTTTGAAAAAAGTTATGCGTGGTTATATGTGAAAAAAAAAATATAAGCATCGAATTGAGTACCTCCTCCGGTTCGGTTCGTCGGTCTAAAACCTTGGTATACAGTCAAACAGTTACATTTTTGACGATACATTATACGACGAATGTGCTAATGAGTTTTGATTAATGTTTTTGAAATGATGAAGCACTAGGATTTGACTTCGTTATAAAAAGATTAATAGCCTACCTATTCTACATCAAAAATAGCTAATAGTCGTAACTACTTTCGAAATCAGAGTCAAAATGCTTCTTCTCAGTTTTTGTGTAGTTTTCACCATTACTGAGGCGTATGTTCTATTTTTCTCAGAAAACTTAGTTTCGTTTCTATATGTGAAACACAAGCAGTTCAGTTCCAAGAGACAAAACTGAACTAGAACATTGGTACCCACATCACACGCTTTTATTGGACATAGTTTGAAAGTCGGAAAGTGACATTGGCTACTTATTGTCCTAGAAATATAAAGTATTCCCATGGGATATGGCAAAAATTAAAATACCACGCAAGCGAATCCGCGGGCAAAAGCTAGTATGTGTATCCATATTTTTGCTTCTCGAAAGCTCTCAAGTAACGTTCCAGTTACGGTCGATGACGTAAAAGCGTGTGATCTTTTAATATGGTCAAGTTTAATGCCACGAAGACTCAAGCCTGTCTGTTTTCGGCCAAGAATCCCTTCCAATTGTCTCCCGCTTTCCGTGGTGTCTCCGTTCCGGAAACTGACAGCTTGGAACTATTAGGCGTTTCACTCTCATCGACTCTTAACTTTGGCTCTTACATAGAGTCAAAGGCCCAATTAGCTGCCAAAAAACTTGGTGTTCTCTCTAAGGTGAGACGGTATTTCACACCTGAGCAACTGCTTAGTCTGTATAAAGCTCAAGTCAGGTCGTGCATGGAATACTGCTCTCACCTTTGGGATGGCTCTGCCAAATATCAACTGGAGGCTCTGGAGTCGATTGAGAGGCGAGCCAGGAGGCTGATAGACAACGACACCCTGACTATGTCGCAGCTGCAAAGTCTCGAGCATCGACGTAAGGTACCGTGTTTGTCAGCCTTTTACCGGATTCACGCAGAGAGTGCGCCCAGGAGTTGCACAATCTGGTCCCACCTGCCCCTTTCTTCTATCGTACGGCTAGACAGACGCGACCAAAGCGACACCCTTTTATGGTGGACATTCCGCGCATTAGAACCAAGCGATTTGAATCCTCATTCCTCATACGAACAGCCAGAATGTGGAACGCTTTGCCTGGGTCTGTCTTCCCGCCAAAGTACAATGTGGGCGTCTTCAAATCCCGAGTAAATAGGTATCTTCTAGGTAAGCGTGCTACAACCTAGACCGCTTATCTGCTTAACAACAGGCAGTAGGTGGTCAAACGCAAACCTATTCTGAATAAATAAAATAAAAAACATATTTTCCGAGGCGGAAAAACTGAGAAGGTACTGTGCAGATTTGTTAGAATTTAGTGGCTTAGTGAAATTATTTAGTAATCAAATATGAGTAGGTACTTAGGCACAGAGGTCATAAGATTACTTGCTTAGACTCTTGGAGAATCAACATTGGAGTTTCACATTTTTGAAGGCTGATCTCTAAACTGTTTTGTGGAATTAAAGCATCAAATTGCCGGAAGTCGTAAGTGACCCGTTTTCCGCTTTACCTGCATTCAACAAAATTGCCTTTTAGTTGTTTTTGTGTGCTTTTGGCGCCATATGATTTAGCAATTTGCCATAGGGGGCGTAGGAGGTCAGCAGTTGCGGTTGGGGTATGTTATTTTGTAGTTTTAGCACAGGTGGTCTGTCATAAAAAATATCTACAACGCACTAAAGTTAAAGCATTTGGCATGGGCTTTGCTTAGTAGAAATTAGAAGACCGCGAATTCATTTTAAGGGTTAGAACATCATCTGTGAATATAACTACTTATTACAAAATAAAATGTCAAAATTAATCAGATTAAATTAAGTTACCAATTTTACTTATCTATATTTATATTTCAACGGCACCAAAATTTCTTGGCATTTTTCTGCACTATGAAAGGAGGAAATATTGACCGGCACCTGAAGTAGTTTCTGTAGAAGAGCTCGACGCACAGCTGGTGTACCAGCTTGTACCGTTGTGGCTCTACGTCTTGCACCGTGCGTATGCGGACTTTGAGAAAATATTACTACGTAATATAGCTCGATGTATGCGGAACGTATCGGAACGTCATGGACGCAATTTTATTAAATTGCGTCCATGACGTTCCGATTTTTTAGAGACCAGCTACACCCCAACGCAGCCGAATATTTGAACTTCCTCGGAGTTTGGAATGATGAAGAATCCCGGGGCCAAACGCGTGCAGCAGGAAGGTATTAGCAAAGAGTAAGTTTTGTAATAAACATTTGAAAAATTCGTCGCGAGTGCAGGTCTCGAACCTGCGTCTTCGGATCACTAGCCCGACGCTTTCCCACCTGAGATAATACGCAGTCCTGACTTTGCGTCGAATTCGTGAAGTGTTTATCATTTTAACCAACTTATAGCGTTGGCGAGAAAGTTATTAGCAACAAGAAAAGGCACGTTACCTGAAGAAGTCGTTCCTACAGAAGAGCTTGTTGTCTCTAGAGTAGCACTTGTCTGCGAGCGGCGCGCGGCAGTCGGCGCAGCGCACGCAGGCCGCGTGCCACGCGCGCTCCAGCACGTGCAAGAGGAACTTGTCCAGGATTGGCTTCTCGCAGCCGGCGCACGCCATCGCGCCGCCTGCCTCGCCACGTCCTGGCAAACAAACATCCAAGCTGAAGACTATTGCGCTCTTTCGTTCACAATGCTTATTTGAAAAGTGGCTACAACATGACCATGCTAGGAACGTATCAGGCAAGAAAAACAACACGAAACGCTCTACTTTCCTATGCTCACTACAAATTACTATGTACCCTCAACGTACGTCAACAATAGTAATCAAAAATATTTTGCCGGTACCGAAACGCTTCTTGCATGGCATACTGGTCAGTGACAGAACGGTTTAGTGGACATAGTCTCATGCTTTCAATACATGGTTTTTTTTTTGCTCCACACGTTTCTAGCACGTTTATGGTATGATACGTTATATAGTGGGCAGACACCCTTAGTCTTGGTCTTGAGCCATACAACGTTCACTGCTGAATGTGGACCTCTATAGATACACTAATAAGACCATTGATTGATCAAATTGATTTAGGTAAGTAATGAGTTAACATTTTTATTTAGCGACACTTCACAAATCAATTTGATTTTTAAAAAAATAATACAAGCAGTTACAAAATAAAAAAAGGCAAACGGCATTAAAATTCTAGTGATTGAATTCACCGGTTTTGAATTAGTTTAATAAATGATAATATTTGCTACGAATTTCGTCATGAATAATTGCGGGCGAATTGGAGCTATAACCCTGAAAATATGTCACTGCAATATTAGTTGTATCATGGGCACTCATCCCGTGATCCTACCAAGCACTCTAGTAAGTAGTACTACTACGGGAAGAAATTTCGTCCCCGAGAAATTTCGTCCCCGTGGTACTTACCTACTTACTAGGTACTAGTTTAGTACATCTGGTGGTACCACGGGCAACAAACGAAAAAACCGTGTTACGGGAATCCGTCGGGATCTTCTTTCTACGTATTTTCCAAATCGTCCAACTGCTATTAAATTACGCTTTTTTACTAAATTTATTCTAGTAAAATGTTGTACATAGGTACGTTCATTGCAATGACAACACAATATTGCGATAACTAAAAATACTTAGATTTGATTAGGGAGTCAATCCCACACTCTGAGCTCATATACCTACCTACCTAAAAGTCCCGTAGTACAAAATTATGCAACTTCAAACATTAAAAAATATACGCGTCGAATTGATAACCTCGTCCGTTTCGTCGGTAAAAAACGCAAAGGAATTGAATTAGATGCGCCGAGAAAGCTAAGTTTTTCCTTTCTTATACATGTACAAAGTAAAACTTGTATTAAGTATCTCATAGCATTTAAACTAATCAACATTTTCATTAAGAAAGCATCAAGGTGGTATGACTTATGGGCGATGCACTTGCATCTCCTATAGATCATAAACTCGGTAGCAGTTTACTAGAAACATAATGGGATTTGGTTTTACGAGCGATAAAGCTTGCGATGAATAAAATTTTATTATAGCATACATAGGCGCCCATGTTGGCGATAAAGGGGAAATAGCTAGGCCATGTACCTACCTACCTAGCTTGCGGACGAACAGTAATAACTACCTACAGGCTACAGTATGTTTTGATACGTACAGGATACTAGGTACATGGTGCATGCCAAAAAAACTTACTAGAAAAAAAAAAGATACTAAAGAAATTATAGCATCATGTAGACATTCGCAGAATGTGATAATATTAAAATGCGAGTATATTTTTTTTTTTTACAGTGACGATAACTTTTCTTAAATAACCGATAACTTTTCTTGAAAACCGATTGAGCTGAAATTTTGTGTACTAAGTCTTGTACATGTGTAAAATTAATTGCGTGACAATGGCAATGCGATATTATCATGATATGGTGCTGATCTGATGATGAAGCTGGAAGGTGGCCATTTAATGATTATTCTTTGTATTTATCTTGTTAAAGTTTTCAATATGAGGATGTGTACACTTTCCTATGGGTCTAAGTTCATTAGAAGGTACCTCTCATGTGTAAATGGGGCTTAGCCGAACCACCAAGGGAAGAATGCGACTGTGGCGCCACTCAGTAGACCATGGAGCATCTACTACAATACCCACAATGTCCTAACACCTGCATACACAAGAAGATCTCTACGAGGCCAACACCGCCGCAGTATCCGTGGCCTCCTACTGGTCGAACAGCATATAGCCAAATATATATTTTTTATGATCGAATCGCTGACTCGAAAAGAAGAAGAAGAAGACCTCTCATGACCAAATTTTAGACACCTCAAAAACCCAATTTTTTATCAGGTCGTTTATCTTACTTGCTCTCAAATAGGTGCCTTATTTTTACATTTTCTTTAATTTAGTAAATTGACCAACTGTTGTAAGATTTTTAGCTAGGGGCCGTTTAAGTATTGACATGGGGTGGGGGGGTCAATATGGTTATTACGTCAGCTATAGTTATTTATTTCCTGCTCATGAATCAATAAAAAAAAGTAAAATGCATATAGGCAGAGGTGTATATGCTTATCATTATGAGCAACTTATCATGGGACTAACTAAGAAATCGCGAAAATTGTCAGCATACATTTTGTCAAGAGTTAATGAACTTTTAAACGAACGATGAAGCTTAACTGGATTAAAATTTGACTGCAATGTTGATCATACTTCGTCTCTGAAAGTACCTGTACTTCGCAAAATAAAACTTTGTTAACGCCTGAAAACTCCTGCACTTTAAAAAGGCCAAGTGGGAGTCGGACTCGCGCACAAAAGGTTCCGTACCGTATGGAAGCCCTCCTTAATATACATATTTTAAGTTTATTATTTATTTTTTACAACTTAATATTCTCTGTGAATAATTCAAGCATATCCTGTATGTCGTTATTAATATCGAGCAAAAAATCACGTTTCTGGTATGGGAGTCCTTAAATATTTATTTTATTTTTGAAGTGATCATTTTTATGACTAAGTAATATTCTGTTAATGTTTCAAGCATCTATATCTAACCTATTATCAAGCGAAAAACGGTAAAAAATCAGGTTTACTCTATGGTCCCTTAAACATTTTATTTTTTTCTGTTTCTAGTATTAAATTTCTTGTTATAGCAGCAACAGAAGTATATTACATCATCTGTGAACATTTCAACGTTCTGACTATCACCGTTCATGAGGTAGGTATACTACGGGCTAGGATGCGCATCACGCTATATTTATTCCGACGTGTCAGAACGAGACAGAGTTGTGGCGAAATATTTAATAATCTGTCACCTATTCACACCTCGAAAAGAGTTCTTTTCGTGGTCGCATGCTAAGCTAGCTTGTGACAGACAGACGGACAGCGGAGTCTTAGTGATAGGGTCCTGTTTTTACGCTCTGGGTAGGGAACCATAAAAAGGCAACAGCCTGTATCGAAGTACCCATGTCTGACCGATACATACCTACTTATATTGTATGTTCATCTGTTCCCTCGTTACTATTATAGTCCGTTCCATAACCACTGAGATTGGACCAGTTGAAAATCTATTGAAGAATTTGGCACAAGTCGTACAAAAAATACATAATTATTACTTATGTATTTTCAACACGCATTATTATTATCTTTTAGGAGCAACCAGAATAGAGTGATAGTTTTAAGTAAACCTATTAGGTAATTATATTCGTCAAAGGTCGTCGCGACCCTAGTTCACAGCGGTTATGGGACGGACTATAACTAGTACTATAATTTAAAAATGAGATGAAAATTTAAAATATCCTTTTATTTTGTAGGCTTGTAAATATAAATCAATGTACTTAAGACCAAATTAATTATGTTTAGCGCTTACCATCAAGCGAATGACTTAGTGACATGAAAAAAAAACTAGCATCATTTTGCTCACGAATTAGCACATATTGAATGTATGTAGGTATATAAAATGTATGTAGGTACGTACGCAAAGGTCATTGTGCACTATGCGGTGGCCAAATATTTCATAATAGGTAACTCATAACTTTTTTTGCGTCCACTGGTACTTTAGTACTATTTTATAGATATATTATTATTTCGTGAATTACTTTTTACCTTAGTAGACGATTAAAAAGGCTGGTACAGTACAGTGAAGTAGGTACATGTAGGAATGATAATATTTAATCTCATAAAAAAGCAAGCGACACGATACTGCATACACACATTTAATGAACAAACGCTAAGTTTATAAATTTTGACTAAAAACGCCGGTTTCCATCACTTTTTTAAAAGAATAAAACAACAGGTGATTGTAAAGGTTGTCCAAATGTATCATTCCTAAACGGCCAAAACTTTGACACCTCTTTACATTAGCCCGAAATATCCTCGATAATTTCACCCTTCCCATAAGTATCCTCAGTTTTTTTGGTCGAGTTCGGAACATGTGACATTTATTGGTGTTATTTATGAAGGTCGCGATGCCGGTTCTTAATATTCCATATTCAAATTCTGAATGTCCGATTTGTCGCGCGCCATTTCAGTCGGTGCGTTCAAAAATCTGTGACGGCGATTCAACTCGGTTATGTTATACGCAGCGGTGCGTGTGATTCTCGGTTAAAATTTACCGCTGTCACGCTGTTTAGCCTGTGGATTTTGACAATAATAATAAGATGACAGTGTTATCTCAGTTATAAGTGAGAGCTGTGGGGTTCTTGGAAGGCGACGGATTAAAATTTCAAGTGATGCGTGTTTTCATGTTGAAATTGGTGCGAATAAAATTATTTTTACGAAAACGTAAGTTTTCGAATATTATTTATAACGTAGAAATTAATTATTTAATAACAAGTAATTGTTTAATAATAATTTCTAATAACGATATAAACGATATTAACTAAAATTGTTTGTGCTTTGTGAGAAAAATAATGATAAGCACTTAGGTATCAACTTTTACTAAAGTACACTGAGTAGTAGATATATTTTATGTTCTTACCTGCTTATAAATCCACGAAAGTAGATATGTATATGAAAGGGATCGTAATTCAGAATTCTTTGAATTATTCGAACTGGAAATTTCTATTTAATTGTAAATGACCACATTGTGTGCAAACGAATTATGTTCATTACAAGTTCATTGTTACCTGTTTTGCTAAAGAAATTAAGTAAAACTTAAGTTAATGCCAGGTGGTAGTGTCAGATTAAGCTTAAAGGTTGTATACATGAATAAATTTAAACAAACGTATAAACCTTCATGTTCAATTGTTTATATCACATTTCTTTTTTCAAAAATAATATGCACTAAAAATATTTAAATTATACTTAGACGGTAGATCGAAATACAAAAATAAATTTAAAGTTATTTTATCTTACTACGTTTTAAATAGTATTCTCTACCTAAGTATTGTAAAACATCCATATTTTTTTAGATAGGTACATACCTACCTATTAATTGCACTCAACCGACATAGTTAGGTAACTCAATATAAAATAACATTTTTGAGCTAAATAAGAACCCACATCCATTTAATTATTATTTACAAAATATTAAAAAATACCTAATTTGATTTGCTAGGATAAGTTATAAAAAATTTAACTAACTTCGGCAAAACTTTTCAACTTAGCTCAAAGGACCATAATTTTAATTAAGTACCTATACTTATATCCTGAAAAGTTTTATATGCGAACAGAATTTATAAAAAAATGTCATTGCAACTTTTAAAATTGTTTTACATTGTTAAACTAATTACCAAAATACTTACCTATATAGAGTACATGCAATGTACTTATTACAGTACCATTTATTTTTCTAAGTGAGTATAACTTATAAAATTGGTACTCTAGTTGATACCTGCAGCCTAATAAAACACTTCGGTATGCCTTTTATAAATAAAATATAAATTTTCAGTAGGTATCCGAATTAAAATTGAACTTATTTGTTATTTTAATAATTTTCTTTTTCACAAGCATAGAATTGCAACATACTTTCACGTATTGTTTTCAATTAATTCTCGGCTTAAATTGCATAACCGCATTATAGTAAAATTTTCTAATTTGTTTCAACGTAGGTATTTGTTTTTCAATTGCTCATGTTGGTAACCATGGAACCAATTTATTCCAAGGATCCGGGCTTGCTAATAACCAATCAGCTTTAACGTATTTTCCTGACCAGCAAACAGGTGTCCTTGAGTTTTCATAAATTGAATTGGTTATAATTTATCATAACTAATTGGAGGTTCAATAACACCTTATCGACTTAAGTACAAGTTAGCAAAATGATTAACCTATTTATGAAAACATGTGGGTTAAGTAGGTACCTATTTACATGCCATAACTTTTTTTTTTAAGAAATATATGTGAAAAGTTTTTTTTTATGTTTCCATTAATTTAAATTTAAATAAGTATATAATAAACTTTACCTACTTAGGCACGTTGCATAAAAAAACAGGGTCTACTTGTTCTTGAGTTTCATAAATTAAAATATGTACTTAGTTGTTACTTTATAAACTACTATAACCAATTAAATGAATGACACCAACTTAAAGGTCCGGTTTTATAAATTTTTCTTCTTCATCTTACATTTTCCTGTTTAATCATAATAATAAATATTTCATTACATGACAATTAGGTTTAATACTCAAATTGTCATCTTTGTATAAAAATTAAAAGTACCTACTAACTTAATAATCAGATTTTTTTTTCTGTTTATTACTTCTGTATTGAAAAATGTGCCTACTGAATTTAGTTGAAATTAAGTACCTTTACACGAAATGGAGTTTTATATATAACTTATAGTTTATCAGAAAAAATATGAAAAACATTTACCTTTTTTTTGCATATAGGTATAAAGTAAGTTAATTTTTCATTTAACATTTATCTATAGGTACATTAACACCAGGTAGGTATATTTATTTAGAGACCATAAAGGTTTCTATAGGTACCTATATATAAATATCCATACTTATAAGTATTTAAAAACTTGAAGTAGGTACCTACTTACCTACAATGGCGATTATACTTATTCATAAACAATTTCTCAAAACAAGTTTTATTGGAAAATACTTATACTTATTTTAAACTTATGTTACCAAAACTGACTCTGTAAAGCAACAATCACTGCCATTTTTTTAATCCTAATCTTAAGGTCTTTTTTATGTACAACTGTTTTATATTTAATGGCCAGGTACATTGGAATTAGAATAAAAAAATTGTTAAGACCATAGAGATATATACCTATTAGCTAAGTATTACCCAACCTTTAAGCTTTTAGAATGTTAATGTTTTTGCAATTTGACTTTTAAGTAAATACTTAGGGTTGTAGGTATGTATTATGTTATAAAATGTTGATTTGATGTATGTAAAAATTACACTTTTACATGTAAGTATTAGTGCTACTTAGTAAGTACATTTATATGTACGAGTATAGGTATTTGACGTAGGTATCTTAAATGCAGCTAGGTATTAGTCATAAATGTACTTACCTAATTAAAACTTAGTTTTAAAGCAACTAGTATGATTACGTAAATCATTACATATTAAATAGTAGGTATATTCGTGTAGTATCAATGAAAATAGTAGTTGCAAGTACCTTTACTTATTATATATCCTATATTACTTAAGCATGTGATATAACTTCAACCTACTAAATACTCAAACCTCTAATTCAGTTACGTACTTAACATAACTGTAATTGTTAAGTACATTACACGAAGGTATAATACTTAAATTGTAATTTTGATGTAAGTAAGTACCTTCGGCTACCATTTTAATTGTAACACAATAATAACATAATAAAAAAATATAATCACCTATCTACGTGTAAGTATAGGTAGGTACATCTGCTAAATTTTATATTAATTCTGAAAAGGTGTCTACTAAAAAAATTATATAGGTAGTACAAGTTTATTTCTCTCTCAAGCATTTAGGCCTACATTAACTGAGATAGGCCTAAGATAATTCTTTGATTTTGCTTATAATATAGAAATGAAAGGCGTTAATAATACATTTCATTTGGTCAATGTTAAGGAATATAATTTTGTACTAAAGGGGACTTTTAATTCCTAATTTAAAGTTTTGAATTAGGTACGTATTTTTGTTTTTCCGTGTCCACGGGCTTTTGAAATATTTTGTATGAAGCTTATAAAATTTGTCAGAAAACATTATTTGCTTCTACTTTATCTGATTGAATACTGTTACGATCTAGATCATGTTCTTGGGTTAGTGGTTAGTACCTAACCAAACTTCCTGATCATTCCCGAAATAGCGAGAATCAATATTTTACCAAGGGTTAAAGTTGTTAGTACACTTTATTCACAGAGTTAGTTTACAAAACAACATTACAAAAACGTAAATAACCTCCATACGTCGGCATCGTCAACTCAATCACATTCACAGTTCCACCCAATCATAGACAAAACGAGTTTTTTTTTTAATTAGGCACAGGACACTAACTTTTACCAATGTGGTGCTGGTGGAAGGGGGCATGGGCCCCCCGACCTGCGGCTAGAAAGCCCGCCACTTCGGCACCTCTACACGGCACTACACTTGACACACCGCGACGATCGCGCGGCTACACCGCCAACGCACCAACACGCGCGACTGCTAAACGCGTACTAACAAAAAAGCTGTAGTTTTCGAACGTACGTTATCACGCGAACGACAGAGACGACAATGTTCACTTTCCTAAAGCACGAACGAGAAGGCGAGAGTAGCGTTCAGGAACAGGCGTGGTTCAAGTGAGCGGCCACTAGCGTCGAAGGGGTGGCGCTTGGGATGTATTTTTCTATGTTTTTTTTCGTGCGTGTTTCTGTGCGGTAGTGGGATTTCATTTTGTGGGACACGTGCGGCGTTCGCAGTAAATTTAAATTGGCTTGCCGGTAGATCGAGTGGTAGCCGAACATAATTATAGAGCCTGGATTTTTCGGTTGCGTCTCTAGGTTGGTCTTATTTTATGGTTTTGGTTCGGTGTACTGTTCCAAAGAATGTTTTGACTGGGGGCGTGCGCGAGTTATGTTTATATGGTTGGCTGCCCGCCTTCTAGACGTCGAGTTCTCTCCGTATTTTCTTTATTTTTATATCAACCCGTTCGCATTGCTGTAAGAAAGATAGGTGGGTGATAATTTCACATAATGGACCCACAGTAAATGGTACTCCAAAAAGCGAGTTATTTTATTACAAAAAACGTCGTGGTCGTGCTTGTGGTAGATTTATTTCAATAGATTATGGCGATAGAGATGTAAGTACCTACCTATAGAGAAAACTGAATTTTATGAGAATTAGTGCCAGTGAGAAAACCAGTTAGTGCGCGCTGACCCTAAAGTTTGCGCGTGTAGGTATTTATATTTTTGACTGTTTGCGGTAAGGTAGACATATCTACAAACTTATAAGCTAAATAAATCTGCATAAAATACCTACCTACCTAAGTTTATTATTTACCTACCTACTTATGCAGATGCGGTAACCAATACCTAGTATCTAGATAGTCAGTCATACATTTCAAATTATTGTGAATTTAATTAGTAAGTACAATACCTACCTAAGTAAGTACTTAGGTTACAATGTTTATCAGTAACACCACTTGTTATACAGTTACAGTTACCTACTTGTGTAGTAGGTAGATACCTACCACATAGTAGGTGTAGTAGGTAGGTACCTACTATTTACTTACCAGCAATATGCATAGTATGTAGGCATGTAGACACACTGTGCTATGCAAATTGTTGGTATGTCTCCCCTAAGGTAAACGTACCAATGTACGGACGTTTTTGAACTTCGCTGACTTTGCAGTAATACTACGCTGATACTAACAGACTTACAACAACAAAGTGAATATGACCATATAGGGCATTTATCTGAGTTTTATAATAATTAAATTTTATCTAATTTGTTTGAGCTGTAATGGGAATTAATACCCAAAATGTAAAAAAATACCCAAATGTACCAAACCGCGGACGATTTGTCCTAATGCGCGGAATGTCGTCCCAATTCCTGGACGCTATACGAAATTGAACTCTATTTGTTTTACATTAGAGTTTAAATAGCCTTTCTACCGTATTATTATTTGTATGAACTTTAAAATCGACCCAAATCTATTACAAATCGTCCTAATTCACGAACGCTATGCGAATTAGAACTCTATTTGCTTTATATTAGAATTTAAATTGACTTTATATTGTATTATTTCTTAATATTATTAAAGAATATTTTAGTTAAAGCCATTCAAGGTGTCTTAAATCAAAGAAACAATAGTTTACATGCAATAAATTATATTTACAACAAAACAATAGTCACATTATGAAAAAAAAATGCTGAAACGTTAGGTAGTTAGCACAATAGCATTGGTATAGGAACCGTATTTAGTCCGTGGCAAGATAATCGGCTTAAATGATCCCCAAGGTCATGTGTTCAGTCTTCCCATGCAAAATAAAATGCGTTCTTTTTTATAATAATAAATCCCACAGGTCCGGATAAGGCACCTTAGGTGACACATTTGTGTAATGATGATTTCACGGTAGTTAAATTGGATACCAGTATCTAAGGCAACCTCAGTAGTATATTTACCTTTAGAGCACGGCGTACCTGGATATCGTAGAAATGGCACAACATCTGGCGGTCGAAGAATTAATGCTTTCAGTACAAGAAAAAAACAAGAAACTAAAGTAGGGTGTGACTCAAACGCCCGCTGTGTTGTCTGGGAATGTCCCAATACAAATGAGAGGAGAAACGACGTACTTGACTTTATCTTCAGGCATTATTCAAATCTACTAAACCATGGCTCTGAGTTTATTTTCGTAACGTCTTGGGAATCAATTATCGTCATCATACTTGCTACGAGCAATATCTCTAAAAAAAAATTGGTTGCCTGTAAAGTCGGTATACGGGCGAAAGTTTTACGTGACAACGACTTTGAGACGAATGAGAGCGCATGAAGTGTGAGCGGAGCGTAACGCAGTTTCTTGAAGTGTCACCCGGCAAACCAATTTATAAGACGTTGTCACGTCAACAATCAATGAGTGGCGCGTGGCAACTGATGAATACTCTGATTCCGAAGCACGAACCTGAAGCATACCGATATAGCAACTTTTAGAAATAAACTCAAAATAGCTACAACGAGGAACCTTTACAATAGCTAGAAAACAGCTCGAGAGAGAAAAGCATGAGCTAGTCATAGAGAACGATGTATCTGACGATATATTGCTATCTTGGAACATATATGCGGATAGTGCAAAAAACAAGCTTGGACTAAAAGAGACTCCCTTGCCCTGAGTAAAACAACATAAACTTTGCAAGCGGAAGCCATGGGCCTTTTGCTAGCCGCAAAAAAACTTAAACTTTTATATGAACTGAGCTTCTAACAGCTACTGGAAACAGTGAGGCTAAAGAAGTGATCATGTTCACAGTTGACAGTGCTGCTACTATCTATGAACTCAGAAGACCTGTAACAAGGTCAAAATTAATCGCTGCGCGTCATGCAACATTCCAAACTCTATCAAATAAACTGTGCGATGGAAAAAGAGTCACAGATCATGTTCAGGCAACAACATAGCAGACACGCTTTCCAAAGAGAGAATATTCAGTTGTAACTTAGAAAATCAAATTGTTTTATTATATTGTAATCTTAATTATATAATCTAAATCCCAAATTTTTAGTACTATAGTTGATTATTGTATCGATATCATAATCAACTTTTACAAAAAAAAAATGGCTCAATCAAGAGACAGATTTTTACTCTACAAGGTCAAAATTAATCGCTGCGCGTCATGCAACATTCCAAACTCTATCAAATAAACAGTGCGATGGAAAAAGAGTCACAGATCATGTTCAGGCAACAACATAGCAGACACGCTTTCCAAAGAGAGAATATTCAGTTGTAACTTAGAAAATCAAATTGTTTTATTATATTGTAATCTTAATCATATAATCTAAATCCCAATTTTTTAGTACTATAGTTGATTATTGTATCGATATCATAATCAACTTTTACAAAAAAAAAATGGCTCAATCAAGAGACAGATTTTTACTCTGATACTAGGACTTGATAATCTTTTAAACACAATTTAATATTGTATAAAATATATGTTGTAAATCGATCAAAAACAATTGTTTTTGTCATGCACTAAAAACAGTTTAAACAATACTACAGCAAATTGAACACGACTATTGTTTGAACCAGTCCAAAATAATTCTTAATTCCTTTGAATGAGACGCAACCGAGTTATAATAATTGCTTTTTCACGGTTTTGAAAACGAAGTTCTTACATGCAAGGAAAAATGAGACTTATTTCAAGGCAAGAAGGTTGAGATCCAACCTTTGGTACAACGGGTTTTAAAGAACTGATGTGTGTCCCACTTCTCGGACGAAAAATGTGATTATTGTCCGTGCATTGGGACAAGTACGGGTTTTGTGAGTACCATTAGGCGGATACGCAAATATTATAAATAATCAACAAGATTATGTCTAGATTAGAGGTTATAATATTAGGTAATTTATCTAAGTATCGTAATAAAATAGCACACTTACCGTATCACATTACACAACTAAGAAATTATCTGAAGTTTATGACAGGGTAGACACCAAATTCAGCTACTGAATTAACAGATTAACGAAAATTTTACGACATCGCACTTTTGAGATCATTTGGTTTAGACACCATTACACTACGTGTACAGTTTTTCTTGTATAATACTTTGAAATATAACCAAGAATTTATTGTCATTCATAAAATTAAGTTAAACTTTCGTGGAAAATTACAAAAATTAAAAAACCGAGTAACGTCCGCGTTCTGGGACTCGTCCGCAATTACGTGCGTTTACCTTATACGCCTATACCTACCTACTTAGGTCTCCAAGTAGACCGTAGATAGTGTAGGTGTAAGAAGCGGCTAACTTTGCTCCGCTTGCCATCCGTTCCATAAAAATGTGCCCTGCCCCATGCCACTTTAATTTGCTAACTCGCTCGTGGTTCGTTTATGATTCGATATGATAGTGCCATTACATACCTACAAACATGTTACTTTTATTTTAAAGTAGTGATATACTTACTCGTACTTAGTAAGCACGTCCATAAGCACATAAGTTTAAGTACCTAAGTAACTACTACATACTTACTTAGGTAGTTAAGTATCCATCAGATTATGGTATGGTATGGTATGGGTGTTATTTAGTTACTATCTATATAAGTATGTATTTAAAAATATGTATAAGTAGTATATCAGTCTCTGGCAGCCATATCACAAGCTTTGCTTAGTTTGGGGTCAGAGGCCGTGTGTAAGATGTCCCCAAATATTTATTTATTTTTATTTTATTTTATTTATTCCTAGGATATCTAATTGTTTTTCCTGCAAAGCCCTCATGCTCACATTTATTAAAGTAGGTACTTAGGTACATGATGTCAAAAGCAACCTAGTACCTAAAGTTTCAATAGCATAGCTCTTATACCATCACACACATCACAGTACCTAAGTACTTAGAGTAGGTACCTAAGTAGGTATTTCCTGAAACTCTAAAAAGCTAAAACTTGAAATAATTTTAAATTAAACCTACCTATAACTTAGCATTACTTATTAGGTACACACACAACAAATTCTTAAACTTAGAACTGCTACCCCTAAAACTAGCTTAGGTAAGTAGGTACTTACTTATGGAATATTGTATGAGACTACAAATAATAATATTTCCGCTAAGTACTTAGCAATACTTATGAACAATAGGTAGGTATACAATAAAATAAGCCGACATATGTTGCCCAGAGGATTCGCAAGCTGACATGGCAGTTGGCAGGGCACATAGCACGGAGGACTGATGACCGATGGGGTCGAAAAGTTTTCGAGTGGAGATCACGTACTTACCGGCAAACGCAGCGTATAAGACGCCCACCTAAATACAAGAGGGATGGATGACCTCACCAAGACCACTGGATCGAGCTGGATGCCAGCCGCTTCCAACCGATCTTATTGGAGATCTACTTATATCCAGCAGTGGACATCCAATGGCTGTAACGACAACGATATGAGAAGTGTTTAAAAATTTGTTATCGACCTATGCTTCATAAATATTCCGGCAATATAAGACATAAGTAGTTATTTGTAATCCAATTAGCATCCTTTTATAGGGGCTTATTCTGTGCATCAAAACAAAACGAACAACTTTTGTTCACTGTTTTACCACTTTTATACATTCTTAAAAAAAATGCTGTTCTATAGAAAAATATTGCTCACCCTCAACAACAAGGATGGAACAGCTGTTCTTATAGTTAGTTTTGACAAAAGTCGTAGAGCAAAAGTTGTTACCTAATGTTGATGTACAGAAAAAACCCCTAAATATGTAGATGCAAATGATCACAAATAACCCTGTATAAATTCTACGAGACTAATCGCACACAGAAATCACGAGATATTAAACACCTCATTATACCGACTTTTTTTTTAATGAAAATATAAGTCCGCGTTTGACCACCAACTCGCCTGAAGGTAAGCGACGTTGTGGTCGAACACGTTTCAACAAAGCATACCTATTTTAACATAAGTCTTGGTAGGCAGGACATATCGGTTATAAACACGGATTTGTGTGATATATTTTTGGACATGACTGATTGTTCACGTTCAAAAATATATACGAAAATACGAATATATACTGTGCACAAAATCGGAGTCGCGCAGAGATCTATGCTCGGCATCAAACTACACCTAGGTACATGTATCGTATCCGGAATACTGAAATAACTACGACGTCGCACCAAAATGGTCGATATTGTAGAACGAGTGACGAATCTGAAACGAAGCTGAGCAGGACATGTGGCAAGAAGTGGTCAACTGGTCACGGCAGGTGGTGCACGTACCTACTCAACCGACTGGCGGCCTTGCTTAGGACAGCGAAATCTAGGCAAGCTGAGAATGACATGGGTCGACGACAATAAGTAGGTAAGCGTGGTGGATATGGATTATGGCCCAATCACCCTTTGTCTGTAGACCTAAGTCCTACGGTGGACTAAGTAAACTAAAGGCCTAGACAGGTAAGTACAGGATGACATTTAGCGACCAGTAGGCATCAAATGGATAGAATCGCCAAGGTAAGTATAGAGAGAGAGATACAGAGGTAGGAATTTACAACAAAAGGAGTCCAATGTCAACCAGTTGGATATTAAAGGCTGATAATGTTGATGATGCTTCATAAAAATAGTAGGTAGTCCGCGAACGCCTCCCTTCCCTCTCATTCCTTTTCTACCCCGCTCAATTAAACTAGCTAATAAATATAAATTTCCAATCGAAAAATTGTCAAAATTATAATGTCTTAAACAACTCGCTAAAGAAGTGAAGTCCCAACAAAAACATTTTTATGTAAAATATACGAAACAAGTCGTATACGGCTCGCACTGTCAAAAAGCTATCAGATCCTCAGAATAATGAAAAACAGTAGAAGTAAAAAAGTTGTAAAGCATGATCTCAGAAACATGGCGTCGATAACGCGTAGAAACTGCTATGTAATCTTGACACAAATGACACTTGAACTAGTGATCAAATGTCAAATTCGATTTCACAATAATGGCGGACAAACTTCAAACGTATCTTAGCGGAGCTTTTATTTTGAACCGTAAAGACATAGTAAGGCTTACTAAGTAAGCAATAATGCCATGTCAATTCAAACACCGCCCCTATGATCAGATCTTATGAGACGTAAAACTCTAGATGCTTTAACTTTACATACCCTAACTTCAGAAAAAGGATTTCTGGCGGCTTTAAAAACTCTGATCTTGTGTCAACTAACTGGTATTGCCAAGACGAGACCATAGGGTAGGTACTTGTCGAACTGTTAAAAAGTTATCAGATCTCATGTAGAGCCAACCTTTTAGCTTTACACGCTCTAACTTCATAAACTGTACTACACCTTATACTAACAGACAACTTTTTGACAGTTCGACACGTACCGTATGGTCTCGTCAGAAAAAATGCCGCTGCGACTTGGCAACAGATTACCTATAGGTACCTATATAATTATATTTCGCAAAAAATGGCAAAACCGTCTTCCATCGTGTAACAGATACGAAAATTTCTGAAATTTTATTGAAAGGAAGGAATATACCACTTAATATTTCAAGCATCTTACTGTTGCCGTTATTAATATCAAGCAAAAAATCACGTTACGTGTATGGAAGCCGCCCTTAAATATTTTTATTTTATTTTTAGTATTTGTTGTTATAACGGCAACATAAATACTTACGTCATCAATGAAAATTTCAACGTTCTAGCTACCTATTACGGTTCATGAGATACAGCCTGGTGACAGACAGACAGACGGACAGCGGAGTTTTAGTAATAGGGTCCCGTTTTTACCCTTTGGGGACGGAACCCAAACAAAAGTAAAATACAGTACATACTACGTAAACGAAAACTAAGTATACTTAAAGTAGGTACCTAGTTTCCGTGCGAGTGGCTATACAGGTGCGTTTTTTACAGCGCCCTTGGCGGAAACGAGGAAAAACTATCGTTAATGTATGGAGCCATACGAAAACGATAAAATAGTTCTTTGGCATCCAACATTGAACAATAATTTTAGTACACCACTGTTTCTTTAAAATACCTACCTGGAATATATTAATTATGGTGAGAGTCCGCAAAAATTTAGGTTCCCCATACTTTTTGCGGACGATGCCAACTTTACCAAATTGTTTAAGAACCGGTGAAGATCAACCTTCGCCCATCTGAGATGAGACATTTTTTTTTCATATAAGTATCATTCATTTAGTAATAATCGGCCAAGTACGAGTCGGACTCGCGCACGGAAGGTTCCGTACTGTATGGGAGCCCCCCTTAAATATATTTTTTTTTTAATTTTATTATTTATTATTGAAGTAAATATAAAACTAAATATTCTGTGAAAATTACCAAGTACCTGTTACCAATTATTAATATACCTAGAGCGAAAAACGTCTAAAAATTCAGGTTTGTTGTATGGGCGCCCCCCTTAAATATTTATTTAATGCTCTTTTTAGTATTTGTTGTTATAGCGGCAACAGAAATACATCATCTGTGAAAAATTCAGCTGCCTAGCTATCATGGTTCATGAGATACAGCCCGGTGACAGACAGACGGACATCGAAGTCTTAGTAATAGGGTCCCGTTTTTCCCTTTGGGTACGGAACCCTAAACGTGCCTATGATAGCTTGCTTATCGAAGAGTTCATGGCTATTACGTCTTCTCTACTACATTTTCCTTTTGAAGAAAACTTAAGCACATTACATGCTACGCCATCTGTTTCATTTTTAAAGAACGAGTTGCAACACTGATGACGCCAAAAATGTTTGGATTGCTTCTAGTCGCAACGATTTACAAAATAGTATCGCACTTCAACGCTAGGGGGCGTTCTTATGAATATCTAACGAATCTCCTGTCAGTTGGCAGAATCTATGTCTTTGAAATGTTTGATATAATATTGTAATTTGGGTTCGATTCCCAGCTGAGTAAATTCCAAAAAAAATATTTTAAGATAAAAGTTATTCATTTAAATACCTATTTAGGAATTCGGACATCAATTAATATTTCTTGTCCTGTTTTAGTCTTTATGTTCCGTGGTACCCCTGTGGTACCTAAAAGGATCCTAGTGCAGAAATATTAGTGTGGAGCTAGTTATTATTATTCTGTGGTGGAGCTTAATTTTATTTATCTACACTAATGTTGTAACATTCTACTTATGTTTCCAAAACTTGACTTATAATGACTACTGTTATAGCGCAGACAACATTTAAGCAATTTCACATGATATAATATCCACATCGATATCGTAAAATCTCATTATAACATCGCGCGCTCGCTCCTGATTGGCCCTGCGCGCGCAGCTGCGCTCTCATTGGTTAGATTTTAATGGCGCCAAGTTCACTATGACAATACACGTACGCGTGAATTTAATGTTTCGCAATATGTTTTTTTATTTTATTTTTATTAGTGAAGATAAAGTAGTGTATGCAACTGCATATAACACGGGTATTAAAACACTCGTTACTATTATGAATTCACTCCAACTTCATTATATGACAGTTGCATAAACTACTATTTCAAATTCATTTTAAACCAGCTGGTATAATAGTTGACCACTAAATTACCTGTAGTACCTACCCAAACCACGATTTTGATATTTTTCCTCCTTTACAATGCGGACCGCCAGTGACTGGAATGCCCTATCTTAAAGATATAATGCGTCATTTGTTTCCTGACTACAATCATGATAATAGGCATGATAACTAAGTAAAAAAAAAAACACGTATTTTTTTCTTTTGTCAATTTAAAACAAATGGCAAAATTAACATGTCAAAGTTTGGGAGTGGGGTCGTGACGTCACGTCTCTCACGAAAGTCTGTACACTTGTATGACACTCGTGACGTCACGCGGAACTTTAACGGACTATATCTTTATTTATTTAATAAATATGTTTTATTTAACTGACAAAAGAAAAAATACGTGCCTAATATTTTTTTACTATTTATCTGACGGACTAATTCTATTTTTTTAGTCAATATGCCTATTATGGAAAGGTGGTATCTTCTAGGCCTACAAAATCCATCATCAGCTACAAAATCACTTTCCATCACGGGAGTTGGTGGCCAAATGTAGCCCTATTATGTATATAAAAAATTTATGTTTTAATTTAACTTTAATTTAAATTGCCTGGTGCAATGTTATAATTTATAACCAATTAACTTAGTAGAAACTAGCTACCCGTCGCGGCTTCATCCGGCGAAAAATGAATTATGTATAATCTATAAACATTCCGGAAGAAGTATTCTAAAAGATATTGAGAACCATTAAATCTATTGTTTAGTTTAGAAGATCTTAGCGGACACACAGACACAAGAAAGGCGAATTTGCATTTTAATTTGTAGTGATAAATAAAAACCTGGTGTTTTATATCAAACTTTATTCACTAATCGTACAAATAAGAAAATATCATCCAGTATCTAAAATATAAAGACGTGATATATAAAACACCGATACTAAGATTCGTACACCGCCGAGACCTTAGTATGAATTTGCATAGTAAGCGAGAAGTTACCTATAGTTGGTTAGTTCTTCGTCATTTCCGACAGTGGCGCTCCACATGGACACTCAAAGGTTTCCATTTACGTAACTCATACAAACGGTCGGAACGCGAATAATACCTACGCACCTCGGAGTTCGGTATGCTCTCGGTATGCTAGTCAGTCGTAGTAACGAACATGTTCGTTCGTTTGTGGGCTTGAACTAGTAAGCATGCCATTTACGTTTTTAGGGTTCCTAGTTTTACTAAGGAACCCTAAAAATATCAAAAACACAATATGTGTTTTTATTGAAAATAAACTAATAACAGAAAAAAATTAATAATTAAGGGGGGCCTCCCATACAACAAACCTGATTTTTTAGCAGTTTATTATTTATAATGGTAACAGGTAGATGCTTGAAATTTTCTCAGAATATTTAGTTGTATATTAACTTCAGTAATAAAATTAAAATGAAATAAATATTTAAAGGGGGCTCCCATACAGTAGGGAACCCTCCGTGCGCGAGTCCGACTCGTACTTGGCCGATTATTTGCAATAATTATAGTAATTTTACATCATAATAATACACAAAGCTAGAAAGAAACTCAGCTAGGTAGTGAGTAGCCTTATCAGGGTCATATGTACGAGTATAACTATACAAAACATGTTAATTAAGAACCGCATGTAAATTTCAAATGTTGCAATAAATGATTTGATGATTTAAATTATGCTGGATGCAAGCCGCTTCCAACCGGTATTATTGGAGATCCATAGGGGAGGCCTATGTCCAGCAGTGGACTTCTTATGGCTGATGGATGGATGGATGAATAAATGATTTGACTTTGACTTTGAGTAAGTAAATGAAATTAAAATACTGAAGGCGGGCAGCCCTAGCGCGTGATACAGTCTGCGTGGCCACGTGGCGCTGTAGATATATTTTTCAAGGACAGAGTCGAGTCACATTACTGTTAGATATAATTACCGTGCACACACCGACCTCCAAGATGAAACACGTACTATACCTACAGGATTCGTGGCGTCCGCACTAAATAATAAAATTGGTATTTTTTCTTATAAAATACAAACTACCTCAAAAATAAAATCGTGGGGCGTAGTTTTGCGTGGGAGATTTCATTTACGTTGCGGCTCATACCAAATAAAAATTGAAGTCAGAATGTTGTGAACAAACAAGTGAGGCCGGCAAAACTATGCCTCGCCGTGTACAGACACAACACACACATGTACATTGTACACGTACGAAGAAACTATGCCTAGGCGCGTCAGTCGAACTGTGGCGGCGCGACACTGACGCTGTGATATATAAATAATCGGCCAAGTACGAGTCGGACTCGCGCACGGAGGGTTGTACTGTATGGGAGCCCCCCTTAAATATTTGTTTTATTTTAATTTTATTATTGAAGTGAATGTAAAACTAAACATTTTGTGAAAATTTCATGCATCTACCTATTACCATTATTAATTTTCATTTTTTTATATTAATATAGAGCGAAAAACGTCTAAAACTTCAGGTTTGTTGTATGGGAGCCCCCCTTAAATATTTATTTTATTTTTAGTATTTGTTGTTATAGCGGCAACAGAAATACATCATCTATGAAAATTTCAGCTGCCTAGCTATCATGGTTCATGAGATACAGCCCGGTGACAGACGGACATCGAAGTCTTAGTAATAGGGTCCCGTTTTTCCCTTTGGATACGGAACCCTAAAAACCGGCCTCACTTGTCTGTTCACGACGTTCTGTCTTGATTTTTAGGGTTCCGTACCTCAAAAGGAAAAAACGGAACCCTTATAGGATCACTTTGTTGTCCGTCTGTCCGTCTGTCAAGACCCTTTTTCTCAGGAACGCGTGGAGGTATGAAGCTGAAATTTATATCAATTACTCAGGTCTACTGTCCCTTGAAGCTGTGAAAAAATCAAACTTCTAAGCCAACGCAATCAAAAGATACAGCCGTTTATGCCGCAAATTTTGAAACTCGTAAGTACTCGCAAGGGAATCAAAACCTAAAGGGTACTTCCAGTCGACCTAGAATCTTGAAATTTGGCATGAAGCAACGTTTTATAGCACACATAAAGGAAAAATTCCGAAAACCTTAAATTTTTAGTTACATTACAAAACATATATTTTTTAATAAATATAAACTTATTACTTTTTTTGTCGTAATGAACGAACTTTGTAAACCTTGCAGGTTTGTACGGAACCCTCGGTGCGCGAGTCCGACTCGCACTTGGCCGGTTTTTTTTATTTAGTCTGAGCGTTGCGACGCACGATTTTATTTTTGACGTATTCTTTTTTAGTTTTAGTAGGTACATAAAAAGGTTTTTTCACCAATATTATTCTTTATTTTGTACCTTTACTTAAACTACACTATATTTTTACATTTCATTCTATTAATTTATACAGGGCGTTTTTCACTAAACGACAGACATATTTATTCTAGTATATCATTGTACTGGTCATAATGATTAACTTTTACCATGGGTCCAACATAATAATAATATCGTGAAATAAATTGTCTAAGAGGCGATGTTTTTTTTTGTATTGACCGGTTTTTTAGCGATTTCTAGGTTTGTCCCATAGTAAAAGTTGGTCGATATGGTTAGTAGGTACAGTGATATCCTAGCATATTTCTGTTGCCTAGAGAAACACTTCGCATAAAATATTACTTCTTATATGCCTCTACAGTGGCGTGCACACAGTTTTAAGACAGGGTAGGCAGAAAATTTTACTCACCAAAAACACGTTGGTTTTGGTTCGTCTTCTTGTCGATTGATAATGTAATTGCCAAATGCCAGCTCAAATATTCATAGATTGACTGCTTTTATAGACATATCAATTTACGGATATTCGAAGTGGCCTTTCGGCGCGTTTGTTTGATGTTTTGTAATGTTTGTGTGATTTGAATGAAAGCAGTGAAAAGATGGTGGTGTGAGTATACTATATAGGATTGTTTTATTTGTATATTAAATCAACACGCCTATCTTTCTGTAAGAATGTCTGCAATATGGAATCGTAAAAGTTGGGAAGGTGCAAATCCGGTGCACGACCTACCTATCTCGATAACTTGTTTTTTTTCACCGAAAGATAGTTTTGAAAACGCATCATATTTTATTTTCTCAACACACACACCATCAACAACTTTCACAGACAATATTATCCATTTTTCACTCTACAACGTTAAAATCCTAAATAGCTGATAGCGTTGTCACAAACACTTAACACAATGCACATCAAACAATATGGCGACTATTGACTATTGAAATTTGAAATTAGTAGTAAAAAAGGGAAATATAATACCACAAAAAAATGATGGCCATCTAAATGCATAAAATTCAATGAAACTCCTAAAATATTTGCATTGCATAGCAAACTTTCTTTCGGAAATGTTCGGTACGAGTCGTAATTGTTCGTGTTAGCCAAGAAAAAGACACTGTCTTTTCATGCAGTTGTGTGCGTGATTTTTGTCATTGTGTGTCAGCAAAGCCCACGTAGCTATAGGAACGCACACACATTAAATCCGCATGACCACGACTTACCACAAGAGCACACATACAAAACATTAAGAGATCCATAGTTTGTGTCTTTGCCGTGGCAAGGGCGGGTGGCGCTTGTGCAGCGCGAATCGGGAAATTACTTGTCGATCTTGTCTTAATGATACCACCGGCACTCGATAGGTGGAGCTGATTTATGATTTAAGTTTTTATGTTATTTTGTTTATTGATAAAATATTATTAGATCTATTATCAGAACTAGGGTAGGCAGTGTCTTTCTGTCTTTATGAAGCGTCCGCCACTGTGCCTCTACCTAATCGTTGCTTTATAAAATACCTAACTATAAAAATAAACTTTTTTTGGTTTCAGTCTTCGGAAGTCACAAGCTTATGTTAATATGTACTCAAAAATATGTACGTAATACATGATACATTTTTTAAAGTTCATCTTTTATACCTACGTACACTGTCTTCAGTTTATCAAACAATCTGTGTAAATATGCATAGATATCATTTGTATGATACTTCATTTCATTTACGCTTAACTATTACTAAATATATTTAATTATAACTAACCTTAATTAGTAGTGTAGTTCTACGCGAACAGTACACCTCGCGATTGTAAAGTAATAGTTTTCAGTAATCTATTCTCAAAACTGCAGTGATGCAAGCAAAAATTTTCTCAATTACAGTAGCAGTAGGTTTAGTTTCGCGGTACAATTATTTACCTGAATCGTCATAAACCTATATTATATTGACTCACTCTTCACCGATTTGGTCCATACTCAATTATAGTTGGTTTAGCTGTTAGCTTGTAGCTAACTTCTCAACCGCCACAAAGTTTGATTCGGCCAATACTTACTTACTAGCAATATATCTGTTAATGTATGCGTGATAAGAAAATATCTCAGGGTAGAAACTACGCGTGTTTAGTGTCCGCTCTATGCGCTTTAGCGATTTCGGTGCGTAGCGTGCGCTCGTAGTCGATAGCCTCTCTTATAAGATTTTAACTGCTGTAGGTGTTTTACAAGTAGTTAGCAAGTAATACATCTATAAACGATTGTTTTATAAGAAAGCAGACTATTTTACAGTAGAAATTACGTTAAGTTCAAGCATGTTTAGTGCCGGCTCTAAGTGGCCGTCTTGCGCGCGCAATCGTAACTGCTGCTATGGGAGTTTTAATAAATAATACATTTATAAATGATTCAGTTATAAGAAAATCTTAAGGTAGAAGTTACGTTAAGTCCATGGGCGCTTCCTCGTAGTACCCGCTTTATGCGCCTTAGCGATCTCTGTGCGTAGCGTGAGCTCGTGGACGATAGACGCCTCGCGCGCACAATTGGTCTTAACTACTGCTTCTGGAAATTTACTAGATAAGAAAATAGACTATCTTACGGTAGAAACTACGTTAAGACCAGGCGTGCTTAGTGCCCGCTCTATGCGCCTTAGCGACCTCGGTGCGTAGCGTGCTGTCGTAGTCGATAGCCTCTGTAATGATCGCCTCGCGCGCGCAGTTCTCGTATAGCTACCGTTGTTGATGTTTTAGTAAGTAATACATCTATAAATGATTCCGTTACAAGAAAATAGACTTATCTTAAGGTAGAAAATACGTTTTAAGTCCAGGGGCGCTTAGTACCCGCTCTATGCGGTTTAACGATATCGGTGCGTAGCGTGCGCTTGTGGTCGAAAGCCGCCTCACGCGCTCAATTCGTTTTTACTGCTGCTTCTCAAAATTTACTAGTTAGGAAAATAGACTGTCTTACGTTAGAAACTACGTTAAGTCCAGGCGTGCTTAGTGCCCGCTCTATGCGCCTTAACGATCTTGGAGCGTAGCGTGCGCTTGTGATCGAAAGCCGCCTTGCGCGCTCAATTAGTTTATACTACTGCTACTGGAAATTTACTAGATAAGAAAATATACTATCTTACGGTAGAAGTTACGTTAAGTCCATGGGCGCTTTAGTGCCCGCTTTATGCGCTTTAGCAATCTCGGTGCGTAGCGTGCGCTCGTGGTCGATAGCCGTCTCGCACGCTTAATTAGTTTTTCCTACTGCTACTGAAAATTCACTAGATATCTTACGGTAGAGACTACGTTAAGTCCAAGCGTGCTTAGTGCCCGCTCTATGCGCCTTGGCGATTTCAGTGCATAGCGTGCGTTCGTGGTCGATAGCCTCTTTAATGGTCACCTCGCGCGCGAAGTTCTCGTATAGCTACCGTTGTTGATGTTTTAGTAAGTAATACATCTATAAATGATTCCGTTACAAGAAAATAGACTTATCTTAAGGTAGAAAATACGTTAAGTCCAGGGGCGCTTAGTACCCGCTCTATGCGGTTTAACGATCTCGGTGCGTAGCGTGCGCTTGTGGTCGAAAGCCGCCTCACGCGCTCAATTCGTTTTTACTGCTGCTTCTCAAAATTTACTAGTTAGGAAAATAGACTATCTTACGTTAGAAACTACGTTAAGTCCAGGCGTGCTTAGTGCCCGCTCTATGCGCCTTAGCGATTTCAGTGCGTAGCGTGCGTTCGTGGTCGATAGCCTCTTTAATGGCCGCCTCGCGCGCGCAGTTTGCTTCTAGCTGCTGTTGTTGTAGTTTCAAGCTGTTTA